>OZ005650.1:15870661-17148161 GCA_963930645.1 Salticus scenicus
TACTCGTCATTTATCATGAAAAACGGCAGTTTTTCGAGTGACGCAAGCGGAAGGACAAACGGACGGAAAGCTGCGAACTCATATATACGCCTAGTCTGACATCAAAGAGATTTGTAAAAGCCGACACTTAATATCTCAGCAAATATGCCTTATTTTGTTCTGATATTTTCAAAATAATCTTTTATCGTCGGTCTTAATCTATCCTGAAAATTTTACGTTCCTACATGCAGTATGTTTTAAGATCTGAATCTCAATTTAAAGCCAAAAAGGAAAAACGTGAGGTGTAAGGATGTAATGAACTAAATTCATGAAAAAATATCTCTAAAACCGCACGAACGATTTTAATTTAATTAATATATGTTGTTAATGGGATCTTTCTGAATCGAGTAACGTTTTTGTTTTTTTCAGGAAAACTCTTGTTTTTTGTAAAAGTTGCTTTGAAAATAGAACTATATTACTCCGCCAAAATGCATGCTTTTATTCGGCAAAAATGTCGTAATTCGGTTCTTACTTTCAAGACACGTTGGTTGGCTGACCAACGTGAATGCAGTCAATAAATTTTTGTTATGAAGAATATAATTTTAATTTTAAGATTTCCCATTTCGTCAAAAAAGTATTTAGATAATATTTAAAATAAATGAAGAATTTTTTAATTATAGATATTCTATGTCATCATTATTCATAATGAATTAAAAATATTTTTAAAGCGAAAACGTTTAATAAATCCCTCATGCACACAAATTTATACCATGGTCCATGGTCTTTGGAGCGCATGCGTACATCATACGGATGCGTACATCCTGTAGACGCTAAGCTAATTGCTTTCCCTGTATTCGTCCGCGCCGCGGTGTTTTTGTTTAATTTGTTGATTGGAAATTGGAATTAATACGAAATTTTGCATGATTTAGACAAATATTGGTAGTGCTCGGATACTTTTGCTGTGACCCACCGGTGTACCACGCCGGCGTGAACGTGTTAATCATAATTTTTATTAAATTAAAATAACACTGAGATATGAGAGCGAGAGTGTGAGCAGTGATTTTTACATTATTATTTTCAATGGGGAATTAAAATATTTATTCAAAAATTCCACCTACTTGCATGATTTAGTGGTAAGTGTTTTATAATTTTATATTCTTAAAACTTGCTTATAATTTTACGTATATGTAATTATAGGCTTCGTCTGATTGCACGGAAGTATTGTTATTTGTAAACAAACCATTGTTTACATTTTTTATAGTCGCTTTTTTCGCAAAATGTTACTCAGTTTTCTGTAATATGATAATTAAACAAGTTTTCGAATTCTTTATTATGTTTATTATTACTTTAATTATGTTGTTATTATTCGTAATATGTCACATTTTAGCTTAGCAATTTTTGGAAAAATAAATTTAAATGTTTTGATTAGAGATCCTAACTAATCGAGATACTAAGAGATACTTCGATTACAGTCCAAAATTTATTTATTGGAATAAAATAGCTGTATTATTCTTTTCAAAAAACAGATTACGAAAAACTTTATTTTTGAATGATACAGCCTTGTAAAACGAAACAACAAAAATCCTATATATATATGATAACATGGGAAGGGAGAAAGGGAGCTATCTGACTGATTTACAGCCTTAATTAGATACATCACAAGTCTAGTGTAATGGGTAATTGGGAAATGTTGTATGTACTGTATTAATACATTATTGTATTAATACTGTATTGATACAATATATACTGTATTAATACAATATTGTTAAATTTTAAATGAATTTGAATGTCTTAGTTGTGTATCATAATAATCATTTATAATGCTTTTGACGGATATAGCTAAGGTAGTATGAAAACTACTTTATATCAACAGGGTTGCCACGCTACCTGGAGAACCTGGAATAGTCAGGGAATTTGAAAATTGACTATAAAAGTCAGTGAAAAGAAAAATCTGCCAATGCACGGTCATTTCCCCTCCCCCCCCCCTTTTTTTTTTCTCCATTAGCTTCTGCTATTTTTTTTAAACACCCCCACCCTTCTCTTTTGCTCATGTAAGGAATTTCTTATCTCGCTTATAAGCGACAAATGCTATCATTATATGCAACTTTTGTCATATGTAAATTTTGTGTTTACAAGTGGGACGTTAATTATTTTGCCCTCAACACAGTCAATGCTCAATATACGGTTAGACTGAAATTTTTTTAGAATATACCTGGAAAACCTTTTAAAAGTCAGGGAATTTCATTCTCCTGTTTGAGTGGCAACCCTGTATCAAGCTTATACTGTACTCTACTCTAAATATAATAATGCAGCACAAGCAGTATAAAGAAAATAAGGCTAAGCTTTACTATAGGGTACCTGTTGGCGATTCATGATGCTGTGATGAGATTCAGTGTATCGACACTTTTTAATAGTAACTTTTTTGTATTGGTACTTCATTTAACTGTCTTGGAACTTTGTTTTTCTTTTTGTGCCAGCCGCGCGCGTGTGTTTATTGTAATGCGGCCCAGCTGAATGATTTTTCTTTTTAATGCGTTTTTGAGGTATAAAAATTAATTTTTTGAGTGTATTTTATTATTTTATTTTACTTTTTAATAAATGGAATTATTTAGGGGAAAAAAGTGTATTCTAGTAATTGATGCAGTATAGATTTTCATGCATTTTCTTATTCATGTGCCATGAATTAGGAGTATCCAGTGATGTTTTTTTTTGTTTTAATATCGGGATAGTGACCACTGTAGTACAGATTTTTTATGCATTTTCTGATTCATGTGCTATGACTTAGGGGTATCCAGTGATATTGTTTTAGTCTTAATATTGGGATACTGACCGCTGTAGCATGAATTTTCAGATTCGTGCATGACAAATTAGCTGCATCCAGTGATTTTATTTATTTTTTGTTTGTTTTGTGATTGCTTCTGTACAGATTTTCATGCATTTTCAGATTCATGCAAGGCTGTAATTTTGAAATTTTGGGGCAAATCTTCAAGTTATTTTAGATTATACATCATTTATAATGCTGAATTTTATGTGTTAAAGCTTGAAAGCTCTCTGAATTTTTTTTTTTTTTTTTTTTGTGGTGAAATAGCTCAAATTTCTATTACTGTTTTAAATATTTTATTAATCTTTAAAATATGCTTAATTTATTTCAGTGAATTTCAAAACAAGCACCAGAGTGAAACAGTAATTTATTTTCTTGAAATGTATTTTTGATGTTTTGTATTGATTCAGAATATCGATTTGCAGTAATCGACTCATTCAGTGAGATGTACATCAGCAACAGCGATGGGCACCTTATAGTAAAGCTATTCCAAAAATAAGCTAAATAAAACTTATCAAAAGCTTTCTTACTTAGTTTTCTTTTTCTTCTTCTTTTTTTCCCCCATAGCAGTTAATTGTACAAATGCATCTTAAAAATTAAACCCACTTTCAAGGCCTGCATTATTTATCATTAATAGATTGCTCACACTGTTTAGTGACAGTTTGTTTATAATTTCATTTCTTACCAAATTTATGCAACTGAAAACTATTTTCACAATTTGTCCGAAATCACAATGAAAAAAGTTCATCCTGAATGAGGAATTTGCACACATGGGGGATTTGAACAAAATCCTATTCTTATGGTAGTTTTAGGCCCATAAATTTCAAAAAGTTTATTAAAAATGCAAAAAAAGTTCTCATTAATTTAAAAAATAATTTTAAAATTAACCAAAAATCACGTGACTTCAAAAGGCTGCCTGACGTCACAGTTTATGATGCTTCAATGTTTACATTCTGTTAGCCTGGTTAGTAAGCAGCAATTTGTTTTAACTTTCGTGATTATTAATCGTTTATGTGATTTCTGAGCATTTCTTTTTCATCTTAGAATCATTCAATATCATTATCATCATTTTCAAATGTTTTCTTTTCATGGCGGTTGTCCAATGTTTTCGTTTCATAGGATCCTGTGGAACGCTAAAAAATAACTTTTGAGAAGCGTTAGCTGTTGTGTGTTGTATTAGTGCAAAATGGTACAATACAAATAATACAATATTTATACTACAATTTTTTAATATCAGTCATTATTATATCATAGAAAACCTATTTCACTGATTCAAGAAGCAAAGCAAAGCATGAAATCAAATGTAAACAACGATTACTTTAGTTTGTTGTCATAAAGAGTGACGTCACGATATATTATACTGCGTTTTCTCTGTACAGTAAATAGTGCGATGTTAAAATTGTTATAAATCAGACATTAGATTTCAAATAAAGAAAATGTATGTATTTATTGTGTATTTATTATTATTCATGTAATGAATATGTATGTATTTATTTTCTTACCTTTTCATTTTCTATTAGAATAAAATCCGAAAACGTGCAAATTGTCTATTGTGACTTTTTTGTGAAAGATTTTTTTTATTATTATTATTATAGAATTTAATGTAATTTTTTAGTATAAATGTGTGATCATATTTTGGATAACTGTATAGCATTTTGCATAAAAAGCGACTGTAGTGGAAACACTGGTTTGTTTATATTTGACAACATTTTTGTTCTTCATAACAGACGAAACATGTAATTACATTTTATGAAAAACTAATTGTAAGTTTTAAGAAAATAAAACTATATAGATATACCTTACCGCTAAGTCATGGAAGGAGGTGGAATATCCGTAGACATTAAATATAAACAACTCCTGCTACCAGGGATCACTCTAGAGCGTTTTAGCGGTACAAGTTGCCACAGGGTTGGCATAATACTTACTGTGCAATGGTGTAACGGGTTTTATCAGTTTTTACCGCCTTCATTTATCTCAAACACTTTAAGGATATATTTTAAAGTTTTTAGTTCTCAATTTCCCAATGTATTATTTAATATTTACTATGAAATTCCTACTTCTGCAATTTCTAAAAACATTTAAAAAAGAAAATATTTCCTTATTTATTTAGCTCTTATACCAGTTTATGTCATTTAGCATTGGCTCATATGATATTTAAAAAATAATAGCATTGTTTACATTGTACTGTTTAAAAAGCCCTGCAGGCTCCAAAAAGTTTTTAAAAAATAATAACATTTTAATTTAACTACATATAATCAATTAAATACAATTCGAGGCTGCTGTCACTGCTTGTTTTAATGAATTGTACCCACTAAATGTAAAAAAAAAGATTAAAAAAAAAAAGTGAAAGTATTAAAATGGTAATGAAAATATGAATATTGTTAATGGGTAAAGTGTGAAAAAATTTTCTTGATTCAAATGATATTTGTTAAACCTAAGTAAAAATTTTTTAGGATATCTTTTTTTTTTTTTTTTTATCTTCCCTAATTCCTTATTTTTTTTTAAATTTTGATTAGAAACTATGAGTAAAGATTTTTTTCTCTTAATACATTGCTTCAGTTATATGTCATATTTCCTACTAAATTATCCTTTTCCAAAATTATTTTATGTGTTCAATAGTGTGAGTAAAATTTTGCTTTATTTCAATACATTATTGTAGCTACAAAGTCAAAGTCTGAAGTTGAGTGGCTCATACTACCGCATTTATGATTGTTATACAATTACTTCTTATTATGAAGATATTATGTTGAATAAAAATGTTGGTAATAAATGCCTACATGGATTTTTTCTATAGAAATAGAATATTATTTATATTTTTATAATTTAAGTAAAATGATTGATAGTGTGGATATTGTGCATATATATACACATAATAAAAAACAAATGTTGTACAATAATGTATGAATACATAATAAAAATCAATTAAATCTTGATTTAAATAAAAAAAATCGATTTTTTTGAAAAAAATAAAAAAAATCAACAACCCTGTTTGGAAGTCAGATTTTCGAATAGTGTGCAACGATGTTAAAATTTATATTTCCAACGAATACACAATTTTGACTTTTAGATCCTGGAGAAAATTTTACAACTGGATACTAAATTTGAAGTAATTTAGTCAATATGCTTAGCAATTATACTTATTGGGACTTTTGAGTTTTTTAATGTTTTTTTTTTTTTTTCAATCTTAAATCTCTTGGTGATATTAGTTTTTTAGTGTAGCTCAAAATCTACTGACCAAAAGAACTGAAATTTCATAAAAGTATAATTAAAATAATTAGGAGCCAGTGAAATATTTGTTGCAAAATACTTCTAATTTGCAATTTAAGAATTTTTACTTAAATAATTTCTAAATATTTATTTTTTAGATAATTTTATTTAAAAATTTTTAAATTGTAATCTACAATAATATTTTTAAGTTGTTGCAGGCTTTAAATATGTAGATTCCCTAAGAATTTTCCCCCATAAATAATTAAATTACACATTCTATAAGGAATGGTAGGTATCTATTTTTCTCTCTCGATATTTGTTCAATCTGGTACATATAGGTAATATCTTTTTTTTTTTTTTTTTTTTTTTTTTTTTTTTTAAGGTCTATACATTATTATTAAAAAAAAAAAAAAAAAAACTGCACAGCATGTGCAAAAATAAATGTGAAATTAACAATATTTATACATATAGTCACAACCACTTGTTAAAATATGCTATAATTTCACCAGTTATCGATAAAATTCACATATTTCAAGACTGATTTCCAAAATTCGCGATAATTTTACAATTGATTGCTAAAATGCATAATTTTTTTCATCGCTAATTAATAAAGTTTCTGCGTTTTTTAAGTTAAATGTCCCAAATACTCAATTATTTCGTCGATAATAGACGTAATTTGCACTTTGTTCTCAAAGCTGAATGCTGAAATACACAATAATTTTGCAGCTGATTTCGAAAATACGGGATTATTTTCACCGCTAACTATGGTGTCAATTTTTATAGTTAAAATTTACATTTAATTCCCAAATACCGCTATTATATCTCTGCTAACTAATAAAATTCACTGTATTATTTTGCGCCTAATCGATGAAATTCGTATTCTTTATAAAGTTTAATCTCCAAATACTCAATTATTTCGCCGCTAATCTATGAAATTTATGCTTTTCTCAAAGCTGAATCCCGAAATATGCAATAATTTTGCAGCCTAATTCGGAAATACGGGATCATTTTACTATTAACTGTCAAAAATTTATGCTTAAGTGCAACTAATTGCTAAAATACGATATTAATTCGGCGTTAATCGATAAAATTTGAAATCTTTTCAAAGGTGATTTCTGAAATTCACGATGTTTTGTGGCTGATTATTGAAATACGCAATCATTTCGCCGTTGCTTAATAAGGTTATTTTAATCCTAATTGTTTGCTGAAATAGGCTTTATCTCTATGTTAATCAATGAAATTCGCCCTTTTTTGCAAAGACAATATCCGATGTATGCAATAAATTTGCTGAAATATGGAATCAATCATTTTACCGCTTATTTTTTAAAATTATGCAAGAGCAACTAATTGCTAATATAGACTATTATTTCACCCCAGTGGCAGAAACACCGTGACACGGTGACATAGTCGCGGACACAGAATAAATGCTTGCAGACAGTTTTTGTCTGCACTAATAAAACAATTAGTCCGTAACTTTCGAACACTCTTTGTCTGTCTCTGTACTAATAAAAAAAATTGCCCACAACTTTCAGACAGTCTTTGTCTGCAATTTACGGACATTTTTCGCCTGCGACAATGCGCTACCCATGTATGACGTCTTAGATGCTCTTTGGTAGGAACTCTAGAGCCCCCATATAGGTGCCTTGGTAGGAACACACAAAACAGTACTTAACAACGGCGACCTAAGCAGCCTATATCTCCCTTGATAGACAGCATATGCGTATTCTTTTCCCCTGTTACTAAGATTCTACGGGGACATAGAAAAGTGCTAATTTCTTTTAAAACTGCTCCAAAACTTCTCCTCCACTTCATAATTCACTTATAAAAATTTCTGTATCAAAACTAATACTTTTGTTATTTATACTGTGTTGTGTCAAACATTGCTATAAATATTTAATTGAATGAGTTCAACTTATTATTTTATAATTGTTTATTACTATAGTTCTGTAGTAAAATTGTATTTGTGTATTGTTGCACGAGATCACCACTATTGTTAAGCTCTCTCCCCCAAAGATTGCTGCTATCAGCTTCAGGCTTTTTGAGTGTAAGCCGTTCTCATCCCTGATTACAGGCAAATTTCGCAGACAGATTTTGAAATTTTAAAAGCCTGTCGCACACAGCTACAAAACTTTCTGCCACTGGAATTTCACTGCTAATTATTAAATTTTGTATGTTTTTAAAAAATGATTGCTGAGATATGAGATTATTTCACAAAACAATAATGAAATTACTTTTTTTATTATTTATACATTGCAGAAATACGCAACACAAAAGTCTATCTACAATACGGGATCGTTTAACCGATAACATTTACTTTTAATCTTTCAAAGTACGAAATAAGCTGTTAATTCATTACAAAACAACATAATATTTTTGCAGTGAATTATCGAAATCCCCAGTGGCAGAAAGTTTCGTAGCTGTCTGTGACAGGCTTTTAAAATTTCATAATCTGTCTGCAAAATTTGTGTTAATCAGTGGTGAAAATGGCTTACACTCAAAAAGCCTGAAAGGTGATTGGGGGGGGGGGGTAACATCAGGTGATATCGTGCAACAATACACGAATACAATTTTACTGCAGGACAATATAGTATAAACAATTGTGTGTACTCATTCAATTCATCTCATTCAATTAAATATTTTATAGCAATGTTTGACACAACACAATATAGATAATTATAAATAATAAAAGTATTAGTTTTAGTTTTTATACAGAAGTTTTTTTTAAGTGAATTGTTATTCGAAAGTTGCAGACAAAAACTGTCTGCAAGCCGCTTTTCTGTGTCCGTAACTATGTCGCGGTGTTTCTGCCACTGGGTCGAAATCCATCGTTTCATGTCTTATTAACAAAATTTACCTTTATCATGGCTAATTGCTCAAATAGCGATTGTTTCTCTTTTTCACTAAATAAAGATAGGCAAATATTTTCGCTGCTATAATGGACGAAATTCGTGCTATTTCTGAAAAGTGATATCACAGATGTTAAATACATATATTGAGTCAAAAATCAGCGAGATTTATGCCTTTTTTTGGCGTATGTTTTCTGATTACATAATTTTTGCATCTGATTACCGAAATATATGCAATTTTCTCATCTTTTGAAATACTGAATCAATTTAAGTTGGACATTGAACTTATCACACAAATATCTTGGATGAATTTTGTTCCAACATTTATCTAGTTTCCAAGTTGCAGCCACTTGAAATCAGGCTGCTACTTGAAAATATGCCACAACGATAACTTTTAGAATACTAAACTGGTTCAGACAGCAGCGCCGACTTTGAAAAATTTCTGGGGGGGCTCGAACCAAGGCCGTAGCCAAGATTATTTTTTGAGGGTGGGGGGCATCACATTTCTAATACAAGGTCATCAAATATGGTGTAATAATGTACACACGCTTACCCAAGGAAAAGAACATATGCACACACAAACAACGGCCTGATTAACACAGAATACGTGCCAGGGGCTCTGAGTAGCAAAGGGCCCCAAAACTGGACCTGAAAATGCCATCATAATCTTTGCCATTTAGTTTATGTAAATCGAATTTATATGGCAGTAACTTTTGTAAAAATAGTTATATTACTTTGCATGATGTTTCTGAAAACTTTTGCTCCTCATGCACAAACTATAAGTGTAGCACAGTAAAGGGAATCATCTTCCTCTGAACTCACCCCGCGCCCCATACAGAGACTTTCAGCCTCTCTTGTTTTTCTTTCTTTTTTTCTTAGTCGATTTATGTCCATTTTCAATTGCAACAACCTTATTTTACAGCTATGATTTTGGTAAGAAACTAAATAAGAAATAGAGGAAAGAATTTCTTGTTTAATAGAGAATCAGTATTCAAAATTTCTGGGGGGGCTGATCCCTTACAGAAAATTTTCTGGGGGGGCTCAAGCCCCCACATAATCGGCGCCACTGGGTTCAGATCAAAGTTGGGGAGTGAATTTAATACAGTTTAAATATCTTGGAAAAGTTTGCTAGGCAACTTGCTCCACCATTTTGTTTCCAAGTGGCGGCCACTTAAAAATTTTTTATTACAATAACTTTTGTAATATGGAATCAGTTTGAATCGCATTTGCACAGTTGACATATTCAAATATCTTTGATAAGTTCACTGGGCATCTCAGTCACTCTGTCCTTTGTTTCTAAATGGTGGCCACTTGAAAATTATCACAATAACTTTTGAACCAATTTGCTTAAAACTCCATATGTAAATAGACCTCTTTAATAAATCTACCAAGTTCATTAATAAATTGTAGCTGTCATTTTGAAAAAAGATGGTGGCATCTTCATAAGAAAAGATAAATCAACCTAACCTTCCTATGAGCCGGAACGACTCGTTTTAATTTTTTGATCAATAACCTCTAAAAAGTAATGATATCAGAACAAAAACCCTTAACGGGTTAAAAGTTTGTGACGCAGCTACTTTATCACTATAAGAATTTGAAATATGGGTCTTAAAAATAATGATATCAAGTTTTAAGTGACGCTCTTCTATTAGTTAAAATATACATAGATTTTCTTATTTGATCATTCGCTTTTTTCTTTTATTTATATTTACAATGCAAACATAATATTTTTAACTTCAAGATAAGACAAATATATAAAATATACTCACTGATGCTTTTTCATTTTCATTTCAATTTCAAAATAACAGTTTTAAAAGGAATGATATAAAAATTCCAGTCACGCCTCGGTGTCATTTTAAAAGATTTGTTTTTAGATTCCATTAAAATTACCTTTGTTTTGTCTGATAAAGTATATTTACACATTCAAACAGTGCTTTTAATTTTTAAATATGCTGTCAAATAATCACACTTTCACTGAGTTTGCATTATAAATAAAAATTATTTATTTCAATAAATCGATTTGTCTTTTGCGTCACGCTATCCAAAACTGCAAGTAAAATTTGTGCAAATGTTTTCTTTGCATCACACTGTCTCTTTGCAGAAATTCTCACTTAGTTGGATACTATGATACAAAATAACATTTACATATATTTTACTCACAGTTTTGGATAGCGTGACGCAAAAGACAAATCGATTTATTGAAATAAATAATTTTTATTTATAATGCAAACTCAGTGAAAGTGTGATTATTTGACAGCATATTTAAAAATTAAAAGCACTGTTTGAATGTGTAAATATACTTTATCAGACAAAACAAAGGTAATTTTAATGGAATCTAAAAACAAATCTTTTAAAATGACACCGAGGCGTGACTGGAATTTTTATATCATTCCTTTTAAAACTGTTATTTTGAAATTGAAATGAAAATGAAAAAGCATCAGTGAGTATATTTTATATATTTGTCTTATCTTGAAGTTAAAAATATTATGTTTGCATTGTAAATATAAATAAAAGAAAAAAGCGAATGATCAAATAAGAAAATCTATGTATATTTTAACTAATAGAAGAGCGTCACTTAAAACTTGATATCATTATTTTTAAGACCCATATTTCAAATTCTTATAGTGATAAAGTAGCTGCGTCACAAACTTTTAACCCGTTAAGGGTTTTTGTTCTGATTTATTATACATATACTAAATTAATATAATAAAACATTAATAACTTTATAACCGGCGTTCCCAATTTTTTGGGAACGAAGGTAGTTTTGTCCTCGAGATTCGAGGACATATGGTCAGCATACTTTAGTATTGTTTGGTGGTATTTTTTAATCATAGGTTGGGTTTTAAAAGTTTAAATTTTGCATTTCTTGAATTTGAATCATCTGAAATTTTGAATCAATTTTACACTTAAAAAAAATTCTGTAACTGACATCTAGAATCTAAATTGTGGCTCTAGAAAAAATAGTTCCATGTCATCCTTATAAATTCTCGTCTCCTTTGAATGCGAGTTCTAGAAACCCCTATTAGAATTCTAGAGAGTTTGTCTATATTATCGAGGTCAAACCTATTTGAAAATATCTCCAAATAAATGCGAACGCAAGAGACGGGTTTCAAAAACTATAATCTAGGTTTATGACTCAGTTCAAGATAATCAAGCGAGAATTTCTCGCAATACAAAATATTCAGAATATTGTTTCACCATCAAGAAAAGTGTAGACTAGAAATTCTCGATCATTTCGTCTATTCAGTTTATTGGCGTGCCTTATGCACATAGCTCAGAAATCTATATTTCTAGTTAAGGGATTTAGAAAATGACCACTTGTTCATTCTAGATGAAGACGGTATATTTGTTTTCTCAGTGTATAAAATTCTGTACTTTTACTCAACTTTGTAATTTATAATATAAGTTTAAGACCAGTAATTAAGGAAACTGAGGTCTTGTTTTTCGAATACGTTGTATATTTAGAGTATTTTTTATTTGCAACAATTAACATTTTGTTTACAGATTGTTTTAAATTTTATCTTATAAAAATTTAATCAAAAGAAATAAAAAAGTACTAAAACTGTATAATTCTAATAACTTATTTATACATAAAGTATTATTAAAAATAATACTACTTTTCTGAAATCTGCTTCAAAACTGCACCTGCTTCAAGCCTTAAAAAACCAGGAACGTATTCGATATATAAGAGAAATGTTAATAGTTTTTTTTTTTTTTTTTTTTTTTTTTTTTTACAGTAACGATTCCATGTTCTTTAACATTTAATAACACATCTTTTGTCATAAACATATGTACAATCGATTTAAAAAACTAAATTTCTAAGAAAAAATAACACACACACATATATATATATATATATATTTCTTTAAAGAAAAAAAAAAGTTTTAATGTATAAAATACCAGGATGTAATATACGAAATACCATGATTATCTAACAGCTCTTTTTTATAGACTTTGAGTAACGCATTCCAGGAAATGTCAGACATTTAACAAATTTCTTTAAGGAAATTCCTGAAACTCTTGCAACAAAATTTTTGCTAATTATGACCGAATAACAATTGGAAGTATATCTTTCTCAATGACAAAAAGATAGTCAATTATAATGAAGCTCAGTTATAGCAATATTTTAATGGCATTTAATGTATTTATTTATTAGTACACTACATTATATTTTTTTCGATTTATAAGTTTGTGTCTTTGTCAATTTTGCAAATTGTAGAAAATATTTTAGGTTGATTTCTTTAGAAATGGACCTAATGCAATCATTCGATTTCTTTCTCTGCTCCTTCCCCCTTTCTCTTTCTATGAAAACATTTCCAAACATCTCTCATAAAAAATTATCACTCGAAAAAAAGAAAGATTTTAATAATTAAAAAAAAAAAATAATAATAATAATGAATGATAATTCATGTAGTTCACACAGATTATTAACACTTTCAACTGTACGTATTAATTTCATCACTTAACATTCAATGTAGGGGAAGGTGGGGTACCTCGGACTTTTTTGACTTTTCCAGTTTTAATTTTGTAATTATTCGCCAAAATTGAATACAAATAGCTTTTTTAAATACTGTATGGTGTTATATACAACATATATTTATTCTAAAATTTTATTAAAATTATATCAATTATATTTTTTAAAAATAAAAAAAAAATGAAATTGGGTCCAAGCTACACCACTGGTAGCGTACCTTGTACCATTTATTAAAAGATACAGAAAAACTCAATTTTAAGTAAGATAATCTATTTATTAATCAATTACACACATATGAATTCAAATAAACATTTTTTTTTCTATTTCAAAATTATTAGTCAGTCACAATCGTATTGTTATTAAGTCTAATTCGAGTCTGAAATGTGGAAATATTAAATATTAACTTTAAAAACTCTTCATTAGGCCATATTGTGATTATTGGTAAAAATCCTCACATTTATTTATAATCAAGATTGCAATTGGATAGGTCAGTTCCTAATGTTAACTTTTGGAGCTGCATTTCTGATCCACCACACAATACGACCAGTCCAAGGTACACTACTTGTGTTGGGTTCAAGGTACACTACTCTCTTACTAAAAACGAAATTGCTCACGTTGGGTTTAACTTGGTTGCAAACATATGGGGTTATAGCTAGAAAGCTACTTCATGATGCATTTCAGAATATACAGTGTATGTGTGGGAAAAGAAATACATAAAAGTATCTGAGAAAAATTTACTTTTGCAATGTGAATTTACTTTTTGAAGAACTCTTCAAAAAGTTGACCTTCCAAGCAAACATAGATTACTTCACTGAGACCCCTAACAGTAAATATTTTAACTGCATGTGATATTGTTTATACATCTAAATAAATAGAGCTAGAAATGGCATTGGTCCGAGGTACACTTATTCTTCGACAACATCTCATGAAACCATGGAAGCCTCTGCGCAAGTGCTAACTCAACGAGTCCAGTGTTAAAATAGGGGTGACAGTCATCTGACTCAGAGAAAATGAGCGATAACACAGAACGCCGAATTACTGGATGTTTTGCAAATCCCAACCTGTCGGTCAAGCTAGCACCACTCCAGCATTTTGGACGCGTCCTCACTGCTAGTTTTAGAAAACGTGGCTGCACTATATGTCCAAGGTACACCATTTTCCCCTACCTTGCTTACGTGGTCACTTAATGGACAGACAGAATGAGCGAATGATTTATGCAAAATAAAAGTATTAAAGTATGCTTTAAAGAAATACCTCTCATAGAACGCAATGCTTTGGAATTCATTTGGATGTTCCTGTAGACAAACCAGGGGTGGTATTTACAATAGGGCAGCAAAGTTATTGAAGCGCTAGCAACAATTCCTACTTAAAAGATGGACACCTAATACTGTTTTGTTAAGTAAATATTTGTCGAATCATGATCTTAGTCTTAACTGTTTATAAAAAAGTAAGTTGATGATAAAAATTAGTGATCAAACTAAAAAAAAATATATTCAAAAAGTGTGCTTCAATAATTTTGCTGCCGACTGTAACTCAGGCCTAGGATCCAGGCATCCAAGTGCAGATAATAGGCCTTAATTCCTACAACACCATCTAGTTTTCTTATAAAACCATTACTTAAAATTAAATAAATGATTAAGACTTTCAGTCGTCTAAAATCATTTCTATAATATATATATATATATATATATATATATATATATATATATATAATTAACACCTACAAAATGTTCTGCATTTGCTTTTTATTACGTTTAATTGATGAAAAAAATTATTGGAATAAATTTGTTGAATTTCAGATTCAAACTGTATCTTAAGACATACATACATTTATTAAAATTAAATAATACCAGAAAAAGAGATAAAGGCCAATAATATTTATTTAATACAGAAATCTCTTATTAGTGAAGAAATTTCTAAAACAATTGCAAGAGAAACCATTCCTTATAATGTTTTTCAAAAACAACTCGAAGTATTATATATTTGGCATGACCAAGAAATACGCCATTATAATAAACTTAGTACGCCCATTGTATCGTGGGATTCAATTTCTCCATCTACATAATTGCTCATATATACTTTAGGTAATAATTACCGTCAAGCCTTTAACACTGAACTAGCGAAGACATTAAAAGGCGAAATGACGCAGTTCTTGGAAGTTCGCCTCAGTGTATATTATTTATGCGTTTAAAAGTTTTGCTGCATATAAGAATTATGTATAATCTTCCTCTGCTCTTTTCATAAAAAGAGAGAGAGAAAAAAAAGGATAAGTTAAAATAATCTGAGTCAAAGCCAAGAAAAACACTAAAAAATAAAATATACAAAAATCTCTTTTGTTAATTAAAGACCGTTTACGGCATTCTCAAAACAACATGATATTAAAGTTTATTCTGCCAAAAACGCCATCTTGATTTGCTTTGTTCGCTTTACTTTTTATTTTTATTTATTTATTTATTTGTATAATTTGTATAATTTGAATAGTAGTTTAAAGTAATGAAATAATAATTATTTTATATTATTTATAAAAAATTATTTAATTAAATCAATTTTAAATAGTTTATTAATTATTTATAATTGATTTAATTAAATATTTTTTTACACATATATACTATTTATTAATCAATTAACTACGTTAATAATGGTGGCTGGGGAGGACTTAGTTTTCCTGTTTCGAACCAAATGTATCTTTAAATGAAATTTTAACGGATTAATGTATTTGTTTTTGTATTACTTAAAGCTATAAATTACTCACTAATAATTCACACCTAGTTAAAATAAAAATTAAAAAAATTAATATATATATATTAAATTATTTAATTCCTTTACAATACTAAGCAAATGAGAGAAAGATGAATATACTATTGGACATAAGGATAAACATTTTGATTATGGCTTTATGAAACTGAAATTTTGAAAATAATTATCAAGGCACTGATTAAATGTGTTGAGAAGCAGATAAATATTTAAAATCGCTACCGATTACTCATATTAGCATATCATTTATCCGAACTCTATTGTTAGAGTTATGATCATATTATTAATATTATGAATATTATGATATATTATGAATTATATTGAGTTTTCTGCGGTTCAGTCTAAAATAAAATATCCTTTGCAAGATACATTTTGATATATTCGTATCATAATAAATGTTATTTTAGATTATAACACAAAAAAAGTGTACCTTTTTTTTAAAAAATTTGTTTCTGACAATCAACTGATGCAAAATTGTCGAAACAAATCCAGTTAATTTTAGATGAAAAATTCTATCTTTCAAGGAAACATTCAAAAGGTGTCTTTAAAAAATATCGAAAACAATATATGTGATTCTACTCTTCATAAAACACCAGAAAGTGAAAAAATTATCGGTTGAAATGACTTATAGCGACCACAAAAAAATTATCAAAATGCGAAGCAAAACACGGTTCTGTTCGTACACGGCAATCTCAGTGCTATCGAAATTATCGCCTAACAGCGCTAAATCGCCAAAAATGCTTAGTTTTAATAATTTTTTGTGGTCACTGTAATTCATTTCAGCCGATAATTTTTTTCACTTTCTGGTGTTTTATGAAGAGGGGAATCACATACATTTTTTTCAATATTTTTTGAAGACGACACTTTTTGAATGTTTCCTTGTTAGATGTAAATGCATTTATGGTCACGAAATCCAGAAGAATTTTCTAAAGATCTAAAGATACTTCCAAGGAATCATTGCCTAATGCTTATGGGGGGGGGGGAGGACAGTTAGAGTTTGGCATGACAAATAAATGCTCCATGATAATAAACTTATTACGCCCATTGTATATCGTGGAATTCAATTTCTCCATCTACGTAATTGTTCATATACACTTTAGGTAATAATTACCGTCAAACTTTTAACACTGAACTAGCTAAGACATTAAAAGACGAAATGACGCAGATCTTGGAAGTTCGCCTCGATGTATATTATTTATGCATTTAGGAGTTGCTGCGTAAGAATTATGTATAATCATCATATGCTCACATAAAAAAGTGAAAGAAAAAGAAAAGTTGAAATAATCTGAGTCAAAGCCAAGAAAAACATAAAAGAAGAAAATATGTACAGTCGCTTTTGTTAATTAAAGACCGTTTATGGTTTTCTTAAAACATCATGATATTATGGCTTAGAAAAGTTTATTTTGCTAAAATTGTCATCACAAATTCCTTTGTTTACGATACATATAATATATATTCATATAATTTCGACAATAGTATATAGAAATAAAGAAATAAGGAGATAATATGAAAAATAATGAGTATTTCTATTATTTATGCATGAAAAACATTTAATTAAATTTATTTAAAATAGTTAATATATGTTATTATTATACTTTCATAAATTTTGCCTTACAAACGTAAAACCCTCCTAGCGAAAACTTTGTAATTTTTTGTTTTTTTTTAGAAGTGTGTTTTATCTTTTTATTTTATTAATAAACCTTCCTTTTAAATTCACATTATTTCTTGTTATATATATATATACAGGGTAGTCATTAAAATAAAACTTAATTTTTAATGATTTTAAATCTTGAATTCGATGGCTTTAAATATTTTTGCTTTCCTCTTTGAGAAGTCAGGGTCTCGGAACGTATTTTTTGGTTTAAAGCACACTTCCCCTCAGAAACTACTCATTTCACATTCCCTGAGGCAGCTTCCCTGAAGAAAGCCCCCATGTGTTTTGGGATTGCTTTTCATTTATTATCAGTATATTAAATAATTTTCGTATTATATCTCCTCTTGTTGCATTTTGTGGATTGGTTTATATTACATAGTTTGAAGTTTTTATTGAGGATTCAGGTTTTTTCCTTATTAATTTTCAAAGTTTATTTCATATATATATATACCCTGGATTTCGATTTGAGTTTTTCTGTTGGGATTTGGTTGAGTTGGTTTGTTGTATAATTTGTTTTGCGGGCTGTTAAAAATTAAATTTGGTTTCTTTAAATATGTGTATTTCATCCCTTGATAAATTTATTTATTTCTTTTTTTTTCACCTTTCTGAGCTTCTCCTACATAGAGAAATTGTTCATTCTTATTGGTCTTTGTGGTTTCGGTGATCTTGTGTCTGTTGCTTGACTTCTACTGCGCTTCATGGGTCATTATTGTTCATTACAGGGTTCTCTTTTTTCACCTTGAAATATTGTCCTAGAGTCAACCTTCTTTTCATCAGAGTCTAATTACACAGTCCTATTTCAATTTGTAACAGGTATTGTTGTACAGTGGATTGGCGTCAGTGCTGTTATTGAACTTGATAATTGAATCAATTTGGGAAATCTTGTTGCTTTGTTTGGCGTGTGTATGTCTCTTTGGTGAATTGTTTGACTGACTATTCTTCGTTCTCATTCTTTGCTTCTACTATTTAAAGGATTATATATATATATATATATATATATGGTACACCTACTTAATATCGCTTAAGGATCCCACAAGCGCACACAAGCTCCGCAACACAGCATTGCATGGACTAGACAAATGTCTAAAGGTATCCTAGAAGTAATTCATATCACAAATCCTGCAGGGCAGTTTATAAACCCGTAGGAATGTGCGATAGGGGAGACCTCTTTTGAACAGCACGCTGCAAGACATTTCAAAAATGTTCAATAATCTTCATGTTGATTCAGGTGGCTAGTAGAAGTGTTTAAGTGTTTAAAGACAAAAGAATGTTTCTAGTGCCACTTTTGACGTGAGGGTATCGCTTTGTTATGATGAACTGTTCAAGTCCGTCTCGAAGCACAACGGATATAAATGGGTGTATGTTATCGAACAGAAGGATTACCTACCTGCCACCTATCGGAAATGTCTCTATATGTAACAAAAGTTCCCTATTACGCCAGCTGCAGAACTCTACTATTATCAGCAAAATTATTCGAGCGCTGGCAGTAATTCCTATATAAAAAAGTACACTTAATATTGTTTTGTTAATAAATCCTTGTCCAATCATGTTCTTAGACTGACTAAGAAGATGACTCGTGTACTTTTTTTATATAGGAATTACTGCTAGCGCTCGAATAATTTTGCTGCCGACTGTATACCTTTATGGAAGTTTCAACAGCTTCAGTAATCCCCTGTTGTGTCCATGGATTCATAAGGTTATCTCAATATCCGTACATGACCATCATTCCGATACAACTGGAGACGAGAAGTGTCAGATCGGGTAACGTGTTTACAGTCATCAACAGTCTAATAAGGTGTCAACAGTGCCGGTCTTAGATGAAGTGGGCCTTCAACTTCATCTAAGTCGAAAGTCATCAGCCGAAAGTCCACATCAATGATGGTCCATTGAACAGTTCGCAAGATAGCTCTTGTTCATGCACCAGAATTGAAAAAAGAGGCAGTTTTAGGATGGTTACACATCTATCTCGTTTTATGATTTTCATCTTCACCGACTCTCACATTCTTTAAAGATTTTTTTCTAGACGTACCGATGACAAAGATTTGGTGCTTTACCGGATACTCAACATTCAAGGTACAGGTTAATAATGCGGATCGTTTTTAATAGACGGAGTTGCAGTAGAATGCTTTAGATACAAGGTGATGTACAGTCTGTTTCTTTCTACAGGCGAAAAGTTTCAAATTCTCAGAAGTCAAGCGGGGCGAAGATGTTAACTTCAAAGATATATTTACAGTCTGTAACAAAAGTGTCCGAACACTAAGAAAATTCCTATGTAAAACAAGTACACTTCATACGGTTTTGTTAAATAAATCCTTGTCGAATCCTGTTCTTATTCAGTGTAAGAACATGATTCGATAAGGAATTATTTAACAAAACCGTATGAAGTGTATTTTTTTTACATAGGAATTTTTGCTACTGTTCGGACACTTTTGTTTCCGACTGTACGCTAAAACATGGCAAATTTCGTGCCAAAAAAAAAGAGCATATGCGGGAGTTGTTGATTCATTACTTTATTTTGAAGAAAAATACTGCTAAAAGTTATCGTACACTCCGGAAATCTTATGATGAACATGCTCCATCTCAAGATACGTGTGAACAGTTGTTTAAATGCGTAAAAAGGAGTGATTTTGATGTGGACGACAACTAACGGCCAGGTCAACCGAAAACGTTTGAAGACGAACAATTGCAAGCAGTATTGGATGAAGATGCGTGTGAAACCATTAACAGTGATCGCTACCGACAACAAATTGTCCATCTCAACCATGTTTTGATCTTCAAACGACCGCAAAGAAACAAAGGGCAATCACAATGGATACAGTAAGGTAACGATCATAATGGGTACGGCAAAATAATTTTGCTTTATGATAACGCACCAAGACACCAATGACGTATCGTAAATGACGGTTTGGGTATGCTCTCTTTGGGTAGTTAAAAACAGTACAATAAAAAAGATATTCAATCATCTTATTGGTTAATTAGTTTATTTTGAGAAACAATGTAGGTATGACGACATTTCAACAGTCAATCAGAAGAAGGAGCTTTTCATGAAACTGCTTCTAACCACCCGTATGGAGAATACCCAAAACGTCATTCACGGTACGCCACTGCATGACGCAATTAAATATTTGTCGAAGGTACGTTAAAGGACCTAACCTGGGAAATATTAGGTCACCTGCTGTATTAACTACACTGTAAAAAATATATCCTATTTGCTGCCAGAAATTCTCTGCAATTTGAGAAAATACGTTCTGATAACGTAATTTTTCGTAAATTACGCGTATTTTCTCAAATTACAGAAAATTTCTCGCTGCCAACAAATAGGACATATTTTTACAGTATAGAGCTTGCTCCTTCAGAATACTACTTGTTCTACTCGATGACACACGCAAATTCTAAGCAGCACATCACAGCGTATGAAGAAGTGAAAAAGTGGGTCTCTGAATGTTTTTCCTCCCAGGGCGCAAAGTTCTATCAGGATGTATCCACAAATTGTTTGAAAGATGGAAGAAATGTATGGCTATTGATGACCATTACTTTGAATAAAGAATATATGCTCTTTCTGTTAAAATGATTGTTTCTCTTTGCTTACAAAATCCACATTATTAACTGATACACCTAGTACACTCATAAAATGGTAGCACCATAAATCTAAATTTCGTCATAGGCACGACTGATCACATTGCGTTACGCTGAAAGGTTGCATAAGTCCATTAACTGCAAATGCACGCCTACACCAGTTTCTTTTTTTTTTTACATCTTCACTGTACAAAATGCACATTCAATACTTGGATATTAAACACAGACACACATATGCTTCTGTACGTATCAGCGAATAAAAATGTTTTCGTTAATAATTTCGCTTATCTTCGTTTATTTGATGAGGAATGTCTGAACTAAAATTAATTTGGAAGTTCGCCTTAAATTATTAATTTTGTGTTAATAATATTCCTTACAGAATGAATTATAAGTGTGTTTAATATTATTCTCTGCCATTTAAGTGAGGAGAAAAAAAAAAAAACTAAATTGTGACAAAAAGATGAAATGACATATCTGACTCACATCCAAGAAAAACACCGTAAAATGACAATCTCTTTTGTTAATTGGAGACCGTTTATGATTTGTTAAAACATCGGGTGACGATAGTCACTTCAGTAATTTTATTCTACCAGAAATGCCGTATTGTCATTTCCTTTGCTGTGTTCTAATCTAGAATGTTAATAACAAACGCTTAAAGCTAATAAATTAGGTTAGGTAGGTAGGTAGGTTGGGTTTAATGTCGCACTAGTACTTCGCTATGGCGAATAAACAATGGAAATAAGCTAGTTTAAAGAAAAAAGAAAAAAAAATATGAAATATCTATAATTCTTTTAATTCAATATGATAAATTTAGCATATATTATTGCCATAACGTAATTAATAATATTATTTAAGTGGCTGAATTCAGAATATATAATTATACAAAAAGAGTACAAAAATAATAAAAATCTATCATGAGAGAGAAAAGAATTAGTATTTTTTAATTGAAAATTCATTATTAAATTAAGTTCATTATCAAATTCGTCTCAATATTATTTGAGTAAAGTGGCATTTTTTGCAATTTTGGACCAGGTGGTTTACAACATAAGACAGAATTTATCATTTTTTATGAATTGCGTATATTGTAACTACCGGCTAAAAAATTTTTTTATGTCCTTTTACCTCTCGAATGAACATGGTGCGGATTTCTAAAAGTAAAAGTAACAATTGCATAACAATTGTATCTATCTTCTGTTTTAACGTATTATACTTAATTGGTTCTCTTGAAAATTTGATGATTTTTCGACAAATTGTTATAACAATAGAATTTACCTTCCGTAACAAAACTTATTTAATCGGTACTACTACTATTTAGTTATTTTACAGGAATTAAATGAATAGTTGAAGTGTTTTTAATGAACAGTATTTGAAAGGCATTGTGTTAACTTAAATCGCACTTTTTTTTTTCTTTTTTTTTTTTTTTTTTGTTAATGAAAGAAAGTAATCTTCACATAAAGACGTACAATATTGATAAAAATATTTTTAGCAAATACTGAAAATCACACCACTGAATATGACAGAGAATGATTATATTTATATTTATAATAAAAATCATTTTATATATGAAAGTGATAAAAAGAAACACCACTTAGTTAATCCGAATTTATCGTTAAAACTAGTAAAAAAAATTCTGAAATTTCATGGAATACATCGAAATTAATATATTTCTATCATCTATAAACATATACGTGTCTACACAAATATTGACCTAATAGGCGTACATTTTTTCTCATAACTTTTTCTGTAAATGTATATTTCCTGTTAATAATAACATCAATTTTTATAGCAAAAACTTCCTTCTATATTGATGCTTCAAAATGATGCTATATGGTGTTTAAAAGTAAATAAATGCAAATATATATAATATATTTATTTAAATATAACGTCAATTTCACAAAATCTGGAGTGACCCCACTCGACTTTCCAAACATTGAGTAATTAACGGTTTTGTAGATAAAGTAAAGTAAGAGGAGTTGTTAAATAAACAAAAGAGAAAATTATAATAGGGTGTTTGGGTATTTTTCTTTATATAGTACACGATGTTTTAACGCTATTTTACAGAACACGTAGATCATAATGATAAAGAATAATTCATTGTGTACCTGTAAAAACCTACAAAATGGTAGATACACCAAAATGCTTATAGTTAGTGCAACAGTGACTTATAATATTTATATAAATTTTCAGCTCCATCGGATAAGGCATCTAGACGCTACCGCACTTTAAAGTTTGAGCTCATATGCCACAATTATAAAGAAATTTGCATTTTGTCCCTGTAAAAAGAACCATAAGTGCTAGATTCTCTAAAGTTCATAAAGTTCGTGTGACGGTGACGTATAACATGTATATAAATTTTCAGTTAATTTGAATAAGGAGTTTAGTCGCTGTCGCACTTTAAATAATTTAAGCCTATAGGTCTTAATGATGAACAATTTTTAATTGTGTCCCTGTAAAACTCGTTAAGTCCTAGAGTCACCAAAATCCATACAGTTTGTGTGATGGTGACCTATAACTGGTATATAAATTTTCCACTCTAACGGATAAGGCATTTAGATGCTATCGCACTTTAAATAATTTCCCCACATAAACCATAATGATACAGAATTATTTGTTTTGTCCTAGTAAAAAATCCTTGTCTCTGTGCGGTAATTGTGTGCTTTTGTTTTGCCTTGCTGCGCTGTTTTGATCCTGTGTATTTCACTGCCTGGCGGTCATTCGCACCAACTTTTGGTGTCCTCATCGTGGTCCCAAGGGTGGCAACCTTCGGGTTGGCCAAACCGCCAAACGACAGGCTCCTAAGCTTTGCTTTTTTGGGAAAATTTTTTCCCTTTCTTTTTTTTTTTTTTTTTTTTTTGTTTTTGTTTAAATTTTTAGTGTTGTAAACATGGCAACTTCTCGTCCTTCTACTTCAACACCGATTCATCCTGTTTTGTTTGAACTGGATCAAGCGAGAAAAGAGATAGATCAAATTCTTCTTGACTCTAGTAAGATCTCTAAAGCTAACGGCTCGATAATCATCAAGCATCTAAATGGTCTTACTAGTCTTGTTTCAAATTTGCTAGTTAGCAGTCTTCAAAAAGATCATGATGAACATTTGCTGAGTGATGAATATTCCCAGCTCGTTGACGAACTTGAACTTTTAAAACAACAAAACCAACGTTCTCACAAGTAGTCAAAGAAGGTTGTGGCCCTAGTAAAGTTTTTGTGCAAGAACATGTTGTCATCGTAGCTAAGAAGGAAGATGCTAACGTTAATATTGAGCCTAAAGAATTTCTCCAAAAGAACCTTAACCCAAGGAAACTTAAAATCGGAATTAAACGCACAAAGGTCACCAAGAATGGCGACTTCCTAATACAAGTCAACACAAGAAAAGAATTAGAAGCCATCACAGAAGAAATCGAAAAGAATAAAACCTTGAGCAAAAATTTCGAAGCTAAAGCTCCCTCAAAAAGAGACCCTCAGATCATAATATTCAACGTTCCCACAGATCTCCCGATCACCGAATTAATTGAAAATTTGAAACTTCAAAATCACATTGAAGACATGGTTATAACTGAAATAGCAGATTTTCAGGGCAAAAAAGGCCGCAACGTTGTTTTAAGCCTGGATTACAAATCCTTTAAATTGTTAATGAGTTTGGACAAAGTTAATATAGGATGGGAAAGATACTCCTTTAAAGAGTATCTTAAACCACGTCAATGCTTTAAGTGTTTAAAGTTTGGTCACACATCCAGGTTCTGCACTCAAACGGATTCCTTTTGCTTTAAATGTTCTGAAAAGGGACATGAAGGTAAAGATTGCACCAATAATAACATAACATGCCAAAATTGCCCACATCACAATCAGAAGATAAAAAATTCGAAATCACACTTTAAAACTGATCACTACGCAAATAACAGAAATTGTAACATTTACCAAAAAGAAATAGAAAATCAAAAGAAATGTGTAAGATACAAGTGATTTTTCTGTTTTATTCCTTTCCGTTTTGTACCTTTTTGTCTCTTATATTTGCCTTGTTGTTGAAAAAAAAAAATGTAAAAAAAAAAAAAAAATTTTTTTAAGTTCATTGTTTTTATTTTTATAATAAAACTTTTTCTCTTATGTGTGGTCTTATTCAAAAAAAAAAAAAAAAAAAAAAATGAATATTTACTTAAATTTCTTTGGATTTTTATGGCTTTGCTCTTTTTAGCTCTTTTCTCCCCTTAGTTTACCACAATCCGGCGGGTCACTCTCATTAGGCTTTCAAAGTCCTCCCTGCTGCCGGGGGCGAGGTGAAGATTATGGGCCTTGTTTAGTTCTTTTAAAATTAACATTCACACTCACATGGTAACAGGGACATGGTTAGTTGGGGGGTACCGGTTGGCCCTCTCAGCTCTTTTTTTTTTTTTTTTTTTTAGTTGGTAAATTGAGTCAATTTATCTTTGTTATTCTCCTTGTTATTTGTTTTTATGGTTCTTGCGTGGTAGTCTCGCATGCTCGATTCTGAGACGGGTAAAAAGGACATAACATTTTCTAGGACTAAGTGTAGGCCATATATACTCTATTTTCTTTAGGGAGTCGCTCAAGCCACGCTCAGATGAGCTGTGATTTCACTTCCTCTGTCCGTTGCTAGGTTACTGAAGAAACAACGACATCTCACTAGATGGAATTGAGCACGTGATCTCAGTCACGTGATCTCCCTCTCCGCATTCCGTGGCCTTGAAGTAACTCTTCTGGGGAAATGGACTATAGCAATGTGTGGTGCACTCTTTTACATGTTTCGTAATCCCACTCTTTTTGTTAAATATTTCTGAAACGATCTTTAGGAGTATGCTTATGTCGTTATAAAGTACTGAAAAGTTTGAGTAATCTAAGCCTGTCTTGCAGCTTTGTCTGCCTCTTCATTGCCTCTGATGCCAAGATGACCATGAACCCACCAAAATAGTATGTAAAATCCCTTTTTTTAAGTATCATTATTATAATTTAAAATTGATGTAAAAGACAGGTTACAAGAGATAGATGAAAGTGAATCTAGAAATCTCTTTGAGTCTCTGTAAATTATTAATATTTCACAATAAATGAGATGAACTTCAGTTTGCACTATTATTCTGTTGTAAATTATTCGAAAATATTTAATTTGTTTGCAAACGATTATATTGTTTGCAACTAATATTATTGCAAACGGTTTTTATGTACTTTTGGCAACGGCTTTTAATAGTTTATTCTAGTTGATATAATTGTGGCTAAAAAGTGGTTGTAATATAAGAACTTTTACAAATTGAATCATAAAGCCTTTTTATTTTCCAATCACTGTCATTTCTATCGGGGATTGGGGAAGTAATAGCTGATTTTGCAAATGAGAAAAAGGCGGGCATGCATTTTATATATGATGCTACAGATGGTAAAACTCGTGTTAGCCAGTATTCTATCAACTATAACAAACAGTTAAAATATGATGCCTCAAGTACATAAAAAGCTTTTGCAACAAAATTAATTGTAAACGAAATGATTGTTTGCAAACAAATTAATTATTTTTAAGTAATTTACAACTGAATAATAATGTGAACTGAGCTTCGTTCGATTCATTATATAATTTTGACGCAGTCACCATTGCATTCAATCTGCAGCGCTATCTAACGATTCACTAGTTGCGTTGCGACCATGCTTTGTATGAAAAAAGTTGCTTGTTTAGATAGAGGCTATCACCCCTTAAATATTTTAACAAGAGTTCTGAAACACCCTAAACCATGATGTCATTTCTCATAAATTTTCAAAAAATTCTAATAAATATTACATTAATTATTATAAATATTACAACAGAGCTACGGAATGCTCTCTTTTTATTTGTTAGTTGCAATTAATTAGCAGTACTCGTAGATTCAAAACTAAATTTGGCTAGCCTGTCAACAAAACTCTTTCATTTAACACCAAAATAAAGTAAATTAGTGTATTAGTTTTCTTTCATGAACTGTTTAATGAATCGGCCTTGCGTTTTAAACACGTAGATTTACATCTAAATTGATAATCGAAAGTTAACTCTGACCTTAATAAATAAGGAAGAGTTTAAGATGAGTCCATTCATGATTACAACCGTATAGGAATTTCAAGTTTTCATTTGAGTTATCGTGTTAAAAAAAAATAAAAAAATCACTGAGGAATACAGATTTCTTTTTTTTTTTTTTTTTCATTTTTTTTTTTTTTCTATCATAATGTATTGAATTGATTAAATACATATTATATATATATATAAATTTAACTTGGTAAATTTCAAGTCCGTACATATACGCCCAAATCAATCTGAATGTGTCAATATTTCATTGTTGTAATCATGATATCGTTCTCTTTTATCACCTTTCCGTTCAACGAAATCCCAATTTATAGATAAATGATGATGTATTTCAAGATGGATATCACTAAATTCGCAAAGTAAGTTTCTGACATGAACTCCGTTAATGGAGCAACAACATATGCGCCATTATCAAAGACCTAATCTTTTCTCAGATTAGCTTTTTAAATATTGGTAATCTAACACAAACATTCGACATGTGACGAATGTATAAGCAATCAAATATTCCAAGCTTCTGATTTAAATAAAAATAGGATATTTTATTATTATTATTATTTATTAATACTACTTATAACTATCTGTAGTTCGATCTATCCATAGACCTTATATATATAGACTACGCCACCAATAGGACTTCCCATTATAGTGAATGTCTTCAACATGAGGGTGTGATCTGAAACCTTCATACTTTGCGGTCAGCACCGTATGTCACGAGACATGGAGTTGAGGGCGATTTTTCTATAAGAAAGCACTTATTTTTGTAAGAATTCAAACAAAAAATTCTCCCCTTCAGACTGGTTTCTCACACAAGAATGTTTTTTATAATTAATGTATGACATTTTAGCTTTCCAACGATGCGTAAATCTAAAGGCTTAAATAAAAATAATGTGTATAATACATAAATTAAAAAACTCTAAACTACTTTCTTTCCTATGGAAAAATCACATAATATTCTTTCTCGTCTCTCTCTCCTGGTCTACATCACGTGATAATTTCGCTGGGGAAGCTACTTCATGTCGCAGACAGATAATGAGGAGGGATGCGTGGTCTATTATATAAGGTCTATGGATCTATCAGCCTGAATGCCACCAAATTTACTTGGAAAACTAATGACTGAACGGGAAAAAAGATCCTCTAAAAGATAAAATTGGTTCCGACTGTCTCTGATAAGGGGTTGAGGTAGCGTGGGTTTAATGTTGCACCAGAGAAACGCAGTGGGCAATGATGTTCTGAGATTCATCCTAAGGATGGTCCAGTAACATGCCATCACCCTCCGCTGAGTGGATGGCTTTCTCGCTTCAATAACACCCAGGAATATTTTTACATAACACGGAGGGCATTAGAACTACAAGGAATTTTTCACGCACTCCATACCATTAATGTACACAGTAATGTCATCAGAAATCCGAGATCTCGAGTTTTGGAACTGTTGTCGAGCTTATGGAAATGATTTACTCAAGAAAAATTTGCAACTAAAATAGTATTAAAGGTAAAACAGTAAGAGATTCTGAGATAAAGATCTAGAAATCCTTATCACATGATAATGTTCTTCCTGTCATCGAAAGTTATTTCTCGTTGCAACCTGGAACTTGGGTTTTTCTAACTTCGAAATTTTAAGGCTCTTTTGACATTGTACTTGAAACGTCCATGCTCCACCTTAAAATAAATAAATAAACGAGCTCTATCTCGGCGTATTGGAATATTGAAAGGTGTTACGTGTTTGCTCCAAGAAAGTCTCTACCATCTGGATTTGAAACTTTCAAGTACAGTCAAACCTCGTTAACGTGAATCTCAATGGGGATAAAAGATTTGTTCATATTATCAGTAGTTCATGCTATCAGTAATGTAATTAATCTTCATATAACTAAACTAATATTCATTTTGACGGGGATTGTGGAAACAGTTCATGTTAAAAGTAATTCGCGTTAAGCGTGTTCACGTTAACGAGGTTCGACTGTATTTTGATCATTTGCTCTTATGTGACATGTTGTGTCTGATTTTGGAAGCACTGACGCAGCGGCGGATAGTCATGCCTCACCATTTATTTATCGTCCGTCGGCGGCCGTAAAAAATGTTTTTATGGATGGATATAAATACTATATGTATACCACAGAACCCTTTGTTGCAAAACTATTTATGAAGCAGAGAATTTGTGTAACAGCAAGACATCATGGTCGTGATCCAAAGTGGGGTGGATATTATGTATCCTATGATTTCTGACACTTTGGAAGTAAAAAAAAAATATTGTGGACATTTCTAATGTCAAATGTAGGATCGAATGCTGTTAGAAAAATGAGAAAAATTATTACTGGATTAATTAATCTGAATTTTCCGAAACAAACCTGCTTCAGAGCTTCAGAAAGATAAATTAAATATTGCTATATCTGAGGCTCAGAAATATTTAAAGCAAAGAACAATGACACCTGGAATGAGAAGGTTTCATTGGACAAAGTCAATTTCTTAATGTCGTTGTTTATCGTAAAAGCGGAAACTTTAAAATTACCATCAGAACTGTCAAAATCTTTTAAGATCAATTATGCAATTAAACAAGTTAATGAATCTCATCTAAAAAGTAATGTTGAAAAGAATCCAGAGCCAAGACTCAGAAAAATGATGAAAATGAACCCAAATGTATTCCGATGCTGAGAAATTTCTGGAGCTAAACGGCAATAATAAAGCCCAGGTTTATAAAGACTTTTGATCGCTTTTAGTCTCTATTTCGAAAATCAAGAAAATAAAATTGATGCCATTCATCTTCAATCTAATTTTACAATAAAAGATTCTGTTTTGGAATTCGGTAGAACATGCCTCATTCCATAGTAACTTTGATGCAATATAATCTATTTGAAGCCTCTCTATTAGGGCAGGGGTTTAGCTAAATTCTTATGTTATAAACCCAGTTGTCAAAATTCACTGCAGTTTTTCAGAATTATCCCTCAGTGTTATGTATACAATCTCCAATTTAATGATGTGGACGTTACTCCTTGTTCTGGCATATCTTGTTTTACTTCTCTGTGTTGCATTTTGTCTTATTTATAAAATTTAACACAACTAATAATTAAATGTATTATTTTATCTATTTTTTCTTTATGCCTTTTAAAAAAATTGTTCGCCTGAATAAATATATTTATTTTTTTTTAAATAGCAGTTTCTTGAAAATAAAAAATAATAATGTTTAATTAAACAAAAAAGGAAAATAAAATGTGAAATACTTATTATTACAGTTCATATATTTACTATTTTAATGTGAAAAAGGATAGGTATTTACTTCAGTTATAAATAAAATTAATAAATGAACCTTCTCTGAACTGCTAACAAGTTTCATAACTTTGCGTTGAGAAACCGGTTTTTCTCAAATCAAAACTATATTAATAAAACTTTCAGATATTCATACCAAGATATTTATAAAATAAAATAAAATAAATTTTTTGCCTTTAAAAAATTTATCAATTGTAGAAATTTTTCTTGTGTGCATTTTGAATCCACATATACATCTTTCAATACTTTTTAGGAAATTTAATGCGTATCAGATCTATAGAGAGATGGGCGTTATTTCATGTGATAGATGCAGTACAAAGGTATTAAAACATGCTCTTTACCGCATATGCTATAAAACATATTATTAAAAAACACTTTTTGGTATATGCTTACATCTCATAGAACGTAATTTGAATAATTTTGGGTGTGCTTGTACTCAAACCAGTCTTGTTACTTATACTATTTTCAATAGGGAACAAATCATAGTGACTTGAATAATATATAGCAGTTCCAAGGTATTCTAAGAATATTTATGGATGTTACAGCGTGGGAAAAAAAAAACTGATAGAAAGACGAACCGAGACATAGACAAACCGAAGTCATAAACACTTTTCGAATTTGTTGGAATGCATTAATATTTAAAAAAAAAAAACATGCAAAATTAAAATTATTTATAGAACTGCATCTCCATATTTCATTTTATCAGAGATTCCAGAAACTACACTTTTTTTTCTACAGAATCTTTTATCGCATCTTGTAATTAGTTCTTCAGGCAAATCTGGTGCCATTCCGGCTATGCACATTTACAGATGGCAGTTTACAAAAAAATCACCCTGTATATATACTGCTAAAAAACGTAATGAACATTAAAGTTTTTTTTCGATATGAAGATAAATCCGAGTTTTGATGACTGAATTTTGAAACATTATCCATATACATTTTTTGTTATAAGAAATGTGTCACACATGAATGAGGGAAAAACTACATTTTATTGAGTCATTTTGGTACAAAACAGAAACACATAATTAGTGTACTAGTGAGAAAACTATACACGGTAAAAAAATATGTCCTATTTGCTGCCAAAAATTCTCTCTAATTTGAGAAAATACGCGTAATTTACGAAAAAATTACGTTGTCAGAACGTATTTTCTCAAATTACAGAGAATTTCTGGCAGCAAATAAGACATATTTTTTACAGTTTGCTAAAAATGAATAGTTTTTTGACAGATAATTCCTTTTAATTCCAGTTAATTCCTTTTTTCAACGACATAGTTTACCCTGACGGACAGCAAAGCAAAACACCTGTTAGACATGGAGTTTATCAGGTTATAAATGAAGAATGGAAGCGTTCCATTCCATACTCGCACCTTTCGAAGAGCTCTTTCGAGCTGTTCAAATGTTTGTTGGGGAGATAGGCGGCAGCAGCTCGTCTGCCTAATATGTTTGGCTAAAATGAAGATATTATTTGGGGTTCATGTCAAAAGAACATGCTGGTTGAACTATTCGTTCGATCTATCTCAAAGAAAAACTTCCACTAGTCAAGCGCGAGATAGTCTACAATTGTCATCCATTAAATAGAATTATCTTCTATCACTCCAGTACGAGGGAGTTGTAGCATAAGGATTTCATATCTATGCCGCTGAGCCATCAGAGGTCCATTTTCAATTATGTAGTAGAAGGCGGTGCGACCATTAATTGAGAATTGAGATACCACTCCAGACCAATACACCACTTCCTCTTCCTCCAAATCTCACACCTTCTTGCCCAAATGCAGGATTTCTCTGAATCTCACGTTTCCTCCAAACGAAAATGCATCTATTACGAGGCCACCTGTAAAACGAGACTCCTTGGAAAAAAGGATATCTCCATTCATATCTTATTCAATTAACATGTTATCTTGCCCGCTGTCTGTATTTGTACGATGACATGCTGCTAACAATTAAAAATACGCATACCATAAGTCTACGAGCTCAGATCAACAGCCTGTAATCGCTTTTGGACACTGGTGTTCCAATAGCCCAGTGCAGGTGATATTGGAAAAGAGTGACCTTCATCGTACGATTTGTTCTTGCTGTTAACTTTAAGTACCAGTCCTCGTTAAATGTTGGTGCCTTCTACGACTTTGACCTGATCATAGATGTGCAATTATAGTTTCCAAAAAACGATTGCAAATCATGAAGTCACACTTTGTAATACTCTCATGGATTCTGCAAATACAACTTGCAGTGGCGGATCTAAGGGGGGGGTAGGGGGCTGAATGGATCCGCCACTGACAACTTGTGATAAGCATACTTCTAAGCAATTAATGATCCTCCAGACTTTTGATTCGGCTAAAAGATTCCTTTGAGACATCACCCTCACTGACATCAAGTACCAAAAAGAAAACCAATCATTTCTTTTCATCTTTTCCATTAAATACTCTGATAGCTCATTTTCATTCCTTATATCGTTCACGCATCATTTTTGGAGTCACAGAAAAATTTTGCATATTTCTGCATTTTCAGTCATTTAAGAATTCAGATTACTTATACCACTTTTAACAGAAAATTTACAATATCCATTAATATTTTGAGCAATGTATAAATAAACAAGATGAAATTCACATGAAATTTTCAAGACCATGAACTGTCAAACCTTATTTCGAATCTTCGAACGTGTAAAAGTTAGTTATGTCAAATATGTTGAGAATATAGATTTGGATTACACTAGAAATCTTCATTTGTATTATTGAAATCTAACAGGTTAGACAAAGTAAGTTAGACAAAATTTGCAACGTTTATAAATGATGGTACTTTTTAAAATATTTTCCCGTAGTGGAAAGCAGTACAAAAATTTCATTGGCAGTACTAAAATGGATGTCCATCTTAAATCGCTCTTAAACTATTTTTCAGGGAGACAACGAAAGTTTGTAAGTTTTTTTCAAATTTCCAGATTTTTCAATCTGGAATGAGGGCTTTTAACCCTCCCCCCTTTTTATTTTCAATGCGGACTCTTTGAGGTCAATTTTAATTACTACTGCACACTCTTGAAATGAAAACTCAGTATATAAAAAAGTCTAAACGTCGAAAAGGATCTAGTTACAAGAAGTTTTGACAAATGCTTTTCAAAGTTTCCTGTCTTATAAAAACTAACGTCATAACGTTTAACATCATACTAGATCTACGCAGTGAGCAACTACATAATTTCCAACATTATTATTTATTCAGGAGCATTTTCAGCCCCGTCTTTATTTCGTACCACTTTATTTATAGAACAATTTTCTCCAATTACGATAAAACAAGAAAAAGTGGCTCTTAAAATAAAAGTGGTGTGAAATACGGGTGAGGCTAAAAGTGATCCGGAATAAATTAAAATGTTGACAATTTTGTAACTGGAGATAATCTTGGATTCATTTTAAGATGACCTAGTGAAATCTGAAATGCCATCACAATTTTGATCCTCAACGGTAGGGAGGGTTCCTCCGCTTTGGTAATCTCCAGAGGTATTATTCATACGAACAGGTAGGATATTGAAGCAACACCTGATTTTACGAGCATCAGCTACCATTAATATACATGATGGTCTTTGGCAGTCTTGAGTATCAATCCCACAATTCTCCTATTACCAACTGAACGTTATACGAACCGGACAATCACAACACCTCAATATGTAGAAAAAAAAAAAATTAAAGCTGTCAGTTACAGATAGTTTATTTACGATTCTAGCCTTTTTTTTTTTTTTTTTTTTTTTTTTATGCTTTAGCATACTGTTTATATAATATTCCTCTAACGTGGACCAATTTCAATTATTTTTTATCGAAACGATACGATACGCGAGGATAAAAAAATAATATTTATACATGGACAATATTTAAGCACGCGGACTTAGCTCAATGGACTAACAAGAAAAAATGACGATATTTATCTCATGAGATTATTTTACGAAAAAATGTATTTTTAACAGTTGTTTCTTCAGAATCTTTGCAAGCGCCTAGCAATATTTTAAAGATATATACAGAATAGGAACTTTTGTGTCCTAAAGTGACAAAAAAAAAAAAAAAAAAAAAAAAAAAAAAATGATAAAAAATATAATCAAAATAGGAAATAATTAATTTTATTTTCTTTCTTTCTTTCTTTATAATATATATATATCAAAATTAATAAAAAGTCATCGCCAGCATGACGACAAAAATTTAAAAGGCGTCGTGGGAGTCCTATATTAAAACTGTACGGCCTGTGGAAGTATGAAAATTGGGTCGTGAACCATGAATTTTATTTGGAAACCTTTCTTTGAAGATTTTGGTTTCACCATTGTACAATATTAATTTGGTTGTAATAATAATTTGGCTTCTGGTAAATTAAAATTTTAGTTAGGTGGTGGAATTGGTATAACATTTATGAGTTTCAAATTTTAAAGGTAAATAAGAAAAGAAATAAAGTGCGAATATTTCGCACGGGTTTGCTAGTATTAAAATATATTTGTAAGTTTGTTATAGTAGGCAACAAATCATAGATGAAAATACAATTTACATTGCAGTTATTTTATACAATTATTAAGAGGCAAGAGAAACGACATTTTAAAAATAGATTTTGCCTCTAGTAATAAGTGAGGGAATAGAGAAATCACATTCCTTCCGGGGCCTTGACTACTTCGAATAGCTCAAGGGTTGAGTTCCTTTTCTCTTCAGGGATAACAATACAGTTTCGTATTTCGGACTGCGTTTTGTGCAGTTCTGAAAGTAAGTTCACGCGCTCTTGTCATATATATTGTTACATATTTTTTTAAATGTCTCTTTTTTTCCGTTACACTTTCGACGATTCTTCAGCGTGATTTTTTTTTTTTTTCTCCTGAAAATTCCAATGAAGCAGACGGCTTGAAAATTGGTGTGATATTAAGTACAATGAAGCGCATTACGAAACATCAAAGTAAACTCAATTAAATTTATTTTTAAACTTCTTGTTCCATCGGTGAAACATTTATTATATAAAAACTGCATTTTATTAATTTTCGTTGTTTGTCATATATATTGTTTCACATATTATAAAATATCTTTTTTCCCTTATTTTTGATGGCTTGCGCTCTGGCTTCCCGATGATAGGGGCAAGGGGATGAAAATATTGCGTTTTAGGAATATTAGGTTGATTTCTTTAGAAATCGACCTATTGCAATAACTTCGTTTATCTATCTATCTATATATATATATATATACGCTGATGAAAAAAAAAAAAAAATCCCAACACCAGGAAGGAGCTGTGCTAGATAAACGAAATTTGGTAGGCGTGTTTATACATCTGAAAGAAGACGTCGATTCAAATTTCGAGCTACGCGCATAAGTGTGGCGCTAGTAGCGACACTATGAACATGCAAATGAGGTTTGCTTTAAATAAGCGCTGTAAGGTTCGTGATCGTTATTTACAGTTGAGATTTGACGTAGTGGGTTAATGTTAGTCAAGGATGCCTCTAAGAAGACGTAGAAGCCATTATCAACAGCTCACTGAGTTTGAACCAGGTCGTGTAGTAGGGCTACGAGAAGGTGGGTTTTCTTTCCTCGATATTGCAGAAAGACTTGGCAGGAATGTATCCACTGTGCATGAGTGTTGGCAGCAGTGGTCAAGAGAAGGTACTGCCTCAAGAAGACTGGGTTCCGGGCGGCCACGTGGCACTACTGAGAGGGAAGACTGCCGTGTTCGGCGTATGGCTGTGGCTAATCGTACTGCGTCTGCAGCTGAAATTCGAGCTGCAGTTGGCACCACAGTGACACAACGAACTGTTACAAATCGGTTACTTCAAGGACAGCTCCGAGCCAGACGCCCTGTAGCGTGCATTCCACTGACTCCAAACCACTGCCGTTTGCGAAGTGAGTGGTGTCAAGCTAGAGCTCATTGGAGGACGGAGTAGAGATCTGCTGTGTTTTCTGATGAAAGCCGGTTCTGCCTTGGTCGCAGTGATAGCCGCGTGTTGGTTAGAAGGAGGCCAGGTGAACGCCTGCTAGCGACCTGTCTGCGGCCTAGACACACAGGGCCTACTCCTGGAGTTATGGTTTGGGCAGCAATTTCGTATGACAGCAGGAGCACTCTCGTGGTTATCCCACGCACCCTGACTGCAAATTTGTACGTCAGTCTAGTGATACAACCTGTTGTGCTGCCATTCATGAACAGCATTCAAGGGGGTGTTTTCCAACAGGATAACGCTCGCCCTCATACCGCTGTTGTAACCCAACATGATCTACAGAGTGTCGACATGTTGCCTTGGCCTGCTAGATCACCAGATCTTTCTCCAATCGAGCATGTATGTGACATCATTGGACGACAACTCCAGCGTCATCCACAACCAGCATTAACCGTCCCTGCATTGACCGCCCAAGTGCAACAGGCATGGAACTCCATCCCACAAACTGATATCCGACACCTGTACGACACAATGCATGCACGTTTGCATGCTTGCATTCAAAATTCTGGCGGTTATACAGGTTACTAACGTACCAACATTTCACATTTGAAATGGCTCTACCTGTGATCTTGAAACTTTAATCAATTAAATATGTTACCTAGACAAATGTATTGCTGAAATTTCATTACTGTACAATAATTTTTTCTTGGTGTTGGGATTTTTTTTTCCATCAGTGTATAATTAAAAATTTTGTCATCACGATAACTTCCGAAATAATACTCCAAATAAAAGAAAATTTCGACTACGAACTTACTTTATAAATATTTCGAATGAGTTAATTAACCATGTTGCTTCGTCATTTTCTTTTAAAGTGGTAGCCACTTGAAAATTTCAAATACACGTTGTAAAAAGCGTATTTAAGGCCAGATTTGCCTGAAATTTTATGTACATATATTAACAGGGACGAGGAGCAGTGTTGAGCGATTTTAGCTATGCTTGACCCCTTCTCCGGAATGTTTATTTAAAAACCTTTAAAAAAAAAAAAAAAAAAAAAAAAAAGAAATTGCAAAAATGACAAAGGCCGCCAGATATATGTCTCGTCCACGCGACATGGGGCGGCAGTGAAAGATGTGGGATAAAATAATTCTTTTTTTTTTTTATTTATTATGCTTATGCCTGAATTGCACCCCACGTGACAAATGGCACTTCGGTGCTTTGAATAGTTCTGTTTTGTTCACTGATTATAAACAGTTCACAAGAATCCATTAAATGGTAATTATAGTTCATTTGGATGAATGGTTGGGTTTTACGTCGCACTAGTGCTGTTCTCATGGGCAATTGGTGACGGTCTGGGACACACCCCTAGAGGTGGTCCGGAGACATGCGATCACAATTTTGATCCTCCACGGAAGGGATGGCTCTCCCGCTTAGGTGACCCCCAGAGGTATAATTTTTGATGGGAACATGGAGGACATTGCGGCCACGACAGATTTAACGTTCCCCAACCATCGTTAGTGTACACGACGGTCTTTGGCCGGCTCGAGTACCGAACCCGCAATCTTCCAATTACGAGGCCGGCGCTCTACCGACTGGGCTACCGCGGCGCTATAGTTCATTTGGAATGAGCAGTTTGTTTGAAGGAATAAATAATATTTTATCACAGGCATTAGACAGGTGCTGCTTTGTTGATGATGTTCACTTAGAGCTTCACCCTGAGAGTCCTTAGCACTATTCATGGTTGCACTATTCATAATTTGAGGCTGGACTGTGGGTAATGCTGTTGTTACTTGACTACTCTCATGGAGAGGAAAGCTTTGATTGAGTGGAGAGAAGTTAAATGAATTATGTTTAATTATAATTTAATCTATTGAATCTGATAACAGCAAGAAGGGATCATAGATCTTTTTTAGTTTTGGTCTTAAAGTTTGATATGTTAAAATGTTTCAGAGCCAATTTGCTGGTTTTGGGGTTGGATTTCTTATGTACCAAAAAGATGTCAGTGGGCATGAGTAGTATCTGTGTGAAGATGTGCCCTCCTCCCCGTAGGGATACTCAGGTGAGCGCAAGTAATGAAAGCGAAATAGATAGCTAGCAAATGGATCATGAGCACTTAGAAAAGCGGTAATTGATGGGGTAAGAGACCATGTAGAGGTACAGATATTAGGGACAAGATCATAGGTGTATCTTCCTTTAGAGGAATTCGTCCAAAGATCTTGCCATTCCCGCATTAGAAAATTCTTTAAGTTGTTTTTAATATAGGAGGGGGGAAGAGGTAATTTTTTCTTTTAATTGGAAGATTTCTGTTGCCATTTTTTGCTATTCTATCTGCTTGTTTGTTGTCCGCGACTTCCCTGTGTGCCGAGACATGTGCTAAAGTGACTGTGTTTTTTAATTATGTTAGAAGTAGTTTAATTTGATTAACCAGAAGGTGTCTACTCCTGTGTCGAGAAATGGCCTGCAGACTAGAGAGACTGTCACGGTGAATGGCTATTGTTGAGAATTTTTCTGAGTTATCTTTAAGCTACATTAAAACGTTAAGTATAGCAAATAATTCCGCTTGGGATACTGAGTTTCTCTCATCTGGTCTAATCTGCATGCCTACTGGTATGAAACCCAGTCTTCCACGAAGAAACAGAACGCTGCGGCCACCCCGTGATTCGTCTTGGAATCATCGGTTTGGATCGCTACATGTACAGTAGGAGAGAAAATATTTTTGGCTAGATTGATTAAATGAGGTGTGATGTCTTCCGCCATATGCAGTTGCCAGCTTGAGGTGTGTTGTTGTAATGGTGTGTTGGGGAAGTAGGTGTTTTGAAGTTCACTGTTGTATAATTGGATGATGTTTGTTTTAAGAAAGTTATATTTTAGCTGAAGATGAGGCATGTGGAACGCCAGTGATGACAGTGAAGGCGTCAGTTGAGATAGTTTTGTAACCCCGTGTAATTTGGATAAGAAACATTATTTCAATTGAATTAAATTTTGTGATAGCCTCTTTTGTTAGATTTTTGCCCTAAATACCTGCTCTATATGTAAGAACTTTGTCTATCACTACACAATACCATAGCTTTAGGAGTTCGCTATTGATGCTCCAGTTTTTGCCTGCGTGTTTTGTGGAGTGGTGGTAAATCTGCGATGCTTTTGAGTGTGTTAGTGTGTGCGAATGAATTTAAGTTTGAGTCTATTGTTAATTCCAGTATTTTTATATTTTTGACGTGTTTGACGCTGACGCCATTAAGTCTCATCACCGGCATTTGTTTGAGAAGTCGCGGGAAGGCGAAGATTAATGCTTGAGATTTGACTGGTGAGAGTGTTAGATTATGTGATTTCAGGAGAGAGCTGAAAAGTGACATTGCTTCTTGTGCTTGTTCCTCCAGACCCTTCCTCCCCTTGCCCGAGAGAACAAGGGGTATAAGCAAAGATTTTAAAACCATTTCTTTGCATAGCATTTAGAATGTTATTTGCGATTAAGTTCTAGAGGATTGGCCCCAGACAAGAGCCCTGAGGACAACCCTTGGATTGTGCGATGGTTGTAGAACCAGATCCCCAATTTACCAAGATGGTTCTGTTGGAAAGGTATGGACTTATGACTTCAGCAATGCTCCTCAGGCAATTTATTGCTTAAAATGTATTAAGAGTGTGGGACCATTCAATGTTATCGAATGCCCCTTTAATGTCTAGAGAATCAAGAAAAGTGTAATTTCTAGAGTCGTAGCTGATGGCGCAGAAAGACAAGATTCGAGATAAAGCCGTTTCTGTTGATCTGCCCTCTCTGAAACAAAAATTGATTGTCTTTTATTAGATTGTTCGATAGCAGTTGAGTCTAATACAAGTAGTTTTTCTAGTAATTTTCTCAGAGTGGGTAACAGGCAGAGGGGGACCTTCCTTGTTTTAGGAAGTATACACCTTCTCTAGTGCGAAATGTTTTTGGAAATTATTTGCAGATTAAGCATCGGTTTGTCCATTTGAGGATGGTTTTGTGGATTTGTAAATGTGTTTCATAAGTTTAAAATCTATTCCATCAGGACTTAGGACCTTTTTATCATTAAAGTTTTTGAGGGCACTGCTAATCTCCACCTCCGTTAAGGCTTAGTCCACTGGTGCCGTGAAATGTGGTGTTTCTGTTGTGGGAATAACTGAGGGAGGAAAGAGATATTCTCTAAAGTGTTCAAGATTGTTTTTCTTGAGGAAAGAGATGGAGGTATCTCTAAATGCGATTCGTAGGAGTGAAGAATTTATTACAATAAATTTTTTGTGTTCGGCCGAATTTCTGCGTTTGTGTAATGCAGAAGCTTTTCCAGGCCTCATATTTAGCGTTGTTTAGATGCTTTGTTAAATTTTGCTGACAATAATTTGATTTATTCTTTGTGTCGTTGAAGTTGGTTTGCTTCTATGTATTTCGCTTTACGTCTAAGTGCTGTGAGTTTGTTTCTCATGCTTCTCAGCAGGAGAGACCAGAAATTGGTAGAGTGCCGTCTTGTGTGTCTGAAGAATGCTGCTGCAGCGGTTCGAAGGGAGAAGATTAAATATTCTGTGAAACGATTAAGTTGATTTTGATTTGTGATGTTTTCTTGTTGTTGCGTGAGAGTTTGTGCTTCTTATTTTAGGAGTTTGGTGAATTTTGTGAAATTTCCTTTATTCGTTGCGAATCTACATTGTATTTTTGTTTGTGATGATTATTGTAGTGTGTAAGTGATGTGTTTATGGTCCGAGCAGTTATAAGTATCCACTACTGACCAGTCGTTAATTTTTGAAAAGGTGGAATGATTTACTATGGAGAAGTCTGACCAGCCTTTTGCGTCATTCTTTTCGAATGTGGGTGTAGAGTTTTCAATGCTGGCTAAGCAAAGATTCTTTATTGTAATGAACTCTGTGAGGCTGCTACCTCTTGTACGTTCATGTCGCGTACACCAATGGCTGTGGTCGTTTCGCATATTCGCGTTGAGGTTGCAGCCACATGGGAAAAGTGTTCTATGTGTGATTATATGTTGCAACTCCTCCAATTAAAATTCAAGATCCATGGACGAAGCTGCATAAGCACCTGCCAAGTTGCATTTCCCTCTCTTTCATGTTAAGCGTAATGAACACGCAATGCTCCCCTGTAAGAAGGTGTGTGAATATTAAATTTGGATTGCTTATAATTCTGTGTACGCTATGTTTCTTAGAAGTAAACCGTACTCAAGAAAAAGGAAATGTAAGCAAGTCACCCCTACAAGTGCAATATGCATCTTGGAACAATTCTATATCATAGGAATTTTCTTCTATGTACTTCCCGACTCCCAGATTTGCTGCCTTGCAGTTGTTGAGGTTGATCTGCAGAATCCGAACACTATCAGAAGAGTTATTTTTTGGAGGAGCAGCTGCCTCCAAAGGAGGTATTTCATGTGCTGGTGAGGAAGTGGTGGGTAATGATTGTTGTGTGTTTGTGGAGGGTTCTAGTTGGTTGTCCATTTTAGTTTTAGAGAAGGGTGTTAGATCAAAAGCAAAAAGGTGGGTTTTGGTTATCTGGTTCTTGTGTGAAGTATTCTCCTGGACGAGGCCAGCAGTCATGAAACTGTGCATGATTAGCGTTTTGCTGGAAGCTTCTTCCGGGTTCTTCATTCTGCAGTTCTTGATTTCGGGTTCTGAAGTCAGGAGGGATAGTTTGGTACAGCCATGGTGGTCTGTTCTGCCATTTTTTGTTTGGTTAATAGTATTACTTCAGAGGGGGGGGTGTCGTTCTTTTCTTTGGGTACTGCCTAGTTTGTTGCTATTATTATTTGGTGCATATGATGGTTTGCTGAGTCCTGGTGGGGTGGAGGCAGAAGAATATTTTATGTCTAATTCTTTTCTGAGTATGTTATATTTTCTTCTATAAATTGGTCATGCTCTTGAGAAGGCTGGGTGATTGGTGTTAAGTGGTGTCAAGCTACTTTTAGTGGTATACTGATTCTCCCGCATACAGTTTATACGCTTGGAAGCTTCCTCGTATTTTTGATTTTTGTGTGCTCCTGCCCATAGTGAGCAGAACTGTTGATTCATGTAATTACTTGCAGTGTGCTCGAACTGCTGACAATTCATGCGCCTTGTGACATGGGGGTATGGGCGAATTTTGCACTTGTGAAGACCAGTGTTAAAAGTTGTGTCCAGCAGGGCTTACACCAGAAGGGTTGAGGCTTGTACAATCCTGTTTTGAGAGATTTCATCCCTGGCTTGCGTTAGTTTTAGGAATATGATGTGTATCCCATATAGCGAATATTCTTACGTAGGAGCTCCCACGGTAAGTCCAGATTTCCCATAATCCTACTAGCCATATTCCGTAGGAATGCAAAATGTCCGCCGTAGCAACCTCCGTAGAAATCGTCATTTCGTAGCTCCGTTGTAGTTCCGGAGAACTACCTCTGTCAAATTATTACTAGAAATATCAAATTAGATTTCCCCTCAGATTTCCCAGACATATCCATTCTTTCTCCGGGAAGAATCCGAGAGGTTCAGGATATCCCAGGGAGCGACGTAGGAAGACCACTGTTATATGGGATATAGACCATATAAGGGTCTCAACCAAATTTATCAATGAATTTTATCTGCCATTTTCAACAAAGTGGCAGATATCTTAAATTAAATGAGGTCAACTGAAAACAGGCTATCATTTGAAAATTTATCATCCCGATAACTTCCAAAATAGTACTTCAAATCGAACGAAATTTGGACAGTGAACTTATCTTATAAATATCTTGGATGAGTTCGTTAACTAAGTTGCTCCGCTATTTTGTTTTTAAGTGGAGCCCACTTGAAAATTGCAAATTCACTTTGTAAAAAGTGCATTTAAGATTGGATTTGCTTGAATTAGATGTATGCATAAACCATATAAGGGTCTCAATCAAGTTTATTAATGAACTTTATCTGCTATTTTTGACAAAGTGGCGGATATCTTAAACTAAGCGGGAGGGTTCATTTGCACTGGAGAGTCCAAATGGGAAGATTTTAAAGTCGTACACGCCGTTGACAGTAACGATTTCTGTCTTTTCACGATTCACTTCGTCTACTTGCTAACAGCGGAAGCGAGGTCCATAAAAGAAAAAATTTAGAGATCTTCAAATAGTCCAGTGTGTCGTCAATACATGAGATAGAGAACTTCTTCTGCTGTTTCTTCGTGATCTGTTTAGCTAAAGATAGTTTACGGGAAAAACACCAAGTTCTATCTTCTTCACGAGAACAACAGGTGTGACTAGGGATTTCAGAGGGATGCGCTATACTTTTCTCATGCATTTTTCAAAAATTTGTTGGCGTATGACGCTTCTTTTGGATGGCAAAGCGTCATGCTTGATAGGCTGTTTCACTGATAGGCGTATGATTCCGAGAAGTAACCTGGAGCTTGACTTTTTGTTTGTGTGGCAGTCAACTAATCATTTTCCTAAAATTTCTAGAAAAATTTCGGTTGGTTGGCTGGTTGGGTTTATTGTCGCTCTAGTACTGTACTATGGTTAATAGAAAAATTTCGGCGCAATCAACTTGCTTGTCTTTTTGTTCTTTAATAAATCAGATGCTAATATTGTTAAATAGTCGGTCGTAAATTTCGATGACCTCTTTACTAAAACAAGGTTATTAGACACGTCAGCTATTGCATATAAATGATTTTCGTCTACGAACACAATTGCCCTTCATTTAGAGATGATTCCTCTTTCAGATTGTACGTTTGCAGTCCAAATTTCGTGACATGAAGTGATTTTTCAAAGTATGACCAGATTCCTTTCAAAGAGCAAATTATTATTCTCTTCTACTACGTATATTATTTAGGTTTTCTCCAATATGGTATCCTCATACTGTTATTTTAGCATAGAACGTGGTCGTAGTTTGCAATCTTTATAGGCATGCGTCTTCCAAACGCCTGCCGTTGATGATTTTTGGTAGATGTCTTCAAATAATAGTTCAATGTACATTTTCCCTAGCGGCCGTCCATAATTTGCATCAGGAAAACAACATTATTGGTATCAGAAAACATAGCAATCTTTAAATATCGTCAATACTTATCAAGACGACCGAAATAAATTCTCTAAAATTCACTATAGCAAGTATTGACTTATTATTTAATTTTACATCTAAATTGTTGGAAGAAAAATTATCGACTGACGGAGGATTTTTCATAGTGATATTACATTCCTGGAAGATCACACCGATAAGTTTTTCTCGTGTCTACGTCTCAGAAATAGACAAAATTGGCGATATGCCGACGATGAACTGTAGCGGCATGTTGAGGATTGGTCTCAGGTTGGATAAAGGATAAGGACATGACAACGTCACAATGACGTTCGGTCGTCGGAAACTTTCAGAATCTGCTTGGTTGATGTTCTATCAATGAGTTTGACAGTGTTGTTAAAATTATCTTTCCTCTTTTTGCAGTAGCGCAGAACATGTTGCGGACATCTACATTATCAAAAACATTTTTCAATGGTTTCCTTGTTAGAGACACATATATTCAATTAAGAAGTATTAAAGGGTTTTCCTAAGGATTTTTTCATCAGCAAATTAATCACGTTTATTTTAGTTTGTATTCATGTTTGTTTAGGCAACAGGCTTTCTTTCTGACTATTAATATATTCTATCAATAAATACAAGCCGTGATTTAATTAGGAAATCTGAACTTTTATACGCTGTGCAACCAGAAATCTTATAATCTATTAAAATCTATATTCGGTGATATCCGTAGAATATCTTTCCTTTAGAACAACATTCTAACAAAATGTGGCAAAATATTTCATTCAAACACATCATTAAAACAGTGAACACACATTGTTTTAATTTTCGATAGCTCTGATTCAACTGAATAAATCTACGCAGTATGGACATGCAATAACAATAAGTATATTGCCCAATACTTTTTCTGCACCGCGTCCATGCGTGCAGTGTGCAAAAATTGGCAATTATAGAAATAAAAACATAAAAATTGGAACACTGTACTATCTTAGAACGGTATTATTCAGTTGTTCAAAGGGGGGGAAAAATGCAGTGTAAAATTAATATTCTTAGTATTCAAATATTTATTATCCAGACGGTCGCAGGCAAGCAAAAATTAAAGTATATTTAATAGGCATATATTCGGCTACAGTTTTGCATTTATTTTCCCAAATCTTCAAATTGCGTAACTATACTAGTTTCTTCTTCAACTTTAAAACTAATACATCTCTTTCATTATTGTGTAAAACTATCTATATAATATTTCTCTAACGTGGACCAGTTGCGATTAAATTTTGCTGAAATGAACCAGATCGGATTGTTTAAAGCGAAAGTTCGAGATTTCGATTTCAAAAATTTAATCTAATACGACTAAAATTAATTTTTTTCTTAACCCTTTAACGTTCACTACTTAATTTATTTAAAAAATTACTAAACTAATTTTAAAAGTGGCTTTTAGACACATAGCTGATCATAAATACTTAAAAAACAAAAAATTAGCATTGTTCCTTTTCGAGAAATTTTCGGTTTGAAACATCTGTAAGTAAACCTTATTAAATTCAAATACTATTTAATTTAATAAATAAATCACTTTATAAGTAAACATTATCGACAACAAAAACTCGTAAAAGTTGCATAGATCCCAACATTTCAATTTATTCCGGAGTATTTTAACCCTTTGCGGCGCAAGGTAATTCGGATCATTTAAATTACACTGCCACCGGAATTGACGAACATAATTAAAATAGAAGAAATTTTAAATTTTCACGTTAAAAAAAGGGCCTTTTCAGCTATAAATGTTGTAAATGTAAATTTTTGCTAAAAAATTTCCGGGATGAGTTTTTGCTCTTGAGAATTAAAATTAGGTGTTCCATCAGCGGGAACACTACGACTGAAAGGGTTAAAGAAATTGAAAAATATTAACATCTTGTGCTGAAACATATGCTCAAAATTTGAAGTATATTTTGAAACATTTACAGCCAATTAAGTCTCTCTATTCTTTGTTGGCTTTTCAGTAGGACGGTGATGGTGCCATCTATTGGTCAAAACTGAAATCATCATATTAAGATACAGTCGGCAGCAAAGTTATTGAAGCACTAGCAATAATTCCTACTTAAAAGATGGTCACCTAATAGTGTTTTGTTAAGTAAATATTTGTCGAGTCATGATCATAGTCTGATACAGTTTATAATTGCCCATCTGCGCAGCACTAGTGCTACGTAAAATCCAACCAACCTGATACAGTTTATAAAAAAGTAAGTTGATGGTAAAAATTAACGATTGAACTTAAAAAATATATATGAAATGTGGATGTGTGTGCTTCAATAATTTCGCTGCCGACTGTACAAATTCTTGAAAGCCAAGATAACAGTCGGCAGCAAAATTATTCGAGCGGTAGCGATAATTCCGATGTAAATAAAGTACACTTAATGCTGTTTTGTTAAATAAATCCTTGTCGATTAATGTTCTTAGTCAGTTTAAGAACATGATTCGACAAGGACTCATTTAACAAAACAGTATTAAGTGTACCTTTTTACAAAGGAATTATTGCTACCGCTCGAATAATTTTGCTGCCGACTGTATATATATTAATAAATAAAACACTTTAAATCACGTATAAAAGTTTTAAAAAAACATATATTTAATTAAAAAAAAATACATACTTCTAAGCTTTTCGCCCTGAAATGCAGGGCATCATCAGGAAATCTACATGGTTTTGTACAGTGTGCAGCTGTGTTACAAATATATATATACCATAAATCAGGTTAAAGCTACAGTTACATCGCTACTTTAATACAAAAATTTTTTAGTTCATTGGTTGGAGCCATTCTACATTGACACTGAGGCAACACTTGATTACTGCAACTTGCGTTGGAAAAATCAGTTTTGGATGGCTATTGGAAAGGCTGGCAAGTTTCCAACGCAAGTTGCAGTAATCAAGTGTTGCTTCAGTGTCAATGTAGAATGACTCCAACCAATGAACTAAAAATTTTTTGTATTAAAGTAGCGATGTAACTGTAGCTTTAACCTGATTTATGGTATATATATTTGTAACACAGCTGCACACTGTACAAAAACATGCAGATTTCCTGATGATGCCCTGCTTTTCAGGGCGAAAAGCTTAGAAATATGTATTTTTTAATTAAACATATATTTTTTAAAACTTTTATACGTGTTTTAAAGTGTTTTATTTATTAATTTAAAATGTTACACGTGTCTTTTAAAAGTGTCTCCAAATGAGATATATTTTTTTCTGTATATACACTGATGGGAAAAAAAATCCCAACACCAGGAATGAGCTGTGCTAGATAAACGAAATTTGGTAGGCGTGTTTATACAGCTGAAAGATGACGTCGATTCAAATTTCGAGCTACGCGCATAAGTGTGGCGCTAGTAGCAACACTATGAACATGCAAATGAGGTTTGCTTTAAATAAGCACTGTAAGGTTCGTGATCGTTATTTACATTTGAGATTTGACGTAGTGGGCTAATGTTAGTCAAGGATGCCTCTAAGAAGACGAAGAAGCCATTATCAACAGCTCACTGAGTTTTAACGAGGTCGTGTAGTAGGGCTACGAGAAGGTGAGTTTTCTTTCCGCGATATTGCAGAAAGACTTGGTAGGAATGTATCCACTGTGCATGAGTGTTGGCAGCAGTGGTCAAGGGAAGGTACTGCCTCAAGAAGACCGGGTTCCGGGCGGCCACGTGGCACTACTGAGAGGGAAGACCGCCGTGTTCGGCGTATGGCTGTGGCTAATCGTACTGCGTCTGCAGCTGAAATTCGAGCTGCAGTTGGCACCACAGTGACACAACGAACTGTTACAAATCGGTTACTTCAAGGACAGCTCCGAGCCAGACGCCCTGTAGCGTGCATTCCACTGACTCCAAACCACTGCCGTTTGCGACGTGAGTGGTGTCAAGCTAGAGCTCATTGGAGGACGGAGTGGAGATCTGTTGTGTTTTCTGATGAAAGCCGGTTCTGCCTTGGTCGCAGTGATAGCCGTGTGTTGGTTAGAAGGAGGCCTGGTGAACGCCTGCTAGCGACCTGTCTGCGGCCTAGACACACACGGCCTACTCCTGGAGTTATGGTTTGGGGAGCAATTTCGTATGACAGCAGGAGCACTCTCGTGGTTATCCCACGCACCCTGACTGTAAATTTGTACGTCAGTCTAGTGATACAACCTGTTGTGCTGCCATTCATGAACAGCATTCAGGGGGGTGTTTTCCAACAGGATAACGCTCGCCCTCATACCGCTGTTGTAACCCAACATGCTCTACAGAGTGTCGACATGTTGCCTTGGCCTGCTAGATCACCAGATCTTTCTCCAGTCGAGCACGTATGGGACATCATTGGACGACAACTCCAGCGTCATCCACAACCAGCATTAAACGTCCCTGCATTGACCGCCCAAGAGCAACAGACATGGAACTCCATCCCACAAACTGATATCCGACACCTGTACGACACAATGCATGCACGTTTGCATGCTTGCATTCAAAATTCAGGCGGTTACACCGGTTACTAACATACCAACAGTTCACATTTGAAATGGCTCTTCTCGCCAATGGCTCTACCTGTGATCTTGAAACTTTAATCAATTAAATATGTTACCTAGACATATGTATTGCTGAAATTTCATTACTGTTCAATAATTTTTTCTTGGTGTTGGGATTTTTTTTTCCATCAGTGTATATGTCTAAGATTTTTCCTTTATTGTAAATAGAATGAACGTTATCTTATTTATTTATTTATTTTGTATATGCATTTATTAATTATGGAATTTCTGTTATGTATGGTAATGTGGTAATTTAATTCCTTCAAAATTTAGGAAATATTTGATTATTAACATAACAATAATTTAATTCTAAAAATTTTTATCTTAGCAGCGAAAAAAGAAAAAAAAAATATCTAAAACTGAAATTATAATACAAATATCTATTATTTTTATTATTATTATTATTTTGAAAAAAATAAATAAAATAAATGATAATAGTAATAATAATGATAATAGTTATAATAAATGGTTAAAAAAAACTTACATTTCCAGTGATTTTATTTATGAATTTTTTCTGAAAATCCTATTAGGTATGTTGTATGTACAGTCTGTAACAAAAGTGTCCGAACACTAGAAAAAATTCCTATTTAAAAAAAGTACACTTCATACGCTTTTGTTAAAAAAAATCCTTGTCGAATCCTGTTCTCAGTCAGTGTAAGAGCATGATTCGATAAGGATTTATTTAACAAAACGGTATGAAGTGTACTTTTATTACATAGGAGTTTTCGCTAGTGTTCGGACACTTTTGTTACCAACTGTAGTGTACTATCAGGCAAATATTCAGCGCGAGAAAGGCTAGTTTATTAAATATATTCCCGTTCTGTCTCTTATTGTTGCAGGCCTTAAAATATACCACGATTGGAATTAACTCCATCATCATGTTACAGTTGAACAAAATAATGACTTTAGTTTAAAATTAGTATGACAAGTTTCCTTGTCTTGGTTGCGCTTTCTTGGTCTATCCTTTCGTGCTTTTCCATATTTTTCTCGAAACTCGTGTTAATAATGATTAAGACCCTTTAAAAAGACCCCAGGGGAAGAATTCCACGCTAGCCTAGGACCCAAGTGCAGTCTTTAGGCCTTAGACCTCCGTGACAGTGATGGCACCTTAATATATATTTGTTTTTAATAAAAGGCATGTATAAATTTTAAGTTACTCTACAAAGACGATTATGAAAATGTGTGCTCACACAGATGTAGACGCAGGCATAGCGATATAAAAATATAGATTATAAATAATATAAATCATAAATATTATTCTTAATTATAAATCATGAATATTTTTTAACTTAATTGAAAAATGTAAAAAAAAAAAAAAAAAAAAAAAAATCCTGTAGTACACACAGCTGAAAATGCATCTCCGACATTTTCCACTTATACTCGTTAATGAATCCACATATTTTTACGTGACTTAGCAGAAAAATAATTAATCTTAATATATTTTATTACATTCTATAGGAAGCATGCATTTCTGCATCTGTTAATTTATGTTATGAAGGGGCAGTGGCGCCCCTTCCCCCGCCTTGATACAAAATTATATCTCAAATAAAATCGTTTCTAAAAAAAATTTCAATTGTTTTTTGAAGTGTTTTGTAAATACTTAAATGCATATTAATAAGTCTATAAGTCATCTTATAAGTCTATAGTAATATTGTATTAAAAAAAAAAAAAAAAAAAAAAAAAAAAAAAAGAAAAGAAAGTGGTGTGAATACCATACCAGATTATTCATATATGGTAAATAAAGTATTGTTTTCGGTTCTAATTTTCGAATCTGAATTTTTGCTAGAATACGTTATATGAAGTGTCCTCAAATGAAAAATCAGGTTTTCTAGTTGTTGGTCTGTGTGTCTGTCTGTCTATTTGTGTATGTGAGTCTCTATGTGTGTTAATAACTGAATCGGAGTTATTAACAAGGCGTCAAAATTCGGTATACTGAATGTGTATCACATGGGGATATTACTTGATCGTGTACAGGGACATACAAAAGAATTCAAATACATTATGTCTATGGTTAAACTTTCTAACCTCTTCATTTTAATATCCTTACACTTAATTAAAATGGTTAAATTAATGTATATACTATTTTGTTCATATGCTAATACGCAAAGCGTGTTTAATTTAAAAATATGATTGGAAAACCATTTGCTCACAGGGCCGCATAAAAGAATTTACATACATTAGAGTTATACTTAGAAATTGCTAAAAGTGCATTTCAAACTGTATTAAGCATTCTCCATACAGTTCTAAATTAAAGTATGCAATGTCATGTGTATATAATTCATAAAATTTATATACAGGGCTTCACAAAATTAACCGAATTAATTTCCAACCAGGGGCGTAAACAAACATTATCTGCAGGGTGCTAAGGTGACCAGCCGGGGGTAGGGAAGAAATTGAGACTGACTTCCTCGTTTATTTCAGTGGTCAAAAATCTAATTTAATTTAATTTCGAAATGTTTGGCAGTGCCCCCCCCCCCAGCCTACTTCTGGCGACTCCCTTGTTTCAAAGAGGGGACTAAGTGAAATTTTTCTGCATAATACGGAATATATATATTTTTGAAATTTAATAGCAATTTAAAATATTTTATAAATGCAGATACAATATTCAGATAGAGTTTCGAGAAGGTTACTACCCCGACCCCTTCCACACCACACACACATTCCAAAGACAGTTAGTTATATCTAAACCAGTTTTCAACTATATTTAATGTGCTTTATTTCTGCAATTTTCCAATACAGTAAGTTTTATCTTACTACACCTGAAATTGTCAGTTTTTGTGGGGAAAGAGAAAGTACTGTGTGTGCCCCTCCCCCCCCCCCCCCCTTCAAATTATTTTTTAAGTTTTCAAGTATACATGGCTTTGTTGTCAGATGTTAAAGTTTATCTTATTTTTTTAAAATCAAAATGTATCACCCCCCCCCACACACACACTGTAGAGGATCAACATTTTTATGGTATGCTCCCTGACCTAGGATAACACACCCATAGATGTCGCCAACAGCTCTCCACTAGTAATTGCGAATCTAATGCGATATACAAGATGAGGCAAAAATTTCTGACATATTTTAAACTTTAAGACAAAATCACATAATTGTCTTGCGCTAGAATGTTCCTCGCGATGAAAAATCTTGTTTCAGCAAATAAAATATTAGTTCAAAATTTTGTTCACAGATGGCGCTCGCTGTACTTCAAAAATTGGGACCCTATATATAGAGTCTATAGTAGAGTATATATAGAGGCCTATATATATAGAGTCTATATATATAGGATCCCTATTCAAAAACAACGAGGAAAGTCACACATACACAAAAAACAGTAAGAAAATAGTGCATTTGATTGAATTGGATTACAGTCTCGATGCAGGTCAAGCTATATAACGGACGCTCATATTGAACTATTGTAGTAAAATACAGAAAAAAATTTGTTTTTTAATTGCTTCCCTTGCATTTTTGAAACTTTTTGTTGGTGTTTCTAAAGTACAGCGCTATCAATGAACAAAATTAGGAACTTTTTTTTTATATTTTTTTTAACAAAATTTTTCAACATGAGAAGCACCTTTTTTACAATCCTGACTCTTGTACGCCAATATTTCAATTTTATATTAAAGTTTAAATTTTATCAAGGACTTTTGACCCATCCTCTAGAATTCCCATGCCTAAATTTACTAAATTTTAATATTTCTCAACAATAAATAAATTAATCACACATTTTTAGCTAGATATGAGCTTTACAGTTTTAAACAAGGTGCCTTGAAAAACCATGACCTTGCCTTGACAAATTACAAACATATATTAAAAAAAAAAAAAAAAAAAAAATGAAAGTTTCAATGATTTAGTTTTAAAATTGACAATGTTGAAAATTTTATACAGCTCCCAATAATAATAATAATACAGTCAAATCTCATTAATGTGAACACGCTTTCAGAATCCCTGTCAAAGTGAAGATTAGTTTCTGAGCTACTGATAGCAAGAACAATTTTTTTTATTCCCCTTGAGATTCACGTTAACGAAGTTCGACTGTAATAAAAAGTAAAATGTATCTTATACTCTAATAAGATCATGTACAAAATTTAAGCATTTTATCATTAAAAAGTCCTAAAGTTATGGATATGCTCATATAAAGTAGTTCACGAATTAGTCGCAAATTAAAATATAAATGTGCAAATAATAATAATAAAATAATAATAAAGTTAATGCTTAACATATTTGTAGTACGAAAAAAATGCTTTTGTATTTGTGCTAATGAATAACGTACGTTAATTTGTTTATACAGTGTTGTATAAGGATAATAAAATATACTTTAAAGAAATATTACCCAAAAATTTTAACGCATTGAAATTCTTTTGTGAGTCCTTGCACGCATACTAATTCCAAACCAACATCTAAACATATTTTATTTTGCTCTAGTTTATGAGCAAAATCTGTAAATTGTAAAATTGGTCTTTTATTTTTATTCATTTTTTGAGTGGGGGAGGGAGGGGGGAGCTAGAGCTTTTTGACCTTCTAAAACGAAAATTGTTTCGTTCAGCTTAGCTGATTACAATCACCTGAAAATTGTTTGAAGTGATTGTAATCAGCTAAGCTAGTGTTTTTTTTTTTTTTTTTGAGTGGGGGGGGGGGGGGGGGTGTATTACAATTTTATCCCACTTTACCAAACTGTCTTTACTGAATTTTTCAATAAAAATTTCTTTTTATTTAATATCAGCAATACATGCACATAATTATATGCCCCCTTCATTCAAATAGAAAAAGTTCTTTTAATTATGAAATGCGTTTTTGAATACTTTATAAGTATTCATAGATTTCATTATTATATTAATTTATAAATATTCGATATGATTTAAAAAAAAAAAAAAAAAAAAAGTTTAAAAATATAAATTTACAAGATATTACAATTTTAACTCAGATTTTCATAAAAGTTACTTATAAAAAACGTTTATGTAAACAAATTATTAACTTGTGTTATTATTACTAAATATGCTATTAAATATTTTTGAGGTACAGTGTCAAAAAGAGTAGTAATAAAAAGTAAAGATTTTTATTTATGTGCTGCTTGTAAAAAAGGATATTTAATTACACCTTTAAAACAGAGAGGGGGAAAAAAACTGTGTGATACAATCACTTAGTTTCCAGGCAACTTTAAAAATATATTATACAGATGTGCCAAGAAATATACGCCCTTCTTGTCAAACAAAGAACCTACAGAACCCGTCGATCAGGCGTGGCTATTAGCGGGGTCCCCCCGAGACCGCTAATTAGACGCGCGGAGCCGTTTGTTTTGATTAGCCGCCGAAAATTTGGGCCCCCAGATTATTACTTGGGCCAAGAATGGACGCCCACGTTTTGTGGTCCCAGAAACCGGTCCGAAAAGTTCTCCTCGAACATTTGTTCAACATCAACACGACACGCTCAAGTGGCCATCCAAAGCAACATCAAGCCCTGTATAATTATCTTGCTCTCCGAGAGAGATGATCGCCTGGCTGCTTTCCTGAATCGCATTAACAGCAGCAAGGACAAGCCAGCGCGCCGGGTACCACGTGCATTTGATGGCTCGCTGTCACTCTCATCAAACGCAATGCTCCGCCTTTTCAGGCGGAGCGAAGAGGAAAGTGAATCAGGGATTGGCGGCGGTGGTTCAGAGCTAGCTGTCGTACCACGTGGGACGGTAGGGGCAACGCCTGGGAACAGTCATGTTTGTTGATTAAGCCAATCTGAGCGTGAGAGCATATCCGCAATCGCTCTTGTCAAACCGCGGGTACGGGTTGTCTGCTGCTGTTGTACGAAGCATCTTCGCTGGAAAAGGTTTTTGTGCGCCGACTTTCCGCTTGGAAGTGTTGCTGTGAAGCTTATGATTCTTCAACAATGGATACGCGAACGGATTTTTAGGCCTAACAATCTTCTCCGAATACTGTGTTACTTGTGAAACCTCGTTGCCAATAAACGATTGTGGATTATATTGTTTTAATTTGTTACCTACTCACTAATGGCGCTGCTTTACCTCGAAGGGCGCTAGTTTCGACTGGCAAACAAAGAAGTTAAGCCTACTCGGTGATTTTACGTGGCCTCTGCTCTATTGATGTGATAAATTATGTATCCGGCCCGCCATCCTGTAAGTACCTTTACTTTTCTCACTGTTCATTTTGGATGTGTACAGCCGTTGTTATCAGAATTGTATGTAATGATTGTTTGTGTACCGCTCCTGTGTTTAAAGCTAGCCTTATCAGACGCGTTATCACCTTTTGCTGAATTTTGAGTCGGGATAACGGCCTATTTACGGTCATTTCATCAGCAATATCAGAGTTTACATTTAGATCACAAATTTAAGGGGCTGATTACAAATTAAATGAAGGTGACACTTTGTTTACTATTGATAGGAGCAACTGTGTTTTAGATACGCTACCACCAAAATAAACAAGGATGAATCACTGATCTACAAAATACTTGTATGCCGAAATAACTGTTGTTAAGTGCTAGTTAGAATACAATTATACTAGATTTAGCTTTGTATACTTGATGTACGATTTGTATTCCACACATTTTCTGGATAATAATAGTCGTAATCTTGTATGTAAGAGGAAAATTTCATTGTAGAAGCATTATTTTTGATGAAAGTTATTTTAAGTAATCAAAACATCTAAATGCAGACAAAATCCCCTCCTCCCCCCCCCCCCTCCCCACACACACACACGTGGTTCAAGTCAAGCATACAATCACCTTTTTTTCTTTTTCTTTTTTTTTAGATGCATATACCTGAATCAGAATCACAACACTATTAATAATTATTTACGCAGATATATTTGATACACAACTTTTTGTATTTATGATTTTGTAAAAATATATAATATGGAACTCCAAAAGTATTACATTGGTGGATGAACTTCATCTTTAAAACATATACAGAACACAAATTATTTCACAAAGATTTGTGTTATACTAAGCCTTCTTAGTTTTTTCTATAATTTTGTATCATAAAATAATACTAGTTTATCATCATTTTTTAAATACATAATGTTTTATATTATTAGTATCACGAACACAACACAGATCATTTTCTGAAGATTTGTTAGTAACAATGTTTTCTGTACTCTTAACTGATAATTTCGTAAGGCGTAAAGATATATAAAACTCAAAAAATAATACTCATCTTTAAAGCAGTATACACTACTGAAATATACACGATGCCTTTTTATTATCAAATGCATGCACACAACACAGATTATTTTACAAAGATTTGTTTGATGTAAAAAAACCTGTATTTTGAGGAGGGGTTTTAAACAACTTTGTAAAGGATATATCTCAAAATATTATACTGATTGGTGTTTATGTTTGTGGTAGTACATACACAGATTAAAATATGCGTTCCTTATTATGAACAACATGTATACATATCATTTACTATAATTAAAAAAAAAAAAAAAGATTTGTTTGGTACAAAATTTGTTGTATTCTTAGTTTTTAATTTTCTAACATAAGACTAGAAAAATCATACTGATATATTTTGTATGAGCATGTGGGATTCAAATACATATTTCAGAGTTAAATTTTTTAGATATTATTATAGTAATTCTTTTTATTGTATATAACAAACACCCCTAACTGAATTGTGATTGTGAAGCTTCTGTAATGTTTTTTGGTAGAAAATCAAAATGTAAATAGTTGATTTTCTATTAAGCTTCATAACAGAAGTTGACATTTGGCTTAATTTATGTTTTCAGGATAATTTTGAACATTCCATTTAAAAAAAACTTTTCGATAATATCTTGCGGTAGAAAATATGAAGAAGATATTAATAATGTTTTGTAGCAGTTGTAAACTACCAAATAAATCATAATACATAAATTCGTTGGCCAAACTTTACAATCTGGTGCGGTAGCTTTTGTTTACATGATAGAAAACATGTAAACAAACGCTTCCTCAGCGAATCGTGGAATTGTAAAGCAGTGGCCCAGAAATTTATGCTCCCAAAGCTAATAAATGAAAGGTGCCGTGTTCAAACCCAGGTCACGCTCGTCGATTCAGATTTTTTTCGCAATTTTCTTCGAAACTTGCCTGCTTACACTGTAAAAAAAATAACTATTACCAACTGCAAGAAACTCTGTGATTGGAGAAAATAATTATTTTCTCCAATCACAAGAGAGTTTCTTGCAGCAGGTAAGTTATTATTATTATTTTTTTTTTTACAAGTGTATGAGCTAGGATCCCTTAGAAAGACCTTCAAGTAGGGCATTCTATCCAATGCCAAGTTCTAGTGCCGATAACTGGCGTTAATCCAACACTTAACCAACCGACCAATCTTTACATCAGTTACATATGGAATTTGAAGCTTTAATGTTTAGGAAATTTCAATTCATAAAGTTTTTATAAGTTAAACCTGTTCAGGTTAATGACCATTTTACATTAAATATTCAGTTAATTCTGGATAGTTGATGACATATATATATATTTATTATTAGTTTACTAAATTCTATAACAGTTTCTATTCACAAAGAAGTGAACTTGTGAATTAGATTAACTTTTAACAGGTTGCATCAGAAATTTGTTTTAGTACATACAATTGCTGTATTGAATTTATTATTTTTAGTGTGAGAATCCATATTTACCATCCATTATTATTTTTTAGTGTCAACATTATTTAATCTTTTCTGATATTTTAATAAATTTTATGGAAAATTAAGCTTGTATTTTTATATGAAAAATTTGATCTACAAATTTATAAACTAAATATTTTTTTTTTTTTTTTTATTCCTGATCTTTAAAAATCCAACTCACTGAATTAAAATATATATATATATATATATATATTCTTTTATTTAAATATTTATCTTTATAAGCTTTGTGTTCAATCAATTTTTAGCGTCTCTGCAGTCTCAAAGTGATTTCTGCTATTTATTTTCTTTTTCTTTTCCTGTTGCCAATTTACATTCACTGAATGTTACAGTAAAATTAAATAATTAAAAACCTAGTTAATGCGTTTTTAAAACTCGTTCCACCTGCAATAAAAACCCCTTTAGCTCTTATTCTGTCGATTTGTTTTGAGCCCCATCAGTATATAATCTTCCAATTTCTCCGAACTTTGTTAATTTCATCTTGTTTTTTTGTCTTTCTTTTTTTCCTCTCATTCATCGTTAAGTCTTCCCCTTAATGAAGGTGTAATTGATCTTGTCGATAGTGATTTTCCTTTAGTTTTTTTTATTTCACCCTTTCTTAAATTCTCAATTCAATTAGTGCGTTTTCCTTTGACTTAGAGCTAGATTAACTGGAGAGAGCGCCAAAAGATTGTTTTTGCAGCCGGCTCACGTTTCCTGTTGGCAAATGCCTTCTGGGTGATTGTGTTGTAAAGAGTTTGTGTCACGTGGTTTTGTGCCGTTCGAGTGAAGTTCCCGCCGCGAAGCGTAGTGTCATTTTTTTTCTCTCTCTCTGTTGTAAAACAGATAGAATTTTCATTGTGTCATTGATAGCGTTTGTTTTTAATTATTTGTACTGCATTTTAATCAGTTTGATTAAATCTTTTTCTGATTATTAAAAAAAAAAAAAAAAAAAAGTGATAATTTGTAAATTAATTGGTTGTTAAAAAATTATCAGTTTTCAGAACGTTTGACAACCAGATTAATTTTTTAAAATAGTTGTATAAATGTTTTTTAAACACGGTAGAAATTATTCCATTTCCTTATTTGCTTGAATTAGTGATAATTTTGTTGATTTATTTTATCGTTTAGTATTAATCATTTAAAGGTTATGGGGTGTTTAAAAGTTGAAGCAGTTTATCAAATTTTTAGGTATTTAAAATTTTTAAAACTGTACACCAAATTTTGGGCATGAAAAGAAATATCCTAGCTATTTATTTGTATTGTGTTATTAATTTAGATTAATGTATTTTCTACTTTTTAATGTAAAACTGAACTCCATTGTGTCTTACTAAAAATTTTGATTTGAAAAAGGAGTTAATATTGTTGAATAATTAATAAATAGTTTAGTTAAAGTTATTTTAAAAGTTCATTAACCCCTCACCCATTTCATATGGTATGATTTTATTTTTATGGAGAAAAGCGCGAGAGTCTTATTACTTGATTTAGTAATTTAATGTTAACAAATACTTTTTTTTTTTTTTTAAGAAAAATTAAGGTTTAATATTAAATTCTAGGCGGTTTTTTCCCCTCCTCCTTCAAGGGTAGAAAGTGCAGGGGAATTTAAAAACAATGTTGTAATATGTTACATAATTCATGAATAAGTTTGTTTGACCTTTTATTTTAAAATCTCCATTGTTGTATCAAGATTAAAGCATATAAACTTTTCCCCCCATATCTTTAAAGTTGAGTGTAAAATTAATCAACGACCTTAATTTTCAAATATAAAAATTATTTGTTAGCCTCCTTTATTTGTTTGTAAACAAATCATTAAAATGGTATCCAGAACTATTTATTCCAGTCCAGTGACACATTTTTGCAGGTTAGCTATTTATGATTTTTTCAAAGGAGAAAAAAAAGGGTGCATAAATAGGAAAATTATAAACTGAAAAAAGGTACATAAAAGTAGTTGATAACACTACTAAATACATCTGTTATCTTTACGATTATTTCACTTGAACATTTCGATAATTTTTATCATCTTTAAAAAAAAAAAAAAAAAAAAAAAAAAAAAATCTTTCAAAGGTTGCATTATCAATTTGGAAATGTCATTTTAATGTATATTTTTAAGCAGATTTCATGCATTGAAATGTTTAACATCACTGAAATGATAGTACAGATTTATTATCTGTTTCAAACCTTCATTGAAAATATTAATATTGTGATACAGATATTTTATTACTTATGATATAAATATATACAGCTTTATGAAGTACATGCTTCCTGAAGAGATTACTTCTATTTTTAAGCATTTTTTTTTTTTTTTTTTCAATTATTAATCCATTTTGTATTCTAATTATTATTTCTGTGGTCCTTTATTTTCTCTGTCATTATGTTTAATGGTTTTGTTTTTTTTACTCAAGTGGGCGTAACTAATTTAAATTGTTTTTGTCTCTGGATCTTAACATGTATCGCAACATTTTTGTGATGGTTTTAGCAATGTTTTACAATCAGTTTTTTGATGTGTTGATTTTGACATGTGTCTATTAAATGCTAAATAATTAAGGTTAAAATATATATCATTTATATATATATCAGATTATTTAAAAAAAATTTCTTTTATTCAGAATGTACGGTCCTATACATGCAATAAAATAGGGGGGGGGGAGATCAATCCTTGAAAAGACTGTACAAAATAATCCGCATATCCAGAACATTTTCTCTTAATTTGGGAGTTATGATAAGAGAAAGAAATTTCAAATGCTTCATTATCAATCGGAAATGTCATTTTTGTTTGTAAACAAACTGGTTTCACACATTGAAATGTTAACACAACTGATATTAAATATTTATATCGATTTCAAACTCTCGTTATCAATACTAATGTTACAACTTATGGCATATATATTTTACTAGTGTACGTACAGCCCTTACAGGACATGAAAGGGGAATTAGTGGGATGGTCCAAAAGGCTCTGAAGAAAAGGCACATTCGTTGTAACTTAAGTTTTCTTTAATTATTAGCTTTTTTTTTTCTACAGAATTTTCAGAAATTTATTAAAAGGAATTTTAATTGGTGCATTATCTATTGGAAATGTCATTTTTATCTAGATTTTCAACCAGATGATGCATTGACCATGCATTGTGAAGTATTAAGCATGGTTGAAATAATAATAGAATATATTACCTCTCAGTCAATTCCAAACTTTTTTGAAAAATATTTAAATTATGGTAAATTTATTTTCCTAACTTTACTTAATTTCCGAACTATTAATTGTCTAAGTCCTTCCTTGCCACGTTAAAAGAAAAACAAACAACAACAAAAAAAAGTTTTTTGTGGGGTGGTCGAAAAGGCTCTGTGGAAAATGCACAGCATGTCCTAAACATTCGCTCGTAATTTGTAAGTTTTCTGTAATTTTTTATTCACTTTTTTTTTTTCTTCCACGGATGCTTCTCTTTTTCTCCAAGCGAGAGTTGAGAATTCGGTCACGCTGGCATTTATAGCAGGGAGGATGAGGGGGGGGGGGGGAGAGAGAAGGCTCTACGTGGGTTGCTTGTAAGCCGCTCTTGTTCGAAAAACGGTGAGGGGGGGGGGTGCCCATAGTCACTACTACTGCCCAGAGTTTCTTCTTTCATCATCTTTTCCCGTTAAGCTTTTCTTTTTTTTCTTTTTGTAATAACTTTGAGTATGGTGAACTGGCATGTTGTTGCGCTTTTTTTTTCTCCCCTACCCTCTTTTTTTTTTCTTTTAAAAAGTGATGGAAGTAGTATGCCGGTAATTCTTTTGCTTGTACCTGAGCTGTTGTTAGTTCAAAGGTTTTAAACGTATATCTTGGAAGAAAAGGGTAAAATGAACTGCATGGTGTTAAACTGTCCCCCCCCCTCCTTTCTCTCCTCATTTCACTTCTCCAGTGATACATGTTTTTACAATTGTCTGAGGAAGTTGTAACCAAAATGTTGACAGCTGTAGCGAGGTCAGACAGGGTTTACTTGATTTCAGTGATATTAGTGATTAAGTTATTTGCAAACGCTGTAATTCCCATTCATTTATGTTCTTTAGTAATTTTCTGTTGTTCAAATTGTACTAAGAGTTACTTTTTGTTGTTATTGTTAAAGGAAGTAAAATGTTATGTCAGTTCTTTTACTTAGCGTTTTTTAGTTCGAAGTTTTGAAGAACAAATAACCGATTTGAAGGATAAAATGAACAGATGTAACATTATTTCTCAACCCCCTATGGCCGGAGGGCACTCAACACAGGCCGAGGTTACCCCTAGAGTCTTCTCAAGGAGTCGTCCATCTGAAATTAGGGCTGTTTGCCTGCCCCTTCACGAAATTTTACTTCACAGAGGGGTCCCCATGCTCGCATTCGTCGACGAAGCCGTTCGTAGTTTACCTGGTTTTCTCTGGAACTCGCGTGAATACGGTCTAGGACCTTTGAGAAAAGCGCCCTCCATAAAGGCCATTCCACTCAGCCGTAGGATCCTCACGTGATCAATCGATTTTAATCCAAAATGCATTTCCTAGAGTTGTTCCTTTACAAAACTCGCTAGAATTTCCTTTTGGCAAAATTTTATAAGTTTTTTTTTTTTTTTCTTTGTTATTTCACCAAATTAATTAATAATAATTTAATAATTTCACCTATTTGATTGAATGAAAATTGTTAGATTAATATTTTAAAAATACGCATCGCGATATTGAAAAAAAAAAAAAAAAAAAAAAAAGACTGCTAAAAGTGGTGTTTTTGAAAGAAAGAGTTTTTTTTTTTTTAAATAGAAATTTACCGGAAATGTTGTCTTACAAAAACGTCTTCCGAAAAATAAATAAATTTAAACTTAGATAGATTCCTGTTTTGTCCTATTTTGTCTAGTGTGAAGCATATTCAATAATTCAATTAACATGGAAAATGTATTACATTACATGAATACCTTTTACCAAAAATCGAGGTCAATTTAATGAGTATCACACCTCAATTTGAAATTCAAAATTGCTTTTAAATACGATGAAAACTTTCCTTTCACCTCTGTTACAAATTATTTCTTAGTACAATCTGTGCATATTTCCAGTATTAATTTTGTTATAAATTTTTTTTAAGTATTTCGGTTGATTGTTATTTAATCTATTATATCGACAGTCTGATATGAAACAAGAAAACTCTTTTTTTAAATAAAGGTGTTTAAATTCCACTCCTCCACAAAGATATGGGAAGTGTCGAGTTCGATCCCAGGTCGCACTTGTCGACCTAGCCGTTTGGAGTTTTGTGTGGTTTTCTTCGAAACTCGGTAAATACGGGCTAGGATTCCTTAGAAAGATCTCCACGGAGGGCATTCCACCCATAAACCTAGTACCCTAGCGTAATCTCCCTTAACCCTCACAGCCACAATAACACTCCTAAACGTGTTAAGACCTGTTTTCGCTGTTTAAAAAAATAATTAATAATAAACAAAGAACTATTAATAAAAATATTACTGATAAAATTATTTATAGTAGCTAAATAATTGTTACATAATTTTATTTTTCTAAATCGAACCCCGCAAAAAACCTCTCGTCGAGTATTCGCTGTGTTTGATCAGAGATCGTCCATCCCAATTACGAATTTACCTGTTTTTAAAGGTCGAAACAAACGAGTAAATCTCGCCAAAAGGAAGTTGTTCCCCTTGAATTGTCGCCGCTGTGGTCGGCCGCTTTCGTATCCCGAATAAAATTGATTATTTGGCGACAAATCTTCCCGGCGGTCACGGACGGATGCTATTTAATGAGACATGTTTTTTTAATGGTTATCGTGCAGCCTATATTTAGGATGAAGACTCGGTTATATTCATGATAGCTAATTTCTTTTTGTGTTTGTATCGTTCATCACACTAATAAAAAAGGTTATGTTAATAGTAGTTTGTTTTTAGATTGTCATAGGTAAGTTCAGGCACTTTTACTGGTATAGTGGTATATATTTGCTAAGTGCATTGAACTTCCTGTAATCAAAATAGTGAGGTACTATTAAAATTAGTATACAGATCCCCCCCTTATATAATTTATTTCAAAAGGATGTATGTAACTATAATTTATAGTATACAGTTGAATCTCGAAAATCCGGAATTTATTTAAACCTAATTTTTTATGCTAGTGATTTAAAATTAAAATCATTATTTAGAATTAAAATATAAACGCATTCAACAAAAATGTTATAGGCAACTGATAATGCTTGCCAAATAAGTGCTTATAAACTATTCATTCATTAAAAAAATACTCAAATAAAACTACAGAAACAGAGTAATTTTTATGTTGAAAAACATTTTGTAAAAAATAAAATAAAATAAATAAATTCTTTAATTAACAATCAAGTTGTAAAAAAAAAAAAAAAAAAGTAAGATTATAATTTATGTTTATGTATTCAGTGTTCAATTAAAAGGATTTTTAAACTGCATTCCACAAGAAATGTAGAAATAAGGTACAGTAAAATCTTATTTTAAAAGTGAAACTAAAACCGGAAAAATGTCCGGATTTTGGATGTCTTGATTTTCGAGGTTCAACTGTATTATGTATTATAGGATATCAAATTTCCTTTTAAATGCCAAATTTAACGAAAAATTTATAGATTATTTTTTTAAATGCTTATCTATTAGTACATTTTTCTGCTTAATATGTCAATGAGTGATTTTTAACATTTTAATTATCCATATTTCTTTAATTTTTTTTTTTTTTTTTTTTTTTTTAAATAAAATTGTTTGAACCCCTCGTATGATTTTTAATTTACTACGTTCCTGGAAGCTGTAGGGAATTTCCAAAAACAATTTTCCCCATTCTTTTTTTTTTTTCCCAAGTAGAAGCATCATAACTTAAATTTACATTATTTTCTGCCATCAAATATTTGTAAAAGTAATTACGTAGCAAACCATCTGATTTTCATTAGCATTTACTGTAGTACGTCGCTTAGCTGCCCAACAGCTGTTACATTGTTTATCTAATAAAAGATTTAATTGATTATGTACATTGTACTCGAAATAAATGGGTGTAGGCCGCACCAACTGTCTTTGAAGCTGCAGGGGGATGCCCAAGGCAAGTTGTTTCTCTCCTCGCCTTGGCCTTTTGTGACATTTCATTTTTCATCGGTTCACGCCTATTTTGACTGTCTACTAACATGAAACCAGATATCAGATTTTTTGGCGTCTTTATATCCTTTTTGAAAATGTCATTGTGTGAATGTACTTACCATAGGACTCTAGGTATGCAACTCTTTCTAGGTATTAGTTTCATCCAGATGTTAAAGTTTTTTGTCAAGTGTATATATCTTTTGTCAATAACTTCTAAAGAGGGCATGCTTACATTCTCGAAACTTTAGAATAATTCTTTCAAGGACAGTTTTTTATTAGTTTTAAAAGATACATAGTGAAACTTTTCAGGGGTTATCCCTGAATTCAGGAAAATTTTGCCGTCTGATTTCGTGTTAATTATTTTGTTTTTATAAAAAATTTTTCATTTCGAGTGTTTAATTTGTCTTATAATGTATTAAGAAATCTCAAAAATATTGCTTATTAAAGGTAAAAGTAACTATATGATGTAGTATCATTAATAAGTCTTTCCTATCTGTATACAAATAGCCAGTTTTCATGCAATATCTCAGCATCTAAAACATACTTTACCACCGAATTTATAAAAATACATGACCTAAAATATACTAAATGATGTCGACACTTTTATATGGATTTTGGATAACTTTCTTTTATAAGGGAAAGGTAATGGTGGCCACTCACTTCACGGCTGGCTTCTTAATACACTAAAAGTGCCTCCTAAAAAAACTCACTAGTCCCCACTAGTGGGGAAAAGGTGGCTTTATACTTTTCTGAATTTAATATTTTATATATATATATATATTATAAATTGGATTGTTTTTTTAATAATGAAAAAGTCAAAAAACGTAATCAAAAATCGAAAGACCATAGCAGTATTTACATTGGTTGCGATTTGAAAAATTATTTTACTTTTTTAATGAAATTGAATGCAAACCCGAAAATTATTGAATTGCAAATGTATTTGAAATTGAATGCAAACCGAACATTGACCATTGGCGAAATTTTTTAGAGGCTACTGTAAGTTTTCTTTCTTTTATTACAGTAAAACCTCTCTAAGTTGGACACCTACGGTTCCAGGAAAAAGTGTCCAACTTATAGGGGTGCTTACATTTTTCGATTTAATTAAACTGTATACTATGCATGCCTTTTAACTTTTAATCATATCTAATATTTTTCTTTTGCTGTTTTTAAATTTCGTATTATTATTATTATTATTATTTTTTTTTTATAGAAATTTCTCTTTTTGAATGTTTGTCTTATAATGTATTAAGAGTAACAAAATGAAAAAAGAAAGCGGTGATAACTGGCCACCAAATTTCTTAATTTTTACCTTTACTACTTTTTTTTTTTTTTTTTTTTTTTTTTTAATGCTTTTTGTATTTTGTTAAATTCATAACTTTTACACGAAGAATGAGAACATTTGTAAAAGATTCAAATCGTTAAAAAATAAATAAATATCAAATATCAAAATATTCTGTAAATGCTATTAACATTTTTCTGCCAATTATAGTTCATTTACTGAATAATTGAAGAATATATCAATGTAGAATTTATCATTATGTAAAATAAATCAATTTATTCTTTAGGAGGAAAAAAGAAACTACAACGCTCGGTGAAAAATGGAAAGATTCAAAACTATGCTAAATTTACCTCGAACTGCTCAGTTGAAAAGAAGAAAATTGAAATTTTAATTTTTAAAAAAGTTTTCCATTTGTATTGTACGATGAGAATTTTGGAGCACTTGCTGGGATTAAGTAATTATATAAAGATCAGCTTTGACGATTCTTCCGCTATTCAAATAACAAAATTATAAATAAATATTTGCAGAATGTTCTATTCTGTTATGGAAATAGGATTTAAAAACTTTTCACAGGTATTAAGCACCATAAGTCATTCGTATCTGCTCAAATAATTATTAAATAATTTTACTGTGTTTAGATTATCACGAATTATAAAAATTTTGCCGATTTTTCATCGAGCTGCTAAATAAAGAAGAAAAAAAAAATCTTTCGCTAAGATGTTAAAAATATTACAAATATAATGATTGTTTATTTTATCATTTTTCAAATATGAAAAGATCATTGAAATACTGAGAATGATATTTAAATCTTGCTTAATCTTATTTACTTTACTCAATACATATTCAGTTATTTGCTCTCGACATTTATTGTACAATTACTTAAATTAACAATTTCCTTATTTTCATTTTCATTTTTTTCTTCTTCTTTTTCAATATAATGTTGTGCATAATTTGAAATTATTTCTTAAAATTTCCTTTTTTTTTTCTTTTACTCACATTTATCTTCTTTCTCACCTCCCTCATCTTCATCTGCATTTTATATCAATTTAATTCTCTCCCACGTGTTTATAACAATGTTTTTCAACATGTCAGAGACATTTAATTTGTGAGTAACCCCTGCGTCGCTGTAGGGCATCCAAAAGTGTGTGTGGCTCTCTTCAATTGGCATTATTTAAAAAAACAACCAGGCGCGCACTCCTCACCGTAAATAAAGATTTCGCAGAATTTCACTCATTTTACTCTGAATGAGCTTTTGTATCCCAGGAGCGATCTCTTTTTTTTTTCTCTCAACTTTCTTTTTTCTTTTCATTGCTTGTCATTTTCTACGCTTCATTATCGGTGAAATTATTCTGCTCAACGAAAGAGAGACGGTGCTCTTTTTTTTTTTTTTTAACATATAGGTATATATATAATCTTTTGCTGTCTTTTCTTTTCTTTTCTTTAATGCGTACAGACTTGTTATTAGTATAGTATGCATTTTTACCTGTTAGAAAGTGTTTTTGCAAAATTTCATTTTTGAAGTGTTGGATTTAAGTAGAGAGTATATCCATGTTAAATATTTTAGCGAGAAAATTATTTTTTATACTAGGATAGATTTTCACATAATATAAGTTGCAGATTTTTAATATGTAGTTCCTAATAGTTCATTAAAATATATATATATATATTTTATAAGTATGTTTATTTTAATATATACTGATTTATTAATAGTAGTATTTATTTTACCCATGATAATGTGCTTTCGCATATTTTTATTTCTGGAATACTCTCCATTTAGGTAGAGAATTGGTTCCTATCCATGGTAAATGCGTTAGTGAGGAGATGAAATTCACTTTGATAATAATTATTAGATTTTTGTGTAGTATAAGTTGTAAACATGTAACATATATTTTCAGATAGTCATTTGTGTATAGTTAAATTTCTTTTTCCTTTTCTTTTTTTTTTTTTTAACCTGTGAGGAAACTTTTTTATGAGCTTTTTTAAATATTGGCGGTATAGGTGAAGCAATAAGTAGATATCTGTTAAATGTTATTCAGTGAAAAATTTAAATTTGCTCTGTTAATCTTAATAGTAATAATTCTTCTTCTGTATAGATTAGCGCGCTTGATTTGAATTGCAAATTTTTGATATGTAATTTTCTATGTATAATTTGAAGGGGAAAAAAAAAAAAAAAAAAATTATTATTATTATTATTATTTAAATAGTTTTTAAGAAATTTTGATATAATTAATGTTGTTATATTTCAATGCATGTGTAAGATTTTTTTTTTTTTTTTTCCCAAAATTTAAAAGGATATTTACAAGAGCATTAAAAACATCCATGGAGGTTTTCTTGATAGTACATCAACTTATGTTTGCTTACACAACTAAATATATATGTACATTAAGATTGAAGTAAGATTATGCAATATGTTATGTATTTTCTCTCCTCCGCAATATTTCCATATTTTATTTGTGTTTGAGTAGGCGTATCACCATCTCGAACTTGAGCTGTACGTTTTTAATCTCTTTTTCCTTTCGTCCCCTACTTTCGTTTAATGGAGTGGCGAAATGTCATGGCCCACTGGTCCCGACCGAAGCCGGGCCTAGTAGAGCGTAGCCCGTTAACCCCCGTCGGTATTATTAGCCGGAATTGCGCCTTCTGTGTTACTCATTCTTCATCTCTCCTGTTCTATAACAGCTTTGTTAGCCACAATCTTATGAGATGGGAACGTTTCTTTGTTTTGTCTTTTACTACTGAGATTTTAGGAGATTAGATATGAATTGCTAACACTTTATTAGTTGAATGGCAACTATATGACCATTAAATCGTGTGTAACAGCAGCCTAATATGTTTGACTTTATGTATTAAATTTATGACGATTACATAAAAATTACAGTTGTGCCTATTTTCTCCAAGAGAATTTTGACAAAATGTTTGTTTTTTAATAACGGTCAAAATTAGCACTAACCATAAAAACTCCCCCCCCCCCTCCAAAAAAAAAAAAAAAAAAAAATTAATGACCACTTTTTTTAGTCTTTAAAAATGTCTCAGAGGCAGGGTTGGCCAATTTTTGCCGAAGTGGAAAAAACCATGGTAAAAACCGCGGAAAAAAACCACCCTGGCAAAAATAGTTTTTGCCACAATTTTTGCCAGTGGCAAAAATTACCAGTATTTCAAACAGGGTTTTAAGAATTCTAATTACACGATTTTAATGTTTAAATCAAAATTTTAACAGATTAAAACCACAGATTTAATTACACTCTTGATCAACCGATTCTTATGTAAATCATTAAAATAATGCATTCTAAAATTTCTTTAAAATGAAATTTTTAACATCAACAATTTACATAATTTTTTTCATTTTTAAAAATATTTAAATTACCTATCTAAAAATATTATTCAATAATTAATTACTAGAATATTTGTGTTTTTCAATGTATTACATATTTTTGTTTACAGTGGGGAAAAGTCAATTATTGAGTCAGCTGTTCTAAAATTTGCCAGTCAGTCACTGATCATGCATTTTTTGGAATTGAAATGTAAATTGCAAGTAAACTCTCTCTCTCTCTCTCTGAATATGTCTTACTTAAGATTTTTTTACTTCAATAAAGTAAAAATATAATTTTGTAGTTTTATTTTTATGGTTATGTTCAGAGACTGACAAAGTCTAAGGAGCCAGAAATAGCGAATTATTTCTATGACAATACTCACAGCAAAACTTAATAATATTTCATAATTGAATAATTAATGCAGGTCATTCGCATATTATTTTACATTGAATAAATGAACTATTCAATTAAAAATGTGAACTAAGGAAATTTTAAAGAAAATAACTATTTTTTATTTATAAAGATAAAAACAAACTTTTGGGGGACAAAATCCACAAAAATAAATGTTATTTTTACCTTTTAAGTTTTGGCTTAAGTTTAAATTTTGGCTATATGTCTATAAATTTTTCAGGACAGAATTCCTTTAAAGAGAATCCATTTGATAAATATCATACTATTTAAACTTTCTCGTTGTAAATTCAAACATAGTTTGCTTTAGATAGTGTTAATAATGCTTGAATCTTGTTTAACACAAAGATGTTGACATGGAAAGTACCAGTATAGTAGTAAGAACATTTATCAAATATGGGAATTTATCTTTCATGGAAAAACAACTTTCAAAGTCAGAAATAATTTTTTAATTTTTCAGAAAACATTAAACTCATACTATTCATTCAATACATCAGCAATGTCATCTTTTATACCAAGACAAGAAGGTGGGAGGAAAAACAAAAATATACGTAAAAAATATTGTAAATGCATGATATTTTTTTTTTGTCAGTCTGCCGTAACTGGTCACCAATGGATATTTATAGTCACCCTGGCATCCGGAATTTGTTGGACACTGGTTATATATTATATTAATTAATTATAATTTGTTTTTAAATTAAAAAATCTTCAAACATTTTTTTCATTGAGGTGCTAAAGTGTAAAGGGTAAAAATTGAAAGGGATTGTGTTGTTCTAATTTTATTTTTCCACTTTTCCTAATTTTTTCCATTTTTGCCAATTTTTTCCATTTTTGCCAGTTTTTGCCTGCAAAAATGCATTTTTGCCGGCAAAAACCCAACCCTGCTCAGAGTTAACCCTTTCTCCACCAGGGTTGGCAGGTTTTTGACACGTGACAGTTTTTGACGGTTTAAACCATGGTTAAAACCGTCATGTCAAAAACCACCTTGTCAAAAATGTCAAAAACCTACATTTATAATTTAATTGTCGTATGAAAAATTAGCTTAATAAAATATAGTTCATAAGGATTTTTTGAAAAGTAAATAGAATGATGTTTTTCAAAAACACATTGTTACAACATTTTGATTAATATAAAAAGCAAAACTTTAGGCTTTTAAAATTTTACTATGAATTATTTCTATGTTCATTCAAAATATGCTGTGATACTTTGATATATTACTTTGAAATTTATTTATAACTGTGCTTGATATAGCACATGTTAAACTTAGTTATGCGATACTTTAAAAATATAGTTGTTTTCAATAAGATATTATTTATCAGTATGTTTTAAAAGGTAAACATAATACATATTAATGTTTTTGGAGAAACAGTATAACGTTTTGATTAACATAAAAACAAAACTTTAGGCTTCTAAAAATTTATGATTTATATGTCATTGATAGATCATTTTGATTGACAAATCATTTTATTTGCAATACAACATTGTATAGTTCAATTTTTTTTAGTATTGTGCTTTTTGTATTATGTATTTAACCAGTAAAATAAAAATGCATAGCCTAATATTTTGTATTTAAATATTTTATAGAAAAATATAACTTTTTTTTTTTTCTTAATGACTGCTGATATTGCAAGTTTTTAAGAAAAAGTAATAATTTTGAATGTTAAAAATGCTTGAATTGTGTCTGAAATTCATATAATTACCGTGAAACACGAGAAATATGAATGCTTTCTGGACATGTATAAATTGTAATAAATGTAATATTTACCCGTACAGATTTTTAAAATAATTATTAGTCTAAGCTGTAGGGCCCACCAGCAGCCAAGTGGTACTACGCTCAAAGCTGGTAAACGTGAGGTGTAGGGTTTGATCCCAGGGCGCACTCGTTGGCCTAGCCATTCAGAGTTTTTCATGTTTTTCTCCGAAACTTGCATAAATACGGACTAGGACCCTGTAGACAGACCCACATGGAGGGCAATACCCCTTAGGCCTAAGATACTAGAGTAGTCAATCAGCCTTTCTCCCAAAACACCGAACACCAATAGTCCAAGCTATAAACAGGTACAAATATTTATACAATCAATAATAATAATAAACAGATAAAAATTCATTAATAAATGATAAGTATAATAAATGTAGATAATAAATATAATTATTTTCAAATTCATATTAATTTACTGCCCACATATATTATGTTTTACTTTAAGAAAAAAAAAAAAAAAAAAAAAAAATCCAGTATTCCTGTGTTTTCATGTCTTATGTGAAAATTCATAAGTAACTTCGGAATTTTAGAATTTCATAAATATTAATATAAATAAACATAAACATATAACTGTATGCATACTTTGTATATATTTCTTAGATTATAAACCAGTATATTTACCTAATTTTTTATAAATTATTTACAAATTGTTTTCAGATTTCTTAATTTATAAACAGCATAATATTTAGATATTCACTTGTATATGGCAAATGTTACTAAATCCTATTTCTAACCAGATTTTAGCTCATTTATAGATGTTGAATTTTGACAATACAGGTTTTTGACGGTATAGAGGTTTATGACAGGTTTTTGACGGTTTAAACCGTGTTTAAACCTTTGTCATGTCAAAAACCACTTTTTGACGTCAAAAACCCAACCCTGTTCTCCACACACACACACACATTTCATTAAAAGTTGAAATTTTAATCAATTTTACTTTAAACTTTAAATGTAAGTTATTTCACTATTTTTATTGACCTATTTGTTTTCATTATTTAAGTTTTGCATTATTAATAACTAGCCGCCTTCGGCGACCAGCTGGTTCGCGATCCTTGAAAAAAACGACTTTATGAAACTCCCTCTGGGTGGAGCCTGCGGCGCCTTTTTCCCGTTTCAGATCTTACAACAGCTTATTGACATCTAGTGAAAATAGCTTTATTGAAAAATGTAATCGCAGTAAATTCCCGCTCGGTAGCCTGCGGTGCCCTCTTCCACTTTCAATATCTGAAACAGCCTGTTCGCTCACCATGTTATGATCTTTCAAATTTCGGACTTTAGCAAAGTCCCGCTCGGTGGCGCCTTATCCCCGTTTTAGAACATACACCTTCCTCGCTCATTAGAATTTAAAATATTGAAAATTTAAAATATTACAGCAACATCTGGCGGTAGACATTTCTGTAATCTACTGTTCAATTCTAAATCAACAAACCTTTCTAACAGTTTATTTGTTGAACAACATGACCTATTAAATCACATGGAAACAATTTGTTACTCGTAGTGTTAGCCTATTCTGTATGATATATAAATTTATGTCTCTCTTCTATAAAAATTACAGTTGTAACTATTTTTTTTCTTTATGAAGTTCTATGTATTGAGGTATCTAGGTACCAGGTATTACTGTTATAACTTGAAAAAGTTTTCAGACTTTTGACGACTGGTTTTAATTTTCTGCGTATCGAAAGAATCAGAATTCTGGAGGAATAAGCTTAGAAAATCATATAACTCGAAATTAATTTTTTTTCTCCTAAATACAAATATTTTACTTATATATATATATTAAAAAAACGAAATTTTAGCGGAGCATTTTTAAAACCTTACGCATGTGTTGTTTTTTAAACATACGTATTAACGTGTAAACAAAACCGATTCCTGTATTTGTATCCTGTTACAACCTAATGTAGTCGTCAGTTTTTTTGGCCGTTAATAACTTTGTCATCTAAGAATAGCGGCTGCCACTTAAGCCTGTAATTGCTGTATCACGTGGCATCGTATTTCTTGATGCATTAGCGAATGTTTGACGTTAATCTCCTGTAGAATTAAAGACGTAATTTAAATAACTTCGTTTTAGACATTGTTTTTGTTTCGGAATGTAACTCGAGCATAATTAAATACGCTTAGTTTTTTTTAAGTTGTCAAATTTCTAAACACCTTTCTTTTTTCTTTCTTTCTTTTTTTCTTTTTTTTTTCGGGCAGTTTCGTATTTTCATAGTTTTTTTTCGCAAAGAAATTAAGATTGGAATTTTCAGTTTATTGTATCTCTCGTGATAAGTAACCAGGGGCTCTAGAACCAGCTCATCGAAATGCACTCGTTATCGGAATTTCTCCGATGTGACGTCACATTCCGATAGCCTTCCTTATTTCGCTAGAACGAACTCATCGAATTGCTTTCATTATCGGAATTGTCAGGCGGAATCGTTTTCTGAAATTTCGACTGGTCTTTTCCGAGTGAAATCGTCGTGAGATAAACAAATCACGGTTCCAATGGCGTCCATCTTGGCATTAGGTGTTATTCAAGAAAATGAAATATATTTAAATCTTAAAAAATAAATAAGTTAAATGAAAATTGTAATATATATATATTGGTAACTAAACTTCTTATTTAAAAAGTATGAAGAATAACATGTCTTAATATTTAAAGTTATTGAAAATTAATTAAATATTATAAAAAAAATATAAATACCCATATATATATTTTTTTTTTGTAATTAAAATTCTTATTAATCATGTCTAATATTAATAGCATATCTATTAAGAATAACAAGTATTAATATTTAAAGTTATTAAAGATTAATTGAGTTTAATGAAAACTGCAATTATATATATATATATATAAACTAAAAATCTTATTTAAAGTATGTTTATGAATGATACAAGTCCCTGTACATTAAACATTAATAAAGCTTAAAGGAAATTATGATAAATATTTATTTTCCCTGGAACTAAAATTTTTCCTTTTACATTTTATTATAATTGAATTAAGTAAGTTTGAGACACAGCACGTCAATTTTACATTCACTTGCAAAACTTCATTTGTAGCTATATAATAGTATCTATCTCTCATATCTTAGAAAGGGAAAAGTAAGTGAATGTAATTTTTTTAATTTAATAATTGATTTTTACAATCTAAATTAGACATATTATGTAAATTCACTTACAAAATGAAAATTAATTTTAAGACGGTTTTACTTTTTCTTACTTTGACGAAAGATAATTTTTTACTATGCTTAAAGATTTAAAATTACACAGCATATTTTATTGTATATTGTAAATTCTAAAAGAAATTTTAGAAACAGTACATACAAACATGCAAATTAAAAAAAAAAAAAAATAATAAAATACTATTAGGTTTGCTTTAACACATGTAAATACAATAAATCAATTATACTAATATATGTACACAAAAATTTTAATTAAGGAAATTTAAACGAAAATGTTAATATTTGTGCATATATGTAATAAAGAAACATTACCATAATTATAAAGTTAATACAGATTAGACAGAAAAAAAAATATATATTACCTATATACATCCAAAGCTCTTACATCCATAGTAAATTCGTCGTTCACTAAATAACAAATGCTAGCAGCTAACACTTCAAGGCAAAAAATCATTTACATTTATTGCCTTAAAATGCTAGCAACTGGCAAAAGGTGAAGTTCTGTAGTAACACGGGTTTGATATTTAGAAAATACATACGGTATTTACAAAAAATAAATGGGGATAAATACTCTTTTCTTAGTAAATAAAGCTAAAACGCACATTCACAACCACACAAGCAGAGGCAGCCATCTTTGTTTATCTAAAATATCCAAATGAAATCTCGCGGCGAGGGTGAAATTATCCTTGTCTGTGATTGGTCAACTTAATCCGATTTCGAAAACAGCCCTTTCTCTTTGGGAGAAGTTTCGACTCACCTTTACGAGGAGTTGGTGGTAGGGTATAAAACGCATATCGGGATGATTTTAGTGAAATCTGACGTTTCCGATAATGAAAACTTTCCGCGTCGAGTTCATTCCGATGAGTTCGTTCTAGCAGCCCAGGGGTCGATCCAGGCAAAAATTGAGACCTTTTTGCTGCCCCTTCACAAAATTCAAGTTCATAAAATGAGTCTTTTCACAAAATTCAGATTTATAAAAACACAGCCCTTTCACAAAATTTTGTTTTATAAAAATAATACTTCTGTAAAAAATTTTCCGTGTTTAACTGTATTATTTTTAATGAGTATCTGTACTTTTGTTTAATAAAATGCTATTAACTTGATATTAAACTTTAGATAGAGTAAATGCTAAAATGAAAGGTTTCTAGTGACAGTTCTTTTTTTTTCACAAAAAGAAATAAATTTTCACAAAAATGGGACCCAAAAATTTAAAACCTGGATCAACCCCTGGTAACTTAAATATCTTTTATTCTATTAAAAGATAGTCTTAAGGTTTTAGAAATCTTACTGTTCAGGCTTTCGTCACCGGAAGCTGACGTCGGTACATTGACGTATCATGTCTCATTACATTCATTGTCTCATTCATCATTATTAAATTTGCTGCAATGCAATGAGCACAATTGCTCGATGACCTCTGTGACCTTTTACCAACTTGTGTTGTAGACTGTGCAAAAACGAGCATTTACTTCCAGACGTTGTCTTGAAACGCCAATTCTCGTTTGTATGGACTTTTAATGGTTGTTTCTTCACCCCCCCCCCCCAACCGCACCTTGAATGTTGCAAATTTACTCAAATTAATGCCATGACGTAGTTCGCCAAATATTATCCTATCTGTTATTTTCATTTAAATTCGTGACCAGATTTTGGTAACGAAATGTTTTAATGAGGAAATAGTATTTTTCTTCATTATTTTCTTAAATGCTATTTAGTTGTTACTCGTATACTATACGATATATGCTCTTTCGTTTTACATTAATTTCATTTTGTGCAACAATACAGTCTTCCTGTTTGAAATACAGGTTTTTTTTATTTGTTTTGGAAGTGGGGGGGGGGGGGGGAATAGTACTTTCTTCTTCTGTTTTGCTATTATTGCACTAAATCTGAATATTTTTCAGTTTGTAGATGTGTGAATAAAAAGGCAATGACTGGGCGTACATTCAACGCAAAATTCAGCAATACAAAAGTCAATAAGGGCGCAATTACTTTGGATAAGGGGCCAGGAGGGTCCTTTTCTATAAGGGGCACCAAACCGCTGTATATGCAGCTAATAATAGTTAATATTAAAATTTATTTTATTATAGACATCTCCTGCATTCTTGAAGGTGGAGCGTACAGGGGTCGATCAAGATAAAATTTGGGTCCCTTTTGCTGCCTCACAAAATTCAAATCCATAAAAGAGGGGACCCTTCACAAAATTCAGATTTATAAAATGATTCTTTCACAAGATTTTGTTTTATGAAAATCATCCTTTTTATAAAATGTTTTCATGGTTTCAGTATTATTTTTAATTAATGCCTTAATTTGGCTCAACGAAACCATTAATTTGATATTAAACATTATGTACAATGACTGTAAAAATGCAAGTTTTTACACGATATTTATTTATTTTTTACAAAAACATTTTATTTTTCATAAAAATAAATTAAAATTTCACAAAAAAGGGGACCCAAAAATTAAAATGTGGATCTAGATTAAAAATAAAAAATAAATAAAATAAAATAAACCATTCTGTAGTTATTTTTGCAAGTGTACCTAAGTTTAATAATGCGTTTCGAAACGTGTAGTTTAAATTTACATTAATTATTTTTTACATTTATTTTTAATTTTATTGTGCACTTCTCAAATAAGCGACGTGTCTTTAGATTACTTTCTACTGTGTTGTTACGATACCTAGTATTCAGGGGAAATCGAAATAACTCTGGGAATTTGGAAAAAAACTAAACAGTAAAAACTCGGAATTTTGAAGATATGTTGCAAAAACAGGAAATCGAGGGATTTTGAAATTTTTTGGGAAAAAAGGAAAAAAGTCCTGTTTTATAGTTCAGGGAAAAGTATTTTTATATTTTAGTGCTTTATAATGAAGAAAAATATGTCGATTATATGATTTTTTTCCAAACTGTGGTAAGATAATAAAATGATTACATTCGAGATATGTTCAATTTATCTGTAAACGTGTTAGATTCTAATTTCACATGATTGTGTGTCTCGTTTAAAAGAGACAAGGAAAATTTCAGGGTATTATCATTATTTTTCAGATTTGTGTGTAGCAACCGTTGTTTTAAGCCACTCTAAACAGAATATGCAGTAGACGGAAGAAAAACAATTCGGAAAATAAAGTGAATTTTTAAAACATTCTGTAATTATTATTGCAATTGCATGTTTAATAATGCTTTTCAAATTACAGTAAAACCTCTCTAAGTTGGACACATACGGTTCCAAGAAAAAGTGTCCAGCTTATAGGGGTTAGAGAGACATAATGTTAATGGATACATTCCGTTCCGAGAAAAAGCGTCCAACTTATAGGGGTGTCCAACTTGAGAGGTTTCACTGTATATAATTGACATTAAATATTTTTTAAATTTATATCTAAACTCTTTATATTTGCTTGGTTCAACATATCTTTTTCAAGACCAAATACCCATAGTAATCTGTGTAATACTGCAAAATGTGCAATAGAGGAGGAAGAATAATTTTGCCACTTAGTAAATTAGTTATTGGTGCAAAGGAATTAAGTCATAATCATACGATTTCTCATTGAAACCTCTCCAGTTTTGCGGTTAAGCACATGTATCTTCATTGATCTTTTGCCTAATAACTGATCTTCTGTTCAGGCGCTTCATCTTAAATCTGCTGCATTATTACCCCGAGGGTAATTGAAAAGGTGGGTAATCGGCAATTTCAGAACCTCATTTGCATGTGCCTTCCGGCCGCTCGATTGCCATTCTGACGTTTCCAGTAACTAATTAACTGAACTAAAACTCTCTCTCTCGATTTTCTTGGCGATACTTTTCCAACATATTGATGTCCCGTGGAGATTTTTCCAATTTTATTTCTTAGTTTCAGATGTTCTGCGTTTCTGGCTGTGCCAATTAGTTATCAGCAATAATTCATTAGTACAAATGTACATATGTTAATCTGTATACATGTATTGATGCCTTTTATTGCCCCTCTGAATGCTGAACGATAAATCTGAAAAGCGGATGTAAAACAGGTTTAAACTGCTGCTGTATCGTGTTAATAATATTAAAGATTAAAAATACTTAATTTTGTTAATGAGTTCAAATAGTTATGGTTTCTCTAAATGTTACCGTAGAAGTCGATATATATGCAGACCGAAAAAAGTTGGAAGTGTTCTCTTCTCATTTGATGCATAAAAGTGCAAGTTTTCTTTTTTAAGTTGATGCAATCTTTATCAATGGAAGCGTTTCACTTTAAACATATGAAATTTATTCATGATTTTAGATTCAAAACTTTTTATTTAGAGAACATTTTATTAGATTTTATTTTTCAGCAAGATATTTTCATTGAATTTTATTTTGTGAATTTTTGCTAATTGACATTTTTCGTTATTGAATTATGAGAAATACTGCACTTTGAAGAGTGCCCCCTATGTTTGAAAAAGGGCAGGGTGCTAGTACCTATAGGAGAAATGCAGCTAGGTGCCACTAATGAAAGAGAGCACATATTTCTGGAGGTGTAAATGAGCAACTATTACAAAAAAAAAAAAAAAAAAAAAAAATCTTTGATAAAATGGGCATCAATGTTGCAAATATTTTATGTATATAAATGCAGTGCCTAAGCAATTATTGCTGCCTTTGTCATTGACATCTTTTGTTTAATACTTTTATGAATAATTTTTAATTTCTTTGTTATTGTTGGTGGTTGAAGTCTATCGAAGTATCTAAAAGTAAAAGAATTAGAGCTCTGTTTTTAGACAAGGAAAATTTGTTTTAGGGCAATTATTATTTTTTTGAGGTGGGGGTGGGTGCAAGAAAGGGGTGTTCTCTGGAAGGCAAAGAAGGTGCATTTTTTGGTGTTCATTAAATTTCAAAGGCAAGTACTGCACCATTCTCACAGGCACTCAAGAGAACCATGCCTATTGTTTTATGTTTCATTACTTATCTTTTTTTTTTTTTTTTTTAATTGGCGAATCGTCAAATTAATATTCCGAATTGTCTTCTGTTTTATTTACGAAAATAAATGTTCCATGTTACCAGTCTCATTTACGCTTTTATTAAACATATATTCTGCATTCGATTTCAATATTTTGCCCTAAATATAGAGAATTTATTAGCTATCAATACAGAAATTATCTGCACTTGAAATTCCGACCAGTTATCCTGTATCTCTAGGTAATTGTACATAGTTCTGTTCATAAATGTATGTTTAATAATAACGGCTACAAAATATCAATTCCTCTCCTGGAATGAGTATTTATGCATGGGAGATTTAGCGCACATAACTCTGCAGTGGTTATGACTTACCTATTCCATTAATTTCCATTTAAGTGATTAATGTGATGTGTACGACAAGTCTTGAACATTTGTGGATGATTGCGAAAGCATAAATTTTAGATATGTGTGATATATTTTTTCTTTCTTACTGCAGTATAAAATTTATCCGTAAAACTTTTTATTAGCTGAAATGATTAGATTTAATTCGTACTTGCTGTAAGATAGTCACTTCCTGATAGTTATTTATTTATTTTATTATTATTATTATTATTTTTAATGTTAAATCTTATTTTGAAGAAAAATTAAAAATATATTTTTTTTTTCCAGCCTGCCTGAGAAATTTTAAAATCAAATAGAAGTGTATTGACTTTGGCTAAAATTTCGTTTGTTTTACATAACTGATGACAGTGTATTGTACTATATATTTGATTTATATCAAGAAACAATTACATATTTGCTCTTCTAAGTTTTTTTTTTTTTTTTTTTTTTTTTTTACTTTTTACCCAAACTTGTGACTTATATATTTAATGTTAACGTCAATATGTTACACGAAATAATAATAATAATAAATAAATAAATAAGATAAATAAATAATTTATAATTAAAAGCCTTTTAAACATGTATTTTATTAAGGCTCTGTAATACATATTACTAACAGATTAGAATTGCCCTGTAAAAATTCTATTGTAACAAAACTTAATAGAATATTTAAAGAAACCCATTTATACCCCAAAATAAAATTTTACTAAAAATTTCAATAGGGTGCAAAAAATGAAAATATTATGTATATAAAATAACAATGTAAATGAATCTAAAAAAAAAAAAAATAATAATAATTTGAAATAAAAATAAACTTTTAAAGATATTTTGATTCACCATTTGACAGCTGTTCAATTTCTTTCCGCTTGTTTATTCTCTATTCTGTAAAATTTTGCATGCAATAGTTATGGGATACATTTTTTTTTTTTTTTTTTTTTTTCCAAGGTAAATAGGAAAACTGAAAATCGTTAGTAGTATACCTTATGGCTTAATTTGCAGAGTCCCGTGTAGCCTTTCAGCGACTGTTTGTTCTCGGATTAGAGTCGTAAACAAACAGGAGCAATTAATTCTTCTTAAAGAATAGAATCCGGCCTTGTTTGTTAACAATACGAATCGGAGAACGAACAGTAATTTCATTTGCTATATGTCTTTATGCGCTCTTTCCATAAATATTTTGAGAATGCTTTGAAAGGGTACATTTAAACCTGTTTACAACGAGCCCGCATTGAACGACATTCCGGATTTAACGAGGAAAATGAAGTATCTTGTTTTGTATAATGTTAAAAATGTGGTGTGAAACAGCCACACGACTTCCATTACCCACTGTTACACGTATTATATGCATTTTTGAGAGATAATGTGATCAGAAAACATAAAAGTGATCTGAAGTGAAAATCGTTAGAGCCGTTTTTGAGATACCAACTTTTACAAAAAATCAATTATTGACCGGAAAACAATAATTACATACAAAAGGATATTTAAAAATAAGTTAATATGGCGAGTTTGAAAAAAATCCGTACAACCGTTTTTAAAGGAACGCCTTTGCGAGGCCTGAAATTGAGCTATTTATACAGGACGCCTATCAATTTTCCTGAACTAACCAACTATATCATTCGAAGGGACATCTAATAGAGTGTTTATATAGCAAGTTTGAAGAAAATCGTTAGAGCCGTTTTTGAAATACTGACTTACGGTCCCACTTCCGGTTTTTCAATTTTCACCAAAATTTGAAAATTTCATCTGCATACCAGACGTATTTCAATTCTAAAGTTTCGTAGCTCTATCTTTATTAGTTTCTGAGCTATAATAGCCAGAAGATTCTCCACATACACACACACACACACACACACACACACACACATACACACTGACCAATTGCCAAAAACCACTTTTTTGGACTCAGGGGACCTTAAAACGTGTAAATCAGGTGAAAACCCGATATCGAATTTTCAGACCGAATACAATACTTACATTACCTACGGTAGTAGGGTAATGGAAGTAAAAATGCATTGAAGTACTCTTTTTCTTTCAGATAGCAAATTTTTTTACTTGCTTGAATCTAACAAGGGAAAATAAAAGTAGAGGCAAATAAATAATGAAATATATAAATTTTAAAAAATGAAAATATTAGTTTCCTGAGAATTTTCCCGTTAACAGGGTTGCTACGGCACCTGGAAAACAGGGAAAACCTGCAAAACTCAGGGAATTTGAAAATCTATTGAAAAACAGGGAAAACTCAGGGATTTTTCAAAATTTATTGCTAAAACAGGGAAAATTCATGGAATTTTGAAATTTTTTAGAAAAACATAAGAAATTTTTTTTCATAATCCAAATATTTAAAAAAATTTTAGATGAATTTATAATGAATCAATGTTTTTTTTTTTTTTTTTTTTGGCAACTATAGTAAGTTAATAAAATTAATATACCCTAAATATGTTCAATTAACTTGTATAAACATGTTAGATTCTAATGCTGCATGATTGCGTGTCATCTATTTTACTTCTTAAAGGGACAGGAAAAACTCAAAGAATTTTTTCTCCCGATTTGTGTGGCAACCCTTACTGTGTTTTACAAGCAAAATTAAGAAAATTTTAAAACAAACCTGAATTAGAATTTAATGAGCGCACCGGATTTAACGAGCATTTTTCTGTGTCCCTGTCCCATATTCCCATGTCCTACTATATAATATATATTTTTTCAGGTTTACTACAATATGTTTTCTAATGAAAATGATCTAAACAGCACTTTTGGTGTGTGTACATAAAAGTTACAAAAGAATTCTTATGAATTATGGTGTATGCATGGGTCGATCCAGGTTTTTATTTTTAATGGCCATTTCTGTAAATATATATATCTATATATTTTTTCAGAAAAATAGATTACTATGTAAAATTTTAGATTTCAGAAGTTACTCTGTATAATGTTTAACATCAATATAGCGTTTCAATGAACAAAGTGTAGGTAATGGTAGTCATTTGGAATAATACTAAAAACACGGAAAGTTTTTGTACAAGAATAACTTTTATAAAACGGAACATTGTGAAAGGGCCATTTTTTATCAATTTGAATTTTGTGAAGGGGTTTATTTAACAGATTTAAGTTTTGTGAAGACCCATTTTATAGGGTATGAATTTTGCAAAGGGGCCCATTTTATAAAATAGAATTTTGTTTAAAAAAAAAAAAAAAAAAGCGAAAAATTTTGCCTAGATCACCCTCTGACTATATAAGGAGTATATATATATTACAGTCTAATAAGAGATATTTCTTTGAAGCATATTTTAATATATTTCTTCTGACTACTCACGAAACATAAGATTAGCATACATAATTCAGGTGTACAGAAATGTTTTCTATAGGATAAGATATCATTAGTAGACAATTGGTATACGTGGTCATACAAATTTAAGGTACAGTCGGTAACAAAAATGCCCGAACACTAGCAAAAATTCCTATGTAAAAAAATTACATTTCATACGGTTTTGTTAAATAAATCGTTATAAAATCGTGTTCTTACACTAAGAACAGGATTCGACAAGGATTTATTTAACAAAACCGTATGAATTGTACATTTTTTACATAGGAGTCTTTGCTAGTGTCAGGGTTGGCAAAAACCCGGGTTTTTCTAGAAAAACCCAACCCACTTGGGTTTTTCTGGGTTTTTGCGGGTTTTTCTGGGTATTTGTGGGTTTTTCTGGGCTTTTGTGGGTTTTTGTTTGAATACATTTGCATTGCAATGTTAGATATATGTTATTTAGCATATTAGTTGTAATACACCTACTTATATTAAACTACTAATTAATAATTAGTCTAATATTCTAAATGTCATTAATCTAATTATTATCTTAGAAATAAAAATTGGTTTGATTCTAATATTAAAATAGCGTTAATTAGTAAGATTAAGCTATATTTTATTTTAATGTATGCTTATTCAAAATAAATATTCTTAAGTACAATACATATTAATTAAATTTTTTAGTTCCACATCATACTATAGATGGAGAACTTAGGTAATCGTGAAAATTTTCGACCTCGTTTTTTTTCATTTTTACACATTTTCACGTGTGAGGAATACGAAAAATGACAAAATTTGTATGGTGTGTATTAGTTTGTTAGTCTGTGTACACGATATCTCAAGAACAAATTGCCACATAGAAGTCAGATCAGTTTTAAAATATTACTTTCGACACAGGCAAGAACCCTATTCATTTGCAACATTCGAATTAAAAAACTTTGTAAGTTATTAAAAATTTATGCTTTTCTTAACATGGGAAAATAGGGCAAAATTTTACGTTTGAGTAAAATTTTGCATTGAATGGAAAATTTTTATTTAAAAAATGTGAAACCAGTTTTAAAATATGCGTTTTGATGTCGAAATGAACATCAGTAACTAGAAACATGCTACTTTGAAAATTTTGCAAGTTATTGGAAATTTACGAATTTCGTAGCATGGCAGTATAGGGCAAAATTTCACATAAATGTCAATTTTGAGGGATATTTTCATCGTAAAGATGTCAGACCACTTTTGAAATATTATCTAGGGTACTGGCATGAATATCATAGAGTATAAATTTTCCAATTAAAAGAATTCGTAAGTTATTTGGAATTTACGATTTACTTAAAATGGCAGAATAGGGCAAAATTGAGCATAAATGTCCATTTTGAGGATCATAAATATATCAGACAACTTCAAAATAACATTTATGATACTTGTTTGAACATAATTGACTACAAATATTCTAATAGGAAAATTTTGCAAGTTACTCGTAATTTAAGAATTTATCAACATAGCAAAATGGGGCGATATCCCATATAAATATGCATTTTGACATTTTGAGGATTGTTGCATTGGAAATAGTAGCATGAAAATGAAACTACGAAATTGATCCTAATAAAATAAATTAATAGATTAGAATAAGATAAATATATCAAAATGAATGGTGGATAGCCTATTAGGTGGGGATTTCATTCTGTCATTGTGTCAAGTGTTTAGTCGATTCATTTCTCTTAACATGATAATCATGTTAAGAAAATGTCCTGTACTAGAAATGTATGAAAACATATATATGATGGGGAACTGAGCAGAGTCCACTTATGCCAACTAGTTTTAATTATAAAAATAAGTTGCACTGCTTTATCCTTTTTTTTTTTTTTTTTTTTTAAGTTTTTTAATAGTTGAAACGGTTATAGAAGAAAATTTTATGTTATTAGATTTATAATTATGTTGCTACTAAAATTAAAATAAAATTATAAAGTTTTAAAACTAAACAATTTAATTAGTTAAATATTGATTCTGGGCAACATTTATATTCGCTGTTAAACAAAAATATCGTTCGGCTTTACAGGAAAAGGAAAATTGAACCAATTATAGAAGATAAACTTGCTTTTATTATATTTATAACTGTAGTTACTTTTTATGTTTAATACTATTTTCTAGAAAATAACAATAAGAGTTTTTTCTTTAAAGTTAAGGTGTTTTCTATACTTTATAGATCGGATTTGTAAATTATAAATAATTTTTAACAAAAACCCACTTATTTGCAAAAACCCAGTGGGTTTTTGTTGGTGGGCCCGCCCAGAAAAACCCGGGCGGGTTTTTCTGGGCTGGGCCCAGTTTGCCAACCCTGGCTAGTGTTCGGACACTTTTGTTACCGACTGTACGTTTGCGGATTTTACTAGAAGTAATTTGAACTATATTTGTTTGTATTAGCATACTTGGGAAAAAAAAAAAAAAAAAAAAGGAAAATACAATTGTTTGTTAATGTCACACTTGAACTGACTAACCATGCATTTCCTTTACACTTTTCATTAAATTTATCATGGAGATTGTCCCAGATAAATTGCATCCTTTTTTTTTTTTTTTCCTTCCCGAGTGAATTATGTGAAATAACAAGCTATCTGATAAACTGCATTCATGAACTTTCATATCCTGACTCTTGTTTTATTGTTGATACGATAGTAATGATTCAATGTTATCGCTTCTTGTTGGATAATAGTCGATGTCGATTCACAAGTTGCCGCCTCTTTTCATTTCTGCGGACCCAAAATAGAAACTTCATTAGCTTGTAAAGATTTTTTAGAACAATCATCGGAAGTTGAAGTGCCGTAATTTCTTTGCATCAAACGAGAATACGTACATTATGTATGCAAGTTATGATTTAAATTACATGTCAATTGTGTATTGATGGTGGAGTGTTTGCTGAATGTATATTTAGTTTGACACGAACAAACAAGATTGTGTTATGAATAAAAATGCTTATCTACATACAAAATGAATATCATAAAAGAAAAACCAAAGAGCGGAGGGGGGGGGGGGATAACTATAGAGTAATTGAATTAGGTCGAAGAACAAGACATTAAAAACCTTCTGCTTTTTTAATGTGTTAAAATTAAACGTTCATTGAAAATTTTTAATGCACCCCACATCACACGCACCTTACTTCAATTATAAAAATCCGTGATCATTTACAAATATACGTACATTTTCAACTGTACTTATTTATTTTATTGTGCTTCTGATTAATGTATGCAGGATGAAAGATATTAAGAATGTAATGCAGTATGAAATATATTAAGACCGTACTATACTTATATTCGGCAACAACCAAAGCCCATGTTATTCTATAGCGAAATTTTTTTTATAGACTCATATTACTCATTACCTAATTTATTTTTTAAAATTCCGTTTTGATGTTCGGGAAATTCAGAACCGTTGAATTTATCCCCCCGCCGCCTTTTTTTTTTTTTTTTTTTTTTTTTAAATACTTCATTTTGAAACTATAAAGTGCAAAAAAGAAGTTAAGTACATTTTATGCATTTTTTAGTTTCAAAATAAAATTTTCGGAAAAAAAAAAAAAAAACGAATTTTAACGGTGAAAGCAGAATAAAATTATATTAGGTAATGTGCAATTTTAGAGAATATTTCCCATGGAATAATTTAGTTTTTGACTATGGGCGTAGAATAGGTATTGTACGTTCGTTCTCTCATATAGACATTGATTGCATCTGAATGCTTTTCTAAGTAATTTGTACATAAACCCTTTTTTTTTTTTTCTTTGTATCATTTTTTAAATTTAATAAAGAAAAGTTCAAAATTTATAATTAATATTTTCCAGTTTTATTCGCAAATGCATACTTTTAAAAAATATTAAAATTTTATTTTGGAAACACAAATCAAATTAATTAGTGCTGACACTAGGCTAATTTGTCATGGTGCAGCACCCAGCGACCCTTTATAAACACCTGGTGGTTACCCAACATTTAAGTTTCCAGAGGATTTAGATATCTTTCTTCCTGATATACAGCTTTCTGGATATAGTTTTAGAGCATTCTTGCAAAAAGCAAATTTTTATAACCTTTATTCATACAAATAAAGAGCAATTTATTTCTGTGATATACAGTCAAACCTCCTTAACATGAATCTCCAGGGGAAGAAAAAAAAATTGTTCATGCTATCAGTACTAATCTTCATTTTGATGGGGATTGTAGAAACAGTTGAAGTTAAAAATAATTCACGTTAACCGTGTTCTCACGTTAACGAGGTTCGACTATATGTATATATATATATATATATATATATATAATACAATATTATCAGTGCAAAAATTTTTGAAATTTAAAGATGATTTAACTTTAGTAAAAACAGATAATGCCCATTTTATTAAGTCCCCCCCCACCCATTCGCTCTTTTACACTAGGATCAGCATTATCAGTGGTTTTTCTTTTCTTCGTTAATGTCGATATCGTATTCGCACCATTAACAACTGTGCATTATTTCCTGTGCCATTTGTTTTGTATCCATCTTACGATGAGACTAGCTGTTTAATGATTTTATAAAAAGTATCGAAGTGGCCTTGTCTCTCGCACATCAAAAGCATGTTTCCTTGTAGTAGTTGTGAATGACAGATTGGCCTCACTTCCTCTTTTGCTCCATGAACTAAACCACTTGAATGGCAGATGAGCTTCCCCTTATTACTGTTCCACTTCGTACATAAACTAATTTCGGCTTTTTTGATGTACGTGGTGTATGTGTCATTTATCTGCTAACACAAATGTTCCCGCTTGAAAAACAATCTTTTTTTTTCGTCGAATGTTTGGCCGTTTAACTTTTTATTTGCAGTTGTCTGGTTTGCACAATTTGTTGCAGCTGTTAGGAGTGTTGGCCGAAGTTAAAATTTTGGGTTGTGATTTAAAATTTTCCGCATCTTTATTGATTTGGTACCATTTTTGGTAGTTGGACTTAAAGGTTTTTGCGTTATTCTGTGTTTAGTTGTACATTTGCTTAAAATAACTTCAAGATGAGGTGGCATTTTTAATGGTAGGCCAGTGTTGCCAGGTGGTTGACAGTAATTTTTAAATCTGCGTAAAGTAGTTTAGTGCTGAGGATGTATGCAAGATGTACTTTCATCCTCAGGATATCCTGAGGATGTTCTGGAGAGGAAAACTCTTTACATGCTAAAGAAAACTGTTAAGTCTCTACGCGTAGGGAAAAATTCTAACAGTTGGCAATGCTGCAAACTTATAAAATAAGTTAAAAAGTTGAAAAATTCCCCAGATATATCTCCCCAAAAATTAAAAAAAATTCCCTTGAAATTTCCCTTAAACATTCGGTCCCCAAAATTGTCCCCGGAAGCCCAAAAAATCCCCAAAATGGGGACAAAATCCCCAATCTTGCAATACTGTGGTAGGCACTATGTATGCTGTAGGATCAAGGGTGCAAGAACTTCCGTTTCACTGAACTGTCATACCCGCTATATATATACATATACTATATGTAATTTCTATCATATTCATTCAGAAAAAGCTACAATGTACATAGTAAATATTTCTGTATGGAAATAGTAGTAAGTAGAAAGAAATACGAATTCTGCGTGGGAATGCTGTTGCCTCTTATTATAAGGATATCGATATCTCATTTGGGGGGGAAAAATTATATTTTTCGAAATTGTTTTTTTTAAATTCCAATCTTTGTCGCATATACAGGGCTCCAGGAATTTGAACAAAACTGGTCGCCTGCAAAAATTTCTGGTAGCTAGTTTAAAAAAAAAAAAAAAAAAATCACCATGTTTTTTTTTTTTTTTTTTTTTTTTTTTTTTCAACTTTGAAATTTGGTTGAGTATAGATAGTATTAAAATTATGTGCCAAAAAAAAAAAAAAAAAAAAAAAAAAAAAATTGGACAGAATAATGACAAAATGACGAATATATCTATAAATTTTTGACAAAGATAAAAAGACCATATGTTTCAAAGAGTAGGATTAAAAATATATATGTATGTTTGAGACATTCCTTTTTTCAATGAGACATTTAAAACTATGGTACTAGATGCTAATAGGTTAAAGTAATGGCCCATATAGGATCACATCATTATATGGAATAGAAGAAACTGCGAATCTGAGTGATATGCAGCCTTAAGAAGAGTTCTTTTCCCTTTAATTTAACGAAATACCATTACATAATTTAGATGAATACATTTTATTCATTTGGATGAAAATATTTTAATGATGCGCTGAAAACTAATTCTTTGTCATTACCTCTTGTAATTATTTTATAAATTGTTTCTAAAAGGTTAAAGGTGTCTCCCTATTTACATAATTTCATGTTGGTTAATTACATCTTATATAATATCTTCACGGTTAATGCTTGTTTTGTTTGTAACTTTGCTTGTTGAAACATACTTTCACGATTGTACCCGAAACCCCGCAGCTTAAGATCAGGTTCATCATTTGAAAAAAAAAATAATAATAATAAATACTACTCATTACTTTGCTAAAACAGTTTCGGTTACGGCTTTAATAGAAGTCACCGCATATAAATTGTTTTATGTCAGCATTAAAATAGGCCTCTATATAGGTGATCCACTGTTTTTTTTTTTTTTTTCATAAATAACCAAATTGTTCCACTCTGACTCTCAGCAATCACCATAATCTATTCAGGAAAAGAAAGAAGAGAAACTCATTTGAAACCGTGAGAACACACGCAGTATCTACACCATTATATTCTTAAAGAGGAATATAGTAATAAAATTAAAAGATAAAGAAAAGGAATTCCGTGAATGATGCTCTTGCCCAGTTATCTTCCGAAACAGGTTCCCCGCAATCATGTGGTAAGTGCAAAACCACTAATCCAGCTCTCGTAAATCTACTTTGATTTCGTGACGGACGGGTCAGTCATCGGCAGTTACTTTTGGGAGTGCCCCGGTCTGATTACTTGCGACCTTTTTCGTTTGAAGGCTTTTTTTTTCTTTAAATGTATTTCTTTTGACTTAAAACGTCTTATCATGTAATAGCTGCACGTTTCGGATTGAAGGTGTTTCAGGGGAGGTAGAGTTTCATCCAGGCTTCAATCTTGTTTAAATGGATGTCAGTCAAATGAAAGCTTTATTTTCCGCCTAAAGCCGATTCTTTTTCGCTTCTCTTCTAACTGGTTTCGAAAGCATTTGCCTTTTACATAATCGAGTTAATTCGAGGGCTGTCGAAGGAGTATTTGTAGACGAGTTTTTCCTCCACTGCTGCGACTTTTGACCTTTCTTTGATACACTATTGCTATTTATATTTGTTTTATTATGAAGCGACTGTTTTTATATTTCAGAAAGGAAATACTATTTAGTTTCACAGGAAAATTGTCATGGAAGTTGTGTATAGTGCGGAGATGGCATGAAAGAATAAGAGTAATATACAACATTTTTAGATGACAAAATAAACGTTTTAATAGAAATTATAATACATATCCCTAATAGCACACTTTCGCCAAATGACATCCTCAGGATATCCAGTGGATAGACATCCCAAGGACATCTTAAGGAAGTGCTATGATATGTGTGCTGTTAGGGTATGTACACACAATATAATGATTTGAACAGAACACTAACTAACAGCAAAGATCAGATCATCTGCAGATGGCATCATGCAGTGAGTCATTTCTCTGTATGGAAGGTTATATGTACATATATTGACGTCATATTTTTACAAGAAGACTATAATTTACTAATTACCACGTCGTGTTTTTAAGTAACTGTAGAAAGTTGTCATGCAGTTCCTTGCATTTTTATTTTCTGTTATGAATGAGCGCTAAGGAGGTTCTGCCTAGTTATTGAACAAAAATAAATTTTTTAACTTCAATGCTTTTTAGATGTGTTTGGCTGGAGGGGGGGAAAAAAGTATACTTTAAAACGAAAAGTAGTTTTTCATTTTCTAATTTAAAATAATGTCTGTATACATTTTAAGTTTGATGTATTAGTCTGCTTAGTTAGCATTTAAAAAAGTCAAAAATTATTTCAATCTGTTTCGTCTTAAAATCAACCTAATTCCAAATTACAAAATTTGTGTAATTTTTATCGTGTATAAATAATAAATGTACGATTACTTAACAATCTCGTATATTAAGCAAGGGTAGAAGCGTTCCTTTATTTTTACGATTGTTTTATTATACTCTCACCGCAATTAAAGAATAAATAAATAAATAAATAAATATCCTGAAGGTTTACATGCTAAAAAATAGCTTGAAAATATTTGAAAAAAATTTCTTTTTGAAAATTGTGGTTGTAGTTAAGGTTGTGAGTTTCCCGGGAATTTTGCAAAATGAAACTAATACCAGAGTTGGCAGGTTTTTGACGCATGACAGTTTTTGACAGTTTAAACTGTCATGTCAAAAACCCTGTGTCAAAAACTCATGTCGAAAACTGTCAAAAACCTCACATTTTACCCTTCTTGGTATATTTTAACAATGAAGTAGTCATATTTAGAGAAATAAAAAAATTGTAATTTTACAAAAGAGTGTTTAATTTATGTCTCTCATGGTTAAAAATAATTCTTAGAAGTTTATTATCTGTTTCCTATGAATGCTAATGATTTCTATTTAAGTACAAAAAATTTATATTTATATATTTACAAAAAAAAAAAAAAAAAAAAAAAAAAAAAATCGAACATAGGAATTTGCATATTCTAAGGTGAACTAAATTTTAATATGAATTACATAATGCAATTTTAAATTAATTATTTTTAATGAAAGGGATGGTGGACAGATCTCTTTCATAAATTACTGCCTTAAAGGTATGAAAATCTGCATTTATATGCATTGAAATATAACATTAAATACATTAAAATTTCGAGTGAAGTCACTCCAGATTTTTTAGTGCTAACTCTAGGCTAATTTGGCTGGGTGCTGCACCTGGCGGCTCTTTCAAACACATTTTAGCACCCAGTGGCCCTTTTCTCACCGTTTTTAGCACCCGGCGGCCCTTTTAAAAACATATTAGTACCAAGTGTTTTTTCTAATATTTTAAATGTTAGAAGCCCTTAAACACTTTTCTTCCTGATATGTAACCTTCTAGCAATAGTTTTACAGCATTCCTGGAAGAACAAATGCATATAGCCTACATATATGCATGTAAAATTAATAATTTACTTTTGTCACATGCAAAAATCACAACATAAAAGACTGCAAATTATGCAAATAAAATACCCTTTTTGAAAATAGTTTGCCCTTTTTATTGAATTCCCCCGGGAGGCTCTTTTATTCTACAGTCAGCATATTTTTTGTTTTTTTTGTTTTTTTTTAAATATAATGTTTGAATGCTAAAATTTGATCGAAATTTCAGCACTTAACATAATTTTAAAAATTAACCTACCTACCATTGAATTCACAAAGTAATAATCTAATAATGCATTTAATATATTTTTTTAACCATAATAATGCTAAAGCGAAGAGGAAAAATTAATAATAATTATCAAGAAAATTTTTAAAATTTTAAACAATTTTTAATTTTTTTTTTTAAATTTAATTAGTTTTAAAGAATTTATATACTTAATTGTATTATAATTTACCACCTATATATGCAAATTTGTACAGGTTTAAGACAATTTACGAAAAAAGATTTATAACGTTCACTCTTTCCTTAAGATGATGTTTCCTAACATTTCCTTTTTTTTTTTTTTTTTTTCTAGAAAAACATATATATATATATACAAATAATGTTAATTTATGTACTTAGTACATTGCAACTTAAAAATATGCATAAAATCATTTAACATTATACTTTAGATTTTTCACCTATGGTTTTCGACAGTTTTTGACTGTTTAAACCAGTTTTTGACAGTTTAAACCAATTTTTGACACATGTCACGTCAAAAACCAACCCTGACACTAATACATTAGTGGCTACAAAATAAACAAAACTATTCGAAGAAAAATTAATATAAATAATTATTTAATTCAAGAGTAAATAATAAAACATAGAATTATGATTTAATAGTTTTAAAACATGAATCAAGCTAAGATGCTATAATCTTTTATTAATTGTTATGTATGTATAATGATTGAGTAAACTGTAAGATCCGTGTGCGTTGTGTAGCTCTTGAAGACTCTCCGCAGCCAAATAATTGCTAGTAGCCAAATTCCATTTTATTATACTGAGAAAATTGTCATAAGAATTACTCAGTGATTTTGTTTTTATAATAATAAAATCCAGAATGATTAAATTTGTCTTTATTTTTCCCTTTATTTTTTATTTTATTTATTTATTTATTTTTTTTAAACTTGAAGTTATAAAGTGAACATCCCCTCCCCCTCTCTATAACTTAAAAATAAAATAATATTATTAAAAAAAAAACAGTTTTTGAAAAACACAAATAAATTTGACAGTTGTGAATTTTCTGAATGTAAACAGAGAATTAATAATTAAAAAATTTCTGCATAAAATTTCTGAGATTTGGCTGCCAGTAACAGAGAAATCTTAGACAAAGTAATTAGCAAAATATGATTCTGTTCATGTCAGGGTTCATTTCTTCAAAATTCTTTTGAATTTCGTTTTTTAGTTTTTCGATTTGTTCAATTTTTGGCCGTAACTTGCAAACACAAAATCATAGTTTTTAATAGTTGGTAGTATTGGATAATAGATGTAATCCTCTATTTAAAAAAAAATTCGGAAGTTTTAAGAAGAATATTTTTAATTGATTTTTATTTTATTTTTAATTATTTTTTTTCAAAATGCGACACACAAACTATGAGGTTTTCCAAGTACAATTCAATTTTAGGTATTTTAAGCAAATAAAGAAAAACAGTTCTTTCAAGTGGACCTCCAGTTACAAGTTATGATGTTATTCATTTTATCTATTAAAGTTCCCTAAATTTTATTCAGATTCGAGCTTTTAGATTATGTAGGCAGTTAACTGTATTTTTTGTTACTTGATAAAAAGCACTTTTTTTTTTGTTCACATTAGAAATTTAGTTTTAAAAGGTGTGATTTAATTAATAAAATTATGTTTTTATATAAGGTTTTTGTCTAAAAATTTCAATGTTTTTTTTTTTTTTTTTAATATATATATATATATATATATAATTTTTAAACCAATATTATGACGATATCCTGAATTTCTCAGTGGCTTTCATAACTCCAGAAACCATGAAATGACCTAAATTTGGATTACTGCCTGAGTTTGAAAATCATTGCCTTATCCTTTATCAAATGAATATTTTGAAAATATATATTGCCTAGTGCTTTGTAATTATGTTCACACAAAGTTGTTTTTGAAAGGACATTCAAAATTCTGATTAGCAAAGATCTCTTGTGTATTATATTAAACATCTCTTCTCTTTCTAGAGCAAGCTGCTCAAAATTGGTATTAGCTTTCTAAATGATGTCTTTAATCAAAAACTTCTGTTTTTTTTCGCTATATTTAACGTTCCTGTAACTATTAACTGTACTGTGACCAATTAAAAAAAAAAAGTTTAAATATGTCATGCAAAAAATTTGTTTAAAAAATTGCTTTTTTGGCTTTGAAAATTTTCCATCTCGCATCACTAGTGGTAGTATCATAAAACGATCCTAAGAATATAGTAATGTTGCAAACCCTGATTAAGTAATCAAGGTTCGCATTCAGAAAAAAAAAAAAAAAAAAAAAAAAATATATATATATATATATATATATATATATATATATATCCAAAGCAAATGAAAATTGGATTAACAGTGTTGGATTAAAATTGGGAAAAAAAATTGGGGGAAAAGTCCGCATGTGACATTTTTCTGTGGGATTTTTTTTATTATATGTAGTGAAATTTTCACAATCCTACCCTCTAATGTGAACTCTGATGATGATGATAATAATAGTAATATTAATAAGCTTTTGAATTCAAAGAAAAGATGACACGTGTTTTTAACATGCAATAACTGTTGTGCAACTTGTTCGGATCTAGTCGAACTTGATTCGACTAGATCCGGTTTATAATTGCCGATATTTGTTATGAGAATTTTATTGGTGCCTAATAGAAAATGATTGTGCTTGTAATAAATAAATATATATATATATATATATATATAATTATTATTATTATTATAAACGCTATAAGCGCTATATATATATTGCTGACTCTAGAATAAAAGGGCCTCCGGCGGGAGGGGGGAGGGGATTCAATAAAAAGGGCAACCTTTTTTCAAAAAGACCATAATTTATGGTCTTCTGTGTTGTGATTTTTGTACGTGACAAAAAAAAAAAAAAACTAATTTTATGTGTATATATGTAGGCTATATATAATTGTTTTTCCAGGAATGCTGTTAAGCTATTGTTAGAAGGTTACATGTTAGGAAAAAAGGATTGAAAGGCCTCTGAACATTTAAAATGTTAGAAAAAGCCACTTGGTACTAAAATATTTTTAAAAGGGCCGCCAGGTGGTCCCTACCTATAATATATAAATATAGGTGGGGAGGATTTTAGAGTCAGAGTAGCAAGCAATAGGAATTTAAGAAACTAAAGCTGTAATCCAATAAGAATTTGGGATTTAGTAAGCTATGTAAAAATTAAGAATATGTAGACTTGTATGTAATTCTCCCTCGAATTGTTGAAACTATATATATATATATATATATATATATATATATATAAATAATGATCCACTAGGTAATACAGAAACGTAAATTCCAATTCCTTCGTATACGCTTTACGCTACTGAAACTGCAGTCTGCACTTAAAAACTTTACATTGGCATCTTTAACGTTGTGTTAATATTTATATCTTTAGTAAAAGACACGTTGGGGGAGGGGGGGGGATTCCGATTTAAATCTGTATATGTCAGAATACTGGCTAAATCTTGAAGGGAGGAAAGAGGAATCGCGAAACTTAAATCGAACCAATAATTTTCAAAACGAAAATATCGATTTATAAAAGGGAAGGAAGACAACGACTTCGTAGGTTTTCCATCACACACGAAAATGGAAGACAATAAACTTAGAAATGTCAAGGGAAATTTTAAAATTTAACCCTTCGTCATCCTAAAAAAGAATATAAATTTAAATATCAAAAGAAAATTATCATCCACAATCTGTACGCTCATTTTCACGAACTCGCTTTATTGCTGTTTATCTTTGGCAGGTATGGGGAGGAGAAGTGAGGCACAATGGAGAGACTTGATGAGCAACTAGACGCCTAAACAGCTATCTTCAGGCCACAATTAATATTTTGAAAGATATTTTTCTTGGGATGTTGAAGCTCTGTTCATATTTTTTTTTCTTTCTTGCGATTTATCCAGACGCTTAATGACAGTGATTTTCGGCCGCCTTGCGAATCGCAGTTTAAAATTAGGCAATGCAAGTAGGCAATTTGGGAGGGGGGGATCACTTTGTGGAAAAGAACAGAAACAGCTTCGCGCGAAAAAAAGCACACACACACCCATTGTTTAGAAAGGAGTCGGTCACGAAACCGCGGACTATTAAAGGCAGGGAGGGGTGGGGGGCAAATGGAGGTAGAGAATAAAAGAATTTCGAAGGAGTATTGCAATGTTACACGAACAGCCATATTGGAAGAGATAAAGATTGTTTGCACGTTTTAATCTGCAATAGGAGAGAAAAAAAAAGTGTTAAAAATGACGGGCAACAACCTTTTAACAAACGAAAAATCATGGAATCCATTTAGCACGGCCCTCGCCAGTAGATCACGTAGTCGATGGTCACGCCATCTTCACAAAAAAATAAAATTTCGTTATCGATGGTTAGCCATTAAGAGAATTGTCGGGTGTGGCTCTAAAAATTACCCGCCGCCGTGGACGTTAATGCTCTGGAGTGACACTTCATTTGTAAACGTTGAAGTAATAATGTTACGAGCTAGTCTGTTCTGGTTCCTTTATCGCGGGGAAAGACGATGAAATATGACGTCAAGTAATGACATTAAGATGGCGCAGCTTGATGCTCTTAAGGATATAGTAGCTAATGAAATTCAATCAACTTCTTTGCCATCGTAAATGATCTTCAATGTCATACGAGTGAAATTACCTATGTGAAGACACCGGTTTCGGATTCCAACCAATTTCTTATTTCTTAGAGGTGCGAGAAGACTGGGTTACATTTTTTTAAATTTCTTTTTTTGTACCATGATTTTGTGAATGTGAAGAGTTTTCAGACATTTTCAAAATTTGTCATGATCATGAATGTACAATATATCTGTACTAAAAAGTATAAAGGATTTAAGTCCAAAAATTTCGATTTTGAGTTAAGTACATAGTCAGAAACAGAAAAAAAATTCTCTATCGATTGGTATAAAGGATTTAAATCGATGTCATTTAGTCTTTGAGAAAATCCATTGGTAAAAAAAAGATTCAAGTCAGAAATTTAGCATTAATCTTTGTATAAAATATTTAATTCAATTTTTTTCCTTTATTAAATGAAAGTTGACAAACACTGAACGGTATAAAGTGTATAAATCAATATAATCCCTTTTTCCTAATCGATTCTTCTGATTAGTTTTTAGTTAGTTTAATTTTATTTTTCGTCTCCAGAAAAAGCAAGAATATGGACTTAAATCCTTTATACTTATCAGTACAGATATATTAATGAATAAAGGGATGAAACATTTGACGCAAATGCCTAGGCGTACGTTTTTTTTTTTTTTTTTTTTTTTTTTTTGTTTGTTTTGATTTTGTGAATAAACAGATTTTACCGATTTTTAAAATGTAACGCTATGATCATGAATGTATGAAAGGACGAAATATTTCGCACAAAAGCCTTGGTGTACGTTTCTACATTCTTTTTGTGATTCTGTGAATGAGCAGCTTAAGGCATGAGTTATTTGCATGCTTATATACATGTGTATTCGTTTGTGATATGCTGAAGAATCAGTTTTGTCAGATTGCATTTACCAGTCTGATTTTGTCGAATTAACTAAATCTTTTGCTCTGTGAAATACTAAAATAGTGAAAATTTTACATGATTGATTACAAGAATGATTTAGAAGAAGGTTTTATAAAACCGAAAATGACATTAAATTAACCCTTTTTCGAATGAAATCCTTCAAAAATCCAGAATAGCACATCACTAAAACATCAGACTTCTACGAAAATAATATTATAGTTTTAAAAAGTTAAACACGCTTTTATAGAAATGTGAACTAAAAAGCACAAAATATCTATCTTAGTATTAAAATGCAGGGTAAGAGAAAATCGTGTGAGTGACACACCCTAATATTTACATACATTTAAATCTTTAATTAAAATAACTTAGAATTAAACAAAAACCATTTTTTAAAAATCTCCCCTGACTGGGATCGAACGCTGGACCTTTAGGTTCGTAGCGCGGAGCTGTACCTCAACGCCATATCGTTCACGTGGGGAAAGTATTTTTTTACAATATAAATTTTTTGTTTGCTTCCAGAGCGGTTACAAACATACATACGGGTGAAGCTAATAAAAGCGTGTTAATAACAAAATAATTTGAATTTGTGTTGATTTCAGACCAATAAACAGTGCAAGTCAAAATATTTCACACCTCCCTTCCCTCAATAACAATTCTTCCAAACCACAAACAAAGATTAAATGAACAAGTTTTTTTTTTTTTTTTTTTTTTTTAACTTTGTTATTTGACTAAAAATTTAATCGCCTCACGATGAAGAAAAAAGTTTTTTAGACAGCCTACCTCCCTGTCCCCCGCCTTGAAATAGAAAGAAAGAAAAAAAAAAAAAAAAGACTATTTGTAATGATTCATTTTACCTAGCAGATGGCTATAAAAGACCGCAATTATTTTGGCCAATCCAAACACCTGCTAAGTTTGTTAATTTTACAAATTAATATTGATGTTCTAACTCTAGTAGAATTAAAAAAACACCTGTTCAATTTTGTTTAACAAGAAAAGGGGGGAAGTCGGAAACTATTTTATTCATTAAATTTGTTTGCACGCTGCATGTCTACTAAATTTTTTATGAGTACAGTACTGGAGTTATCAGGACCAAACCAATTTGGGATTTTTAATTTGGCCCAATAATTAATTTTTTCAGACATTTATTTATTTAACCATGCATGAATTTTAGTTTTTTTTTTCCCCCCCCCCAATATCGACCCAGTATTTTGATAAATGTGGGCAAGAGCTTTAAAATTCCGTCTGTATTACAGACGAACTGGAATGTACCATTCATACACTGTCAAAAAATAAAATAATAAATAAATAAATGTTCTTCAAGAGAGAATCGGGAAATTAGTTGCCCAATATTTTCTCGCGATGTTTCTGGTATACTATCGGTAACCATCAAATGTATATTTAAAAATTATACTAAATTCTTGATTACCATGAATGTTTTACGGGAAGAAAAATCAAAACCGTTATTCACTGTAAATGAAACCTACTTACAAAAACCAGGAATGTTTCTTGTGTATAAGACTAAAATTACCGAAAATTTTCACAGCCTAAGTTTATACCTCCCTCCAACCACCACCTTCTCTCCCCCCCTCCCCCTCTTTAGTTTTATTTTTGTGGCTATATCAATTTACCAAGTACACATCCACTGGGTTGATTGATTTTTCTCTCCCAGGTCTGTGTGCTTAAATTTTGTATTATTATTATTATTATTATTTTTTTTTTCCCACAGTTCACTGACACAAAATCAAAGCTAATTTATGCTCATTTTTTTATGAAAAAGTTAATCATTTTTAGATGAAAAATATCAAATATGAATAAAAAAAAAAAATCGCTAGAAATATATTACGAGTGACCAACTCCCTTACTAATTTTCCTTCATATATCCCCTAAAGAAGCAAATTATTATAAATACTTATTTTCTACAAGTATAACAGATTGCGTGAAAAATGTCTGCATTCAATTCATATTTTATCCTCGGATATCAAATGCTTCACTTTCGTGGTGAACAAGAATCCAAAGTTTTCATTTTACTGCAAGGAAAAAAAAAAAAAGTATATTAATTTGTTTCTTTCCAAGATGATTTTGTTAGATTATGTTCTTATCAAAGTATCACTTCTGTTTATCAGAAAGAGCTTTAAAAAAGAAAACGTAAATGTGTATTTTGGCGTAATACCATCCAGCCCTTCAAAAGTTTTCTTTGAACGTCGAGATAATGGCGATAAGAATTGTAAAGAGTAAAATTATAAGATTTTGTGCGTGAACGTTATCATTGAACATATTAATTTTTCCACTATTTAAATTATATTTATAAATTCGAGATGTATTTATTGTGAAACGATTGCTAACAAGTTTTGATTTTGTCAGTTATTTTTAAAGGGGGAAAAAAATCTAATGTGAAAAAAAATATCCGTAATGTGTTTTAGTAACATAATTTTATAATGGATTTTCTGAATAGGTTTAAAAAAAAAAAAAAAAATATGAGGAAAAAGGTATTTTACCCCACTCTCCCTTTCCAGCTTTCTCAGATGATTTTTTTTTTTTTTTTTTTTTTCTTTTGTCCCACCCTCCACCTGACGGTGGTTCGTTTGAACTTCCCAAAGTGTGTGTTTTTATATTTTATTGCGTTCTTTTACATATTTTTTTTGGCCAAAAATTCAAAAGGCTTATGTTTAAATATCAAATCATTTCTCACGGATTTTGCCACTTTATGAAATTAATTTTAAAATTTATATAAAATATGAATGGATTTATAATATTAATGTGTATTGGAATTTGTTACGTTAATAAATATTACTTATTTTGGATGTCGCTCCAAATTATTACAATTGCCAAGTTTGATTGTCATAGATGTCAAGTATTCCGTTATTTTAAGGGAGACTTCATGTTGGAAAGTTTTTATAAATGTTTTCAGTTTATTTTAATCGTCGGAAATATATGTAATTGATTTCTTTTTAAAAAATAGTGGTGGGTTGGGGATAAATCTCATTTAAAAATAGGAAAGGTTTGGCATCTAGGAATTATTTGCAATCCCTATAAATTAAAGTTTTTTTAATAACGTGAAAACACGTCCTTTTATGTAATAATAAAGCACCACAGAACTGGCGTTTTAAAGTAATAAGTACAAAACTTTGAATCAACACCATAAAATGCAATAAACTTGCAACAATTGTGTCAGGTCAATAAAACACACGACCCTTCGTCTGGCGAACAAAGTAGGCACGAGTGCTGCAATCAAAGCGGTTTTATAACTGTCGCATTTTACCTACAACTATTTGCTTCATAATTTTAGTTAATTTGAAATTAAACAATGAAGTCAGAAATCTCTTGCGATTCAGTAAATCAGCATACGAAGATGACCATTTCAGAAAACGCACGGGAGCGTAAATTTAAAAGGAATCACACTTGGCAGTGTGAAAGGCAGACATTATGCACCCACTATAGTTCTTCACCGGGCCTTAGCAATTCAGGCAGGCGAATCAAGAAGACTGAAGCGAACCGAACAAGCCCGATTAGTAAAAGAAGTTGTTATAGATGGTCGGACTCGAAGCTGTGTTCTTTTCACTTTTGGTTTGGTCCTTAACCCAATTGTTTAATGACCCAACTGGCAGTCTGTCTGCTTACCATTACGAGTTACCTATTAGTCAGGCGTTCAAAGATTGAAATCAACACAATGTAACCGTTCACGTTTGGCCGCATGTACTCCCCGCTTTTTTTTTTGTTTGCGTGCGTTCACGCGTGGCTACGTGCTAAGTAAACATGAATGACGCCGGCAGCTACTACAATAATGTTTAAAAACTTTGATAAATCGGCTTGCCTGGAAGTTTAATGCGTTATTTAGAATGTAGTTGATGATATCACTTTTCTCGGGGGAAATTATTATATTTAGAACAGTGTTTTTTCTCCGTCCGCCGAAATTGAGTTTGCATTTCAGATACACTTTTAAACATTTTTTATCTCCAGTAAAAATCTGCATCAGTGACTTTGACAGATTGAGTAGTAAAGTACAACTTACTTTGACAAATTGAGCAGTAAAGCAAAACTTACTTCTTTAAAGTGTGGATAGACGTAAATGAAGAAAGAAAGTGGATTTGTGTTTAATCATTTACTAACACTTGTAAATTAGAGCTTTCAACAATATTTAATGTTAGATAAATTGTAGATTATTTACAAAAAAAAAAAAAAAAAAAAAAAAAAAGAAACTGATATTTTTAAATTTTTAGTTTTATATCAAATTGTCCTGTGTTATAAAGACAATTTGATATGCAAGGTCAAGGCAAGGAAATTTGTGTAATTCCCTAAAAGAATTTCATTAATAATGGTATTAAAGTTCATCGAGTATTTTATTAGATTCTATAGATTTTAAGTAAATAACGTTCTATTTTTTAAGTAAATTGCTCTAAAATTTTTAAAACATAAAAAATGGTAATATAAGATTTAAGACTTTTTTTTTTTTTTTTTTAACAGCAAAATTTCTATAGCAGATCTGCCAAGTTTTTAAACTTTTAAATCAGAATTGACACTAGTATTTTTAAAAGGAATATGTTATGTATATATATATTCGACGATTAATATATTACCGAAAACAACTATAAAAATTTTCCTGTTTGAAGTCTCCCGCCAAAAACAGACCAGTAGACTTTGGCACCTCATGCTATTGGCTGCGATGCCTCATTTTTGTGGACTGTATATTTAATTAAAAAACACTAGTTTATTTCATTTTCTCATTTTAAACTATGAATTTTCTATACAGAGATTTGTACTTAAAAAAACAAAAAACGAAAAAGAGTATATAGTAATTATCAATAATAGGAGAAAAAGAATAGGATATCTTTAAGATAATAATAAATAAAGACGGCATTTTTTATATTCAGTTTAATGCCAGCTTTTTTATTGTTTTGAACGGCCTTTTTTTTTTTTTTTTTTTTTTTTTTAAGCAATTGTTGAAGTTTCATTTTTACCACCTTCTACCGTAGAAATCTTGCAAAGTAATTTTGATCCTAAAATTACTATTTTATTCATTTATGCTGATGTTTTCGATAAATTCTAAAGGTTATCATAAATATATATACCCGGGTTATTTTCAATTATTAATTTATTGTATAACATTGATAGACTGTCCATCTTCCCTTTATCTGTTTCACATGCTAATATGCAGCTGTCTATTTTCTGCGGTACTACTTTATTATTGTATTCGAACAATACCGACTGCCATTCCGTTCAGAGTGTAGGCTTTGAACGTGAAGAATGGAAAGAGATTTAATGAGCATTGTTGTTTCTGAGGTAAAGTCCTTTCCTGGGGTGGAGTCACGAATTTGACCCCTTGGTCCTTCAAATTGCACCCCATATTCTGGAAGTGATTTGACGAGAGCGGAAGTAAAGAGCTCGCTTCTTTCTCTCTCTCTCTCTCTCTTTTTTAAAAGTAAGTGGCCCTCCTCCACAAATGGTTATTGGTACTTTCTTGGTTATTATTCAAAGTACATTACTAACATGTTTTTTCTTTATTGCGGCAGCTGCCGCCTCATAAACCGAGAAGTCTAAGCATGTTTTTAAATTGCATTGTTCTTCGTTTGAGAGGGGGATGTGTTATGAGATACAACAGTTCCTTTCTTTTTTTACAGATATGGTAAACGATTAAAGGATGAATTCGTTTAGAAATTTTGATGTTGTCTGTAAAATAACTCATGTTTCGCATTTCAGCCTTTGAAAATCGCGGCAGAAAGTAGTTACATATGTTAATCTCTAACACGACCATTGAATTTGCAGCTAATGTGATTTTGGGCTTGAGGATTTCAATGTTTCTCTTCCTTCTTGAAGCGTTTTCTCGTTAAGTTTTTGCTATTGTAAATGAAATTTGACTATTTTCTATAGGGGTAAAATAGCCCACTGGCCACATGTGAACACTTACAAAAACGTAAATTGATTAATAACCAGTGGTCACTAGTCTCAATTTTTTACTGGCCTCTTAATGTAAAAATGTTTTTTTTTTTTTTTTCTTTTAATTTGTTTGACATGTAATGAGAGTCATTAACTATATCTTTTATAAAAAATAAATAAATAAAATAAACTTTCAAGTTCCTCACATTCTGTCTACGGCCTATCGAACAAATAAGTTGATTTCAAAAACTGCAGCAATTTTGTGATTTTGAAATGCTAATACAGTAAATAAATTGCTTGCAGATTTCGTTTTTTTTTTTTTTTTTTTTTTCCTCCCTTAATTGCGGTACAAAGCCCTCTTTTGAAAGATACACCTCAATACACAATAGTCGGCCTAAATTAATCAACACTAGGAAACTGACAAATGCAAGTTTTTTAAACAATGCAGCTGGCATTTGGGAATGAGCACTGTCCTGGCCACACATGGCAAATCTTTTAAAAGCCACTGTTAGGTATAATTCCTCCCTTAATTATATTATTAATTATTATTTACTTATAATTACTTATTAATTTATAATTTCCCCCCTTATACTAAAAAGCTGTCACACACACACAAAAAAAAAAAAAAAAAAAAAAAAAAAAAATTGTTCTACCAGTTGCTACGTTAATAATAACAGTAATAATAATATTATTGCATTTATGAATTTCTTCCCGCTGATCGAGTTAATTTAGAGCGAAGCAGGTGTGTATAGTTGTTACCACAGGACGGGCTTTGTATCATTTACTTAACAAAAATTTGCATCTACGGGGTGATTATAATTAAACTTCCCTTATAAACAGCATCCTACTAGGTGAACGGAATGCAATGAAATTTGGTATATACATGATATGCGCTCACGGAATTTCGAAAAAAAAAAATCCAGAATGTTCACCAGAGGGCGCTTTTTCCGGAAAAACATTAAATTTAACAGATTAAACGTAAACGACCAAAACGGATGACAAGGTGATCAGAAACTAGTCAATAAATGTTAATATTGTTTCTGCATTCCGTTTTGGTCGTTTAATGTGTTAAATTTAATGTTCCGGAAAAGCACCATCTGGTGGACATTTTCGAACGTTTTTTTTTTTTTTTTTTTTTTTTCGAAATTCCGTGAGCGCATCTCATGTATAGTCTATATACCAAATTTCGTTGCATTCCGTTCGCCCGTTTGCGCTGTAGGATGCTGTTTATAGGGGAAGTTTATTTATAATCACCCTGTATTATATGCAATTAGCATCACAAAATTAATAGTTTTGTTCAGTTTTTGAAATTAACTTCTTTCTTCTTCTAGCCTACTTTTCAGAATCCTGTGGAATCTCGTTCTTCTCTGCAGCATCATATTCATCCGTTCAATATAATTTTTCCTTCTTATTTTTTTTTTTTTTTTTTTAATAATGAAAATTTTTAAAGGACGCAATCAAAGGTTGAATGACTGCATGTATTGTGCAGTAATGGATATATTGTGAGCAAATTATCTTTATTATTTTTTATGTCATATAGCGACTGCAAACTCAAACGTTTACATATATATTTTCGACATCGAATGGCTAGTAACATGCAGGAATGACCATTAGAAAAGTAACTGCTACTAGAACTAGATAACCAGATTTATTAATTTTTACATGTACCCCATTCATTTGCACATGTTCAATATTAACACGTTTTATTTATGATATCAATAAAAGCCTTACACAAGTTCTTTATTGTCTATCCAACATTTTTGGTTTTTATAATATTCACGTGCACGGTATTTAAAAAAAAAAAAAAAAAGAAAGTTTGGGGTGGGCGATAAAACAATGTAAATTTCATAACAATTACGCTGCATCTGGAATTATGAAGTTCCATTTTTTGAAAACCATTGTTTTAAGCGATAAACTTAATATCAATTGAATATGATAACTCCTATCGTAATTGCCATTTGTTATCTAAACTCGTTTCTGGAAAAAAAATCCTTAAAACTCAGCTTATCTATAATATTTATGTGTTTTAATTCGGCAAAGTCATTGATTTGAAATGATTTTAATCTTTGGTGCTCCTATGATGTCTTATTAACATAGTTCTGCAATATTTTTATATTTTGATGATATTGCATAAACTGTATAAATTTTCAAGATGTAGGTATCAAAGAAAGGATTAAAGTTATGAATAATTACGTTTAGTCACTTTGGAAATTTTTCCATTGTCTTTTTTATAATACACTTTATGTATATTTTTATGCATGAAATGTTTTGCGCTGCCAGAATGTAGTATAATAATTAATAAACATATATAATGTGTACATATACTTGTATATTAAAAATATTTTTCTATACTTATATTTTTACTCATTTACGTATGTACGTATTGTTTAGCTTTGTCAAAAAATTTGAGTTTTTTCAGACAATCATTATTTTTATTTATTTATTTATTAAAATGATATATATGGGATTTTCCATATCATAGATGCCATGGTCTGGAATTAATGTATAGTAAGCCATGCTTATTTGTTTAAACTGTTTAAACCAATCTGGCATCACTGCTTTAGGGGACTTAGTACATTTAACTTGTCATCATGGAAGGTTTCATATAAAAGATTATGTTTCTATTTAATATTTATAAATTGAACTACACTGTTGGGCAAAATTAAAGCAACAACCTGTTTTCTCGTTCTCTTCTTTTGCACATAATTTTAAACAAATAAAAATATGAATATAAAATTTGGATGGCCTGTTCGTTATCATATTATTAACCGAATTTTATGTAACTTTAGCACAAGAATAATTTTTAAGCTAATAAATATTCATTTTTCTCTCAAAAGTAAGCTTTGGAAAAAATGAAAAATTTCAATAATTTCAGGAAAGAACACTTAATGTAAAGTGGCGTTAAGGATGCATTATAGATAGGTAAAGACGCACATGCCCTGAAATGTTAAACTAAATCTCGATTTTTCTTTCTGTATTAACTTTTCTTTTACTTTTATAATGGACTATTAAAAAATATATATATAATTAATAATTTGTAAACTATGAGCATTACCGGAATAATAAAAATGTCGATATATATTATAGTTTTATAATGAACATTTTATTCAATTTTCATGTTTCTATATATATTTTTTAAAAAGCACATCAAGTGTTCTTTCCAAAAATTATTGAAATTTTTCATTTTTTCCAAAGCTTTCTTTTGAGAGAAAAATGAATATTTATTACCTTAAAAGTAATTCTTATGCTAAAGTTAATAAAATTCGGTTAATAATATGATAACGAACAGGCTATCCAAATGTTATGTTTATTTGTTTAAAAATTATGTGCAAAAGAAGAAAACGAGAAAACAGATTGTTGCTTCAATTTTATCTACCAGTGAATATTAAGTTTGTTTAGTAAAATGTATATTCAGGCAGCAATTCTTATGGGTTCTCATGTATTTTTTACAGGTTTGAAGTCTTTTAAATTTAGTTTTTTCAGTTTGCATTTTATCATGAATTCATAATCTTAAAAATGCTAAAACTTCTAGATACTAAAAAAAAAAAAAAAAAAGTAATATTTTTAATTATATATATATTTTTTTTGTATATTTAATAGAACTTTCTTAGAAGAATTAAAGATGGAATTTAAACATTTTTAATTAGTTTTTGAGAGAAAAAAAAAAAAAAAAATTAAAGTGTATTTCTATGTAAAAATTTGCCAAAAAAAAAAAAAAAAAAAAAAGATTTTTGTTATATTTATATTTTTAATTTTTTTTTTTCTTTCAAAGATATTGCCTTCTTTTAAGTAGGTTATATTATATTAAACATTCAAATAAGATGTTTAATATTTTCTTAAATATCTGTAGAAGTTTATCATTCATTGTAAAGATCACGAATTCATAAATAATAATAATAATAATAATAATGCGGACTTGAGAAAACGCAATTTAAAGATTTCAAGTTTGTAAAAAAAATAGATAAAAAACCATGAGAATTGTCTCTATACATTTTATTGAGCAAACCTAATATAGTTCAATTTATAAATATTAAATAAATAATACAGTAAAGCATCGTTTATAAAAGTCTTTCAAGGGAATGACGTAAAAAGACGTATAATCGAAATTTTAACAAGAACACTTTCATTACTACAAATTTAATGATACTTAAGCAAAATTTGTATGCAAATAATAATTAAGCTTCTGAAGTTAGTAAATGTATATTAGACTTCTTTTAAGACAATTAATAATAATAAAAAAGATTAATTATAAGTGAGAAAAATTCTACTATTAATGCATGAATGGGTACTAATTACATATACCATATATTGAGTATTATATTACATTTCTTAAGAACTATATGAACACATTTTGAACATTAATTATATATATTGCGTATTTTTAATAAAAAGCATACGATTTATGTCCATGCAGATAGTTATTTACTAACATTAAAAATCTTTAATATTCATCTCATTATTTGCTGCGTATCTATGAGTATTAAAAATTCTGCTGTGAATTCAATTTGATTCTTTGGTCAGTAATTTTCGATGTTTCCTGTGTTCCTCCATTTAAGATGCTTTCTAGGAAAAATCCGTCTTATTTAGAATGGAAAATAAAGACAGGTCGAGAATTTTTGCGAATTTTAGTAAAGTGGAAAAGACATGTAACCGATATTAGCGGCATATAAACGAAGAATTTTTGCATTAAAATGAATAGGAATGAATCGGGACTTCACTAAAAAGACGTATAAATGTAAAAGACGTATAAACGAGGCTTTACTGTATAAGCTTTTATACGAAACCTTCAGCGGACCCAAGTCCCTTTAAGCAATCTGCAGCACTACTTCTGCCATTGGGTCCAGCAGAAATTTATAAACCACAGCCGTGATTTTTTTTTTTTTTTTTTTTTTTTAATAATTTTACCATGATAAAGGTAACAATAAAGCAGCATCGTAATGTTCTGGAATATATATTTAGTTTTGAAAAATAAATAAATAAATAAAAGGATAAATTATTTTTTACTAATATACAGAAATATTCTATTGTTTTTATCACATATTGTACTTAAATTACTTTTTTTTTTTCTTCTTCATATTGTAACCTCAACTGATTCGGAAACCCGATAGCTTATCAGTAACATTTTAAATCTGAATAATCCTTATTGTGGAGTATCAGCATAGGGACAATAATATCTGGTTCGCAGGCCGACCGATACTTGAATTTAATCTGTACTTTTTATGTTCATTGATTTGAGTCGAATTTGTCGACGTAAATGCAAATATTGCAATATGTTATGCGTGTTCAACTGTTCGCTATTGTCCACGGTGGAAGGAGAGAAGGATATCGTTTCTCAAATGTAAATTGTTGACTTGGATATAGATCCAATCACCAATTTAGCGCTTGAAAAATTTCGATAAAGATCATTCTGAGTAGACTATGCAGTAAGCCGTGACAAAACAATTGATTCTACATTTTGTGTTACCTGGCGTTGCTTTTTTCTCTATTGTTGCTTAAAAAGGAAACAAATATGTATTACAGTAGTAGACTTTTATAACACAATTCTGTATAAAGCAATTCTCTATATAACGCACGACTTCTCAGGCATAAACAATAATTTTTGCAGTTAAAAACATTTTGTAAAAACTGTTATTCTGTACAGAACTAAGTGTAATATTTTTTTAATTTTTTTTAAATCCTTTATTTTAGAAATCTGTTTAACAAAAAAATTACCATCATTACAATTTTTTTTTTTTTTTTTTAAATGAGTAATATAATGAATGATTTGATACTGGTATACATGGAGTATGTTTATAAATATAATTTAACAGTGAAAGGTATGATTCATCCAAATTCTGTTCCAAGGAATGTAACTTAAAAATTACCCTGCTCATTGATATGTTTCAGACATATCTGGCCATGTTTACAAGATAAATTTAATGATGTGTGAAACAGATCTATATAATGCAAAATTCCATATAATGCACAACCTTGTCTTTTAATATTTGCATTATAAAGAAGATCTACTGTATGTCTATCTTTTGGGATGAAGAGAGTTTGGTGGAATGAATGAAAAATTTGTAAGCAAAAACAATACTGTAAACTTTAAAGAAAGAAAAAAGTAACAATTGTATATAGTTGAAATAATTAATCACTACCTTTGCATTAGGGGAGGGGAGAGGTCGGGTCGTGGATAAGGTAGCATGAAAGCAGTAACCCCAAAACCTGGTTTAGATAAAATAAAATATCCTTTAAAAATACTGGTATGACTTGAATTAAAGAAAAGTCGGGGAAAAAAATACGTAAATAGAACTAACTACTTACAAACCATTATTATCCTCCCTCCCCCATATATAATGTTTAATATCAAGTTAATAGAGTTTTGTTGAGTCAAATTAAGGCATTAGTAATTAAAAATAAAACTGAAAACATGGAAACATTTCATGAAAAGATCACTTGTATGAAACTAAGTATTGTAAAGGGACTCACATTTTATTAAATTTGAATATTGTGAAGGGTCCTTTTTTATGAATTTGAATATTGTGAAGGGTCCTTTTTTATGAATTTGAATATTGTGAAGGGTCCCTTTTTATGAATTTGAATTTTGTGAGAGGTTCCTTTTTACAGTGTAGAATTTTGTGAAGGGGCAGCAAAATGGACCCAAATTTTGCCAGAATCGACCACTGGTTTTGTATTTCCAACTTGCTTTCATTTGAAAAATTTTAAACAGGCTCTCCACGAGAATTACCATCCGAAACTAAACATCATTAAATCACTGTCACATTTATTAAACTTTTAGTTTATTTGTATGATGTAAAATAAAATCTAGAGGATATAATTTTTTTTTAATATAAAATTGAAGAGCCTGTAAAGTGTCAATTTGCTTGTTTAAATTAATTTTGCAATTACATATTCTTTTAATTCTTAATAATTGATTTATTATAATATTTATGTAGATCTTGTAATGCAAATTAGTCAACCAGTGCACCGTGCAGTTAGTATTAATGCTTTTTCTCTTACCATATAAATTCGTCTGTAATATGCTAATTTGTAGATTGAAAGAAATATCCAAAAAATAAGCTGTAAAATCATTGTTAAATTCCTGTTTTTGGATAGCAAAATGTGTCATTTATAGTTAGAATAAGTTATTTTGATGGCTAAATCTAAATTACTGACATATTATAAATTATTATTTATATATTATAAATCATTACTTACATATATATCCCTTCTAAAATGATATCATTCCCTAATGTGAATTACTTATTTTATTTTTGACTTTTGTCACTTTGCAGAAACACAAATTGAACAACTGCTGTGTTGTTAAAGACGCCCTATCAATGAGTTGTGCTATTATTGTCCAAAATTTTCTAAATCTGACCCTTACAAGCACTAAAAACTTTTGAGTCTGTGGAGGTCTCTGTAATGTTTATTTAGATGGCCGTCGATTATTGAACTTGAATTAGAAAAACAAGCTTTATAATTCTTGCGAAGTGTCCACACAATAACACAGTGCTCGTTAATCCAAATTACAGGCATTTTCTTGTAGATTTTATGATGAATTTTATTATATACGAATGGTTGACATATTTAACACAATTATAGGTGATCAGATAAGCATTTTACTATAAAATGTTAGGTATATTTGGGGTAATTAGGTATAATTGGGCTCCTGCTCCAAATTATTATTTGGAGAGGGAGCCCAAACGATGACTTCACTGGTTAAGTCATGATGAGGAAGTGATGCTTCGATTTCTTGATTAATTTCGCCAGAGCTCTAGTCGACGCCAAATACAAAAAGTAGAGAAAAATGGTTGTAATTATGTTACGTATAAATACAATTTTTGAAAAGGTTACCACATGATTATAATTCAAACGGTCCTCACTAAACGCCGAAACACGCCATAAGAACCCGGAACTTTTAAGCAAAAATTAACGTACCTTGTTATAAGACAAGGAATGCACTCAAGGCGACAAACTGCCTTATTTTGTAAGATGGAAAGAAACCGAACTAATAAAAGACATAACAAGCTATTATAGATCTAAGTTTTCGATTGAATTGCAATTAGCAGAAGATACATATGTGGGAAGAGGGAGGATGTAAAAGTTTAAAGAACATACTGTATGAGAATTTAAGTTGTAATTTAGAGGTTATGAAAATGTGTTCGTTACATAGTTTAATTTTAATATAATAATATTTTATTTAGAATATGTGATTATCGACATCAGTCTCCCGTGACGTTAAGCAAACAGGCAAAATATAATTTGTTTCGATTTATTACAAAACGTTTTCAAAAACGTGAAAATAACCTTTTTCAAAAGATTGTTTATGATAGTTTTTGTTATTTTATGTTCGACTGTCACTGGTTACTAAGTTAATGCTCCGTTTCCTCTTTTGACAGCCACTTAAGCGTCTCGCGTTATTTTCGGTTCATTTCTTTTCCTGTGATAACATTAAATTAACATTCATTTTCTCAAATACTTTATGCATTTACTGGATGTGTATTTGTTATTCAAGGTAAAGTATCCGTGAAATACACGTTTTTTTATGATAATAGTTATCGTGTTGATTCAACTATACCTCTTCCTCTGTTGTGAACTGCTGGGAAGCTTGTCGATAACTTTAATCGCACTTATATGAATAGATAAATTTTTATTGAAAGATCATAAGTGAAGTATAAATAGAACATTCAAATTTTGCCAATGAAAAAAAAAAAAAAAAAAAAAAGAGTTAAATGGTATTTAGTGACAGGAGTAATTTTTGTTTTCAATCAGTGTAGAAATCAGCGGTAGATTTACTAGGTTTTATGAAGGGAAAAGGGAAAAGGATGAGGCAAATTTTTTTCTTAGAAATTAAACTTAAAAAAAAAAAAAAAAAAAAAAATTATTAATGGGTGAAAATAACCAAAATTTCAGCTTTTTTAACGAGTGAACAAAATCCACCAATAAAGACAGTTTACTGATAAGATTTCTCCCTTCCTCTTCTAATTGGTGCTAATTTCTTTTTTCAAGGTTACCTATTTCAATGTTTTCTTGTATTACTAATGACACTTAATCCCACATTTGCAGAAAAATGTCATTGAGGTACGGCAATAATCCTTTGTTTTCTACAGACTACCTTCGTTATTTCGATTACATACCTACTAAGTAGTAAGTCTTGGCCAATTCTACTGATCTACTATATTTTAAGTAAATGGGTGAAAATAACCAAAATTTCAGCTTTTTTAACGAGTGAACAAAATCCACCAATAAGTCAGTTTACTTATAAGATTTCTCCCTTCCTCTTCTAATCCCACATTTGCAGAAAAATGTCATTGAGATTTGAGGTACGCCAATAATCCTTTGTTTTCTACAGCCTACCTTCGTTATTTCGATTACATACCTACTAAGTAGTAAGTCTTGACCAATACTTATCTACTATTTTTTAAGTAAAAAAAAAAAAAAATCTTGATTGCAAAATCCATCCCTATTTTTTTTTTTTTTTTTAAGTAGGTTCTATTTGAACATACATATGTCTTTTCTTAAATATCTGTAAAAGTTTCATCATTTTGGAGATCATGCATTCATGAAAAGATGCAAACTGAGAGCAAATGCAATCAGCTTTTTATATGAAACCTTCAGGGGTGTCGAATCTACTAAATTAATAATGAATAGCTTTGAAAAGAATAAAATGATTGATGAACTTGAATAGATTGCGATCAGTGTTTCTCTCTCATAATATTAAATAAAAAAAAAAAGTTGAAATGATTCACACATGTATACTTAGTGGAACAACAACAACAAAAAAGGCAATTGAACAGAATTCGTATTTAAAGGGGGGGGGGGAATCATGGTTCATGTTACCAATTTTCCTTCTGTTTCATAATAATGCTCATTATGAATGTATTTTCAGCCAAATAAGAAAATTAAAAACTTTACTTTGATCTTTATTATTTGATAAAATTCTCAAGAATATTTTAATTGCCAAGCATTTAAAAATGCATCTGAGGACTGATGTTCAAACGTAATAATTAAAAAATTATTATATTCTACTTTTCACAGTGTAAGTTTTTAATTATTTTAATTTCTAAATACAGTGAAAATTTAAAATTATGAACTTTTTTTTTTTTTTTTTTTTTTTTTTTTTTTTAAGTAAAGCCAAGATTTGCATTAAATGTACACCAATGATTAATTTAAATATTATTCCCAACATTTTTTTTTTTCTCTTAATTTTTGCAAATTTATTGCTTTTAATATACATAATGAGTTTTACATTTTTGTTTCCGACTAAAAAATTATTTTTATTTATAGGAAATTTTCTTGAAATTCATGTAGTTTTTCTTTTGGACGATTGTTTATATAAATCACATTTTTTACAAAATTTCGTTTTTGAAAAATTGTTTTAATTTTTTCCAAGCTCGAGCCATAAGCTTTTTTTTTTTTTTTTTTCGAACCCCTTATCTGTATCATGTCAAATTACTTCATATACTTCGTTCATTGAAATACAAAATATACATTAAGATATTAACTGTGAAATTTAACTCATGACTGCTAAAATTAAAGGTTGTTGCATTATCTCTTTCTTACATCGCGCCGAATGATTACTGATGTTTTGCAAGAAAACTGGTTTTACAGGAAAGTCATACTTTTGGTACAATGAAAAGAGATAATTAAGGATTTGATGGATCGGTATTTAATTTCAGCATGTTATTTATTTATTTACTTCATGTTTTATTCATAGTGAAATATGGTGAAACTGAATATATTTTACCAGGAAGTTTTCGTTCTTAATTTAACTGAAATTTATGATTTTTTTTTTTTTTTTTTTTTTTTTTTTTTTATTAATCGCTGAGACACTTTCAGTTTAAAAGTATTTTATGTTTATATATTATTTTAAGGGTACTGATGTCATTATGACACAAAATTTACAAAACTTAAAAGAATATATAGATATGTAAGAGCATGCATGTTAATTTTTTTTTTTTTTTTTTTTAATTCCTGTCTCAGTTATAAAAATTTACATAGATATGTATTTAAATATTAATAATATTAAATAATCGAAATTTCTCAAAAACTATTTATTAAATTATAAAGTACTCTCTGCTAACTAATTCCCCCCTTCCCCCGATTTTATATTATTATAATTTAATAGTTGGTTCTTACTTAGTGGATTCAATGATAAATTGATTTTTTTTTTTATGTTTTTGTGTGAATGCGGAAATTCCAGATATGTTTAAAATATATTAATAATAAATCATAATGTAAAGTCAAGGGAAATAAAATTTGTTGAACATTTTTAAAAATTATCAAAACTTTAAAAATTTTATGTTCAAATAATTTTCCAGAAATTTTAATGAGTACTTAATATGGTTACATATCAATATAAATATGATGTTTTGATTTTACTCCCCCCCCCCCCCCTTGGGGTAAAAAAAAAAAAAATCTTATTTAAAATATCACTAGCTTATACAGCAAATATGTGTATTTTATAATATGAACAAAGAATTAAAAAAATATATTGGAATAATATTTTTTTCATTCCATTTTTTTCATTCATGTGTTTTAATAGATAAAGCAAGAAAGATTTGTTTGTCAATATAAAGAAATTTCTGGGGCCCAAGGAATATAAAATATAAATAAATATCAAATATATATATACATAAATTTGCACATATGTGTGCATATAGCTAAATACTGCTTATTAATAGAGAGACATATTCAAAATATTCGATGAAAATCTATTGAATACGAAAAATTTAATAAAGCAACGGTAAATGATTATTCAAATCTAGTTTTTTTTTTTTTTAAAGAACAGAAACAAAATTTTAAAATGGCACAATTATTTAATTTTTAAAAATTTTCTTATAACTTAATTTCTTATTTCAAAAATTTTAAAATTTTGATTTTAATGAATAATTCATCTTTTTAATTGTTTTATTAATAATATATTTTATGTTAACCCCCCCCCCCCCACCAACCCAAGTACAAAATGTTTATTACTCCTCTATGTCGTCTTTGTGATGTAGCAAAAGTAGTTTTACAGGCAAAATTTCATTAATTCGAGAAATAGAAATACTCTTACTCGTAGAGTTTAAAATGACTTGTTAAATGCTTTTTAAGTTTTCTTTTCACAAAACATGTTTAACTAGTTATAATAAATACATAATCTCTTTAGGGTTTACAGAAAAAAAAAACTTAATGTTGGGGGTGTTTTTATTTACTCCATGTTTTATTAATAAATCGTAGAAACTGGATATTTTTTACCAACAAGCCGGTTCTTAGTTTAACCGAACTTAAAGGAACACCTGTTACTTTTTTTCTCAATCAGTCTCGAAGACCCTTTCAGTTTAAATTATATTAAGTTTATTTTTTAATTATATTCCTGCCATTATAATGTCATAAATTTTGCAATTAAAAAGGGAAAAAAAAAAAAAAAAAAAAAAAAAAAACTTTCAATATTTCATATTAAGTAGCAAACGTTTACCCTGCAGATCGTCGTTGTAATTTCGCAAATTTTCTTTTAAGTACACGTACCTATCTTCGCCGATAGCCTGATTCCATGATGTTTTTTTTTTTTTCCCCTTATAGGGAAATTTGTTTAAAGAATTAGTAATTACCTACTGTTTTTTTTTCCCGGAATTCACAACTATTAAATTAGTTTTTTACTTTTTATTTTATTTTGAAGCTATATGCAGAAATTGCACTTAGTTATTTTTCGATTTTTTTTTTTTTTTTTTTTTTTTTTTTTTTTTTAAGTTCCAAAATATTTTTATTTATTTAAGAAAAAGAAAGAAAGAAAGAAAAAAGAAAAGAAAAACTAGAAATCATTTAGGTGTTTATGAATTTTCAGAATGTGAAAATGGAATTGAAATAATTAAATGATTTTGCAAATAAATATCTCCATAGACATAACGCAAGGTTTGGCTGTCGAGGAGAATAGGTGTTGCGTACTCTTCAATACACGAGTAATAAAAGTATTGTTTACTTGTGGATTTTAAAATGCAAGGATGGAAAATTGGCACATAATTCATATCACAATAAATGAAACTAAACTTCTTCTTAAACCAGCAATTTTAAATGTAGAAAAATAAAATAAATCTATACTGGGTTCAGTTCTGCGCCAATTTTCTAGCCCTGATATTTAATGTTAGTAGAGTTTAAATTTTTTATTAAATTTTCCATTTCACATAATAAATTCTATTCATTAATAGGTGAAATTGTTTTTTATTTAAATTTATTTTTTTGTGTTAAGGACAAAGACTATAATAAATGTAAGTACAGTTATTATTATTATTTTTTTTTTTTTTAATTACATTTTCTATTTTGTTGAATAAATTATTTTTATTAATGTGTGAAATTTTGCCGTTTCTAATTTTTTTTTTTTTTTTTTTGTTAGTTTCACCTACTGAAGTGCGTAAATTGAATAATTTTATTTACATTCATTTTAATGGAGGAAGAAAAAAAGTTTTTTCTATTAAATGTGTAACTACTGATTGAATTTCATTTTTGTCCTTTTTACATACCACTTTGTTATTAAAACTTCTAGTTAAATGCCTACAGCTAAAAATCACGTGTATCACCGTTTCTTTGTTTCTTTTCGTAAATTAAGTAAATCCAGTCGCCATTAGTTTCTCAAATTACTAGCCTGAAGTTCCATTGTTCGGAATCGCCCTTCATTTCTCGATTCTTTTTCGAGAAAATACGCCAGCAACAACAATCCCCCCTTTAATTTAACGCCAAACATCCCATGTTTTGGATGCTTTCTTTTTCCTTCTTCCAACTCAGCAAAATGCGATTAATTCATCGCCATTCAATTGTTTGCAGAAGGAGGAAATTTGGGACTCACTATTGTCAAAAGCGAGTTTTAATTACTAAAAAAGTAGATTTCCCAAGTGAAAGGATTTGCAGTTACTCGTATTTTTCCGATTGTATTACTGAAACTCATTATGGCATCGCTTTGCTTCGCACATTGTCTGCGAAAAGAGATCTGGTGACCTTTTATTTAAATCGATTTTGCTTTCTTTATTTGTACAATAAATCTTCGAATCTGCGATTGTTTTTGTTTGGCAAACATTGTTCGCTGCCCCGTCATGTGGCAGATATATTAATGTTTTCAAATTTCCATTCATTCTTTTTGAGCGTGAATGTGTTAGGAATTGTTGGTTGAATACTTTTGTTAGTTTTGTATGCTTAGGAAAAGTGCATTTAAATGCAATTAAATGTTCTATTTTTCTGTCACGCGTGTTTGTTTTGTAGTTTGGCTGTTGACGTGTTAGAATAAAAATCCGTGTAGGTAATATTGGTACACTTAAGAAGACAAGAATGAATATATGTGTGTATATACATTTAAATTAGTTTAACATGTTAGTAGTTAACTTAATTTTGTGAATTCATAATTGAACTTATTTATTTTGTAGCTAATGTAGGTACCTCATAGGATGTGATAATTTAGCAATTTTTGAATGCAATTCGTGTGTATTTAATATATATATATTTTTAAATAAATAAATAAACATCGGGCAGAAATTTAACTTTTTAAGGGATATTGGACATCGTTTTATACAAAATCATTAAATTGTGAATAGAAGGAGCATTAGAAATACTGACCAAGTAAAAATTTTAATACTTTCCGAGATGGAAATGTGTGGTCTTGAAATTTGAGGTGGACCATACATTAATGCATAATATAGAAAACGAGACACCAATCACCATGTTCGGTGATTATAATAATAATATCTAGACATAGAGACACTCAATACCAGCTATTTGGTTACTTGTTAATGACTAAATATTGAAGATAAAATTGATAATTTTCTAGTTAGTGACTGGGGTTAAAAAAAAAAAAAAAAAAAAAAAAACATTTACGCTATGTACGTACGGTAATGTTCATTCATAAAACAGGGCTTCATTCTTCGTTACAAAATTTTATGTTTATTAAAATTATGAATTCACGAAAATTAGTTTTTTCAGAAGACATCATCAGGAATTATTACTTCCATTACCCTACTATTACCGTAGGTAATGGAAATATTGTGTTCGGTCCAAAAATTCGATATCGAGTTTTTACCTGATTTACACGTTTTAAGGCCTCCTGAGTCCAAAAAAAGTAGCTTTTGGCAATTGGTCAGCGTGTATGTATGTATGTGTGGAATCTTCTGCCTATCATACCTCCGAAACGAATAAAGATAGAACTACGAAACTTCACAATTGATACAGGTCTGGTGTACAGAGGAATTTTCCAAATTTTGGTGAAAATTGGAAAACCGGAAGGGGGTCATCAGAAGTGGGACCGTAAGTCCGTATCTCAAAAATGGCCCTAACGATTTTCTTCAAAGTTGCTATATAAACACTCTATTAGGTTTCCTTTTGAATAATATAGTTGGTTAGTTCAGGAAAATTGATAGGCGTCCTGTATAAATAGCTCAATTTAAGGTCCCGCAAGTGCGTTCCTTTAAAAACGGCTGTACGATTTTTTTTTTTTTTTTTTAACTCGCTATGTAAACTCTGTTTTATATGTCTTTATACGTGTATCAAGTTTCTCTTACTGTAAAATTCCAAAAAATGCATATAATATCTCCAATAAATGCATATAATGCGTGTAATAGTGGGTAATGGAAGTCGTGTGGTTGTTTCACACCAGATTTATTTTTTAATATATACAATTTAAGAGAAGAAGGGGGGGGGGGAATCGTTGATTTACGACCTCCAGCCTTACTAATGACTAGACATTGTTTCCGTATATATCGATGCAGGAATGCCTGCAGCATCAAATGTGCTAAAACTTGATTTTAAAGATCTATCTTTATTTTTATAATTATTTAGGGGAAGCCGGGGTAATAAGAGACATACTAAAATCTATACTATTAATCTAAATACTAACTTGAAATAAATGTCTCGTATTAATTTCATTAAATGAACTCCTTAATTTTTTAGGTGATTTTTGAAAAATTTTTTGTTAATTTTTTTTTTTTAATTTTCATTAAATCCTTGTCTCTAATAACCCCACGCGGGGTAATAAGAGACCAGGCTTGTAACTGTCTAGATATAGCAATGTAAAATCATGTGGGGTAATAAAAGACATCTGGAAAAAATTCTGAATCGGGCAATAGTTTTTAATTTTTATTATTTGCATCCATTCAAAAAATATGTTTTCTCGAAAATTTACTGTCATAAATGTGTTTGTGAAATTCATTTCTTTTAATATTAAATCCTAAATAATATAATATTGTACTTAATGATAGTATTACATAATCAATATAACTTAGGGATTAACCCAAAACACCAATATAATTTTTAAAATGGGCAGAAAATATTTTACGCATTTTTTAAAGTGTAGTCGAAAATAGGCAAAAAATCCGTATCTTTGAAGTGTATACAAGCGAACAAAATGTTATGAAAGATTTTTCTAGTAATTATAAATGAACTTATTTATTATGTAATGAAGTATTAATGACTAAATACTAACTTATACACATTCTAAACATAAATTTACATAATCGTAACAACTAAATATTGTCTAGCCTAATAAGTAAAACTGCTTTTTGATTTAAAGTGAAAAAAAAAATGTTCTCTTGGTAAACTTAGACAAGGCCTAACACTATAGGTAAACTCTTTGCAAACTAGTCAGGCAGAATTAACAGGAACTACAATGGGGGAGACACAGGAATTAACAGTGGGAGTAATAAGAGACTCATGCCTCTTATTGCCCCCACAAAGAATAAAAATGGGGTAATAAGAAACATGCCTAGAACATGTAAATAAAGAATGTTTTCAAGATTTTAAAAAATTTTACATCAAAAGTCATAGTCTTGGTCAAAAGGTTACACATTAATAAATCCCAAACATCGTACCTAGAAAGAAAAATAAAGAAAAATTTAAAAAAAAGTCACGAACTTTTAGGGTAAGTTCAAAGTGAAGGTTTTTTTCGTCGTAGAAAACGAATTCAAAATGTGTTATAAACTTCTCAATAAGTGTATTGTAGTAAAAAATACACATGGTACTTAATATTACATACTTTTAAAGTTGTCTAAGTATATTTTTTGGTCGGTTTTTAGACTGTGTCTCTTATAACCCCTGTCTCTTATTACCCCGGCTTCCCCTAATTACTTTTTAGTACTGAAGCCCTGCAGTGCAGTAATTAAACGAAGCTGACGATTTTTTCCCCTCCCCATTTTGTAAATTTGAATTTTATTAATTTTATATTATTACCCCCCGCTTCTCCCCCCTCTCTTTTTTAGTTCAAAATATTAAAATAAACTTATGACTTGTAATCTATTTGGGTCTAATGACAAACTGTTCAGATATCTGAGATTATATATAATAAAATCATTGTTATTCTTATAAAAGTTGAAAATGACAAAAACAATTATCAATTTTCCCATTTCGTTATCCTATAGCGAAAATATATTGCTTTTGCTTTATATTTCTTACAATTCAAAACTTTTTTTATTGTACTGTGCTACCACAATGGTTATTATTTTATTATCTAAATAATCTTATTCTATTTCTTTAGCTGGTTTGAATAAGTTTAGTATTTCAGAATGAACCAAAGTTTAACCTAAACTATTTTTGTCCTTTGCAACTAATGCATCCGTTTAACCCTTTCAGTCGCAGTGTTCCCGCTGATGGAACACCTAATTTTAATTCTCAAGTGCAAAAACTCATCCCGGAAATTTTTTTGCAAAAATTTACATTTATAACATAGCAGAAAAGGCCCTTTTTTTTAACGTGACAATTTAAGATTTCTTCTATTTGAATTATGTTCGTAAATTCCGGTGGCAGTGTAATTTAAATGATCCGAGTTACCTTGCGCCGCAAAGGGTTAAAATACTCCGGAATAAATTGAAATGTTGGGATCTATGCAACTTTTACGAGTTTTTGTTGTCGATAATGTTTACTTATAAAGTGATTTATTTATTAAATTAAATATTATTTGAATTTAATAAGGTTTACTTACAGATGTTTCAAACCGAAAATTTCTGGAAAAGGAACAATGCTAATTTTTTATTTTTTTAAATATTTATGATCAGCTATGTGTCTAAAAGCAATTTTTAAAATTAGTTTAGTAATTTTTATAATAAATTAAGTAGTAAACGTTAAAGGGTTAAAAAAAAAAAAAAAAAAAAAAAAGGGCAACCCCATTTTGCAAATCTCCTGATGTTATCTTTAAGCGATTTATCCGCTATTATTATAAATGATAGTTATTAATAATTCTTTAGCTTTATTTTTATCACCGTCATGTTTCCTGAGTTATGTGTCGCTAAATATGACTATGTTGATTGCGTCTATCGTAGTAAGACATCATTATTAATGATGGATGATCTCTTTCCTACAAATGATTATAAATGTTTCATAAATGCTCACGTGGAATGTGCGAAAAATTCAGTTTTCTTTCTTGACAGTGATTTATGAGTAAAACAACACTTTTTTCCTCTATTTTTCTCTCGCCTTTTGTACTTACTACTCTCTGTGAAGGAAGTTCAAAAAAAAAGGTTGCAACGCATTGCGAAAGGTGGGCTTCCTGTGTAAAGAAAATAATTACTACGCTGGGGAAAAAATAGTTTAATATTTTATTATTTGTATTCTATTCTTCTGAGATTTGTCACGGTTAAATGAATTTCATTGAAAGTTAATTCAATTATTATTATATCAGGCTCGTGATGATTGCTTGGATAGTTTAAAGATCAAAATATTCAGAAATATGAAGTTGTCTGACCTGTGCTTTTTTTTTTTTTTTTTTTTCTTAATATCCTGGAAGACTTTTTTTTTTTTTTTTTTTTGTGTTGTGTTTGTTGGCAACATGTTTTTATGTAATATTGAAAAAAAACATACGCGTTTGTTATGTAATAATGGACGAATCGTGCACTTCTTTGTTTGTGGAGGGGTGGGGGGGGGGGGTTAAGTATCTTTTTGTTCTTATGAATAGCGTGAGTGTCAAACAATTCGATTGTTAAAATTCTACAGTTAAATCTGTAATGAATTTCATAGCGATTTCTTTTATAATTATTTTATTAACTACAATTTATTTTGGGCATGCATGAATTAGATATTGTAAAAAATTTTATTTGTATTCTATATAATATGTATGAGGTTCATCACATGAAATGAATGAATAAATAATTATTTATAATTTCATTTATAATAAATTATAAATGAATTTTATTAAAAGTAAATTGTATTACCTTTTTACGCTCAGGTTGAACATTTGGATTGTCTGATTAAAAATCCAAAATATTTAGAAATATAAATTTTAATATCAAATCAACACACCTAAATCCTGATCGATCCCCTGAACAATATTATAATATTGTGCGCCTCGCCTCATCTTCCTTTCTTTCCCTGTATATTTATATATATATATTTAACGCTCTTCAGATTTTCGTTTCACTTTCTTGTTGACAACGCTCGCTTTATACCATTTTGTAAAAAATTGATGCATGTTACGCATTTTTTTTTTTTTTTAAACTGCTGTCTTAGAAAATTTTGCATACATATGCATTTAAATATGAAAATATTAAATATATTAAATTTCTTCGAAAGTTATTTAAATTTAAAAAGTTAAATTCAAAAATTAAGTTTACAAATAAATACTTTACGCTTACTAGTTTTAAATTTTCCCCTTTATTTATTTATTTTTTAGTTTATCATATTTTGATTACATAATCTAAATATGTTTGAATATTACTTTATGTTGTGATTAAAAAGTTAATTATAACATTATTTATTATTATTTTATTTATTTTTTTGTATTTGAATGCTGAAACTTCATGCAAACTTTTAACAAAGAAACATAATATATATATATATATATATATATATATATATATATATATACATATATATTTATTTTAAATTATGAATGAATCCTCAAAGTAACACCCAAATATGTTTGGAATATATTGTTAAAGTATATTAATGTAAAATCGAGAGAGAAAAATTAAAAATTATAGTTACAAAGAGCATTATAAATTATTTTCAAGGAAGTAAAAGCTTTTGTTTTTAATGATTCTAATTTTCAAATATACTTTTCGAGAAATTTTAACGTATAATTATTGTTATATTGCAATGCATATGTATGTATAATTTAATAACTTTAACACTTTAACGCCCAAATCAATTTTGCAAAATATTATTAGCTGATTATTTCACTTCTAAATTAATACAGACAAGTGACAGTAAAATATATTAACTTAAACAATTCTTCTGATAGTTTTAAATTTAAAGCCTATCCTCGTTTATTGACGTTTAGTGTTCTAGCGAGAAAACTTCGAGATAACAGATTAATTTCCTGTTATATGCGTTGACAAAAATCTCGAAAGTAAAGTATTATAATATTTATTATTATTCAACCTGCGTAGTATACCTGCGCAAAAAGCAAATATATGTGCGACGAATGAAAAATTATAAAATGACTATCCAAATTATGAAATAATTAATAGTAGGCACATAAAACTTTCAGGGATCATTTAGAGTGACGCTATCAACTGTCACTAAAAAGCATTCTAAGAAACCACAAAAATATACGTGCCATTTTATTAGCTGTCCTCAAATGAGGACACTGGGCGCTAACGGGTTAAGACCACTATTTAGGAAAATTATTTATAACGTACGCCATCCCCTTGGTAATACAATAAATCGATAGTGTGATAATTCAGACTAATTTCCGCCATTTTGCATCGGCCGTCGTTATCAATTTATAGTGTTCCACTTCGAAAATGCCTGCCAATATCCAATTTTTATCATTTAATTTCTTACTCTATCTTTTTGTGAAATCCGTAAAAACTCACACACACACACACACACACACTCATATATATATATATCTTTTTTTCACTTCCCATGGGTGAGGATTGAACTCATAACCTTCGGGCTCGTAGTTGAATACTCTGACCATAGAACCAACGGGTCTTGGCGGAATATTTCTTGATTATTTTTCAGATGTTTTTAGACTAAAACTGTGAAATTTATTTAAAATGTGTATTCTCCGATTTACATGATGAGTAATATTGATATTAATTATTATTATTTTTTTAAATTAATGAACTAATATTAATTAATCTGTGATGAATTTTGAGTGTAATTTAAATATCGAATAATTGGTTTATATAGTTTTTTTTAATATTATGTTTTGTTCTGTAGAAATTGAAACTGTTAATTATTAATAATAAATACGAAATTGTTATTAAGATTATTTTAATAATTAAAATATTTAGTAAATGAGTATAAAGCAATTAGGGTAGATAGATACTATACAATGAATGCATTCAAATTTTATTAATTTATTTGGAATTAAAAATCAATACATTATTTGAATATGTGTTTAAGAATTTTACTGAGCGCCCTCTATTATTATATTATTATTATTATTATTATTTGAAATGGTGTTAAAATACAAGTATAAGTAATCCTGCCATACTAAATTAAATTCTGTCATAGACAAAATTTCTTCTTTTTATCTTTTCTCCTTTAATTATTATTATTTTTTAATTAAAATTTGTATGCTGGATGAGATGTTTGTTATACAATTATTCATTTTTATTTTTATTTATTTATTGCTCTGTCTATCCTATCCTACCTTACCATACCCTACCTCCTAAACAGGAGGGTGGGGAGGGGATCAATTGGGCCCGATGTAGGTCTTTGGATTCATTTGCGTGATCCTGATCATAACAAATACATGCATGATCCCAACTACGATTTTATTGCTATTTCAATTTGCTTAATCAATTTATTATAATAGAATATGAGAAAAAAAAATCACTTAAATATCTAGATACATTACCAGAGTGATTATTTCTAAACGCAATCATTTCCTTAGCTATTAGCAATTTCTCTGAAAAGCGTTTTGCACACACTTTCCTTCATGTCTTTCAGAAGTCCCCCCCCCCCCCTCGATCTCTTCTAGAGGCGAAACTCAACAATAGCGAAAACACTAAGCCATTACAAAAGCTCCACAAAGGTTTGCAATCAACAAAAAGTTTTTCAAAATAAAAACAGACCTTTTATATTTTGACGTTGAATAAAAAGATTTAAGTGTGGTGGCACTAAATAAATGATTTTCTTCTCGCTAGTCTTTTATATTCACGATGAGCTCTATAGAAAAGAGCGGTTTGCCGCTGAAAAGCTTGCAATCTCTTTCTCCAGTACACAAAGCTCGCACGCTTAATTAGCTAAATTATTTAATAAGTTAATCTGGTGGAAAATAGCGTTGCACAACTTCGTCATGCGTTTAATTTTGATCCAAAAATCGGGGTAGAACTTTTTTTTTTTTTCCCTTGTAGTATATGTTTCTGAGATTGAATAGGATGATTTTATCTTCAATTCTAATTTTTGTGTTTTATTTTATTTGTTTATTTATTGTTTTTGTTTATTTGAGTTTTAAAAGGTTTCTAGCTGTTTGACTTTTCTGTTTATGCAATATTGATCAATGTGTGTTTCGGTTATTTGATTGGACTGTGATGAATAAACTTTTTATTTATTTTTTCTTTTAATCAGCGAATGTTACTCTCTGCTACTCATTGAAATAACTTAACATGATATTTATAGGGGAGTTTGATATAACGTTTGATATTTATCAAGGAGTTTGATATAACATTTGAAAGCCTATATTTAATTTAATTTTATCCCCGTGTATTCATAACTAATAAAGAGTAATTGCATTAAAAGTGTCGGTATATGTCTGCTGATTTAAAACTTGCTTTGTCAAGATTTCGTGGCATCTCCTGCTCAATTCTCAAGTGCAAGCAGCGTTGGCTTGATTTTGCCCGACCCGAAAAAACCGGGTGGTTTTTTTTCTATAAAACCCACTTGAAAAAAACCAAGTGTTTTTTTTTTTTTTCAAAATACCTAGTTAAAATTACACTTTTATCTAACTTACAATAAGCACATATATAAATATAAAACAAATATATACATTATGAGAACATGAACAAAGAATTTTCTGAAATATTGGAAGTCCTTTAAACTGCTCTATAAATAAATATATATATGAAAAATTCTCCATTTGGGGTATATATTAAAATAAATAAAAGCAAGAAAAAACAGAGTTTGTCAATATAAAGAAAATTTGGAGACTTAAGGAATGCAAAATGTAAATAAATAAAAATCAAATTAAAAAAAAATTCTGAAAACTTGCAACACTGTTAAGTAATGTAGAGGGACAATAATTAAATCTATTTTACGGAAATCTATTTAATACGAAAAATTTTATGAAGCAACACTAAATAAGTATTAAAATCCTGTTTTTTGTTGTGTAAAGGACAGATAAACAGAATTGTAGAATAATTAAAGTACAGTTACTTATATATATTTTTTATTTTTTTTATAACTTGATCATAATGACTAGAAATTTTAAAAATTTATTTTTTTAAATTGTCTTATTATGAATGATATATTTTATGTTTAAAAACGGGAAGAAAGAAAATATTTTTAAAAACTCTGATAAAACCCGAAAAAACTCACTGGGTTGTTTTTTCTTCTGAAAAAAAACCCGGGATTTTTCCAACCTTGAGGATAAGCAATAATAATAATAATAATAATAAAAATTCCAACAAAGTTGAAAATTTAAAGAATTTAGCCATCCTCCCCCCCCCCTCTCTCTCTATATATATAAATATATGTATGTACATATATTTGTTTATTTGATATAAGAACAGAAAATAAAATAGAAATAACAAACAAATACACACGCATATATAAATAGAGAGAAGAGAGGGGGGAGGGGGGGGGGGCGCCAAGACTTAGATTGAGCAGAGCTTGTTTAGGCAGTTTGCCGGGCTCCTAACTTTTCTCAAAACCTCTGCAAGATTATATAATAACAAAGTCAAAACGAAGACAATAACTACTGCAAATGAAATAATATGTTAAAAAAGCAAAAATTTAAATTACTATACGTAATTGTGAAAATTAATGCTTGTTAAAACATATTTAGGATATTACATTATATAAAATATATATTTATTTTTATACTAATAAGTGAAATAATATTTTCATTTTGAATTATTGTTATTTATAAAAACTAAATCATATATTTTGACGTATTATGAACTCTGTACAGTTATAACATGTATTGTAGCTAATCCTCGACGGTAGCCTTAGGGCCCAATTTATGATTATGAGGACCAAATCATAATCACAAAATTCATTCATACTATTAAGATATTGGAAAAATGTATATAATCTACCGCAACTAATAAAACTTAATGAATTATGTATTTTCAAATTAATTAAAAATATATGAATTTCATATTTGGATTTGCCTAATTTAGGCATATTAACACTATTTTTGTAGCTGCTTTGTAGCACTTTTATAGCTGCCTTTGCACTCATACAAGTGTATTACTTCTATTCCTGTTTTTTTTTTTTTTTTTTTCCCTCACATTAATTTAATGGGAAAAGTCTTTTTCAATCTTTATCTTACAATGCCCACCAGCGGCCGATCGGTTCTGTGCTGAAAACTGGTAGACGTGAGGTGCCGGGTTCGATCCCAGGTTGCGCTCGTCGGCCTAGCAGTTCGGAGTTTTCCTCGGTTTTTCCGAAACTTGCGTAAATACGGCCTAGGACCCCTTAGCTCAGAAAGACCCACACGGAGGGCACTCACCTTCAAGCTTAGGATCCAAGTGCAGTGAATCGGCCTTACTCCCAAACACTTATCTTACAATTTAATTTAAATTATTCAAATTCTGTGTTCTTGTAGCGTGGTGACGTTAAGCGACAGTGTTTTGTATTACTGTATCGTGATCATTAAGAAGTTTGGCATTGGAAAACTAATAGATGAAAATGAAATTTTATTCTCATAGGTCTATGTGGTTTCAGGGGTCTTAAATCTTCTGTTGCACGGTTTTTACTACGTTTAAATATTAATAATAATAATAATAATTATAATATTGATAGTCATCTATACAAACACCTGGAATTAGTAGGTTATCAATAAATATTTACATATGAAATGAAACGTTATACAAAAAAAAAAAAAAAAAAAAAAAAAAAAAAAATAATAATAATAATAATAATAATAAATGTAGAAAAATATTTTTGGTATTTCCCCATAAACTTCTATATCAAGAACAATTATAGCAGAAAAATAATAAGTTAATTCTGAGGTAGTAATATTATAGTGAGATCACATGTAAAATCACTATCATTGCTCAGCAAGCTAAAGGTTTTAACAATAAATTAATATGTATAAGAACTAAGAAGTGAAGGGGAAAAAAAATATATATTAAGCATTATTAAAAAAAAAAAAAAAAATTACCAAACATCTACAATTTCTTGCATATTAATGTACATGAAATTAAGATTAATTTAAGAATGGTAAACGTAATACAAGATTAATGTAATAGACGTAAGATTAAATTTTTTAAACAGTTAACATGATGATTAATAAAAGAAAAAAAAAGATTGATCACCAAAAAATATAATCACCATGTAGTGAAAATGTAAAATTGTATATTATGAAAGTCGATAATTATAAATATATTACCATAGAATAACCATTTTCACGTGGATTTCCTAATATTGAGAAATGGAGAGACGAGTTCAGTAATTTTAAAAATAGCATGATTGTGTGAAATGAAAATATGGTGTGTGTGTGTATATATAGATATATTATAAATTATAATTTAAAAGAAAAGTTACAATATTGAAATTATGATTTCTTAAGAACTAATAATTTATTGTAAAACAAATTAATTTAAAATTAAAGAGAATATGAGACTTTTTCTAAATTTTATATCTAGAAAACGTATAATATTAAATATTATTTATATTAAATACTATATTTAATTATAAAATATTAATATTTTCAATAATATACTATTGAAAATATTAAATATAATATTTAAAATATAATTAAATTTATTAAACAGGATATTAAATTTTCGATATAAATCGAATATCAATTCACCTACAGAATTTAAGAACGTCTTCATCTATCGCAAATATCAATAAACTTGATAATATTGATTTAAAATAATGTAATTAGTGTCTAATAATGAATTAGTATAAATTTATAATAAGTAATTTTTTTTTTTTTTTTTTTTTAATACGAATACTAATAGATTTTAATATACGTATTTTTTTTTATTTTTATTTTTTTAAATAAACATTCATTAATAAGTGCAGGCAATTAAAAATTCTAAAAGAAAAACAAATTAATAACGATTACAAACAAATTCTTTTTGATGAAAGGAGAAATTCAAATCTAAAATACGAATATATTAAAAAAGGGGAAACTTATAATTGTGATATTCGATTAAAGAGAAAAAAATAAATAATTGAACTCATAAAGATATTCCATGTAACGGCACCTGTTGATAAAAAGGAGTCTTGATTTTCATTTTGAAGTTATAATTTTCTTAAATTTACGTAGGTGCCAAGTTACCGTTACTTTCAACGGAGATTTTATACCAGTATAAGTTTCTATAAATGTTTTCAGTTTATCTAACCTTTTATATGCGTCGAAAATATATATGATACATTGCTTTTTAAAAATGCTGGTGATAAATCTGATTTAAAAAATCAGTGATGTTGGTAGCTATGAATTTATGTGAATTCTATTATAAATTTCAACTTAGGCATTTCTAAAAGGATATGCGTATTTATTATAAAATATACTATAATTAATGTAAAGATAAGATTAGTATATATATTGAAATACCCATTTTGATATATTTCAGTAATTAATTCCAATTATATTGAAGAATTAATTTATTTTAATTACTTTTATTTAAATAAAATATATAAATAAATTGGATTTTCTTTTAAATAAAAATAAGTTATTTATATGTTAAACGTTTATACCATTCTATAAATATGCGCTACACTAATAACGTTTTAAAGAATTAAATAAATAAACTATTTTTAAATAAAAGTTTTAAATTTCATAATGATTGGTTACAAATTCTCTTTGTGTATAGTTATATGAAATTTAGTCCTATGCTGCTGCTACCATATTAAAATTGTGTGTATGTATATAAATAATATATAAAACGGGACGATGGTGCTACTATAGTAGTTGAAATATCCAAAGTTGGTAAACACATATCTATGTCAAAATGCAAGTAAATATCAAATCTCATAAAATTCTTAGCACTAGTTCTTGACCAGAGTTGCTACTAAATTCTTGTCACTCACTCACTCACCCCCCCCCCCCTCTCTCTCTCTCACACACACACACACTCACAAAGAAACAAACAAAGGCATTATTCCAAATAAAATTATTGTACATTTGGCAGTGTGTGAGTGAAAATTTTAAATTACGAGACTATTTTTGTGAACTTGTGTATAACCATAACGTGCTGCTAAGTCATACTGAGTACCTCTGTTGACGTTTCAAAACTTTGTTTCTTAAATTCTCCGAGAAAAATCCATATCTGGATATAAAAAGATAATGCTTTGTTCTGACTTTCGTGTTTTCAACAGTTGAAAGTCGAAAAGGAAATTGAGAGAGAGAGAAAAAAAAAAAAGGGCGTGTCACATTTAGCGAATTAAAAACTAGTGTATCATTAAGCATTACGCGAAATTAAACTCTTTAACTAATAATCTGATAGAAACAATTTAAGCATTCTAATTCGTATTTCCATTTTATTTCTCATAGTTTCCCCCCTTCTTTCCGGGCGGAGGATGGGAGTCATAACCTACTTAGGGCGCACAAAGTCCGCAGTCAATAGGGCGCGGGGCTCATTTACGGCGCCCCTAATAACCCTCATTAAATAATGTGTGCTCTTCTCCCCTCTCTTCCATTAAGGAGCGTTTTTAAAAATTTCCTCTCGCACAATGGGGGCCCAAGGAGTTGTTAATTACGCTCGATATTAAAACGGCGGCCCATTAAATTACGCGGGACATTAATTAGCCGCGGTCTCTTTCCACTTCTCCCTGTTTGCCTGCTACCCCCCTGCAATCAATGGCTGCGGAAACAAGGTGCTTGCGGTTTCACGAGCACCACTCCACGGCTCATTGGGTTGGATTTTAAAGCCATTATTTTGCAGCTTTCAAGAACAAGGGGCTGGAGGGTGGATATGTGTTAATCGGTATCTCCGGTTTTTATAGCATTTATTTCAAAGTTTGCCCTTTTAAATTTCATTATTAGATCTGTGGTAAATATCGGGGTTAACATTATACGACAGAATGGTATGGAATAAGAGAAGTCTTTTTAAGTTCAAAATTGTGTATCAAAACTTCGAATGCTCTGTACCCCCCACCCCCTTCCCCATCCATACTTCATCAGTTTGATTGGAGTTATAGAGTGTGGTGTGGTAGTAAAATGCAGCAATATATAAATGTTTTTGTTATCGTTGTTACCACTTTTTTATTTTCTTCTATAAGTATATATATAGAGAGAAAGTATTGGATTCGTGAAAATTTTCGAACTCCAGTTTTCGATGGATTTACATGTTTTGGGATGTCTTGAACACGATTCGACTGTTTTTAGAAAAAGTCTGTCTGTGTGTCTATATCATACATTTTGTGGACGCTGTATCTCACGAACCAATGAACGAAATTTAACCAAACTTGGTATTTAGTTGGACCCTGACATAAACTGGTGCTGATTAGATTTAGGGATTAATGACTCAACAGGTGGCGCTGTCATCCTTATTTTTTTTTTTATTTATTTTTTTTTTTTTTTAACATGGCAGTATAGGACAAAATTTCGTATAAAAATGTGCATAATGCAAGTTATTTTTAACGTGTGATTGTAAAATTAATATGAATTATTGATAATAGTACTAGTAAACTAGGGAAAAAAAGGTTTGTACATTTGGAAGCATCGCCTCCCCCCCCCCCTGGGGGGAAGTACCCCGGGGGTGTAAATTTCCAATATGGGTATCTTTCGAAAGATCTCGTCAATACCTTTAAAACCTATGGTTGAACCATAGATCTGTGATAATTTAAAACAAAGTCATTGATTTTTTTTTTTTTTTTTTTTTTTCATTTTTACAAAAAAAAAAAAAAAGTTTTTTTTTTGTTTTTTTATTGGCAAAAAATTGACCTTCTTTCGTCATTTAGTGATATAATTCTGTTAGATAAAAATCGTCTGCATTTATAATAGAAATAATTTAATAAATAATTTGTATTGTATGAATTTTGTGTAAAATTATATAGAAGAAAGTCTTGTGGTGGCCACATCATATTAGTTTTTGAGGTTTTACTTTTGTTTGGCGTGCGTTCAGGTGTGTTGATCTTTTTCAGTTGAATGTATTTTTAATCAATTAAAATGCTATATTATTATTTTAATTAATAAACCTTGAAAACTTTTGCTTTGAGCTAAGTGTTTTTGTTTCTGAAACATAATTTAGGTTCAGAATGTCTTGTGCATAACTTAATAAAATGTTTAAAATTTTCCGACAAATTTGAAATAAATATTATTGATTTCGTTTTACTCGTACAGTTGTCCACCATCGTGAATTTCTCTTATTTATATATTTATTTTATTTTGTAAATATTTATAACGGATTAGCATAAAATTAGTAAATTTAAAATTGTCTATAAGCATGTTTCTTTTTGCGAATTCTCTGTGTAATATCTTTAATTTTTAGTTCAATTACGTTGGCGCGTAAAAAAGGATTTGCTTTTAAGACGGCAATGACTGAAAATTCATTCTGAAGGGATGGCTTGATTTTTTTTTTTTTTTTTGCACTTTTGATAAAAGTATAATCAAGATATAAATTTAAAACTAACAATTTTATATACATATTATATCATGGACGACAAATTTTCAAAAATATTTCAAATTGCTTTGTTGAAGAAAAACTGAAAAAAATATTCCCATTAAAATTAACTTAGCTGCTCTAATTAATTCTGCTCTAATGTTCTATATGTTTTCTTTGTATTCTTATCGGAATTATTTTAAAGTGAATGTTATTCAGCATTTTTCAAATAATATATATATGTGTGTGTGTGTGTGTGTGTGTGTGTGTTGGTACCTTCATCTATCTTTTGTCTGCTGAGCGTAACAATGGTACTAAATAATTCAAATTATATATATTAAAAAAAAGAAAAAAATCAAGTTAACTAGTTACCAAATTAGCTTTTGTGGGTTGTTACGTCGAATTTCCATATGTTTATATTTAGTTCTCATTCATATATACCTATATATATGAAAGTATTTCATTAATTTTCTTATTTCAAATTGTTCATACTCTCCAAGTGATGTCATTTCATTTTTTACATGTATGAAAAAGTATTCATAACATATATGAAAAATAGCATAAATAAATAAAATATAAATAAATAATAAATATAATGAAATAAAAATATGTTTGTCAATGTAAAAAATTTTTGTAAACTTATGTTTTATTATTATAACACATCCTATTTCTGAATCCATTTACTTAAACCTATTTATTGAAATGTGCCTACTCTTTCGACTTGAGCCCCTTTAAAGTTAATAGAAAACTAAATTGCATAGTTAAACAACCCCCCCCCCCCCCAAAAAAAAAAAAAAAATAATAAATAAATAAATAAATAAATAAATAATAATATAATAAAAAATAAAATAAATAAAAATAAAATAAAATAAAATAAAAATAATAAAATAAAATAAAATAAAATAAATAATAAATAATAAAATAAAATAAAATAAAATAAAAATAAATAATAAAATAAAATAAAAAATAAAAATGTTTTTTTCCTTTTCGAGATTAATTATTACAATTTCGTTACAAGCTTGTTTCTCATTTTAATTTTAAATTCCATGCGATATTAAGGCTGTACATCAGTCAGATAGCTCCCTTTCTCCCTTCCCATGTTATCCAATGGGATTTTCGTTGCTTTATTTTATTAAAATATCTCATTCAAAAATGAAGTTTTTCAAATTCTGTTTTTTTTTTTTTTTTATTATTATTATTTTTATTATTATTATTATTCTTTGACCAGGTCGCCTTTTAGCTTAGTGAGCAATTTTTCGAAAAGATTAATTTAAATATTTTATTTCAATAAGTAAATTATGGACTCTAAGTGTGGAATCTCTAAGTAAAATATTTAAATTTATTTTTTCGAAAAATTGCTCACTAAGCTAAAAGACGACCTGTTCAAAGAGTAATATTCAAAAAACAGAATTCGAAAAAGTTCATTTTTGAATGAGATATTTTTATAAAACGACGCGACAAAAATCCCATTGGATAACATGGGAAGGGAGAAAGGGAGCTATCTGACTGATCTACAGCCTTAACTTCATAAGTTCGTGAATTAGTGCTTAAAAATTAAAATTATTTAAGAAAAAAAAAAAAAATTAAAACTGTCAAGTGTGTTGATAATAGTAATAATAATAAATCGATAAGAAAGTGCAGTAAATAAATAGTCGACTAATAGGAAAAAAACAAAAGCATTTGTTTTTCTTCAAAACTGTCTGTCTGACAAAAGCATAGCTCTGTAGACACAAAATCTTATTTACAGATTTCTATGTTATATGAAAATTCTTTCGGTTCATTCGAAGAAAATTAAATTTATTGGAGCCTTCACCTTTGGAGCTTTATTTATGCCCAGTACCGATGTTCATTCAAAATCACTTACTTCTCACATCACATTAACAATAAATAAATAAAAAAGCCGTAGGATGCATATATAAATATGTAAGCACATGCTGAAATATAACTTTCTATATTTAACCTCATCCTATTCTAAAATAAGACTATAAAATTAAATTAGTGTGAGCAAAATCAAAAAGTTAAGAAAAAATATTTAACTTAAGAGGCCTGGGGAGCTTTTAACAAAATACATAAATATAATAATAATAAATCGAAATTTTGAAAAATAAATTATTCATGAGCATAACTGCCAATCTTATTAATTTTTAAATTCCATTTCTCACCAATAATTTTAAAAAGTAATCTGACACATCTTTTCGACGATTGAATAAACTGATAAAGAGTATAATAAAAGAAATTTTTGGTATCAAGCCTCCTTTGAAAAATCGGAGACTTGCTACTTGGCGTGAGCTACTCTGAACACTTTGATTCTTCAGTTATGCTTCTACGCACATTGGTAACGTTACAAACAAAATTAACCGATTTTAAAACTGAACTTTATTGCATATTAAAATTTTAATTTTCTTAAAAGAGCACGCTTTTGAGAAATTTTTTTTGCTCTTCTCTCCCCCCCCCCCGAAAAAAAAAAAAAAAAAAAAAAAAAAACTATCCGCAAGATTTTTTTTTTTTTTTTTTTTTTTGGGGGGGGGGGGATTTATTGCTTCAAAAGTTTGCGCTCACATTTACGTAAGAAACACAAATGAAGTATGCATGTTTACAGTAATAAAAAAAAAGTTTTACATATTTTTAAACCTTTTTGTAGATATCTTTTTTGTGTGAATGTGTTCAGAAAGTTAAAGCAATAGAAGAAAAACCTAAGAACTTTATAAAAAAAAAAAAAAAAAAAAAAAAAAAAAATGTTTGAAAATGCAGTGAAATTTAATCTCAACATCAGTTGCAATTTTGCTCATAACTTCCGAATCATAGTGCGTGGAATAAAATTATAAATAAAGCGTCAAAATATTCAGAAATAGTTCACACACACACACACACACACACACACACACACACACACACACACTGTAAATTGCATTGCAAAGTTGTTAGAAAGCCAAAGATTTTTATAAAATCAATTAAAAGTTTCAAAGAAATCGATTTCAAGAATTATCCATACGGCTCCATCAGAGAGAGTGAGAATCGTTGAAAACTACCTTATACGTTAATAAAATGATGTACAAAATTTTAGCGCTGTTCTATAAAATGTCTGAGTAATAGGACAAAAACGTTAATTTAAATTACTGTTAATGTTTAGTCGTAAATCCTTCTATCTGAGATAATGTGTAAGGGGTTATACACAAGTTTTGATTGAATGGCCTTGCGTGAAAGCAACGATTACGTGGAAAAGCAAATTTACATTTTAATTTGTGATTAATCACTCAACTTTAACGTATTTCTAGAACCTTTTTCATGATGCAGAAATTACGTACATCATTTTTATTAGAATATATGGCATATTTTACTCACTGAAAAAATATATATAATAATTTTTTCTTGATGTTTACAAAATGAATTCTGAAACTTTAGATTTTATGAAATTCTGTGCGCTTTTCTACATGTCTTTGCAATTTGTTATATAACGTAGCCCGAAAAGGTAGAAAAAAAAAAGAGCAATTTTGAGTTTGTCACTCAGAAATGTATGTGAAGTACCCAAACCTACACAAAACAGTGTCATATCTCTATCACGAAAATTATCCGCCTGAGAGGCAATTGTGTCGGTTTCATAATGCTAAGTCAATTTATTATCGCTGTTGATTTTTTCTTAAATACTGCTTTTTTGAGTTATCATTTTTCTTGTCTGGTCAGGGTTGGCTTGATTTTTTTTTTTTTTTTTTTTTTTTTTTGCCCGACTCGAACCCAAGTGGGTTTTTTCAAAATCCTTATTTAAAATCCTACTTTTATCTAACTTATAATAAATATATAAATATAAAAGAAATATTATATACATTAATAGAGCATGAACAAAGAATTTTTTTGAAATATTGGAGGTTCTCAAACTGCTCTGTAGAAAAAAAAAATCCTGAAAAATCCTCCAAGGAAACAAATTATATTATTAAAACAGAATAAAAAATTATATAGGATACAAAAGCAAGGAAAAAAAGTTGCTTGTTAATATAAAGACAACTGTGGGACTCTAGGAATGTAAAATATAAATAATAATAATAATAATTTATGAAAACTGTTGTGCAACACTGTTGAGTAATGTAGAGGGACAATAATTAAAAGAATTTTATGAGAATTTATTGATTACGAAAAATTTAATAAAGCACACTAAATAATTATTAAAATCCAGTTTTTTGTTGTAAAGGGCAGATAAACAGAATTTTAGAATATTTAAAGAAGAATTATTTAATTTTTTAAAAATTTCTTTATAACTTAATCATAAAAAGACTTTAGAAATTTTTTATTTTAATATGTAATTAATATTTGATTTTTTAAATTATCTTATTGTAAATGATATACTTAATGTTAAAAAAAAAAAAGAAAAAGAAAAAAGGGAGAAAATATTCCTGAAAACTCTGATAAAACCTAAAATATTCTTTAAAAAACCTTGATTACCCCCCCCCCCCCCAAAAAAAAAAGGGGGGGGGAGGGGCTTTTTCCAACCCTGTGTCGGGAAGAAATATATATAAAACCAATGTTTTTAAGAAATTATAGCCTAAGTGTTTCGAACATGTGTATAGTTGGTATAGTTTAAAAATTTTAACATTATGCGATTCGGCGCTAACGACCGGTTGGTTAAATTTGAGACTTGTTCATCCTCAGTCAATTGCGATCCGAAATAGCTACCGAAATTTGCGAGAATTTAAAAAAGAAAAAAAAAAAAAAGTTTATTTATAAGTTATGTTTATTTTGCATTTTGAATTTATCAAAACAATATGCTCCTATAAGTTGAATAATACAAATACTTCTTTTTCCACAAGGGAGACGGGATGCATCCTTACAACGTATATGGAGCGCCACAACTGGTCACCATGATGCCTAAAAAAGAGGTACCATAAGTTATGCTATGCAAAATATTCCGTTTCCTAACCTAACCTTCATAACAATTGCTTTAATACCTCACTCCTTTTGTTTTCATCCGGAAGGGATTTATTTTTGAATCAAATGTGTGTCTTGAATAAAATAATGAATAACACAATTTATTGTCTGCAAGAAATATTACTAATACTATAATCTCTGTTTTTGGTGTATGTTTATTTTAATTTAATGGGCGTTATCTTACGCTATATAATTTGTATTGTCTACCATAAAATATGTAACAGTATTGTTTTTTGTATATGCACAAGAATAATATGAAAATGAGCGAGCCTGATAAACTCCGTTATTTTTTTTTTTTTTTTTTTTTTTTGTAATAATGTATCTTTATTCAATGATGTAACATGTATATGAATGAAACTATGGGGTTCGTCGTTATTTTTACAATGCTTAATTATTGTGATATATGTATATTGTGGTTGCTGCGCCACCTGGGAATTCCAAAAATACAGAAATAATCATGTAGAACGCAGGGAAAATGGAAAATGTTTTTTTGGAATTTACAGGTACAGTGCAGCCACATATTCCAAAACTATAGTCCTTTTCCCTATCAGAGTCGATTCAAGGCCACGGAATTTCTCTCTTCTGCGGAGAGGCTGGTCACGTGACTGAGATCACGTGCTCAATTCCATCCAGAGAGATGTCGTTGTTTCTTCAGTAACCTAGCAAGGGACAGGAGAATTGAAATCATAGTTCATCTGAGCGTGGCCTTGACACGACAGCCTAAAAGAAAAAGAGTATAGCAGGGAGAACGCGTCCAAAATGTTAGAGGGATGCCAGCTTAACCGACAGTTTGAAATTTGGAAAACATTCAGTAATTCCGCGCTCTGTGTTATTGCTCATTTTCTCTGAGTTAGATGACTGTCTCCCCTATTTTAGCATTGGACTCGTTGAGTTAGCACTTGCGCAGATGCTTCCATGGTTTCATGAAATGTGGTCAAAGAATAGTTTTTAATGTTAGCTTTTATTTGTCGAAGAAATATTCTTTAATTCGCGCGAAATCTATTTCTGAAATTCAATAATTTTTAGGAATAATAATTTTCTTTTTCTTTGTATTCGTTTAAATTTGAGTATATAAGATTAATGATCAACACCCTTTTTATTAACTCGCTTTCTTGTTTGCTTGTCCATTACAAATTTTGCAATCGATTTTTAACTAACTTCCCGACTAGCTAGACATTTGAAACTTTCAGAACACGATGACAATGCATTCTTGTAATGCTTTTATTCAATTAATAAATGTTTGAAAATTTCTTATAATTGCTCTCTTTATTACGCATTGGACCATTTTCTTTCAAGTTGATGGGATAATTCATCAAAATTTTTTTAAAGAGTTATAAATGCACAGAATTGTCAAGTTTATATGATTCAATATAAAGTTTAAAAACGTGGTGTATGAAAAGTTCTTTTTATCTTGTAATTATTATATATATTTTTTCTTCTAAATTGTACATTTTTTTTTTTTTTTTTTTTTGGGGGGGGGGGGGGGGAAGTCTAGGCATCTTAATCGGAACAATTTTTGTGTTTCTTAGTCATGAGTCAAATTAATTGAAAGTTACTCCTTTTCCTTGTTTATTCTATGGATAAAAACAATGGGATATTGTAATGAAAGTATTATATAATTTGATGCTTTTCAGATAATGGATATAATGTATTTGTTGTACGGAAGTATCAGATATATGTAAGGGCAACTTGCATACCTATAGAGAAAATGCAGAGAAAATTTCCTTCTCCCCCCAAATATATATATATATATATATATATATATATATATATATTATATAGTATTTGGTATTGATTATTTCGAAGGTATTTTTGAAGTGTTTAGAAAAAGAAAGAAAAAAAAACCTACAACGATATGACTCTAATTTCAAAATGACCGTGCTTTTCAAAACTACAAATTAAATTTTCTTTCATAAATAAATATATTATATATTAAATCTTTTCGAAAAAAAACATTTTTAAATTCTGTATCTAACTAAGAGATTTATAAATTAATTTAATGGAATTAAAGTTAAACATTTAATTACAAATAGAAATTGTAAAACTGAAATTACTATTCTGTTCCATTTAAAAGTCCTGTTATGTTCAAAAAAATATTCTGAGAGTAAGAGTGGACAGCAACATGGAAAAATCTAGAAAAAGTAGTTTTACTGCTCTTTCATTGAAAAATCTTCATTGAATTTGAAATTTAATTGACTTAAAATAACAAAATTCCAAACCAAAAATCTCATTTTCTAAAGTCATACCCAACTATTCACATGATAGCCATGGAATATGGTCTTAATAAAAACAACTGTGTGTGGGTGTGCAAAGCAAAAAGCAAATTTGCTTTTTGTGTAAAATTTAATAAAAGAAATCGAACCACAATAAAATAACTTGAGGTTACCATAAGGCTGCAAAGTTTTTATTTTCATCTTTCAAAATGTAAAAAGGTATAGTAATTAAATTAAGATTTCAGTGCTAAGTTGCATCTATATATAATACTTCAAATGTGATTTAAAATGTTTTCTAATTTTCATTTTTCTTCTATCTAGGGCCCCCCACCTCAGCCAGGCCAGCCGTTCAAGTTCACGGTGGCCGAATCATGTGATAGAATAAAAGAAGAATTTTCTTTTTTACAAGCCCAATATCATAAGTAAGATTTTTAATATTTGTTTATTTGTCATATTTTGTTGGGGTGATTGTTAGATTTTTTTATGATTTCTGGAATTTTTTTCGAAATTAATTTTCAGCATCTATTAAGAGCAATGTTTTATATCTTGAAAACTTTACCTGTATTTCATTGGTTACGACTTCTTTTTGCATTTCTCATGTAGTTTTTTTTTTTTTTTTTTTTATATATATATCTGATATATCCACAATATCTGATTCCCGTTTGTTATATCAGTGGGGAAAAAAAGTGTTTTAAATACAATTTTGCGCTCTAGTTTCTAATGAGTGTTATAAATATGAAGGAGAAGACTGATGTAAAGAAAATAATAAAATTTCAGTTAATGTCCGAAATATTTAACTAAGAATACATGGCTTGTTCAAAAATGTAAGTAAGATCCCCCCCCCCCTTTTATAGTGGATATTTACAATTTACTTCAATTTGTTAAAATGGTTGTCTACATATTAAAATGGCTGCTTTAAAAATTATACCACTGCTTTACTTAATAAAGTTGTTGTTTTGAATAGTGAAAAGTTATAATTTTCATTACAATTAGTTATAAAACATCGTTTATACGTAAACGTAAGTTTCGCGTTTTCTATAGAAATTCTTGCGTAGAAATTTTTCCTGCATGTACGCTATTCTTAAATGACTAGTGTTAACTTATTTACAGTTGAACTTTATACTATGTAATGAATGTAAAATGTAAAAATATTTTATTTCTGAAACTGTATTATAAATGTGATACATTTTTCGTTCATTGTCAGGATTCTTATTTTTATTTTATTTTATTTTTTAATCATTATTATTATAAAATAATCCTTTTTAACGCTGCTAGCTTAATGATTTTCATATTTAAAGAAAGTTTTATAAGGAATTTGATTCCCCTTACTCGTTTGTTTATTGTGAAAGGAATGTAGGTAGTACGGAATTACCTTGCAGCAGGTATAAAAAGTTCTACAAATTTTGCTTTGAGATTAAAAATTTGCGTTGAGATGGAGAAATGTTATTATTATTTCCGTATATCTTACTCTCTCAATTTCATTTTGATAATCTTCTATGCTGTACTACAAACGCCATAAAAAATAGTACTATTTCATTTTCTCACACTGAACAAATGTTTGGCGGCACTTTTTCTGTCACATATGACCATTTTCTTGATACCTCTCCCCCCACTTTTTCCCCCTCTCTCTCTTTCCATATCTCCTGTTTTTATACATGGCTTTCTGTTTTCACGCTAAATTGCTTTTTACGAAATGTGTTCGCGTTGTGAAAATGCTTCCATGCGTATACTTTGTTACCTCTTCATCCCCTTTCCGTTGCTCCCCCCCTCCTGCTTTGAGTCTATTATTTGGCTGTTCGCCGTGCGTGTCTAGCTATGTCTCTGTTTTATGTGAAAAGCCACATTTTACGCGTGTTTTTATGTTCCCTCCCCCCTTATATTTGGTTATTTGGATGCGCTCCGGCGTTCAACCGACCTTGCTCGATATGTAATGTATATTTTTTGCAATTTTTTTTTTCTTCTACATTCAATTACCTTGTACTTCTACTTTCCTTCCTCATTTGTATGGTCATTGATCATCTGAGTGAACCGTTGAGTCGGTATTTTTTTCACCACCCTTTGTTCACAGGTTATTTAAAGAAGATTGTATCATTATGCGCACGTTAAAAATTAATGTTTCAAGTTTTGAAAGTGGCCACATGACATGATTAGCTCAATGACCAATTATACGTCCTCTGTCATTTCATTGATGGAATCCACATGTAATTTTTGTCTCCCTCTTTCCCTTATATTTGGTTATGTACAGGGTTCTCATCAGAGGAAAAAAATTCGGTGAGAATTTCTCACCCTTCCTCAAAAACAGAGTGAGACTTTTAAAAACTATGCGAGATTTCTAAAAATTAAGTGAGACAGCAAATAAACTTTGAATAAGTCTTATATGGACACAGGTCTTTTGAATGGATTTGGGGGAGAAGGGGAAAGACCAAGAAGTCGCAGATGCTTGAGCAGATTAGATCCTAGTTTGTCACTTTTTTTTTCTTTCATAGGACAGATATGATGAAAAAGAAACCATTAAAAGTTTTTAGTTTTTTTAACTCGATTTCTGAAAAATGAAAAAGTGCGTGAATTTCTCGCAATATTAAAATTTTTAAGTGAGGGGGGGGGGAGTGAGAGATTCTTGCGGTATCGCACTCTTATGGGAGCCCTGATTTATACATACTCCAACCCTACATAGACCATGATGTACTATGTATTTTTTGCACTTGTTTCTGCCTTCGATTAATTTCAGAGTTGCTAATGGTCAAAGAATTGGGAAAATGTCAGGGAATTTCGAGAAATTTTATAGAAATAAACAATTGTTAAAGTTCGCTATTCTAAATCACTAAATTGTTTGCTACTGTCGTGAAATTTTCGTGGTGAATAGCAGGAGTTAATAAAGGAAAAGATACGAAAGAGTCAGGAGAAAATCAGGGAATTTCGTAATGTTTCAAGTTTTAACTCCCCTTTAACTCATGCATTCCTTCCTTTTTTATTTAGTCATTGGTCTTCTGAATCAACGCTTGAGTCAATATTTTCTCCCTCTATGTTCATTAATTGCTTGAATGGGATTCTATTAATTATACGCACATTAATGTAAAGTTCAAGACTTGAGTTTTGATTAGCCACAGAGCATGATTAACTCATGGGCTATTTATGCGTTGTCTTAAACCAAAATGACTAATGGCAAGGGAAAAGTCGAGGAATTTCAATAAATTTTGTAGAATTTAAGTTGTATTGAAAGGTCGCTATTTTGAATTACTAAATTGCTGGCTAATGTCGTAGAGGAAATCATGGGAATGTCAGGGAATTCGGAAAAGTTCAAGTGCTAACCGCCTTGTAATTTGTATACTTCATTCCTCATTTGTATGGTCATTGAACATCTGAATGAACAGTTGAGTCGGTATTTTTGTTCCCTTGTTCATTGTTTGTTTAAAGGGGATTGTAATAACTATTGATGGAATCCACATAGTCATCAATTATATACAAGTATTAAATTGTCAAGAGTTCGAGACTCAAGTTTTGAAAGAGGCCACAAGGAATGATTAACTCAGTGACCAGTTATATGTAGTTTTCTATTTAAAATTTTCATGTAATATTAATATCCCTTCTTCTTTATACATTTGGCGATTGAGACGTGCACCGAAGTTCATCTGACCTTGTTCGATGTACTACAATGCATTTTTTGCACCTTTTCCTGTCTTCTTCTACCTAACACCATACCTAACAACTCTCATGTTTTTTCAAAGGAGGCTCCCCTTTTTTGGCACTGTTTTCCATTTTCCCTTATCTTGATACATTTATCGTTTTTTCTAAGCAGTTTAAATTTAAACATATAAGTTGTCGCAAATTAAGAAACTTGCTTAAAAATTGAAAATAAAAAACTTTCATCTGAATAAAAAAACACTTTTGTTTTCCCTTGTTGATTACTAAGTGTTTATTTATTAAATAAATTTCACTTATAAGTTTTTTTGACAATTTAAAACATGGTTTAAACTGTCAAAAACTTGCATATGTCTAAAACGTGTCAATGTTGTCGAGGCCTGAAAATGTCGCTTGTAGAATCGCCCTTATTTTGATTTTGGCCGGTACGTTATTGCTTTCTTTCTCAGTTTGTATGGTTATGGATCATCTGGATGAACCGTTGACTTTTCTTTTGTTGTTGTTCATTGGTGGTTTAGAGGCGATTGTATTAATTATGCACATATTAATCGAATTCAATGAATTCGAGAGGGGCCTCTTTCGGTGAAAAAAGTTTGGGGCTAGGGGGGCCGCTAGGGAGGGCAACTTTAAAATTTCAAATAGGAAAGTATGTCTTGTGATACATCCCTGGAAATGTCTGTTCAAAACAATGAATTTGATAAATAGTTTTGCCCTACGATGATTACTAAGGAATATACATGAGTTTTTAGACTTTTGAAGTGGAAAATTTATACTTAAGTATCCCCTTTAATAATCACTGCAGGACAAAACTGTTTATATTGAATTTATTATTTTAAAGAGTCGTTTCCAGAGATGCATCACAAGACATACTTTGCCCAAAAATGTTTGGGCCCGGGCAAGGGGGTAGTAGTAGTGCCGCTAGGGTGGGCAGCTTTAAAATCTCAAACAGGAAATCATGTCTTGTGATGCATCCCTGGAAACGTCTCTTCAAGACAATCAATTTGATGTAAATAGTTTTGTACTGCAATGATTATTAAAGTGGATACATAAGTGTAAAATCCACATTTCAAAAGGCTAAAAACTCAAGTATCTCCTTTAATAATCATCGTAAGGCGAAACTATTTATATCAAATTCATTGTTTTGAAGAGACGTTTCCAGGGATATATAATGAGATATACTTGTCCATTTAAAATTTTAAAGCCCCCCCCCCCTCCCCGACCCAAACTTTTTACACCAAAAAATTTGGGTCCCTCTCGAATTCATTGAACGCAAGTTTCGCCATTTTTCATAATTCCGACTCATTTTGGAGTTAAGAGGGGAGTGTGGGACTTTTGGAGCACCCTGTATATATATATTAGTGCAGGAAAAATAAATATGTTATAAAGTAGTGTTTTAAAAAATTTGATGTGTAGTTCACAAAATTTTGTTTTATTCAAAAATCACCCCTGGGAAACGATTTCTTTTTATAAAGAATTTTTATGCTTGAATGCAGCTTTTAGTGCTTTACTATTTTGTCACATTACAGATTATGGTTCAATGACACATTAACTTGATTATTAACATAAATAGTGACTACTGAAAGTGAAGGTTTACGCCCCCCCCCCCTGTACTCCGCACGCACATACACAGAAATGAGTCTTAAAAATTCAAACCTGGATCGAAGATTTTTACAGTCAGTATAATTCTTGCTCACTTGATTTAAAAAAAAAAAAAAAAAAAAAAAAAACAGAACCCCACTAGTGACAGAGTTTCTGCTCTTGAACTTGATAGAGAAGAGGTGCCGGGTTCAGGTCGTGCTCTTCATCGTAGCTGTTGAAGTCCCCCCCCCCCCTTTTATGGTTTTCTCCGAAACTTGTGTGAATATGGACTAAAAATACTTAAAGAAAAAAAAAAAATCCTAAGGGTTTTTCATTCTGGCTATAGGTCCCTGGATGGATTAGACAGTCAGACTCACCCTTTCTTCCTTCCTATGGTATTCCTATGGTATCCCATGGTATTTTTGTTGCTTCGTATTATAAGGATATCTCACTCAAAAATGAAGCTTGCTGAATTCTGATTTTTTGAATTCCACTGTTTGAACAGGTCACTTTTTATCTCAGTGAGCAATTTTTTGAAAAAATACATTTAAATATTTATTTAATTAAGTAAAAGTATTAAGGATCTCTAAGTCTTAAGTATTACGGATCTAATTTTAAATCGCTAAATGAAATTTTTGAGTTTTATCTTAGTGGGCAATTTTTTTTTTTTTTTTTTTTTTTTTTTTAAATGAAATTCAACATGTTCAAAAAGTGCAATAAAAAAATAAATAACAATCCTGTAGGATAAACATGGGAAAGAATAAAGGGCGTGTTTCACTAATGGAAATGGGAGAAACCCTAACAGAAACACTACCCAATGATTTCAGATGCTAATAATGAAATTATGCACTATATCTTGCCGAAAAGTTGGTTTTCTTTAAAATAGTCTATTGTTATTTTTTTTTAGAAATTCAACTTGCGTAAATTCACTCTTTATTAACACTTTGTTCGGGAGAAATAATTATTTTATTTTAAAATTATTTAGTTTACGCGTTATTTAATAAATAATTTATATACTTTTCAATCCTTATTTGATTTCAATCACGCTAGTATTCTGAAAGAATTTATTTTTATCTTGTGTATAGGTTTTGTATAGTTCCTATTCTTTGTTCATTTTTTTTTTTTTTTTTTACCCGCTTGATAAGGGATTGTGCTTAAATATTTCGGAAACTGTTGTTACTCTTTTAAAAATAAAAGTATTTTTTTGTAATTCATGATATTTGCTTACGAAGTTTTTATGCATCATTCTAGAATAAATTAAATGCTTTCATCTATTGCTAATTATTTTATTGAATAAAAAGTATAATGACTTAAGTAATCTGTACTTAAATCCTCGTTAAAGAAATGTTTAATTAATTAATTAATTAATTAATAAGTAAAAAATTTTGTTTTGTGACTCAATGTTTCTATAATGCTTAGAGATAAACTTTTCCTTGTATTATTATAATTCGATAATTCTTTTTTCAGTTTAAAATTAGAGTGTGAAAAATTAGCCAGTGAAAAAACAGAAATGCAAAGGCATTATGTGATGGTAAATATTTTTAAAATAAACCTTTTGTTATTTTAATTCAAGCTTTTATAAATGTATATCTACAACATATTCCATTTTTTTTATTTTAGTATTATGAAATGTCCTATGGTCTCAATGTAGAAATGCACAAACAGGTATGTAAATTTTCGATTTTTAAAAACTTTAGTAAAAAAAAACTTTATCAGTTAATAAATGAATACTTTAAACGCAGTAAATAAAACCGTTTTGATCCATTTGGCAACAAAAGTGTCAAATATAAAATATGCGAGTTTTTTTTTTTTTTTTTTTTTTTTTTTTTTTGGGGGGGGGGGGGGATGTGTCGTATTTATGTAAATTTATTTTATTGAAGGTATTTAGAAGATAAAAAATTAACTGTTTTATTTACTTTTTGGAGGGGTTTGCTGTTTACTTAAACTTTATTCCATTTGACATTAGGCGTAAACTAGTCCTTCGTATTAAAAGGAATTTCTTCATTCTTCAGAAATTTCTTCATAATAATATTTCGCATCTTGTCAGTAAAACAATTTCAACTATTCTACATTACTTTATTTTTTTTAGAGGGGAGGGAGGAATTTGAAAATTCCATTAGGAAATCAGTAATTAATTGTAAATACCAAATATGAGTTTGTTCTTCAAAAATTAAGAGGATGGTTATGCAGATTTGTCTGGTGCTTCTTTTTCATCATATTTTGTGATTATTTATTTCGAATTCTATCGTTGGTCAGTCATTCTTCGATTTTTGAGACTTATCCAAACACGTAAAATTCTTTTTTCCAATTCTGTTTCAACTGTACACAATTGTATTATTCTTTCAAAATTCTTCTTAAAACTAATTATAACCGTTATTTGTCTGGCCTTTTTTTAATATTTGTAGAATCTTATTATTTGATAGAAGATAACGGAAAATGTTAAATAAACTTCACGCATTTGCTTTCCAGAATTAGCAGTACATCAACAAATACTATTATGACAACATTGTCCGTTCTTTCTTCTTGTTTAAATACTCATGTGTGCTGTAGCATGAAGTTCTTTTTCTGAAAAGGTAAATTAATCCTCATTAAATTTTTCCATACTTTTCTCGTATCATTATACATTTAATGTGGAAATTTTTCTCTCCGGATATTCTTTGATTACTTAATTCTATTTATTTAAGCATATTAGCGCTCTTTTCTTGATTTCCGTCTTCGGCTAAATGATTAGAAAAAGGATGGGATTTAAACAAAAAAAAAAAAGAGAAAAATTTCAGGGCGAAAGAAAATATGCGAAAATGGCGCGTGTTGACTGAAGAATCATCGCCAGCGGTTACGACCGCACTCTATTTACTTGCTCGAATTTAGCTCTAAAAAGACAGATTATAACCCACCAAATCCAGAGTATCAAACCATTTACACAAGCGTGGAAAAGAAACAGCAGGGGCTTTCGCTAAAAAGGAAAAGGTACGCTTGTGACCCGGTCTTCTTAATCCCTCGGCAAACGCAACCATAGGCTCTGATCTCTGGTGTAGAAATAATTACATTCGGACCTTTATAAAGGGAGTCATCGGCGCAGCTTTCAAGCAAACATTGAGACCTCTTGGATCAATATTGGATCTTCTCCGAACCGCTTGTAAACATCAGCAGGGAGGTTTCCTATATGCTGGTTCTGTCGCTCTGTATTTTCAATGCCTGTCACGCCATTTCATTGGGATCTGACGGATTGGCCAGCTTATTTTATGAAATTGAAACTATCCCGCACACATTTGGCAGTTTGTTGACATTGAATTGCTCATATGAACTGTTCATAATTGAACAAGAGAAGATTGAATGACGGTATGTTACTGACTTGAGGCGGCTGTCTCTGCAGCTATTGTTTTCATAACTTTTTATTATAAAGAATGTGATATGGAGGAAATTATATCCTATCAGGGTTGCTACGGCACCTGGGAAAACAGGGAAAACCTGAAAAACTCAGGGAATTTGAAAATCTATTAAAAAACAGGGAAAAACTCAGGGATTGCAAAAACAGGGAAAATTCAGGGAATTTTGGAATTTTTTGGAAAAACATTGGAAAAGTTTTTCATAATCAAATATTTTTAAAATTTTTAGTGCTTTATAATGAATCAATTATGCTTCCCCCCCCCCCCCCCCAACTATAGTAAGTTAATAAAATTAATATATCCTAAATATGTTCAATTTACTTGTAAACATGTTAAATTTTAATTCTGAATGATTGCGTGTCATCTATTTTACTTCTAAAAGGGACAGGGAAAACTCAGGGAATTTTTTCCCCTCAGTTGTATAGCAACCCTGCCTATGCTCGACAGTATTGTTAATATAATTGGGTGCTATTTTTAAGATTAAGATCTCATTAAATATATGTGACTTCTAAGGACAAGATAGTTCTAAAAACATATTTTCATTGACATTAATGAGTAATTAACTTTACAGGATAAAACTCGTTCAAGTAATTTGTAAGATTGTCTTCTGTTTTGTTTATTATTTAGATTATTATTATTATTATTATTATTTTATGATTGTCTTCGATCTATTTTGGAAATGATGTTTTTTATATGGGTGACACAACATGATCTTCCGCTGTTAACAAATATTCAAACAACCAATCAACGGTAATTGTACAAGTTTTAAATTTACATTTGATTATTTTTATGAATTTATGTACGAACTGTACCACCGTTTAAACCTGAAAATTAAAATTTTAAGTTACTCACCAATGGTCGGTAGATCCATCTAGCTTAGTTGCCACCTTTTCTTAAAATTTTCCGTTGATTAATAACATAATTATTGTCCGAATTTAAAATCGACCGATTTTTACAATGAGTCCGTTGGAAATTCATTCATTTTTATGAAGGACTCGTTTTAAAAGTTCGCTGATTTTTATGTAGGATTCTTTTCGTTTGCTGATTTTTGTAACAGGTCCATTTCAAAATCTTTTCTGAAATGTCTATTTTCGGACTGAAATTTTTCTTAAATTACTGAATGTCAGTTTTCCATTGTCAGTTTGATGAAATTTGCGCTTTTTGTTGCCCCCCCCCCCCCCCCCAGCCGATTGATAAATAAAATTTGAAAGTTTTGCTGCTAATTTCAGAATACCGAAAAATTTCATCGTTGATTAAAATAAATTGTTTAATTACTGTAATAATTGAATATATGCCTCCCCTCTCCCCCCCCCCCCAATTATATATAAAAACTAACAAATGCTAAAATTGGATATTTTTCACCACTAATAAAATTTGCGCTTTTTATCAAAGCTGATTTCTAGAATACGCCATATTTTTGACGATTCATACGTGGTCAATTAATAAAAATTTTCCTTGTGAAAAAGGAGGGGGCGGCCAGATGGCGAGTTGCTTAATAAGAAAAAAAAAAAAAAAAAAAACTAATAGTCTTCGTACTAAACTAAATTCTGGTTTTGCCAGAATTTCATCAAAATCTTAAAAAAAAAAAAAAAAAAAAGTAATCAGTATCGAAACAGACAGTATCGAAAAAGTTTTTTTTCACTTTTAAGGGAGGAAGGGTGAGAAGGTCGAAATGTTTATATTTTATTAATATTTTAAGCCGCTAGTTTTTTTTTTTTTTTTTTTTCGTCTTTTTGTGAATTTTATTCCTGGATATGTTTAAGTATTTTATTTAAAATATGAATATTTTTCCATCCTTCTTTCTCCATCGTAAAAAAAAAAAAAAAAAAAAAAAAAAAAAAAAACCTCTCTTAATAAGATACTGAAGATGTATTTGCCAGCGAAAATAAACACTCCATATAATGGAGTTCTTTAGCATGCACTAATAGATGATAAAATTAATTTATTTACCTTTTAAGACGTTACAAAATCACAATTATGTGGTGAAAAAAAGTGTTAGTAGTGAACTAATTACCGTGTAAAAAATCTCGACTAAGGCAGCGTTAATTAAATGTGGCCTCTTGCAATTTATTTGAGGTGCCGTCACTAAATGAAGTAGTAATCGTATTAATTACCAGCCCAAGGATCTTGCCCCATGCTAATTAATGTCTGCAAAACCTGACTCTGCTCCCCTCCCCAAAGTATGTTCTTGGGAGGGGGGTAATCATGGGGAAAAAAAAGAGTCGGGGCGTAATGATGATTCTAAATTTTTCTTCTTTTTTTACCGCTTTGGGTCGAGGAAGGGTTTATTTAATGAAGTGAAGAATGGGTGTAAGTTTTTGTTTATTTGAAAACAACTTATTTCTGTAATTTGCTCTAAAAGTATATTCACTTTTGTGATTTTTTTTTTTTTTTTTCCAAATCATAATTAGGGAGAAAATATATATATATTTTTTCCAACGCCTACTTTTCAGATATGTAAATAATCCATGAAATTCATTTATGGCTCACAAACTGCAAAATTATTTTCGTTTTGCTAGAAAACAATGACAGAGATGATTAATTTTATATGATTTAAGTATTAGTAAAAAATAATAATTTGTTTCACAGTTAAGTTTAATTTTTCTGTCTGTTATAAATTAATTTTGTAATCTATAGCCACGAGTTGGCAGAGCACGATAAGTTCTGAGATATAAGAAGCTTGTATGACCAAAAAAAAAAAAAAAGTTTAATGGGACAGCATTTAATGACTACACCGGACATTTTTACAACAGAGATTTTTATTTTTAGATATATAACATTTTTTATACTTTTTGTCCTGGATTGCACTGTAAAATATCATACACAGAGCAAGCACCTATGATTTTTCATTCGTCGTACATATATTTGCTTTTTGCGCAAGTATACTAACTTAAATCAAGCTGAATAATAACATATATATTATAATACTTTACTTTCGAGATCTTTGCAACATTATAATAGGAAATTAATCTGTTATCTCAAAGTTTTTCTATCTCGAAGTTTTCTCGCTAGAACACTAAACGTCAATAAAAGGGGATGGGCTTTAAATTTCAAACTATCAGAAAAAAGTTTATATATTTTACTGTCAGTTATCTACATTAATTTAGAAGTGAAATAATCAGCTAATATTTTGCAAAATTAATTCGGGCGTTAACGGGTTAATGTTGCTACAAATTTGAATTTCGTATAGTTGTTTTTTTCTTTCAGAAGATGTTAATATAATATAAATCAATGCTTTTTTTTTTTTTTTTTTTTTTTTGTAATTCCATTGTTATGCAGGGAATTTCGCGAGAAAAGTTAGTTTATGTAGAAAAAGTTAAGTTTATGTATAAAGTTTATACATATACAATCAATATATATATATATATAGATAGATAGATAGATATAGATCTTACTTTTTGACTTGAAATTTATAGAAGGCCGATTATTATATTTTGGTATTAAACTTATAATATTCAAACTTTGTGTTTGTATTGCGCTCTGAATTGCATAAGAAAACTAAATGAAAAATTAACGATATACATATACATATATATATATATATATATATATTTGTTTTTTGTAAATTTAAATGCATTTTATTTTTGTTTTATTTATTTATATCGAAGTATATATTTTTGACATTACCCTCTTCTGCTTGAAAAAGATTTAGTAACTTTAATATGCAAGCTGTATAATATATATACACACACACACATTCTTCAAGTTCTTTCTTTATTAAGTTATTTCCATACAGAATTTCTAAGCTTCGGAAATTATTGCTTTCTAACTGTAAGTTCAAGTTTATCATTAATTAATTCTAAGCAAAATTGCTGCAAGTGATATTTCATTGATTGCTTATATTTTTCTCCTTACGATTTTCGACTTTAAGCGCCTATGATGCCGCGTAATATCAATTACAAAGCCTCAATATCAGTTAGCAATAATGCTATACCAATTGTATCAATATTTTATCATATTACGATCACTACTAGTCAGTTATAGATTCAGTAACATTGCTTTGCAAAAATATGCCTCAGGAATAACCAGAACCAAAGAATAGTGCTTGTTGTGTTAGCTGAGTGTGGCCAAAATCACAGTAAAAGCTGGGGACGAAGTTTCGCTAGTTAACCTTATAACGACAGGAAATTTTAACAACTAGATTTCACGCCAGATATTTGTGAGTGAGCGAGTGGGTTTTACGCCGCTATGGATAATTGGCACTCTAGGACACATCCCTCTGGGTGGTTCCGAGACATGCCATCACAATTTTCATCCTCCACTGAAGTAATGATTCCCCTGCTTCGGCGTCAGACTTGTGTATGAGAAATTCAGTAGAGTTTACTCAAATATATTTGGATTTGACGTCATCCGAAATTTTTTTATAGCTTTACACAAGCGATATAAGCTGAAGTTTCGATCTGAACAGATACGATACTGAATGTTTGACGTCTGTTCAGCTGTCAGAAACTTATCAGGTTATCTAGCGAAACAATTTTTCCAGTCTAGACATTGACTATTATTACTCCAAATTTGCATTATCCTCAAATGGATTACAATATAAATCCCAAATAATAATGAAGCATGATAAATTTTCTTTTACCTATTAATTATGCACTCATCTATTATAGTCACTTAGCCTCAGACTTCATCTCTTGACTTATAACATCGTCGGAAAATTACTGTCACTCGAGTAAATTTTTGCGTATCGTGGAAACACGTCTTCCCGCTTCTTTTAATTTCGATAATTATAACTGGACGTTAAAACTGGCCAAGGTATTGATTTTCCTCGAGAACATGCCGGCGCACATTTTCAATCAAGAGGTAAGCTCCACATTCCTAAAACCCTGCTCGAATAATTTTCAATGAATACGATTTTCTCGATCCCGCTTTTAATCAAGATACCCCACTTCTGTTCGGCTGGACAAATTAGACTTGTTCGGACCGACGTTTTAATTATTTATGTAAAAACAAAACTCGTCTGCATGCAATTTCGAACCTTTTAAAAGCCCATCGCAACTTCCCGGATTGAGTTTTCATTAGATTTTGTAGAGAAAGAGGCAATGTGCACAGCATTTGGTGCGTGTTATCGAAGGGGAAAGGTGTCTCAGCCCTTGCCCAAACAGCAGCCTCGTGTCAATACCCGGGGTGGCTCACAAACAGACGGGGGCTTAATTAATGGAGCGCCCCAACCTTCTCCAATATTTGCTCTGCGGCGGCGAGTGACCGTAACATGGCGGACATGAAGACAACCTGATTAAAGTGGGTAATCAATGGCCGACAAACATTTCGCCGCTTCTCTCCTCCCGCGATATATCGATTGACCAAAGCCCTATGGGCTTGAGGGGGGCATAAAGTGTCCAGAGATGGACGATGAGTGCCCACTTGGCGGAGAAGTCTTGGCGCCAGTGCGCCCTGGGGGAATAAAAGGATGCTTTTAAAGGGGTGGATGTTCAATCATGGATGTTATAGTTCAGTCAGAATTTGATTAAAATGTTAGAAGTCTTGGATATTAATCCCAATGGGAGTTTACACTTACGAGAAACATTATTATTAACAGTGTACCTTGAAGCTGAAAAATCCTGAGGCAAGTTAATTGCAACTCCGTCTATGCAATGCATTTTTCAATTTGTTTTAGATTCGCGTCGTGTATTAAGAAATGTTTTATTTAAATTACGTACATTTTAAAGTATCACTTGGACCAGTCAACTTGGTCAGTTGACTTTTTTTTTTCTCTCTTTTCCCCCAACATTTGTGATCCCCCCCCTTTCCTTTTTTTTTTCTTCCCTTTTTCTATGGAAAAGTGCGCTGGTGGTATTCATATTGCCTCCAAGAGTAATAAAAACCGGATGTATGGGGGCCCAGTCCACGTTTTCAAAACTCCAAACCTACACTTCCCATTTAGTGTCTTGGCTATTTTTTGTGTTTATTCTGACTGATATCAGTTGATTTTGTTTTTTTCGCACATAGGATTTTCCCTGCATTGCTTTTTTCTGCTCCATAACCAGACCACGTTTCCAGAATCCCAAGCCCTACACTTCCCTCTCTTTGGTGGTTTTTTTTTTTTTTTTTTTTGGGGGGGGGGGGGGGTAATATCATTTTGATCGGTCTCACTTGATTTTGTTATTTTTTCATACTTGTGATTTTTCCCGCCATACTCTGTAATTTTTTCCTGATTTTATCCTATGCGAAAATGCGGTGGTAACGTCGAAAGCGCTTTCTTGATCGAATGCTTATTTGTCTTCACTTCTCTCTCATTTAAACAGCAAAATCAAGATTACATAATGCATTCTTTAACAAGGAACTATTTCGCTATCTCTGTGCGATTTAAAAATTAAATATTTCTTCGCCACTCTTGATATAAATGTAGATAACCTCCTTTTTTTTTTTTTTTTTCCCTTCCTCTGTGTGAGTGCTTAAGAAGGTTAAGTACTGTACAAGTAAGGGTTAAAGATTTGTTTTATAAGAAAGAATTGACGATAATCGACCGCGTTAACAGAATGACGAGTCGAAAGTTGTTACTTACAAGAATTTCAGCTTATCAGTTTTAAGTGGCTATTCTTAAGCATTGCGTCATATGCAATCTTTCTTCCCCTTCCCCCTTTTAAAATGAAGAATAAAAAGATTATTTTTTGAAATGTGGATCTTTTGAGGCGATCTAATAATTGGTGTGTTTTTCCTTAAAACAAGTGAGGTTTGTAAAGGATAGGCCTGTATCAATCTGGAGGAAAGGAAAAATTCTCATGGAATATTGTGTTTCTGGGAATTATCAAGAATTTCAGGAAAAAATCTAGTCAATTAAGAAATTAATATTCCAAAAAACAATAAATCCCACTAAACCACGAGAAAAAGGTTTTTATTAGGGTAAAAACGACAATTTGCTGAGAATTATCACAGAATTTCAAGATGCTTTTCTCTTGGACACTCTGTGAATAAAATCTTAAAACATCGAGTAATGCAAAAACTAGCAACAATGTTTTTCGAGGCCAAGTTTAATACGACCCTTCAGACGGAAAACGTATAGGTAAGGCATGGACGCAGTATGTATATAAGCGACAATGTACTGCTTAAAAAGCGGTAACTAATTCTTCCAGTGCTGCACTTTTAATAATTTTTATTATAATTGTGTTTTATGAGTTTTTTATAATTTGTAATATTTGCTTACACTCTAAACAATAGCATTTCGGTGCGATTTACGCGTACGGTGCGGGGGGGGGGGGAGGGGATAGTTTGCATTCTAGCCTTCAGTTTCTGGGTTCCAGGTTCAATTTCCGATTCTGGCATAGTTATTTTATTCGTAGTGGTTTACAGGGTATTTAGTAAATCTTCACAAGTCAGGGAATTTCGATAAATTTTGTTGAAATAAGCCGTTGTTGAAAGCTCGTTATTCTAAATCGGTAAATTATTCGTTAATGTCGTGAAATTTTCGTGTGAAATAAACAGCAGGAGTAGGAGAAAAGTCAGGTAAAATGACAAAAAAATTTAAGGAATTTAAAAAAGCTAAAATATACTAACCAGCCTGGATTCGAATTGTACTTTAAGCTATAGGTTTCAATCTAATGAGCAAAAATGCACAAAAAAAAAAAAAAAAAAAAAAAAAAAAAAAAATGACGAGCAACATCCCTAACCTAACCGAACCCTCGATGCATTTTACTATAAAGTGAGGTTTGCACTAAAAAACACAAAAAGACTGGTATTGGATGATGAATAATGTGTGATTTGGTAAACACATACTATTATAAAACGAGGGAAAAGAAGTATTTCGAGTCGAAATAATTTGGCACAACCATTCATCTGTCGGGGAAATAATAATAATAATAATAATAATAAAATAAAATAAAACGCGATTCTACTTTCACGCTATATGCTCCCGCTAAGTTTTTTTTTTTCCTGAAAGCTTCTCTCCTAACCACATCAATTACTTTAATATCTGTTACTTTATTTATTTTATTTATTCTTTTAAATCTTCCGTGATATTTAATAGGGCAATTTATAGAACGGATATCTACAGGGTGCGGCAGCTATTTGAGAACAAAGTATCGTCCTTAGAAAAAGGGAGCAAACGCTATAGATATATCATTTAATGAACATGGAACGGTGTGTACACAAGACGTAGGACCTAATGCACGACACCATTCAATAAATCCAACATCAGGTGCAATAACAACCTCAACACGCTGTTTAAACCGTTCGCAGGCAGAAATGAGGTGGGCACTGAGAATATTTGTCATGGCATCCACAATAGCTGTCTGGAGACACCAACGGTGATATGTGGGTACTTATTAAAGACCCTTTCAACAACGCCCCAAGCGTAATAGTCCAAAGAGTTGACATCAGGTGAGCTAGGGGGCCACATGCGTGGAGTGATGTGATCATGAGAATTGTTTACCATCCACTCTTGTGTTGAATGGGCCATATCGGCTGGTGCAAAGTCCTGCTGAAAAACATATGGCCTGCCACGGGCTAGAGCAATAATCCAGCGCTTTACTACCGTGTTCAACACATCGGTATAAGTAACTGCGTTGATTCTGGCACGTTGTAAAAAGAAATGTGGAGGCATGACGTCACCTTCATTCCTCACGATCCCTAAGACCATAACAGACTCAGGAAATTTAGTGTGCATGACAGTGGGAATTTCCTCTTGTCTTTAACATAGCCGGCCGAAGATTATTTAACCGGTTGATTTTCTGGTCCTGGATGAAGTTTTTCTTGTCCGAAAAAAACCAGTGTGTTTCTGTCTGTTCCTGATGTTTCAGCTTCTTTAAGAGGCTCTTTGCTCTGATTACTCTATTCTCTCTGGTTTTCTAGGACATGAACTGTCCTCTCCGCATTACATACGACTTATAACAGAGGTCTTCATTAACCACACGTGGAATTGTGACCTCGCTGACCCGCAGATTTCAGCTGAGTATCCCTATGGACTTTCCACGGTCCTCTTCGATGTCAGCTTGAACAGAATTGATGAATTCAGGTGTCCTGGGAATGTTTGAGACCTGGCAATGATGTTTCCTGTGCAAAACAGTTGCCACATTAGCATTGGCAAACCTCAGTTTTCTCTGAACTCTGAAAACGAATGATCGGGCGACTTTCAGAAATGCAGCTATTTCAGAAACGGAGTATCCTGCAGCCAAGGAGACGTTAACAGCGTGCTTTTTCCTTTCCTGAGTTAGAATAGGTTCTGTCATGTTTATCTGTAACAAAAATGGTTGTTTAAAGATGATATACAGGGCATTGTATCACTTATAACGTGTGTTCTCAAATAGCTGCCGCACCCTGTACATGAACGGGCTGATGGTGGGGAAGGCGGGGGGAGGGGGTCTTTTTAATGGGTTTTTAATATTTTAGAACAATATTATTTTAACCATTCAGAGCATTTATTTTAGTGCAGAGTATTCATTTCAACGCTTCTTATTTTATAATTTATGTAGCTGTTTCTAACTAATTCCTACACAATTATAACCAGTGGCTGATTGTGACCACCTCCTTAACACGCGATAAACAAAACAAAACAAAATAATCTGATCGAACTTTCTTATCGCAAATAATCTTTTAACCACTGGAAGGCTTTATAAAAATACTCGAAATCAATTTCGCCGCGTACAGTCCACTCGAAATCTGTTATGGACATGGGGAAAATGTTCGGTCGTAGGAAAAGAGGAATATTTGTATAGCGAGTCTACTCGACACGCATATATACATACACACTGGGTCAATATTGATCAGTATGGCCTCTCTCTAAATACATTCCTTCACTGCAGGAAAGTTTGAAGAAGGAATTTCCCTCTGTTTAAGTTCTGACTCTTTTTTTCGTATTCTATTTGTGAGCAAAAGATGTATTTGAGAATGGACTTAAGCGGAATAAAACAGACACACGGCAAATAAACGTCACGGAATAACTTGTGCAAATTTATCTTAATTTCTGTTCTTGTGTAATAATTGCATCGTTTGTGTTCTATCTGATAAGATGTAACTCATTGATGCTGTTAATTTATTTGAAGTGTTACGAGAATCGCATTTAACGGAGGTGCTGCGTGTTTGTAGGTATTATTATAGCTGATTGACAACGCTAAGCTTTTTAGGCTTGAGTGGTGTTCCTTTGGGGAGTTTTTGTTAGTGATCTTAGCCCTTATTCACGCGAATTGCTGAGAAAAACATGGAAACTTCCGAACGCTTTAGCCGAAGAGCGTGATTTGGGTTCGAACCCGCCATCTCCCGTTTATTATTTTTTAGGGCAAAATCTTTCGGTCACTGGATTTTATGGAGCATTGCATTTAGCTAATTTATGCCTATGTATAGGATTAGATTATGCTGCAATTTGTGTATATATATATATATGTATTTTTAAGTATTTCATCTAATGATGTAGAAACTACACTAAAAAGGACATTCAATTTAAGAAGTATACGACATGTCATGCAGTGCATGTTTCGGAGAGAACCACGGAAAACTCAGAACGGCTAGACCGACGAATGGGGCTGGGTTCGAACCCGGCATTGACAGCAAGTTTAGAGAGCAGAACCTTTCGAACTTTGGTGAGACCGTTCAAATAAGATTATATTGTGCCGTGAGTAAATATTAGGAACTTATCGTTAATTGAAATATTTGTTTAAAATATATATATATATATATATATATATATATATATATATATATATATATATATATATATATTGAATTCTGGAAGCATAATTAGTATATTATAATCAATGATTCGCAAAATCTGAGTAGAAATATTAAGATTGAAAAAGAAAGTTTGACGCACATTTTGTCTTTTTAATTATTATTTCGTAAATTTAAGATTAATACCCCCCCCCCCGCCCTCCATTCATCAAAATTTGGCAAGCAATAACAAATTTTGTAATACGTGGTACAATCTTTAAGAGTAAAGTTTCATTTGTGATTAGTCGATGTTCCGCCAAAGTAAACTATAAATAACGCTAACATCTACATTAATTTTTACTTTCTAAAATATTAATTAAAATAAAGAATGTGATTAGGGGGGGGGGGGGGGGAATCACATTATCGTCTTTCTTCATATCGTAATTGATTATTAAATCTAATTTTCTTCAAGATAAGATTTTTGTAGCATCGAATTCTTTCATTTTTGCAACATAAGACGCTTTTTTTTTTTTTTTCTTTTGAAGTAATCTTAACTGATTTCTATCAATTGAGATATTTTTTTTAATAAGATAATGTATTAATATCTGATTAAACTTAATGAAAAGTTCTGTTGAAAGAATGGAATCGGAAATTAAAGTTCATGTGCTTATCTTGTGGACTATAAGGCCACGATTAATGTCTTTCAGATTATCTTTTCGAAATCTGGCAAGTGTGTGATGTTTGAAAAATCTCTCCATTTTCAATTCAGTACGAAATTTTTATTGTGAATGAATTCTTCTTAAAATTTTGTACTGTTAACTTCATATTGTTGCTTTTTTTTTTTTTTTTGAAAATTTAAAAGTAAGATATAATTTTATTGTGAACCCATTCAGATATTATTTTCGATATATCTGAATTTTTAATATTTTTTTTGGAACATGATGTGAAAAATGTTCGTTTAATCCAGTCACTCATTTAATTCGAATTTAAGATTTGTTCAAAAAAAATTATTACGTTAGAAAGACATGACGTGACTTGGAATTATTTAAATTGGACGGTCTAAATTTTAACTGTAGTTAGTTTAATTTAAAGCAACATAGACATTAGTACCAGGGTGCTACTTTGAATGATTGTTTTTTACTCATATAGCGGTTTCACAGAGAGATACTATGGATAAAATTTTAAATATTAATATCTCTACAACTAACTTGATTTGGGACATTTTTTTTTTCTTTAAATATCAAATTAGAATCAAGAGCTGAGGAAGAAGACACCTCATTGCTTAATCATATCCTAAGAATTTAGTCACACATTTGGTGGCAAAACACTAGGAACCTTAAGGTTTCCTTAGAACCTTAAAGTTTGAAAAAAAAAAAAAAAAAAAAAATTCTCCATAAGAATTTGATGAAATTCAATTCTTGGTTTTCTTTCTTATTATTATAATATTTCATTGTGTGTGTATTTTGTTCCCATAATTATAAATTTAAGGAAAATAAGAAGAGTTGTTCGAGTGTGCTAGCAGGTGTATAACTGTGAATTTACAATAAATAACAGCGGTATATATTCTGCATTGATGACGGTACGCGCTCAATGGTATCGAAACTGCAGTAAGTATACGTTTCGGTCAGTGGCGGATCCGGAACTTGACTTTTGGGGGGGGGGGGGGGCTGAGAATTTTCAAAATGTTATTCTAGACAAATAAAAAATTTACAATTGCAATATTCAATGGTGAATGTCAGTGTTTTTTTTTTTTTTTTTTTTTGGGGGGGGGGGGGGGGGGGCTTAAATCCGCCACTGGTTTCGGTACATGTTTTATTTTGAGGTCTTTAACTTTGGTGGAAATTTTAATTTGCAAATAGCAGGTGTGATCAAAGTCGTGGCATACCACTGGCTACCTCCCTTTTATCTGAAACAGCCCTTTATACTCTCTCCCCGAATCAAATAAAATAAAAGAATGGGGAATTACTTATTTATTAATGTCTAAGTTAATGAAATTACACGATTGTCCTTTTTTTTCTAGGTGATAAAAACCAAACTTCTTCCTTTCTATCACTTTTTAAGGGGAGGGGGGAAAAAACAAATTAAAATTCAGCTTTTAAATCTATTTTAATTCTCCAGTTTCTTTCCTTCCCCTGCGGATATTGTTGCAATAGCATAATTTTCCTGATTCATCCTCTGGATTCAAACTTAAGAACTCTTATGTCTTGCAAACACTCGATTCTATTCTCGAACTTAAATATACGGTATTCCGACTCTTCTATGGCGGGAGGCATGTGTGTTTGGAGAGGTTCTCTTGGTCAATATTGACCGAAAGAGTATGTTCATGGAGTGGCTTGCTTGGCAAACATTCGCTCTCTCCCTCGAGACTCAGAACCTGCCTGTCCTTCGTTCAAATTTCACTCTCGGTGCGGTATCGACACAGCTAAGAGAAGTCCTGATATTTCCTTACTAATAGTGATTATGAGATTAATTTACAGAACCTGGTAAGGGGAAATTTATAAAAAACTCTTCATGATGATTTATTTTACGGTGGGGGGTCTGTTTGCATTTTTCTTGTTGGAATCGTCAGTCAATTATATTTTTAAACTGTGAAGTGTTACCACTATTCTTGATTTTACATTCATTTCTTTGTTTATCTAAACATTCATGTTTTAATACTTAATTAACTGTATACTCATTCTCCCGCCTCCCCAATATAATAATTATAGAGAACATAATTAGAAGCATTTAATAAATGGCACGTAATAAGATGCTTCTTTTTTTATTTTAAAATTGTGCTTTATATCACTTTGCATGAATTCTTTTTATTTCATTCCTACTATGAAACGAACGGTCACGTATGGAGGACAGAAAATTAATGTCTGCTTCAACAAAACAAGTACATTAAGGCTAAAAAAGATATCAGGGGTCGATCCAGGCAAAAATTGAGGCCGGTTTACTGCTCCTTCACAGAATTCCACCTCATATATATATATAAAAAAAAAAAGCCCCCTTTACACAATTTAAATTTACAAAAACAGCCCGTTTTTTAATATTTCGTTTTATAAAAATAATCTGTTTTTTGTAAAATTTCCCACGTTTTCAGTATTTAAGTATGCCTATAATTTGTACACTGAAACTTGATATTGAACATTATCTAGATTAACTGATAAAATGGAAGGTTCCATACGATACTTTTTTTTTCTACAAAAATAAAGAGAAATTTCACAAAAATATATTTGCATTTAAAAAAATAAATAAATAAATAAATAAAATCTTGATCGATCTCTGGCTATATTTATTGTAACAGAAAATTGTCAGTTATTACATACATACACACAGAAAGAGAGAGAGAATTATGATTTTTTTTGTTACAACTTTTTTTTTTCTATATTATATTGGTGATTTTGAAAATAAATCTTAAACCCGAAACTATACTGGCAAATTTTTACGTGTCCTGAAATTGTTTGCAGAAGAATTTTATATTTTCGTTGTTAAATATGCAGTCATGAAAATCATTTTTTTTTTTTTTTTTTTTTTTTCCGTGTGTGCGGAGGGGGGGGGGTGATGGGGGGATCCTTTACGATTAATAACATGCTGCAATACGTAAAATAAAATAAATTACGACTTTTCTTGGAAGCAAAAACACCTGTGAAATTTCATAAAATTATTTTCATCCTGTCATTTAAAAAGGAGCTTCCCGTACATTTATTGTGGAAAAATCCTGTAGAAAACTGGGTTTAACTTAAATTTACGGTCTTGCCCTTTAAACATGAAAAACTGGAATAATAATAATTAGAAATTCGACTTTGTTTTACATTGTTGTTTAACAGTGTATTATTTTAGTCGGGCACAATTTCATATACGCATCTACCCAAAATAAATGAGAAGTTTTGCATTTTTAATTATTATTTTTCATTACTGTGTTGCCTTTTTTTTTTTTTTTTAAGTTATGTTATAAATTTTTAGGAAGTTTATTTTGCTTTTGTTTGAAAAGAGTATGTAAGATAGAATACGTAATTTCTTTTTTTTAAATTCTAGTTTTTTTAGGCAAACTGAATATTATGCAATGTTGATACATTCCACTCATAATTTTCCATATCTTATGTAGTTTAAAAGTTTATTTAATTTTATTTTTACCCTTTTAATAAACCTTGGTACTAATATTAACCCCTGTATCTTTTCTTTTCCAACAATGAAACCATCTCTTGATGTTTCAGCTGTAAAAAGATAACTTTTCTCCACGCATTTTATCTTGGGCAGCGTATAACTTTTTTCTACATCATCTCACCAGCTCTTATCTGGCGGAATATCATTTCGTAATAGATACATTTAGAAAAGTATTTATGCTTCTGAACGGCCTAGCCTATCACCATCATCTTTCATTCGCGATCAGTCATCGTTCGCAAGTAAATGATCCTCGCATCGATCATCATCATTCCAACATCCATTTGTGGTCCTCGGCAATTAATGAGCTGTTCCCGACTAACCTATTAGTGAAATATTCCAATATATTATAACAGTTTTCCTTGTGAGTGAAGTTGGAGTATGTTCATATTTAATCTGTTTTCTCTCACTTCGCGGTAAATTTTTTTTTTTTTTTTTTTTTTTTTTTAAGTTGTTGCATTTTCTCTAAAAAATATCTCTAACAACCTTTCTTGTTCAAGTCTAGCGAAAAATGAACAGTCATCGGTAAATATCAAATAGGGTAAGTGCATCAGTGATTGACACTTTTAGATCAATCTCTAATGTTTTTAATGTTCTAGTCATCAGAAAATAATTTTAGAAATCTTAAGTTAGTACATATGGTATGAAAGACATTCAGAACCACATATATGTTAAAATATATACATTTGACAAGATTTTTTTTTTTTTTTTTTTTTTTTTTTTAATGGATTTTTATTTGACACCCACTCAATGTTCCAGTAGTTGACACTGCCAGTTTTTCATTTTATCAGTAATTGGCACCCTATGTTCCAGTAATTGACACTGCCAGTTTTTCATTTTACCAGTTATTAGCACCCTATGCTCCAGTGTTTGACATAAAATGTTAAAATTCTTATATGTAAAATATATGATTTTATTATTTTTCTTATTTATTAATTATTTCGGGATAGATGTCAATATGCCAATCACTGGAGCACCTACCCTATATTCTGTTTGCTGTATAAAGATAACAATTTTAGCCAATGAAGAGATCTATTAAATCTTATATTAAACTAAAATCCTTTCAAACTGGCATGTATCTCTCACGAAAACAATAAATATATAATGGAAATAAGTATAGATATTTTTTTTCTTTAGTGGGATTTTTTATTTTATAGTGTATAGATATTAAAGTGGAATGAGTTCTGCCTTATGACTGAAGTTATCTCCGCAGTTGGGCACGGACAGTTTTTTCTCACTTTTAAAAATTATCCCCCCTCCCCCCTAAGCACATCAAAAGGATTGCTACAATACCTGGAATTCAAATGAAAACCTGGAAAACTCAAGGAATTTGAAAAATTCATTAAAAAAAAAAAAAAAAAACAGAAGAAAGAGGGGGAATTTCTAAATTTTTTGGAAAAACTTTCCATAATAAAATTTTAATTTCAGTTTTTAATTTTTAAATTGATTAGTTTTATAGTTTTTAATTTTAGTGAATAAAAAAAAGTCAGTTATAATGTGGATTCTAAAATAAAAGGGCTGTGTCAGGGAGAATTCAATAAAAAGGACAACCTATTTTCAAAAAGGGAAATAATTTATAATTTGCGGTCTTCTATGTTGTGATTTTTGTACATGACAAAAGTAAATTACTAATTTTATGTCTATATATATATATATATAAGATATATGAATTTATTTTTCCAGGAATGCTGTAAAACTATTGCTAGAAAGTTACAAGTCAGGAAGAAAAGTTATCTAAAGTCCTCAGAACATTTAAAATGTTAGAAAATGCCACTTGGTACTAAAATGTTTTTAAAAGGGTCACTAGGGTGCTAAAATAGTTTGAACAATGTGTTTAAAAGGGCCGCCGGTTGCAGCACCCTGCTAAATTAGGCTAGAGTCAGCATTAAATTATGACTTTCACCCAACTAAACTAAATTAATCCTAGATATGCTCATTTGACTTGTAAACGTGTTAGATTCTAGTCCTGTAACAGTACGTGTCATCTGGTATATTTTTAAAGGAAACAGGGGAAACTTAGGGAATTTTTCAGATTTGTGTAGCGAGCTTGTCGAATTTTACATTGGATGGTAAATTTACCATCGAACGTATTATAAATGTGAATGCATTAATTATTTACTCAACAAACGTGGATAAATGAATACAATTGAATGTTATTGATTTTAAAATTGTTTTGTATATATATAGTTCTTTCTTCTTGATTTATTGTAAAAACGTAACTATTTACACCGTGTCGTGTTAAATTTAAACCACTTAAGAAAATGATTATATTTTTTGTGTAAATTGTGTCGCCTCAAATTAGGCTTTTTTTTTCTCTCCCAAGTTTAGTTTGGGGGGGGGGGGGAGTTCCAAGGAAAACTATGTTAAGCGCATCCGGTGTTGCTTATACATAGAATTTTTGGACCATTAACGAGTTTCGCGACAAACTTTTTTTTGTGGATGTAAATCATGTTTTAAAAATTGCTGACGGTAGTGTTTATCTAACTTTTTACGAAGTGTTTTGAAGATTTTTTTCCCCTTATTAATTCTGACAGCGTAATATTCCCCCTCTCCCCTTTCATCTCCCGAATGTAATAACTTATAGGCATTTGAGACATAATCGCAGAAAATGTCTTTCCCCAATAATTAAAAAAAGATAATTTGCTTTATTTTTTTTAAATATCCTATTCGTATGACTAGTTAGCTTTATCTTTTGCATTCCTATGTCCAGTGTGACTTGACATCAGCTTTTATCTTAAGAGCTGCCTTGTCAAATCTCATTAGACATATTTTTATTTTTTGTTTACTAATGCTTCGAGTTGTACGAAGTAATTCGATTTTGCATCGAATGGACGACGCAGACAATATAATTATAAATAATTTATTAACCCTAGAACATTAGCGTGTTCATATCTGCCGCTATCACTAGAGATATGTAAAATTTACGTGCTCATGTAAAATTCGTTTTATTTCCTGGTTTACCCAATATTACTAACTTTTCATTAACTGAATAATTATTTGTATTTAAAAATGTATTTGAAAACTATAAAAATGTATAGCTAATAGCTAAAAATAAGCTAAATAGCTATACCGCACGTAAAATTTTACGTACTAGGGTAAATAATAAGTAAATTTCAAATAAGACTTGAAACAGTTGGGAGCTGTTAATAACAAATGTCAGGGTGTCTAGCAATCGGAAAATCAGGGATTTTTTTTTTTTTTTAAATAAGCCGCTGTTTGAAGCTCGCTTTTGTATTCGTCAACTACGTTTCTCGCTACCATGGGCGCAAGTGGTGACTCAGCGGGAGTCCAATGTTAAAATAGGGATGATAACCCTTGTGGTTGAGAGAAAATAGCGAAAAGGGAACGCCGAATGACTTAAGTCCGATTTCCACTATAGCTCATTCGGCGGCTTCTATTCAGAATCCTTTGATGTGTGGTCAGCCCAGCTCACATCAGCTGAAAGCCCTCGAACGTACTAACCCCCAGCTGGTCCAACCCCCAGCTGAGATAATTGAGGGGCCGGGAGGCAGATATCTTTGTCAATTTTGCATGCTTTCCTTTGAAGTAACTGCGCAATCTGATAAAAAAGGGCTACAACTGATGACAAGACATTTGGCTCTTTGTGTCGGAAGCGTGATTAATGACGTTTTGAGCGTTGATCTTGAGCCCAAGTGGATACTGGCCTTGAATGTTTATCCAATCCCAACCTTTCGGTCAATTTGGCAGTTGGCACCCCTCCGAGCTTTTGAAATCGTCCTCAATGCTGGGTGAGAGTAACGTGGTTACACTATAAATAAGTAAATTGTTCGCTCATGTCGTAAAATTTTACTAGGAAGTCTCAGCAGAAGACAGGGGAAAATAGACATGAAAAGTGAAAGAATTTGAAAAAGTTCAAAAACCAGCCATCTTGAAAATTGAAAAATAGTTCTGAGTGGAAATGATTAATATCTAATTTGTTTTAAACTCGAAGATGGTTTAAGGAATTTTACTGACCAAATATTCCTCATATGTATATTTATTTAAGTAATACTATTTAGAATTTATCATCGGCTTAGCACTCGAGCCAAAAAAAAAACAAAAAAACAATGCATATATGCTGAAATTTAAATAAAACTGTTGTACAAGGAAAAATAATTCATCCGCCAACATGTAATATGTTTTTATGCTCTCTTAATTTAACGCGGTGTTTTTGGTGACAGCATTTAAAAATGCCAACTTTGTATATTTAAATACATACCACATAACACCTCGCGTATATATTTGCTGTGTTTTGTTACACCCCCTTCCCCCCCCCCCCCTTATCTAATTCATGATCTGGTTAAAAATTCGAATATTTATGCAAGAATGTACGATTCGTGTCATCACGGTAGTTTAGTCGCGACCTTTTTATCGCGTTCTTTTTTTTTTTTTATCAGACGCTTTTCAATATTGTAATGTGAATAAGAATATCTGTTTACTTATTCATTTCACGTGCGCCACCTGTCACGGTTAATCGAGAATCTAAAAAGAGCTAATTCCGATCTGATGTGAAATGCATGTTGAGATCAGAGGTATAAATTTAATTTTATTCACAAAATGCTTTGCTTTATTTAAGTAGGTGTCTGTGTATTTTTGCACAGCGTTAATTATTAATGCATCAAGACAAGAATTTTATCGTTAAATTCTTGTTTAAGGGGACTTGTTATTTGAATTTATTAGGTTTGAAAGTCATTTTATAATTTTTCCAAAGCTTAGGTTGGCCTCTCTAGATTGGTCTCTATTATCATTTTTTTTTTTTTTTTTTTTTTTTTTTTAAGGACTAAGGGCCTATTAATCTCAGACAGGGATTTTTGCGTTGTCGTTTCGATAGTTGGACATTTGTCGAAATCATTTTTCGATAGTTGGACATTTATCGAAATCTAAAATTTATCGAAAATATAATTGAATAATTTGAAAGCGATGTTATAATTGGGAATAAAAAAAAAAAAAAAAAAAAAAAAAAACTAATAGTCTTCCGTCCTAAACTAAATTCTGCTTTTGCCAGAATTTCATCAAAACCTTTTTTTTTTTTTTTTTCTTTGAAAGAAAAAGAAAAGAAAATTAATAATAATCAGTATCCGTTACAAGAGATATCGAAAAAGGTTTTTTTTTTTTTTTTAATTAATTTTTAATTAGGAAATAAATAGTGCGCGTGCAATAATATGAAATAAAAATAAATAAAAATATGAATTTAATGATTTGATTTTTATATAAAACACAATCGCGTGCAATCCTAAAAAGTAGATGTAAAATTTAAAGTTTAATTTTCTTGGCAACAATTATAAATTAAAATAAATAATTTAATGAAAGTTTGTTCTTTAGATATACGTCTGTGTAAGATGTCAAAAAATATACGACAAAGTATTACATCTCTTTATTTTATTATTGTTTTTGTATTCAGTTTAATAATTTTTTTGTTTATTTATTTATTTTATTATACAGTTATAAGCATGTGCCAAACATTCATTCATGCCTTCTCTAAAAATTATTATATTCAAATTTCCATTTTTATGCGTTAGAATAAAGTGATCCAAACATATTCCATGCATAATTTTTATTAATTTCTTTCTTTCTTTCTTTTTTTTTTTTCGAATTATGAAAATTATTTGATTGAACTATAAAAATTATCAATAAATTCATATTCGAGAAACTTATGAATTATGATCTACATTTTTTTTTTTTTTTTTTTTTTTTGAACTTTTTATACATTTTTTAATAAAATTAAATATTTAACTAACTTTATTTAATGTTACAGCTTTGGAGAAAGTCAATTTTAAACACATTCTAAGAAATATCAGTAAAGTTCTGAAAGTTGACCATTAAATTTTACGGCCCTTTGTTCGAAAAAAAAAGTCCAGTACCCGTATTTGAAACAAAAAGACTGTAAAATCGAGTGGTGCCCGTTTATTAATAGTCATTTCTCCTCTTCGAGAAAATAATAGCTTTACGGGCACAACTATATTTTTACAGTGACTGACTGTAAAACATTTTAAAGGTCATTGGCCGGCAATTTTTTTTTTTTTTTTTTTTTTTAAATAGTTCAGGAGAAAGATAAAAATAAGATCAATTTCAAACTTTTTTAAGCAAAAGATTATAAATTGATTTGATTGATGTATATTGTGATTTTCTGTAATTTTTTGAACTTTTGACTTGATATTTTTAATACATAATTTTGTATATACAAAGGTCGGTCCAGGCAAAAATTGAGATCCTTTAGCAGAGTTTACCCTAGAGTCTTGGAGAACAGCTCTGCACCCTGCCTGCCCTTTAGAATTCATTGAGTAACCTAGGCCCTAGATACCCTATAAAGAATAAAAATGAACTCTTCCAAATGTATTACCCCTTCTTTGCCCTCCAGAACATGTTCTTACCTCCCCCCCCTCCTTCCAATATATATATTTGTCCCCAGAACCAGAAACATGCCCTGCTTGTCTAAAAAGAGTTTCGGCCTAAATCTGTTTTACTTTTGGATATTCTGAGACATTTCTACAACTTCCAACAGTAATAAAGAAACTATAAATTATTCATAAATGTATAAGCAAACATGTGACAACAATAATTGTTTAAGTATTGCATTTATAAACACAATTAAAACATTTACAATATTGATGCAATTTTTTTGCAAATTTAAAGTGGCCTTTTTTAGTTTGTAAAATGTGCCCCCTTTTTTAAAAAGCATTTTGCCCCTCTTTTTCATAGGTACCAACACCCTGTCCTTTTTCAAACTACAGGGAAATTCTGTCTTTAGTGTCTCTTTACGAAATTCAAATAAAAAAAAAAAAAAAAGCGAACTATTTCACAAAATTCAAATTTATAAAGAAAACGGTCCTTTCACAAAATTGAAAATGCTCTCATGACATTTCTTCATGTTTTCAGTATTATTTCAAATTATTTTGATTCAGCAGAACGTTATTGACTTGACTTGACATTAAAGAGAGGATAGACTGCTAAAGTGGAAGGTTTCACACGCCTTTTTTTTTTTTTTTTTTTTCTTTTTTTTTTTTTTTTTTTAATACACAAAAATTTCAATTATTTATTTTTTTACAAGAATAGGTCCCCAAAACTAAAACCTATTAACTTCAACCCTGATGAGCGATCCAGGAAAAAATTGGGGCCTTTTTGCTGTCCCTTCACAAAATTCTATGACATAAAATGGAGCACCTTCGCAAAATTCAAATTTCCAAGAAAGGCATAAAAAATAAGTCAGATTTTGTTTAGAAGAAAAAAAAAAAAAAAGCCTATTTCTGATTGTGAGGCCATGGGCAATATTCCTGTGACGTCACAGTAGGTAAAATCGCCAAACACGTGGCCAATATTTTGTAAACAAATTAGATTCAAGATGCCATTTTATTGTTAGGCATAACATTTTCCTAAATATTTCTCCAGTGAAACTTAATAATCAGATATCTGATCAAACAAGAACAAAAGAGAAATGTAAACAACTGAATCGAATGATAAAGTTAAGACTATTCCATATCGTAAAATTGCAGAACATTTTATGTATACACACACACACATATAATGAATAAAATATTAATAAGAACATTTTATATGCACACACACACACATATATGTACATCAAAGCTTAAATAATTAGAATTTCAATCACTTTAATAAAGGAATTTATTAAATGGAACATCCATTTAAATTTGTTAACATCGCCACAGTTAACATGCCAACTTTTAATATTACATATGTTGATTAATATTAAAGTATATTACTAAAACTGGATTAAAAACAAAACAAAGGTATCACTCTTACTTCAATTTCATATAATCTGTAACTCTTATAAACAATATTGCAAGATAAAAATTTGCAAGCCACAATGCTTTGCTATGGTAGAGTTGAGGATTGTTTGCCTAACCAGCTGATATTCTTGTGTAGCCTCGAACCCAAAGTGGGAATATGGTCCATTTGAAATCACTTGTGTTTCGTTCATTCCCTTCAACATTGGCCGAGCTCAAAGGTTCTATCTGTCGCGAAATTTTGTGCAATTCATTCCGACATGTTGCATTCAGCTGTAACGAGTGTTGTAAAGTCACCTTAGTAATGTAAAATGGACTGAAGTTCATACTTGTTATTACACGAAGAATTGAACAGAACATACTGTTGTCCTGTTCATTCTAAACATCTTTTTTTTTTAAACCTGTTTTATGCAAATCACACATCTTTAACATTATTCCTTCTTCTTTCTTTTTAAATAATTTTCTAAAGTTTAACGAACTTTTGGCTCACCCGGTACATACATGATTAATACACTCAACAAACATATGTGAACAAAGACATACATACATAGGTACATATAGTATAGTGCGGCCTGCCTGAACAAAATGGATTTACAATGCTGCCCGCCAAGTGCTTCGGGTTGGACAGACCTGATTTAGAGGATACTTCTTTATTATAGACATAACATGTGTGCATACATGTTACGATGATGCTTAAAAATATTCGTTAAAGAATTCAATGAGCCATTGCCAGTGCTTTTGTGTTTCGCTTTGTAACATTGTCTTTTCCTTTTGGTTTTCTTCTAGTTTCTAGAAAAAGAGTAGAAAATAGTTACGCTTATTCTTGAAGTGTGAAATAGTGTGACAATTGAAATAAGACCGTAAAAGGATTTCTTGCAAAAAAGATTGAGAAAAAAAAAAAAAAAAAAAAAAAAAAAAAAAAAAACGTTTTTATTATTGTATTTTGTATCTTCGATCAAGGGCTCCAATTTGAAAGGGTTTCACTAATTATATTTTAATGTTTTAAAATTCATAAATATTCGAATAAAATAATATATTTTATTTATTTTTTACAAATTGCTTTTCGTCAAGCCGTTAAATTTTTTTCATGATAGCCGTCTATGATTTTTATCAAAATGATGCAATTTTTACTAATTTGATATAATTATCACCTATTCCAGGAAAATAATGTGTAATTATTTAATTAGTACACTGAAACATTGTATATGATTATTTGAAGTATTGCTTATATAAACGGCCTATCGTTTCCATGAACAATTTCGGTTGCTCAAGAATAAATAAATATAGCTCTATCATGCCCTTTTATAATAAGCCTGACGAAATCTCAAATTGCTCTATTGCACGCTAGACACAACCTTTTCATTCAATGAATTCCGTAAAATGAATACGTCAGGCATTGCGTGGCAAACGAATGTAAACGCTGCAAAATTTTAATTTCCGCTCTAATGGAAAACTCTTTCCGCTGTATTTTGCATCTTACGTATTGGCCAACGTCAGATTTGATGTTCTGTGTCATTAGACGGATTCCATTGTTTCATTTCGGTGACTCATCTTAATGTATAAAACTATAGTGGATTGAGGCAAATAATCCCATGCGAGAGTTTTATTCTGAACGCAAATAATTCTGTTGAAATATCTATCAAAAGTGGGGGGATTCCTCTAAAAAGTGATAACGAAAAAATAAAATTACCTCATAATTTATAACGGAAATGCATGCACATATTTCTGTTCGATTTTAGTGTGAATTTTATTTAATTATTTATTAAACTAGTTAGTTGTAGGGCAACTAAGGTGTCCGTTGAAAAATGATCATTTCATTTTATTTATTTCTCACTTCAAATAATTCATTTGCTAGCAAGCCTGTGCGAAATTTTCGCACTTTATTTATCTCTTCGTTATCTTTAAAAATATTATTATTTTATAGACGTAATTTTTTCATATGCACGAGCAAATTTAATCCGCGATTGTAATGAAATGCTCGCCCTCTGGTGGGCTAAGAGGAAATTATCATACCACTGCATATCATCATATTATGCAATCGATTTTCCATGATGTAATGGCGGAGAAAGAACAATAATAAATACACGTGGCTATTATATTTACTAACAACTGCAGTTCAGAAAGCGCCATCTATCGATCATTACAAACGCGGATAATATATTTATTTTATTTTTCACGTGAAAGCATATTTCATTTTATGCTTAAAAAAAAAAAAAAAAAGTAACTGCCTACTTTAAAGTTATTTTCATATTTTAATTAGTAACCAAAAAAAAAAAAAAAAAAAAAAATCTGTGGCAACTTTACATTGAAATATTTGGTTTTAAAAAGGGTCAGAACTCTCTTGGCAATCATGCTTTTGTTGACGAAGATTGGTTGATATTTAAGGAAAGGTATCATTATTTGCGGTGCGTAAAATTCAATACTTTCGACTTTCTCAGTAGAGAATGAGAAGAATTTATGAGTAATTTGATTTTGGCCCTCAGAAAATGCTTAGTATTTGATTTAAACTCTTACCTTTAGTACCTATCCTTATCTCAAAATATTATTAAATCTATTCTTATGGCAATATTGCATACAGAAAAGATATGTAGCCAAACTCCGGTGGTTATTTTATAGTATTTATATAGACTTATCTGTTTTAGTTACCTTACTCATTCCTGTAAGCACATAATCACCAATATCCTACATTGAAGTATTTGGTATTACATGGATCAGAACTCTCCTGGCAATCACGCATGTAAATGACGAAGATATTTAGGGAGAGAGGGGAATATCCACCGGACAATAGAATAAGCCGAGATAATTCGTCGATTCCTTCTCCTTGCTACCGGATGAATGTGCACGGTATTCATTCGCCTGCACTACCCATAATGAAAATTCATGTCTAATTTACGGAAGCCTTTCTATATCGGCCCTCATCTATGACGTCATCGTTATCTCTGGTTGTCTCACCTCAAAGGTCACCACCATAATGAGCAGCGGAAGAGCGGCGCTTTTGTGCCATCCACGCATAAGAAATCGTTTGGGGGTGGATGCATACAGAATAGTCTAATCCCTCTTTTGTGGAATATATTGGCTGGTGTGATGATTATGGTCATGAAATGTGTATGTATGGGATTTGATTTCAGTCTGAAAAATTATAGCTTTCAAAAACTACACGGAACTTTTAGATGGTGTGTTTTGAAAATGACCCTTCTTCATATGAAATATGTTTCAGTCATAATGCATAATTTTGACTAAAAAATATATTTAGTGCGGTTTATTTTTTATTTGTGTGTGTGGGGGGGGGGGGGGGGAAGGGGGGGGCAACTTCCTTATTATAATTAATAATAGGAAATTCTTATAACTAACTAAAAAGTTATTTTATAATGTAAGAAAACCACTTTTTTAAAATAGCATCCTCATTCCCAGAAAATTATTACATTTTTCGTAGTACGTGTTATGATTCTATTAATTAAACATTAATTGCTGTCTCTGATGTTTTAAAAATAATTGTTTAAAAAAAAAAAAAAAAAAAAAAAAGGCACATATTTAGATGAAAAAAGATAACTTATTAGAACTGTTTTTGGATAACCTTAAACATCATTGTAAAGGTACATTTCTCTCATTAAAACTTATTACTTATTTAACTGTTGGATAAAGTTAAGATAATTTGACATTAGCATTATGTTACTTCCTAAGAATGACGAAATATCTCTATTTAAAATAAATAAAATGCAAACATAAAAAATCACTTCTTTACAAGCTCATTTTATTTAATTCACAGAGGTTATTACATACACTTTAAAAATCCCACGAATTTAAATACAAATTTTGCAGTAGCTTATTTGCATTTCCCCCTAGTTTTTATGCTGTATTGGACTGACCTTGAGGAATTTAATATAAGAAGATTTAACAAGACTATCTGTTGTTACTTTTTTTTTTTTCCTAACGTTTACTTTTGAACCCCTGGAATGGGATATTTTAAATAGAACTGCATCTTTTCTGGAATATATACTTCATGCAAAGAAGACATACTTATTATTTTGGAGGTTGGATTTTAAACCAATTCCCCTGTATCTGATTCGAAAAAGTGATACCATAAGTGGATTTTTCTTAAGATGCCAGATTCATATTTATGATTACATCTGAAATAATCATCCGATATTTTGAATACTCAAATTGTCTGCTTACGCCCAATATCCTATTTCAACTTATATGTCGGAAAACAGATAAGAGAAATAGCTTTATTAAATTTATCATCGTATGCATTGTTTTGAATACTATAATACTGAACGGCTGTACTCTATCTGCTGGAACAAATAACTATCTTTAATATCCACCATTTGTTCTACCTCAAATCCTAAGCTGTAACGCATTGTTAGATAAAGCGATAGTTGGGGTAAGAATGCATGCCTTAAGAGAAAGTAAATGAGCTCATTAAAATGCAGTTTTTATGAAACTCATTTTAAAACCAAAATAAATTGAATCTGATTTACCGTATAACTAAAAAGTACTGTGCTAATTTCATTTCACGCCACTTCTTAGTCTTTAAATCTCTTTATTTATTTATTTTTTTTAATAACTGACTGTTTAAAACAGAAATGTGGCTCTGAATTTTTAAATAACTTTTTGGGGAAGTGCCCCGTTAAGTCGCAATTTATTCTGACTACGATTCAGGGATCAAAAACAATTTGTTGCCGACTGATTTGATGCAGGTTCGTATTGCGGGTATCTTAGAGGGTGTTGTATGCGATTGTACTCATGTATTTGTGCCTCCGCAGACAAATACCATGTGTGAAATTACCAAATATAATGTTCATTTTAACGACCAAATATTAATGTATTTTAAACATGTATCCTGAATTAAATTTATCTATTTATATGTCCATGGGTTATTTAAATTTCCCCTTTTCTTTAGCCGTCTGAGAGCGCAGGTACCCTGACCTACCCGGTCAACCAGAAGCGTGTCAGGTTGCTAAAAACTTTGTAAAGAAGCAGTATAAATTTGTTCTTTTCATATTGCATTTGTGCCTTCTTTTCCCTTTTTTGCCTGATATAGGGTTCACGACTCAAAATAATCGTTATTACACTCCGCGGCAAAAAGATAGGTACAAAGGTTTCTTTTTATTATTATTATTATTATATATATATATATTTTTTTTTTTTTCATGAAATAACATTATCTAAATTGTGCTGATTATTTATTATTATCATAAAATGACACTGATTGAAGAATAATTTTTTTATAAGACTAATTTAGAAAATTTTTAAGACTAAAATGTTTCTAATTTAAGATTACACTCCGCGACAAAATGATAGGTACAAAAGTTTTTTTTTTTTTTTTTTTCCAATTTTTGAGTATGATACAAATATTTAGTATGTTTTTGATAATAATAAATGATCAGCATAATTTAGATAATGTTATTTTATGGGGAAAAAAAAAAAAAAAAAAAAAAAAAAAAAACACCTTTGTACCTATCTTTTTGTCGCGGAGTGTATACGTTTCTTCAATTTATAATGTTTGCTTATTATTATTACCCATTCAAAACAGTATTTTTGTGAAATGTATTTTGATTGATTAGCCTTGTTGGTGCCTTATATTAAAGTAAACGATAAATTACAACAATTTGCGTTTTTGAAATAGATGCTATTAGAAAATTATGTTCTGTGATAGTCTAAGGCTGAGAACTTAATCTGTACTGTATTATCTAGAGTGAATGTTGACTTTTGTTCGATCGCTCTAAGTGGGTTATTATTATTGGAAAATGGGGATAAAAAAAAAAAAAAAACTCTCATAATATTGCTAGTGCCATTTGTCATAGACGTTCGTATATTAAAAAAACAAAAACAAAAAACACAATAAAAGAAAAAAAAAACATTTTGGAAAATGTTGGCTTAATTGCATACATGATAGACTTTTTTGCTCTTATTTCATTTAAATTTTTCTTTACAAATTTTTTTTTAGGTGAGACATTCTGACAATTTTATCTCTGCTGTTTATATATCTCCAGTTGAAATGTTTAAAGATAATTTAGAAAAATTGTGACAAATATTTGTCAAACTTCATTTTAAAGCGTACAGTATCTAACCTAACCGACAGGGGGAGTCCATGTTATTCTATAAGGAAATTTTTTTCTACAAATACTTATTTGCTTATTATTTACAATTTCATATTGAGAAATTCTACAACCTTTAAATTGGCACTCGCTTTTTTATTTTATTTAGTATTTTATTTTTGAGTTAAAAATGTGAAAAATTAACCAATTGCATTTTCCCCACTTTTTCGCCAGAAAATAGAATGTGAAAAATCAATTTTTTGGAAAACGAGAAACGAATACTGATTTAGCGGTTGCGAATTTTCTGCACGTGGAAAAGAAAAAAAAAGTTGGGGGGGGGGGGGGAGGGATGAATAATCGTGTAAAAAAATTCCCAACAGAAAAACATGAGTATTGGCTGTTTGCGAAATTACGTATTGTACGCTTTTATGTCACAAGTCACATTTTAATTTGTAAAACATTTGTTCATTATTAGTTGATGCTTGACAATATCAGGTTGTTCTAATATTAAATCAAAAATGCATAATTTTTATAAAAAAAATTATGTTCAAAAATCTTTGATTTTTTGACGAATTAAGTAATGGAAAGATGCTGTTTAAATCTTATTCAATTTTCCCAATAGAAATTTCCCTCTCTTTTTTTAATCAAAGTTACAAAAAAAAAAAAAAAAAAAAAAAAAAAAAAAAAAAAACTGAAAACTATAATTTGTGGAAAAGCATATAGGGTAGGTGCTCGATTGATTGGCATGCTCCAGTAATTGACATCTATCCCGAAATAATTAATAAATAAGAAAAATAATAAAATCATATATTTTACATATAAGAATTTTAACATTTTATTTCAAACACTGGAGCATACGGTGCTAATAACTGGTAAAATGAATAAATAGCAGTGTCAAACACTGGAACATAGGGTGCCAATGACTAATAAAATGAAAAATTGGCAGTGTCAATTACTGGAACGTTGAGTGGGTGTCAAATAAAATTCATTAAAAAATAATAATAATAGTAATTGTTATCGAATGTATATATTTTAACATATATATGGTACTCAATGTCTGTCATGCCATGCCATATGCATTAACTTCAGATTTCTAAAAATATTTTCTGATGACTAGAATATTAAAACATCAGAGATTGCTCTAAAAGTGTCAATTACTGGTGCACTTTTGCCCTATTATCATTAAAAAAAAAAAAAAATAGTAATAATAATAATAATATTTATTAAAAAATAGTTTCTAGTTTTTATTAGTAAAAAATACCTTAAAAATCTATAAATGTGCAGTTGTAAATAGAATCATACATGAGATTTATTGAAAATATTTTTACATCCAGTCTTAAAATATGAATCCTTAACATTGCCATATGTATTATTCATAACTTTATGAGTAATGATCTTTACAGAAATATATCACCACTTCTCCCTTATGTGTTTGTGTGTGTTAACACATAATATATACGTAATGTGTGAAATGACACACAAATCAGAAAATGCTAAAAACTTAATTGGGGGAAAAAAAAAGGCTGAAAACATGCATTTTCCGTTTTTAATACGTTCGATTAAAACTTGAATAACTTTACTAGCTTGCCAATAATTCAGATTAATTTTAATATTTAAAGCCCTTTTTGAACTAAATGAACCACATGTTTTTTATAGGACTTTTTACAAAACAAGAAGCTATTTTTTGAACTAAAATTTCCCTTTTCGTATTTTATTTACTTTATTTTTTAATGCTTTGTACCTAACCTATGTATAGTACGTAAACATGTGTGATTATAATTTCCAGACTTTTTTTATACATTCACGTACAACCTAATGGATACATTTTGAAAATAGAGGAAAATTTTGTTGACACTTTGAATTTCTGCTAGTAAAAACATTTTTTTTTTTTCTTTCTTCTTTCTGCGTCAATGCTCGAGAGGGAGAAACAAAAAATTGGCCACACTGTGATAACTCTCACTATTTGTTCCAAATTACCAAACTTTGCTGGATTCGCCCATATGAATACCGTGGACCCTTTTTCACGCTAGTCTAAAATGGGGGATGGAAAGGGGGGGGGGGGAATCTCGTTAATGTTGGTTGCTCTCGCGTGACACCCCGAGATCATCCGGGGGCACCGTGCATGACATTTCTTCTCGTGCGTGAACAGCATTTCACGCAGAAGGAAGATGGGGAAATTTTGTGTTTTGGAGAAGTGTGAAAGTGGTGAAGGTTGCTAGCATTTTGTCGAGAAATTGATTTGATGCTTATTTTGTTTTAAAATTTTCTGTACGATAATATCCGATGCTTCAGTTTCGATATATTTTCATTATTAATTTAATATTTTTGACAAAAGGTTTCCCAAATGCTGTTAATGCTTTTACGACCATGCTGATTAATAAGCTGAAAAAAGTTTCTTTCTTTTCTGTACCTCTCCTTCTTTTTTTTTAAAGCCCTGTTTCTGAAAATTTGCGTAATTTTCATTCTTTTAATAAAATTGGTAGCTAAAAGACAAGGGTTGAAGATGCTACCCCCTCCTATAATTACTATTTTAGATTTGAAACAATTTCTTACAGCTTATAAGCATGATAGTGTGAAAAATGATAGTGCAACAAAAATGTTCCAGTTTGCTCATTAAGAAGAAGAAGTTGTACATATTGAGATTAAAAAAAATTTTACTTCTGATCTAATTATAGCTTTTTTAAAATCATAAAACAGTGACAAAAATTTATAAGTATGATTTGTAATCGCAACGTTATCGGTTATATTTAGTGTTCCGCATTTTCAATCCGATGCTTCCCCCCGTCTTAAAATTGAGATTTTCTGGTGTTTATATATATAATTCAGGAATTGATTCAAGATAACATACATTATCTTGAATTCTGCTTTCAAAAATATTAGGATTTCTATTTACTTTAAGATGATTTGCTTAAGACTGAATTGTTGATGAAAAATATTTTCAACTTAAATTTTATAATTTCGTATTGAATTTCAGTAATTCAAAGATATTACTGCAGATATATTTCTTGCTATCTCAGCTGTTTATTAGGCATGTGAAACACGGTGTATTAAATTTCATGTTGCGGAAGTTAGATGGATTTTAGATTGATTATTTACTTTGATAGCAGAAAACAATTTTTCAAAATAATAATAATAAATAAATTAAGTAAAAAAAATATTACACACACACATTACATATAATTGAAAAAATATTCGAATCCATTTAAAACATGCTAAATAAAAATTTGCGTGCAAAACTTGAACTGGGAAATATCATCTATTTTAAACCATTATTTACCCAGCGCCCAATTATTAATGGCTGACTTTATGTTTGGTTTTTGAAAAGCTCAAATTCTGTGACACTAAGGACTTGTCGCGAGGCATTTAAATAAATTAATAGTTCCTCAAAAATGTGCATATTGAGCAAATATAAAACATGTCGAAGAAGTAAAAAATCGAAAGAAATATTGAATAGCAACAAAAATAGACAATAAAAAATATGAATCATTACAAATTGGTACCGTCTCAAATTGCTCGTGATGACTTCGAACGGCACTGCAGGTTTAAAACATTTTTTCCATTAGAATAATTAAAAAAAGAGAAGATTTCTTTTCATTTCTTTTTTTTTTTTTTTTTTTTTTTTTTTTTTAGGAGCTATATTTTAAATTAGAATCCAAATATTTTCTTTCTTTTTATTTATTTATTTATTTATAGAGAAGTAGAATTTATTGTAAAAATGTAAGGAATATGCCTTAGCTCTCTTAAACATTCGTACAAAGATGGCAAACTTTTTTCTTCTGTTTTCATTAGCAGAAAATTTTTAATGACTTTTGAACAGTCCAATATAAATGAATACATTTTGTAATTAATAAACAATAGTTGTTATTTGGTATTTTCTAACTTGTCCCGTTATCGATACCGAAAAATTGCTAGTTAGTAAAATAGTAAATCGTTTTCTTCATTTTTAGCATAGCGTGTTCTGCTACATTTAATCTGAGTGCGTGTTTCATTTTGTCATGCTGTACTTCATATGTTCAACTTTGTCGAATGATCTTGTTAAAAATATTTAGCTGTTCGATAATTACTGCTATTTGAAATAGCTCTTGGTGATTTGTTGCTTAGTGAACCGGTAAATGTTAGCAACTGAATTATGTACCCATAAATTTCCTTTGTTGTAAATAAAATAGAACACGATTTGTTGTAATCGCTGTTAACACCTATTTCAAATCTGTTATCTTGTAAGAAGCTTATTTTAGATTTACACGCGTGCTGTTTAATATCTACCACTTAGCTCAGTTTGAATTGTAATTCGTAAGTCTCAGCAAATCGTAAAAAGCCGAAAAGCTTTTCATTTCGCTTCAGCGGATTGGACCCGTAGTTTTAAGCTTTTTCAAATTCATTGTAGCATATCTAAATATAAATCTTGTTAAATTGACGGAATTTTAAATTTATTCATATATTTTGCAAGCTTTTTCTTTTTTAAGAAAAAGGCAGTTTAATATTGAAAACTATCAGCACCATTTTCTTACTCTCCCCTTTTCAATGCTTCAGGATATTGGATAGGATAGTGAGGGCTTATCTGTAACCGTTCATTTAAAAACACTGAAAATTGCATTTTTATTTATGTTGTTATTTATTGCACGTGTAATCAGTTTGGAGAACTCTCGTTTTAATAAAATATTCTGCGATTGAAAGAGGAAAGCTTAAGCTATAAGAAATATGGGCGATTTCTGATAATATTGAACGTGCAATGAACTTGATGGCTGTGTTCAAAAAATTTATAATATGTGTATGTTCAGTTTTTATTGAAGGGCAAATTTTAAATAAAAGTTCAGATTTATTCTACTTTCAAGAAAGAAAGAAAATCCCAGGAATAAACGCGCAAAGGTTTCTTTTAATATAAGCAAATTAACTAATAGAGTGGGACGTCTAGTATTTTTTGGAAAGAGAGGGAGGGGGGGGGGGGGGCAGAAACGTTTTTTTCTTCCTTTTAAAGTTTCTTGTCTTTTTAAACTTACCTTAATATCTCACTCCAGCACGAAAATTTTTTAAACCTTAGTACATTCTTTAATAATTCTCTATGGTTTGCACACTTGATTTGCCAAAGCTCTTTTTCCTTTTTTTCTTATCAATGACGTCATTTTCAAACCTTTTTAATTTTCATGTAGTGCTTCACATTTAACCCTTAACAAGTATTGTTGGTGTAGAAATAAAGGCCAGTTAACTGCATATGGGTCCTAGGCATGGGTGGAATGCTCTCCGTGTCAGGGCTTTTATAGGGATCCGAGTCCGTATTTATGTGAGTTTCGGAAAAAACAACGGAAAACTCCAACGTCTAGGTCGACGAGGGCTGGGATCGAACTTGGCAATTTCCGTCTGCCAGTCTTCTCGGCCACCGGCGAGGCTACACGTGTTGGATATTCCTCTTTCGAACAAATTATGAATTATGAAATTAATGCTCCTTTTTTCATACAATATATAGTTGAATTGATAGGAAATGTTTTTTTTTTTTTTTTTTTCCCGTCTCCAAAACTTCTGCTACAGGGAGACATATTCCTAATCGGCGGTGCATGACCGCCAGTGACTTTCTCTTCCTGTGACATTTATGAGCCACATCATTTCCAATTTTCATGTTTGTCATCTATGGGCGATATGCTCGGATTGCTTAAGCGCTCACCAGCAGCGGTAGTGGTTATAAATAACTAAGTTTTACAGATATGAGGTGAAAAAACTAATAAAATATTTCGGTGGTTAAATCTATCTGATAAATTTTACTTGTAATGTCGAGGAACAAAATGAGATAATTTATAAAATAAATAAAAGTTTATTTTGTCAATTATTAGGGTAAAATAGGCTATTTGTCAAATTTTGTCAGAGGACGAAGTATTTCTTATGTGTAGATAGTTCCCGTCTTAAATTCAGTTTAGAAATTGTACATCGTTACCGCATATTCTTTTCTCTTTTTCTTCTCTAGGTAATTTAAAAAAAAAAAAAAAAAGTTTTATAAATTACTAATTTAGTTTTCATTACCTCATTACAATAAATAGCCTTCTCTTATTTGTTTTTAGAAATGCATGTTATAATAGAATGACTAAAATCTAAGAGTTAATAATAATAATAATAATAATAATAATAATAATAATAATAAAAATGCTCTATGCATTTAAAAATACATTATTATTATTACAAAAAAAAAAAAAAAAAGTCATAATTTGAAATTTTGCCACACACAACCACAAATATGAATAAATTCTTCTATGCGTGACTTTAAAACAGTAGCAATATAAACTTTTATTTATTTATTTATTTATTTTTTTTTTTTTTTTTTTAACAGAAAACAAAACAAAACGATAATAATCGCAAATGTAAATGGATATTTAACAAATCAAGAAATTGAGAAAATGTATTTTCATACCTCAGGGCTGCTATAATTTACTAATATAAGCTGCTTCTTCGTCTTCTTCTTTTTTTCCCCAATGTATAAAGTTATTTATTTTTAAATGCTAAACTCTATTCATAAATTTAATCATGCAATATTTATTACTATACCTAATAAATATTTGAATAATAAGCATGATGTTGTTAATAATATTATCCTTTTTCATGTTTTACTTTTTTAAGAAAATATCAATACACGATTATGTTTTATTCATTTTAATGCTGAATACTTTTATTCCATTTTATTTACAGACAGAAATTGCCAAAAGGTTAAATGCCATTATCGCACAAATCATACCGTTCCTATCTCAAGACGTAAGTTTATGTATATATTTTTTCTTATATCTATTAACTATTCATGAATGTTCAACTAAATTGAATATTTAGTAAGTGAATACTCGTTTCGTTTATCTAGCACCAACAACAAGTTGCCTCTGCTGTGGAAAGGGCGAAGCAAGTCACCATGACAGAACTAAATGCTATTATTGGGGTAAGTTTAATTTTAAAATACTATTGTAATTAACAAGTTTTTTTTATTTATTATTAAGGGGGCACAGTACACCTCAAATTGGACGGGGAATAAATAAAATGAAACTGCTTCGTTCTAAATAATTTGTCACTTCGTTTTTATTCACACGCAGTTAAATTGTGTTTTGAGGATACGTATTTACCAACAAAAATGATAGTTTGTTGTCTGTATTATTTTTCTATAACATGCTCTTAATTATGCATGTGATGAATTTGCGCGGGGAATTGGCCTTTAGCTTTTTATTTTTGTTTTCAGAAATAATATTATATGCAGGGGTCTGTCTGTCCAGAGGCAAATCGCACGTGACTAAATATATTTTCAAGGGATGAAATAAAAAGCTTTAAGATCATAAAGTCTACTAAAGCAGCAAGAACAACAAAAAATTGATGGTTTTTAAAACGACATATGTATTCAAAAACAAAAAATAATTAAATATCAGCTGGGGGAAAGAAAAGAGGGAGGGAGCATGATCTCTCTCACACACACACACACACACACACACACACACACACGAAAAAAAAAAAAAAGGGAAACGATGTCGTCTTTTGAACATTGTCTTACAAGATAAGACGTCTTTCGATGAAAATCTTCTTTACGACGATAATGAGAGAATAAAGGAGAAACTACATTTACAGAAACAAGGAGGCATTAAAATGATCAAAAATCGATCAATTAAGAAACATGTTAATACATGCAAAAACTATCTTTTTGAGATGTGTTGAATTAGATAAAATTAAAACTGTTTATAGTGTTAGAAAAGCAAGTGTGACTGGTGAATGTAAAAGTATCTTTTAATGCGACAATGAACTTTCAGTTAAAAAAAAAAAAAAAAAAAAAAAAAAAAAAATTATAAATTTATTACTACAAAAAGTTATGGATTCATTTAGTCTTATTTGTAGATTAGAAATGGCATATTAAAATTATCAATTGTTAAATTTCAAAATGCTCTTTGCGATATATATATATATTCTCTCTGCGGGGGAAAAAAATGAGCAAATTCTATGCTGTTATATGAGAAACCAGTAAATGAAGTTTCACGAAGATACAATCAACATATATAGTTACGCTCATCAGTGCCTGACTCTGTCACGCTTTAGGCAGAGCCTATCACCTGTTAGGCGTGCTGATTAGCAAAGGAATTCCACATAATTATTAATACCACATCTTTTTGAGATTGTTGATTAGCATTTTTTAAATATTCTGTGCAAGTTACCAATCACAGCAAAATTTTAACAGTTTTACCAATTACTGTAATATCAATGTTAGCAACGTACAGAAACACTGATGTTGGATGATGAATAATAAAAGCTTTTTTAACTAACACGGAAAGTTAAATCTATATATGTAAACGGCTAAAAGATTTCCTTGGATTCTGTCTATGTGTGAACGCAAGCTTTCATACTTTAATTAATTAAAAAAAAATCTAATTCTCCGATCGATAAGCAGTTTAATCCGACGTATTCAGAAAAATCGCCCCTTTCATTTGGTACCTTATTTGTAACGAATTTTTATGTTTTAAAATTAAAATATGAAAATAACAGCTTTAAAATGACATTTAAATTTTTAATTGTAATTTTTTTTTTTTTTTCCAGCATAAAATGAAATATACTTTCACGTGAAAATAAATATATAAATAAAATAAAATAAAAAATTAAATTTGCTCATGCATATGAAAAAATGACGTCTATGAAATAATAATAATTTTAAATTTTAAAGGTAACAAAGCGATAAATAAAGTGCGAAAATGTCGCACGGGCTTGCTAGCAAATGAATTATTTGAAGTGAGAAATAAATAGAATGAAATGATCATTTTTCAACAGACGCCTTAGTCGCCCTATAACTAACTAGTAGAAAATGACTCATGGAACAATTTCAACTTGACGCAACTACATAAAAATTAGTTTTGGGGAAATGATGTTATAAAGTTTTCGGAAAACCTTTTCAAACATTTCACAGGAAGAAAAATACATTATTACATGAAGAAATGGAAGATTTAATTAAAAAAGATATTCAAAATCCAAAAATAAAAGTATCCATTAAGACAGTATTTCTCCAGGGGCAGTGATTGAATAATGTATGCAAAAAATAGTGAATTTCTGTATATCTTGTATACCTTATGGAAAAAAAAAAAATACAGGTATTGCCCAATTTATGCACACCAATTGTAACATCAAAGCAAGATAATTTAATACAAAAATTAAATGAAAGAGGTAAAAATAAACTAGGAAGTTACTAACTTACATGGGAAAAAAAGAAGAAAAAAAAAGTCATTTACAATCGAAAAATTTCTTCTTGAAAGACGTTAAAATGAGAAATTTAAATTGCTTAATAATTGGAAATTAAAATAGTATTACTATTCGTAAAAAAAAAAAAAAAAAAAAAAAAAAAAAAAATTATATATATAAACTTAATTTTATTTTTAAAACTGACTAGTGTAAAATAATAATCCAGGTATTAAAATATAAGGATATTAATATATAATTCAATTAATATAATATTAAATTTCTTACAAGAACGAACTAATGGAAAATGGTGCGAAATGTTGATTGAAACTTAGAGTTTTTAGTTATCATTCATATTTTAAAGCTCAATTCAAGTTTTAAAAATCTCAAATTCTCATAAAATTTCACTATATAATTTTTCTTTCTTTTTTAAACTAGCTTTTTAGTGAATCTTTGTAGTAATGCAGGAATATATTCTGAAACTATGATGCTAAAAGGTTAGCTTTAAGCATATTTAAAAATTTAAGTGTGTATATAGGGTTAAGTGCACCAGTGATTGACACTTTTAGAGCAATCTCTGATGTTTTTAATGTTCCAGTCATCAGAATATATTTTTAGAAATCTTAAGTTAGTACATATAATATAAAAGACATTGAGAACTACATATATGTTAAAATATATACATTTGATAACAATTATTATTATTATTTTTAATGAAATTTTATTTGACGCCCACTCAATGTTCCAGTAATTCACACTGCCAGTTTTTCATTTTATCAGTAATTGGTCCCCTATGTTCCAGTGTTTGACACTGCTAGTTATTCCTTTTACCAGTTATTAGTACCCTACGCTCCAGTGTTTGACATAAAATGTTAAAATTCTTATGTGTAAAATAAAATATGATTTTCTTATTTATTAATTATTTCGGGATAGATGTCAATTACTGGAGCACCTACCCTATATATATATATATATATATTAAAAAAAAAAAAAAAAAATGTGTTTAATATTTTTATATTTTGTTGTATGTGTATTCAAAATTTAACGGTAGTTTACCGCCGTCTACTTGAAGATTGACATAAAACTCTTCTTTTTTCTTTTTAATCATTACAGATAAAAATTTTTATATTAAAAACTTAAAAAAATATATCAAAAGTAATATTTGATTCAGGTTTCAGGACCCGTGTAACGTTGTGTATTTGTATAACTTGTATAATTCAGACGCTGTATTTTTTAAGTACAATATAAACGGAATATATAACTGAAACTAAATCTATATAACATACTGAATATTTAAAATATTCACATAGCGTTTTTTTTTTTTCCTCCCTAAATAATTTTGAAGTAATCTCAAAAATTTAAATGTATTTGTTTCAGAAAAAATACTTTAGAATTGCCTTTTTTTTAATAGGATATAAATAGTTAAAACGTATCATGTTTTTAATACCAGTGAATGGCAAGTGCTCTTTAAAACTTTCCTGGGCTAGAAAAGGCATTTCTTTTCGTATTTCTAAGTAAACGTGATATGTTATCCCACTTTTTATAGTTTGTTGGCGATTGGAGCTGGTGGGAAATGTGGACAAGAGGCAAACAGATGTGCAAATATTGAATTTAGCCCTCTATCAGGTCCGCAGGGAGTTACACAATATTCCGAAAAGCAGGCTTATCTATCCCCCCCCCTCGATTTCTGCTTGTTTAGAGGGATTGGTCTTGTATAAAAACTATGAAATGGTAGGTTTCATAGATTGTTTCATGAAGGCTTACATATATACCTTTTCACATGAGTTTTTTTTTTTTTTTTTTTAATGGTGAGCTTTTTAAACTTTTACTACAGAGTTTTGTAGACTTTTATTTAATATTTCTTGATAATAATTAAAAATCTATGTATATGGAAACAATTTTTTTTTTTTTTTCGCTTCCTAATAATATAAATTGTAAATATAATAATAATAATACTTTTTGTTTCAGTTTGAATAAATTATACATTGGTGTTCAAAATTAAAGCAACAACCTGTTTTCTCGTTTTCTTCTTTTGCGCATAACTTTTAAACAAATAAACATATGAACATAAAATTTATATGACTTGTTCTTTATCATACCATTAATCGAATTTTATATAATTTTAGCATGAGTAATTTAAAGTATGCTTTGAAAAAAATTAAAAAATTCAACAATTTTAGAATAGAGAACTTAATGAAAAGTGGTGTTAAGGATGCATGACAGATAGATAAAGACGCACATGCCTTGAAATGTTACTCTAAATCTCAATTTTTCTTTCTGTATTCACTTTTCATTTACTTTTATAATAGACTTAAAAAATAAAAATAAATTAATAATTTGTAAACAATGAGCATCACTAGAATAATAAAAATGTCGATGAATAGTTTTATACTGAACATCTTTTCCAATTTTCATGTTTGTATGTATATATTTTAAAAAGTTATTCACGTGCCAAAAAAAAAAAAAAAAAAAGAAACAGAAAAGTGAATACAGGTAAAAAGATCCGGTTTTAATCTAACACATGGATGCATGTGCATCTTCAACTATTTGTAATGCATCCTTATGACTATTTTTCTTAAGTTTTCTTTTCTAAAATTGTTGAAATTTTTCATTTTTTCCAAAGCTTATTTTTGAGAAAAAATGAATGTCTATTAGTTTAAAAATTATTACTTATGCTAAAGTTATATAAAATTCAGTTAATGATATGATAACGAACATGCCATCCAAATTTTATGTTCATATATTTATTTGTTTAAAAGTTATGTGCAAAAGAAGAAAAAGAGAAAACAGGTTGTTACTTTAATTGTGAACACCAGTGTACTTACTCAAACAATAACTATAACCATACAAATTATACTTTCCAATATTTGACAAATATTGCACATATGTATTCTCAAAACTAAAATAATACATATATGTATATAATCAATTTCAGTTTGACTGTGTTAGCATCTGTTCTTAAGCAAAAATTGATTAATTTTGATTGTAAAGATTTTATACATATAAATCAAACTACTTAAGTTTTATATAATTGTTTTCTTTTTCAAAATTTTCCACACCTGAAACCCATTTTTAGTACGATATATATCAAATTACTGCATATATTTCATAAATGAAATATAAATATCTTGGTATTAAAAAACGTAAAGCACAGTGGCTATTAAAATTAAAGATTTAAAAAAGAAAAGAAAAGAAAAATCGACCGATAATTTGTGTAAAAATTGCTTCTTTCTTTCTATATTGTTGTTGAAAATCTTTTATTGGTTTTAAATTGTATTTTGTGATACAATATCCGAAATATACAAAATATTACAAGAGTTTATTGCTTAGTTCTAAATTAGATATTCCCTTTTTTTTTTTTTTTTTTTTTTTTTTTTCTCTCTTTTTCCTTTCTTTTCTTTTCTTTTTTAATTGTACCATAAAGCTCAAAAGAAAATATATTAAAATACTTTTTGTAAGAATGGTTAATTTTATTGGACTTACACAAATTGTCGGTTATGTTTTTCAGTATCTTTTAATTCTGTTGAACTCATTTTTTATTCCTGTAAAAGTTGTTTCTCCTTCATAGCCCAGTTATTGTTGGAAAAGTCGAGCTTGTGCTGTTTTTGTTGAAAGACGAAGTCATTTTAAAATGCGATTCTACCCTCTATGTCCTTTATTTCCCCCCTTTTATTTTTTATTATTTTATATGTTTAGTCATTATATTTTAATTAAAAAATATTTAGAATTATTGGTTTTATTTTTTAGTAACTTTTAATTCTGTTGATCTCTTCTCTGATTCCTGTAAAAGTTGTTTCTCCTTCATAACCCGTTATTGTCCAGCTTCTGGTGTATTTGTTTGAAATACAAGGACAGTATTTAATAAGTACAAAACTTTGAATAAACACCATAAAATGCAATAAACTCGCAACAATTGTTTCGGGTTGAAAGAACACACGACCCTTCGTCAGGCGAACAAAGTAGGCACGAGTGCTGCTTTGATTGCCTCGCGAAGGATCGTGTGTTTTTATGGCTCGAAACAGTTGTTGCGATTTTATTGCATTTTATGGTGTTTATTCAAAGTTTTGTACTTATTACTTTAAAACGTAAATTTCTTTGGTGCTTTCTTAATAAGGGGTAGTATTTGTCCTGATTTTCCTGAAAGTCATGCATACTTAAACATCGTTCTGAAATGTTCTTAATTGCCCTGAAACTCCTGACATTTTGAGCTATTATGCTATATATTGACATTTTACCAAATTAAGCTATTGAAAACTCAGCCGTGCTTTGCTGTGATCACTAGATAAATAATAAATGAAAATTCTGTAAGCACTAAGCAGCTCTGATGCTGCACAGCTTCACTCATGCTCTCTCTCTCCTGATGAAGGTTTAGGCTATTTTATTTTATTTTTTTTTATTTTTCGAAAACAAAACAATTGACGGGATTTTTTTTTTTTTTATTATTATTATTATTTATGGTGCTTGCTTATAAAGTTTACTTTTTTGCACCAGTTTTTTTTTTTTTTTTTTTTTTTTCCCTTCTTCCCCTGTGTATTTCACTGGCATTGCATTGTTGGGGGGATGTTTACATTATGATGCAGTTAACATGAATTAATGAACGAACAAGGTCAATAATTTTAGAACCCAGGAATATTGGTTGTCCCTGTTCTCTAAAAAATGATAAACATTTTGTTTTCTTATTTCATGTTTCTAAGGTAATAAGTGTCATAAATTATGATTGTTCCCACCACCCCACCCCCACCTTACATTAAAAGTTGGTCTCTGAAAAAAAAAAAAAAAAAAAAAACATAGTTTGAGAAAGTTTTGAAATATTTTAGTAGCGTTTCAGTTGCTCTAATTAAAGTTAGATTTTTAAATTCTAAAATGGTGAACCAAACGTTTCATTTTTATGCCATTTTAAATTTTCATATATATATATATATATATATATATATATATATATATATATATATATATATATATATAAATGCAATATGATATAAGCTCATTCGAAAATTGGATGTTTTTCTTTTCTTAAGTAAACTAGTTCTTTTTGCCTATGCACCGTAAATTCCAGGCATTTCGCTTATGTAGGTAGACTAGCAATTTTGTTACGAAAATGTCCTGAAATTTTCAAAAATACTACTCCTATGAAAGACGAAATCAATTTTAAGTGTGATTCTGCGCTCAGTGCCCTTTCTTTCCCTTTTTGTTTATTATTTTATTTACATACTACTAATTATATTAAAAAAAAAAAAAAAAAAAAAAAAATATATATATATATTGTCGGTTTTGTTTTTTAGTAGTTTTATTTTATGATTATTCTATTGAACTTGTCTCTTATTTCTGTAAAAGTTCTCCCCCCCCCCCCTCTCCCCTGCATTTATTGTTGGAAAGTCTAATTTCTACTGTTTTTGTTGAAAGACTAATGTTTAAGGCGATATCGTTTTTAGGCGTGATTCTTCTATCTGTGTCCTCCCCTCCCTTTATTTATTTTTATTTTATTGATTTATTTGCTTATAAAACCTTGCTTTAAAAAGTACAATTATTATTTATTTATTTATTTTTAAGTAAACTTTAGGATCTTTTTACTTTTGATTTGAAGCTTTGAAAAAGCTATTCAGTTGAAAATGTGTTTTTAAAGTTTAATGTATTTTCACGTAACTGTGATTTAACTGGCTTTTCTTTGCTGCTGCTTAACTTATCATAGACATAATTTCTCGAGTTTATTTGTTTACGTATTTATTTAACCACTTAATGATCTCGGTATAAGTCCATGAAGAAATAATTGAAATATATACAACGAGCAGAAAAAATGGAGAGTTTTAAACATTAACAACATTTTACAATTGAAAGTTAATTATTTATTTCCCCCCCCCTCTGCTCTCCCTGCTCCTTATTACCAAAATGTCTTCCAAGTTTTACCTTAAAAAAGAAGGAAGAAAAAAAAAAAAAAAAAGTCGTCTTCTATTATTTTTTTAAGCCTTTATATGAGGTGTTTGTTAGAAGAGCGATTTTTGTCTGGAACTAGCTTATCACTCGATCTTGAATTGTTGACAGAGCTGTGTCAACGTAATGTCTTCTCCTTTCTTTGCAGCTTACTGTATAAAACTACATTTTTCTTCTTTTCTTTAGATAAAGCAAAAGATGCGATTAAGATGTCCTGTAACTTTTCCAAGTTTTATTGCGTATTCGTCAAAAAAAGGCTTCTTGTCCTCTTGTCAATTTGTTAAGTGGACTTAATCTTCTTTTTTCTTTTTTTTCTTTCTCTGTGGCTTTCTTTGAACATTGAGTGATTTCATTATAATGATTTAGGACATTTTCTCTTTATTTACAAACATTTCTTTGATTTAACGTTTGTATGAAGAGCAATTTTTTGGTTGTTACAGTTTTTTAGGAGAGTGAATAGAATGATAGGAAAGTTTGATTAACGTAAATATTTTTAATAATGTAAAATAATAATGCTTCTCATGTAGTACATCAGAGATAAAAATTTTTGCCGTGTCTCAATTTCATTTTTGATTATTTTGTTTCGCATTTTAAATGTTTAATTTGCGTTGTAATATATTAAGAATTCTCCATATATCATTTATTTTATATATAAATGAATATTTTAATGATAGCAATATGATATATCTTTATTAAGTGTGTCCCCACCATTAATTCTCCACGCTAGCAGCCGTTTTCAGGATTTTTGCATGTTCAATAGATTCATTCTTGATATGTAAAGCGCACTATAAGTAATTTATTTTCGATATCTTTAAATTAAAAGATTATTTAAAAGAAAAATTAAACATTGATTTTGCATACATATTATTTTACAACAACAATAATAATAATAAATAAATAATACAACATTCCTCGTTAATTTCTGTTTTGCTTGAAGTGTTTTGCACATAAGTTTTAAAGTGATCGAATAATTCTGGATTTTATTGCACTTTACATTTTCTTAAAAAATAAATAAATAAATAAATAAATAAAATAACTAGCAATTACACATCGAAAAATAGTGAGTCATTACTAATATGTTCGAACGGAGCTCTGTAAATGTCTTCCCGAAAGAATTATCCAGTTTTCATGGTATTTCTGAGATTTAGAAACTATTAGTTTTCTAAAACATTTTAAAGTGCACTTGGATATAGTTTTGGCTATCATTAAAAAGAACTCTGTTTAGAAGAGAAAACGACGGGGGAAAAAAAAGAAAAAAACATATGTATACCTCTTTCTACATAAATAGTTCGGAGATTCTCCATTCTCTCAATCGAGTGAACAAGGTCCAATAAAATACCAACTCAATTGACTTGTTTTACCTCTTTTTAAATTCGCCAAAACATCTCGCTATTAGTAAATGTATACAATCTGGAGGAAAAGTATAAAATTTTCGACTATCTTGAGGATGGAGGGAAGGGTGAATCCCTCCCATTTGCCTGAATTCTTTTAAAACTTTTTTAAATGTGTTTCAAGATTGAATCCGATATCGAAACTTTTTCTCTCGCGGCCAACGTTTTCTGAAGTTTATAAGTAATAAAAATGCTACGGAAAAAACTCATCTTTTCCGCTCAGCACTTCAATTATTGGCTTATTTCCAGAAGCAGTCCGCCACTCAACTCCCCCACAAGTGCCCCCGAAGAGAACTTCTGTTTACTTCTAGCCTTTCCTCGTTTTAGAAAAGCGGGTTATATGAGCCGCTATAATAAACTTGTCGGTTTCTTTTTCGAGGAGTTTTGGAGTGTATTTTTACTCAACATGTTTGAAGGGAGAGAAATACTTAACTGAGATGTTGCAGCACTAGAAAACCTCTCACCACTGATTGTGGACGAAAATGGATAGACTGCTTTGCGTAGTTTGAAATTTTTGCGATGTATCTCTCTCTCTCTGTGATAATGGGACTTCTTTGGCCAGAAGCTAGGCTTTCTTACTCTCCGAAAATAAATATTCGTGTTCTGCTTTCCTTAATTGCCTAGTTTGATGTAGTTGGGTCAGAAATAAACAATGTCTTGTACCATCTCTTACCTCCACTTCTCCCTTCTAATATAAAGCAATTTTCTTTTGCTCTTTTGATTGCAGTGTATTCTATTACCGGAGTAATTTGTTCGGAAAAGTTAGATTTTTCTCGAAGTTGGATTATATTTTTTTGTTGATTGTTAAGATTTACTTTTATGTAATATTTCTTGCATATTATTTTAATGTCGTATGCCAGTGAACTGTAAATATCTTCTTCTATATACAATTTGTTTCTAGTAAAAATCGTTTATTTTTATGGGGAAGGATTAAAACAATACATAATTAAGTATAATCTAGGCAATAATTTTGTTTCTACGGAGAAAATTAAAATGTAATTTATTTTAACCATACTTTGAAGTGAAATTTCTCGTGTCTTTAAAGATTTATATGCATTTTTTAAATTATGTGTAGTACTCAATATTGTTTCCAAATTATAAATTTGCTAATGTTTGACAATACCGAATCTTCATATTTTATATGATGTATGATTTATCTTTGCTTCATCATTAATTTTTCCTTTTAACCTCAAAGTAAGAATTTGGCATTTTAAAGCTACTAAGATTAAACTATTGTTAGTTATTAAAATTAGACAATTTAGTTTGTGTTGTATATATACACCCCGCGACAAAAAGATAGGAACAAAGGGTTTTTTCTTTGATTTTTCATAAAATAACGTTATCTAAATTGTGCTTATCATTTATTATTATAATAAAATAACACTATTCCTGGACTAATTTTTGTTGTAAGACTAATTTAGAAAAATTTTAAGACTACACAGCGCGACAAAAAGATAGGAACAAGGGCTTTTTTTTTTTTTTTTTTTTTTTTAATTTTTGAATATGATTATTTTGAATATTATTCAAATATTTAATATGTTTTTGATATGATAATAAATGATCAGCACAATTTAGATAATGTTATTTTATGAAAAATTAAAAAAAACCTTTGTTCCTATCTTTTTGTCGCGGAGTGTAGTCTTAAATTAGAAAAATTTTAGTCTTAAAACTTTTCTAAATTAGTCTTAAAACAAAAATGAGTCCGGGAATAGTGTTATTTTATAATAATAATAAATGATAAGCACAATTTAGATAACGTTATTTTATGAAAAATCAAAGAAGTTCCTATCTTTCCCTTTGTTCCTATCTTTTTGTCGGGGGTGTACATTTATTTTTGCATAAATACATTTAACGTATTTTTGTTTCTGAATAGTAACAATTTTAGCAACCATTATGAAGGAAATGGTACTTGTAAAATACGTATTTTAATTATTTATTTCTAAGTCAAATTCCTTTTAGGATTTTCCTAACATTTCCCATTACCGTTTTTGTGAAGCTGGTAGATGGGAGGTGCCGGGTTCGATCCCAGGTCGCGCCCATCGACCTAGCCGTTCGGAGTTTTCCGTGGTTTCCTCCGAAACTTGCGTAAATACGGGCTAGGACCCCTTAGAAAGACCCCCACGGAGGGCATTCCCCCTCTAGGCCTAGGACACATCAGGAGTCAATCGGCCTTAAATCCTACAACCAACCAACCGTTTTTGTGAAGATTGTCAGATTGCGTATTATGTATCGATTTATGCAAAAAATGGAAGCGTTTAGCAGCCTTTTTATCCACTCCATTAAAAAAAAAAACAGCAACATCACGAGGTCTCACCCCCTACTTAGCTCCGCACAATGACGATTTCACTTCATAAAAAAAAAAAAAAAAAAAAAAAAAAAAAAAACGCACCATCACAAAATTTCAAATTTATAAAAGAAACCGATCACAAATATAAAATTTTTAAAAATAAAATAAAAAATAGTACTCTTCAGAAACAGTGCTGTATTTGAATGTAGAAAGTTATTTGACAATATTACTATATAAAATTGATCTTAATATAATAATAAAATTTTGGCAAAGACCTGGACCGTTCAGGTTTAAGTGATTTCAAAATTGGCTTTTCATATCGCAAGCAGATTTTTTATTATATTTTTTTTACATTGAATAAACATGAATTTATAGATAAAATATAAATATTTCGACCTTCTCAACCCCCCCCCCCCCCCCAATAAAATAAATAAATAAATAAACTTTTTCTATACTGTCCGTTTCGATAGTGATTATTATTAATTTTCTTTTTTCTTTCAAAGAGAGAGAGAGAGAAAAAAAATATTTTGATGAAATTCTGGCACAAGCAGAATTTAGTTCAGTATGGAGGATTTTTTGTATTTATTATTATTATTTTTTTTTTTTTCTCCAAATTATAACATCGCTTTCAAATTATTCAATTATATTTTCAATTTCGATACATGTCCAACTATCGTAAAACTGGTATCGTAAAAATCCGTAGATTGAGACTAATAGTCGTCCGTACTAGTATAATAAATAAAAAATATTAATTTTTTTTTTTTTTTTCTTTTTTTTTAAGTGAACTTCATCACAAAATTCAAATTCATAAAAAGGGCGCTTTCGTAAATTTAAATGCACGAAAAATTATTCAGTTTTAGTTAGCATATCAAATTACTGCATGCACTTGGTTTAATGTAGCTTTTTTTAGCTTAAAATTTCATATCTTGATATTAAATGTAAAAAAATATAATGCCTGCTAAAGTTGGAGGTTTTAGATGATATATCCCTCCTCCCCCCCACACACACACACACACAGAGAGAGAGAGAGAGAGAGAGATAAATAAATAAAATAATTATTATATAATTATAATAATAACGAAATAAAAATACATAAATAATAATATTAAATGAATAAAATAAACTAAGACCAAAAAGTTAAAAACCATGATCCGTCCTCTGAGTACTGAGGATAAGCAATTTCGCAGTAAAACTATTTTTTTTACCTGAACAGTGTCTGAATTAAAAAATAATCTTATAAGAAAAAATTTGCCTTGCTGTTCCTTTATCCTTGCTTTGTTCAGTTCAAAATTCTTAGTCATTAAAATTAGACCCGTAAGCATCGCATCCTTGCAACTAGTCTGAAAAAATAATTATTAAAGAATTCACTGTAAAACTCGTTTCCCAGTCTAAGTACCGCCGTAACTGGTAAGCAAACATGCTATGCCAATCGTTTAACAGTTAGTAAATCTGAAGCGCATCCGGAGGAATTTGAAACTTATCTTAAGCGTTTGATTAATTTTCATATTTCTAATTTATCATGTATATTTTCAATAAAGGAGTGTGTGTGTGGGGGGGGGGGGGGGGGTATTGAAAGTTTTTTTTTGGGGGGAATATGCAGAATATTTCAGGAAGTCAAAGAAGTAAATTTATTCAAGATGCTTTTAAATACCTGTAAAACTCGTTTCCCAGCCTAAGTACCGCCGTAACTGGTAAGCAAACATGCTATGCCATAATCGTTTAACAATTAGTAAATCTGAAGCGCATCCGGAGGAACTTGAAACTTATCTTAAGCGTTTGATTAATTTTCATATTTCTAATTTATCATGTATATTTTCAATAAAGGAGTGTGTGTGTGTGTGGGGGGGGGGGGGTATTGAAAGTTTTTTTTGGGGGGGAATATGCAGAATATTTCAGGAAGTCAAAGAAGTAAATTTATTCAAGATGCTTTTAAATACCTGTAAAACTCGTTTCCCAGCCTAAGTACCGCCGTAACTGGTAAGCAAACATGCTATGCCATAATCGTTTAACAATTAGTAAATCTGAAGCGCATCCGAAGGAACTTGAAACTTATCTTAAGCGTTTGATTAATTTTCATATTTCTAATTTATCATGTATATTTTTCAATAAAGATGGGGGGGGGATTGAAAGTTTTTTTTTTTTTTTTTTTTTTTTTTTTTTTTTTTAAATATGCAGAATATTTCAAAAAGTCAAAGAAGAAAGTTATAAAGGAATAAGTTGTCAATTAATCCATTATATAAATTGAATAACTGATATTTTGTTTGAAGATATTGTATTTTCTCAACTTTGTTATTTCAGAATTGGGCAAAATTAAAATATAATAATAGTTAGGTAAGCTGACAAATAAATTGATATAAGAGTTAGCAGAACTTTTTAGACATTTTAGCTTATACATTAATTGCTAGAAATGTTACTTTTCTGAAAATTTGTTTTCTGTTACTCCTTTTATTATTACTTTCTTCTGTATTCAATAGAAGAAAGTATCGGTTTTGTAAAAATTTTGACAGCGTGTTTTCGATGAATTTACACGTTTAAAGAGGTGTAGAACACAATCTGTGCGTGTGAGTGTGTATTAAAATTTTATGGCAACTATATCTCAGGAAACCATTACACGGAATTTTATACAAATTGGTATATAGTTGCTGCTTAAATAAAATAGTACCTATCAACTTTTGATGAAAATCGTCCAACAGGTGGCGTTTCCATTCACCTTTTTTCCCCTCTAATTTTTTTTTTTTTTTTTTTTACATGGTAATATAAGAGAAAATTTCGTATAAATGTGCATAATGAATGACAATTATTTCCTACAAATTATTACGAAATTAAAAAGAATTACTTATAATAGTAATTAGTAATAATAATAATTTTTTTTTCTTTTTTGTATCTGTAGGAGTACCACTTGCATAAATATAGATATCTTTTAAAAGAATTTGTCAATACCATTTAAACGAATGTTTGAACTATCCACCTGTGATAATTTAAAACAAAGTTGACTTACTTTGGATATTTAGTGTTATATTTCTTTGGGAGGACAATCGTCTACATACATAATCGAAGATAATTTTAATAAATAATTTGTACTGAGTAAATTTGTATAGGAAAATATTGAAGGAAGTTTTGAAATGGGCCACAATTTTTTTCTATTGTGTTCATCGCTTTGTCACGTATCTAATTTATACATATTTCTGCTAATAAGAAAATGATTTTTCATATATGTTTCTTCTTTTTTGTTGTAAAATCATTGAGTTTATCGCAAGAATGGAAAAAATTAAATTACTTTTAAGTTTTGTGCATTTTATCAGACCTTATTTCTACAAATTCTCCGCTCTCGATTTCAATCTCGTAGTTGAAATCGAGAGCTGGTACAACTTGGTCACTTACTACATTAAATATAGGGTAAGTGCACCAGCGATTGGCACTTTTAGAGCAATCTCTGATGTTTTTAATGTTCTAGTCACCAGAAAATATTTTTAGAAATCTTAAGTTAGTACAATATGGTGTGAAAGACATCCAGAACCACATATGTTAAAATATATACATTTGATAACAATTATTATTTTTTTTTTATGAATTTTTATTTGATACCCACTCAGTGTTCCAGTAATTGACACTGCCAGTTTTTCATTTTATCAGTAATTGGCCCCCTATGTTCCTGTTTGACACTGCTAGTTTTCATTTTACCAGTTATTAGCACCCTATGCTCCAGTGTTTGACATAAAATGTTAAAATTGTAAAATGTAAAATATATTATTTTATTATTTTTCTTATCTATTAATTATTTCGGATAGGTGTCAATTACTGGAGCATGTCAATCACTGGAGCACCAACCCTACCTTTTCATGTTATTTTGAAGATGATTTTTTGCAATATTCAATATGTTTTTAAATATATATATATATATATATATAGTATACTATATATTAAGTATTAAATAAAATAATAGTATCTAGCAAGAAAATGAAAAATTTCACTTGAAAAATAAATAAATAAAAATAAAATAAAAAATACTTTTGCAAAACACTTTCTTGAATACCTTCATATTGTTCATATAAAAGGTGTAAGAATTTTTTCCTCGAACCTTCCGAAGTCTAACATCTTGAAACGAATTTTGTATTTCGTAGATTCGATTTATTAATACGTTTATTTTTACTATTTGGTTTTTAGTCTTTTAGACAGAAGATTTTAAAGTCTTTTTTCATATAAAAGAACCTCGAAGGCAAGGCAAGAGTAATAACTCGCTTTTTCGCAGACTTATATATTTCTGAAATTTTTTTATTGTTTTTGGTGAAAAGAATTTTTTTTATTCCCGAAGTATTTTATAGTATTACCTCAGTTTTACAGTTATTATTATTAAACCGTAGTTTAGTCATTTTTTATGTTTTCTTCTCCATTCTAAATGCACAAATAGATTTTAACTTGAAACTAATCACGGGGGGAGGGGGATCACTTTAAAACCCTTTTATATTTATTTCTGATGTTATGCAAGCTAATATCGTGAGATCGTTAAAGCACACTTATTCTAAAGAAACATCGCATTGCGCATCATCTCTTGCCCGTCTCCTTCCCTCACCCCTTTCTCAAACAGACAAAAGAGATTAATTCGATAAATCTCATTTTTCCGCATGCCGCTTGGAGTATTCCTTTACTACTTGTCGTCGCTGTTTGTCGTCGACATTTAACGCTTGACAACGTAAATGTCGAACGATAAAAACTCCCCCAACAAAATTGTGAAAACCTACTGCCACTCAAATGAAAAAGAAGGAAAAGAAAAACAAACGCGCCAAGTCATAATTACTTTCCGCCGAATATCACGTGACCTCCGGGCGCACATAGTACCGGGCGTGAAAACCGTAATTAATCATTATTGCGGTCGGAGAGAGTGAAAAAAAAAAAAAGACAGAAAAATAAACGAAAATGAAACGAAAGGCAGGATTAAAGAGGTTGACACGGGAGCTGTGACGTCAGCGGTGTCACGTGACAAACCCTTCTCCCATTTTTTTTTTTTTTTTTTTCTTTTCCTCCTTTTTACGATTTATTTTTATCCGATTTTCGTCCTGTGTGTTTTGAGTTTTGCTTTAAGTGTGCATTGTGTTGATTACCCCTTTTTTCCCTGCTAATCCGATGGATGTTCCGACCCATGTTGCTCTCTCATTTGCAAAGCAAATATGCAGCGGATGAATTAAGTTTTATCGATATTTAGATATATACTTTTTTTTCATTGTTGTATCTTCAAATATCTTTATTTATTTTTTCTGTCTTTTTCTCTCTCTTGTCGGCACTTGTAAAATCTGATTTACTGCTCCGTTTTTCGGAATTAAAAATGGCTCATTTTTAATTTGGAGAGGGTTCATAATTTCATTTTGAGGCTTTTCTTTTAAAAAGAACAAGGGGGGGGGGGATTTTTAAAGTCGATATTACATTTTTGTATAGATTTTGTTTCTTAATTTATTTTTGCTTCTTGTTAATTTGTTGTGTACGAGTTATTAGCGAATTCAGTTCTTATGGATTTTCTGCAGTGTTTTGAACTCATTAAGTTTTATTTATTTTTTTCCCCTCGCAGTTTCTTTACTAATTGTGTTCATTAATTTTAAGATGATGGTATAATTTTGTGGATTTTGTGGTTTTTAATAAATCGTTTGGCTAAATGTTAGACATAATTATTTTTATATGCATCTGAAGTTTTTCGTTTTAAAAGGAATTTTAATGAGTTTTGAATATCTAATAAATGCTTATTGATTTTTATATATTTATTTTTTGATGTTGTAATTAAATTATGCAATACAAATTTAGAGTTTTAACACTTTTTTTTTTTTTTTTTTTTTAACGTAACGTGAGGAGTTTTTATTCAAAATCTGTGCAGGTTATACACACACACACACACACACACACACACACACACACACACACACACACACAAAAAAAAAAAAAAATTTTTTTTTTCTATTTTTGTATTTCTGATATTACAAAATTTTTATTATTTTTATTATTGTTGTATTCATTTTATTCTCAGACATTTCAGTGTATGTATGTTCAAAAGAATTTAATTATAAGTAAAGAAACGTTCTTTAAACTTTTATTTTTTAAAGAGAAAAAAAAAATTGGATTTAATATATTGAGATGATGTGAAGGCATCATGTTAAAATATTTATGATATTATAGAACATTAGCAATATTTGTGAGTGGGGGGGGGGGGGGTATTAATGTGCTGTTGTTGTGGGGATTAAGGTCGATTGACTGCATTAGGGTTCTAGGCTTGAGGGGAAGTGTCCTCCGTGGAGGTCTTTCTAAGGGATCCTAGCCCGTATTTACGCAAGTTTTGGAGAAAACCACGGAAAACTCCGAACGGCTAGGCCTGGGATCGGACCCGCCTCCTCACGTCTACTAGCTTTGAGCTCGCCGCTGGTGGGCATAGGGTATTATTGTGTAAATGAAATAAATATTTGTCGTAAAATAAAGTTTTTCACACGTCAAAAACAGAAATTTCCATTCGTAACTTTAACATAAATTAAGATGTTGTGACAAACATTTTAAAGATAATAAATTAATAGATTTTTAAACTGTTCCTTCTCTGTTCGGTAGATGGCAACACTCCTTTGAAATTTAACAAATGTTTCAGAGGAAGCCATATACAGAAGTCAGTTTCGGTGTTTTAGTAGGTGAGAGTGCACCTTGCTACTTAAATGATACACTCGTGCTCAGTTTTTTTTTTTTTTTTTTTCCCCTTCAACCTGAAGAATGGTCGTGCTATTATTTTGACTTGAAAAATCTGTTGCACGTTCTTGAAATGTGTAGTGTTTATTTACAAAAAATATTAATTAAATTAAATTTTATTAGAATTTGATGTAATTAACATATAGATGTTTCAAACCAAAACAAAAATGTTATTTTTTTCGTTTTACATGTTTATGCGTCTGTTAGTCTTTCTTTTTCAGCAATTTTTAAAAGGAAATGTGTAGTGAACGATAAAGGGTTCATTGTAGATACTGAAGCAATGTGTAATTTTACTGGTATATATATATATATACATACAGTCGAACGTCGTTAACTTGAATCTCAAGGGGAATTAAAAAAAAAAAAAAAAAAAAAGTTCATATTATCATTAGTTTATGCCACCAGTAACTCAGAAACTAATTTTCATTTTGACGGGGATTGTAGAAACAGTTCATTTTAAAAGTAATTCACGTTAACGAGGTTCGACTATATATATATATATATATATATATATATATATATATGTGTGTGTGTGTGTGTGTGTGTGTGTGTGTGTGTGTGTGTGTGTGAGAGAGAGAGAGAGGGGGGGGGGGAAATTATTCACATGATATATTTTACAATGTTTCTATTGGTTTTCCCTTATGCTTTTTCGTGTTCATGCATTTAAAGGACTGTTTTATTGTGTAACTTGTAAAAAATTGAAAATGTTTAAATTCTTTTGTGTATTCATTTTGGTAATTGCAGTTCATTTTTTCCTAGCAACAGATGCATGCTCAGCAGATGCCTCCTCACGCTCACGCGCCTCCTCTCCCCATGATGCCTCACGCGGCGGCGGCCATGGCAGGGCTACAGCCTCCCACCCTCCCCCCTAGCAGTGCGGCGGGGTTACTAGCCCTCTCTAGCTCGCTGGCCGCTGCTGGCCCCGCTGCGCACCTATCGGCAGCTGCGGTCTCCTCTGTGGGCGCTCTCAAAGATCACAGGGATGAAAAACGATCAAGTTCCGGTGAGTCTGTAATTTCTTTTTCCTCTTATTATCGAGTTTATTTTCTAAAAATATTCCATGCAAATATTTTAGTACATATTTTTTTTTTTTTTTCAAAAGTGACGTTATCTAATACCTTCTAAATTGATATTTCACGCACTTCATTAGATATTTGTGAGATAAAATATCATTCACGGTGAGAGTATATATATATATATAATTTGACGATATTAGTAATTGAAGAATTTTGTTTAAAAAAAAAAAAAAAAAAACATTGAATCCTTTGAATCAGTAATCTGTTTCTACTATTTTGCTACAAAACTTAATTTTTTTCAGCAGAAGGGAAGAAAAAAAAAAAAAAAAAAAAAAAAAAAAAAATCACGCAAAAATTTTAAAACAGATATTTCGCAAATTTGATTAGATATTTGCGAAATAGGATATAATCATGGTTAAAAGAATAAAATGTTCAATCAATTATCTTTAGTAATTAATATAAATTCAAAATCTCAATGATTACAGAGTCGAAAAATGGCTTTTAAGTTACAGTGAGTCAGTAATTTGTTACCACTATTATTTATCTTACTTAAAATAATATATTTTTTTTTTTTTTTTTTTTTTTTTTTTTATAAAACGATGTTATTTATCATTTTGGTATTTTTACGAACTTGATTAGATTCTTATGTGATATAATATAATTCACAGTTAGAGAATAAAATATCTCAATAGGAAAATTCTGGTAATTAAAGACATTCTGAATCAATTTCAAAGATGACAGGTTTGAAAAACAAGTATCAGTCTGTCAGTAATTTTTTTTCTATGTTATCGAGCTGATTTTTTAAAATGCGACGTTATTTAAAATCTAAATGAATATTTCACGAGTGATTCATGGCTCGAAAACAAAATACCTCAATCGGAGAAATTGGGAATTAAAAGAATGCTAAATTTCAAAGATGATAGGGTAGAAAAACAATCAAATGCCTGTGAGGCAGCATTTTTTTTTTTGTTTTGTTTTGTTTTTTTCTGCTATCGAGAAAGTTTTTGTTAAACAACTCATGCATATTCTTTGCGAATATTTTAATGTTTTTACAAAATTATGCTATCTAACATAACCTGAGCTGATGTTTCACAAACTTAGTTAAATGTCAAGTGAAGTCCAAGTATAATGTAATTCATGTTTAGTGAATAAAATACCTCACTTGAAGATATAGAATTCACTCGTCTTTTTCATTAAAGTTTTTAATGAAATATATATTTGATCGCACTTGTGTTTAAAAGAGAGAGAGAGAGAGAAAATTGCTGCCCCTAGGAGTTTTTTTTTTTTTTTTGCTGCCTTTTTACAAAATTCAAATCTATTAAATGGTCGTCTTCATAAAATTCAAATTCATAAAGGCCATTTCTCAAAATTTCGTTTTATAAGAAGATTCTTAAAAAATAAATAAATTAAATCCATATTTTCAAAACACTAACTTGCTATTAAAACATTATATTGCTAAAATGAAAGGTTTTACACGATAATTTTTTTCCCGAAATTAAATCTCAAAAATATTTTGTTTTTCACAAAAATAGGACCCAAAAAATAAAAACCTAAATCGATTTCTGCCCCCCCCCCTTTTTTTTTAAATTCCTTTTAATGAATATATATATATAAATAGTAAAAGGAAAGTTATGTAATCGATTGCATTTAATATGTGTGTTCCTAATTGAGTTTTCCTCATTAGTTTTCATTATTTTATTATTTTATTTGTAATTTAGATATAATTTAAAATCCTCGTAATTTATTTATTCTTTTTGAAAATAATTAATTCGTCAGTATTTTAGTAATTATGTGTCTGACTTTGCACCTGATTTCGCGCTTAAACAATAAAAAGAGATGCAACATTTGAAAGATCTGTCTGCTCAAAAGATGGATCTTGATGGATCACCAGTATCCCGTTGGGACATGTCTTGCATGCAAAACAAGCTTTAGTCTTGTTTGCAATTTTCTTTCATTTTATTTCCATATCCTTTTCTATTTTAATGTTCAAAATAGTCTTCAAGCACAGGCTTATTCCGTAGATCACTCAATTCATTTTGTCAAAAGTGACTTTGAATGCTAAGTAATCTTGAAAGAAGTTTTTGCCTTTGTTTTTTTTTTATAAGACGCATTATTATGAAGAAACATTGTGGCTATGTTTCGAGTTGGTATTAGTTATATAAGAGATTTTTTTTTTTTTTTTTTTTTTTTTTTCTTCCTGACAGTAATGTCTCTTTATCAAGTCTGCACTATCATGAAATAAAATTTTACAGGGGTGAAACTTTTACATGGTTTTTAGTAATTTACATTCAAGGTTTTTAGTAATTGTGCTGTCTCCGAATTTAGTATTGAAATTATTTTCTTTTTATAGAAATTTGTCATTTTAAAATGTTTAATTTAGCCAATATATTGAAAACTCACAATATCATCACTTGTTAGGTAGCTCTATGATATATCATTAATAAGTCTACTCTATCTGCATGCAAGTAGCAGTTTTCAGGGTTTTTGCATGTTGAATAATTTCACACCTATGATTTTATTCCAGTTTTTTTAATGTAGTCAAAACAAATTTAGATTATTAGAAATCAATTATATTTATTCTTTCTGGATTAAGAAGACAATATGCCGAAGAATTTTATCTACACTAGACAATATTACTTCACTTTTGTTCATCTATTATTGTCAACAAGTGTAATCTAATTTCCAGTTGTATTTGGTCCAGTTGGTATAGCTTTATTTCCAGTACGCTTTTCTTATATGTTTATTACCAAAAGTTATACGTAATCATTAGCATACGTACAGATTTACTAGTTTCTGAAAATATCACGTATATGTCGTAATCAAAACAGTTTAATCACCCCCCGCCCCCCCCAAAATTATATTCCTATTTATCATTTCGTAAATAAAAACACAATAAAATTTTAAGTTTGTCAATGTGCGTAATTTTATTCAAAATTTTTCTTTTCTGTTTTATATATTACACAGAACGCTTGAGTATACGCATTTTCTTGAATGTGTGCTTTTGTGAAATATTACTTTATAATGCAACAAGAAATATCAAAGCAATAAAATTAATCTTTATTCAACGTTTACATATCCAAGGGATGGACCCAGACAAAAACTAGGACCATGTAGCTATCCCATCACAAAAATAGAAGTAAATGTAAACGGCCAATTCCATGTAATTTCCAGTGAATTTCTTTTATTTAACAAGTGTTTTCTTGAAATATTGCTTCCCATAATGCAGTGATAAATATTAAAACAATGAAAAATTTATTTATTACAGTGTACTTACATATTCAAAAGAACTGAAAATTTCAATATTCAGCAAGCTTTTTGCCTAAATACATATAACCTAACAACATTAAAAATTTGCCTTCTCGAATAATTTAAACTTTATCTCCTCCGGCACGCATCCGGTGTTATAGTTAGTTTTAGCTCTCTCATTGAAGAAAACAAATTCAATAATTTTTAAAAGCCGCCTTCCGTAATGGTGTTACATGCGGCTTGATACTTCAGGGTCACATTCGCTTCACCCCATCAGACTTATTTATATAGTTATTCAATCCCTGAATATTTTATACAGCCCCTTTTATGGCCTGACGGTTGCAGTACGTACAAAAAGGACGGAAGAGAGTGAACGAAAGGGAGAGAAAATTTAATCTCGGTGCGAGGCTTATAATTTGCCGCCATTATGCTGCGGGGTGGATGAAGTCACGTGACTATATTCCTCCGCAGGGACTAATTATCGGCCCCAGTAATGGCCCACTTACTTGAGATTAATGAGAGCAGCGCGCGGCGGGCGATTAATCCGATTTCAATCTCGTATTTTTGGTTGCACCCTCTGCCCCCCACGTAAGCTTTGCTGTGCATTGTCCTCTCTTCACCCCACCCACCAAAGCAGAAGATATATAGTAGGTTTTGTGTATGTGTGTTATAAAAGGGTTTCATTTAAGGAAATTGGAGTGGTTTTGGTAAAATTTTCTCTGTTGTAAAGAGTTTCTGCTGAAAGAGAATTTGTCTCATAAAACTGGATATAAGTAATGATTTTTAATGTGGTAAAATTTTAGAACCTATGTCGCGTTTAATGTATAGGATGATTTTGTAATGAGCGCGTAATGAAGGTGGCTCTTGCAGTGTATATTTATTGAAGTTCTAGGATTATTGTAAGTGGCATAATTGTTTTAAAAATAGATTATTCGTTTTATGGATATTTAATTATGCTTAATGCATAGAGTTAGTTTTCTTAGGATTCGGCTCTGTTTTGCTATTGCTTTGAATCATAAATATAGTTAAGTGGAAATTTCCATTGTTCTTTTGTGTTTTTATTACACTTGAAGTTATTTATTTCAGGACTGTTTTTTTTTTTTAAGACAAAAAAATAGTTTCTGCTTTGCCAGTGGCAATAAGCGGCTGTAACCGTAATCCGGCAAAAATCGGCAATAACTGGCAAAAACGTATTTTATGACAGCATCTGAAACTTTATTAGTTAGTTCTAAATTAATAAATACATTTGATTCAGAATAAATAACAAATAAAATATTATGAGATAACATTACTGATTTAAAAGAAAGAAAAGTAACTTTTAATTATTTATTTTTGTTAGCAGCATGGTGTCTAATTTTATAATTTTATCTGTATACGACTATTAGAGCAATTTACATTTTAACAAAAATAGAAAATTCTATCCAATAATTTCTTTTAAAGGATTATATAAATATTTCTGTTTTTCCAGTGAAAGAAAATTGATATCGAAGCCACTATATGAACATTTATTATACAAATAAAATGTTTTTAGAATCATGAGGACATTCAATATTTTGGCTTTTTAAAAAGCATGGATTTTTCCAGTTTTGTCTTCTAATATTAGTTGAGCTGCCAGTGTCTGTTATGCACCTTATATTCGAAAATGAATTATATTATTGCTAAATTCTAAATTTTGATATGTGCATAAAGATGTTGTAAGCGTCTGAGTGTATTCTTGATAATTGACACAATTTTTACTTTTCTTCCAATATCATGGAGATACATTCAATTTCCTATCGATTAATTTATTAATAATATCTATTCAATTTCTTATTATCAACTTTTATTTTCAAGTGTTAAACGCCCATGATTTTACAGTATAAATATTCTTTAAACTACACTTTTGGGTCACAATAATTGTTAAAAATTCCAACTTATTATTTGTATCCAAAAGATTCTCTCTTTCACTTTATTTTAATATAGTTGAGCAAATAAAATTTTAATGATAATTGTCAAAATTCTTTTGAGAAAAGACTTTCTTTTAAAAAGTAAAAATAAATAAATAGATAAATTTTAGTCGATTGCTCCTATTATATTTACCATAATACTCAGGCTTTATTATTATTATTTTTTTAATTGATATTCTTTCAATTAAAAAACACTTTGGAGATACTTGTGTTGTAATAAAGACATAATATTTTGTAGACATTGAAATTACAATAATTGCTGAAAATTGTCATAAATCTAAGATGGCAAAATAATGAATCAAAGGGAAACCTGTTTATACAATTTGATAATTTTTTGATTGGATGATAAATATTATTAATTATTTTTGCATTTATTTTCGTGTATGATATATTTGATTTCCTGCAGAAATGAATTTTATTGTTTTTAAACACGCAAGTCTTTTTTTTTTTTTTTTTTTTTTTTTCCCGTGGTGGAGGTTTTTTTTTTTTTAAGTCAATCGCTTAAAAATAAACTTGAATGTTAATTATTTATGTTTTTTTTTTTTTTTTTTAATACATGTGGGATTTGCTTTTTCCTGTAGTAATAAATTTTGTCATTTACAAATAAATTTTTATGTTGTCCAATAGAATTTTTTTAAATTTATTTATTTCAAAAGAAAACTGCTTTCATTTCTGCACATTTTTATGTATTTTATATTGTTAATTTTTCTCTTGTATTATTTTGATAATCTCTTTATCCACTGCAATCTACGGGCATATTGTTACCGAAACACTTTAGGAAATCTCATAAATTATAACAATCTTCCAACTACCGCACTATGAACGTTTTATTTTTCCCAAATAGTCCACAACTCCATTTTTTTTTCAAACATGTGATATATATATTTTTTCATCTCTCCCTTGCGGACGCATCTATTCCCCCATGTTCTGCTCTCTCCCTGTTGTATCCCTCTCAAATTGTCATTGAGAACGACGGCGAAAGAACAATTTATTTCTTTTTCGTTTCCGCTTTTTTTCCGTTTTTGAAGGGTGGTGTAGAGATTGAAGTGACAGTCGATCCCCCTTCTTCAGACCACAGTTTGGGACGGATAGAATGTTGTATTTGAAGGTGTATCAAATTTCCCTGAAAATGGGGAACATGAGACGAATCGGGAGGAACGCAAAGAATAGTCGGATATTTTAACTGTGTGCGTGCGCATATGTTTTCGTTTATGTTTGTGTATTCCGACATCGAGGAATTTCGTTTGTGCAGCGTGCTTTAGTTTTTGTGTAGGTAGTTGAATAGAAAAATAAGGAAAAATATTCAACGTATCCAGGGCCTGTGCAGGCCCCCGATCCCAATTTAAAAGAAGGCCCTGAAATCAGTAATCATTTGGAATTTGTGAACATTTTACATATATTCAAAATTCCTTTATGTTCTGTGGGGTATAAAGCCCTCAATTATTGGTTTGAGTCTGGGCTGCCATTTTTGTAGCTTATAAGTCAGTCCTATTACATATATGAATGTATCTAAATTTGTAAGGGAAAAAACAGTAATAAAATAATTATTCAAAAATACGTTATTTTTCATTTTTCAACTCATTATCTATGGGGCAATGAAATAGTTATATAAGCATTTCCGTGCACTGATGACGATACGCTAAATGCTATATTTTATTATTTCCTTTGGCTTTCAAGACGCTCATGAATTTTCTTGTGTTTGTAAGCATTTCTTATCTCGGGAAGTCCTTTATGCCAAACTGAGATTACTTATTACAATATGGAAAATCTGAATGGAACAAAGGGATTTATTATTATTTATTATTTTAAATTGGAAAAAGGGAGGGGGGGTAGCCATTTTACTTAGATTAAAAAAAAAAAAAACTGAACTGAAGTTTTATAAAATACATCCAAGACATATGCAGTGCTCTTTTACTAACTTCCTATTGTCCAAATTAATAAAGGGGAAGGACGAAACTTAATGTAAAATATTTTTGTTTTGAGGAGTATGTAGTTTTTTTTTTCTATACGTAGGCCAAATATATCTTCAAATAAACTAAAACTTCATTGAAGCAAATTTCCTTTAGTTAAAAAAATCAAAATTGTATACTGGTTGTTACATATGACTGAAAGAAACGCAGAATATAAATCTACTAAAAATGACAACTTTGACATAAATAGACGTATATTACTTCCAGAATTGTTTTTCTAAGCTTGAGCGCATATAGCATTATTTATGTAATTTGGGTGGAGGCGGTCTGCGCCCAGGGCGGTACAACACAATACTTTCTCCCACTTTGACATTGACTATAATAAAATCATAACCAAAAATTCAAGCATAGATCTTAAAAACAGTCCGATCTCGCTATCTAGGGATTTTCGCGAGGGAAATATTTCTTTCCTCCTTACCCTTTCAGATTTTTTTTTTTTTTTTCCCTGTGATGGGGGTGAAAAAGCATCCCCTTTCCATCTTATTCCCGAGATTGCAGTGGGTAAGGCGAACATCCGCTTTTCTGATAACCACTAACTTTCTCTCTCTCCTATTTTTTCTCCACTTTTTTTGTGCTCTTCATCCTCCCTGCCGGATTATTTTTTTTTTCGCCTACCCTGCATTGTTGTGGTTCCCATGGCAACGGTTGGATCGATACGGCTCTGCAGCTCATAGCTCTGAAGACAGACACGTAAGTAGCCTCTTACACTTTTCATCCTCCTTTGCCCCACCCCCTAAGTGGATTATTATTTATTTTTTTCTTCCCCTTTACCTTTGCCTTCCCTTTGAATGGATGTATGGATGTGTCTTTGCGCCCAATATGCTGCTATTCCCTCCCCCCCCCCCTTTTTTTTTCTCTTCTATCAGTGAGAGATCTGTTAGATTTCTTTTTTATTCCTCTACTCTCCCCTACCCCCATATTTTTTCTGTAAATTTTTACTCAGTTTTTTCCCCCCTCCGGTTTCCATTCCCCTCTCTCAGCTGTATCTTTATACTGGGGAATGTTTCATAAATGATGCTGTGTTATTTGTAGGTGAAATTTCTGTCAGGTGTATTTTTTTCTTTTCTTTTTAAGGAGGGGAGGGGAAACATGGTTTTATATTCCCTTTCTCCTCTCTCTCTCTTAAAAGGATTTAGTTGCGCTCATTAAATGTTTATATAGTTTGGATTCAATATCCTGACCCCCCGCCCCCACACAAATAAATAAACAAAATAAAAATTTTAGTGTAACATTTCTGTATTCGATTTGTTCATCCTCTTTTTTTTTTTTTTTTTTTTAATCAAAATTTTAGCCCTGTGATAATCTGTTTCAACAGTAACTTGTGTGTAAGACTGTAATCTTAAGACTTTGAAAAGTGGTTTTAATGTAAATTACCCAAATTCACTCTTTCTTTCTTTCTTTTTCTTTTTTTTTTTTTTGTAAATTTTTTTAAAAAGTGGTAGGTTTTTTTTTTTTTTTTTTTTTTTTTCGTTCTAGTTTTATTTATATTGTTGCTTATGTTGTCTAAATTTTGCCCCCCTCCCACTCCCTCAATTTCCTTCTTATTTGCTATCTTTTATTTTTGTGTATATTTATATTGTGAAAATTACTAGATTCAATCAACATGTTTCAAGTGTTAAATAGAAGCTAGATACTGAATTCATATATTTTATGGATTTTATAAATAAGTGAAATTCTATTATGGATAACAATATTTTATTTTTGGTAAGTATTTATTAATTATGAATTGTTTAAAATATAAAATCTCTCTTAATTAACATTTATACATGTTATTTACACCATGTATTTACATGTTAAAAATTTCCAGTCTTGTGTCGCATCTCTTATTTCAACACTGTATATATTATAAATAATAGTATATTATATTCAAATACTTATTGATGCAAAAACATACCTATCTAAAATAAATGGCGTAATAAATCTTTTGCGTACGAAACTATGGAATTGTTTTGGTATCTCTAAGTAAATATTCAGCACTTTATTTTTTTCTTTTCTTTTCTTTTAATAGAAAAAGAAATTCAAAAAGGGGGTTGGTATAAGTTGAAATGTCACGAAGTTTAGTTTTAAAATTTTGTTTTTTCTTCCTCCCCAATTATAAATTTTACTTAACTTCTTTTGTTCGTTAAATGGGCAATAAATATTCTTTAAGTTCGGTGTTGTGGATAGAAATAGCCAGGAAAAACTTTCTAAAAAATTTCCACCTGCAAGAGTGTATTTGAATAATATATATTAAAAAAAAAAAGGATGATGATAATTTCTCCAATTGATTATTTGTTAATGTAGTTATTGAGCTCATGAAATACTTTTCAAATGATGTTCATATTTTCCGTTTAATTCGTTAAGATCACTTGTATATAAACTTTCTTGATTACGACCTCTGTGTATTTTGCCATTTGGTTTTCTATTATCTTTTCACTTTTTTTACATTGCATAAAAATAACTTTAATGGATGTTATATGTTCATGTTTCATTATCTCGCAGTACGAGAGATTTCTTAAGTGTGTATAAGTTATATTTTTTAAAAATATTTAATTTTTACATTATGCATTATAAAATAAAAGGATGTCTCCGTCTTCATTAATTCTATTTCTCTTAACTTCTATGTGCGTCAAACAGGGTTGCCACGCTACCTGGAAAACCTGAAGAACTTGGAATAGTCAGGGAATTTGAATATTTTAGCCTGAATCCGGAAAAGTCAGGGAATTTCATGCAATGATTAAACCCCCACCCACGCCCCCCAATTAAAAAAAAAAAAAAAAAAAAAAAAAAAAAATCCCTCCAACGTAGAGTCATTTTTCTTAGCTTCCGCCATTTTTTAAAAACAAGACCTCTTAGAAAGACCCCACATGGAGGGCAATCTGTCCTTAGGTCAAAGTAATATGTAACTTTTGTGTTTTCAAGTCGTACCATAATTATTTTGCCCTCAATACAACCAATGCACAATATATGGCTAGACTGGAATTTTCTTAGAACACGTCTGAAAAACCTGGAAAAGTCAGGTAATTTCATTTTGCTATTTGAGTGGCAACCCTGGTCAAACATTGAAATAACTGTTAAAAAAGAACAAAAGATGTTCGGAAACAAAAATTATAAACAAGCCTTTTCACTTTACTTAAGATAAATATTTGTCCATTACTTTTTTTTACCAAAGTTTTTTGTAAAAATTCATTTTATCTTATGGAAAAGACTTCAGAGTAAATTTATCAGTTGTCCTAAATGGATAGCCGAAAAATTTATCCATTTTTGTTTTCTTACAAAAATTTTATGTGAAAAACATAGCAAGTAACAGACCAAAAAAAAAAAAGTTTGCGGACAGAATTATAAACAACTCTTTCATTTTACCTAACTGATCTATCACTAAAATTTTATCCATCGTAAACGATTCATTTTTATAATTTTTCAAAAGCTATAAATGAAAATAAAATCAGTATGAAAACTGCTCCAGCGTTAATTTCTCAGTTGTCCTAAATAACGTATGCTGTTGCTCTCAGTCTCATGGCCGGAAAAATAATCACTAGCATAACAGGAATTACTGTTACTAATGTTTGTGTTGGGATATATATTTTTTAGATTAATAAATCTTTGGAAGCAATCATAATAATAAAGCATACTATTGAAGATTTTATACTAAGATTCATCGATAGAGAAATTCCTTTTGTATATTTGCACACATATTTCATCTTTTATTAATTTAATGTTTGACAATCACACCTAAAAGTGTTGGCCTTGAAAACAGAAAAAAAATATTTATATATTTTTAATGAATCATTTGTGAAAATTTTCAAATAAATACGTGGCCTTATATTCCAATAATGACTTTCATAAGGTACATTTATATTTGTTTCGTTATATTTGTTACGATCTATATTAATTCTCAAAGATACTTCTAAAAATTAAAATATTAATGAAGTTATTCAAAATTTATTCCATTGCTTTTTATTTGTCTTTACAGAGACATTTCCTAAAATTAGCATTAATTGTATTTTCTGCTTTATTATTAATATTTTTTTTTATATAGTATTTCCCTGCATACACACCAAGGGGATTGTGTTCAAGTTTTTTTTTTTTTTTTTTTTTCAATACTAGAATTCCAGTTTTTTAGGTAGTTCAATTCATAAAATAAAAGTAAAATATCAAAATTCATATGATAACATGAATCTAATTAAAATCAATATTTTTCTTAATGGACCTTCCTGCAATAAATTATATGCTCTCTACCCATACAAAAAAAAAAAAAAAAAAAAAAAAAACTAGCTAAAATTTCAGGTATTTTTTTTTTATGAATTCACAATCACCTCATGAAAAAGAAGTGTGTTTTTAAAAGTATCTTTTTCATGGGGAAAAAAAAAAAAAAAATGCTTTACTCTTAGAAATTTTGTAAGCACATTATGAATGCTTTTTTTTTTTTTTTTGGTTAACTTCTTCCTCCTTTAGGCTTTAGTTAATTGAGAAATATTGGGCTCACATGAAATATCGAACACACAAACGCTCACTCATGTTTTGACTTTACAGGGATTACAGAATACATAAATAGAACGTTAGAAATTTTGTACTGAGCTGAAAGTGCTCTCTCTTGCAATCGAACATGAGATCTTTGGCTTAACTTGTCGTTTCTTTAAATCACTGAGCTTTTCGAAAGAATTCTTGACCAATATACTTTTGTTTAAGGTTATCGCTTTTAATGTCATTATAGCATACTTGCCAACTTTTCCGGTTTTCCCGGAAGACTTCCGGTTTTTTAGCATATCTTCCGGTCTTCCGGACAGATGATGAAATCTTCCGTTTTTAAAAAAGTCGCGGATATCGTTCGTTTTAAAAAGAAACCCCAAATGTTCTATGAAATCTCCGGATTCCCAATCTTTTTCCATCGATAACATGAATGTCAATATTCATTTCAAACTTGCTTTATGAGATTCTAGAACGTTTAAAGAAATAGAATTGTTAAATATTTCTTGCTGATGTAAATATTTTTTGCCCCCCCCCCTTTAGTTATCTCCAACTAGTGATCAGCAAGCAAATGTCAATCTTTGTTTCCTAATCCTTATCTATCTGCAACATAAATGATAATAAATATTAATTTTAAACTTCTTTCATTAGATTCTAGAAGTAGAGTTGAAAGAGTTTAATATTTCTTACTCTGTAATTATTTTTGTATCCCCCCCCCCTTCCCCCGGATTGAGATCAATTCTAGAAAAAATAAAGCAATGGGAGTGCTCAATATTTCTGATGTAATTATTTTTAGACCTTTATTGCTGAATTTAATGAATCTGTTTATATTTCCTCAATTAAGTTAAATATTTGTTTGTCATGTTTATACCAAATGAGTAAACATGGGGGGCGGGGGGGAATGAATAATAATTTTTTCAGGCAAGAAAATTTTGTCCCCCCTCCCCCCCTAGCTGGTGACACCCCTGAGCATAATCAATCTATAGTAAAACATTTTTATAGATTGCTTCAAAATATTAAAATTGTAAAACTGTATTGTTTAATACGTCAAAGAAAAAATAATCTTCCCTTTTTTTTATGAAATCTTCTGGTTTTTCAACAAAAATCTTCCCTTTTTTTATTAAAATTGGTTGGCAAGTATGTTATAGACTTTGAATTGTTGTAAGTTGAGAATTTTTTTATCAACTGTATTAACAATAGAATATATGGATAAAGCTTTGAGTGCATTTTAAACTGAGCGGAAAATTGTTGGGTAATAACTCAATAGTTTAGAGCAGTAGCATGTTGAACATTTTTACTCATTATACAGTTGAAGAGCTGAGTGGATGAAAATGGGACTTTTTTTTTGGTGGGTGGTTGGGGGGGGGGGAGACAGAGAGAGATTTCTGGGTTAAATTCAATATGGTCTCTTTCAACTATCAAACATTTACTGGTACTTCTTCAATTCTTCTAACAATGCAATTACCTAGAGACACAAGAAATTGGTATGTATATGGTTTTTAGCTACCTATTCCATTACATCTTTACTCTTAAGTTTCTCAAACTTACTAAATTGTCATATACCTTATTAATTTACTTAAGCTGTTCAATTATTGGACGATCCATTCATATATTCTGTTAGTACATTTGAAGAAAAAAATAATCTCATTACTTATATTATTAAACTGCTATCTCATGGAAAAACGTATTATCCGAAATATAACATTTTGCCCCTCAAAAGCTACCAAACGACTTTCTGGAGCTGCATCTAGGATTATTTTTAAGCATAAACGAAATCCACAAATGTAAACAACGGACCCAACATTTGGCGATAATTCACCTCAACGATATTTGTAAGGAATGAGGATAGACGACATTCTGGAATCGCGATTCTCTGATTGGAGGAGATCAAGCTAAAAACTACTGTAGAAGATGCAAATAGTCGAATGTCTGTGATTAAAGAATATACGTGAGGCAAATTGTATCAAATGGGGATATTTCGACCGTTTCCTTCATGGAAAACGTGTATATGATGCAGTATGTGTTAATGACTCTCATATCGAACTTCGTCTGATAGTGCCTTTACTTATATCAGGGTTGCCACACTACCTGGAGAACCTGGAATAGTCAGGGAATTTGAATATTTTAGCCAGAATCTGGAAAAGTCAGGGAATTTCATGCGATGGTTGCTAAAGAAAAAACAATTTTTCCGCCATCGTAGGGTCATTTTTCTGTTTTTTTTTTCGCCTTTAGCTTCCACGATTTTTTTTTTAAACATCACCAGCCTTACTTTCCACTCGTGAAAGAAATTTCCTATTCCGCTTATAAGCGACAGATGCTATCACTGTATGTAACTTTTGTCATATGTAGTTTTTGTGTTTTCAAGTAGTACCGTAATTATTTTACCCTCAACACAACCAGTGCTCAATATATGGTTAGACTGGAATTTTCTTAGAACGCACCTGGAAAACCTGGGGAATTTCATTCTCCTGTTTGAGTGGCAACATTGTAAGTAATGTACCGCTTCAAAGAATAGAATGTAATTTTTTTACTCATTCAGATGTCCTCATCTTAAGCATAAATTAAATGTTTACATTTTTTTAGAATATCTGTCCTCCTTTCTGTAAATGATAAAATGCTTTAATAATTGATATTTGATGATCAATAACTTCATAAGTATTTTCAGCCTGTATTTTGAAATTTTAACTATTTATTCTTTATAACACCAGTATCTTTTTACTTTTTAAAATAAATATTGTATAACAAGTCATCACACTACTGTAGACGTGACGCACATTAATGGTTTGTTACAGCTTATAGTTCCTGTAATCAACGTTATAAAATGTTCTGTTTGGGCGTATTTTGTATAATTTTCATTTTTAATTTCATACGTGTTAAGAGCAGTTTTTCCCAAACAGTGTCAGAGCCGCTCCTCTTGGTTATTCCTCCGTGCATTGACGGCCGTGAATGTCATTAATTGCACCACATGGTACATTGCACAAACATCACTCTACTCTTCATTTTTCAACGGGTGTTGCATATTGTGTTGACGCCCCCTTTTCTACTCTATCATCCTTTTGTGAAGTGCGAAGAAAATCTTCTGCTTTTCACCACGAATAAAGAATCGGAGGCATTGATTGCGAAAAGCACACTTTCTCTTCCCTCTCTTTTTCTCTGTGCCTACCCCTACTCCTCTTGCCACTTGAAGTGCGCCCTGTGCCCCCAAGAGGAAAGAAGGGTAAAAAATGCTTTTTTGAATGATACCCTGGCAAGTGAGTTACTTAAGATCCTGTTGGCAATCGCTTTGCTACCTGAGTTTTAAATTTTTATGTGAAGTTTGGTTGCTTTGAATTTTGCTTAGGTTTTTAGCCTGTTCTTTAGTGTTCATATTCGGTATCGGGAGGGTGTAGCCATCGAAAGAAATTGTTTCTTTTTTATTTATTATTTCTTTTATTATTATTTTCTCATAAAGCGTTTAACCTTTATTTCTCCAAATAGTAATCATCTAACAGAGACAAAAACAGTTAAATTTCCTCAGAGTTAATTTATTAACTGTGAAGGATTAGGTTATGTTTATTAACACTTTGTTGCATTTAAGACTGCTTTATGATGGTTTGTGATCAAAATGAACTTGTAATTGTTTAGTCGTGTATTATTATTATTATTTTTTTTTTCAACAATAAATCACCAGCCTTCCATTAATTATATATATAATACTTTTTTTTTTTTTTTTAAGTTTAACTTCGAAGAATACATCAAAGCTTTCTCACAATAAATTTTATTAATAACCTGAATTTCCCTCCTCATTCATCAACCTGGCCATTCTGAGTTCTCTGTGGTTTTCTTCGAAATTCTCGTAAATACGGACTAAGGCCCTTTAAAAAGACCCCACCAGGGTTCCCACGGGTCAGGAAGAACAGGGAAAACCTGGAAAAGTCAGGGAATTTGAAATTACTGAAAAAAGTCAGGGAAATATCAGGGAAAATCGTAAATTTTGCTCCAAAACCTGAAAAAATGATGATATATATAAACCTGGAAAATGCTTTTTGAGCATTCAATTTATATCGCAAGTCACGTTATGTTGTCTTTTATGTCGCGAGCTATATTCTGTTTTATACTGTGAGCTACTTTTTATGTTGCGAACCAAATTTTGTGACTGGAATTTTTGAAAAATAGACCTTGAAAACCTGGAATAGTCAGGGAATTTTATTTTTAAAATTGAGTGGGAACCCTGCCCCCACACGTAGGGCATTCCACTAAGACTCAAGTGCAGTCAATTCGTCTTAACCACTACTCTACCCCCCCCCCCCAAAAAAAAAAAAAAAAAAAAAAAAAAGAAGAAGAAGAAAAGAATTTGAATCTTTTTTTTAATTAGATGAATAATATTTGAATTAATTTCTTGAAACTTTACATTTAAAAGTAGCTGGGTGTTTTTTGATTTACTTTTAGGAATTTCAGTCGTATTTAGCTTATATCTTTTGGGAATATTTTCCCCGAACTCTTCTACGAAATAAATAATGAAACTTGCCGCAGAATACAGAGGTAGCTAGAAATAAAAAATTGCTTATAAAAGTTAATTCACGTTTAAAAAAGGCTTTCTGTTCTGATAAGGGATTTGGTAAATCAAAATGTTGCCAATATTATTAAATAAATTATTTGTTACGAATTTGAATTGTTTATCGTTTCTTTAAAAGCAAAATTAATAGTTTCTCCCATTCTATAACGTCCTGTAATTTAATGGCGATCCAAATTTAAATTACGCGTTCTAATCCTTTTGCAACAAATTTATTAAACTTTTACTACACAACGATAATATTTGATTGCAGTCCTTTCTCGATAAACCTGTACTTCTCTCGTAGCCTAATATTTCCGTAACTTGTTTCATCTTCAGCCGAATTAACCTTGCATGTTTATAGATTTCCGGGAGAGTGGCTGTAGAAACATTGTTTTCTGGACTTGGATATCCTACTTTAGTGGAAATGATGCGCATTCCTAAATCCACGTTTGGAGTTGATATCCTGAATAGTCCCTCCATCATCCGACTACTAAGTGCTCTCCAGTTCCTTTCCTACTCATGGATATTATAGAAATAGAAGTACATCCTCGAACTTATTTCCCCACTTTCCCATCTTTTCCTCCCCTTAATTCGATTTTCTCTCCAAAGCCAGGGCCTCCTACCAAATGAGTTCTATTGCATTTTGCCGGTAGTCCCCCTCTGGGAGTACTACCACCTGAGAGCATTGATTTTTCTCATTGGTTGGAGGATGGGGGGAAGGGTAAAGACACTATCATTAAGTTAGGGGCGAGTACTTCCTTATCCAGATGGAATAGTCCTCCCCCTCCCCGACACATAGGGCATGCGTCATCTTTTAGTTGTAGATTAAATTGCTAAGTAGCTCCATTGTTGACACTGATGAAGTAATAAGTGGTGCACTGGACGTTTTTCCCGCTTCCATCTGCTAACCTATCACAACCCCTGTAATGGTTTTAAGAACACTACACATCGTGAGAGACCGTTTTTGAGTAATTGTTTCACACATGCATATAGGCAAAATAAGATTTTACCCCCGACTGTTTCTTCATTTCATATAAATGTTCATTGAATTTTGAAGCGAGATAATAATCTTTTTAAATTTATAATCTTACGACTTTTGTTACGTTATTGAATTTCGTATTAGAGTGAGTATAGGGAAAAGTTTATGAATTGATTTACATTAGGGAACATTTTTCAGTTTAAAAAAAAAAAAAAAAAAAAAAAAGACTTCGAAATTTCTTTATAATAAGTTATTAAAAAATAAATTTTCGTATGATAAAATTAAGTATTTTTTTTTTTTTTTTTAAGTAAAAATTACTCATACAAGAACTTTTTATTTTTACTTCCCTTTGTGTTTTTTTACTATGTGAATGTGAATATTTTTGTATCAGTAGATTTTATTAGAAATTTTCTGTATGATAAATTAATCCAGTTTTCAAATTTTATGGCCCTGAAAATAAATAATAAAATGCAAATAAAATTACACTAGACGAAATTTTTGACCATTAATTTCTAAAAAGGGAGGGAAAAAGTTATTTGTGAATGATGTGCTTAGATTTGCATTTAAAAATAAATAAATAAAATAAAATTACGCTTGACTATCGAAATTAATTTTTGGATAACTAATTTCTACAAAAGGAAGAAGAAAAGAAAAACCTTGCAATTATAGTTACATATAGTTATATAGCGACCCTAGTTTCTTTTATGGTTTTTTGCCAAAACTAAACTGGTGCACTCAAGCGCTGTATCTGTAAACTGCGTACTGAAGGCCAACTAACTAGCTCTAAACTGCAACTTTCCCTGTAAAACCCGTTTCTCTGTGTAGATACATTTCGTGCGGGGAAAAATGAGCAATCCATTTGAAGAACGATAATGGGGATGGCGTGAACGCCCATCATACTGTTCCAGGTTCTTCGCAAACACATAAAAATACTAACACACTACAATTTTTTCGGGTCTTAATAAGTTCACAGACCTTTCGAACTGGCGAGAAAAGGTGAAGAGACTTTTAAATTAAAATCCCCCCCTCCACCCCCTTAATTTGCTTGCTGTGAGTTTTTGTTTTATTTCTCATTATGTATATGCATATTTCACGTTTTGGGTTGAACGGCAACTCGTTAAATTCGACCAAAAGATCAAACGATAATCTCGATAAAAAATAAACATATTCTTTTTTTTTTTTTTTCAAAACTTTTGTTTATTTTTATTTTTGTTTGTATTTTTTCCTACTATTTTTCAAAACTGAATGTTTACATGTATTTCTTAACCTAAAATTTGGTCGTACTAACCTAACCTAACCTAACCTAAGTAACCTAAAATTTTGCCGTATTATAAATAGGCAGCAATAGAATTAGCGTTATTTACTACCGTTCAAAGCTGCAGGTTTGGATCATTAATAGTTAAAGCGCTTAGGCTATATAGCATCATTCCAATCACCTGTCCTCCTGGATAGCAACCATGCTTAAGTCGTAAGATTTCTCTCTCCAGGATTCTTTGAATCTGTCTGATCTGATGCGATTAGTCTTTAAGAGCTCAACTGATAGATCCAGGGAGTGGATGTTTGCTGCCGGAGAATTCTCTTTTTTATCTCTGCGCGCTATATTGTCCTCTAAAATTAAAATATTCAATTAGTTTACGCTCCCTCTGTCCTGCTGCTTGGAGCCTCCGCCTTGTTTTATTTACCGAAGTGGGTTAAGATTGCTCCGAAACACTTCTCATCATCATCATCGCCGGCGACGTCTCCTAGCTTCGGAAGCACCAGCCCCCTCCTCTTCTGGCGCTTCTAGAGATGCTCCTGTTATGGGGGGGGGGAGGTGCAGGGTGCATGCGTGAATCCCCTCTGCCTCTAAGCAAATAGAGGCTGCAGCCTGATTACAAAGGGAAACCAAAGTTTAATTGTAATTAGGAGAGCAGCCGGGAGATAAAGAGTTGCCGACCATAGCTAATAGCGGCTGGGAAGCTTGCTTCTCCATGGCTCCGCTTCCTCTCTTCTCCTCGATTCAGCGGCAATTAATTGCTTTCTCTAACTTTCTGATAAAGCTCGCGCTCTCTTTTATATTCGGAATCCCGATTTCCAATTGACTTTCCAATTCGGAGGGAGGGGGTTTTGATTTATGAATTCGTAGTATTCTGCTGTATAGAGCATAGTGAACTTTATGTGCAGAAAATCTATTATTTTGGAAAATACGCTGTGCGTTATCGAGCGACTTCCAAAATGTATTTTATTTACTTTAACGGTTATCTGACCCTGGCTGTTGACTTTTGCGTTGATTTGTTTAAAGGGGCATTTCGTTATGTATATTCTAGTCTTTTCTTTTTCTTTCAGTTTCATATATACTATGATAAAGGTTATTATTAAATTGACTTCTTGTTGCTTGTTAGTTAAATTGGCGATTTTTCAGGCCGCGATGATTGAAGCATTACTCCTACAAAGAAGTTCTAAAAAAAAATGGGGGGGGGGGGTCAAAACGGAATCTGTAAAATAAAACAATTCATAATCAAAGGTGAATTAATTTAATTATTTTTTATTTAATTATTTTTTATTTATTTATGGGGGGTATGGAAATTTAAGGGGGGGGGAAGTGAAATTTAAGAAATAAATTGTGTTAAAAAAATATCCCCCCCCCCTTTTTTTTTTAAATAATATTATTTCGCTTTCAATCATGAATTCACAAAAGGTGTTAGAAAACATTTTCGGCTTTAATTCTGATCTTAGACATACATAACAAATCACAAAACTTTGTTACAAAAATTTTACAGCATTTTTTAAATCGAATAAAAATAATTTTTCATAAACATCAATTACCAATAAACAAAATGTGCCTGTTGCCCTCATAAAATGGTGTTAAAAATTTTAGTATTGTATCATTAAAAAAAAAAAAAAAAAAAAAACTAGTTTTAATAAAGTGTGTGCCGTATTATTAGTCGCAAATTCAAATGTAAATCATCAGCTTATTTACATTATGTTATCATTTTCGCTCGTAATTTGTGTATAATCTTTAGATTGGTCTGAGATTTTTTTTTAATGAAATTTTTATTTTATAAAATTCATAAACAATGTATATTACTTCAATGGGGAAACATTTCATTATTATTATTTATTTATTTTGTATTAGGAGCCTTATACAAAAAAAATAAAAAAAATAATAATAATAAATTGTGTAATTCCCGAATCTGAATCACCTTCAATGCATGAAAATTACTAGACTGGACTATTCCGGGTGTCTCTAGAATAAAAACCCGAAAGTTAACAGTACAGTTTATAAATTAGATAAATTATGCCGCTTAAACGAAGGCGTCAGCCTGTCGTGGTGCAATCAGTGTTATCTCTTCAAGTACGGCTCCGAATTTTTCGCAGAAAAAGTTCATAAATTATTTTTATACTTCGATTAATACTTATAGAATTATTTATTTTATTTGTTTATTTTTAAATTGTTACAAATTCCTAGAAATTGTTTATAGCTGCTATTTTTACTGAATACTACTTATAGAACTAAGATGACCGAGAGGTCCCCTATTCAAAATTGGTAGACGAAAGTGCGGGTTCAAACCCTGGTTGTTGGTCATCGCCTTAGCCGTTTGGAGTTCATGTTTTTGTATAGATACGAGCTTGAGACCCTTTAAAAAAAAGACCCCCACCTTAGACACATGCCCCTACCGTAGACAGTTGGCTTTAAACCACACACTGCCCCATCTGATCGAACTAAATGAAACTTATCAAGACATTATATCGATTACAACTTGTTATAAGATCTGTCATGAATGAATGATCACTTTTACAAGTGTTAAACTCCACACACAGAAAAATGAAAAATCGAAACTTGTCAAGAGACGTGCCATCTTTGTGACACTAAACGTTTGTCAAGTACATTGACAAACTTGCACAAAATTACGCAAAATTTTAAACAATCAAAACACTACCTGACAATCCCATTTAGTCATGAGACACAAAAGTCGTTTTAATTTACCATGTATCTTTAATGTGTTTCGTCTGATGATCCGTTTTGGCTCTAAAACTTGTCAGATGACTAATTTCCCAGGTACAGTTTTCATTTTCCTCAAATTTGACCGGTTAGTCAGATGAAAGAATAAAAATAAATTATTCCTATTTTGTCAATTGACTAAGAAAAATTTGTCTGGCTAGTCCAAAAGCTCAGCATTATTATTTTTTTTTTCTTTAATTATTTTTTTTTATTTGTTTATTTATTTTTTGTCTCCTTCTGACAACTTGAGTTAGTCAACCGAAATCAAAAAATAAACAATAAACTCATCGCATTTGGCGGGATAGTGCAAATGCCGTTGGAGTGATTTTCATTTTAGAAAGAGAACGAGAGATTTTTTAGTAATCAGAATCAGCGAATCGAGTTTACAGCCAAAAGTAAGTGCTAAATACTTTATTTTATTGTAAGCTTTGTAAGAATAGTAAATTGTAAATTTGTAGAATTCTAAAGCTTCGGCAATCTTTTAACAATATGAATCGTAATTAGAATTTGTTCTAATTTATAAAGTTGTTTAAAATGTATAAAATTTAAAACACGTTATTTTAAATCTAGTTTTACGTATCGTTGTATTATAAAAGTAAGTATATTTAATTTGTCTAAGCTATAGTTGTTTACATACACTTTTAACATTAAGCTCATATTAATATTTTTATACACAGAATAGTAATGATTTATTTTCCCCTGAAGATGGTTCAGAAGGTATTTGGATTTCCAAAGGACGTCAATTTAAGAAAGATATAGAAAAATGCTATCCATGGGGATTTTGAAAGAAATCCGAATTTTAAGGTATGTTTTTTAAATTATCGTTTGCAACATTATACTCGTATCTATCTTAGAACAATAAAAAATAATATTAATACTTTTTTTTATATTTAAACTTTTTAATGAGATAAATTAAAAAAATTTAAAGGTTTCTCGTTTATCTGTTATTATTTATTTATTTATTTATTTTTAATTCCTGTTCTAAATAAATATTTTTTTAAATTTAAATAATTTTGGCAAATGGTTGATAATAGTCTATTATAATAAAAGAAGATGTCTGTCTGTCTCTCTGTCTGAGCATCTATACGTTCAGCCCCTACTGAACGCAGAAGTATAAAATTTGACATACGTGTGCTCAGAAGCCTTCCCGAGCCCGAGTTGATAGTGAAAACAGAATTTAAAAATTTTAATTAGTTGCGGAGATATTAATTAAAATGTCGACCCATGTCGATGGAAAAATGACCGAGAAAAAGAAACTTTCTATCAGCAGACGATTTTCTAAGCTGTCTCGATCGGAAACAAAACGCATGGAGACAACGGTCTGCGATAAAAAAGGAAATAAATGTAACCAATTAAGATATCACGTGCTTCTTAGTGGGGATAAAAATTGCAATTTTCAACCTTTTTCAAATTTTCATTCACGTTACATTTGAATTAATATTTGGCCTAGACAACATATTATAAAGCTACTGTTCAATTTTCATGAAAATATATGAATAAATAAAAAAATGACGTATTTATTGGAAAAATATTAAGTTTTCTTTTATACTTTGCAGTATTTTAAATGCGAATATTTTCGAGTGTAAAATTATTATTATCGGCGGAAAGGGGGGGGGGAGAGAGCGATGGGGCTAAGATGTAGAAAAGGAACGGGAGTTTCGGAGAAAACAACGGAATACCCAGAACACCTTTACTCTTTAATATTTTGCAGAGTTTCGAATTCGAATTTCTGATCACATACCGTACTAAGGATTTTAACGTTATATAGCCCGGAATTATGCAAGTTTCGGGGATTACTGAAAGAAATTTCGCAGAATAAAAGAAAAAAAAAAATACAATTTAATTTACATTTAATTGCAAATAAAATTTTATTCTAATATTCTAATACGTGTATTTCAAATTCTAATTATGATTAAATTATTTTTAATACTTCATTCGAAAGACATTTTGAAATACTTTTATATTATCAAATCGAAAGTGGAATTCGAGATTTCACCTGATTTACACGTTTTAAGGTGTCCTGATTAGGTTTTCTTTTGTATCTCAGCTACTAATTAAAATAATTTCATAAGTAATACATCATTTGAAAGCTTTGTTGATTTGGAATTGAACAATATATTACAGAAATTTATACCACCAATGGCGCTGTAATATTTTAAAATTTCAATATTTCAAATTCTAATGAGCGAGGAAGGTGTTGTAAGTCCTAAAACGGGGATAAGGCGCCACCGAGCGGGACTTAGCTAAAGTCAGAAATTTGAAAGATAATAACATGGTGAGCGAACAGGCTGTTTCAGATATTGAAAAGGGAAGAGGGCGCCGAAGGCGCTACCGAGCGGGAATTTACTGCGATTTCAATAAGCTATTTTCACGATATATCAATAAGCTGTTATTACACCTGAAACGGGAAAATGGCGCCGCAGGCTCCACCGAGCGGGAGTTTCGTAAAGTCGGATATTTTAGGGATAGCGAACCAGCTGGTCGCCGAAGGCGGCTACTATGTAATAAAAAAATGACTTTTTTATTATTAAATGTTTGACACCATTTTTTTTTCAAAACAACTTTTAGCAAAAATAATATGAATTTAATATTGCATACTATATTCTGTTCTCAATTTAAAGTCAAATTGTTCTTGTATACAATATTAATTATTAGCGATAAATAATAAATATCTTGGTAAATAAATATATATATATATATTCAACTTCATGTTATTTGTTTCATTCAAATGATTGATGATTGTAGTAAAAGGTTGATATTTTTAGTTATTAAAAATTTGATATCATATATATATATATATATTTGTCCAAAAAAAATTTAATCAAAAATAATATGAGTTTAATTTATTAGATACTGTATTCTCGATTCAAAATCAAATTGTTCATGCGCAGCATATTAAGTATTCGTGATAAACAAAAGATATCTTGTTAAAAATATGTACTTAATTTCATGTTATTTGTTTCATTCTTAACACATTTAAATTAAAAAACTATTTGGTATGTCAATTTAAACAACATTTTTTTTTTCTTTTAACTATGCTCTATAAATTAAGTAATTCTTGCAAACATTTAGTTGTATACTCTATTTCCACAATAACTTAATATTCATTTTGATTTTCTTCTACATATAAAAGAATGAAGTACTGGATTTTTCAAAATTTTCTTTTTCTGGCTTTTGGTGCATTTACAAATTTGAGATTTCCTTAAACTCGATTAAACCATTTTTAGGAGATGTCTGTCTGTGTATAATAAAAATTTTATGTTTTGGGTGCTGTATCTCACAAAATAATGAACAGAATTGTACAAAAGTTTATATTTGGATGCACTTTCACATAAATTCGTGCTGAATAGCTTTTGGTACATATCATCTAAGAAGTGGCGCTACTATGCTGCAATTTCCCACAATTAAGGAAAGACTATATCTTAGCTTCTATTGTGTAGAACTTCACATAACTTAATGTTCAAATAGTCGATTGTGAAAGACTATGTTTATTCAACTTAGATGCATATCGGTCATCAGGTAATGCCAGTATGTTGCAATTTTTCACATTTAAGAAAATGCTGTAACTGAGCTTCTGTGATATATAAATGCACTAAACTTGATATGTGCAACAGCCATTATGAACTATTATGCTGATTTAATTTGGACGCATATCGGCCGACAGGTGACGTTGGCATGGTGCAATTTTCTCTATTTATAGGAGAGCCATATCTCAGCTTCTATGATATGTATGTGCATCGAATTTGATATGTAAGGTGTATGTCATACATCCAAAAACTATGCCAAACTAGCTTTTTAAAAACTATGCCGAATCAATTTGGGTGTACATCAGATGACGTGCCGCGCTACTATTACTCTTTGTAAATTTCCAGATAGTTATAGTATCTCAGCATCTATTTGTTAAATTAGTTTGTAAAATCTTTATTTGTGAGAAGCTGTGTTAATTACTTTGTGCATTGTAACAGATATATGGTGCTATTATATTAAATAATAATAGAAGAAAATTTTGTAATGGCTACAGCATAGACTAATTTTAAATATAGTGGGTTAAATATATGTTAGTAATTTGCAACTGGTTATTATGAATGATTTACTTATAAATTTTCAAATATAGTTCCCCCAGAAAAATTTTTAAATTCATTAATACGTAACATTTTTTCCCCCACAATAGTATCAAGACACGGTAAAGGTATATAAACTTTATCATTAATGGTATAAATGGCAAACATTTCCAATTTAACAATAAAATTTTTTTAATAATTTACAACAAGTAATTTAAAATACTTTATTTAAGTGGGCATGAATATTATAATACTTTTAAAACTTTAAATTGGCACCATAAAAATAAAATATCTCGCAACAATTGTTTCGGGTCGAAAGAGCACTCGACCCTTCGTCAGGCACCCAAAGTAGGCACGAGTGCAACAGTCAAAGTTGTAATGCACGGTTTTGACTGCTGTACTCGTGCCTACTTTGGTCGCCTGACGAAGGGTCGTGTGCTCTTTCGACCCGAAACCATTGTTGCAAAAATTTTTTTTTATTTTATGGTGTTTATTCAAAGTTTTGTAAGGATTATTTTGCAACGCCAGTTCTGTGGTGCGAATAATTGATAAACCTTTTTTCATTTTCTTTCTGAAACAACAGACAGACGATCAGCCTTTTCTCTCTCTCTCTCTCTCTCTCTCTGTGTGTTTGTTTATCTTCGATAGCGCACATTCGATCTACGACTGCAATTCACAGCTATCGTACTGCTCACCTTTCAAAATATTTTTTACAATTATAAATCTAAATTTATAGGCATATTTATAACTCTGTAACTAATTTAAACATTATACACATGCTAGACATGTATCGGAGCTCCCTATTCGTATCCAGAAAAATAGATCCGTATTTGTATGGATCTGTTTTTTTTCTTCAACGAAACTAATATGTATCTTTTGTAGAAATTGTATGAAAATTAGAAAAGTATTATAAATCTTTTTTGACTGTTATTAATATATAAATTAAATAAATACAGTATAACCTCGTATTTACATCCTGGAAATTGAAAAGATTTCGCAATTTACATTTTTTTTTTTTTTTTTTTTTTTTTTTTTTACTTTATTCTATATTCCATAGAAGAAAGTACTAGATTCATAAAAATTTTCGACTTCCGTTTATCGATGAATTTGCACGTATTGAAAGTTCCAAAACACGATTTGACTATTTTTAGAAAATATTAGATATGCCTCTGTGTGTGTGAGAGAGACAAAAATTTTGTGGCGACTGCAACTCTGGAACTACTGCACGTAATTGCATATAAATTTATATGTAAATGCACCTTGACATAAATTACTATCGACTGTGCCTATCAACTTTTGGTGCCCATCCATCAAGAAATGGTACTGCTATACAGCGATTTCTAGAGACCATATATTAGGAAACTATATTATACAGGGTCTCTAGCGATTTCAACAATTTAAGGGAATGCTATGTCTCATGAACTACTGCAGAGAATTGCATATAAATTTATATGTAGATGCACCTTGACATAACCTAGTCCTTATCAGCTTTTTATGTCAATTTCTCAAAAGATGGCGCTGCTATACAGTGATTTTCACAATTCAAGGGAAAGCTATATCTCAGAAACTACTACACATAAATTTATATGTGGATCTACCTCGAGATAAATTATTGTCCATCCACTTTTGGTATCAATAATTCAATAGGTGACGGTGCTATATAGCGATTTCCATAATTTAAGGAAAAGAGATATCTCAAGTTCTATTGCGTACAATAATAATAATAAATGATATGTGAAAAGACCATTATCAAATATTATGCTAATTCAATTTGGATGCATATCGGCCAATAGGTGGTGCTGCTGTACTGCAATTTTCCCCGAGAACAGAAAAGCTATATTTCAACTTCTATGGTGTATAACTGTACAAAATTTTATATGTGAGATAACCATTATGAAAACGCATTTTTTAATATATTATTTATAGAGAATAAAGCTGTCTTTCTTTGTACTTTCAATGCAATTTTTCTCTAAGATGAAAATCGTCTGCATTCAGTATGGTAGGTAATTTAAATAAATAAGAGCTTTAATAAATTATTTGTACTAAGCGAATTTGTATTAGAAAATATAAAAAAAAAGTCTTGTGGTGGCCACAACATACTTTTTTTTTTGTTGTTGTTGTTTTAAATACCTTTATTTTTAATAAAAATTCAATCCTCGCTTTTATGTGAACGAAATTTTCAAAGCAAATATAGAGGAAATACTTGTCGTGATTTCATTTAAAGCTATTATGTTGTGACAACCGCAAAACTTTCTTCTATATTTTCCTATAGGAAAATTCATTCGCCCAGTAAAAATATTTTCTTAAAACTATTATTTATTAAAATTATCTACCATAATGAATGCAGATAATTTCATTTTAGAAAAAACTAACACTAATAATAAGAAAAGAAAGACAGTTTAATTCTCTATAAATAAAGTCTTAAAAAATGCTTCTTCAAATTGGTTACCTCATATATCAGGTTTTGTACAGTTATATGGCACAGAAGTTGAGATATAGCCATATCCTGTTCTCAGAGAAAATTGCAATATACCAGCGCCAATTATTGGCTGATATGCATCCAAATTGAATCTGCTTAATGTCATATAATGGCTACGTTGATAAGTGTCAAGTTTTGTTTGATTATACACAACAGAACCTTAGATACAGCCTTCCCTGAAAACGCGAAAGTCGATGTATAGCTGCACCAACTGTTGAGCAGTTCACAAAAAATATTGGTGGGCACTAACTTACGTCAAAGTTTATCTGCATATAAATTTATGCAAATTCGTTTAGTAGTTTCTGAGATATAGCCTTTCCTGAAATTGCGAAAATCGCGATCTAGCAGCGCCACTTGTTGAGCAAATAACACCAAAAGTTGATAGGCACTAACTTAGGCCAAGGTACATCTGCATATAAATTTATATGCAGTTATCTGCAGTAGTTCCTGAGATACGTTGCCACAAAATTTTTGTCACACACACACAGACACAGACACATATTTTTCTAAGAATGGTCAAATCGTGTTCTGGAGCCCTCAAAACGTGTAAATCCATTGAAAAGCGGATGTTGAAAATTTTTACGATTGAAATACTTTCTTCTATTGAATTCAGAAGAAAGTAAAAAAAAAACAATATAAAATAAACACATTTAGGAAACTGATTCCATCAAGGCAGATAATAATAATATTCTTTATCGTCTTCTCTAGAACAAATAAAAACAAAGCAGATGTTTAATTGCGAATCATATATATCCGTGCAACCCAAATTATTATAGTAAATAAACATTCCCGTCGAACAATTGCAATAAATAAAGATACCTTTTTTTTTTTTTTTTTTTTTTTTTTTTTCAGAATATAAGCATTAAACAATGAACTGACCTTGAAGCACATAACTCACATAAGTGTTTAATCATTATTATTAGGATTTTTTTTTTCTTCAGGTTTTTAACGCAATACAATTAGTAATTACATCTTTTTTTTTTTTTTTTTTTCCTTGTAAGTTCAATGGAAGAAAGTATTGGATTTGTAAAAATTTTCGACTTCCGGTTTTCGACGGATTTACAAGTTTTGAGAGGTTAGACCACGATTTGACCAATGCATATGTGACAAAAATTTTGTGGCAACTGTATCTACGGAACTACTGTTCAGAATTACATATAAATTTATATGTAGATGCACCTTGACCTAAATTAGTGCCTATCAGCTTTTGGTGTCAATCGCTCGAAAGGCGGCGCTGCTATGCATCGATAGCATTTATAATATGGTTGTCAACTTTCAAATATGCTTAACAATAGTGTTCTAACAGGGATATATTCATTAAAAAAATAATAATTCAATAAAAAAAAAATCAATAAAACCAGATCGATTTTTAAAAAAATCTCGTGCTTGCTTTTCTAAAGTAATCATACGAATTATAAGGTATGGTGTTATATGACAATATATATATATCATCATTACCAATTTCAGCCTCTATCAACCCACTGCAGGATGAAGGCCTCTGCTAGGCGATTCCAAACTGCCCTGTTTTCGCACACACACACACACACATATATATATATAATAATTTATGCATAGATTAAGAAAGGTTTTGATAGAATATTTCGTCTCCTCATTGATTTATTTGATTTCCAATGAAGCCATCTATGATATATGCAACTTCTTAATTGAATGCAACCTATGCAATGAGGTGAAATTAACACCTCATATAACGTATTTCTTAGTAATGTCCTGATGTCTTTTTTTTTCTTCTTTTTTTTTTTTTTAAGGTTTGTGAGCTCTATTTTAAACCTGATGGAATTATACAAACAATAACTTATTTTGATGAAAAAGAAGGAAAGTTATATCAAGTCCCAAGAAATAAACGAATTGTTAAAGATGGTGCTATTCCTACTATTTTCAGCGGCTTGCTATCTTTAGGAATAAACAAATTCCGTTTTATTACCTAATTATATTTGTGCTTTTATATTATTAATTTTTATGTAAATTATGGAGCAATCTTCTTCACGTATATGAAACATTTATAATTTTCAATAAAATTATTTTTATCTTGATTTTTGTCTTTTATGTATTATTTCAATTACATAGTTTTAATGAAGGAGAGATCTTATTTAAATAAGCCACTTAAATTCTTGATTTAAAGAATGTTGAAAGTAATGTTATCAGGTAACAGATAATAACCCAGAGAGTTATTTTGGATGATCAAATACTTATAAATTATTGTTATATATTAAAATTTCTCTGGGCATAAAATTTACAGAGATGATTAAAAATAAAAATTCTTATTATATATGTTAAAGGGTTTTTTAATGCAAATTTTATGTCCACCCTTACCTTGAAAAAAAAAAAAAAAAGTATATTATTAATATTTATGATTTTAAAACTTTAAATAACCTGAAATTTGGAGTTCGATGTTATTTATAGTTTAGTATATTGTATCGTCTATACCGTGCATATTGTTTATATTACCTGTATCAATTGTTAAAGCATATTGTATCGTCGTACTTATCTGTAATTTTAATCAGGTGGAAAAAATCCATTATTTAAAAAAATATATACATATATTCAGGTGGCTTAAATATTAAAAAAAGGAACTTAAAAAAAAAAAAAAAAAAAAAAAACGTTTACATTTATTTTTGTAACCACAGCGTATAAAATGAAAGCACCGATGAGAAAAAAATATATATGTATTTCTAAATCCATATATGAGGATGTGCATAAAAAGTGGACTAAATCATGTGGCGCCACAATCCTCTTGGAATGCCTTGATAAAAAAGTGTTGGATAAATGCGTGCGTTAATGATGAATAAAGGTAGGGAAGTATGATTAAACTAGCAAATTCTTTGTTTCAGTAGTTTGTTAAATTTCCAGTATTCATAGCTGCTAACTTTTTTAATTGATTCCGGAATGTTGTTAGTATCCCTATCTTCAAACCATATTCTTTGAGGAGTAATTATCTTCATATTTAATTGTAATTACATGCCAAAGAAAATTATTCTATTAAGAATATGGTATGAAGAAAAGGGCGAATGTTAACAACATTCCGGAATAAATTGAAAAAGTTGGCAGCTATGAGTATTTTATTCCAGTTGATGGACAAGTAATATTTTTCAGAAAAGTTTTTAAATATTTTTGCAAGGTTGAACATTTAAAAGGGGAGGGGGGGTTAAACAATTACAAAAGTAAAGAGGTTAAGACTAACAACAATGCTTTTTCAAAAGCCCCTGCAAACAAGTATGAGGCCACTTCCTCATAAAATATGACGGATTTTAATCTATTAAATTTTTTTGATTAATCTCTCTCAAATATTATGAGACAAGCTAGTCAAATATATATATTTTTTTTTTTCGGGCTAAAATTCCTCGACAAATATTATGAGGCAGCTTAGTCAAATAGAGACTAGTTTTCCTTTTTAAATATTACCAGACAGATTAGTCAGGTAAATAGTCTTGACTATCCTGCCTCTTCAGATATTCATTGAAAACTGACTAGCTTGCTTCGTAAAATACCTGTTGGCTGCTGACTAACCGTCTTAATCAAGTGCAGATTCTGACTAACTTGCCTTGTCTGGCAACTGCGGTTGTTGACTAACCTTCCTGGTCAGATAATTATGGTTATCGACTAGCCTTCTTTGTCTAATAATATTAACCTTCCTAGTCTGGAAAAGTATTTTGGTGACTAGTTTAGCAAGTACACTTTTTAGTTTTGGAGACTAGTTCAGCAAGTACACTTTTCAGTTTTGGTGACTAGTTCAGCAAGTACACTTTTCAGTTTTGAAGACTAGTTCAGCAAGTACACTTTTCAGGTTCGGTGACTAGTTCAGCAAGTACACTTTTCAGCTTTGGAGACTAGTTCAGCAAGTACACTTTTTGGCTAGTCAGTTATTTTGGTTAGTCAATTCTGTATTGTCAGCTGAGCATTTTGGCAGGTCACTGTGACCAATTTATTTTTCTGTGTGCAGCACCCAATCTATTCTGTCAGAGTGCTGTTACGTGTTTTCTTGCACATAATGTAGAAGCTGCAAAGACATCTAATTCATGAATTACTAAAGCCACACCCTGATATTACTTATCGTTATCATAATTGGCCGTCTATTTGCCGTGAGTGAAAGAGAAAAGCAGTATCTCAATGATTGTGATGAGGAATTGCCTTTCGGAACTACCTACCGTCCGGGAATATATACAGTCTACCAAATCATTTTAGGTGCGTCCTCTAATGACCAATAGGTAGTGAATTCTGTTGTTATTATATTTTTTAAATCAGTAATTGTTGGGCGATTGCAAATGGTTTGCCAGTTTATAAACCGCATGAATTTATTTTTTTATTTTGGGGAGGAGGGAAGCATCATGTTTTTAATGTTGTTTGAATGCATATTTCATGTTCGATTTCGTAGATGACTTTTTGGTGATTTTTATTGATATTCCAACTCCATAGATTACTGGACCACTCTTAGGGGTGAGTAATATACCGTCGCCAATTACCCATAAAGTATCACTAATGCGACGTAAAACTCATTTCCCCCCACTCCCCCAATGGATTCCTACTGATAATTAAGAGACTAAATATTGATATTTTCTCTCATATTTCATCATTTAAAAAACTTGGGTACACTTCGAATTTCGATTTCTCAGTAATCGTACCAGATATAATTTTCACTAGAACAACTGAGCCCTTTGTCATAAATTTTTCGTTTCCCCCTTCCTGTTATACCAAATCACATTTCATCTCTAGTTATGATTCTATTAAAAAAAAGAAAAAAAAAAAGATTTGATTTGTTTACCGGCAAAGAAATTAGAAGGGTTCAGTTTGTTCGTCTCTGTTAAAAGGTGCGGAACTTGCCTATCAGGTTTCTATGTATCAAAAAATTTTTAATAGCAAAACTCAACACAAATATCAATATTTAGTCTCTCGGTAATCTTTTCAGAGGTATTCCATGCTTTATAATGATAAAAATTAAGAATAAAGCTATCCATGAATTCGGCAAGATCAAGATCTTTTGCAATCGCCCAAAGTATTTCGCTTTTTTTTGAGACATGCGTATTGTAGCAAATTATTAATTACCTTTTATAATACCTCAATTCATTGTTTTAGTTTTGAATCTCGTATAAAAATTCTTAATTGAGAATATTAGATAAATTTAATTTTTTGAGAATTTTTACATTAGTGGCTTTCTTTGAACGTATTATGCAATTTTATTTAAGCCAGAATCCTATTTTGACCATATTTGGTCGTACCACATTGATATCACATCCCCCCCCCCCCCCATTTAATCTCTTTTGTAGCTTTTTTAAATCCTAAACGTGTATTGTGGGTAACTAATGAGCAGAACTTTGGGGAAGTGGATCCTCAGAAATTGATTCATTTTGGTATCGATTAGATTCCACTTCGGATTTTTAATTATCTGGAGGGGGCATTAGAATTATCAGATTTTCCCAGAAATATAAAAATGAACCTACCTCTTCCCCTCCTCCCACCGAAAAAAAAAGTAAAAAAATGTATAACCTGCACTGGCATATATGAATGAATCCTTTAAAGTATACTGATTGCTATAGCATAATGCAAATAAATAAGGTGCTAAAAGTAAATGATATCAAGGACCAGCATAGGAAATTATATATATTCAGCATTAAATTGCTCAGTACTTCATCAGCGGCCACTGAGCAAATGCAAGCAAAATAAGTAATTTCTTACAGAACTTATGTATACTATTGCAATTGTAGACTGATAAAATTCACAAATATTCGTTTGTCCGTGTATGCCGATGTTATTTTCGAAAATAATTCGAAAATTAATTTGTTGGGGGGGGGGGGAATTAATGTTTAATTTTTCTATCATAATTTTGTGAGAATTATTTTTTTCTTTCCTCCCTAAAAAATCAAGAGTATTCTTCTTAGTTCTCTTTTTGTAAAGCTTTGTCGCTCTCTTTTTTTGTGACTTTTATGATTTATTGTCTTTCCAGGTTTTGCTTTTTATAATTGTAGTTGCACACCAGAAAATATTTACTGTGTAGTTTCTCAGAGAAAAAAAAATGTGATTTTTATGTTTTTACGTTATATTTGTAGAGATTCGTTGGCATTTCTCCCATTGGAGACCAACATCTCTCTCATCTCAATTTCCCATTTCTTTGCGGATGCTATTGTTTCCTAAGATATCCCTTATATTGTTATTCCAGGAAATGGCCTCTGCTCTTCTCAACATTAGAGCGAAAGCCCTCCTTGCCGCAGAGGTAAGTTTCTGCTTGATTCTTTTTGGTGTGTTTCCTCACTTTTTCTGTGGTGTTTCGTGCAGTACCTCTTCCCATACAATAAAATAGAGAAAATGTGGGTTTAGTTAGTTTCCCTATTTCTTTACGATTTTATCTCTTCTCTTTTTTTGAAAACAGTCATAGGACCATAGAGTAGCCAGTTGACCTTAACCCACACAACTACATCTTATAATAATAATAATAATAATAATAATAAATAATCCTGTTAGATACATATTGGGGTTATTCCCATTCCTTTTAATCAATATTTTGTTTAACTAAATGCGACTCTTTTTATGGGTATCGGTTGCATATTTGCTGTACTGCTTTTTAAAAAATACTTTTCAAAGTATTTGCCAGTAAAGAGGGAAAAAGGTAGGATGTTTCTGAATTTCGTTTAGACGTTTGTACTTTTTTTTTCGGCAAAATTGGCATATACGTGAAGAAAGTATTAAAGTTCAATAGAAAATTTAGTACCAGTTTCTCTTCAGTGACCACAATTTTTATGCCTTAGTTTATCAAGAATGTGAATAAATGTGTGGATTTTCCAGAACATATTCTCCCCCCCCCCCCTCCAATCACACACACACACACACACACCAGCAATATACTCGGGACAAATTGATAAAGGGTCGTTTCTTCTATACTAACTCATGATAGCATCCCGCTGGTATGAGTATGGCATTTGTGAGACATTTTTTAAAATCTTTTACTTCGCTACATGGGGCATATAGAATTGTACTTATTTTTCATCTCCTATTTTAAGAGGCCCGCGTTTATCCGTGAGAATATTTAAAAAAGAAACACCCAGATCTCCATAGGATTCCTTTTTCTGGATTATTCATTTTTGTATAGGGTTTGAGTTTGAGGGGGAAATAAACCCAAGAGTGTCCTGAGAAGGCATCGTGAGGGTGGATGATTTTGAGGACCAAAAACCGTAGAAGACAGAGGTGAAAAAAACTTTGATCTTTCAGAGGGAAGTGACCATTTTACCCCCTAAAAATTCTTACCACCTGCCTCGGCTTTCATCTTGGCGTAGTCGTTAAAACGCTATTGTACTCTACTGTTAAAGGGAAAAAGCCATGACAGATATTTCTAGAGAGGGACTTGTTGTATGTACTACTGTATTTCCCCTTCCACAGAAATTTGTACACTTCATCCCCTCTCGTGAAATCTGTTCTTTGGAAATCGGGGGGAGAGATGGAAATCATTTTGAAGCGTTTTTCAAGAGAGATTCGCATCGGAGATTTCGTCACGCCCCCCTTGTGGGTCCCGCTTTTGTATATGCTCTTGTAGGGAGATCGAACTTCTTGGTGTAGAATGTTGGTCGTGATAGGCCGAACGATAAATATCTACGGCATGAAGCCAGATGTTATGCGGGATTCGAATTTGCAGCCCAGATTAGGGGTTACCCCTCAAGGAAATTGTCTCGAGTTACTTAAGTACACTGATAAAGCTTTCCCTGATGCAGGTTCAAATTTTAGAATTTTTCTAATTTCACGGTTAATGCACATTTTCGGAATTAGATGTTTTTGTATAATCTTGAAGGTATTTTGAGAAAATGTTGTAGCGATTAAATGTAATGGCTTCATTTTTCAAATCAAAATTATTTGATCAAACTTTTCGTTGCTGGCTTTTGCTTGTTATTATTGTAAAATGAGCCTTTTAATTTTTTTTAATTTATTTTTATGCACACAAGGATTATTAATTTTTATCTCTATCTTTCCTTATTGAGAAGTAATCAACTAAGTCGTTTAATTTTCACTGCAATTTTATAGACTCAATAAGTTGTGCGCTTTGTGGAAAGTTTTTGAATCGTATTTTTATGTATTGATATATATTTTCATTAAAAAAAAATAGCGAACATTGTCGATGTTTTCATTTTTTTCATTGCTATACCGAAAAAAAACAGCACAACACATAAAATCTAAACAAATCATGTCTGTTCTCGATATTAATTTTACCAATTAAAGTTATATTTAAATTGTATAGATTATTTAGCTCATTTTATTATGCCTGCACATATGTACATTAGAATCGGATACTTGCAGTGCTTTTGAGAATAGTTATAATCGTACAGCTTGTATATATCTCGTTCATATCGTTTCCTCTTTCCCTCGAGAAAATCATTTATCTTTATCGCAAATTGTTTATACAAATTCCCGTAATTGCCGTTGTTCTATTGTTTGATTAATTTTATTGTTTAAGGGTCCAAATCATCGTAAGTTTTACAATTTCTGTATTACTTTGTCGCTTGCGCTATCTCTCTTTGATCTTATCAGATTGAAACTACTGCTGTGGTGAATCTGTCTCAATCTTCCCTGTTGCGTGTCCAAGACGGTGTGTGACAGGTTCTCGGAGATTCCCCCCCCCCCCTTCCATACTTCACTTTGTTTTCAACCCGTATTTCAAGATCCGATCTCAAGGAAATCGAAGACTAGTAAAAGAAAAATTACGACCTCCTGGCTTAGAGCCCTCCTTCCTCCAATTTGCGGCTTCGCCACCTTTTGATCCTCATTAAGACCAGTGCAATCCGTCCAAAGGAAGTTGTTAGCAGGAGACAATTTTTAACGGCTCCCTCTCACCAGGAGGGGAAAGAAGATGAACACTTCTGAGGGGAGGGGGGTTGTACCCAGGAGGATCATTTGGCCGTGAGTTGAAGGGGGGGGGGGGGTTAGAACAGACGATAGAAGTGGCGGCGTGTCATTAACTCATTGGAGAGGGGAGCGGCCGAGCGGAACTGATGGCTCGCTTCGTGAGCTGGATTCGTTATCTAGCTTGCCTCGTATAAAACCTCACGGATAAGGGGGGGCAGATTCTTACCCCTCCCCGTCATCTCAGGGGTCGACTCCATTCCATAATTCCAGATTTGCTATTTAATAGCTTGTTCTCCGCACTTCGGATTTTTATTTATTTTTTCTCTTATTTCTTTTAGGATAGTGGCTCATCACGATTTGGATTTAATCCTCCTTTTTGCATCATCAAAAGCATTAGCTTGATTTTCTGCTATTCCCGTGGTGTTTGTTCCCTTTACTTTGCCGAGCTATTTGCGCCCAAGCTCTTCAAATGAATATATAGGCTTTTTTTTTTTTTTAATGTTTGATTGCTAGTTCTCTTAAATAAGAATCGTAAAATAATTAACAGGTCGCTGCTGTATCTGTCAATTTCATTTCTCATAAAATTGATTCCAATCTATTAATGTCTACATTTCTTACCCTTTTAACACTTTCTCTATTTTTTTATCCGCTTGAAAGCGAAAAGCAGTTACATTCTGTTTCTATTTTCAGTGATTCTTTCACAGTGCTAAAATTCATTCTAGAAAATCTGAAAGGGGGGGGGGGGGGGTAGACGCATTAAAAAAAAAATGAAGAAGATTTTTTCAAATGAATAACGTTTGTTAATTCTCATAAAATGAAGTATTATGTGTATACACTAATTATGTGTGTGTTATTAGTAATTTTTCTTCTTTTTCTCTTTAAGCTTTGTACCTGTCAGTTATTGTTTATTTGAATTAAATACTTTTGTACCACAAGTCTTTATATGCTTTCTTTACATTTTCTTTTATATTTATTTATCTAGTATTAACTTACACGAATATAAAATAAATGTAAGCAACATATATCTTGTAAAACAATATTTTGGATGCGATATCGCGATAAAATAATGTGGAATTTTTTTCTCTTATTATAAATTTTATATTTACATGAGATATTGCTTTGTTTTTAAAATTTGAATAAAACTCTTGTTCTAGTACTTACTATATAAAATTATTATTCTATAACTAAGCATTCATAAAGCAATTTTTCAGGAACATTGATTTTTATTCGAGAAGAGGAGGAAGTGACGTGTAAATAATTAAGTACATGGTTATTATTTTTAGATTATTGTTGTTACGATTTAGTTTTAAAATTTCCATATTGTATATGTATTCGGACTCGTCGTTCTGAAATATAAGAGGTTTATGTATTTCGAACATTTATAATAGTTATAAAATATTTTTAATTTATTAAATGAAAAAAAGCAGTATGATTGATTTCGTTATTACAATTTTTTCGCATCCTTGTGTATTTCTTTATACATTGGCTTATTTTTGTTAATTCAGAGTTTTCAGCTATTCAACTAAATTCAGCTTTTATGTAGTTTCTCTTTCTGTAATAATGTACATTCAAGAAAGTTTTTATTTTCTGATGTGTATTTATTTCTGTTACATCAAATAAGGTTTTACATGTTTATGTCAGTGAAAACAATACGTCGTTCTTCCTTTTTTTTTTTTTTTTTTTTTGTAAGTAAAGTTTAAAATAATTATTTCTAATGCTTTTATCCTGAATTTCGGTATTTTGTTTTAATATCCATCTCTTACATAAAATTTCAGCTTTTTTCTTACACTTTTATCAATCTTATCTCTGTAATGCACATTACTTAGAAAAAAATGTCTGAAAGAGAAATAATGGTTATTTATATTATGTTATGCAAGATTTTCTCATTCATTATTCTTTTGAAAATTATTTTTATGTCGTCATGTAACTACTGCGTACGTCTTAATCTTATCGAAAAAAAGGTCATTGACTCATTTAATATGTAATTACTGTAATTATTCTTTCAAAAAGAATTTTTTAAACTGCATACAATGAAGATTTTTTTTCTTTCCTCTTTTAAGATGCATCAGTATTCTTCACGTTTATCATAAAGTTTGATGAAACATAAATAATTCCCCTTATTGACAAAATTTACAAATAGTGCGGTTAGGAGGGTAAAAAAAAAAAAAAAAATCTGTTATGCCAAGCTGGAAAAACGTTTTCACAATAGTTTATGTTCAGCAGCTTTGTAGGGGTAACTACGGATCTATGGAGATTCATTATTATGAAGTACCCAAAAGGGGAAGAGGGAGAATACAAATATATAATGGCTGGACTGAACCATCTGGTGTCACCTTTTGTATGCAACGGATGGGCGATTCACCACCATTTCATGTACGAGTCCGTTAATCCTCTGGCCAATCAGGAACGTTCTGTACCACGTGGTACACTTTCTTTCCTACAATCCCCCTGTTAAACCACGTGGTCCAAAGGGCCTGGGAAACAAAATGAATGGCTGTGGCTGCAAGGTGTTGAATCATTAACTACCGTAACAGGATTTTCGACTCCCAATTTTCGAGGCGGAGCCTTTATTTTTTACCCCGCCATTATATCCCCCCCCCATCCTCTGCGATTGGAATTATTTGTCGCTGGGAGATCTTGTTGGTGTTGTTATTTAAACATCCCCTCCAGGATGATACTGCGAGAATGAAGCAAATCCTTGAGGGCGAGAGAAGTGACAAATTACTGACATTTGACAAAGTGTATTCTCCTACCCTCCTCAGAGCATTTATAAGACGTGATGCGAAATTGGAATGTGTTAAGTTAATGTGCTACGCGGTGAAGATTTTGATTTGTGATTTTGTATTAAATCACTATTAAAATTTGATTTTGGTTAACTGGTTTTTTTGCATATAGTTCGGGATGTAGAGACGCGGCATGAGATATTGAAAGTTCTTCATAAATTGATTTTTTTTTTTTTTTTTTTTTTTTAATTATGTACGACTTCCGTTTGACTATTAACAAATAAGATTAAGAGATAATTTAATATTAACGAATGTCTCGTTCACGATTTTGTTGTATTTTACAGTCGTGGCAAGGCCAGGGATTAAATATGGTATTATTGATGATTTATTTGATAATATTCATTTTGTAAGTTCTGTTTATCGTTCTGAACAATCACGTGAACATTCAATTTTTATTTATTTTTGTAGATTTTATTTTGCGGACGACAAGATAAATAAATAGAACAGAGATATTATCTATAATCATTACAATGCATTTGTTAAAGTTTGTTGTTACTCAGCCCTCATTTGCAGTGTTGACGATAATTGCATGTGGGATAATTTTATTTTTAAAACCACCAAAAATCCAATTTGTATATATCAAAAATTATATAAATAAAATAAAGCTTTCGAGACTAACGTAATCGTTGCAATTTATGCCAAAAAGATTTCGGAGATACATATTTATGTTACCGCCCCAAATAGTCAGCTGGTATGGGGGGAGTGTTCAATTCGTAATTGATCGGGTGACAGGTTCAATAGGTAATTGATTGACCACGTGCTGTGTGCAGACCATTGTGCCGATGCCGCCAGATGGCCTATGAATAATTCACACTGGCATTTACATGACGAGAGGAGGAGACTATTCTTTTTTCCAGAGGTAGTTGACGTTTGTTTTTGTTAGAGATGGTATGGTATATAGGTGATGTGCATGAATAACAGCAATGCGGAGGGGAATTCGGTTGGTGGGAACTGTCAAAACTGTGGATTTGCAGTAAAATTATTCTGCAGAATATGTTGCATCATGAATTATGAGGGAGTTTATAGTTAAAAAATTATATTTCCCTTTCCATGACACAATAAAGAGAAGGAATATAAAATTGGCTTTATACAAATGTATCGTAATATCGGGAACATACGGTCCAGTAGGTTAGAGGATACAAGCACAAGAATTTCAGGGTCATTGAAATTACAAAGTTTCTGAGACGGGCTTCCAAACTGCAACAAAAATAGTAAAACAATATAGATAAAATATTATGTACGCACTTTAATAATTTTCATATGGAAACTACTGTGTATTTGCAATTCTGATAGCATTTTTCACAAGTTTACTGGTGAGCTGTGTGTTTTGGGGTGGGGGAGGGGGCATCAAACTGCATTAGGACTTGGGATTGGCTGATCGAGCTTTGCTACGTTGAAAGTAAACATTGTTGGTTTCTATTCTATTCATTGTTTATTTTACTTAACCCAAAATCTTAATACATACCTGAAATTTTTTAGTACTCTATTTAAATTGAAATTGACATGGCATTCTGTATTAAAACATAAAACATTCATTTTATTTATTTTTCTTTCTTTCTCTAATGATTTATTTTTGTTGTCGTATATTTATGTATACTTAGTAATGTATGTATTCAGAAAAAAAGCTCATGAAAATTCTCAAACGCACATATATATGTATCTTATATGCGCAATTACAAATTCTTAAATACATACAATGGTGTTAATTTAAATTATGTGTATTTGCATGTTTATTTTCTTTAATTCCTGTTTTTTATTTTTTCCATATCGTTACAATTCGACAGACATAAGCAGATGTTTGAAATTCGACCATTATTCTGTAACAAAATTCTTCATTAAACTATCAAATTAACATTTCCTAGTAGAATAGAGTCTTGTTAAATCGACATTCTTTTGATAATTGCGATTGAACTATCTATTAGTAATTTTGAAGATTCGGATAATTTTCCAATCAACGATTCTTAAATGAAAGTAATCCCTTTTAATATTCGTGTTGCCGGCATTTGCTAATTTTAACTTTGTTAAAAATTTGGGACTTTTACTGATCGTTGAGCTCTAAAAGCAGCGAAACGACTTCAGAATTACGCTACTTTGGATATTAATTCAGTGTTATGACCAATTTTTAGCTCCGGGATTCTCCCAATGCTCCTTTGAATGGCTTTTACTGTCTTGGAGAGTTTTAGGGATCAATTAATAAGCACAGCTACATTTTTCCCAGTTCTCTCTCTCTCTCTTTTTTTTTTTGCTCATTTCTTTCTTTCTTTTTTTTTCTCTCTCTCTCTCTCTCTTTTGTGTGTGTGTGTGTGTGTTTTGATGTGTTTGGTAAGTGATTTCTTGTTTTAACTGATTTTTTTTTTTTTTTTTTTTTTTTTTTTTTTAATTTTTATTAGAGTGGCAGGGTTCATACTCATCTGGGAAAACAGGGAATACTCAGGGAATTTGGAATTTGTTAAAAAAAGTCAGGGAAAATAAAAATTTTCATTAAAAGTCGGGAAAAATCAGTTATAAAATCCGGAAAAACAATTTTTTTTTCTCTCTCAAGTTATGTTTTTCTTTTTTAGCTTCGTATCAAAATTTAAATGATTAAGTATTGTGAAAATATGCATAGAAATAATGATTTCTACCTGAATTTCTAGCATGATCGGAAGTAATATAACATCATACAGCAGAAGTAGTTGTATTTTGTTCTGCCTAGAGAAGTGTTTCTTGTAATATGTCGCTAATATTTTCTTGAAAATTGTCTGGGAACTCAGGGAATTTTTTCCCCATATTTGAGTATGAACCCTGAGTAGCTGTTGTCATTCTTCGATAAAATAGCGTTTAGTTCTCGGTAAAAGCTCTGATTTTGGAGAAGGGGACGTAAAAGGATAAATACCTGATACTATGAACTATTTTTTAAGAACTCCTAAAGAGGGAGGGACTTTATATCCAGCTAATTTGGTTGATACAATAACAGGAGAAAGAAAGAAAAAATCCTTGATGCATTATTTAATAAATAAAATTTACCTAGAAGTATAATTGTTTTGTAGAAGGTGTAAAAGCAGACGTCCATTTAACACGTTGAGCGCCACGCAAATTCTTGAAATCTATTAAAATTCCATAATGATTCCTCCTGTAATAAATAAAAATTAAGCAAATTTTTAATAAATTTTCAATCATTAAATGTAATATTTTTAGTTTTATATCCGCCACCGATGGTTGACGCGGCTTTATATCATATTTGACACTGTCAGCTATCGATGGCTAACAGGGCGCTCAACGTTTTAATTTTTTATTGGTACTGCTTTTACTTTCGGGGTAAAACTTTCACTGAAATGGTTGAAGTATAACATGTTCTACACACTCCTAAAGTTTCAGGATGATTCCTTCAGTACTTTGAGATATGACAAAATGTCTAGAATGCTGACATGGCGCTCAACGTGTTAATTATTCTTTTCCATTCAGGAGCTTTGGCATATTTTATGTAACCGCGTCCAGGAGTAATCTCACGGGAAGAAACAAATGTATAACTGTTGCAATTTGTGCAAAATAAATAGGATTAACTGTACCCAAAAACAGTTTAATTAGTTGGAAATATTATTCTGATAATCATTATTTTAAACGGCATTGTGTTGAAAATTGGGTACTCTGTTGTAAAAATGATAGATATTAACAGGTGAGCATTTCTAAAAAGAAAATTATGTATGAATCTTTTTGAAATGCATTCTAATTTCCTTAGCTGTCTGTACTATTTTATGAAAACTGTACATATAGTAAAATATTTCGATCCCCTGCGTAAAGTACTTGTCATTATTTTTTTTTATATCCCAGTTATAGTAACTTATTTTCTTATTGATGTTGTAGATTAAATGCCGTTTGTTTGACATACACGAGGAACCCAGACCTATGTGGAACGCCCTCCGTAGTAGGTTAGCGGAGGGAGGCTTCCTATGGGGTTCTAGCAAGTTTCGAAGAAAAACTTGGAAAACTGAGAATTATTTGGCCGATAAGTGTAAGCTATGGTTAAAACCGTGGACTTCTAGTCTGACAGTTTTGAGAGCAAAACCGCATTCAAGAAAGATTCTTTTTTACCAACTTTCAAAATTGTGATTCTCCAATTACTGACGTATATTATTTTAATTATTATTTTATTGACATGATATTTGTTTTCTCAGTTGACACTTTCTAAAACTTGTTCACCTGCGTCGTATATTAGAAAAGTGATTCTATGAATTTCAGAATTTGATAAAAAAAAACGTTTTATTCCCAGATGTAATCTTCACAATATTTACTCACCATTTAATTCAAATACTACATCACTAAAACCTTTTCGGTAATTTTTTAAGGTTTCCAGAGGTATGTAAATGGTATATTTTATTCGAAAAGCTTAAGTATGGAAAAAATTAAAAAATCTTGAAATGCAGACTATTTTCTCTCCAGAGCCAACTATTTGAGCCTTGTGCTGCTGTAAACAGACAGTAGTAGGCTAAGACACCATCGGGTTTATTCTGCTGATGGTGTCATCTTTTGGAAAATACCAACTTGCGCGGAACAGCCTTCGTTTCGGATGAACTTAGTTGTTATGTTTTTTTTTTTTTTTTTTTCAAAAGGAAGAGCTGTTTTCGAGGTTATTAAAAAATAAATAAATAAAGGTTAAAGACGTTTTTATTTCAACGGCACTTTATTTATTTAAGTCGAAGCTTTGAAAATTTAAAAGTTATTTGACCAGAGTTGCTCACGTTCGCAGAATACGTATTGTGGAGCATTTCAAATTGGGTTTGAGTTTGACCTTGTGAATCATTTTGTATATGTACATTCGACCCCCTTCAATCTGAAAGCAAAGACCTCCGAAAATCAAAACGCTGGAGGCCCATTTGAGTAAAATATTCATCTGACCGCCCCGCAAAAGCGATTACTGCGGCTCCATCCCGAACTTAACTGCTCTCTCTCTCTTCCTCCTTTATAATCCAGTTTGCGTGGCAAATCCAAAAACGGTGTCTTCCTCTCTTTTCTCTTTCGCAATGGAAATAATGGAATGCTATTCCCTCTTCTCAAGGGGGAAGGGGGTATTCTAGAACATTTCAACCCGCCCCCTTCACTTCAACCCCTTTTCCCGAGATTACTCCTTTTACCGTCTCTCCCGCTAATGACTGGATTCCGTGTCTAAAGATTCCTAGCAAAAGCTTGCTAAGTGTGTTAAAGCACGCCCTTGCTAGAATCATCATCCGCGCTACTGCCTTCGTCCGCTTGCTCTCTATCGATTTGCGCCCCTACGATTAATCGATGGTCCCCCTTCCCCTCCGACTGCTACGATAACGGGTTTGAATTGTAGTTTCTGTAATTCGGAAGTGGAATCCGAAATTGAGTAGTTTGGTATTTGGACCGTGGTCAGCGGTGGATTAATGTAGGTGAAGAGCGCCGAAGCTGTTGCGTATTAAATATTTACTATCCTTTTCTGCATGTTAATTCGCTCGGCTTATGTATGGAAAATCCTTCAGTATGTGCTGTCAATTTCAGACACGAATCTATATTGTGTAATTAATGTACTCGACTGCAATATGTAAAGTTCACGCTGTTGCTCTTTTTTGAAACTCTATTTTAAATTGCAGTTTCAGTTTCCGGAATTTTGTGGTGTTCTTGTTGCAGTTAAGTTTTTGAAATATTCGCATTCCTTCGTCGCGCAATTTAAGAGTAGTATTTTGAAATTATTTCCGTTTAAAAGCATTTTAAAAATGGATATAATTAATTTTGAACTACAAGGATTGTTGTTTTAGTTTAATATTAAATTAAGCATAAAGGTATTATTTCACTTATTTAAATGGGGAAATTAATCATTCAATCTAAATAACTTTGACTCAGTATATTAATGTTGACATTGTTTGAGAGGGCAAAAAAATGTCACTGGTTATTTATTTAGGCGTGCAACAGACAAAAATGAATGGAAGATTGCTAACATTGGCGGGGCGCTGGGGATGTCGGTGCAACTAATTGTGAATTAATTTATAAATTTTATTAGCTTTGGCGAGTTCCGTGTGACAAAAGAAGTCCCAATGTTTGTGCTTTGAATATACTCTACCGTTTATTAAGCCCTACAAATCATTCCCATTGCTTAATGTGTTATTCATAGAAGAGTAAGTATACGAAAGGGGAAAAGTCTGTTACAGAAATAAAAAATTGGTCATATTATCGCTGTTGTCTCCTTATCAGATGTTCCCGGATTGTATATAAATCCCGAAAAGCCTTGCTTCTCGAGATTTATAGGAATAGAAACAGAAATAGTGTAACAGAAATTAGGGAATTTTCTTTTTTAGGGACAGAAATTAGGGGATTATAGGGACAGAAATAGTGTAACAGTGAACTCTGCAGATTTATTTGTCGGAAGAAAGTAAAGCAAATGCCGTTAATGCGATCTTATTATGGATTCCGGAAAAATAAACTTTTTTTTCCCCCCAGTTTTATGGAATCTGAAAAAGAGTTATAATAAAGAAATGCGTATTATATATTTATTTATCTTGTATATATACAGTAAAACCTCTCTAAGTTGGACACCTACGGTTCCAAGAAAAAGTGTCCAACTTAGAGAGGTGTCCAACTTATAGGGGTTAGACATAATGTTAATGGATACATTCCGTTCCGAGAAAAAGCGTCCAACTTGAGAGGTTTCACTGTACTTTTAATTATCCTCCCCCCCCCCTAACAACAACAACAAAAAAAAAAAAAAAAAAAAAGGTGGGGAAATAGTTAAGTTTCAATACAGTACTAATGATTCCTTTCCCCTTTCTATATTGACGCGTTTACTAAGTGAAAAATAAGGGGGGGGGGGAGAGTCTTGAATGACTTTTATTTTCAGTTGTAAATGCGACACACTTAATATCTTTTCATTCACTTCAATCGAAATCGTTTAGGCATTACACTTTGCCAAACAGCAATAACAATAAACCCGACATCACTGGTTTATCGATTCCGCTAATCGATATCGACTTAGCAATTCTTATTATTTACCCTTACCGCTGTTTTTCCACCCTGCTGAGATCAATACTTCGGTGCGCTTGTCAAACAGACTAATAACAGCTTTTCCTTCGTTGCACCGCGCGCCACTAATGACTATTAATCTTTGTTTACACCGCACGCTTCGCTTTTCTCTAAGTATATATATATATCTATATATATTTTTTTTTCCATTTCCAATTGGGGTACGCGCTGTTCGAATATGTATATGTTTGCTGATTAAGTGGCTGGAATAGTTTTGTTGAAAAGGGTTTCGGTGTGCGAGAGCCGGGAATGATTTTTGGTACCATCGATTTTTATTTTTCAAAAAGAAACTATTATTGGTCTTTGGGAAAAGGAATTTATCAGTTGGAGAGTTGGAATTGAAGTGTAATCTTCGTTAAATGAAGTTTTCTTCTTTCTCTGTATACACACACGTGGGTTTATGTGCAAACGTTCATTAAGTCCCCCTTGTCTTGTGCAGAAATTGCCAAAAAATAAATTAATGTGAATGCAGTATGAATTGTCGGGGAAATGAATTTGTCAGAGGTGATTTACTAAATGTACATTATTATTATTATTATTATTTTTTTTTTTTTTGGTTTTGGTGTTTGATAGTAATTTCGTTTATTTGATAAAGATTTTAATATATTTGTTTTTTTTTTTTTTTTTTTCGGTTGAATTCTGCTGATTTGTGGGTCAGTATATTAAAATATTTTCATAAAAATAAAAATTACTTTTTCATATTTTTACTGAGGAATCTTATCTATGTAGGTGAAGAATGCCTTTTTTAAATTTGATCATGCCATAAGATTTATCATTTATTTCTTTTAATAATTATTGTGCAGTTTTCCTATGTATCCTGTTTGAAGTAAATACTAAAATGTTATACAATTCCTGTTTTAACATTTTTCTAAGGACCAAAATATTGTATATTTGATGAAAATTGTAAATAATGCTTCTGCCTTACAAATAGAACGTCGTCTTACCCTGCTTTTAAATTAGTGACAGAATAACTGTTGCCTATTGTTATAATAAACTTGTCAGTTAAAATTTACAAAACATCCCTTTATTTATAATATGTATGCGTGTATCTATGTATGTATGTATGTGCATGTGCCAAAGTGCTACTACTTTTGGTAAATTCCCTCTTCACTCACCGCCGCCGGAAGCCGAAGCTAATGTTATTCAATGGGAAATTTTTCTTTACAAATAACTTATTAACTAATACATATTTTTAAATTCTGTTTTCACATTGTGAAAATTCCCAGCTGTTAAATTGACGGACCTTTTTTAAAAAATTATTTTTTATATTTTCTTTTGAAGCTGCAAAATATGAGTTTTCAATATATGAAATTTTTTCATTTTGCAATTGCAAAATAAAATATTAAAAATTAAAAAAAAAAAAAAATACATTTTTTAAAAACAGTTGGGAATTTTCTGAATGTGAAAATAGAATTTAAAAATATGTATTAGTTAATAAGTTATTTGCAATGAAAATTTCCCCATAGAATAACATTGGCTCGGGCTTCCGGTAGAGGTCAAGACTTAAAATTTTTAGAAGTGGCCAGTGGCCACTGGACATGTGGCCACTCATAAGTCGTCGACGTTATACATCGGATACACAATATATATATGATATATGTGTGCATAAAAGCATAAAAACACAAATGATATGGTCGGAAAATTAAATTAAGAAATAGTGCTCTTTATTGTATTTTAATAATAATACAATAGTCACTATTATTAAATGACTATCATATTATTAGTCATTTAATAATACAATAAACATGTATATATAATACAGTGAAACCTCTCAAGTTGGACACCCCTCTAAGTTGAACGCTTTTTCTTGGAACGGAATGTATCCATTAACATTATGCCTAACCCCTATAAGTTGGACACTTTTTCTTGGAACCGTAGGTGTCCAACTTAGAGAGGTTTTACTGTATATGTGTGTATTTTTGTCAATAAAATAAGATAAAAATAAATTGGTATTTGGAAAAAAAAAAAAAAAAAAAAAATACGCACTTTTTCTAGTTTAAATTTTTCAATATCTGAAATGAAAGGAGGTAGGAGGAAGACAAAATAGATTGAGTAATTGAATCATTGAAAAGTGATTCGGTTTTTGAGGGAAAATATGACCTCGTTTGAACCTCCACTGAATGCTTATGATTTTATTCTTGTTAGTGTTTTAAGAGTGAGTTCTATAAGCATGTAATCCAGCTTTTTTAAAATGTTATTAATAACTATAGTACTTAATTCAAAGTTTTAGTAATGAGGGAAAATATATGGACTTTCATAGATAAATATTAAAACATGCATTTTGCTACGGGAAAACAGCAGGATGTAATGATGATATGATCTGACAATGTGATTTCTCATACACAATTTGTGTTTTAAAGAATATTTATTTTATCTCCCATTGCAAAAGAAATACAAAAATTTGATTCATTTAATAAATTTCGTCTAGTCTGGCACTTCCATTTGCAAATGGAAAATAATTATGAACAGAATTAGAGGAAAATGAAATTATTTTGAGTCTGAGGAGGGGGTGGGGAGGCAAAGAATCTGTACTAGCCTATTATCAGAGGTTTAATTTTATTAATTGGCATTACTTTCAATAAAATGACTACCTAAACAGTTATATATAGCTTTTATCTACTTTAAACATTTTCAGGATTATTTCATTAACATAAAAAAATTCATTAATATAACTGCAGTTACTTTTATATCCACATAAAACCTTATAAAAATTTCATACCATCAGAAAAACAAATTTTTCAAACATTTATAGAATAAAATTTTTATGTATTTACATTAGTCATACATTAAAATATATATATAGTATTTAATTATCAGTTTTAAACATGTATGAAATCAACTGAGCATTAATTTTCTTAAACTAATTAAAAAAAAAAAAAAATTGTACCTAAAAATCTATTTTTCATCCCCCACCCCCCTATTTACACATTTGGTATCGATATGAAATATATATAATTTAATTGAGAAAAAATAAATATATTCATCAAGTTAAGTCTAAAAATAATTACGTATGTGAAAAATATTGAGCACTTATCGTTTCTAGAATTGATCATTTATCACTATCTAAAAATGGGGAAAAGGCGGGGGGGATTAAAAAAATAATTACATGTATAAGAAATATTAAATTCTCAATTCTACTTCTAGAATCTAATAAAGCATGTTTAAAATGAATATTGCCATTTATGTTATGGATGAAGAAAGACTGAGAAACAACTGCAGAACATTTGATTGGTGATCGCTAGTTGGAAATAAGAAAAGGGGGAGAGAGGCAAAAAATAATTACACGAACAAGAAATATTTAACAATTCTATTTCTTTCTAGGCTCTAGAATCTCATAAAGCAAGTTTTAAATGGATATTGACATTTATGTTGTGGATGGAGAAAGATTGTAAATTGGAAGGCGCAATCATCATCGAAATCCCATTAACAATCACCGATTGTTAATGGGATTTCTTTTCTTTTTTCTTTTCTTTTTTTTTTTTTTTTTTTTTTTTTTTTTTTTAACGAACGATATCCGCGATTTTTTTAAAAACGGAAGAAATATTTTCGCGAATTCGCGAAAAAAATGGCGATCATACCAATTTTTTTTTATCGCCACTTTTTCGAATTAAGTCTCCACGTGGCGAGTGGCGACCGTGAGTCTTGACCTCTAGCTTCCGGTGACGGTAAGTGAAGAGGGCCGTTAATGATCATAAATGTATTTACACATTGCTTGTTAATGTCATCCACCCAGTTTGTAAATAGAATCTGTAAATCAGGGGCCGAATGCAAAGGGGAAAGTGGTTTGTTTACGAAAGGATTTGTTTTGTAAATATTTATTTATTGAAATTTTTTTCCTTAGGGATGAGGGTTAAAAGAGCTATGACTTTTTTTTTTTTTTTTTTTTTTTTTTTTTCCCTGTTGATTTTTGTAGCCCAGTTCTTTGTTAAAAAAGAAATTAAAAAAAATCTCGAGCCATTATGTCTCTTTATCAGATTCTTTTTAATTTCCTTTAGTGTATATTAAATTACACACTTCTTGAAATTGCTGTATGCGTAACTGCGGCTCATCTGCTGCTCTTGGATAGTCTCTCCGGAAGTACGCTTAAAAGTTCTTTTTGTTTTAGAATGAAGTGTATTGCCTCTTCTTCATTCTTTAGAAAACGATAGTGTATAACGTTGATGTTTACCATAAATAACGGAGACTGCTCGAGTGTGGAAGCAACAGTTGGCAGGAGGGTAGAGAGAGATTTTGATGACAGATATCGTCTGCGTCACTCGAGTATTCCCCTTCAGAGGCACACGCCCGGAAACGTTCTTTTCCCCCCATTTTTAGGGGTTTATATTCTCTCCACCCCATCTTTTTGGCTGTAGCCTGCCACCCAGAGCGAAGTAACCTTTTATTTTTGAAAGGGGCGATATAGGGCGTGAGAAATGTTATGTGGAGGAAAGGATGTGGGTGTGAAAGATAGCTTGAATTGCCTACTCTTTGGTAGGGGGTAGAGTACTACGCTTTATTCTTGTATACTCCTTGAGAACATCTGTTTTTTTTTTTTTTTTTTTTTTTTCTACTCTCCCTCTTTAATTTTGTTTGAAGATAAAATTTCCACAGTAAACAGGGCTCTCTTTCATCAAAACCTGCTTAAAATGTTACCAGGCATCAGTTTGAAGCGACGTTTATATTTGAATAAAATAATGGAAGTTTAGACTAATTCCAGGGATTGCGATGGCGCACCATTGACCCCAATTTTAATAAAAGGGACGCATTATTTTTAAAATCACGGGTCACCAGAACCCGCATATATTTTTTTCTTTTGTGTATGCAACTAAACTATTTTTTTCTTTCTTTAAAATGTTAAAATTAATTTCCCTGGCTGGAATAACTGACAAAAACGTTTTTTTGCACAATTTGTGAAAAAGCTCGTTTTAAAAATGCTTTTACGCAAGGTTGTACCAAGTTTCGGAGATGTGCACTTATATCATATGACACCTAAGCTTAGATGGAAAAGTTAAAGCAACAGCCCAACATTTTATTTGTCTTTTTTTTTTTTTTTTTTTAATAAAAGCTTCAAAATGAAAAAAAAGAAATTGTGAAAAGTGTTTATGGAAAATAATTAAGTTACCTGTCCAGAAACAAAAATGTTATTTATTTATTGGTTTTCGAAGAAAGTGTCCTCATTTTTTAAAAACTTGACCTATATTTTTCATAGTGATCGGGTCTTTGGACCCTACTTTTCATAAGGTCAGCGCAAGCCTTGCTAATTCGATGGCAATATAGAATTGCAATCAATTCAGATTGAAACTTTTGATGCCCACATTAACGTATACGTTTGTTTGGAATTCGTAAACATTACTGCCCGTCAGTGAAGATTAGAAAGGATTATTGAAAAGACAAGTAAAAGTCTGTTTATATAGACGTTTAATTTACAATTATGAAAAAGTAAATAGGACTTTTTCTTTAAAACCTTTTTTCCCCCTTGGTAAGTGACGTCCTCAAGAATTTATAATGTTGAAATTTCTTTCTCTACCCCACCCCGTCCTTCCAACAAATCTGTACCATAACCTAATTTGTTGGTATATATGCTGTTTTTTCCAAAAACAATTTGATGCCCTGAATTTCCTTTCAGATTCTGATGTTCGCAGAGGGATGATGGCAGACTTTTCTAGCGATTTTTTTGTGTAATTTTTCCACGAAGCTTATTTCATATATATTTCTGCAATAAACCTTGAATACTATTTCACTACTCCTTCTCCCTGCGATTGTTGTAACATTTCCACTTTTCCTATTTCTAGAATTTTAACTGTAACATTCAAAGTTTCAGAACTACATTTGAGACGATACTAATTTTACAATGTTTCTTATAACTAAAGCGTTATTTTATTTCATTTTAGCGAAAGTGCGATTTTTAAATTGCTTGTTCTCGGGTCTACGAAAACATTGAGAAAGTGGTTAAGTGGAAAAATCTGTTTATTTCGGCTGATATTTAATTGAAAATCGTTTGAAATGTATAATGATAGAATTATTCCCACGATACAATTCCGGTACTTATTGAATTTTTAATTACAGAATAAAAGTTTATTATTTTAAAACGAATGCTTGATTTATCAGAAAATTCTGCAAGTTTTCTTACTGCGTTTCCCAGTTTAGCTTTTTATTTAAGGAAGTTAAAGGGAGGGGGGGAGGGAAGTAGTGCATCCGTTAATGAAGTTTTCGATGCTAACATACATTCCTGTGTATTTTGTTGAAATTTCTTTTGCTCACAGAAGAAAAGGGGATAACTTTTTAAAACGGCTATTAATGATTTTTTCATAAAAAATGAAATATTTCTTTTCAATGTCTTGCTTTTGCGTACAGTTTCGGCTTTTTTGCCAATCTCAATCGATGTTTTTATGATTTTTTAATTCGAAGAAAAATGTGTAGTTTATTAATTAAAAAAAAGTACTTTTTTTTTTTTTAATACAGGCTAATGAAATTTGATACATCAATTTTATCTAGTTTTAAAGCTTGCTCTCCTCCCCCGTTTTTGTTATTTATTCACTTATCGAATTAGAGTGGTATTAGTTCACTTAGCATAGCATTACCTATATAATTATGGCTCTCTCCCCTGACTTGAAAATTGATATCTGAACCGTGTTCATTCAGTGTGCTTTCCGGTTTCTCCGTATAAAGATCGGCAGCTGTCGCGGCCTGCCTCCCCCTTTCCAGCGGTCTAATCGCTTTAGATATGCTCCACTGGACCTTCTGTTTGTAACCCTCTCTTTTAGGTGGATCACTGCCGCTTTTGATATGTGAATACGCCGTCATGAAAATTAGAAATGGACGCTCTGGGTATGCTCTTGTAAAAAAAGTGTGAGTGTGTTTGGGGAAGGGGGGGGGGGGGGGAGTTGCTTTGACCCTAGGTGTCTTTTTTCCCTTTCAATGGGGATTTTTAATAATAAAGGATTTTATGAAATAAAAGACCAGCTTCACTTAAAAAAAAAAAATGATATCCTTTTTTTTTTTTTTTTTTTTTTTCGTGTGTGATGAGAAACTATCCCTCTTTTACATGTTTCCCTTTCTAAAATTTTAAATTACCTCCAACCCTTCCAGGGAGCTATCAGATTCAGAAGAAACTGAAAGTACTGTTATAACAAAAAACATTGATTTTAATTTTTGGTGTTTTAATTCTAGTTTAATTTGCTTAAAGTTTTGTCCTAACCCCCTTCTAAGAAATATTAAAGGGAGATTTTTGTTACATTTATGACATCCTCTTTTAATTTTTCTCCTTAATTTCGCTGCAATTTGCTTTGAAAATTTACATCGGCAAATCTTACACAGGCAAATCTCCAAATTGGGCAAATTCAAAAAATTTCATAGTACTCCTTTTAGGTGCGTTTACACTGTAACGCTGGCGTGACTGTATTTAGCATTTTTGCAGGAATAATTTAATTTTCAGACTACTGTAAATGTGTTGCTACACATGTATATATGTTGACTAGAATGTGTATAAAACACATGTCACTTAAATGTACTTCTGATCATAAAATAAATGAACTACGTATTAGCTGTTTTTATTGAATATATTTTACCTTCATATTTTTGTTTGTGTATTTTACATATATATATTTTTTTTTCTTGTCTTGTAAACTGAATAAGTACTCTAATTTTTTTTTTTTTTTTTTTTTTCTTTCTTTCTTTTGTCCATAGCGAAATTCCATATCTCCTAATGACAGGGAAAAGTTCCGCACCCGTTCCCCCGACGAGCATGAAATGAAAAAACGGAAAAAAGATGAAAAACTTAGTATAGTAAGTCTGTTTTATTATAGTTTTGGATTTAAATATATCTTTATCGCATGTTATAAATAATTGATTAAATTAATAAAATAATGTGAATGTTTTTGTAAGTTTACTTTGTTTTAAGAAAAGGTCAATTTCGTTTTTTAGACTTAGCTTCTTCTTTTTTTTCTTCATTTTTATGCAGTTTGTCGAATTTTCCTGATCTATGATGTGTTATGTATACTCTTAAAAAAATGTATATTCTAGTTATTGTTGTAGGCATCCATTTCATTATAGATTTTATGGTTAAAATGAAAATTATAAATTCATTAGAAACATAGTGTTCTATGATTTTCTTTTTTCTCCCTTCCTCCCCCCCCCCTTTATTATATATATGCCTAGTAGACACACACACACACACACAAAAACACAAATATATTTTTTTTTTTTTTCCAAAAAGGAGAATTAACAAAAATGGTTAACAAAAGAAATATATCTATGTTTTTAAACAAAATAAAATTTTAAAATTAATACACTTAATACATTTTTAATTAAGATTTGGATTTTCTGGATATTTGTTTTCATTAATTTGGTTTATCTGTCATTCTTGTTTTGTGTAGTATTTTGCATTAAATGCTTATTATCGCGATTTTTTTTAGTTTTAATAATTAAGTATTAGTTACTAATTAATATATTAAAAGGATATAGAAGACAGTTTCGTAGTGACCACAGTATACTAGTTTCTTTCTTTTTCTTTTTTTTTTTTTTTTTTTAATGTTTCTTACATAAAAAACATTTAAACAAAACAGTAAATTATGCATAAAAAAAGCGAAAAAAGAAGCAATGGTACAAAAATATTCATGCCTAAAAATTAGGTGTTTTAAAAATTTCTTTCATATTTTTGGATAATGTTATTTTCTGCTGTTACTAATTTTGTGATTAACACAACAGAAGTTACTTATTCTAATCGTTAAGTATGTAACAACAAATCTGGACATGCAACTGTAAAAGTTGGAAAATGCAATGGTGGAAAATGCAAGGAAATGGAGTAAACGATTTGAGTGGGAACCCTGATTTAAGAAATGTTACCTGTGTAAATATGTATATTTCTAAACTTCAGACAGAAGCAAGTTATCATTAATTTAAATATTAAAATCGCTTAAGAAAAAAAAAAAAAAAAAAAAAAGTCATTTCTTTTTTAAAAATGTATATATAAAAATATATTTAAATCTTATTAAGTGGAATGTTCATTTTAAGAAATTGGATGATAAAAGTATAATATATATATATATAATATATACAATATAAAAAAAAAAAGAATAAAATTATTTTTGTCAATATCGGAACTGACTATTAATTAAGAAGCTAAAAAAAAGAGCAAATTCAATTCTGATTAAAAAATGCAATTATTGTTCACAAAATTAAACTCTGAGAAGAAACATTCATTGTCTTAATTAATTAAATTGAAATAATAATTATATTATTTTTTAATGTGTGTGCCATCCTATAAACACTAGTGAATAAGAATAATTTTTCTATTTTCTCTTATACTTTGTGCCAGGAATTAGTGCGGTACTGTTTTAACTTTCTTTACTCTCTATTTTTTTTTTTTTTTTTTTTTTCCTCATTATTTTTGTTATGCTTCGCAAAAGAGATGAAGTTTATTTTCTTTTCTCCTTTATTTCGGTTTTTCTGACTTTTTTAGCACCTTCTAACAAAAGGAGCAAAAAGTGTCTCTAATTAAAATCTTTATTAAGGAGCTTAATTACATTAGTAAAAAAAATGTTCAATAAAACATTTCATTTGATAATTTAATTATTATCTGCTTTTGCATCTGTTAAAGAAATAGCCTAAATTGTAGCATTGTCCCGAGTTTGTTTGATTAGTTCCCACCAGATGTTTCTATTGTTTATCCACCGTCTTAAATGTTCACTCCAAGTAATTAGGATGTTGCAAAAGTATCTTTGTTGAGATAAATTAGAAGGGATTTCCAATTTTTCTCAGGTAATTAAAAAAGGGGTAGCTGTTTAATTAAAAATGCACCAATTTAACAGAATTAAGCCACTCCTTCTCTTCCCCCTTCCCACTCTTTTAGTTTTAGTGTTGGGTTTGTCATGATATTCTTTATATGCATAATCACTGAGTAAATATTTTTTTCTATCAGGCTTAATTTTTTTTTTCCCTTCTGGTTCCCGGCTTAATTGTTGAAGAACACTTCGTCAGTTTTGTTTTAACAAGAAGTGTAATTTGCTTTTCGCTTAATAAAGATGATGTCATGAGGAAGGAAAAAAAAAATACTTTTATTTAATTAGTCCTTTTCGTTGTGTACCTTGTTTTGATTTCAAAATTATTTTCATTGTCATTAAAATATGTAACTGTAGATTCTTGTAAAAAATGAACATCTAAATTTAAGTATATATATATAAATGCTCTTTTTTTTTTTTTTTTTTTTTTAAGGACAGCGACGGTGAAAAAAGTGATCAAGAGCTAGTAGTAGATGTTGCAAATGAGGTAATTTATTTTATATTCAATTAATGAAGCTTTTCAAAGCTTGTAATTCTGCATTATAAAAATGGCTCTGCATGTTTTATTCTTCATGTTTTTCGTAGAGCTGAGTTGAACAACAGAACAGAAACTTTTTTTTTTTTTTAATCAGATTTATTTTGTTTATGAAAAAAACTGAAGTGTTACTTTTTTTTTTTTTCCTTATTCACAATGGAATGTATTTAAATAAAAATGTTGTTTATGCAACCTGGGTCCTAATTACATATTTTATTATGTTAATAAATGGGGAGAAATGTTGCATTTTTGTTAAAAATAATTTTAAAAGAAGGAAAATTAATGTAAATCATAACAAAAATTCAAGTAATTTTTGTATAATTTTATGTTCTTTTTTTTTTTTTTTTTCTTTCTGTTGTATTAATATTCATACAATTAAAATCGAAGTTTTTATTTCTAAAAAATACTTTTTTCTTCATTTTAAGTTAACATAAAAATGATTAAATATTGGTAAAATTTTTACTGCCATTTTTGTTTAATAAAATTATCAGTCTTTTTTTTTATGTGGCCAACACAAAATTTTAATAAAGTTTTAGTAATTTTTTTTTTTTTTTTTAAGTATAACAATTGTATAAATAAAATTACTAGTAACATTGTTTTTCATTGATTTCCAGATCTTCAGGGAGGTAAAAATATGTATAATATCTTTAGTTCTTTTTAATAAATATGCAGACTAAGTTTTTTTCATTTTGGAATATTCCCCATAGTATATATATAATTTTGATTTGAAATTGATAATTTTTTTTTTTTTTTTTTTTTTTTTTTTTTGTTACTCATTGGCATAAACTGCATAGTTTATATAAAAGTTTCTTTTTCATATTAGAAAATATTCTGTTCATATATACATAGCAATTAACGAGTTTTTATCACGTTTAATATTTATAAGATTTATTGATTTTATGTTGCATTCTAATATTTCAAATCGTACAAAGAGGGTTTGGATAATGGCAACATTCTTACATTTCATTCATTCACCTGAAATTGATATTTGAATATTATTGGTTGTATGGCATGGGGAGAAATGTGATGTTATTATGACATTATTACTTATGGGGTATTGCTTTTCATTTGCAACAAAAATATATATCGTAAAAAAGAATTGGTTACCATTTTAAAATATCTTTCTACTGAACATTAAATTCTGAAATTGCATTCCATTTTTTTTTTTCCCTCATTGAGAAGGTAAATTAAACCTCTTTTTTTTTTTTTTTTTTTTTCTGAAGTGCAAACTAACATTTTTAATATACTAATTTTTACTAACATAATAACTATCTAAAGCATTCTTTTCTTTTTCTTTTCTTTCCTCTAAATCATTTTTAACAATAAATTATGGGCTGTGGCTACTTATTGGAAACCAAGTATTATATATATATATATATATATATATAAAGTATATTGTAAAACATTAACTTAGTTTTTTTTTTTTTTTTTTTTTTTTTTTTTTTAATTATTATTTAAAAAAAAAAAAACAAAAAAAAACACTACATATCTAATAATGGATTTACTGTAGTGATTCATGCTATATTCAATTTTCTATCTTAAATCTTGTTACAATCACACCTGGTAAAGCTGGTGTGAAACATTAATACAGAGTTTAAAATTTCTTATCATACTATACATGTATCATATGCACTTATATATTTCAATAGAACATGTTGTTTCTTCATCAGGTACTAAAAAAAAATGTGCTATCTCTTTTGATGAAGAGATGAGAAATTTGCTTCTGACTTCAAAATAATTCTCATTTCTTGCTGTCTTTTTTGTACCTGATGAAGAAAGACTGTGCATGGTTTGGAACATGTAATGCAATAGGATATTTTAAGAATTTAGTTAGTGAGCATGTAAAGTGAAATTTTTATTTAAAAAAATAGACTTTTTTATGGCAGTACTTGCTATTGTCTCCTTTAAATGTTAAATATTCATTGGTTCTGCTGTTTTCTAATACATTTTCAGTGAAAGAAAATATGTAGAAGGCTTTGAGCTATGTATATTAATTTCGTCTTTGATCTTTAGTAATTTCATCTGAATAGCCGTTTTTCTCAAATTTAATTCTCAAACTAAATTGCTACATAACATGTTCCTCGACTAAGCTCACGTTTCATGTGGTGTGGTAAGTTTTTAAGCTCTTTGTTGATGCTTGTTACCTGCTGAAAATTTCCGTTATTCTTTCCCGTTGTCCCAAAACTAAGACAAATGTTTCCCTAATACTAACATAGTAATCACTGTCATGATTGTTTTCTAGGACTCCGTAGGTCCACCTAATGGAGCCCCTAGTCCTCGTGAAAATGGTACTGACAAAGTAGTGAAAAAAGAACATGGCCCTCACAGTCCACATAGTAGTATCTCGTCCAATGCTAGCACGCCATCATCTAAACACAAAGATGTAAGTTTTAAACATCTGCAGTTACAGTGTAATAAAAAACATTAACTGCTCATTAAAATTTTCAGTTATGGGTGTTTAATGTTGTCAGTCAACCCTTTTTAAATGATCCGTAGGGATGATGGTCGTTCTCAATTTTTAGGGGTGGGTACCAAATTATAAATGTTTAATTTTACATAATATTTCATATATTGGAGAAAATTCTTAGTTGTGGTTGTGCTTTTTAATAAGGGTTGACTCTGTGCTTTAAAAATGTTTTGCAAAATCCGAAAGGTAAGGTTATTTTTATATATGGTGGTGGGCTTCTTTATGTTTGCTATGTTACTTTTTAGATTTCTTATTTTAACAAAAAAGATTTTTAATTTTCAGAATGAAAAATCAACTACGCCAGTTCCCAAATCAATAACTCCTACTAGTTCAGGTGGTAGCACACCAGGTTCTAGTGGAATCAAATCTCTTCCTAAAGCACCTCCTTTGGGTAAGTTTCTTAGTTGTTACGTCAATGAGTTAGTATTTTTTGCAGCAGTTTAAACTGCTGTTCCTTTAGCACATGTTTTTTTTTTTTTTTTTTTTTTTTTAAATCAAAGTTGTATAATTTTAGCTTTTTTTTTTTAATATTATGTGCCACATTGTCATTGACCTACCATAAGACCAATTACTTTAAATAATTCATTATCTAAATAAATTTAATTAAATGTTAACAGGGATCCATCCAAGTTAAAATTAGGGTGGTTTAGTTGCTCTTTCGTAACATTCCACATTATAAAAAGGGGAATTCCATATTCTAGAAAATGTCCATTTTGTAAAATTCAAATTTATGAAAAGATCTTTTTTATATAAATCAAACTCATAATTTGATGTCCCAGTGAAGCCTTAATTTTTTTTTTAAATGGGATTCTTTTCACAAAATTCAAATTCAGGAAAAAGGCCTTTTACAAAATTCTAATATATAAAATGTTGACGCTTCAAAAAAATTCAAATTCAGATAGAAAGGCCCTTTTGCAAAAGTTTTCCTAGCTTGAGCCTAAACCCTGTTTTACAATATTGTGTTAAACTATTACATATACTTCACACAATGAAAACACTGTTAACTTGATATTAAATTTACACCTTGATACTGAATATAAAATATAGAAACTGTTAAAAATGAACTTTTCCTTCAAAAATAAATAGTAGAAATTTAACAAAAATATTTAGTTCTTAAAAAAAAAAAAAATCACAATGTGAGCTCTTGGAATTGAAATTTGGATTGCCCCATGATTAAATAAATCATCTCTCTAATATCTTTGTGTGTTCTAATTCTTAACATATTTTTCCTATCAGGTCCTACTTATCCTTATCCTCTGCATGGTCCAGCTGGAGCCCATCCAGCTCTTCCAGCTGATTTAAGTTCCAGCGCGGCAGCATTTTCTCAGGGAGTCCTACACGGCAATATGTCTCCAGCAGCACTCAACAACTACTCGCGGACACTAGTGAGTAATTCAATTATTATTATAAGTGTAAAAATTACAGTTCATATATTTGGGTACAATAGATCTCTGGTCTAATCCTAGCTCTCAGTGTCCTGGTGAGGGTTACTCTCTTTATAAGTCATAGTTAATATGTGGTGTTCTTCGTACAATATTCATGCACAGAGCTAATTTTAAATAATTTATATTAAGAGTTTAACAAAAAGAGCAAAAGAAGTGTGCAACAAATGTTTAAGTAAATCGGTAACATTTATTAATGCAAAAAATTGAAAAGTCAAAAACATTAAACTATATCATCATTACCAGATTATTACTTAAAAAAAAAAAAAAAAAAAAAAAAAATCACCGACTGTATTACGTATATAATATTGTAGTGTTTCCCAATCTAGGTGGTATGTGTGATTTTTCGTTCTCCCCATATTTTATGACTTTATTAATATGATTATGAGTAATAAAATCATAGTTTGTTTAAATACTTTTTTTTATATATTTTTTTTTTTATATACATATACAATAAAGGGTATACATTTTATATACATATACTTTCAAGGGACTGACTTAAAAGGACATATAAATGTAAAGACCAGGATTTAAACTGCCATTAGTTTTTTTTTTTTTGCTGAAAGGTATTGTATTTGGCTAAAATATATCAGTAAGAATTTCACTAAAAAGCTAAAAACTGGATTATTTCATAAAATATCACTATAACTATTTCTAACTTTTATTAATATATTTGTATTTAATTCCGACTTTTAATGGCTGAATTTAACTGCAAAAATATTTAGAAGTATTTCAGAATTGCTTTATAGATGGGTTCTGAGTACTAGTAGTGTGCTTGTTGAAATCAAAACAAAGTTTCACTGTTGACTAGTTAAAATCATCTGTGAACAAAAGTAATAGAAAATAAAATTGGGGATAACAAAGTTAAACGTGTGTGTGTTGGGGGGGGGGGGGGGAGGGGAGACCAATAGTATCCAAAAAAATAATTTTCGAAAAAGTTAAAATATTGCTTTGTTAGTTTTAGCTGAAATGCTAAAGAAACTTTTTTGTCAGTTTAAATCCTGGTAAAAACATATAAACAGATTTTTTTTTTTTTTTAAGAGAAATTTTGGTTATTACAAATTTAATGATTGCTACAAACTGAAGCAAAATTTATGTGAAAATACTAATAAATGTAGTTTTTTAAGGTAGTACAGTCAGATCGGGGTAAAATAAGCGTACTTAAAAAATATTGCTTCATATTTATAATTCTACCACTATATTTTATTTTTTCGCTTTAGTATTTACTTTTTCTCTGCTGTATTCATTAGTTGGCAGCTACTTCTACTGCAAAAAATTAGTCACATCATTAAATTTGCCATTTTTAATCAAAACTGTTCTGCGTACAGGATGTGCCATATGTTACTTTTCCAAACTTTTCTTTTCCTCTTAAAAACAGTGAAATCATAAAATATTACAAATGAGGTAAGAACTCCAAATGGTGGTATTAATCATCACTATTTTTTGCACAAAGTATCCTTCTTTTGTTCCTCTACTTGAAATGTTTTTTAGGAAAAGTCTGCCTTGTTTAGAACAGAAAAAATAGTAATATGAGGGGACTAGATAATGACTGGTTGAGAAATTTTGTAAACTTTTGAAACGTGGTAAACGTGTACAAAGGATACTGAGTAACGTATAAACAAATAATTTTTGCTTTAAAATGAATAGGAATGAATCAGGACTTTACTAAAAGGACATGTAATTGTAGAAGATGTATAAACGGTACTGTATATATGAACTATTCCAGACTAAAAAAAAATATAACAACCATACAAACCTAGGAACTAGGAAGAATTATCCTGTGTGAAAAGTATCCTCATTTTGCACCCAACAAGAAAAGTAACAATGCTTTTCGGGCACATTGTGGAGCACTTCATATCATATGTATTTTTCAATGACATAAACCAAAATTTGCTAGTTTACCTTTGTGCCTTTTTCTTGCTGGGGTGTAATATATTTATATAACTTGAAATCAATAAAAACTTGTAGTGTTTCTTGAATATGTGAAATGTTTTCTCTTTCTGTATTTAGGTGGGATATGATCCCCATCCGTCTATGCGAGGGCCTGCATTCGGTGCCATATCAGGTGGAAAACCGTAAGTTTGTCTTTTGTATCTATATATTGTATTTTTATTTTAAAGTATTTTTAAAATTTGGAACATTGACATTCTAGAAGCACTCAATGTAAAGTTAAATAAGCAATAATTAGAAAAAATGCAAAAAGGAGGCTACCCTTTCAATTGATAGAATTTATTTGAAATATTTAATTTTCTTTGTGATAGATGATCAGCTACTAAATTTAATATATTAAAATAATAATAATAATAATTTTTGGTCAAGTTTTTAGATAAACATTTCTGAACTTGGTTATAATTATAAGGACGTAAAATTAATTTGTTTTTCAGTCACAATTTGTACGCACAAACAATATCTTATTTGCGTATTAGCGCTGAAAAGCAGCAATTTAATCAGTATGTTCTTGTGCACGATTTCAATATGGCTTTATTGGTCTACCTGGTTCATAAATTATGTAAAGTCAAGATTAAAGACAAAAGGTATCAGACGTTGTAAATTCTCAGGGATCAATGCGCCTCCCGCCCCCACTGTCCGTGCCCTCTTTATTTTGTTATTAGTGGAAATACTTGAAACTAACTTATTTTTGTGAAAAACCTAAATATGTTAACAAAAGAAAGTCATATTTACCATGGAATAAAACTTTTGTTTTTAGTAATTATTTTATCCTTTCATTGAGTACAGTAATATTGTATCAGAATGAATCCTGGTGATATCAGCAACTTGTTTTAACGCTAGGGAAGAATAAAAGTAAATGAATATAAAAACAGATGTTGGATATTTAATTTGTGAAATGAAATTTTCTGATGAAACCAATTTTTAGCACAGAATTTTGTGAAAGGGACCCATTTTATGACACAGAATTTCTCTGAAGACGCCTGAAACGCAAGTGGTGGTGTGTGTGTGTGTGGGGGGGGGGGGGGGCAAGGGCGTATCGGGTTCAAATACCCACCATCCCCGAAATTTTCAGATTTGTAGAAAAATTCTGAGTTATGCTTCATTTTTAAGATTCAACATTATGAGTTAAAATTTGAACACACTCTGACCTTTTTTTTTTTTTTTCTCTCCTTGCTGAAATGGATCCTAATTTTGGTCTAGATCAGATCAACCTCTGATTCTATTCTAGAGATTGTAGAATTCAAAACATGTTTTAGAAAGATGACAGTTCATGATAAAATTTTAAGATCATATTCTTTTACCAGAGCACTTCATTTTTCTATACGTCGTTAATAAAATCCAAGCAAAGAAGCTGGTCCAATGAAATAGTAGTAAATAACATTTTAGATGGGAAAACTGAATTTGTGTAAAATACGTTATTTACATTTGGTGGAAGTTATAAAATCCTAACTAATGAAATTGTATGGTATGTTAAAAGTCATATTCCAAATAAAAATTTAATAGAGATTGTACATAAAGAAGTTAAGGATGGATGCTTACAGTCTGTTTATGAATTTTCAAGCAGTTTTTCTTACGTATCTCACATGAAAGATTTCTCTTATTATTAATCTGTATATAGGGGGTAAATCGCATAATTATGTTCTTTTTAGTTGAAGTTGCAGTGTTTTCGTTATGGTACGTTTTTGCTGCAAGATACCGGAGCAAAAAACAAATGATCAGCGATACTAGTTAAAAGAAATTGAAAAATAATGATCGGAAGTTTTATTTGTTTTACTTTACCCCCTTTCTTCCTCCAGCAGCTGTTAGCGTCTAAAAGTAACCGAATTCGCTGCTCGGTTGAGCAGAATACCGCACGGAACGCCACTTCTTTTGTGTCATCGTTCAAATGAGCCGCTTTTAATGAACTTCTGCCTATCTGCACTTGCTGATTAAGAGTTCCTGACGCGGTAAAAGAGGAAAAGAGTTCAGATAGAACGTTTTCTAAGCGCCTGGAGGCGTTAAACAAGCCTCCCCCCTTTAATGCCCTTAACGAGGATTAGCATTTTCAATTAATTCACTTAGCGAGTCTTTCTCTTTAGTTTTATTCTTGGCAGGCAGTAGCAATTAGTTTATAATCGAAGCGAAGGCAAACGTTAAGTAAACTTAGCAGCGCGTTCGAGAAGAAACGATTCCAGTCCCCTTTTGTTCTTAGGCAGTGGTTTTCTGCTTCTGTTCTTTTTCGGGGATTTTGCATAAAGTGCGCCTCATCAATATCTAGATCAATAATTTCGGTATAACTGGGGTAGAAAATAGATCTTCTCTGATTATTATCACCAATTTATTCATATCATCGGATTTTTCTTGCTTTATTTCTTCAATGTGTTGCTATCGTGATGCGATTTTTTTTTTCCTTCTCTCATCTTCGAACTTTTCTTCAGGAAATTAGGCTTTTTTTTTTTTTTTTTCTTTTTTTACTTTCTTCTATATGTAATATAGAGAAAGTATTGGATTCGCGAAAATTTTCGACCTCCGTTTTTTGACGGATCTACACGTTTTGGGAGATCCTGAACAAGAATTGATAGTTTTTAAAAAATGTCTGTCTGTCTGTGTGTGTGTATCACGATTTTTGTGGACACTGTAGCTCACGAACCAATGAATGAAATTTAACCAAACTTGGTATATAGTAGGACCCTGACATAGAATGGTGCTGATTAGATTTGGGGATCAATCGCTCTGCAGGTGGCGCTGTGATCGCATTTTTTGTAAACTTTTAACATGGCAGTATAGGACTAAATTTTGTATAAATGTACATAATTACCGTTATTTTAAACTTGTGATTGTAAAATTAATAGGAATTATTGATAATAGTAGTAGTTAACCAGGAAAAAAAATTGTGCATGTGGGGGCATCACCTCCCCCCCCCCCTTGCGGGGTAAATTTTCAAGATAGATATTTTTCGAAAGGTCTTGTCAATACCTTTAAAACGAATGGTTGAACTATAAATCTGTGATAATTTAAAACAAAGTTATCGATTTTTTTTTTTTTTTTTTTTTTTTTTTAACGAAAAAAAAAAAAAAAAAAAAAAAAAACTTTGAAAAAGAAATCGTTTTTTTTTTTTTTTTTTTTTTTTTTATATTGTTACTGAGTGAATTTGTATAGGAAAATATAGAAGAAAGTCTTGTGGAGGCCACAACATACTAGTTTTTTTTTTTTTTTAATTCTGCGTCCTCCAGTTTTTCTTACTATGAGCGTTTAGTAGCTAATTTGAAGAGAGGGGTGGGGGATTGATTTGTTACTTTTTATTTGCTTTTATGTACTGTAGTCGATTAACGCCGATTTTACCGTTATCAAAATTCGAATGTAGTATATCATATGAAACGGGAATTCAGATGTCTTTCTTCCCACTTTGAACTAATGAATGAACTATGAACATTGCTTATTACAATTTCTTTTTCAAAATCAAATCTTAAAAATTATTTTTGCAGTTATTCAAAATATTTTTTTTTTTTTTTTAATTTTTACTTTTTCTTTTATGTATATGTATATATAAGAAAAAAATAGATTCTTAGAAATTTTTGACCTTCCGTTTTCGATTGATTTACACGTTTTCAGATCTCTTGAGCATACTCTGACCATTTTTAGAAAATGTCTATCTGTCTGAGTGTATCAAATTCCGTGGATGGTGTATCTCACGAACTAATGAAAGAAATTAATCAAACTTTGGCATTTTAGTTTAACTTTGACCAAAACTGGTAATGATTACATATGGGGATGAATTGCCGCACAGGTGGCGCTGTTATCTCACTTTTTTCATAATTTTTAATATGTCGGTATAGGACAAAATTTCGTATAAATGTACGTAATGCATTTATACAAATGTATATACAAGACATTAGCATTTCAGCATGAAATTAAAAAGAAATATTTATAATAGTAATTGTGAACAACAAAATTAATTTTTGTATATGTACCCCCCCCCCCCCCCTCCCTGTCCGGGATTGTGGAAATTCTCAGTATAGATATCTGTCAAAAGAGGTCACCAATAGCTTTTAAAACGAATGGATTTGCAGGGGTAGTAGTTGTCCTGATATTCCTGAAATTCCTTAGGAAAATTTTTTTGTCCTGAAATGTCCTGAATTTTCTCTTAATGTCCTGAATTTCCTGAAATTTCAGTGCATTTTAAGAACTTTTCATCTTTCCTTCACTTTTCAACGAGAAAGGTAATCTCAGTATGGTAATTTCAAAGTTTACCATTTAGTCAAGTTTTCTAAAATTGGTTTGGCTGTATCTCACAATAATACAGTGCCTGAGAGAGGATTTTCTATATGTAATATTGTCACAAAAGAGAGTAGCAGCATATCAGAAATTGTAATTTATTTTTTATGCTTTTGCAGTTGTTACTTGAGAAAGCAGACCTCAATTACTCCTCTTTGTATCAAAAGAGATGATTTGATATATAGATCAATCACATGCTGAATTTAGAGCAAATAAAGACGACAAGCTCAAAAATGGAAGCATGATAAAGATGCTGCTGCTTTCAAAGTTAAAAAAGGAAAGGAAGAATTACAAGATAAATTTAAACAATTAATTTTAGAAGAAGCTGATTTAAAGTGTTAAGAAAAAGCTGCTCATGCTTTGTCTAATGAAGCATCATAAAAGTGCAGTATGGCATAAGAAACAGTGATATTCAAACTGTTAAAGTTGGATAGATGATGCTAAAAACTGCTAATGCCACAGTTAAGACTACAGGGAAAAATTATTTGTTTTTTTAACCAAAAAAAAGCTAAAAATTAAGTGATAAATTTATCGGAAGTTTTTAGAAACGTTCATGTACATAGCTTTTAAATCCCCGCCTTTTTTGCTTAAGTATTTTTATTAATTAACACGTTGAGTGCCATGTCAGCCATTCTAGATTCTAGACATTTTGTCGATCTCTAAGTTCTGAAGGAATCATCTCGAAACTTTAGAAGTGTGCCGAACATGTTATACCTACTTCTAACATTTCAGTAAAAGTTTTACCCCGAAAGTAAATGCAGTATCAATAAAAAATTAAAACGTTGCGTGCCCTGTCAGCCATCGGGGGCTGACAGTGTCAAATATGATATAAAGCCGCGTCAACCATCGGGAGTGGATGTAAAACTAAAAATATTACATTTAATGATTGAAAATTTATTAAAAGAAACTTTTTTATATATATTTATTATGTACATGCATATATTTTTTAAACTATATTCTTTGTAAGACTTAATATAGTTAGATGTAAAATTTTGCTATAAAAAGTACTAAGTCTGATGTCACTTTTTGATACTATATATTGAAGTTTATGTAAAAGAATTATTTGCCATATGAATGCATCATGATTTTAAAATACTCCTGAGAAATTTCAATATTTATAATTGGTATGTTGTGGTCATCACAAGACTTTCTTCTATATTATCTTAGACACATTTGCCCAGTAAAAATTGTTTATTAAAGTTATTTTTCATACTGAATGCAGATGATTTTTATCTCTGAGAAATATAACTCCAAATGCTGAACGAAACTAAATTTTGTGACGACATCAGAAGAAATGCATTTTTTTTTTTTTTTTCACATTAAAAATGAAAAAAATCAATGACTTTGTTTTAAATTATCACAGATCAGTGGTTCAAAGGTATTGGCGAGTTCTTTTGAAAGATACCCATTTTAAAAATTTACACCCCCTGGAGAGTATACTTCCCGCCGAGGGGGGAATGATGATGCTCGTACATCATGCAACTTTTTTTGTAATTTACTACTACTATTATCAATAATTTATATTAATTTTACAATCATTTGCTATAAATATCTCTCATTTTGTACATTTAATAAAATTTTGTCCTATTATGCCGTATTGAAAATTTATGAAAATGTGGGATGACAGCACCACCTGTTGAGCGATTGATCACCAAATGTGATCAGCACCAGTTTAGGTCATCGTCAACAAAATATCAAGTTTTCGTTGAAATTTTTTTTTTTTTTTTTTTTTTTTTTGTGAGATACTGCGTCCATAAAATTTTTTATACACACATAGATGGAGATTTTTAAAAAATAATCAGATAGTGTTCAGAACATCTCAAAACATGTAAGTACGTCAAAGACAGGAATTGAAAAATTTTCACGAATCCAATACTTTCTCCTTATATATTTAGAATAAAGTAATGAAAGCAGTTCAAAATTCACACCAGACATGGAAATAAAAACTTCTGTAATGAATTGATTTATAAGTTATTCTAATTTGATATACTATATATTTTAAGCAAGTATTTAGTGTGATTGTATTTTTTTTTTTTTTTTTTGTAATTTATCAATTAACTTATTACGTTAGTATTTTTTCCATGATATATAATTTATATAATTAAATTTCAGTAAAATTATAGCTGAGATAGTCTGAAAATGGGCAATTTTTAGTGCGTGTGTCCTGAAATTGTCCTGAAATTTTATAAAAATTGTGTCCTGAAATTTTTTTGAAACCACTACTACCCCTGGATTTGTGATAATTTGAAATAAAGCTATTGTTTAAAAATAAATAAGTATATAAATAAGTAAAAACTTTGGGGTGGGAGCATTTCCTAAGATATCTTCTATATAGTATAAAATTTATTTATTTATTTTATTATTATTATTATTATTTTTTATTTTTTTTGTACAGGAAAATATAGAAGAAAATGTTGTGGTAGCCAGAACATACTAGTTTTTTATGTATCTGTAAATAGAAGTGTGAATATGGAATTTAAAAGAATTTTTCTTTAACTGTATTTGCAGAGCATATTCTTTCCACGTGAGTGCGGATGGCCAAATGCAACCAGTACCATTCCCCCCAGATGCTCTAGTAGGTTCTGGGATTCCTAGGCATGCTCGACAAATAAATACCTTAAGCCATGGTGAAGTTGTTTGCGCTGTAACGATATCCAATCCTACAAAATATGTCTATACTGGTGGAAAAGTAAGTTCAGTTTTCCTGAATATTGCGTTATGGACTTATAAAGTTTTTTAATATTTTGATAATTTAATACAAATGTATTATTAATTAATTTCAGGGTTGTGTTAAAGTATGGGACATTAGTCAACCAGGTACAAAAAGTCCAGTATCTCAACTAGATTGTTTAGTAAGTATGGATTTTTTTTTTTTTTACTTTCAAGATATTTTTTTTTTCTATTTTCTACTTTTGTGTGTATATATATATATATATTAATGGTAGTATATACTACGTAGGCTAATCTTAATACTTAAAACAACCTTTTTCTTATACAGTAAAGCACTGTTTTATGTCTTTCAAGGGACTGACATTATAAGGACATATAAATGAAAAGATGTATAATCGAAATTTTAATAGTAACACTTTGATTACTACAAATTGAATGATACTTAAGCAAAATTTACATGAAAATACTAATTAATAAAGTTTCTAAAGTTAGTAAATGTATATTATACTTTTTTAAGACAATAATAATAATAATAATAATAAAAAGATTTATTATAAAAAGTGAGAAAAATCATACTATTAATGCATGACTGGGTACTAATTACCTATGTCATATATTGAGTATTATATTACATTTCTTAAGAGCTACATGAACACATTTTGAATATTAATTATATGTAATAAGCATACTATTTATGTCCATGCAGAGAGTTATTTAATAACATTAAAAATCTTTAACATTCATCTGATTTGCTGCTTGTTATGAGTATTAAAAATTCTACTGTGAATTCATTTGATTCTTTGAGCAGTATTCTTCGATCTTTCCGGTTTTCCTTCATTTAAGATGCTTTCTAGGAAAAATCCGTCTTATTTAGAATGGAAAATAATGACAGGTAGAGAAAATTTGTGAATTTTAGTAAAGTGGAAAAGATGTATAACCGATATTAGTGGCGTAGACACGAAGAATTTTTGCATTAAAATGAATCAGGATTTCACTGATGTAAAAGACATATAAACGAGAGACACATAAATGGAATGGTGCTTTACTGTATATAATATAAGAAAAAGGTTGGATATATGTATATTTGGAAAGAGGATAAGAGATAGAAGAAATAAGTCAATTTATTATTACTTAAACTTCAATTTTCTATTTCTTTTTTCCTTTCCCCAGGTTGTGGGAAGTCTAACAAAGTTATTCACTTAAATGCTATTGTTTGTTTTGCTGCTACACAAGTTAGTTTTAATATACTTAAAGCAACCCTTTTCTTGTATATTACAACTCAGGAACTGATGCATGGTTTTCAATTCTGTTTTTGCATTCAGGAAATTTACAACTGTTAAACTGATTTCTAAAAATGGATTTATGCAATTTTTATTGCTTTATTTTGAATACTTAAAATGCAAAATTTCACATAATGAAAATTTATATTTTACAGCTTTAAAATAACAGGTTAAAAATTAATTTTTAGAAAGCAATAACCAGTTTAACAGTTGTGGACTTTTTGAATGGGAGAACAAAATTTTAAAAATAGATATTAGTTAATGAATCACATGAAAAACTAGAAAAAACATAAAGATTTCCAAAAAAAAAAAAAAATGTTAAGCATCTTTTTAATGAAGACATACAACATCAACACTTTTTCGATATAGCAAAATTCTCCATAGAATAACATTGGCCTTGGCTTCCGGCGACAATAAGTAGAGATTTCTCTTAAATGTTATTCACTATACAGCTTCTGGAAATTTTGGGTTATATTTGTGTAAGATTAAGTAATTGGAAGATTTTCATGCAATGTATTAACATAAGGTTTCTTTTTCTCTTGTTTTGTTTAATAGCAACGAGACAACTATATTAGATCTTGTAAATTATTACCTGATGGTCGTACACTAATTGTTGGTGGTGAAGCAAGTACGATATCAATATGGGATTTAGCTGCTGTAAGTAGTAAATGTTTCATTTCTTGCCATTTTTATTTGTTGATTTTTATTTTTTATTTTTTGTAGTATTTATTCAGTTTTATTATGATACAATATGACAATGTTGTGTTTTCATTAAAGATGTGAAATGAGAATTTAATAAAGTCAATTAATTCCAGATATGTCTCTAAAACTTAGCCAATCAGGTTTTGTCTATGTGAAAAACTAATTGTTCATTTGAAAACAACTTTGGGTTTAAATGGGAGATCAGGGAATAATACCCCCCCCCCTCCCCATACTTACCTTGAATAAATAAATTCCATGAGCAGAATTATTTTATTTGTAATTGCACATTTGATGATTCAAAACCTGTCTTTGTCTGTATATGGTATTCTTGTTTACCTTTCACTCTGTGTAATAACCCCCCCCCCCTTAAAAAAAAAACAGTAATAATAATTAAAGAATTTTAAACTTTTTTTTTCCCCTATAATTTATATATTTTGAAAACCTTTTCAAATGTTGCACTAGATGAAATCAAGTATCACACGAAGAACTAGAAAGAACATCAATAAAGATTTCTGAAAAAAAAAAAAAAAAAAAAAAAAAGCATCCTTTTAATGAAGACATACCATACAACATATATTCTTTTTCAAGGGCTTATATATATTATAAAAAAAAAAAAAGAATGTTAACACAGTGATGATGCAGATTCTCCAAAACTTGCATGATGCAAGTTTTGGAGAAATCCTCAGAAAACTCAGAACAGCTAGGGCAACGAGTTTCTTGTAATAGAAAAGAATGATTAATATGGATAAGGGGGAACTACGCATGTGAAATTTCGGTGTGTCTTATTTCTGTGGTGTGGTATTGCCAGTAGTGGCACCAGAAATTCCCCAACCGGGGGACACCACCTCCCTGACAGGGGGGCACTACATAAAGAGAGTTTATTTATCAGAGCAGTATTTATCAAAAACTGCAATACTGTTAATAATATTACTGTTAATATTTGTACCATTCCATTTGTTAGTACTCCTCGTGGTTTTGGAGATCATTGTGCCACAGACAGACATTTTCTAAAAATATCGTGGTCAAAACGTGTTCTGGACCTCTCAAAACGTGTATATTCATGGAAAACTGGAAGCTGAAAATTTTTAAAAATCCAATACTTTCTTCTATTGAATATAGAATGGAAAAACTGGAATGCTCCAAATTTGTACAACGAAAGAAAAATGCTGCCAAAAGTAGAAAAACTGAAAATTTTGTATTCCCTCCCGAGAAATTTTAGGAGTATGCCCTGATGGGGGGGGGGGGGGGTGGCCCGCTAGCTGACGCCACCCCTGGGTATTGCACAAAGCTTGATATAAAACGCTTATTATGGCCACATTCATAAAAGTTTCCGGTACTTTAATCTCTGAGGCATAGGATTGCAGTAAGGCTGACATGCAAGATGCTTATTATGATCAAATTAGACAATTTAAGTTTGACTTTACCAAGTTAGAACAATGAGAAGATAATTTTTTTTTTAAATTTCATTTTAAAGGTGTAAAGTGCGAAAAAAGAGCTTGGTACAATTTCCTAACTTTATAGCTCCAAAAGAAAGTATTAAAAATTGAGCAAATTAATTTTTGGGAAAGAAGAATTAGTTGTAACGAGTTTTCTGAATTGGGAAATCTGAATTTAAATAACAAATAAAAGCAAAATGGAACATTAGCAATAGATAATTTTCATAAAAAATTTCCATGTAGAATAACATAAGGTTTGGCTGGTGATGGGGAAATTGTAAAAGGTAGAAAGGAGCCTTAAAAAGAACGTTATGCATGTTTTCAAAATAGTGTTTTAATTAAGGATTTCAGTAATTAAGAAAAAAAAAATATTTAGTGTGTTTTGACGAACTTTTTCATTGCTGAGTTTACATACATACTGAATAAACCACTTGAGTGAAAATTTCTCAAACTTACACCTATGGAATAAAAAAAGTCAGCAAATTTTCTCTGTTTAAATATTTTTGTGATAAAATTATAGTTGCATGTAGTTTTGGTAAAAATTCATAATTTCATTATTTGGTATAGCCATTGTAAAGTAGATTCTTTTTTATTATAACATTGTCTATTTATTTTTTGATGGTGGGGCGGGAAATGCATATTATAATTATATCATGGATTTATTTCGAAAAAATAGTGTACTGGGGCATTTGATTTTTATAAATATAAATGTGCTTTACATACAGAGTTTCATTGCTTTTTAACCATGTTTTTATTAACTTTGATTCTTGTTTATTTGTCCGGTACAAATCTTGCAGTCGATTTTTAACTAACATCTCTACTAGCTAGACATTTGAAACTTTCACAATAGCTCAGAACCCCATGACAACACAATACTTCGAAGCCTGAATTTCTAATTTTTGATTAGTTTTCTTTTAATCAATTTAAAATATGAAAATAACCTTCTAATAGCTTTAAAAATAGCCTATAATTTAGCTATAATTTAATTGTTTACCCCCCCCCCCCAAAAAAAAAAAAAAATAAATAAATAAATAAATAAAAATAAATAAAAAATAAAATATATATATATATATATATATATATATATATATATATATATATAGAGTTCATTTTCTTTCAACGTAAAAATACATTTAATTAAACGTGAATGTTAAAAAATTGTAAAAAGTTAAATTATGCATCTCACAAAAATGGACGTCATGATCACTTTAAAAATTTTATACGCATGGATAAAGTGCTACTGTAGTTATCTATGATTCAACAGAAAATTTAAAAATATGGTATATAAAAAGTTATTTTTTATCTTATAATTATTTACCTGGTTTACTTTTTATCTACTTAGTTTATTTTAATTTTTTTAATTAAAATTGAAAATTTTCATTTTTAGCCTACACCTAGAATCAAAGCAGAACTTACGTCTAGTGCACCAGCTTGTTATGCATTAGCTATTAGCCCAGATTCCAAAGTATGCTTTAGTTGTTGTAGTGATGGAAATATTGCAGTTTGGGATCTACATAATCAAACACTAGTCAGGTAAGAAGTCACCGATTTTTTTTTTTTTTTTTTTTTTTTTAATCATCTGATAATTATATGTTATTGATCATGGTTTTTCTTGGAGAGGATGATAATTTATTTCTTAATGCATATAGAGAGAGAAATGTAATCTCCTAATTATAATTAAAGTTACGATTTCAAAACAGTATAATTTTAAAACTACCCATCTGAGCGATTTGATATTTTACCAGAGCAATCGTTAGGCAGTGCAATTTTGTTTGGGGGAGGAAAAAAATAGTTCTGACATGTTCATATAGATGGTGCTGTCAGGGTAATGTCAGGGGAAACGCCTAAATGGACTCATTAAACACAGGAATGTTGTTAGCAACACCATGGAATAGCAAGAAACAATAGACTTCAAGTGTTTATTACAATTTTTTTTAGCAAAAAGACAAGAATACGTGTTTACAGGAAAAACAGTCATAGTGAAAAGAGAAAAAGAGGAGCTTCGTGAAACAAATACATTAAGGATAGTTAACGGCACATTTTGGAACTATTTCTTCCTTTTTTTTTTTTTTCTTTTGCTAAACAAAATTTCATTACCTCACGATTGCTCTGGTAAAATATCAAATCGCTCTGATGGGTAGTTTTAAAATTATAGTGTTTTTTGAAATCATAACTTTAATCATAATCACCCTGTATATACAAAGAGGGATATATATAATCTCCTAATTGTAATTACATTGTCAAATACAGTATATTTTTAATATGTGTCAAAATGAAATAGATTAATAACAAAATACATATTTGAGCACATCAGTAGCAAAACAATTATGTATTTCAAAAATCAGGTGCAATAATATTGCATACTTTGCAAAATGTGTTATTCTGTAAAAAGTGAATCTCCTTGTAAATGGATTTTGGAATTATGAGCTTTTTGCAAATTTGTGTGTACGGGGGAAAAAAACACATGAATTTAGTCAGTGTTATCAATTTTTCAGTGCTTAATACAAATTGTTTTAAAAGAAAGAATTTATATAAGTTATAAGAAAATTAATGTGAGGTAACACAGAAACTTCACTTTTAAAAATAAATATTTAGAAGTTTTAATTCTCTGAAAGAACAAGTAATGCCATTTGTGGGATCTTAATGCAATTATTGGAGTTTCTCCATTTTTATGATGAAACATATAACTAAATGTGATAGAATTAAGCAAAAAAAAAAAAAAGTACTTATTTAAAAAATGAGTTTTTACCATGACCACTTTACCATGTTTATGGACCACTTTTACCATGAACAGCACAAATAGTTTTAAGAAAAGTGAGAATTTTCTCGTCTGTGGCAAAATATTTGCCTATTTTAGTTATTATATGTACTAAATGTAAAATTTGTCCTATATATTGGTAATTCACTGAAAAATATTGAAAAACATTTTATAAATTTAAATTTGCAGGGGAAAAAAAACAACAAAAACATATGGAACAGAAAACAAATGTTTTTTACTGATTGTAGGATATTTAATAGGATCCTGTAGAAAGGAAGTGAGGGGGGGGGGGAAGAAGTTGAGCAGACTTCTTTTATAATTTTTTTTTTGCTGATATATTTCATTTAAGAAAATGGTATTTTAAAGCTGAACGATTTTTCTTTATATATATTTTTTTAAACTGTTTTTTCCCCCTAACAGACAGTTCCAAGGCCATACTGATGGTGCTAGTTGTATTGACATATCCAGTGACGGAACAAAGCTATGGACTGGTGGACTGGATAATACTGTTCGTTCCTGGGATTTACGAGAGGTAATATTTCAATTTTTCACTAATAAGCTACTGGCCGACAATGAAATAACTAGTTGTACTCGTTATGTACAGCTTCAAAGTAGCTGAAATCAGAGACTGATTTACAGCAGGATTTCTTTCATAAGTCACCTTAAAAAAAAACTCCTTGAAGATGGGTGGATTTAATGTTGCTCTAGAACTATGCAGTGGACAATTGCGAAGGTCAGGGATCTACCCCTTGCAGGGCCAGATTATGGCATGGGCACACGGGGGCACTGGCCCAGGGCCTCATTTCCAAAAATTGAGAAGTAATAGTACAAATATTTTCATTATATGTCTTTTAAAAACAAAAATGGATTACATTTTTCTTTCTATATTTTATTAGAGAGCTTTAAACAATTATTAAATTTTGTGACTAATTTCCTAAACATTAGCTGATCAATGTGCTTCAGTTTTTCATTTGTCTTGAAAATAAAACTAATGATTGTTGTTGTAGGACGCTAAAAAAAAAAAGAGAAAATAGAAGGTATATAATTGAAGGAAAAATTTTAAAAATGCACTGTTTTTATTTATTTTTGAGAATGGGTCCTTTTTGTGAGCTCTTTAGAGCAGGGTAAGGGGGCCTCCAAATTGCATCACTGCCCTAGGTCTTCAAAAAGCATAGTCGGGCTCTGACCCCTTAAGAAGACTAGAAGGCATACCATCACAGAATATGGAGGATATAGCTCATCTCCTTTGGTTGTTCAGTGATTTTATATTTTATTAGAGTTATACAATGGACAATTAGCAACAGTCTAAGATTTCTCCCTAGAGTTGGTCCACAGATATGCCATCAGAGTTCGGATCCCTTATGGAAGGAAATGGTTCTTTCACTTCTGTACGTTGCAGAGGTATAAATTTTCATGAAACATTATTACAGCATTATTTTTTGAACAATATCAGTTAAAAGACAAAACTTAAGGGGAAAAATAAGCAAGGTTTTTTGCTTTCAAATATCTCTGGAGTCAGATTTCAAGATTTCAAATTATGAATTTCTGCCTTACTACTAGGAATTTGAGGGAGTCATATTTGTAAATTATTTAAAGTGGTATTTTTATAAATATACATTTTTGCAATTTTATATATATCATCATCATCAATTTCAGCCTTTATCAATCCACTGCAGGATGAAGGCCTCTCCTAGGTGATTCCAAATTGCCATGTTTTCTGAAATTATTCTCCATTCTGCTGTTCCAAACTTCACAATTTCATCTCTCGAAAGACACAGTGGTCTCTTCCTCGGTCTTTTTTTATCTCTTGATATCCAATATAGGACTTTAGTGGTCCATCTATCATCATTTATTCTCTTCATTTAACTTCTTGACTCTAGAAATAACATCCATCAGTAACATTGGTTTGCTTCCTAATCCAAGTGTTTCGCTTTCTGTCTCTTCAGGTGAATCCTAACATGCATCTCTCCATGCTTCTCTGGGTTGTTTGAAGTTTTTGCATGTTAATGTCTAAGTTCCTGAAGAATAAGTTAAAACAGGGAAAACACACTGATGAAAAACTTTTCTTTTCAAACAAATTGGTAGGTCACTTTTAAATATAGCGCTATTTCTTCCGAATGCTCTCCGTGAGAGTATAACTTGGTCGATAAATTATTCCATTATCAGGGGTCGATCCAGGCAAAATTTGGGTCCCTTTTGCGGCCCCCTTCACAAAATTCCACATCATAAAAAGGAACCCTTCACAAAATTCAAAATCATAAAAAGGGACCCTTCACAAAATTCAAATCCATAAAAAGGGACCCTTCACAATATTTTGTATCATGAAAATGATACTTTTATTAAATGTTTTAATGTTTTCAATATTATTTTTAATTAATGTCTTACTTTGGCTCAACGAAACTGTATTAACTTGATATTAAACATTATATACAGTGATTATAAAAGTGGAAGATTTTACACAATATTTTATTTTTTCACAAAAATAAATAAAAGTTTCACAAAAATAATTTGTTTCTCACAAAAAAGGGACCCAAAAGCTAAAACCTGGATCGACCCCTGATTATGCTCCCGTTCATTGTGTGTTCCGGACTACATACCGCTTCTAATTCATCCATATCAACAGTGATCTTCAGTGGAGAAACAGAGGAATTTGACATAACTTTTGTCTTGCTGAGGTTCATTTTCAGTCGAACGAGCTTGCTTTCTTTAATTCCTGAAGCATTTGTTACAAATCCTCAAATGAAGAGGCAAGCAGTACCCTGTAGTTGTAAGTGCTCCGGGGCCTGCAGACATATAAATCGGGCCCTAGCTGTTTTTTTTTTTTTTTTTTTTTTTTTTTTTTTTTTTTGAGTAAAAGTTTAAATTTAATTATTCAAAATGCTTGTATTTGTATACTTTCTTGTTTTATGGGGCCCCCTTTATAGCCAAGTTTGTTATTGTGACTCGTTCACTTTTTTTTTTTTAAGGTTCTTTCTGATTTGGCAACAGTTTAGTAGTTTGTTACAGAAATTGTTAGAATGAGAAATTGTCTGTCTTTGTTGAATTCATTCTTGAAAATATAAAGTACTTTTAGAAAAATTGAAAATCTTGTATATTTATTTTACTATTGTTTAAATAAATATTAGACTTGTTAGAAATTAGAAATGTTAAATTCAGTGGATAGTTTGTGTAAGGATTTGTGCTAAAACAGGCAGTTAGGTCAATTAAAAGCATTTCAGTGCTGTTTTATGAAATATGTGGTGTATTTTTTAATACACCACATATTTCATAAATCAACTTGTCAAAAAGTTAAATATGTTGGTAATATTTTAGACAATCGAATTTAAAAGTTCCTTGAAACTTTAAAGTCTTTTATGTGATAAGTTTTTTATTTGTTAATTTATTTTTCTGCCTTAAATATTTGCATTGTTTTTATAGTAGTAATAAATCATTATCTACCAAAATAAATCTAAAATTTATATACATGTAGCTAGTAAACTTAAAAAAAAAAAAAAAAAAAAAAAAAAAAAATTAAATGTTTAAGTATTTATTTATTAGTAATTGTAATATTTTTATGAGTTTTTATTAGTGAGGACTTGTCTCAATGCATGTGTTGCATTAATGATGGTTTTGTTAGTGCCCTGGTACCAGATACTTCATTGATGCTAATAATTAATGCAGGAAATCTGTAACAATATTAAATAAAAATACATCTGGACTAGTATAGTGGTACTTTGCTTAATTCTTTGCATTTTATTTCATTTTGTTTTTGATTGTAGTATGATTTTTGTTTAAAAAATAAATATATCCAACTAAAGTGCAAGAATCTTGCATTATTATTATTATTATTTTATTATTATTTATCTTCTCTTGTAAAATTTTTAATATTGCAAGAAATTTGCATACTCTTCTATACCAATTTATTAAAATTTTTGGTTGAAAAACAGGTCATTCACAAAAATCTGTAAATTTAAACAGACCCTTCACAAAACTTGAATGATATTTTAAAAGTTTTCAAAAATTTTGGATAAGAAAATCACATATATTGGTGATCAGTTGCAAAAATACATTATAATTCTGCAATGAAACACCAGGAAAACTGAAATTAGGTAAATAATATTGCATTGAAAGTATTACAAAAAGAAAGTTTGATCAATTTACAGTGCATTAGCTGCCTGTAATACAGTGATTGGCAGTGAAACAAATCGACATATTTAAGCAATTGAATGTGATTCACGTCAAATTACACCGATTAGCTGTAAAATTAGACATCATTAGCAATTAACATTAATGGAGAATTTTTAAAGTACTTTTCTCTTCTCACATTCTTTTTAGAAATCTCACTTTGTTTCCGAGTAAGGGTGAGAAAGTTTCACCCAATTTTTCCTGGTAAGAGAACCCTGTATATAACATTAAGTATTAGTAAGCATTATTCTGTAAAAATAATAATAAAATGAATACTAATGGAGCAAATGGCTGCCGAAAAAAATTAATTTTTCTAAATATTTCATAGTGTTTTATTTATTTTTTTTTAAATTCATAAATCATTCAATTTTATCCTTTTTGTATCTAGTTCTGTAAAGAATTTTAATTTTAAAAACTTTAAGAAATCTTGTTTAAACAATTAAAAATTTCCAGCAACTTTTGCATACAATAAATTTTTACGTATAAATAAATGTATACTATTATTTTCAATGTTCTTTTTTTCTTTTTTGTTTCAGGGAAGACAACTACAGCAGCATGACTTTAGCTCTCAAATTTTCTCATTAGGATATTGTCCGACTGGCGAATGGTTAGCTGTTGGGTAAGTAAATATACCCATTACTATCCAACTTTATTTTAATTATGTGTTTGTATATTATTCATTTGACCAGTGAATCGGCAGAGATTTTAGAAAATTGGCAACAAAATTTACTAATATGAATAACTGTATTTAAATTACTTTTCATTATTTTCAATTCCATTACTTTAACAAAAATAAAATTTTTAAATGAATGACGAAATTTAAATTTGCATCAATGTCAGTTACATAAATAACTAAATTTAACATTTCATTGCTCGAATCTCATTTTTATTTTCTTCAATATTCATGGAAGAAAGTATCAGATTTGTAAAAATTTCAGAGTTCTGATTTTTGTTGGATTTACGGTTTGAGATACAGGAAGGCTAATCTCAGCTTGTATTATTTCTCAAAACTTAATATGTGAGATAGCCATTTTGAAAAACAATGGTTATTCAGTTTAGGTGCATATTGCCAACAGGTGGCGCTGCTATGCTGCAATTTCCTCCGCATAAGGGAAGGCTTATATCTCAGCTTGTTTAGTGTATAAATGCACCAAACTTGATAATGGAGACAGCCATTTAAAAAAAAAAAAAAAAAAAAAAAAAAGTACTGACTTAATTCTGATGTATATTACTCAACAGGTGGCGCTGCTATTACTCTTCTTCTGCAATTTTTTTATATAGCTACATCTCAGCATCTATTGGTTAAAATTACAACTACTTGCATATATGAAATCTTTATTGTCTGATAAGCTATAATTAAATTTTTGTGCGTGTTGACTGGTAGGTGGTGCTATTATATTGACTGATATCGAAATAAATTTTTTGATGGCTACAATATACTAATTAAAACCAGGGGTGAAGTGATACCCGTACATATACATACAAAAAAATTTTCCCAATTAATTATCACATTTCTTTATGCACATTTTATACAAAATTTTGTCCTATACTAATGTGTTAAAAATTTAGAAAATCGGAATAGCAATGCTGTTAGACAATTTCCACCAAAAGTTGATAGGCACTAATTTATGTCAAGGTGCAATTGCATATCAATTTGCATGAAATTCTGTGCAATAGTTTCTGAGATGCAGTTGCTACAAAATTTTGTCAACACACATTCAGAGAAAGACAGATATTTTCTAAAAGTGGTCAAATTGTGTTCTAAACCTTCCAAAATGTGTAAATCCTTCAAAAACTCGAGGTCGAAATTTTTTTTGAAACCAATACTTTCTTCAGTTGAATATGGAAAAAAGTTAACAAAAACAAAAAAAAAACATGTTTTTGTTCCTAAATCAGGGTTCATAGTTCATACTCATCAGGTAAAACCTGGAAAACAGGAAATACTCAGGGAATTTGGAATTTGTTAAAAAAAGTCAGGGAAAACTCAGAAAAATAAAAATTTTCACTAAAAGTCAGGGAAAATCAGTTATAAAACCTGGAAAAACAAATTTTTTTTTTTTTTCTCTCAAGTTATGTTTTTCCTGTTTAGCTTCATATCAAAATTTAAATAATTAAGTATTATGAAAATACGCATGTAAATAATGATTTCTACCTGAATTTCTATCATGATCGGCAGTAATATGACATCATACAGTGGAAGTAACTGTATTTTGTCCGGTGAGGAGCGTCTCTTGTAATTTGTAGCTAATATTTTCTCGAAAATTGTCTGGGAACCCAGGGAAAACTGAGGGAATTTTTTTCCTATATTTAGTATGAACCCTGTAAATACATAAGAGTAATTGTCTATAGTTTTATATTTCATGAAAATTGTGAACAGGATACGATATAAATACCAAGATGGCTGCCTATTTGTTAATTGTGTTGTGTATTGATTGAACCTGTTTAAATAAAACAAAATCTTTCTCCTTTTAGAATGGAAAGCAGTAATGTAGAAGTGTTGCATTGTACAAAACCAGACAAATACCAACTTCATCTGCACGAGAGTTGTGTCCTATCTCTAAAGTTTGCTTCCTGCGGGAAGTGGTTTGTATCAACTGGTAAAGACAACCTCCTAAATGCCTGGCGCACACCCTATGGAGCCAGTATCTTCCAGGTAATTTATTTCATTTATGTCTAAAAAGTTATTTAAATTATACAACTTAAAAGTATTGTTGCTGGTAGCCAAAGCCCATGTTATTCTATGGAAAAATTTGTTATGAGAATTACTCATTACCTAACGTATTAAGTTCAGTTTCCCTACCAGAAAATTCACAATTGTTAAATTTCTGCCTTTTTTTTTTTATTTTATTTTTTTTTATATTTTATTTTAAAGCTTTAAAATAAAATAAAATAAAATAAAATAATTTTCTGTATCAAATAAAATATTAAAAATAAAGAAATAAATTTTTGGAAAACAAGGAAATATTTAATGTTTTTGAATTTTCTAAATATGGAAACAGGAAAGAAAAAAGATAATGAGTAATTCCTCTAGCGAATTTTCCTACAGAACTAGCGAGCTTCGCCCGCTAGCGGGTCAGTATTTTTAAATGAATCACTATAATGACTGAATTCTCAAAATCTCTCAATCACTATAATTAATGAATCACTAACAGTAACTTTTAGTGTTAAGGAAAGAAAAATTTAAAAAATGATTTCTGATTGGGTAAAAAGTCGGCCCGGAGCCCCACTGCCTTTGGCAGTGCAGTCCCGTGTGCGCTACGCATGCACAACTTACGGGATACACGCGCTGTGTGCGCGTATTCCGTCCCTGACCCTTAGTGCTCCCCAAAAAAAAAATTATTTCTGATCGGGTAAAAACTCACACCGGGTCCCCACTGCCTTCGGCAGCGTTAACCCGCGCGCACATATCAAGGTATACAAAGCGCTGCGCGCGCACATATCAAGGTATACGTGTGCTGCGCGTGCACATATCAAGGTATACGTGCGCTGCGCGCACATATTCCTTCTCAAGTCGAATTTTTATTCTTAAAAAAAGAAAATTTAAAAAATCATTTCTCATCGGGTACAAAGTCGGACCGGGTCCCCACTGCCCTCGGCAGCGCAAACCCGTGCGCGTGCAGCGCAAACCCGTGCGCGTGCAGCGCGCATGGGATTAGAAACCTATACTGATATACATAAAATGATTATGCTTAGAAATTAGATTCTCTCTCTCTTACACATTGTGAATAATATATTTTTAGAGACTGCATACCAAATTTATATTTTTAATTGAAATTTCATTTGTATAGCTTCCAATAACATTAATAGATAATATAGATGTATATTTAAAAGTAGATAGGTAAAATAAGTATTAATTTTTTAAACTGTGATGCAATGTTAAGGTGGTGATCAACTTATTGTAGCTGCCAATTAAATTCCATGTTACTCTATGGGGAATTTCGTTATGAGAATTACTTATTACCTAATATACATCTTTTTTTAAATTCCATTTCTACGTTCAGAAAATTTGCATCAGTTTTTGATTTGCAAAAATTTATTTCTTAATTTTTTTTTTTAAGTATATTTAATTTTGAAGCTGCAAATAGTAAAAAATAAGTACAGCTAATATTTTGCCTTTTAGAGCTTCAAAATGAATATGGTGACAATAGATATTGTGTCCCCTTACAGTTGAATCCTAGTTTAAAAATTCATCGGTGTCTGTGACACTCATAACCATCATAAAATATTTTGATAACTTTAGTAAGAACAGTAAAAAGCTTTCAACCCCCTCCCCCTCCCCAAAAAAAAAAAAAAAAAAAAAACCTTACATTGTTATTATCAGATAAGTTCCCTGCAATTAACAACATGGGGTTGGGAGCAAATAATAATTTAACTATGATTTTGTGATGTTAGTGAAATGTTTGTGGTGTCATTTTGTCTTTTTACATTTATAACTTACTGTAAATAGTGTTCATGTCAGCATGGTGATAATGAAAATTGTCCCTAAAACATTAATTAAAATGACAATATATAAGACATGAATGAGAGGTTTGTCTTGAAAAATATAACTAATCATTTTTATTTATACAGTGGAGCACCGTTTATACGTTTTTCAAGGGACCGTTACTAAAAAACGTATAACTGAAAAAAACGTACAACTGAAAATTCGTTTTAACATTAATACACAATAAAATATCATATTATTAATAAAATTCTAATCAATTTTCATGATTTCCTTTGCATTTATTCGAATAAGATATATTTTTACTTATATTTAAAATATTTTTAAAAGGTTGAATAAAAATTAAATAATTAAAAATATAGAAATTCAGAATTTTTTTTTTCAAGATTTCGATTTTAACGTTTGAAGACAAAGCCTTTTGTTTTCTAAACGAAGATGACCTTTTTGCAAACGATTAAAAGGAAGGAAAGAAAAAAAAAATGTTTCTCCAACCGTAATGTCAAATAAACATAAGAAAATCTTGCAAGTCGCCCAGCGGAAGTGAGTAATAAATCTTCAAGTTTACAAAATGCCTATAAAGTTGTGAGCTTTTTTTCTTTCATACTCCATTCCTGGAATCAATTAAAAGAAAAAGTGGGAAGTCTTCAAGTGGTCACTGGCTACTTGTATCATTCAACTTGTACCATTCAACCCAGTCGCCAACTGCTTATCTCTGAAAATTTCTCTAACCCCCCTTCCCCCAGACTATCGATGCAGGTAGCACTTTGTTCTATAGCCGCACTTTGTTACTATAGTTCTAAGAAAAAATAATCGAAAAAAAAAAAAAAAAGAATAAAACATAAAGAGCATTCATCTTTTTTTTCTTTTTCTTTTTTTAATTCTGGAACTCAATTCTCAAACTTGGGATTCTACAAGGAGAAAGAAAAAACGTATAAGTGAAATTAAAAATTTACTTGTGTCGTATAAATGAAATATTTTAACATTAGAATTCAATGGAATGATTTGGGACCGAAGTCGAAAAACGTATAAATGAGAAAAACGTATAAATGAGAAACGTATAAAGGGTGTTCCACTGTATTTATTTATTTTGCTATTTTACATTTTTAATTTAAAAAGAAATGAACGAAAATATACTTTGATATTTACAAAATATTGGCAAAAATCTCTCTTTTTGAAAAATTGAAATTCACTTAAAAAAAATAAATAAAAAATTAACTCTAATTTTCATTGGCTGAATCATTAGCGTTCTAGCCTTCCATTTCATTTAGAATCTACTGTAAATTGCAGGTCCCGATCTAATGGGCCTTAATGTTAAAAAAAATTATTATAGAGCAACGTTCCAAACTCAATATCAAATTCAAGGTTTATACTCTTTTAAAGATTCCGTATAAGTGCAGTGAGTGCTGAGTATATTACTTTCACATTCTCTTGAGCCCCCCCCCCCCCCCCATCCCTCCTTCACACCTTTTTTCTTTTCTTTTTTTTTTGGCCTGATGAAGTATTGTGTTTAATTATTTCAATCTGAAATAACTATTCTGTATCTTTCCAGCTTGCAGCATTTACTTATTCTCATCAATAAAATCTTTTTAAAATGCATTTTGCTACAAGCTTTTATTTATTTATTTTTTATTTATTTATTTATTTATTTATTTATTTTTTAAAGAAAAGAAAAAAAAAAAAGTTAATTTTATATGCTGGACATTAGAACTTAGAAATATCATGGATGAGTTCGTGGGTCAACTTGTTTCAAGATAGCGGCCAATTCAAATTTTCAAACTCATGTAGCAAACGTATTTATGAACCAATTTGCTTAAAATTCTCTATATACATAGCCCATATGAATGCCTTAACTTAACCAAATTCATTAATGAACTTGAATCTAACACCTTGTTTCAAAATAGTGGAGGCATTGAAATAAAGAAATTAACTTAATTTTTAGACTGAGCCAGAATTTTTTTTTTTTTTTTTCTTCCTATTTTTCTCTTTTTTTATTGGTTTGAAATGGATCTAGGTATTATGGCTAATTGAGTAAACTAGGGTCGTATGACAGGTTGAAGCACCCTTCGTAAAGTCTTTAAGAGATCCTATCCTCTGTTTACTCAAGTTTCAGGGAAAACTACAGAAAACTTAGGAAGGCTTGGCTGTTGAGTACAGACAGGAATCGAATCTAACATTTTCTGTCTACTAGCTTGGAGAGCAGAACTTCTGGGACACTGATTAGCATAGATCTTATATAGATAGACTACACCACCAATAGGATTTCCCATTATAGTGAATGTCTTCAACATGAGGGTGTAATGTGATACCTTCATCCTTTGGAGTCAGCGCCATATGTCACGTGACAGAGACTTGAGGGAGATTCTTCCATATGAAAGCACTTATTTTTGTAAAAATCAAACAAAAAATTCTCCCCTTCAAAATGGTTTTTCACAAAAGAAACTTTTCTATAATTAATCTATGACATTTTAGCTTTCCAACGATGCGTAAATCTAAAGGCTCAAATTAAAAGTATGTGCACAATACAGAAATTAAAAACCCAAAACTACTTTCTTTCCTATGGAAAAATCACATAATATTCATTCTCGTCTCTCTCTCCAGGTCCGCATCACGTGATAATTTAGCTGGGGAAGCTAGCTCATCTCGCGGACAGATAATAAGGGGGTTGCGTGGTCTATCTATATAAGGTCTATGCTGATTAAGGGGAGGGGGGGGGTGTTATTTAGTTGGTCTAAGACATATCCAAGTACTATTGCTTCTGTCCTGATAGTGGTTGCTTATGATTTACTTTCAAGTGTAATCTGTAACAACACATCTTCTCCAAAAGACATTTTCAGGATGTCCTATGGATAAGAGACATCCTGGGGACATTTTTAGGATATCCTATGGATATCTTTAGGATGTATTTATGGATATAGTGTGTTGTTAAGGATATTTTCTCTGTTGTGTAAGATTTAGAAGTTCAGTTTTTTAAATCAAATGTAATTTGCATTTTTTTTTTTTTTTTTTTTTTTATTTCTTGTTAATAAAATATTTTTTTCTTTCTTTCAGTCCAAAGAATCATCTTCTGTTCTTAGCTGCGATATATCATCCGATGACAAATACATAGTGACTGGTTCTGGTGACAAAAAAGCCACAGTGTATGAAGTTATCTACTAAAACTATCATTCCTCAAACTGATCTCGGTGGACACATTCCTACAGTATGCAAAAGTGGAATTAATTCTTGACATTTCCATGCATTAGTTTTGTCAGCATTTAAAAAATTTATAAACTCGGAGGAAACAGTGTTGTTGGAGTCTTTTGTGAGCTGTGTGTGGAAATGTGCGCTGTATAGAAACTGTTTGTACATTGTTCAGAAAATGTTTTCGGAACTGGAATAGTTTTTTTTTTTTTTTTTTTTTTCAAGAATAAAATTGCGAGAATGTGTAGAGATTGATATTGGCAGCTTGTTCAAAGATATGAGTGTTCCGCAACCTGCAGATAGTGTACAGTTCTTCAGCCTGCGAGTTGTTGGAGCTTTCACACCTAGAAATTTCATTTTAGAACTTTACGGAGGTCCACTTTTGTTACAAAAAAAAAAAAAAGAACTTTTTGTTGTTGTTGTTGACTTTTTCATAGTACATGACATTTGAACTTTTATGAATATTCTAAAAGCCCTAGTTTCCTATATGTGAAGTGAAATATTTTAATATAATCTATTGAAATTGTTTATTAAATGCCACAAAAATTCACAATAAAAGCCTAATAATAGCTTTGAAGTAAATAATTTGTTGTTTTTAATCTGTTATAATTTTTCACAATCGTAATTTTTTGCTATTATGGTTCAAAATTGTTCTTCAGAAGGTAATTTATTTTCAGGTGTCGATCCAGGGAAAATTTGGAGCCCTTTGACTGACAATCTCCCACCCTAAAAAAAAATTCTACATCATAAAAAGGGTCCCTTCACGCAATTCAAAGCTGAAAAGGGGCCCTTTTCAAAATACAAATATATAAAATGGAACTTTCACAAAATTCAAATTTATAAAAATTTTCAAAAATCATATTTATAAAAACAACCCTTTCATTAGATTTCAATTTATAAAAATGATTTTTTTTTTTTTTTTTTTTAATGTTTCCAGTATTACATATTTCCAATGAATAATGGATAATTTGATTTTTCTTTTGAAATAGGGCCAATTTAATCTTTTAGAAATAGGGATGAATCATATAGTTATTTTACCGGATATTTCAATTTGATTTTTTTAAAAATAAGCATAAAACAGATTGTTATTTTACTGGATATTGCATATCCATATTCAGCAAATAGTAGAGGTCCATATATTCAAGATCCGGCAAAATCACCATATACTACATCCCTGCATTTAAATGTTAAAATTAGTGGTTTTTGGAAGGAAAAATGAAAGTAACCAAGTACAGCTTTCCCCGCCTCCTCCTCTCTTTTAATGTATATATTTATAAAAATGGGCTCCAAAAATTAAAACCTGGATCCACTCTTGATTTTTATCTTAATATAATGGTTGATAGTTATTTTTTAATATGTGTGATATATTGGTTGTAGTAAAACTCAGGTTTTCTCCAATTTTGTTTCTAGTGAAAATACAAACATATTCATGGAAAAATCTGCTAAATTTTATATAGCCTAGATTTAAAAAGATGTTGATATATAATTATTATTTTTATTACAATTTTAGAAAATATAAAATATTTGTATTGATAAAAATAGTAATTTCATACTGAAATTATAATAATGAGAAAATTTGTTTTAAATTACAAAAGATTTACTTTTTGCTTTTTTACCATATACATTTTTATACAATTTGAAATTTCAATTTTTTTTTTTCATGAATGAAACATGTTTTTTTTAGTGGGGGAAAAATGTTCTTGAATTATTTTCTATTATAAAACATAGATTATGCTAAATATTCTCATTTTCTTGCTTAATATATTTGGGCCAGAACCAAAATTTGAATTAAAAAAAAGAAAAAAAAAAAATAGTATTGTTAGAAATATATCTTAAATTTTACGCTGCAAATTATATGTGTAAATACATAGAATAATTTATCTAAATACATGTACATACAAACAAAAGCGTATTATTAGTAACACAGTAAATTAAAAATATAAATCGATGAAAAATGTGACCTAAATATATATACCTTTCCATAACTGTAAAAAGTACAGGCTGTTTTTGAACACATTTTTAAAGTAGTATGTCAAAGTTTTTATTATCAGAATTGCACTTTTCAATTGTTAAAAAACTTATTAACCAAAGTCAGCAAGTAACAGTAATAAAATTTTATTTTATTTATTTATTTATTTATTTATTTTTAGCTTTCTTGCTTCATATTTATTATTAAAAAGTACAAAACAAATGTAACACATATGCATTTATATATCGGATTTATTATTATTATTAAAAAGTACAAAAGAAATATAAATGAATCTGATTAAGACAAATATGATTTTAAAAGTTTTAATATAATAAACTATAATTTTTTTTAATGAAAGGTGTATAGTATATATTTATTACTATTTTTATAAATTTGCTTAAGAATAAAGTTTTTGCATTAGTGCAATGCAATTTTTTTGCTGATTTTAAGAAATTTTCTGTTTAAAGAATTATTTGGTATATAATATTGATTTCTTTTCTCCCCCTCAGTATTTTTTTTTTTTTTTTTTTTTTGTGTTTATATGAAAAGACAAAAATGATATTTGCTAAAAGAAATAACATTAACCGAGGTTGAATATGATTATGATTTTTTATTTATTATTTTCTTCGAATCTTGATGTTTTTATGCTTATGACAAGATTTGTTTTAACCTAGATATATATTTATTCTCATGAAAATATTCTTCGATCATGTAATTTTATTCAGGATTTTATTCTTACACCATTTTATCCATGAAAATTTAGGAGGTTTCTAACCTATTACAAAATTTGTGTGATGGCGTATTAATAATATTGAATTAAAAAATATTGATTTGCCAAATTTCTGGTTATTATTATTATTATTATTATTTTTTTAATCATTTTCATGTTTTTAAAAATATCTGAGCAAATTCTAAACTACCAATATTTCATAATGCTCAGATAAAGTAGAATCCAAAAATTTTTTGTGCTAATAAAAATAAAATTGTGTAATTTAGTAGTCAATACATATGAAGTATTAGCCATTATGTAAAATTTTGATTATTAATGTTTTATGATTTGGAATATGTTAAGGAACATATATTTCTAATTTATCTTATTTTTATTTATTTATTTACTTTTTCTTTAAATAAAAGGCAATACTGAATGATGACCAAAGTTTTTTTTTTTTTTTTAAATAATTTTGATAAGGGAGGGGTGATTGTTAGATCACTTAGAATTTGACCAAATCCTAATTTCATTTACTTATTATCCTATTTTATTTACCTCGAAGAGAATAAAAAAGTAACATAAGACCATGGATAGTTAAGAATTTACTGTGTTGATATTTAGAGTCCAACACTATTAACAATGTTAAAAATTTTAATGTAATTAAATATAACATTTATATTGCAAACTGGATTGAAATGTCTGAAGGCCTGAGGTGCATGTGTATTTGGAAGCCTGCCCCCCACTTATCTACTGTAAAATGTACTGAAGTACACCTGTTGAATAAACTTCTAAGCTAAACACCGTTGACTGCAAAAACTCTCAACAATTGTTTTAGAACAAAATAATTGAGCCATAACCCTTCTCCAGACAAGAGTAATTACAAGTTGCTGCTTTCATGCAGCAATAGAATCTGTTCCACCCTTTTGAAATGTTGTGCCCAGTTATTTCGACCTGAAACAATTGTTGCGGATTTTTGCCATTCATAGTGCTTCTGCTTAAAGTTTTTATTAATCTAAATATATTCACTCAATCTTTCTTTTAATTATTATTATTATTTTTTTTATTTTTATCATGGTAATTTTTCTTTCTCAAATTGCAATTTTATTTAAAGATTTCGATTTTCATATTGTATATGGTTTTCTATGAAAACTGAATTATTTAAATATACATATATATATATTAATAAAGAATTTGCTCTTTGTGATTTTACAAACATAAATAGCAGTCTCAATAAATTTATGACGGCTTTAGTTTTTTTTTTTTTTTTTTTTTAAATAATGTTTATTTATTTTGCTAAAAGTGATGTACGCTTCATTGCCCCTTCATTTAGTAAATAAGATGAAAAACTTTTGAAAGAAAAAAAAAAAAAAAGTTAAAAGCCGCTGTGCTAATATTAATATCGGCTATCTAGATTTTGTTATAAACCAAGATGTCTAATTCTTAAAATGATTTAAACTTTTATTTACTTAAAATGAAAACAGGTAAAATTGCTTTACACTTTTTTTTTTAATTCTAGTGTTCTATAAAATTATAATAAAAAATAAAATAAAAAATTTGGCCCATTTTCAAAATATCCCCCTGTTCTTTAAAAGCCCCAGCTGCCTCATGTGCCTTTTCAGATTGTCCAACTCTTTTGGTGTAGTTTATTTAAAAAAAAAAAAAACTTATTTTATATGGAGAATTAATTAAATTCTGTGAAAGAATTATGATTTTTGTTTCTTCTAAATTGATTGAGAACAAATTAACGCATCAATATATTTATTAATTTATTTATAATTTTTTTGTTATATTGATGATTGAGATTTACTGAATTTTTTGTTATAACAAATTTATTAAACTTATTTTTTTTTAATCTGTTTCTTTTCAAATCTGTACTTTGTCGTTAATAATTTCTTTTTAAGCACCAGTTGTATAATTTTGTTTTGTTAATTTGAGGTGCTTTTTTTTTTTTTTTTTTTTTTTTCTCTAATGTTAAAAAAAAAAAAAAAAAAAAATGGACAAGCAAAAGTGCTCTCTATAATTTTATTTGGTATCAACTAACAGTATAAAAAATAAACAAAGTTTAATTTTTATTTATTTTTTTTTTATAAAATGGTTTTATATGTAGGATTGAAGTTATGTTTATTTTTGAATAATGCACATAAACCCACTTTCGAAAAAAAATAATTTAATGAATATAAACATATTATTAATTTAATTTTTGAATTTTTATTTAAAAATTTTGTTAAAATGTGAAAGAAAATCCTACCTTTTGAGTCTTTTTAAATATAGTCGAGAGTGCGAGTTTGAAAAGCCAGTTTATAAGCTGTTCTAATTTGCAAAAAAAAAAGATCTGAAATGACTTTCCTCGTAAAAAAGTGTTGTTATTTAATAGATGCTATTTCTTTAATAACTATAATAAGCTTTTCTAAAATAAGAAGAACCATTTGGATACTTGTGCAAGGGAACAAAGATGCAATTTCACTTTCCACATTTTGATACTTGTTTCCTCTTAGATGGCTGTTTGCTGTATATCAACATCATCATCGTCATGAGAATCACAACCACACACCAACTGTTTTCATAAGTAGGGCAAAAATATTGTACAAGAAAAAAATGTAAGACGGAGATGCTGTGTGTGTTGTGCTATTTTGTAATAAATACTTCAATGCTTTCTTTTTATGTGCCTTTCTGTTTCTTTTATTCTAAATGCAATAATAAAAACAATCACAATTTTAACCCATCCAATGGCGCTGTGTGTTCCAAACCAATTTTATTCATTTTTTTTAATAAAATTATTGGGATTTTTTTTAAATGTATACAGGGTTCATACTCATCAGGTAAAACCTGGAAAACAGGAAATACTCAGGGAATTTGGAATTTCTTAAAAAAAAGTCAGGGAAAACTCAGAAAAATAAAAATTTTCACTAAAAGTCAGGGAAAATCAGTTATAAAACCTGGAAAAACAAATGATTTTTTTCTCTCAAGTTATGTTTTTCTTGTTTAGCTTCGTATCAAAATTTAAATGATTAAATATTGTGAAAATACGCATGTAAATAATTATTTCTACCTGAATTTCTATCATGATCGGCAGTAATACAGCATCATACAGTGGAAGTAGCTGTATTTAGACCTATCTAGAGGAGCGTTTCTTGTAATATGCCGCTAATATTTTCTTGGAAGTTGTCTGGGAACTGGGGTAAAACACAGGGAGTTTTTTTTCCCATATTTGAGTATGAACCCTGGTATAGGTGTGTTTATAGAGCATTTGACAAAAATTTATTAATTTTTTTTTTTAAAGTGATACCCTGTTCTCAAAATGGGAATGATGGTGCTTAACATGTTGAGTGCCATGTCAGCCATTGGTGGTTGACACTGAACTTTCCGTTTAGGCCATGTCAACCAGTGTTGGGCATAATTTATTAAAAAGTAATTGAATTACAATTAAATTACAATTATAATTATTTTGCTGTCAATCGATTACAAATAAATTGAATTATTACTAATAAATTGAATAAGTAATTCAATTTATTTGTAATCAATTACTTGTTAATTGATTGGCAGTAAAATAATTGTAATTCAATTACTTTTTAATCAATTATGGCCAACACTGATGTCAACCACCAGGGGCTCACAATGTCAAATGATATAAAGTCGCGTCAACCACCGGTGGCTGACAGTGTAAAATATGATATAAAACTATAATAATTACATTGTTTTAAGCAATCACTGAAAATTTCTTTAAAATTTCTTTAATTTTTATTTATTACAGGATTATATCATTAAGGAATTTTAATGAATTTTATTGAAACCCGGTAAACATAAAACGCTTCTAAGCAGCTCGCATGGCCTGACGGGGATTTCCTTAAAGATTCACGTGGTGCTCAATGTGTTAATGAGGATATTCATCTTGATGTATTCTCTGTTTGTTATTTCCGTTAATTATTTTATATTCGGTAGATAGTTATAAATTATTTTGACTAAGGAAATAATTTGTACGGATACATTATTTAAAAATATAGACATGTGAAGTGAATACCACCAAAACGACAAATTTTGGCAATTTAAAAAATTGTACAAAAAATAATTGAAAGACAAGCGTTAAAAATATGTCGCATACATATAAGATTTTAATTAAAATTAACCAATTAAGAATAATCTTGAATAGTTGTTTAAAAAAAAAAAAAATCAGAAGGTAGTGTTCCCAAATGGTAACATTGGTGCCTAATGAGTTAAGAGGGACTCTCTACTTATCGCCACCAGCAGTTATAGCACACATTATTCTGCAGGGTGATTTCTTACGAGAATTACTCATTACGTATGAGTTTTTTAAAATTCTGTTTCACATTCAGAAAATTCACAACCATTCAGTTTAGTCTTTTTTTTTTTTTTTTTCCAAAAATTTATTTGAAAAATTTTTAATGTTATTCTTGAGCTAAAAATTTAAAACATCAATTTTTGGGACCCAAAACGAATTAATTGAATGGTTGTGAATTTTCTGAATACAAAAATGTAATTAAAAAATATACATAGTGTAGTGAGTAGTCTTCATAAAGAATTTTTCCATAGAATATTATTGGATTTTGCTACCAGAGGTGGTGAAATTGCAAGAAGTATAAAAAAAGCTAAAGTTCACACTGTGTCACTCATGGACTGCAATAGTGTCACAATCCAAAAAATAGGATTTTTAGGGTAACAAAATAATAAAACTGGTTGCTATACAGGTGTAACAAAGAGAAAAATAAAAACAAGAATTAAAGAGCACCAAAGTGATATCAAATACGGCAAAAATACTACTGCGTTAGCGAAAACATATCAAGAAAACAATATCAAAGTTCAGTTGAATGACGTAATAAAAATCGCAAATTATAATAACCCTACCTATGCTTTTTTCCACGAAACTGTTGAGATTATTCATAACCGTGATGCCATAAATGACCACGAATCGAAAACTGGAATTGACACACAGTGGCGCCACCTGATCACAGGTGACGACGAACCTTTGGAAGAACGGTCACTTGCCACTCAAGCCATGACTGAGGACGTCTGGGGCCCCAAGACGAAAAGCGGCTTATAAAAGAATAATGGAGCAGCTAAGTAAGGTCATTTTCCTTTATAATTGAAAATGCTTCATTTTGAATAGCTAAAGTTATAATTCTTTGAGTTGTGTCATTATTGCAGTCCATGAGCGATACATATCTACACATGTAGCGTTATATGGGAAAACTGATAAACTTACATTGTAAAGTATACTGTGAAGTTTAAATAAGTATGACAAAAATAAAAAATGGGATTAAAGTACATGAAACAGACATTTAATACAATCAAACCACAACAGCTTTAACTAAAATGGATAAGAAAATATTGAAATATATTTTTTAAAAATATAAAAAAAATTTCTAATTATGAAAACCATTTATGCACTATAAATAGAGAAACTATTGAAATTTTAGCTGAAAAGCAATGCACTGTAACTGTGCTGAACTCAACAACCAAAATATGGGCAAGAGATGGCACTGCTTTCTCTGTCCTAACATGTAAAGAGATTTTCAATTTCAAGCTACAAAGAAGTTGTCAGCACCAAGGAAAATCGGTGCTCTGACGTAAGGGCTTCACTCACCGCCACCAGCTCCGAAGCTAATGTTATTTTATGGGAAATTTTTCTTTACAAATAACTTATTAACTAATACTATTTTTAAATTCTGTTTTCACACTCTGAAAATTCCCAGCTGTTAAATTGACGCACCTTTTTAAAAAATGGATTTTTTAAATTTTTTATATTTTATTTTGAAGCTGCAAAATATGAATTTTCAATATGTGAATTTTTTTCATGTTGCGATTTCGAAATAAAATATTAAAAATTAAAAAAAAATCCATTTTTTAAAAAGGTCCGTCAATTTAACAGTTGGGAACTTTCTGAATGTGAAAACAGAAATTAAAAATATGTATTAGTTAATAAGTTATTTGTAAAGAAAATTTCCCCATAGAATAACATTGGTTCGGGCTTCCGGCGACGGTGAGTGAAGAGGGCCGTTAATGGCTTATGCAGCTTCAAAAAGTATGGTGATTTTTAATTAGTGGAATATACATAAAGTTATGACAAAGGTAAAAGATGACACATTCAGAAAGTGGAACTAGGAAAAAAAAAACTTTTCCTTGAAAGGAGAGAGAAACATGACTGATGAACAACCTTGAGACTTTTTTACAAAGATATAATACATTTTCCTTAGCGTCTGCGTCTCTTGACCTGTCAAAGGGTTTTATTGTACAATAGGACAGATGTGGGTTACATAAATCTATACCTAACTGATATCAAGCATTAATTTCAGTTAACATTCACAACTTAAGTGTTTAGAATCAAATAATATACTGAATAAATTGTATCCAAATATCTCTGTTATTTCTTCCTAATAATTAAAACTGTACAATACAGGTATTTCAACACCATTAATTGCGAAAGCACACTTTGTTTTGAGTCAAAATAATTTAGTATAACCCTTCTTCTTCAAAAGTAGAAATAAATGCATTTGAGTTTTTTTTTTTTTTTTTTTTTTTTTTTAATTAAGAGCTATACAATGAAAAAATATATATATATTTATAATCTTCTATGTATACATAACATATACAAGTATTGGGTTTGTGAAAATTTTTGACTTCCAGTTTTTGATGGATTTATACATTTTGAGATGCCTTGAACATAATTTAACCTTTTTTACTTTCTTCTCTATGTATAAGAAGATAGTATTTGATTCGTAAAAATTTTTGACTTCCGAATTTAGATGGATTTACACATTTTGAGATGCTCTGAATATGATTTGGCCATTTTTAGGAAAAAATCCGTCTCCATGTTGTGTGTGTCAAAAGTTTTCCCTAACAACACACTTGTCCATAATGCATCCTGAAAATGTCCATAGGATGTCCTCTTCATCCACAGGACATCCTGAGGATGACATTTGGAGAAGATGTGCTGTTAGGGTTGTGGATGCTCTATCTCACGAACCAATGAACAAAATTTAACAAAACATGATATTTAGTTTGACCTTGACTTAAATGGGTTGGAATGTGGGAATTAAAGCTGATTGACTGCACTAGGGTCCTAGGCCTAAGGGGGAGTGCCCTCCGTGGGGGTTTTTCTAAGGGGTCCTAACCCATGTTTGGAGAAAACTACGGAAAACTCCGAATGGCTAGGCCGACGAGCGCGAGTTGGGATCGAACCCGGCACCTCACATCTACCAGCTCTGATTACAGAATTGGTGGACTGACTTAAATAAGTGCTGATTACAAATGGGGATCAATCGCTCAAGAGATAGTGCTATCATGCCAGTTTCAGGGTTTCCAGTAGTCAGGGAGAACTTGAAAAAGTCAGGAAATATGAAATTTTCAAAAAAAAAAAAAAAAGTCTGGAAAAATGCAAATATTACTCAGAAACCTGGAAAATGCTTTTTTCTTGCAATATAAAATGTACTACATTATCTTTTATGTCTCAAACCAAATTTTTTGACTTGGAATTTTTTAAAAATAGACGTGGAAAAGTCATGGAATTTGCAATTTTTCATATTTTTTTAATATTGTAGTATAGAACATAATTTCGTATAAATATGCATAATTATTATTTAATTTTCCATGTAAAAAAGATATACAAAAATCTGTCCTGATTGGAAATTATATCTTGAGGCAACCTCCCCCCTCCCCCTCTTAGGGCCATAAATTTTCAGTATAGATATCTTTAAAAAGAAACTCGTCAATACCTTTAAAACAATTGGGTGAACCATACATATACATCAGTAACAATTTAAAACAGTTTTTTTTTTTTTTTTTTTTTAAGAAGAAAAAAGCCATTTTCCATTTTTCAACATTTTTATCGACGTTTAGTGTTATGGTTCTGTGAGAGGAAAATAATTTGTACAACTGAAGTTTGTATAGAAAAATATAGAAGAAAGTTTTATATTGGCCACAGCGTACCAGTTAAAAAATGTTTGTGCATGTGTTAGTTACCAAAATTATGGATGCTATATGTTATGACCGGAGGGATGAAATTTAATGAAACAACAAATTTTGTTCGATTTTGACTTAAACTGGTAATAATCAGCTTTCAGCGGCTGTACTGCAATTTCCCCCATTTAAGCAGTGGCCAAGTAGTTCTGCATTCAAAGCTGATAGATGGAACTACTGGGTTCAATCCCAGGTTGTGCTCATTGACCTAGCCATTCGGAGTTTTTAGCGATTTTCTTTGAAATTTGCGTAAATACGGGCTAGGACCCTTTACAAACACCTCCACAGAGGGCACTCCACCTATTGGCCTAAGACCCTTGAGTAGTCAATCAGCTTTATGACTTATGACCTAGTAAGGAGGACAGTTGTGAGCTAGGACACATCAACCAGAGATCTATTGTACCCAGACCCAAACGCATCCTTAAGATAAAAGCTTCGTAGCTGAAGCAAAGCTCAGCAGACACCTAACAGGAATAACCTGCAGCTCCCAAGGCTCAATGAGATGCCGACCAAGATGCTCAAACCTGTGAGCAGAAAAGGCCTCACAGTCTCATAAAATGTGCCAAGCAGTCTCCTCTTCCAGACAACAACCACGACAAATGGGATCAGAACCCATAATGTTCAGGTGTCTCTTAGGGGTACAGTGACCAGTAAGAAGGCCAATAACTTTCCTCAAACAATTCCTGTTAATCTTTAAAAGCTCCTTATGATGAAGACCAGGATAGTTACGATTAAGCTCTTTTGCTTGCCTTTGACCATCAGAATTACGCCATTGCCTATAGTGCTCCTTACCAAAGAGCTTGAAGATAGAAGTCCTAAAAGTAGTGGGAGAAATGCCCAGAACACAGAACAGGCTCAGGGCCACAAAAGAGTGTGCTGGAACCAGACCTAGCCAACTCATTACCAGGTATACTCATATGACCAGGTACCCAGTGAAGACTAACCTTATTATAGGAAGAAAGCTCACAAAGTACCTTGTAGTACTCCCATACCAGAAGAGAGGTGAACTTATACCCCAATCAGCCTTAAACACCACAACCAACTGATAATCAACCCCCATTTAAGACAAGGCTATATCTCAGCTTCTATAGTGTATAAAAGCTTCAAACTTGTTATGTGAGATGGATGTTATGTAAAACCACAATGATGCAGTTCGGGTACATATTGAGTGATTGGTAACACAGCTATACTGTAATTTAAACCCATTTACAGGATGGAAAGAAAAAAAAAATCTAAGCTTCTGCAATGTATAAAGCTGCAATGTATCTACTTGCTGCAATGTATAAAGGCACCAAACCTGTTTTGTGATATGGACATTATATAAAACTATGCTATTTTAATTTACGTGCACACCAGTAGATATAGTTGGCGCGCTGCTATGTTGCAATATTTTCGGTTTACAAGAAAGTTATATGAACTTCTATGTTATATAAATGTATATAAACTTGGTATGTGAAGTGGACATTATATAAAAGCATGTTGATAAAACTTGGGTATACCTAGCCAACTGGTGACCCTGCTATTGTATTCTGCCATTTTCCAGATGGTCATATCTCAGAATCTATTGGTGAAAATTATGCTAACTTGCTTACATAATATGTTAATAGGGAAAAGCTAAATTGATTAAATGTTTTGTGCATGTTAACTGTCAAGTAGCGCTGTTATATAGAACGATATTGAAGAAAGTTTTACAATGACCATAGCATATTAGTTTCTTATATATTTGCTATGAGTCAAATACGATTGGAAGAGGGTGATCGGTGATGTGGGCTGATTGACTTCATGTGGTTCCTAGTCCTGTATGGAATGTCCTATGGGGGGAGGGTCTTTGTTTTTTCAAGGGGTCCTAGTCTGCATGTACGCGAGTTTCAGTGAAAAGCATGGAAAACTCTGAATAGCTAGTCCGACGAGCATCACCTGGAATTGAACTAGGCACTTCCTGTCTACCAGCTTGAAGAGCAGGATCTCTGGACCACTGACAGGATTCAACTGGGAGAGGGAATTGTTTATTATTATTTTAACACTGTGCACTGCACTTTAACGGTAAATTGTTGAAGAATGATACTACTATGCCTTTCATAGTTCCTTCAGGTCAAGATTGAAAAATTTTGAAAGTGGCCTGCAACCACTGGACTTATCATTCGCATCTCTCATCAGAGGAAAAATTGGATGAGAATTTCTCACCCTTCCTCAAAAAAAAAGTGAGACTTTTAAAAACTATGTGAGATTTCTGAAAATTAAGTTAAACCCCAAATACAGTTTGAATAATAATAATAGGTATTTTACATGGATACATATCTTTTGAATGGATGGGGGGAGACCAAGAAGTCTCATATACTTGAGCAAATTAGGGCTCAGTTTTTTTGTCACATATTTTTTCTATCGTAGAAGAAATATAAATCTAAAAAGAAACGATTGAAAAGATTTTAGTGTTTTTTTCCTTTTGATCGATTCCTGATATAGGAAAAAGTACGCGAATTGCTCGCAATATTAAAATTTTTAAGTGAGGAAATGAAAAAAATATGAGAGATTCTTGCGGTCTCGCGCTCTATTGGGAACCCTGACTTATACTCATCGGCAATTTATGTGTATCATCCTATAGTCATAGGTTTTATACGTAATTAATAATATCCAAATATATTTAGAATATATAGTTAAATTATAGTAGTATCAAGTCGATGGTATAAAAAAAAAAAAAAAAATCTGGAGTGACTCCACTCGATTTTCCGAACATTGAGTAATTAACAGTTTTGTAGATAAAGTAAAGAAAGAGGAGTTGCTAAACAAACAAGAGAGAAAATCATAAAAGAGTGTTTGAGTATTTTTCTCCATATATTACACGGTGTTTTATTTAACGCTACTGAACTTTGAGCCCATATATCATAATGATAAAGAATTTTTCGTTGTGTCCCTGTAAAAACCAATAAATGCTAGATTCACCAAAATGCTTATAGTTAGTGCAACAGTGATTTATAATATTCATATAAATTTTCAGCTCAGTTGAATAAGGCGTTTAGATGCTACCGCACTTTTAAAAATTTGGTAATGATAAAGAATAATGATAAAGGATTTTTCCTGGTGTCCCTGTAAAAAAACTGTAAGTGCTAAATTCACCAAAACCTATACAGTTGGTGCAACTGTGACCTATAACATGTGTACAATTTTTTTGCTCAGATTAATAAGGCGTTTAGACGCTATCACATTTTTAAAAATTTGGCCCCATAGGTCATAATGATAAAGAATTTTTCTTTGAGTCCCTATAAAAAAATTATAAGTGCTAGATTCTCCAAAATCTTTACAGATTGCGTATTTGTGACCTATAATATGTGTATAAATTTTTTGCTCAATTGAATAAGGCGTTTAGATGCTATCGCACTTTTAAGATTTTGGTCCCATAGGCCATAATGATAAAGAATTTTTCTTTGTGTCCCTGTAAAAAGAAAAAAAAAAAAAAAACTCTTAAGTGCTAGATTCATCAAAATCAATAGGATTCGTGCTACGGTGACTTGCAACATGCGTACCAACTTACAGCTCATTCGAGCAAAGCGTTTAGACGCTAGCGTGTTCACTCACACACATATATCATCGTAAAAATAGTGAAAACGGACTCAGGGAACCTTGAAACGTATAGAAACATCAAAATCTCCAATTCGGATTTTTGACATGATTACAATACTTTCCTCACTATAGTGTTGTTAGCATGGGACATTATAAAATGTTTAAAAAAAAATAAAAATTTTGAAATGTTATTTCATTTTTAAATTTAAATAGCTTTTTGAAAACTTCAGTATACTCAATATTGATACACTTCAATGCGCATGTATGCAAAATAATATAACTGCTGGAGGGTAATTATATATTAAAAAAAAAAAAAAAAAAGAAAAATCGCTTATCATATAAGGGCGACTCCAATTAACTCCTTACCTGCCGAAGAAAATTTACAAAATTCGTTTCCCAGTGCCACCGTTCTCTCTCAACTGTGAAATGAGTAAATCTTTCGCCTGTCAAGATCACTTTCAGTGTTATTTTATTGCATTGTCGAATCTTGTCAGTAGTTTCACTGGTATCGGTGCAATACAAATATGATCGTACTTTGGAAAGACGTATGTATACGCCCGGGGCAATTAAGGTGTTAAACTTCTTTTATAAACAAGTAACAGCAAATCCTGCCACTAGAAAGAAATGGAATGATTGCTCCTAAATTTCATATATGGACTATAACCCGAAGTACATTTAAGAAATTAAATTATCTATATATTAATTTGAAACATGTTTTTGTCTGTCTCCACTATATTGAGAGAACGGCTAGGTGTAAAAATTCGGTTGAGGTGTCTAAAGAAAGGCCTTGGTCTGTAGATGTGCTATGAAAAGAGAAAAATAAAAAAAAGTCGAATGGTTTCCCCCCAGGGGGGAAACCGTTTCTCCCCCGGAGGAAACTGGTGGGAAACCGTTTCCCACCTGTTTGGGTTAAAAACGAATGACGTCATTTTCGGAAATGCAACAATATAGCGAGTTTATCTGAATTTTTATTGCCTTATAAAAACAAAGTTCACGTGTTATCATTTTATTTTTTAATTATTGATCCTTTTTTACAGTGTGGCAACATGAAAAAATCTATATATTAGTTTGAAACATGTTTTTGTCTGTCTCCACTATATTGAGAGAAAGAGAACTACTTGGTGTAAAAATTTGGTTGAGGTGTCTAAAAAAAGGTCTTGGTCTGTAGATGTGCTATGAGAAGAGAAAAATAAAAAAAAGTCGAAGGGGGGGAAACGGGTGGAAAACCGTTTCCCACCCGTTTCGGGTTAAAAACACGTTTACGAGCTTAACTAAGCTTCAAATTACTTCACGGGGAAGAAATTGTACATATGGGGACTAGAGTCGAATACTAAAAAATCAATATCTGCGAATTTGGAATTTTCGATTTTAAAGGGGGAAAAAGGGGGGAAAGTAGATTTGGAGGGGAGGGGAAAGGGGGGAAATTAGTTTGAGAGGGAAATCCGTTCTAGACCCACACATGTAGCACCTCATTTTAAAGGTCTTGAAATTTCATGTCGATTGGGGATGTTTGTATACAGTATAGTCCGACCCCTGGTGGTGAAAAATGGAACTAAGTGATTTTGCTGTAGACCCTATCATGTTACATCTTATTTGAAAGGTCTTGGTATTTCCTGACCGTTGGTGATGTTCGTACAGAACACAGTGCGCCCCCTGGCGGTGGAAACTGCAACTAAAGGATTTGGCAGTTGACAAAACCATGTGACACCTTATTTAAAAAGGTCTTGGAAATCCAAGGCGATTGGTGATAGAGGTCTTGAAATTTCATGTTGATTGGGGATGTTTGTATACAATATAGTGCGCCCCCTGGTGGTGAAATATGGAACTAGGTGATTTTGTAGTAGACCCTATCATGTTATATCTTATTTTAAAGGTCTTAGTATTTCCTCACCGTTGGTGATGTTCGTACAGAACAAACTGCGCCCCCTGGCGGTGGAAAGTGCAACTAAAGATTTTGCAGTTGACACCACCACGTGACACCTTATTTGAAAGGTCTTGGAAATTCAAGGTGATTGGGATGTTTGTATACAATATAGTGCGCCCCCTGGTGGTGAAAAATGGAACTAGGTGATTCTGTACTAGACCCTATCATGTTATATCTTATTTTAATGGTCTTGGTATTTCCTCACCGTTGGTGATGTTCGTACAGAACAAACTGCGCCCCCTTGCGGTGGAAAGTGCAACTAAAGGATTTTGCAGTTGACACCACCATGTGACACCTTATTTGAAAGGTCTTGGAAATTCAAGGTGATTGGTGATGTTCGTATACAACATACTGCGCTCCCTGTTGGAGGAAAGTGGATTTTGCAGTGCTAGCGTAGCATGACTGCTATACGGTGCCGCAGCCGCAGGCAGCGGTAACACGAGTCAGAGGTTCGTTCGGTTCAAGGTTAATTTTTGAGAATTTTTTCATGTTAATAGCGGCCTGCATATACGTGCCACAGGCACTGGGATACGAATCCGAGTTCCGTTCCGTTTGAAGTAATTTTTTTTTTGTTACAGATTATTATTATTATTATTGTTTGTGATGTTTTCATTTAAAAATAGAAAATCAAACAAAATCGAGTGGTGACATAACCACTCGGCTATCCGCGTTTGTAATGATCGATAGATGGCACTTTCTCACCTGCAGTTGTTAGTAAATTATAATAGCCACGTGCATTTATTATTGTTCTTTCTTGTTGTTCTATCATTGTTTCAGCGTGAAAGCTATCAGTGGTGTGATAATTTCACCTTAGCCCACCAGAGGGCGAGCATTTCATTACAATCGCGGATGGAGGGCCCGACAGCAAACGTACAACAAAACAGAACAAAAAGTAAATAAAGAAAAAAGCAGGAATTCTCTAAATTAGTTCATTTCTGTTGAACTATGTGAATGTTAACAGAAGAGTTCGTTTAAAATTGATTTCTCTCTTTCATGTGAGGCTAGAACGGACATTAGCAATAATTGCACTATTCACATTATTCATAGACATAGATCTATATATTAATAGGCAAGCATAAAATTTGTTGTCCCTTTTTAACATATTAATTATGGGAGTAGAGGGTTGAAAATGGTATCATTCGAAAGGTATGGTTAGCCGGAAGGTGCGAATACAAATATTATTTTCTTACGATGTCAAGAAGGTATTTAAAAATACATTTATTTTTTATGCATTTTCCCCCATTTTTCCCTTTTATACACGTATTCCTTTACATTAAACAATACCTAAAAGTAGAAAGTTGTTAAATCTGGCAATTTCATAAAGCTCAAATAAAACCATAGACACAGTAATTTGTATAATGTAGCATCACTATACGCAAGCGAAGTGGTGACGTCACTGTCTGTCCATGGAGCCATGAAAAAGATTTTCTATGTGAATCGTCCATTGGATTTTTTGTAAAAAATTATTAAAAAATAACGGAAATTATCTGCCGATTTTAATTCCGATATTTGGGTACAGTTATATATAAGTTACTGTCTACATGTGTTTGATTGAGTTATTTTTTCTGTAAAATTGATAAAATTTTAATTTAAAATCACAAAACTCCAGAAAAAAAAAAAAAAATGGCAAACTTGCAGTTTCGAATGTAAACATAAACATTTCATTTCAAAGGGTGATATTTAAACAATAAATATTCAACTATATACTAAATAAAAGGAAAATGGATTTGTTACTAACTGCTGCATGTATAAGTAGACGATACGGAAAAAATTCCGATTTCCGTTTTTTGCTGAATTTACATCTTTTGAGCTTTCTTTACGTTTCAATTAATTGAAATTGGCTACTTATTTTTTAAAAAAGTGTCTTTATTGCTAACTTTTGTGGGTAGAAGATACATAAAAACTTTTTATTTCCGGTTTTCGATGAATGTACACGTTTTGAGATTTCCTTGCATTTTAATTAAGTGAAATTTTATTTTTAAAAAAGTGGATTTATTATTCTTTCCTCTGCGTACATAAGTAGAAAATATAAGATTCAGAAAAGTTTTAGATTTTCGGTTTTCGATAAAGTTACCCGTTTTGAAATTTCCCGAACTCAATTCGACCGTTTTTGAAAAATATCTTTTTTTTTTTTTTTTTTTTTTTTTTTTTAAATTCAAACACTGTACTTTATGAACCAATCGAATTAATTTAACAGAATTTGATATTTGGTTGGGCCTTGGTTTGACATGGTACCTATTAGCTTCTGGGCTGTATCACACAACAAGGGGCGTTTTCACATTGCGATTTTCTCTCATTTCAGGAAAGGCTAACATCTACAGAGAGAAATAGTTATATTAAGCAAAACTCTGCTGATTCAGTTAGAATGAATATCGGCAAACAATTGCCGCAGCTGTGTTGCAATTGCATTCCGTTTAGGACAAGGCAATAACTTTGCTTTGCCTCGCTTTGCAAAAAAAATGGTCGAGTTTCGACCACTGGGCGATACTAGTTTAATTTAATTTGTTAATTTCTTAAAACAATATTTAAGTAAATAAGAACAAATACTTGAAGCTCGTCAAATTTTATAAAGGTCTAACAATTTCCAAAAGCTTCTAGCTCAAATGAATATTTTTTTTTTTTTTTTTTTTTACAAAATCATGAGAGTTAAACAAACTTTCTAGCTTAAAAAAAAAAAAAAAAAAAAAAAAAAAAATCAGTCCTCTTAACTTAAACTGTCCTCTACCACCCTAATTTATGGAAAATATCGTTCTCTAGGAATTAAAATTATATTTAATCAAACAATTATTGGCAACGCTGGAGAATTTATAACGCGAGTGATTACAATGAATTTCGTACTTCCCCTGCTCTTTTTCGATATATGATAGCTGTAACCATATTGATTAAATAAACGGAAGATTTTCCAGAAACGTCAAAGGAAAGAATTTGTTCATATATGTACTCTGAAATGAAAATACTTTTGAAGATAGAAAACTTTTTTAACCATAGGAAAAATTGTAATTTTGCAAAACAAATATTGATTCTTGCATTTGTTCGAATTAAACTGGAAGTGCAAAGCGGAAGTTTTACTTTTCTTTGGATAGAGATGGTAAACTTTGCAATTGGAATAGTGTTTAAATTGAAGTATAAATGTATTTTCTTTTGTTTTTTAGTAGTATTAGTCGTTTGCTTGTTTAGTTTTAGTATTATATAGGAATTACGTATTTATTAAAATGTAAAAAGTCAAAAGAATTATATATCATGCGCTAAAATGTTTTAGAATGAAATTTTTGTTGAAATATTACCCAATTTTTTTTTTCTTTTTGTAAATCTGTAAGAGAAAATATAGTACGGGAATTGGGGATTTTGAATTAATTCTAAGATTTAAGAATTTTTAATTGCCACTTAGTTTTACACACACACAGAGGCAGTTGTGTGTGTGTGTGTGTGTGTCCTGTTCTTATACTGACTAAGAACATGATTCGATATGAATTTATTTAACAAAACCGTATGAAGTGTACCTTTTTTACATAGGAATTTTTGCTAGTGTTCGGACACTTTTGTTACCGACTGTAACTAAGAGCATTATTCGATACGGATTTATTTAACAAAGCCGTATGAAGTGTACTTTTTTTTACATAGGAATTTTTGCTAGTGTTTGGACACTTTTGTTACCGACTGTGTAGTTACTTGAAATAGTTGATAAAGAATGAAATTACTCTCAGACAAAAATACAAAATGAAGTACAAAATAAATTGTCGATATATCACTGTAATCAAAATGTACCCGGAGTATTGATATTAAACAAAAAGTATGAATTTATTGATCAAAAGTTTGCAGTGGTTCAAGTGAAACTTCTTTGAGGTTTACAGTATTTTTTCCTTTTTTCAATCAGTGGATTCAAAATGGCGACCGCAAAGAGGCAGTTTCAAGCGAGGAAACAAGAAATAGTCATACGGGAATCTATCTGGTGAATACGAAACTGTTAAGTATTTTGTGAAAAGCCCACAAATAATAATGTCAATGTAAGGAGGGACATTATTATGGTGCAAAAGCGACGCAATCTCTCGCCCCAATCAGTTCGTATTTGACCAATTTGCATCCCGTAAATAGCGTAAAACACTCAAATAATAATCTTTATTGAGTGTCTGCCCAGTTGATAAGAATTCATAATGCACAGGATCGTGACAATCAATGAAAACTATCAATATTCGTTCCATTTTTCAAGACATTTACTTGATCCTTGAACTGTTTCAATATCAAAAATATAGATTCATTTTTCATCACCGGTAATAATAAATTTTTAATAATAACCCATTTGAGAAACCATGACTCTGTAAACAAACACTGAATTTGTTTTTTAGGTACATTCAAAATTTTTGGTACAACTCGAGAAACAACGCATCTCAAATTTAAACGATCTTTTAAATTTGCTTAACAGGAACCAAATTATATAGGAACTTATTCTAGCATACAGTCTCTTATTGCCTAACGAAAATCACTCAGGACAGATGATTAATGATCAACTTGTCTCTTACCTGATCGACAAGTTAATCATTGTACGAAGTGGATAATCTACGAAATTAAGGATAATCTCTAAAACAGAATCTTTACTTTTTAAACGAACTAAATACTGTTGTTCTTGATAAAAAGTGATCTTAAAAAAAGCTATTTACAGCATTTTGAACATATTAATAGCAGAAAATTCATTGTAAAAATAATAAATGCATGATTTTTGCAATTACATTTGGCATTCCGGAAAGTCAACGAAATGAAAATTCTTATTTCATTAAAAACAAGTTTAATTTCAGACTATAAAATGAAAGTAATTCCTACTGTTATCAAATGTTCGTATACCGAGAGTTTTAATTTGTTTGATCAGAGGGTTCTCTTTTAAACTATGGATATTACAGTCGGCAGCAAAATTATTCGAGCACTAGCAATAATTCCTATATAAATAAAGTACACTTAATACTGTTTTCTTAAATAAATCCTTGTCGAATCATGTTCTTAGACTGACTACTAAGTACATGACTCGACAAAAGATTTATTTAACAAAGCAGTATTAAGTGTACTTTTTTTATATAGGAATTATTATTAGCGCTCCAATAATTTTGCTGCCGACCGTACCACTATATTTCCAGTCATGAAAAGTTTTATAATGATATGCAGTTACTTGCATATCGATAGTTGCCAAGTTCTAGGTTCTTTTTAAAAAAATAACCACCACTATTTTGTGTTAGTATTTTCCAATACAATCAACCGTAGATAATAAGTAGAAAATTGTTACTAAAATTTTATATTAAAAATTAGTGGCTATGCATCTCCTTGGGAAAATAAAAGATTTGGCAACTATGTAATTCACAAGAGGCCATGTATTTGAAAAATTATCAACTTTTTATAGTGACCTTCTACACAAAAAATATAAATTTCCTCATATTCTGGCGTACAAACTGCAAGTCAGATGCACACGCATTTTATATTAAAAATTTTATTTAATAAAATGTACTAAAGATATAGCTTTATCTGTGCATTAAAATTTCTGATGTAAAACTGACTTACATGACCAATGTGCACTATATACCGTACAGTTGCGCAGATAAGACGACTTTTAAATAACATGGAGTATGAATTTTCGCCAAGGTTTTACAGTTTTAGTATATTATCCTATAATACGACCCCCAAACTGTCGAATAGTAGCACTCGTAAAAGGAAAGCGATTTTGACCATAAAGTCACAAGTTTGTTACTAATATGAGGAAAACAACAACAACAACAAAAATACAACTTTCCGTTATCTAATACTGAAAATATGGACGAAACACCGATTAACTTCGATATGATTGACAACGGAATTGTGGGAACATAAGGTTCAAGTGAAAAGTACATGTCATGAAAAGACTATAGTAGTATTTGTTGATTTAATTAGAATTTTGTATAAAGAAGTCTGACCTGCATCAAAAAACATTTTTTATTAAAACGAAAATAAGTTTTAGCATGCATAATATTAATTGAAATCGAACTCACCTCTCTCCTGCATTTCCCGGATGCTTGAAGTAAATTTAGGCCACACATGAAAAGAGATTCGAAGTCAAATCACTGATATACTTGATTTTAATTATCGAATGTACTTGAGAATCTTGATGCACAAAAAACAGAATCTTTCAAGTATTTGAGCACAGGTTTAAAACATTTCGAATACGTATAAAGGCATTTTTTTATGCCTTGAATGAATTATAAGGTAATACAGAATAATCCTTATTATTTGAATAATATAACAATTAATGAATAATTTTACTGCGAGACTTCAGTATGAATGTTCGACTGGTTATCACTAAAGAATAAAAGTACTTCTGTTTTTACGAATATGTTCAGAGAGAAAAAACATAATAATAATAAAAAAGAAAAAAGAATGAGTTTTGAGTTCTCTCTTTTGTCACGTGACTGTCTGTCTCTCCTCGACTGTCGCCGTCCCCGCTTCCAATGAATCAACATACTGGGCGGGGCGGGGCGGGGAGGCACCGGAGCAGTAGTCGAAATTCTTGGAAGAGGGGTAACTTGGGAGATTGGTCGAATAAGATTTCCAGCAGAAGATGTCTGCAATTTGACGACTCGGGTGATTCCGTCTGGTCCCGGAATCACCTTGATGATTCTAGCGAGATCCCAATGGAGGGGAGGTGATGCTTTATTTTTCAGAATGACGTTTTCCCCTGGAGAAAAGTTGTGACTGTTGTTGGTTCTTTTGGCTCTCGGAAGCAAGGTTGGCAGGTATTGCGATGTCCACCTTTTCCAGAACGTCTCCTTCATCTGCAATAAGAGTTTATACCTAGAAGAAAGACTAAGAGAATTGTTTGTTAAAGAAGGTTCTGGCAATTCTAATAATGCAGATCCAATCAATAAATGTCCTGGCGTTAAAGCTGCGCAATCATTAGGAGCATTGGACAATGGTGTTAGAGGCCGCTAATTTATAACAGCCTCTATTTGACATAGAAGCGTGGAAAGTTCCTCAAAAGTTAAAATTGCACCTTGTGTAATTTTTACCAAATGATGTTTGGCTAATTTTATCGACGCTTTCCAGAGTCCCCCAAAATTTGGTGCAATCGGGGGAATAAAGTGCCAGGTTATTTGGTGTTGGGAAGCAAAATTTTGTAATTTTTCTTCTTTGAATAAAGAAAATAACTGTTTGAGGTAAGAATGGGCTCCGACAAAATTTCTGCCATTGTCCGAAAATATGTCAGAGGGGTATCCCCGCCTACCTATGAAGCTTTTCAATGCTGCGAGAAATGCTTCTGTAGAAAGATTTGACACACATTCAAGATGCACTGCTTTTGTAGCCATACAGATGAACAGGGCAATAATATGATTTAAAGGTTGTCGCTTTTCGTTTATGTTGACATTTTGTCATTACTGGTCCCGCGAAATCGACACCAACTTTCGAAAAAGGACGAATGGGTGTGATTCTTTCTGAGGGTAGATCCCCCATCTTTTGCATTATTGGCTTCGCTGAAAAACGAAAACAGAGTAGACATTTTCTTAAAACTGCCTTAACCGTGGAGTGGCCGTGGGGAATCCAGAATTTGTTGCTGAGGAGTGAAAGTACTAAATTGGGACCAGCATGGGAGCTTAAGTTATGATAATATGTTATTATCAAGGAAGTGACGTGATTTGCTTTAGAAAGTAATATGGGGTGTTTTTCTTGAAATCGCAGGGATGGGTGGTTCCGCAGGCGTCCTCCAACACGAAGAATGCCCGCTTCATCCAGAAAAGGATCAAGACCTAACAGATGGTGTGAAGGTTTTAAAAGTTTTCCTTTCTGTAGTAAGACAATTTCATCACTAAATTCGGCATTTTGAATTATTTTTACAAGACAAATTTCCGCTTGATTTAGTTCTAGGTGTTGATTATTGGTCAAATCTAAAACCTGTAGATGGCGCTGCACGCCGATATTAATGTTTTTGTTTTCTTCTTTTCTCTTCAGTGTTCGTCATGTTGTTGTAGTGTTAATAAATGTTTGTCACCGTATTAGCAGTCCTCTTTTTCGGAATTATGTGTTTCATCGTCATCTATGATTAAAAATGGAATATTGTGGTCGGCAGTCCCCCCGACTCTGGACCGATAAGGTAAGCCATTTACCTTATTTCAACTTAAAATTATGAAAATGCCTATTTATGCAAATTGCCATTAAATAACGTCGCCAAAGTAGCGACATGGTTTTGAAATGTTATTTTTTATAACGTCGCTAATAGTTTAGCGACATGTATTTTGGCGCCCATAACAGGGACTGCCAGGCCCTTAAAATTTGAATTTGATTTGTTCTTTATTCTATAGTGCAAATTTCTAAATTGATCAAATATGGCAACGGAACTCGATAAATTAAAAAGAAAACGCACTACCCTAAATGGATTGTGTACAAAATTAATTTACACGATAAATACAAAGTTAATTGAACCCGAGGAAGGGTTAAATGTTTATGAAATAGAATCGCAGTTAGAAAAGCTGCAAGTCAAAGAAACCGAAATTATAGAAGTTGAGGAACAGATCGAAGTGAAAATCACGGATCTCAACGAGCTACAAGCTGGAATAGAATCGCGACAAGAATACAGGGATTCAATTATTGATGTAAAAGCTCAAATTATGAATAAAATCGAAAAAATTAAAAATTTAAGTGTCACTCAGATCTTATCACAGCCAAGAAATGATCAAACAACTAATCTAAGATTAGAAAGAATTAATGCGAGTTCCGTAAGATTGCCCAAGATCTCAATTCCAGTTTATGACGGATCTCCTGAAAACTGGATGGAGTTCTGGAATCAGTATGAGATAACCATACATAATAATAAGGATTTATCTAACGTAGAAAAATTGGTATACTTACGTAGCTTTTTAAAAGCCCAAGCTTTAACAGCTATTCAGGGTTTAGCACTCTCAGATCAAAATTACATTACGGCCATTGATTTATTAAAATCAAGATTCTGTAAAAAGGATATCGTAATACGGTATAAAATTGATGCATTATTAAATTTATGCCCTGTTAAATCTGCAAATCAGATTAAAGAATTACGCTTACTGCACGACGCCCTTGATGTTAATATTAAATCTCTCGAAAATTTAGGAGTTGATTTAAAATCCTATGGAAATTTGTTATTTCCGATTGTTACTAAATTAATACCTACCAGTATTATGATAGACTATAATAAAATGAAAACAGAATCCGAGGAATGGGATGTACAAGATTTGTTAAAACATTTGAAATTAGAAGTTCAAACTAGGGAAAAAGCCTTTTTATTTTTAAAACGCGAAGTAGAAACTCACAATAGCGGGTACAAAAACTCAAATTCCAGATTTGATTCAAAATCATCGGAAAATAATAATGCTTCCTACCGGAAATCTGTTTCGGGATATAAAAATTCTAACACAATGCAAAAGGCATCCGCCTTTAAATTAACTGTTAGTAAATGTATATTTTGTGTTGATGCAGTAAATGATCACGATAGTAAAATGTGCAAATTAAATTTAGAGGACAAAAAATTGTCTTTGCGCAAACAGGGAATCTGTTATTTATGTTTCAAAAGAGGTAAACATACAGCTAAATTTTGTTTATCGGGTCTCAAATGTGGCACATGTTCAGGAAAACATAATACATTAATTTGCTATAAGCAAAAATCGGAAACTCCAACAACGGCTCAAATGAGAGATAAAAATCACATCGAACATACCCAAACAAATACTTCTGAGAACAGTGCTTACGAAAATGATAATTCTGTATTGTCTTACAAATGTCCTGTACAAAATCCGCTTGAGAATAATGAAATATATTTACAAACTTGCTTCGCAAGAATAACAAATATTTCTAATTTAAACTCTCTAAAGTGTGTCATATTATTTGACAATGCTTCTAAACGAAACTTTATTAATATATCACTCGCGCGTGAATTAAAATTGCCGGTGATTAGAAAAGAAACTCTAATCATATACCCGTTTTCTTGTGATTAACCCCATCAAAAAGAATATTCAGTTGTAAATTTCGAATTGTCTCATTTAAATAACCACAAACAAAAATGTTATGTAGAGGCATTAGTCGTGAATCAGATATCGTTCACGAAGCTAAAAATAGTAGATGACGCATCTATTCGAAAAGTTTTGGTTTCGAATGAGGGGGAAAGAAATAATTTTTCTCAATTGCATTCGAAGGAGCCATACATATTAATTGGAGCAGGTTTATATTGGAAACAGCAAAAAAAATAAAAAGAAAATTAATCGTTCGTTGTTTGCGGTTAACACAGCACTAGGATGGACGTTATCAGGGAATAATAATTCAGAAACATATCCAGACAGCTTAATTACTGGCGCCTCCGTGTTAAAGATTGAATGTTGTAACTCTATTTGTTTACATGAAAACCATCCATGCATGAGAAAAAATGAATCATCGGATTGTACGACTAATCATCTGCAAAGGTTATGGTCGTTAGATTGTTTAGGAATAAATGATGATAAATTGATTTCTACTTCTGATTTGGAAATAATAAATAAATTTTATAAACAGTTAGAATATAAACAGGGTCATTATGTTACTCATTTATTATGGAATGAACATGGTATTGATAACTTTGAGAACAATTTTGAAAATGCTAAACGGCAATTCAATAATTTGAGGAAAAGATTAAAAGCGGATAAATGGATTTTTGAGCAATATAGGCAGATAATTACAGAACAAAAACAACAAGGCATCGTAGAAGAATGCGGTCGCTCACAAAGAGAGTATTTCGCCCCACATCGTGAAATTGTTAGAAAGGAAAAACAGACAACAAAGGTACGAACTGTTTTTAATTGTTTCAGTAGAGTTTCGGGGTGTAAATCTTTAAATGATTGTCTCATAAAGGGGCCATGTCTTACACCACCAATTTTGGATGTAATTAATAGATTTCGCATGTTTAAGATTGCGTTTTGCGCGGATATCGAAAAAGCGTTTTTAATGATAGAAATCGCGGAACCCGATAGAAATTTTCTTAAGTTTCTATGGTTTGATGAGGACACCCAGAATTATAAAATAATGCGAATGACCAGAGCGACGTTTGGCTGCACAACTTCTCCTTTTTTTTTAACGGCAACAATTAAGAAACACATTAAGGAATATAGGGAAATTTATCCGGATAGTTATGAAATGTTAAATTCAGCTCTGTTTGTGGACGATTTGCTCTATGGCTCCGATACCGTAAACGGTGCCTATGAATTAACTTCTACTGCGGTAAATATTTTAGCAAAGGCTGGAATGAAATTGAGAAAGTTTAGTACGAATTCACAGAAATTAAAGACCATGTGGGATAAAAATGATTGTTTTTCAGAGGTAATTAATGATAGTGTAATAAATATTCTTGGATTGGTGTGGGATAAAGATAGTGATAAATTGGGATTAGCTTTGAAATCTATAGTTGAAAATTTGGATATATCGGTATGTACGAAAAGATATGTATTGCATACAGCTGCAAAATTTTTTGATCCTATTGGGATTATATCTCCCTTTTTAATTAGGATAAAGTGTTTTCTTCAAAGAATGTGGGAAAGAGGTATGGATTGGGATCACAAATTGCCGGATGATCTTAAGGGAATTTGGATAAAGTGGTGTAACGAAATTAAGGATTTATTAGAAATTCGAATAGATAGATGCTATTTCACGTATGTTGATTTGAAAAATTCGCGAGTAGAATTACACATTTTTTCAGATGCTTCACCACTTGCATATGGTTGTGTTGCATATTTTAAGGTTATCAGTAATGATAAAAAATGTTATGTAAGCATGATTATGTCGAAGGCTAGAGTTGCGCCGCTAAAGAAACTAACGTTACCAAGATTGGAGTTAATGGGAGCGGTGATAGCAGCTAGAGTAGCGAAATATATTTGTGATATATTTAAAGAAATTAACATCGAGAAATTTTATTGGACAGATTCTACTATTGTTTTACACTGGGTGAAGGGATCGGCGAAACAATGGAAACCCTTTGTGAAAAACAGAGTAGTCGAAATTCAGGAATTGTCAGTACCTGAAAATTGGTCATATTGTAATACAAAGGATAATCCCGCAGATTTAGTTACTCGTGGTATTAGCGTAAATGCGTTAGTTAATAATGATTTTTGGTTTAAAGGTCCAAATTGGTTATCTGAGCTAAATGGTAAAGGCAATGATATTGGGGAAGAGGTAGACTCGCAATATATTACCGAAGAAAAAAGAAAAAAACACCTGAAAAAATAATTCAGTTTAAAATCTCTATAGAAACAGTTGAACCAATACTGGATCTTGAAAAATATAGTAACATTTTAAGAGTTCTCAGAATTACGGCATGGATAAAGAGATTTCTTAACAACGCGAATCCTAAAAACGAGAAATTTAGGGGTCCATTATCGGCAGAAGAAATTGGTAATGCGCAAACTATGTGGGTTGAATATACACAGAAAATTAGTTTTCCGAATGAATTAAACTGTTTGATAAATGGGGAACCTATTTCGAAAAATTCAAATTTAATTGAGTTCTCGCCATTTTTGGATTCCGAGGGAATAATGCGTATCGGAGGAAGGCTTCAGATATCAAAATATTCCTTTAACGAAAAACACCCGATCCTGTTGTCTTCAAAGGGTAAATTAATTGATTTGTTAATTAAAAATGCGCATGAAAGAGTTTTTCATTTTGGCATTAATGATACATTAGTTCAATTGCGGGAGGAATTTTGGGTAATCAAGGGCAGACAGGCAGTAAAAAGCGTATTAAGAAGATGCACAATTTGTATAAAATTTAATGCTCGATCTGGAGCCCAGATTACAGCTCCGTTACCTGCAGATCGCATCAATGAACAAAAGCCCTTTGCAGTGATAGGCCTTGATTTTGCAGGCCCCTTATACATTAGAAATAGTGACAGCAAATATTACATATTGTTGTGCACATGTGCGATAACAAGAGCAGTGCACCTAGAATTGGTAGAGAACCTATCAACCGAAACCTTCATATTGGCCTTCAGAAGAATAGTAGCAAGGCGAGGTCTTTGTCATACAATATATTCCGACAACGCACGAATATTTCATCGAGCTGATGTGGAGTTAAAGCACATATGGAAAATAATTAGCGATCCTGATGTAAAAGATTACTACAGTAGTAACAAAATAATGTGGAAATATATTATGGAAATGTAGCCTTGGTGGGGAGGATTCTATGAACGAATGGTTCGATCCGTTAAAACTGCATTAAGAAAGGTACTTGGCAAAACCACTTTAACACACATACAACTACATACAGTTATAACAGAAATTGAAGCTTCAATAAATTCGCGACCTATAACGTATGTATATTCGGACTCTGGAGAACCTTCTCCCATTACGCCTGCACACTTCTTGGTAGGTCAACGACTAACTGCCTTACCTATCGTTCACATCAAATCCCATGTTCTTCCTGGAACTTCTCAAACCTATGTGAAATGCTTCAACTTAAAGGAACGTATATTGGACCAGTTCTGGTCAAGATGGAAGAATGAATATCTTCTTCAGCTGAAAACCGCCATGACAAGTCAACACTCCAGTATTCGAGAGTTTTCGGTAAATGATGTTGTTTTAATCCACGATTCTAAACTACCAAGACATTTGTGGAAAATAGGAGTAGTCACGCAAGTGTTCCCCGGTAGGGATGGGAAGGTTCGATCTTGTGAGATAAAAACAGCTAAGGGAACAATTAGACGTCCTTTCCAGTTATTATATCCAGTTGAAATCTGTGAAAGGGACTAAAACAAACTTAAAAAAAAAAAAAAAAAAAAAAAAAAAACTTTTATTACAAACTATGACATTTTGTGTAAACTTTATTTTCTCTTATTGATATAGTTACAATTATAACATGAACATATAATTAATGTTCATCCGGGGGCCAATGTGTTGATTATTGGTCAAATCTAAAACCTGTAGATGGCGCTGCACGCCGATATTAATGTTTTTGTTTTCTTCTTTTCTCTTCAGTGTTCGTCATGTTGTTGTAGTGTTAATAAATGTTTGTCACCGTATTAGCAGTCCTCTTTTTCGGAATTATGTGTTTCATCGTCATCTATGATTAAAAATGGAATATTGTGGCCGGCAGTTCCCACGACTCTGGACCGATAAGGTAAGCCATTTACCTTATTTCAACTTAAAATTATGAAAATGCCTATTTATGCAAATTGCCATTAAATAACGTCGCCAAAGTAGCGACATGGTTTTGAAATGTTATTTTTTATAACGTCGCTAATAGTTTAGCGACACTAGGGCCTTTAAAGGACCACTTTCGTTGGATTTGGTTTTAAGGTTATTTATAAAACTTAGTACATACGCTAGAATCCTTAAAAGTTTTAGATAGTTAGAGTATTTTGTAATATGTCATATGAAAGTGTTATTAGCAAGTAGAGGTTTAGATCTTGAGTCTATCGGATGGGGATTAGTTTTTTCCTGAACGGAAACTGAATGTAAACTGCACATGGGTGGTAGCTCAAAACTATGGAGCCATTTTGGCCCTTCCCACCACTCAGTTCTAGCTTTCAGCTTAGCTGGGGATAATCCGCGCGTGGCACAATCGGCCGGGTTTTCTTTTCCTGGAATATGTCTCTAGGATTCCAAGTGAGTAAGAGCTTTGATTTTGGTGGCTCTATGGGCCACGAAACTATTTCCTTTGTTTCGAGGGTTATTTATCCAATTTAAAACAATTGAAGAGTCAGTGTACCAGTATGTCGAATGAGTAAATTTAAGGGATTTTTGAATGTTGGAAATTAACTCTGATAAGAGTACAGACCCACACAGTTCTAATTTGGGCAACGTTATTTCCTTTAAGGGTGCGACTCTAGTTTTAGCAGCAATTAAAAATATCTGGATAGTGTTTGTTATGACCTTTAAATATGCGACTGCCGCATACGCCCTCGGAGAGGCATCACAAAACCCATGAATTTCATATCTACAGTCTGTAGTATTTTAACCTAAATAGCGTGGAATGGACATAGATTTAAACTGATCAATTTCTTCATAAAAAGTTTTCCATTCTTGCAAAATATCTGGGGGTATCGACTCATCCCACGTTGATTTTAGTTTCCATAATTTTTGTAGAATTAGTTTTAAGATGATAGTAGATGGCGAAATAATTCCGAGGGGATCATAAATTTGCGCAATTACGGAGAGCAACTGTCTCTTAGTATGGATTTGCTGATCAGCTAAGGTTCCAACTTGAAGAGTATCTTCACTTAAATTCCAGAACATTCCTAATACTCTTTGATTTATTTTTTCTTTATCCTCAAAAAAATGAATGACCGAATTAGCTCTCTCCTCTTCTGGAATTTCGGAGAGAACTTCTGGATGGCTACAAGCCCATTTCCTAAGTTTAAACCCTCCAGCATGCATTAAAGCCTGCAGCTCCATTATTAGATCTTTTGCTAATTGAAGGGATTGTGCCCCTGACAATAAGTCGTCGATGTAAAAATTGTCTTTGGCAATTTCTGTTGCTAATGGGAAATTCTGATTTTCATCCACACATAATTGCTTAAGCGTGCGTAACGCTAAATAGGGTGCACAAGCTGTTCCGTAGGTGACAGTATTCAATTCGTAAAAAGATAATTGGTCATTGGGAGATTCTCTCCAAACAATTCTTTGGTATATTCTATCTTTTCTATCAATTAAGATTTGCCGATACATTTTTGCGATGTCCGCACTGAACGCTACAGGGTTGGCTCGAAATTTTACTAAATTGTCAAAAATATTTGACTGTAGTTTAGGACCAATATATAGAATGTCATTTAAAGATTTGTTATTTGTTGTTTTAAACGAGGCGTCAAATACTACACGCAATTTTGTTGTTTCAGAGTTTTCATTTACCACCGCATGATGCGGTAAATAATAATGTGGCGTTTCATTAATTTTATCTGGATTTAATTTTGTCATATGACCCAAAGATATATATTCGTTCATGAAATTCGAATACTCCATCTTTAATTGTGGATTCCTTTTAAGTTTATTTTCAATGGAAATAAATCTTGAAATAGCACCTGACTTACTGTCACCTAGTGCCTTATCTGGCTTAAAAAATAGATGAACTACATATCTTCCCTGACTATTCCTTTTAGTTGTTGTCAAATAAATATTTTCTACAGGATCATTTTTTATCTTTTTTGTTTCTACATTTTGAATTGATTCTGTATCAAAAAATTGTTTTAAAGTGTTGTTTATGTCATCATCAACAGTAGTACGACATGTTAAACTGATATTTGTACAATGAAAACTTTGTATTCGTCCTGAAAGGAGGTAACCCAGCTTTGTGGGAAATGCTGTAGGAGTTCCAGCTGGCCCTTGAATGGGACTGCCATTGCAGATTGATGCGACTATTTCTGCCCCAAGAAGAATATCGATGGGACCACTTGCATAATATTGTGGATCAGCTATAGTTGTAATCCCTGTATATGTGGCCAATCGTGTTGCGCTAGTTGGAAATTAGGGAGAGGTGAGGTAACCCTATCAACTATAAAAGCGCTGACTGAAAATGACTCCGACGAAAAATGCGGAGTGAATTTATATATATTTAATATGTATTTGATATTCTTATTCTTTTTCTTATTCGTAATCATTTATTCTTAAAATGATTTATTTTTTGTTCTTGAATGTTTGTTCTGTAATTCGAAGGCCTATAGTTATGTGTATTTAAACTTATATATTCTAAAATGCCGAAATTATCTAAGCAAGTTTTATTATTTGAAAATTTATGTAAGGAAATCGATAGTTTTAGAGATAGAGTAAAGGGGTGTAGTAAAGATGAACAATCTAAAGTTAAATTATTATGATCATGAAATCGCGGAAATATTTAAAAATTTATCCGCTAAAGAGAATGAGGATTATATGGATATGTACTTGAGATATAAGGGAATGGTTTTTGATTTACTGGTGGAGTTAGAGGACAAAACAGAAGTAAACGCGTGCGATTCAGATACTCACGCGGAAAATAAAGATGAGAAAAATGGTAAATCGTCTCTTATTAAATTACCGAAATTTGACCTTCCGCGATTTTTTGGTGAAACCGAAAATTGGATTTTTTTTAAAGAAATTTTTAATTCGACAATTCTACAGAATAATCAATTATCCAAAATTGAAAAACTGCAATATTTACATTCTTCAGTGCGCGGAAACGCAGCTAAATTAATTCGAGGATTCGCTCTAAAAGAGGAAAATTTAGATCAATGTTGGGAAATATTAAATGAAAGATATAAAAATAAAAGACAATTAGCATTGAGTCAAATTAACAAAATATTTTCTATGAAAATTGTAAAAGCAAACAATGCTAAAACTTTACTTGAGTTATTAGATACTTGTAATGAAGCCGTCAGAAATTTAAAAACTTTGGGTTTAGATTCTAATGCGTTAAGCGACTTAATTATAATAAAATTCATGATGGGGAAATTGGATGAATCGTTAAAACAGAGATGGAAATTAATGTTGGATAGTGATAAATTGCCTGATCTTGATCTTTTTAGGAAATTCGATGAGCGCGAAGCGCGCGGTGTTGAAGAGGTAAAATGTAAACAAGACGTAAAATTCACTAATTCGAAGAAATCAAACAACGTTTTGAGTACAATTGTGAAAAAGGAAAATACGTGCATTCTTTGTAATGAGCGTCATGCGCTATTTAAATGTCCGGCATTTAATTCAAAAGCGGTTAAAGAAAGATTGAAATTCGTTGAATTAAATAAGTTATGTCAAAATTGCTTACGCCAAAATCATAGGCTGGAGAATTGTAGGATAAGCATTAATTGTAAAAACTGTGCAGAAAAACATCATACATTATTGCATGTTTACGGTAGAAATTCAAATTCTGAAAGGGCGAATCATGTATCGCCAGACATTTCAGTTTCAAATAGTGCTCAGTTTTATTCGAGTAATGTTTTGTTATCAACGGCGTTAATTAAGGTTAAATCAAATAAAGGAAAAATAAAGCATCACCTCCCCTCCATTGGGATCTCGCAAGAATCATCAAGGTGATTCCGGGACCAGACGGAATCACCCGAGTCGTCAAATTGCAGACATCTTCTGCTGGAAATCTTATTCGACCAATCTCCCAAGTTATCCCTCTTCCAAGTATTTCGACTACTGCTCCGGTGCCTCCCCGCCCCGCCCAGTATGTTGATCCATAAGTCGCTGGTTCGACTCCGGCTCGACGGACCAAAACATGTTGATTTAATTAGAATTATGTATAAAGAAGTCTGACCTGCATCAAAAAACATTTTTTATTAAAACGAAAATAAGTTTTAGCATGCATAATATTAATTGAAATCGAACTCACCTCTCTCCTGCATTTCCCGGATGCTTGAAGTAAATTTAGGCCACACATGAAAAGAGATTCGAAGTCAAATCACTGATATACTTGATTTTAATTATCGAATGTACTTGAGAATCTTGATGCACAAAAAACAGAATCTTTCAAGTATTTGAGCACAGGTTTAAAACATTTCGAATACGTATAAAGGCATTTTTTTATGCCTTCAATGAATTATAAGGTAATACAGAATAATCCTTATTATTTGAATAATATAACAATTAATGAATAATTTTACTGCGAGACTTCAGTATGAATGTTCGACTGGCTATCACTAAAGAATAAAAGTACTTCTGTTTTTACGAATATGTTCAGAGAGAAAAAGCATAATAATTATAATTATACAGACACGACATTATTTCATTATTTAAAACATGAAAATCTGACATTGACAGATTTTAATTTAGTGCCAGAGGTCTACTGATAAGCTTGTTAATATCGACAAATTCTTCTTTAGTTAATTCGTGACGATCTAAATTCCATGATAAAGTTTTCATTAAATCAAACCAATGTGTTTCAGCTGCAGATACTGTAACAAATAACGTTGGAAGTCCAAACTGTCTTATAGCCGCAAAACAACGTTTTTTCTCTTTTTCCCAATGAGGGGGAGGTGTGCCTTGGGGGGGGGGACTCATGTCAAAGTTGTACCTTGGGGGGACTCATGTCAAAGTTGGGCCTGGGGGGGGACTCATGTCAAAGTTGTGCCTTGGGGGGACTTCATTCAATAAATCCCCATTCAATAAACCGACTGAAATAGGCCCTTAGCACTATTAAGAGTGACGTATAAAAATTCGACAACGCTGTACCGACTGAAATAGGGGTACCTTGGGGGGGACTCATGTCAAAGTTGTGCCTTGGGGGGGACTTCATTCAATAAATCCCCATTCAATAAACCGACTGAAATAGGCCCTTAGCACTATTAAGAGTGACGTATAAACATTCGACAACGCTGTACCGACTGAAATAGGGGTACCTTGGGGGGGGACTCATGTCAAAGTTGGGCCTGGGGGGACTCATGTCAAAGTTGTGCCTTGGAGGGACTTCATTCAATAAATCCCCATTCAATAAACCGACTGAAATAGGCCCTTAGCACTATTAAGAGTGACGTATAAAAAATCGACAACGCTGTACCGACTGAAATAGGGGTACCTTGGGGGGGGACTCATGTCAAAGTTGGGCCTGGGGGGGACTTCATTCAATAAATTCCCATTCAATAAACCGACTGAAATAGGCCCTTAGAACTATTAAGAGTGGCGTATAAAAATTCGAGAACGCTGTACCGACTGAAATAGGGGTACCTTGGGGGGGACTCATGTCAAAGTTGGGCCTGGGGGGGGACTCATGTCAAAGATGTGCCTTGGGGGGGGACTTCATTCAATAAATCCCCATTCAATAAACCGACTGAAAAAGGCCCTTAGCACTATTAAGAGTGACGTGTAAAAATTCGACAACGCTGTACCGACTGAAATAGGGGTACCTTGGGGGGGGATCATGTCAAAGTTGGGCCTGGGGGGGGACTCATGTCAAAGTTGTGCCTTGGAGGGACTTCATTCAATAAATCCCCATTCAATAAACCGACTGAAATAGGCCCTTAGCACTATTAAGAGTGACGTATAAAAATTCGACAACGCTGTACCGACTGAAATAGGGGTACCTTGGGGGGGACTCATGTCAAACTTGTGCCTTGAGGGGATTTCATTCAATAAATCCCCATTCAATAAACCGACTGAAATAGGCCCTTAGCACTATTAAGAGTGACGTATAAAAATTCGACAACGCTGTACCGACTGAAATAGGGGTACCTTGGGGGGGGGACTCATGTGAAAGTTGGGCCTGGGGGGTGACTCATGTCAAAGTTGTGCCTTGGGGGGGACTTCATTCAATAAATCCCCATTCAATAAACCGACTGAAATAGGCCCTTAGCACTATTAAGAGTGACGTATAAAAATTCGACAACGCTGTACCGACTGAAATAGGGGTACCTTGGGGGGGGACTCATGTGAAAGTTGGGCCTGGGGGTGACTCATGTCAAAGTTGTGCCTTGGGGGGACTTCATTCAATAAATCCCCATTCAATAAACCGACTGAAATAGGCCCTTAGCACTATTAAGAGTGACGTATAAAAATTCGACAACGCTGTACCGACTGAAATAGGGGTAACTTGGGGGGGACTCATGTCAAAGTTGTGCCTTGGGGGGACTTCATTCAATAAATCCCCATTCAATAAACCGACTGAAATAGGCCCTTAGCACTATTAAGAGTGACGTATAAAAATTCGACAACGCTGTACCGACTGAAATAGGCCTCTAGCACTAAAAAAGAAAAAATAATGAGTTTTGAGTTCTCTCTTTTGTCACGTGACTGTCTGTCTCTCCTCGACTGTCGCCGTCCCCGCTTCCAATGAATCAACAGTATTACCATGCGTGGCAGATGGAACAAAGATAAGACCCATGGTCATTTTCAAGAGGAAAACTACTCTTAAATCCTAAAATGATTTAAATAAAATAAATTCAAGACAAATGAGGCAGTTAGATTTCGTATTACAATTTACAACTGATATCCTTCACATAAAAGGATCCGAAAATGTAACAGCGGACACGCTTTCTAAGATTGCTGTTACAACAATGCTAAATCCTGTTGATTATGAGCAAATTTCGAAGGTACAAGTTAATGACCCCGAACTAAAAACTTTAATAAATAATCCACAGATTTTATACTTAAAGAAAATTATTTTACCAGGCTAAGAAAGTTTACTGAGATTTACCTACAGGTAATGCAAGACCATATATTCCTGAACACATTCATATACACATTTTTTTGATTTTTCATAATCTGCCATATCCTGGTATTCGATGCACTACTATAAATAAATCAAATCCCGATTATCTGGCCCTCTATTAATAAAGATTGTAATACTTGATCGAGAATATGTATTCAATGTCAAAAGGCTAAAGTAAGCCGGCATACTAAAACTCCTTTAGGTTCTTTTCCCGCCTGGTATTTTCATAAAAAGAGGTAGTACAGTCAAATTAGACCAAAAAACACCAAATAAGGGAAAAAATGTATAAAGTTTTGAAACTTTGGAATAACATTCCTGGGGGCTCTAGTAATGCAAAACAAAAAAGTTCCCCCTTCTGGGGGGGAGCTTCCCCCCCCCCATTCCCCCTCCAGACCATATAATTCAGGAAAAAATGATATAATAATTTATAAACGCTTGAAATTTTAGGATAACATTAATGAAAAGTCTAGAATTGAACAAGAAAAAAAAAAATTTCTTCCCTGTGGGTATGCTACCCCTCCCCCCTTCCTCCCAAAATTGTTTAGCTCCTTATTTTTTTTCATCTTTTTTTTTTTTTTTTTTTTTTTTTTTTAAATGAGGGACCCATAAAAGGATTATATTATAGGAATAAATATTTATAAAGTTATAAAATTTTGAATTAATACTCTTGAGGGTTCCCCCCCCCCTTCCCCCCCCCCCCAAAAAAAAAAAAAAAAAAAAAAAAAAAAAAAAAAACAGTGTAAGCTCTTTCAGATTTGAAAAAACAAAACAAAAAAAAAAAAAAAAAAAAAAAAACAGAGGATATAATTTATAAACATTTGAAACTTTGAAACATTGAGATAACACTCATGAATAGACTATTATTAAAAAAGAAGACTTCCCCCTTCCCTGAATAAGCACCTTCCTACCACCCCCTTCTTCCCAAAACATACAGTTCCTTCAGATTATGAAAAATAGGAGACTCTAAAGGATTAAAGGAATTTATCACAGAGGTATATATTTATAATGTTCTGAAATTTTGAAATAGTGTTCTCGAGAGCTCTAGCAATGGAAAAACGAAAATTCCACACCCCTCTTCATCTGTGGGCGGAGGATACCTCTTTTCCTCCCGAATTTGTACAACTTTTTCAGATTAAGAAAAACCGAGAAAATAATTTACAATGCTTTAAAATTTTTGGATAGCACTTATGAATTGACTAGCAATGGAAAATAGAATATGTCTCCCTTCTTGGGGATGGGGGGGGGGGGGGGGGAGCTCCTCCTTTTTCCTCAAAATCCCGTTTTCCTCTTTTCGATATAAGAAAATCCAACCGTGACTTTTCAGTTTTTCATTTTTTACACAAAATCGTTCAGTTTACTATTACAAAAAATAATTCTTTTTTAAGACCTCATATATGATATATATATATATATGTGTGTCATATATATATATATATATATATATATATATATATATATATATATATCATATATGTAAATACGATCAATCTTATCGGAGTAATTGGCAACGGAGAAAAAAAGAGTACTTGATTTTGGTATGTTTTATATACTTTTTACAGATGAGAATAATGTACGCTCTTCTTTCAACTTGGTCAGATACAAAGAACGGGTTTTAAATATTTTGAATTTGCTCAAAGCTTAGAAATTTCTGACATTGAAGCAAGCATAGCAAAAGATGACGCAGATGCTTTGATATCTAGGAAAGCAATTGATGCATCTGATTTAAACAAGCAAGTCATTATTGTTGGACAAGATGTGGACCTTATAGTTTTACTGATTGCACTTGCCCCAGAAGATAAGGACTTTCTATTCATGAAAGAAGGAAAGGGAAATGTCAAAGCAAGATTTTATAGTTGCAAAGGATTTGCAAAGTTCATCTGTTATTAAAAATGTCGAGGATTCTATTCTATTTCTTCACGCAATGGTTGCAATAGCACTTCGTCCATGTTTGGAAAAGGGAAAGTGCAAGTAGGTCAATCGTTTAACCGATCTCACCACCTCCATGGTGTACCCAAAGTGTTCAATGATCCAAGATCAACTCGTGACTCAATTGAAAAAGCTGGTGAAAAATTTATTAGTGAGATGTACAGTAAAGTTTAAAATAAAATAAAAATAAAAACGCATCTATAACTTCTGAAATGAAAAAAATGAACGATCTCAGAATTCAATGTTTTAATGAATTAGTAGGACAGGCAAGCAATGCTGTCATCCTATCGTGCTTGCCACCTACCACTGATGCTGCATTTTCATCGGGTTTACCTGCAAGTACAGATGTGGTTGGGGAATCGCTTGGATCCAAAGACCTGGGGCTGGAAAGTATCTAATTCATACTTGTCTCCTGCATATCTAAGACAAGCGCCTGCTTCAGAAAAAATACTAAATTTGATTTCATGTGGCTGTGTGCAAAGTTGTGGAAGGAAGTGCAAATGTGTAAAAGCAAATTTATTGTGTACAGAAATGTATAAAAATTGTCACTGGCAAACCTGCACCAATAAAGAACCCATTGACATGATAGAGGAGTTTGAAGATGACTTTCATGATGAACTTGATTACTTTTTATTCGATGTTCAGACGATTTTGTAAGTAATAAATTATTGACTTACATTAAAATTATTTTATCTACATTTTACTTAATTATTGCTAGATTTATTTTACCTAGTTATTTCTTGAATTTCAGTTTTATCATTTCAATTTATTTTATTTTTTACAATTTAGTAGCTTTTAAAAACTTAAAGGAAAGATAATTTTTCGTTTATGTATAATGAAGAGGACATTTTGTGCAGAATTTTTCAAGGCATATTTTTTATTTATTTATTTGTTTATTATTACAATAGTAGCTGGCTTTGAAAACCAAATAATTTTGTGTTAATTAAAAAAAAAAAGGAAAATTTTGAAGTAGTTTTTATGGGGGGAAAGGGGAGTTGGAAGCCACTCTCAAAGAGGGGACTTTTCTGTTTCCCATTGAGATAATACCCCATATGATTAATGTCCCAAAGTTTAAAATCTGTATGCTTCTTTCTAACTATTTTTTTTAATTGAAGGAACTGCAGTATTTTTGAGGGGGGGGGGGATCATCCTTCTTAGGGAAGGCTTTTTGTTTTCATTGAAATCTTTTCAAGCATACTATCTAAAAGATTTCAAAATTATATAAATAATTTCTATTGTCTTACTTTCAATGGATTATACAATTATGGGGCGAAGGGACAGAGGGAGTAGCTGTTGCTCCAGAAGAGGGTGAATTACTATTATTATTATTAGACCAGTCAACAATTTTGTCCACAAACTATAAAATTCTACAAATTATTTCCCCATTTGTTTTAATTTCAACAAATTATGCGATTTTTTTTTTGGGGGGGGGGAGGGGGGGGGGAGAAGGAAACTTTTGTATTTTCTATTATTAGACACTTCAAGAGAACTTCCCCAAAATTAAAAACTCTTATATAACTTATTTTCGTATTTTTCTTAATTTCAGCGAAAGTGAACTATTTTTTTATTGGTGGTGGGGGGGGGGGGGGGGGAGGTGAAGGAAGAGAGTTCCCACTGCATGGTGGAATTTTTTAAATTTTTGTATCCCATTACTATGCACCTCAAGAATATGTTATGCCAAAATTTCAAAACTCTATTTAACCATTATTCTTATTTTCAATACGTTATATATATATATATATATATTTGTTTTTGAGGGGGGGGGGGGGAGAAGGAAGCTCATACCCCAGGGTGCCAGGATGGGAATTTTTTTTTTTTGTTTTCAATTATTAAATTACTCAGGAATGTTGTACCAAAATTACAATTATGTATGAATTAATTTTCAATTTTTTTTCCTTTCTTTATTTAAACAAATTATACAGTTTTTTTTTTTTTTTTTGGGAGGGGGGGGGGTAAACTCCCCCCTCAGAGTGGGGAACTTTTTTGTTTTGAATTATTAGACCCTTCATAAGTAAAATCCCAAAGTTTCAAAACTTTATAAATTTTTTCCCTTATTTTTCCTAATTTGACTGTACTAAGGTGGATGAACGAAAGTATAGAATTGTCGATGGTAAATATGTGGTAGAGGTTACCAGGTGTTTTAGGAATTCAACATAGTTTGTTGGAGGGCCATATGTTTCATAGTCACTAAAAATCGTTCAGCAAGGAGCAATTCTAAGATTACCGGGTGGCTTAACTTCGATGCTTAATACGGTTCTGGAATAAACCATTCAAATATCACATGCGTGAACAGTGGAATAATTGGAAAATTTCAATCTACATGGTGATTATAATTAAAGTTACGATCTCAAAACGATATAATTTTAAAACTACCCTTTCAGAGCGATTTGATATTTTACCAGAGCAATCGTGAGACAATGAAATTTTGTTTGGCAAAAGAAAAATAAACAGTTCCAAAATGTGGCGTTAATTATCCGTAAAGTATTTGTTTCATGAAGCTCCTCTTTTTCTCTTTTCACTGTGATTGTTTCTCTGTAAACACGTATTCCTGTCTTTTTGCTAAAAAAATGTAGTAAATGCTTGAAGTCTATTGTTTCCTGCTATTCAATTGTGTTGCTAACAACATTCCTGTGCTTAAAGAGTCAATTTAGGCGTTCCCCCTGACATTACCTTGACAGCGCCATCTATAGGAACATGTTGAAACTACTTTTTTCCTCCATCAAACAAAGTTGCATTGCCTCACGATTGCTCTGGTAAAATATCAACTCTCTCTGATGGTTAGTTTTAAAATTATAGCGTTTTGAAATCGTAACTTTATTTATAATCACCCTGTAAATTTTGTTGTATCTGCCCTATAAGTAGGCTGACCAGATCAAAGTACCTTTATAATAGAGAAGCATAAAAAATTTCTACAATTATCAAATTATGGATGCATTTTTTCATTCCTAATAAATAAGGACTAAAAATAAAGAGTTACTGATTAATAATTTAGTTTCTACAATTTTTTAAAACTTAGAAAAATGCCTTCAAAAAAAAAAAAGGGCGTCCCCATTTGTTCCCAGAAAATGGGGACATTTGGTCAGTATACCTGTAGGACGACCTCAGATTTGGGGACATTTTTTATGATTACTCAATTTTCGTCATATCTGCGGAAATGTATGGTATATTTATCCATTTTTTCTTTTTACAATGTAATCATTATCTAGATGGTCAGTTTGGGCTACAAAATTTTTATTGCTGACTAATACTAGAGGTCTGCACCGGGTACCGCGGATCACACGCTTTGTGGGTCAGGCAGGTGCCGGTCAGATTTTCATTAAAGTTTGATCCGTGGGTTTATTTGCGGATTTACCCGCAAAAGAGTTTTCCAAGAAGAAATTTTTAAGTTTATATTTCACGGATCTAAACTATTGAATGCTGAGATTGGAGGATGTTTTCTTCCTCCATAGTAATTAAAACAACTCAACTGATAACATGAGTTTAAATTAATGTTACGTAAACATTAATACTTAATGTTTAAAACTTTATACATGCAAAAATTATTTACATTAATAAGCATGTATGCTTCTTTATTATTATTATTATTATTATTATTATTTAACGCTGTTAAAATTTTTGGGACAGTAGATTTTTTTTAAAGTAAGTTTTATACGTTTGATTTGATGCCTTTTGTTCCAACCCGTCGCCATTTGCCCATAGAGTAGCATTAGTGCAACGTAAAACCCAACCAAACAACTATTTATTCATTTGAAATATTGGTTTGGTATATTGTACACTGATAGTTGGATAGTTGGGTTTTACGTCGCACTTGGGCAATTGGCGACGGTCTGGGACACACTCCTAGAGGTGGTCCGGAGACATGCCATCGCAATTTTGATCCTCCACGGAAGAGATGGCTCTCCCGCTTCGGTGACCCCCAGAGGTATAATTTTTGATGGGAACATGGAGGACATGGCGAACACAGTAGATTTTACGTGCAACAGCCACCATTTGTGTACACGACGGTCTTTGGCCGGCTCGAGTACCGAACCCGCAATCTTCCAATTACGAGGCCGCCGCTCTACCGACTGGGCTACCGTGGCCCTATTGTACACTGAAGTTTTGTTTATAATTATACTTATATAATTGTAATTTTTTATATACCATTTAATTTTCAGAAAGATCTGTTCAATAATGCATTTGTAATCAAATTCTATTTGAGTTAACAATAAATCGTTATAACAATAGATTAACATTATTTTATTGTGGGCCGTGGGTCGGGTTATGGGTCCAAAATCATTTTGCGGGTCGGGTACGGGTGAAGTTTATCCAGGACTCTTGCACGAATCCTAAATTTAAAAAAAAAATAGAAAAACATTAAATAATGACACAAACACACACATTTTTTTTAATACTTTTTAATGCTATTTTTTTTTTCATAGTCTTCATTTACATATTTTTAGGATGTCTTTATAATACAAAAACGCATTTATCCTCACTTTTAGGATGGGTTAGAAATGAGATGAACAATTACACACAAACCATGAGGATCAACAGTTTCAACTTTCCACAAAGCACACCCCCAATACAACAACAGTGTCCGCTTTCCCCCCTAATAAAATACAATAAATACACGATGTAATTTACAATTTCTCAATATAATTAACAATTCTTATTGCACAATAAATTATTTGACTCATAAAACAACTTACAATTTATCATTTTTTTTTTTTTTACAGAAATAAATCATACTTTATTCAAAGAAAACAAACTTGAAATAGGAATTATTCATGATTGAACTGCTTAAATTTTATTTTATTTTAAATAGTTTTATTAATATTTAATGCAAAATCTCATTGAGTTGATTTTAAATCCTTTTGACACTTCTGATTAATTTCATATCGTGTATTATGTAAAAAAAAAAAAAAAAAAAATCTAAATTTCTTTAAATAAATTATTTCAGATTTTTTTTTTTTTTACATTTTTCTTTTAAAGATTTATATTATCAATTTCAAGAAATGAATATGTAATTATAAAAGACGAAAAATAGTTTAAAATTATTATTATTATTATTTCTGAGACTATTTTTATATGAACACATAATAATATAGACGTTTTAAAATAGAGGGGCAAAAAAAAAAAAAAAAAAAAAATGGGCTTGACTGAATTACGACACGCCTAAAAGAGGCGGAATAATTTGTTAAATAAATATATTTTTTAAAAGCAGGGCTGTCACAGATGACTTTATTATTATTTTCATACCACTGTTTGCATAACATAAAATTTATAATAAATTTATGTTGGTAAAGTGCACATTAACCTGCGAAAATATATTATAAATGTTTTTTTTTTTTTTTGGAAATAGTGGTACTAAACGAATATAAAAAATAAAGTCGCCTGGGGCAACTGGGAATGAAAGCAAGGGAATAAAGCAATTTAATTTTGAATAAAAAGTAGGAAACTACGTTCTTATTAATTAATTAGTTTTATTTTAAAGGAATTTATATGTACTAAAAAAGTAAATACTTGCTTGTTTTGTTTAAATGCATATAAAATAACCTTAATCCTCCGCGTACGGTGCCCGTGATTTCGACGGACAAAAGAACTTTTTACATTAAATTTAATTTACACCATAATTTCTAAAATACTATTTTCAACAGATAAATTATTAAAAATTATTATCCCACTAAATTACATTTCCACCACTAATTGTAATGCAATATTTGATATTTATAAATCCTGAAAACTAATGAAACATGTTTTTATTCAAAAATAGTGGTATTAAAAAATAAGACTATTTGCAATCTGTGTATGTAACCACAGTAAATACAAAATAATCTTCCCGTACGCGGAGGGTTAATAATAATAATAATAATAATAAAATTTCAAAATATTTTTTTAACGAGATCTGCTAAAGATAATATTGTAGTTGAAATATACATTATAAAAACTGCAAAAAGTCTTTTAAAGATATTTTTTGGAAAACCATAATTTCGCAAATCGTTTACAGATTTTAAATCTGAATAATGAAATAACTGGATTAAATAATTTATAAAGTTTCTTTCATTACAACCAGTAAATATACAAATATACTTATGTATAAAATAAAAAATATAGCATACGGAGACTTTGAAAAATTGGGAGTATGCATTATGCTATAAGATTTCATTGCAAAAATGTGCGACATATTATTTTAATCCCTCACTTTTAGGGATTATACAGCGGGAGAACATTTTGGCGTTGTATACTGTCGTGCTTCAAAAAGGGGGAAAAAAATGCCAATACGTTTTGAGGTATCTTGTTTATTTATGTCACATATGAGGTAGCTTTATTCGTTTATTTATTTATTTATTTATTTAATAATTTGTGTTAATTTAACCAATAATACAATTAATTATTTAATCAATAATAGTCGATTTTAATAATACAATAACAAATATATTCTTGAAATTTCTATCCACGTGTGTACTAGAATCATTTAGTTTTCAAAACGGAAATGAATTCTGCTGTCATTTTAAAGAACATTAAGACAAATAAAAATGTCTTAGGTTTCGATAAAATTCCTTCGGAGGGAAAAAAAAAACACTTCTCGTTTTTTTTTATTTTTTATTATTATTTTAATCTTTTAAGTAATTCAGGAATGATAATATTTTATATCCCAGATGCAATGGCATAGCTTTATTCTATGGCTGAATACGTTTAGCTTTCATAATATATGCTGTTATTTATTTATTTTTCATATAAATCTTAATTAGAACTACAAGTAATTGAAACGAATCGTTTGCTAAGTAAAAAGTGTACAGTGCCGGCAAAAAAAAAAAAAAAAAAAAAAAAAATACATGTCAATTGCCGTTTCCTCATAAAAATGTGCCGAACCTCAGTGATGATACGTGGCGCTAGTCGGTCTCAGACGACCTTTCCCTATCCTATCAGCATTCAGTTCGCCTCATGGACTTTTAGAGTAAGACTGTATGCTCTTTGCTCCCGCCGGCCAATATTTCTTTCTTTTTTTTTTTTTTTTTTTTTTTTTTTGTCAAAAGTTTGAGAACTTACATCGGTATTCCCACTCCACACAATAGGTCAGAAAATGCTTAAAATGGAAGAGAAATCTCATGCCTTGACTCTGCTAGAGAAAAGAATCTCTGTGACTGATGTAGTAAAAGATTTGGAAGATCATTCTAGTAGCCAGATGTAGAGAATCTTTACAAATTCATTAAAATGTACACATTTAAGATAAAATCTTGTAAATATCACACTGCAGTCAGTATTTTATCATCTCATCTTTACATTTTATTACCAACTGCAGCAGTTTAGGCTCAGATCACTGGCTACATTTGCCAGATGGCTATAACTGGCTTCATCTAGAATGATCTGCCAGATCTCTGGCTACATCAGTCACAGAGATTCCCTTCCGCTAGCAGAGTCAAGGCATGAGATTTCTCTTCCATTTTAAGCTTAATCCGACCCATTGTGTGGAGTGGGAATACCAATGTAGGTTTTCAAACTTTTAACAAATGAACGAAATATTGGCTGGCGGAAGCAAAGAGCATACAGCCTTACTTTAAAAGTCCACGAGGTGAACTGAGTGTTGATAGGATAGGGAAAGGTCGTCTGTGATCGATTTTCTACGAGTTATAATTGGGGTTCAGCACAGTTTTTTTTTTTTTTTGCCGGCACTGTACTTTTTTTAATGAATAAGACATAATTTATTTATCATTACTATTACCATAATTACTTGCCACCTTCATTTTAAAACTGAAAGGAAATGGTTATGTTACATACTACATTTGCGTACAGAAAAAAAAAAAGATTAGCTTTAATTTTTATTATTTATTTTTCCGAAACATTTGAAAGCTATAATAAAAAGTAAAGATATGTGACATAATGAAGAGGTACAGGTTATCTTTTATTTTGGTAATCTTATAGCCAGTAACACAATATCTACTCTGAGGTTATGCCCTTAAAATGCTAACTGGGGTACGTTCATTTTACATTTAAAATAGCTCCAGAACCATTTTGCGGGTCGGCCTTTCTATTCAAAGCTACGCTGCTGCTTATAAGAATACTTTATTTTGAATATTGGCATTTTTTTTTTTTTTTTTTTTTTTGGAAGTTTAAAGCTCGACAGTTAAACTTGCAAGACAACAGGAGGACTGAGAAAAAGCACCAAGTGCACTCGTTTTGACACAGGGAACGGCCATCAAAGTAGAAACAGTCGCGACGCAAGACAAATAAAGGAACAAACGCGATAGCATTTTACTTTTTACTTTTTTTAGTATTCCTTTAGTGGCAACAGCTCTGGTTATAGGAATAAAATTGCTTTTTGTGCATCGTGAAAAGGAAAACAGGAACTATTTTCCAAGAGTTTCATGATTTTTTTTCTTTTTCTATGCTCAATTTTTGACATTGATTTGAAAGTGAGTTATGGTAAAGGAACTAGATGTGAACGTAAACTCATGCTGAGCAGAGTTTGAAAAATGGTACTGAACTTCAAAGATTGAAATACTTTAGTTAGTAGAATCAGGAACTTACGTAGATTGTACAATTATACATGATTTGATGAAGTATGGCTATTTTAATATTTTACATAAAGCAATTAAGTATTTAAAGAAAAAGTTCAGTAGCTTTTTTTTCTGTGTTTATATCTTCTTCTGCCCCCACCCTCCCTTTTTAATGTAAGTTATTTAAAATCGAGAACTCTAAACATTAGTTTCTCGAATATCGAATTGATCTTCAGCACTTAATTCTCAATCTTAAAAATAAATAAATAAATAAAATAAATAGAAAGAAAAATAAGAAAAGAAAATATCTAGCACTTCATTAAATTTTCGATTATAGGTGACTTAAATTTAAGTCACAAATAACAATAACTAATGTATAATAACATTTTTTTAGCAGAAATTCCACTTATATATATATAAAAAAAAAAAAAAAAAAATAATTTTTGAGTTATTATTATTATTTTTTTTATACACATATTTAAAAATAACAATACTTTTTTTTTTTTAAGAAATTTCTAAAATAAATTAGATTTAAAGATAATTAATATTGAATAACTTTTCAAATTAATAATTTCCATATGCAGTGCATAGAATTTTATCCCCTATAATTTAAAGTTGAACAAATAAATAATATTTACAGAATTATAAGTTAATGAAATGATTTTTTCTTTTTTTTTCAAACATTTTTCAATACATTAAAAGAGCAACAATAAAATATCCTTAGTCAAAGTATTTATACAGCTGAAGATTTACACAAAATTCTCAGTAATTAGTCAAATGTCTGCTCAGTTGATACCGTTCATTATGGAGGAATGTGTATAATGAGTTTCACAAAAGAGAGGCTCACATACTCAATTAATTATTCACAGAAAAAAAAAAAGACAAAATTAGTTAACTGTAAAAAGTTACATATAGTTTGTTAGGAACATTATCCGTCTGAGCTATATGAGTAGCTTAGTTGATAATACTTACATTTGTCACGCAACAAATGTACGCAAGTTGTGGACATGCAATTCATTTTCTGAAAATATGTCATGACAGGATGCTTTTAGGAACAGCATAAACAGAATTCAGTAGTTTAAATGCCTGAATTCTGAGGAATAAAATGTTCAGTGTCTATCTGTTAAGTGAAAATTGTGATGTAAAGGTGATAAATAATATTATGTGAGTAACAATAGGAACGTAAAAATTTCTCAAGGTTCTCTGCAACAGAGAATGTTTATTGTGCTGTTTTTTGTTAATTAAAAATAAATAAATAAATAACATTTAACTTAACACTCATACCAATTTCCTTTTAAAAATGTAATGTAATGAAAAGAGCGATTTTATGAAATGATTTGTATAACGTTAGGAATATTTTGTAGAATAATTTTTGTAGTAAAAATGTAAATATGAACTTATTATTCATTATGATGATCAATTACTTAATCACTTGTAAAAATAATGAAATGTATCTATTTATTTAATCCTATTTAATATATATGCATTGGAAATAAATATTTATGTGGAAAGCGGAGTTTTTTTTTTTTTTTTTTTTTTTAAATTATATGGATCAAAAACTTGATATTCTTTGTTGTTTGTTATTATCGAATTCTCAAATAAAAATGAAATACTAGTCAATTGTTTTCTTGAGTATTTTTAAACCTTATCTTTATTTTATTTATTTATTTATTTCATTTTCACTCAGTGTTATTGTTAAAAGAATCCTCAAATTTTATAACATGTGAAAAAACAAAAACAAAAACAAATAGAAAAAAACAGATATATATTTTACGAGTTCCTAGAAATACACTGAAAATAAAAACTTAAATTAAAATTGAAAGCCAAGATTTTAGAAAAATAATCTTAATTACTATTAAAAAAAATATAATACATATTATTAAGAATGAATAAATTAATTTTTATTATTTCGTGGTACATTTAATAATAATAATAAAAAAAAAGATATAAATGAGAATAGAGTATTCCACCAATTAATGGATTTCAATTTTTGATATAAAAATCACAAATTTGATTTAAGGGATGTTTTTATTTGGTTTATATGTTTTCTTATTTGGAAAAGTATGGCAGGAAAGTTTATATTTCTCTTTATAAATAATTTTTATGTCCCAAATCAATTTTCAGGATTTTTCAGTAATTTTAATTTTTGTGAAAAAGGGGCGAATGTAATTGAAGGAACGTCAAAATAGTTTTAAAAATATACACAGGAACTTTATTATATGTATATATATTTTTTTTTTTCCATCATTGCGGAATTAAAATATGAAAAGAATATGTAGAGAGACAGAGGAACAAGTGTCGCTTATACCTCAAGCAATCCGTAAGAAATTGGCACCGATATATTTTTTAGAATAAAAGATGTAATTTAAATTTTTAAATGTTTTCTTTTATTAATTATAACTACAATCTCCATAATGCGATTTAAAACTGAAATGCGGCTAATTGATATTATGTCTCCGTTTTTATTTAAGACAATTTTCAGAGAAACATTTTTTTTTTTTTTTTTTTTTTACAAATTAATAAAATAGTTTCATCGTTGCTTCATGTTTTTAATATAGTTTTAGGTACTAACAGTATGCTTAGGAAAAATTATGTTAAAAGTCATTTAACATCAGTTATTTTTGCACAAAAGGTAATATTTCACTTGCTTTATATGAGTATAAGGAAATACATTCATTACGGAATCAAACACGTTTTCTAGATTTAACACGAACGACTCTAGACGATTTAGATTAGTTTAAGTCGTTAAAAAAAAGAAGAACCTCTATTTTGTGAAACTCATGCACAATAAACCATAAGATAAAATGCATAATCGCATGAAAAATATGTTTCTATTTTGTTTTACGTCAATGAAGACAACAACACGCACTTTAGAAAAAAAGGAAGTGACTCTCCTTCATTTGGATGGTCAGATAAGATGAACTGTCACATGAAACCATGGTCTCAGCTCTCACAGAAACCACACATTCAGACTGGAAAAATCGAGACACATTTCCAGCTAATGCAATCACACTAACCAGTAACATATGTACCTTGTATTTTCCGAGTGATAGAGTTAAATTGGAAAAAACAAAACAGAAAAGCTTCAGCAGGCGAAGACTTGCAGTTTTAGGGTCGATCATTCTTGTTTAACTTAGTTCATTTCGTACCATCCGCTGTTTGCACAAATTAAGCAGAAAAATAGAAGAAAAAAAGCACATTTTCTTGTGTGAGATTGAAGAAGTAAGTTTAACAAATAAGCAGAACGTTAACTGGAATATCGTTCAGAACTGAATTTCTCGGCTTAATGTTTTTCGTGAAAAAGTTTTAAAAAACACTTTGCATAAAAAGCACTTGTATTTTAACAATGTGTTACGAATGCAAAATCATTATGACAGAATAATATAATGATTACAAGATTTTTCATTATGAGCAATAAAATTAAAATGAAATTCAGAAATGTTGAACTCAATAAAGAAATGTTCACTCAAAAATTTTAGATTTTAGAGATTTTGTTTTCTAGAGAACAAGACGATGAAATAATCATCTCTGTTTACAATTTGATAATACTTTTAAAGTTTCACAAATATTCTATAGTGAATTATTTTTGATAAATAACAAAATAAATAAAACGTTTTGGAATGCAAATAATTTTTTTTAACTCGAAACACATAAAAGTTTATAACTGTACGAGATATGAATTGATTCGAATAAATTAAGCATTCATTCATTAAATGGTATGTTTAATTTATTCGAGGTATTCCAGAAATATATTTAACATTTGAAATAAATGAAATACTATTCAAAAGAAGTTTGAATTAGCACTAAAATTAATAAATACTTTCATATTACGAACTATATATATATATATGCTCATACGTATATAAAAACGTAATTTATTTAATTAGCCTATACATTTACATAATTTGGAGTGTATGGCTCAAATTTCCAGAAAAGCACTTTTTTGTAAGTTTATTTGTTTATTTATACGACATATATAAACAAAACACACGTAAGAGAAATTATTTTGTTTTTCTGTCTGTCTCGAATAGTTTCAAAAACAATTGCCTAACTAATAATAAAATGTATATGCATTAGTAAAGAGTGTCTGCAATATCGTAATCCGCTTTATATATATATAGATATACGCCTATCTTAGACAGTTTTCAAGAAAATTAGAAATTCAGAAAGAATTCTTTGATATATTTTAGCGTGCATTGTTTGGCTAAAAGTTTATTTTATTATTCAGATATAACTCTTAAATGCATAAAAATATGTAAAACATACTGTTTCAAGCACCATTTATGTTTTCATTTCCATTATTTGTAGACCTAATTACAGAAAATTAACCTAATACTTAATAGACTCTAACTCATAAGATAACTGATTGATCTCAATTAGCCTTCGATCGAGATAAAATAGTCATACTGACGTAACTTCTGCAAATAGTAAATATTGTAACTCGGCTCGACTTCAGTTTATTAGTTATAATTTTGATAAAGCCGTATTGCAATGAGAGTAGCATCTAGAATTTAAGTAAACAAGCATTGTACAAAAGTACTTAGAAATTGTTATTGTAACATCGTTTAAACTAAATAATTATGAGAGCGCTTATGCTCATTTTGAACTACCATGGTAAATCCGCATAACAGTAATATATAATAATAATAATAATAATAATAATAATAATAATCTGAAGTGAAAAAAAAAAAAAAAAAAAAAAATACAAAATGAAGGAAAAGGAAGTCGATACCGAAAACTTTTAAAAGGGAAACAGACATCTGAGAAGCATATAGCATCAACTTTCAGAAGGAGAAATTGTATAAAAGTTAAAATGAATCTGAAAGAATAAACCAGGAAACGCGAGACAAAAATCTCAACCTTATTAATTCCAATCTCGTGAATTCTTGATAAAAGGTTACATCCGCATATGATTTTAACAAAACACACAAATTAAAAAAGAAAAAAATAATAATATTTAGAAGAATTTTTTGTTTTTTTATAGTGCTTGAAATAGTTATCAGGATGGCAGAATTAATTAACAAACGTCTTTAAATTTTCAAAGTTGATTATTAGTAGCTGTATTATGAAACCCCACCGATTTTTTCTTTAAATTTTGTTTTACATTAAATACTTGTGCATGAAATATCCTTTATAGGTTTATCAAAAGACTTCACAAAAGAAAAAAAAAAAAAAAAATTAATGAAAACTAATTCTTTAAAATTTATTTTTATGGATACGAATTAAAACATTCATTTAGAAGTTTTGAATTTATTAATTAATGTAACTTATATTTATATACGAAGCAGTTTATTATCAATAAAATAAAATCTGTGTTCCGACTGAAGTTTTAAAGACAAATAAAAAATCAAATTTGGTATTAATATTTTACTTTTCAAGTGTGTGTACATACAATAAACCGATAACCAGAAAAATAGGGTCGTGGCCGAACTGTCCTCGCTGTTCCCATACAAATTTTACCTCTGAGAGGATCTACAAAGCGGGAGGGTCATCTCCTTCGTGGAGGATCAAAATTCTGATGGTATGTCTCCGGAACATCCTTATAGGCGTGTCCAAGACCGTCTCCAATTGCCCATAGTGTAGCACTAGTGCAATTTAAAGTTCCTTCACTCACCCAGAAAAATATTTCGAATAAAAGAAAAAATAAACCTTTAAGAACTTTTCGTTTTGTTTCTGTAACATCATTTCAATACCATTAAGATTTTATTTAAATCTGAATCTGATATAACTACAGCTGCCAAGTTTTTTAATTTATTCCGGAATGTTCTTAGCTCCGCCCTTTTTCTCCCACCGTAATCTCTGCAAAAAAATTTTCTTCAATATATAATTACGATTAAGTATTAAGAAAATTACTCTAAAAATATTACGGTGTGGAAAAGGGGCGGGACTAACAACATTCCGGAATAAATTAAAAAACTTGGCAGCTATGTATATAATATCTAACAATTCTTTTAGGAAATCGTTAGAGATGTATGATTTACACTTTTACACAAAATTTTAATAGTATCAAAAGAAGTTTGAGCCAGAGCTAAAATCCATAAAAGAAAAATGCAAAGAAGGGAAACAGACAAACAGCGATCGATTTTATTAATGAATAATATTTCTTTATATTATTTCTCTTCCACAGTTGATTGTGTGATTTTAATAAAAATTAATATTTCTTTAATTCAGTTCTGAACGATAGAATTTTGAGAAGAAAAAAAAAATGAAGAAAAAAAGATTCAGACCTTCTCATGCTTTTTGTCCTTTAGTTTTGTCGCTTTTGAGCCAGAAGCGACAGTTATGGAACATGAACAATTAGGATATGGTGGCTCTAAGAAATAGTAGTTATATAACTCATGATTAGTTGTCAGAGTAGTTAGTTAGCGAGTGCGCATGGAACTTGAGAAGGCATCCTCGATTCTTGTTTTGGAGAAAATATTTTCTGTAGGTTGAAGAACGATTTCAAAAGTAAGAGAACACATCACAATCACAACAACTACTGTCGCCATCTTGTGTTCTATAACGTCATACATAACAACGGACGCACCAATCACATACTTTTTTATGTATGAGTTAATTCACACGGTAAATTATCATTAAAAGGTTTTTAGGCGAGGAAATTTAATTCACCATTTTTGACGCCAGAGTGATAACGAAGGTAATATATATATTTTTAAACTTCAATTCTATTTTACATGTCCAAATGCTAAATTTCAAAATTTTTATACAAAGAGAGTTAATTCATCATATAACTGTTTGATAGACTCGAAAGTTTTCGTGTAACAAAACAGAAAGACTATTTTAGACTACCTGGTAATTATAAGCGTTTATTAAAAAAGAAAGAAAGAAATATTAAATTATAAATTAGTTCACATTATGACTATTTCAAAATATTGCGCTTCAGCACCCAAAACCTTTTAACGATACTGTACCGTGCAAAGCATTCCATTTCTAGTCCCGGTTAAGTCAGATGCAATTGTTCAAACAGTATTCTTCTTGCCTACGCAAGTTTTTGTTCTAAAATTGACTTCATTTTACAAAAAGAATGCGTACAAATAGTTTCTGCGGTGAGAAAACCTTGTCAGTCATTTCAACAATATCTATCAATTTTTTGTTTCTTTTTTTCTTTGTTTATGTACAAACCATGCACCATGCTTAACAGTCACTTTCCATGATACAGTCGAATAAAGCAAACTATAATAACACTGAAGACTGGAAAACTGATGAGTCTTGATGCAATGGGGGGAGTTATCGTACGAGAAGATGACGATGGACATGGTGAATAACGTCCAAAATGCAGTGAGGTCAAAAAAAGACAAAATTTTCAATAGATGACTTCGTAGACGGTGGCTTTTTTATCTCCCGAACCAGTCACTATATATTTGTCGTCGGACGAGATGTCACAGCTCAACACAGATGAAGATTCTTTAGACTGAAAAGTAAAGGAAAAACTTATGAATATTGCATTACATATTTAGATATACAAAATATGTGAGAAAATATTAAACAATGGAAAAATGCGGAGATGCAAAACAATACTAGTTGGTTTGAACTCTTTAATTGATTCTCGAGTCAGACTCGGTGAATGCTTCACAAGTTAAACGTAATATTTCTAAAGCCCAATTTACAGTTGGTAAACTGCTTTGATTATCGATCAGCAGTAATATTATTAATAGCAATTTTTCATAATGTTCTGCAGCGATTTTCTGATCACAAGTAAAATGAAAAATTTTACTTAAAGTGGTAATTGTTCTTTTTCTTTCTTTCTTTCTTTTTTTTTTAATAGTAGTTGGAGTTATGTCTAACTAATTAAAAATCTTGAGGGGAAATAAGTCATTACAGTAGAAATTAAAAATAAACTTTTTTTTTTTTTACGTAGTAAATATTTTTTCTTCTCTTTTTCTAAAAACACTATGCACAGATGCCAACATTTTAATTTATTCCAGAGTATTTTTAGCGCCATCTTTATTTTGTACCACTTTATTTAAAGAAAAATTTTCTCCTGTATATAACGTCAAACAAATAAGAAAAAAATTCTCGTAAAAAATAAGTGGTATGAAATAAAGGCGGGGCTAAAAATACTCCGGAATAAATTAAAATGTTGGCATCTATGCACTGTGGCACGTTACCATGTGCAGCCACATGACTTGAACAAAATACAATAATAGTCGATATTAATTTTGAAAATCATTTGTAATCATTTTTCACAGACGGTAAAATCCAATTTGTCTGTGATAATAATTATGTATAACTATTTATGACTATCCATGACTATCTATGTGGCTTTCATCTGAAGGTTAACAGTTTTATAAATCTTTGCACTGGAGTGCTTTAGACTGAAAAGTAAAGAAAAATAAATAAATATTGTATTAAATTTTCAGATGTACAAAATCTGTCAAGAAGTATTAAAAGCTGGGAAAAAAAGTAGAAATTCACAAAATTATTAGACGATTACTAACCCATTAATTAATTCCTTAAGTGGTATTCCCGTGTTAGACTTGTGTTATGCTCTATTAGCCAAAACACGCTGCTTCAAAAAGACCAATTTACAGCTTCTAAATTACTTTAATTTTTAGTCATTATTAATTTTTAATAGAAAATTGAATTTTAAAAGAAAAATAATTTTCAATACACAATTTTTCTGTAACGATATATTATTATATTTAAATAATAAGAAAAATTTTATTCGGACGAAGTGGTAATAAAAATGTGTAATAATTTTCAGCTATGACGAACCAATTTACAAAGACACCTTTAAAGTATAATTTCTACACAGTTAATTATTTTTTTTTTCCTTTTTTTCTCTTTTCCTTTTGGAGACAATGGCACATTAACATGTGAAGCCAAATGGCTAAATAAAATACAACAAAAATAAATCTTAATTTTCAAAACCCTAGCTAATACTTTTGCGTACAATAGCTTGTAATGTAAAGGTAAAATACAGTTTACTTGTGATGATATTATCTGTGCGGTTTACCTGAGAAGGTTTAAAATTACAAAACTTTGTTGAGTAAGGAAGGCTATAATTAAATTTTATATCATCATCTTTTATTTCATAAATTACAGCTTTCAAATGAATTATTTTTAATGAATCGTATCATAATTTTAAATTAACCAGGAGCGTTTTCATGAAAAAATAAAATAAAACTAAAAATTATTAAATAAATTAAATAAATAAATAAAAGCCAGTTTCTCTTTAAACAACTAGAATAGATGCTTTATTTCTTTATTAATAAACAGGTAAATATAACACAGGTGCATATTCGAGAAATCATTATGGTAAATTTATTCTGATTGATTTTTTAAAATTGTTTTTTACAATAAATAAATTAAAAATAGGATATTTCTATTGAAAAGACATTTTTTTTTTTTTTTTTTTTTTTTTTTAATTCAACATTATTTCAAAAGCATAATGCAAAGCTTACAAAAAAATGCAAAGCCTATTACTATTATTTCATTCTGGTTTTTGCTTCGAAAGAAAAACAAAATAACATCTTTTAAACAAAGAGATTCATTTTGGAAAAAAAAAAAAAAAAAAAAAAAGGTTTTTGTTCAACATTTAAAAGCAAAAAATTATGTTTGATTCTTTTAAATTAAAAAAAAAAAAAAAAAGCTTAAAAAGATTTTGTGAAATATAAGGAAATTCAATAAAAATTAAACAATAATAATTAAAAAAAAAAAAAAAAAAAAAAAACGGCAATTCTACAATAGATAAATTTTTCATAAAAACTTTGTAAACATAATTTATACAATTCGTAATAAACAATTCATTTGAAAACCACTTGCCATAAAGCCGATTTAACCAAAAACATATTATTTTTTTAAATTGTTGTTTGAAAATAAAATACCTTTTTGAAAGCAATGGTTGGAAAAAAAGTATTAATTTTGAAAAATTCTATCAATCTAATTTGTTAAAATGAGAACCACATGTGCCCCCCTTCAATTAATAAGATATTTTAAACAGAAAAGATACACAAAATATGTTTTTATGTAAAGCAGAAAATATTTCAAATGAAATTATTAAGTAATGAAAAAATAGTTTAAGACATTACAAAAAATCATAGAGAAATATTCTCCATAATTTTTCTGTTCTCAAATACAAAAAACAATAAAAGTATAAAGTTCAAGATTCCGCATTATATTGAAACTAATCAACAAAAGACATTCGAAGCTGCCGTCTTCAATAAAAAAAAAAAAAAAAGAAGATTCGGAAAAAAAAAAAAAACTCTCTTTAAATACGCATATTTTGGTTTTATGAAGTATTTAGAAATACATTCTTTCTTAAAAGTATTTTCTTTTTCTTTTCTTTTTTTATCTTTTCTCCATAATCGCGGTGTAAACTTTCAAAGATATCTTGCAAAACCAAAAAGGAAATAAGAATAAAACCACGAAGGGTACATAAAAAAGAAAATGCAAAGAAAAAAGAAAAAGAAGAAGAAGGAAAAAAAAAACCTCCTTATTTAATTCTTTGATAATCCTTTGCAAAAGAATTTTCCTTTGGTTAAATAAAAGACATTACATATTATAGCCACCGAATATTTTCACTTTCGTAAAAAAAAAATATAAAATCAGTAACTGGAGCTATTTTTTCCCCTTTTTCAGAGTTATTAAGAGCCCGGTATTCGGCTGTCTTATTGAAAAACTGCCTCCCCCTATTTATTATGATATACAATCGGAGTGAAAGTGGCGTGAGATGTATTAATAAAAATATCACGAAAAGATGAACGGATTTAAAAATTTAAAGAGTTCAAAAAAATTTTTTTTATATCAAGTTCATAATATTGCTCAGTTTATTTTTTCTTTTATTTCAAATCATCATAAAAGGAGTACAGTAGAAGCTTTGTTATTCTTTTTTTTTTTTTTTAAATCTTTCTTTCTTAGATTTAAGTTTAGATTTATTTTAATTCCTTTAAATTTAAGAAACAAAGACGTAGTTTAAATTTATTTGTGTAAGTATTGGAACTTAAAGGAAATATAAAACTACAGTTTGAGACGTAATTCATCGATGATTTAAAAAATAACTGAAATTTTAAAGATGTTAAATTGAGTTACTTGCTTACTACTGGAATGATTTTGATGATAATAAGAGACAATATAACGCATAAATACCAATTCATTTTTGTATTAGGAAATTAATTTAAAATAAATGTATTTACAATAATTACACAAGGCTTATAAGTGATAATATTTAAAAAATATTCTATAAAAATAAGGCTTTTTTGAAACGTATCTACTGAAATTTTTCAATCAGCTCCTGCTCTACATATATTACTCGCGCATATTTCTTAGATATGTCTACATCTCTATTAAACTAGTAAATTGAAATTGCAAACTATGGATGTTATTTAACCTAGATAAATCAATCGCAGGCTTTAATCCGTAGCAGGGTAAAGTGGGATCGATTAAAACCAAGAGGCAAAAAAAGAAAAGAAAAGAAAAGAAATTTATATTATAGTTTATATTTCATTAATTTTCCTTTAACGACAGGAGAAAAAGGTTTAGTAATGAATATCATGATTATGTTAAACAACTATTGCTATAGGGTTTAAAGTTAAGCCCAGAATTTTTTAAAATGAAATTTAAGAGATAACAGCTTAGATCAGTTAATACAAAGATTTAGTTTATTAACTCAAAATATATTTAATCGATTGGCTAAATGAGAACATCTTTGGCAGGACCAATATAGCGATTTTTCAAATTTAGAGAGGAAGCAGTTTAGACGTTTTTCGCCAAGGAATTCATTTCCGCAACCACGATCCATTTTAACTCTAGCCATGCCTTAAATATACAAAGATAAATTATAAAACAGTGCAAAATAATAATAATAATAATAGTAATGACAATAATGAAATGTTTAAAATATTCAGAATATTCACATATGTATTTTCAATATGTCTGACTAAATCACATTCTAGAAAAAATGCACTTTAAAAGGTTGCATCTTTACTGCTACAAGCACCATTTTAAATCTAACTGTAAATTAGAAATAAATATAGAGTACTACATACTGTCATCAACTAAATAAATAAAAACAATAATAATAATAAAAAATACAATCGTAAAAAATATAGGCTTTAGGAAAATTAAGTTCACAGTTTCTTTTAACAAGCAATTACATCCAAAAATTCATCGCCAAATAGAGAAAAAAATTTAAAAGCCATCAAGGGGGTCATATACTAAAGCTGTAACGCTAAAAGGTTTAGATATTAAGATTTTCTCTCTGTTCTAAAGAAGGGGGGGGGGGGAATGGACAGAGAGCAGAGCCTTCTAGTTTTCTTTAAAGAAATTAATTGTTTGTTTTTGTTTTTTGTTGAGAAACCCCTTTGTCTTGATACTGTTCTTTTCCTGCACCCACGGATAATCTGCAGCGCGCCTAATCCGCTCGCGGATAATCAGGAGTTTACTGTATTTATTAAAATTTATCTTCCATGATGAGTGCTGGTGATTTTTAACCCAGCGAAGTAAATATACAAGGAAAGTCATTTTTTTTTTGCTTTATAAAATGATAGCTTAAAAAATGCGTTTATTATTATTATTATTATTTATTAAAAATGAAAAAAAAAAAATCGATAACTTTATTTTAAATTAACATGGTAGATGATTTAACCACTCGTGTAAAAAGTATTGACGAGTTCTTTTGAAAGATAACCATATCGAAATTTTGCCCAAGCGAAGTTCATATATATATATATATATATATATATATATATATATATATATATAAAAAAAATCCTAGTTGACTATTACTATTATAAATAATTCTATTTAGTTTCATAATCATACGGGAAAAATAATTCGAATTCTGCACATTTATACGGAATTTTGTTCTATGCCGCCATGTTAAAAATTCAGAAAAAACATGATAGCAGCGCAACCAGTCGGGCGATTTTCACCAAAAGTTGATAGGCACTAATTCATGTCATAGTGCAACTACAAATGAATTTGTACGAAACTTCGTGAAGTAGTTCCTAGGTTACAGTCGCCACAAAATTTTGTCTCTTTCTCTCTCTCTCACATACAGACATTTTATAAAAATGGCCAAATCGTATTCTAGAGCTCCCAAAACGTGTAAATCTATCGAAAGCAGGAAATCGAATAATCTTTCATAGTTGCATTATAATTTCGATTTTAGAAAATAATTTTTTACGCTGCTAAGTTAAAAATTCTTAAATTAAACTATTGTTATATTATATATTAAAATATTATCTTAATATAATGATTTTTATTTCGATCAATAGATGGCGCCACCACCGTCCTGCAGAATAACCAAAGATGAAATAGGAGGCTTAATTGTATTTAGAACTATATTCTTCAAAATATACTTCTAAACACGAGATTTTGAGCATAAGTTTTCAGCACAAAAAGTTAATATATTTTTTAATTTCTTCAACAAAATGTCGAATAAGCTTTGGACAATGCATTCTTCCGTCTGATAGCTGCTTTAGTTTAACTTTGGACACTAATTTGCATTTTCCGTCTTTAAGACAGACATGTTTATCCGCTCAAATTAAAAAAAAAAAAAAAAAAGAAAGAAAAGAAAGAAAGAAAGAAAAGAAATACACACATCCAAAGAAAAAAGAAAGAAGAAATTATATCGTATTTAACTAAACTAATTATCGTATTAACTAAACTAATTATCTGTTTTCTAGGTAAATTTCTCCTATGTGTTTCAAAATCGAAATTTAAGAGATTCACATTTTAAAAAGTGTACACAATCTAAAAATGCATTATTATTATTATTATTTTTTTTTTTATGTCTTTCAAAAAAGCGTCCCTAAAGGTGAAATGCCCTTAGCGATAGTGCCCTTTGCGTAACGTGCGCCTAGGGTAAGGGATTGGAATTAACGAAGGAAGAATAGAAGAAGCCGTGCCTTTAGGGTAAATAATAATTATCCAAATTTTACGACTATTTCAGTGAACAATGGTTGGACAATCTCAGAATTTCTCTTTATTTATGGAATGTCGTGTTTGTGACACATTGTTAAAGTGCAGCCGAATTTATGATTTCATACATCCGATGTGGGTTGACCAATCAGATAACATCTTACGTCCCTGTCGTATCATTTCCACTGAACTTAATCGTAAATGGTCCACGTTAGAGAAATATTATATATATTGTATATGTGCAAAATTTATCATTTAGCGATATTTTGATGAGATATTTATGAAACTTGCTACTTAAGGCAACCACGAACTTTAAAAAGGGCAAACTTGTACTGAAAATTCAATATTTCACTTTTACTAAAATATGAAACTACATGACAAAGAAATGAAACTAAATAATTTACTAAAGTATGAAACCACATAAAAGAGTTCTGCAATTCCTATCATACTATGCTGTGACATAAGCACTTACATTTGAAAACACACATTGAATCTGTTGTAAAAAGAAAACTTTAAATAACAGTTTCTGAAAACTATGATGGCCCTCCAGTGGTCGAGCGGTTCTGCGCTCGAAGCTGGTAGACGTGAGATGCCGGGTTCGATCACAGGTCGCGATCGTCGACCTAGCCGTTCAGGGTTTTCCGTGGTTTTCTCCTAAACTTGCGTAAATACGGGCTAGGACCCCATAGAAAGACCCCCGTCAAAGGTACTCCCATTCAGGCCTAGGACACTAGTGCAGTCAATCGGCTTTTATCCCAACCAACCAACCAAAACTACGAATAACGTAGTTGCGACAGGTTTAAATTGTTCCATGCGTCTTTTTTTTCGTTCAATCTTCATAAAATTTCATTTATAGCACCATAGCCTCCTAAAATAGATGCCTGTCGCATTGCTCGTAAACTTGGCAACAGTTGAAGCGGTAGACAGCGTCACCTGGGACAGAGTGCGCGACTTTTTTATTCAACAGCCACCAATAATTTTTAAAAGTGGGATTTGATATACATAAAAGGCGAATAGAATCAAAGAAACGTCGATTATATATATCATATACCAATTCTTAAAATTATTGGTGACAATTGAATAAAAAAGTCACTAAATCTGTACCAGGTGGCGCTGTCTACCTCTTCAACTGTTGCCAAGTTTACGAGCAACGCGACAGGCACCTAGTTTAGGAGGCTATGATAGCACAGACTGTAGTTATATATTTCCACTTTTTGTTTTTTAAAACTTTAAAATATTGAATTTTTTTCTCTCGTATATTTATGATTGTAAATAAAATATGTCAACTGACTTTGGTTAAAATCATCTAAAGCTACCTATAAGGAAAAACAAACAAACAAAAAAAGAATATTGAAAGTATAAGTTAAAAACTGATGCGCATAGAGCATTTTGAAATTAAACGACTTAATTAATAATTTTAATTAATATCTTAATTAATCGTTATCTGAGTGGTAATTTTCACATAGTAACAAACAATATAGTAACAAACACTATATGAAAGTGTAACTTTTTGCAGCGATAGATTTATCATTGTAGATTTTTTTATTTATTTTTTTCCTAAGCTCACTGTCACCTTTAAAAGTAATTTCTCAAGAACAACTAGAAATAGTAGACATTTAATCTTGGAGCATCGCCAAATAATTCAAATAATGAAATAAAATTTTTATTATTACGATACGTCATTTTTTACCCAATGCGACAGTTTAAAATTTTGAAGGTTCTATATATTTATACAACTAGTAGATTTAATAGTCGTAAATCATTAAAATAGTTAACATTATGCCATTATACTTAATGAAATTAAAATGATAGAACGAACAATTGAAGATTTTACGTACTTATACAACTAGTAGATTTAATAGTCGTAAGTGATTAAAATAGTTGAGATAATGCTATTATACTTAATGAAATTAAAATAATAAAACGAACAATTGAAGATTTTACGTACTTATACATCTAGTAGATTTAATAGTCGTAAGTGATTAAAATAGTTGAGATAATGCTGTTATACTTAATGAAATTAAAATGATAGAACGAAAAATTGAAGATCTTACGTACTTATACAACTAGTAGATTTAATAGTCGTAAGTGATTAAAATAGTTGAGATAATGCTATTATACTTAATGAAATTAAAATAATAAAACGAACAATTGAAGATTTTACGTACTTATACATCTAGTAGATTTAATAGTCGTAAGTGATTAAAATAGTTGAGATAATGCTGTTATACTTAATGAAATTAAAATGATAGAACGAAAAATTGAAGATCTTACGTACTTATACAACTAGTAGATTTAATAGTCGTAAGTGATTAAAATAGTTGAGATAATGCTATTATACTTAATGAAATTAAAATAATAAAACGAACAATTGAAGATTTTACGTACTTATACATCTAGTAGATTTAATAGTCGTAAGTGATTAAAATAGTTGAGATAATGAAACTTACTTAATGAAATTAAAATGATAGAACGAACAATTGAAGATCTTACGTACTTATACAACTAGTAGATTAATGAAATTAAAATGATAGAACGAACAATTGAAGATTTTACGTTCTTATACAACTAGTAGACTTAATAGTCGTAAGTGATTAAAATAGTTTAGATGATGCCATTATACTTAATGAAATTGAAATGATAGAACGAGCAATTGAAGATTTTACGTACTTATACAACTAGTAGATTTAATAGTCGTAAGTGATTAAAATATAGTTGAGATAATGCTATTATACTTAATGAAATTAAAATAATAGAACGAAAAACAGTTATAAAAATGTTATAGAAAGTAGAAAAACATAGAGTACAATTGACTATAAGATATAACAGAAATTAATTCTAAAACAGGACAATTCATAAGAATAATGAATTATTATACCTTCAGCTGCCATAAATATTACATATTTATATATTTTTTACTGTTTCATAAAAAGCGAATTAGACGTATTTGGAAAACAGTATACAAAAATATTTGTTCTAAAATCGAAATAAATAATCATTCTGTATTGCATGACGCAGATAATAAAGATTTTCGTGTTTTCACTAAAAAAAAAAACGTATCACGATAGATTACATGTTTCTAGCAAATACACAAAATATTGATTTATTATAACTTTTTTTTTTTTCACCGATATATTTACTTAGAATAAAGTACATATATAAATAGTAAATTTTATGCATATATGAGTAATTGAGTAATTATATTTTTCTCTCCAGATTATTATTATATGTTTTTTTGTTGTTGCTGTTAACGTAATGAAATATATATATATATGTTCCTTAATAATAAATAATCTAATAAATAAACTTTGTAATAAATGGTAATAGATAATAAATAATAGATACTTTTGTGACATAATAGTATGCAGTCAAATTCTCTATAACAAATATTAGCAATATATACATATATAGGGCGTTCAAAAAAACCTTAACATTGAGAATGATTTCTTACTTTGACCACAGAGTTATATGAAAAATTACAAATTTAAAAAAAATATGTATTAAGGAAGATATAGAAACTTATATAATCGTTAAAAATTTCCAGGGGTTTTGATTTCAAGAAATACAAAATTTAGATTTCTATATAACCCATTAAAAAAAAAAAAAAGTAGACGATTTATTTATTATTATTATTATTATTATATTATTATTATTTAAACATATTTGAAGTCTTTTAAATTGCGTTTTCTCATTTGTATTTTCTTCATGAATTCTTGATCTTCAACATGCTAAATTCTCTACAGATCGATATATATTAAGAAAAGATTTGATATATATATCGATGCAGCTGTCACAGCTTTATAAAGTACATGCCCCCTGACGAGTTTTTACTTCTAATATTAAGTATTTTTATCCAATTATTATTTCTGTGGTCCTTTAGTTATTTTCTCTGTCATTAAGTTTAATGCCCCCTTTTTTTTATTATTATCATGCATGTCGGCGTAAGTAATTTGAATTGTTTTTGTCTCTTATTGGTTCTTAATCTGTATCGCAACATTCTTGTATCAGTCTTACCTAAAAGTTAAAATCAGTTCTATTTTTGTTGTGTTGGTATTGTTTTGTATCTATTAATTGCTAAATTTTAAGGTTAAATTTTATTACGATATCTATCATATATATATATATATATATATGATGTTTAATAGAATCTTCTTAAAACAATTAGGGATGGATTTTGAAAATTTTTAATTAGTTTTTGGGAAAAAATTAAAAAGTGCATGTCTATGTAAAAACTTAAAAAAAAAAAAAAAAAAAAAAAAAAAACGCGATTTTTATTGTATTTTTATTTTTAATGTTTTCTCTTTTAAAGATATTGCAAAATCTATACTTAATTCTTTTAATTAGGTTCTATTAAACATATAAAAAAAATGTGAAGTTTCTTCATAAACATCTGTAAAAGTCCTTAGTATTTTGAAAAGATCATGAAATCATGAAAAAAGGCAAACTGCGAAAACGCTATTTAAAGGTTTCAAAGCTGTAAATATATATATATATATATATATATATATATATATATATATATATATATATATAACATCAGAATAGTTGCCTGAATATATATTTTATCGAATAAATCTAATGTACTTCAATTTATAATTATTAAGTGGAAATATAAGCTTTTATATGAAATTTCAAGTGGCGCCAACATTTCATAAAAATGCATACTACAAAAAATTCTATTTACAGTGTTTTGCATGTAAGTAAAACAAAGTACAAATACATCACCTAATACTCATGTTCAGAGTTTAATGTGGGAGGAACACTTAGCCTTAGAACAATATAAGTCACAGATTCAACTTTAAATGCACGTTAGCATTGTTATTTAAATGTTAATTTATGACTAACTCCTGGAAAGAGATTTTCCAGTATGTCTTTTTTTTTTTTTTTTTTCCGAGAAGAATTTATAGCGAAACTTTGGAAAGTGCGTAAAGTGAGGTTATCATTTTATTTATTTATTCTATCTTGTCAAACATATCAGACTAGGAAACTCTTTTGAAGAGCTAATCGCCGATTTTCTTGAAAAAAATTACTGGTATAAGATTTAACCAATATAGTATTTTCCAGATGCATTAGCTGCTGAGTCGCAGTAAAAAAGCTACAAAAATTTGCTAAAAATGAGTTAATGTCTGCAATATCTCTAAATGTGCGTCTTTCTTAGGGATTCTATTATTCTTATTTTCATCTACGATTTCAGATATCTATTTTGAATTGTTTGCTTCAATCTTGATTTCAATTAATTAAATATTCTATTATAATACGATTTTCCTTTCTTTATATTGTTCTGAAAACTAATGTAAACACATAGGCCGAGTAAATTTATTATAATGTAAATGTAATGTAAAAAAGGTTTATTTTTCGTTGCGTTTTTCTTGAAAGTATATTTGATTCAAAATAATATTAAATAAAATAAAAAATAAAAAGATAAATAAAAATAAAATAAAATAAAATACACGCAGGACTAATAAATAAATAAATAAATAAAAATAAAAAGGAATCATTTAAAGTCGTATCTTGGCGAATTCAACTGCAATGCAACCAAATAAAGCCCTTAAAATTTTCAGCGAGTTTAGTCTAATACCGAGAATTTAGCCTATTTTCGCAATTCTACGTGTCAAGATGACGTCGGTGATACGTAAAGAGCGAAATATAACCTTAAAAAACGCTCACGTTTTACAAATGTTTGTTTCTTAAAACACTAATGCCAGTTTTTTTTTTCATTCATTTGCTAATTTAAAATATCTTTTTAACATCAACGTTCCAACTACTATCTTGCTCCGCAACATCTGTTACGAATTCGAGAAGTTTGTTTGTTGATTTAACTTAGATTTAATAAAATATGAACTTGATAAATTTATGATGCAAGATAGTTTTCAGTCCATGGAGAGAGAGAAGAAAAAAAAAAAAGAAAGAAAGAAAGAAAAAGAAACAGAAAAGAAAGAAAGAAAGAAAAACTTATGTGGTTTGGTATTTCAAATGTTTTTACGAACAGCAGTTATCTTTTTTGAAGAGCTAGATAGCACAGATCACTCAAACGTGATGACAGGATGTCTTGATGAACCGTGCCAAACTGGCTTGATGAAAGATTATTAAGATTATGTCATGAGTACACTGAAAAACGAGAAATAAATTCACAGATAAAATATTTTAAACATGGCATTTCAGTTTTCTTTCTACTCTCTTTTTCTTGATAATTCCTTCACGAGCAACATTAAGATTACATTGTGTCAATTAACAGAATTTTATGGCACGGAATTTGAAATAAATATTTGCAAAGAAATATATAATTTTTCATGAAGCGTAAATTTGGAAGATAATTGCTCCTTAAAGAAAAATAAAATAAAAATAAAAGAACAAAAATAAAATAAATAAACAAAAACTTTAATTTAAAATTTTTATCCCAGATATGTATATAACATTGAATGTCCAAAGAAAGTCCATTGTACATTATGTAGAAGATATCTTAGGAAATGTGTTTTTTCCACAAGATTCTTTCTTCTCCTCCTCCTTCTTTTTTAATCTATAACTTTGTTTTAAATTATCACAGATACATGGTTCAATCAGCCGTTTTAAAAGTATTCAAAAATTAATCTGAAAAATACTCATATTGAAATTTTATACCCTCGCCGAGGAGGTACTTCTCCCTGTGTGTGTGAGGGGAGGGGGAGGAAACGACGCTCCTACATATACAAAAAATTTATCCTAGTTGACTATTACTTTATATATATATATATACAGTAAAACCTCTCTAAGTTGGACACCTACGGTTCCAAGAAAAAGTGTCCAACTTAGAGAAGTGTCCAACTTATAGGGGTTATACATAATGTTAATGGATACATTCCGTTCTGAGAAAAAGCGTCCAACTTAGAGGGGTGTCCAACTTATAGGGGTGTCCAACTTGAGATGTTTCACTGAATATATATATATATATATATATAGATAGATTTAATTCCACAATGATTGTTAAAAAAAAAAAAAAAAAATCCTCACTGTGTACAGTTATACGGAATTTTGTTCTATGGTGTCACATAAAAATTATGGTGAAACGGGTCGACAGCGCCACTTGTTGAGCGATATATTCCAGCAGCTAATCAGCACCAATTTATATCAAAGACCAATCAAATATAAACCTTTACTGAATTCCGTTTCATTGGGCTGTGAGACACAGTCGGTAACAAAAGTGTCCGAACACTAGCAAACATTCCTTTGTAAAAAAAGTACACTTCATACGATTTTTTTTAAATCATTCCTTATCGAATCATTTTCTTACACTGACTAAGAACAGGATTCGACAAGGATTTATTTAACAAAACCGTATGAAGTGTACTTTTTTTACATAGAAATTTTTGCTAGGGTTCGGACACTTTTGTTACCGACTGTACATCCTCCACAAAATTTTGATACATAGACCCCCTACAGATAAAATCTTTTTAAAAACTGGAAAATGTGTTCAGCATATCTCAAAATGTGTAAATCCATCGAAAACTGGTAGTCGAAAATTTCTACGAATCTGTTGCTCTAAAATTAAAAGCTTTGAATCAAACCAATTTATTTTTTAAATCTAGAAAATGATACAGACTTAATCTAGATTTTAACAATTCGTAATTCAACAAATAATAATGCTTAAGCAAATGCTATTCAGGAATCTTTTAATAAATAAATATACATTTCAAACTATCATTTGCATTTAATTTTAAGTGTATTTTTTGCTTTTCTCTCACCAATGCATACTTTAGAATAGCTTTTGGAAACCTTCCAAACCCAACGTAGTATATTCAATTCTCCAAACATTTTGTGTTCATTAAAGAAAAGAAAAGCAACAGTGAAACACCAATTAATAAAAACTGATAATTTTAATCAATTAACACTTTAATTGCTAATTACCTGCATTTAGTAGACTAAATTACCATAAAACAAATGCAAAGCCAAAACGATCCCAGTGTTTTCGTAATGAAAAGAGAGGACTTGATTCACTGTTGCCATTCACTGATTCCAAACTTTGTCGCATACCTTTTAAAGGTGGCTAATTGAAAAACTCGGGCAGAATTAATCAAGGTTATTCCAGTGAAGACAATGTTCGCCAATTAATGTGGAAAAAGGATTTGTTTCCTTCGGTCGCCCAATTAAAACTGATCAAAGATAATGCACTTAGGAGTAGCCCCGCTAATGAACAAAAAGTTCTCTTCCTTCATTCCCCTCTTCATTCTAGTCCTGAACGAATAATGAAAAAAATGGAAAGAAAAATCTTTTCATTAATATTAAAAATTGCTGCCATATATGCATGGAAAATAAAGCACCAGTAATTTTTTCTCGTTTTTTTTTTTTTTTTTTTTCCTTTCTCTGCTATATCTAAGGTGCTGTCTTTAATTTGGAAGGTACTTTTTTCTAATCACACACACAGCTTCGCATTTAATCAACATACTAACTCATTTTCTTTTGAGCTTTTCTTCTCCCCCCCCCTCCCCCCCTGAATTCCCTCCCTTCCAAAGCTCTGCGTTCGACTTAATTTACAGAGTCTACCTTCTAATCTGGACTCGCTTAAATAAAAAGACGAAAAATATTCTTTTTCATACCAGAAATAAGGTTGGCGAAATTGTCTAATTAATTTCAAAGTTAAATTTTTATCGCGAATTTTATGTTTTGCGCGTTAATTTAATAAGTTTATTTTTGAGAAAAAGGCAGAAGGAGAAACTTAGGGGTGCGGGGGGAGGAGGAGGGGGGGGGGTAAGATTCTTTATTATTTTTTATTCTTTTTCCCATCTGAAATATTTTTTACGTACTTATGTGAAAATTACTTGCCTGCAAATTTACCATTCAAACGTTTTGTATGTGTCGGATACAAATTAAAAGACTCCACGAATTTCTTTGATTAAAGAATTTGGAATGAATTTACTGATGGTATAGGGGACTGGGGAGGGGGCGTGGACAGGGAAAGAAAGAAGAGGGTTTTTAATTTAAAACTATATTAAGAAAGCACAAAAGGCTTTCTGCTTTTCGTTTAACTGTTTCGCTTAAGAACAAGATTTCATTAGTGTGCACCTTCATTAACGCTTTCAAGACTTTCCAAAAACCAATTTCCGGCATTGATTATTAAAAAGAATGGGTTTTTATAGGCTTACTTTTTTTTGTTGTTGAATTTTTAATGCTTCTACTCTTGCAAAGACATTTTCACTCTTCAATATGCTTTTATGTAAAGAGGTTTTTACAAGCATTTTATGCAGTGTAAGAAGTCTAAATGGTAACTGGCATTAATTCCATCTAAGGGTCGATAATCTTTCTAATTACGAGTGTTTTTGAAGTCTCGTTAATTATTTGAAGATTATGCAAAGACAATTGAAAAAAGAAAAAAGCAATTGTTAAAATAGTGTTAAGTTAATGAAAATGTAAGTATTCACTTAAAATTAATTCTCTATTCTTCATTCATAGTTACGATATGAATGGGGGAGAATTCAAGGGGGGGGTCGATATATATTAGTTTTTAAACAATTCTAGTTACTAAATGTAAGTATTCGAGAAATTGAATTTATTTGTTTAATTTCACTTTTTTCTTTGTGCATTATTTTATAACTGAGAGAAATTTTTAAATACCGAACGTAGCTGCAAATATTTTTAAAACTTTCGTATATTATTAAATTACTGTTGTCAAATTATATAAAATGTTAATAATATTAATTGAGTTTTTAAATTTTTAATTTAACTGCAACTGATTTTTATGAGTTAAAAAAAAAAAAAAATGAAATTAGTGATTTATTCTGACCACGTTCGTAGAATTACCAATGATTTAATTTATTTGGAAATCTGTACCCGCCCTTTTTCTACACTACTTTATTTGTAGTGAAATTTTCTCCAATATGTAATTACAACACTTTAATTTATCCCGGAGTATTTTTAGCCCCACTTTATTCATAGAAAAATTTTCTTTAATGTGTAACTTAGATAAAATAAGGAAAAATTACTTTAAAAAAATAAGTGGTATGGAATAAAGGCAGAGCTAAAAAGACTCCAGTATAAATTAAAATGTTGGCATCTATGAATTGTGACTAAATAAGAAAAAAAAAATTCTTTTCAAGAAAAGTTGTGTGAAAAAAAGGGCGGGCATTAACAATGTTGCGGAATAAATTAAAATGTTGGCATATCTATGTTCGTGTACATGTATGAGCGCTATTAAAAATAATAATTTCAAATTATTTTATCACTATTTACAAATGAATATAATTGTTAACATTTTAATAAAACCAACAAAATCTTAATTAGAGGTTTCATTTCTCATTTACTTACAGCTTATTCAGATAGTTATCCGTTATGCATGAGTTATTTAATGTTTTCTTTTAAATAACCTATGTTGACATTTGAATAAATTAATTTTGTTAAACTGAAAAAAGTATTTTCTAATAGTATTATGAAGCAATCAACTTTATAAATATGGATCAGGAAAAAAGAAAATACTTTGATAGCAAATTTTCATTTATCTTACTCAATCTCCTTTACTTAACCTCGTTTATCTTGAGTAAATACACACGATTATCGTGTTGCGATAATTATAATCTCGATAATATCATGAATAACAAGCATGTATGACTCTAATAAGCTGTTTTATTAGCCATAAATTACTTAAAACAAGATGTGAACGGCTTGTTTTTATTTATTTATTTATTTATTTATACTTTTATAAACCTATTAGCCACAATTTAGAATAATTTCTTTCTGTTTCTCATTTCTTTCTTTCTTTCTTTTACATTTGTATTCAGCTTTAGGGGAAATAAGTATATAATACAGGGTCAATAGCACTAGTTTGAAATAGATCGTTAGAAATGTTTTTGTTTAGGATCATTAGCAGAAATATATACAGGGTGGTCCGAAAAACATGATAGAAAGTAAACGATCATTGTGGAAAAAAGACAACATGCAAGAACTTGAAACATATTTTATTGAATAAAGATATGAATGGCATTTAATATACAAGATGCTTAAAATGTCTACTATCCCCGACTAAAGTGTTATAAAGCCGGTTCCGAAACTCTGTCATAATGCGCTGGAGTGTGTCGTAATCAAGTGCATCAATCTCACTTCTGATAGCCAATTTTAGGTCCTCCAGTGAATCAGGGCTATTCCTATAGATTCTAACCTTGATGTAACCCCATAAGAATAAGTCGCACGGATTTGGGTCCGGACTGTATGGGGTCCACTCTTTCCCGTGCTCCGTGAATTTCTCTGCATCCAATGCAATCAAACGCTTACCAAACGTCGTTTCAAGCCACATGAAGACGTCAGAAGTTTTTTGGGAACGAGCCCCATTTGGCTTGAACGAGTACCGGCGTGTCCTGTTGAGATGGCCCGCATCAGGGCCAAAGTGACGCTCTAGCAACTCTCGATACTTCACTCCTGTGACCACACCATCAATAAATATCGGACCAATTATCTGCTTCGACGATATGGCACACCACACCATGACCCTTTGTGGATGCAGTGAAGAGATGGCGTTGAGATGAGGATTTTCCGTACCTCAGTGGCGCCAGTTTTGTTTCTTCACGAAACCATTCAATTGAAAATGGGTCTCATCACTGAACCAGACCTTGTATTCACTGATGGAACCATTTTTAAGTTCCTCGATTATGTGGTTTGCGAAATCTCTCCACTGCACAGTATCCCCCTCCCCCCCCCCTTTAGCGGCTGTCACATTTGGATCTTGTATGGACACAATCCTACTGCTTTCATTAGCCTTTGTAATGATGTTTGGATATGCTTAATTGTTGGGCCACCTGTCGAGTGGAAGTGGTTGGCTGATCCTCAAAGTATGCGCGTGCAGGCTCCCTGATGTCGTCAGTTACAACTGTTGATTTTCGTCTCGACGCCTTTCTGTTTGCATCCTAAACACTCCCTGTAGATTCATATCTGTCCATTAACCTGTAAACAATGAAAATCAGTGGGAGATTAGGACCATTACATCAGTCATCTGATGGCTTAAAAATCACTGCGACTTTAGAGTGCTATAACTTACTGCGCGATTATCTCTTCACTAAGCGTCCTTTTCTTTTTGAACTCTGAACGACATGCCCGTCGGACGGGGACATTACATCGGTTATTCTCATAAAATTTTCTTACGACATATAATCGATCTAAAAAGGTTTGTGATTCTATATTGCTTATTCTTTATTTCCGGTAATTAAGCATTCAACTGAAATGTCACTATATGTGCTATTATAATATGGAAGAATTATATTTGCATCAATACATTTGAAATCAGAAACTTAAAATACTTTCTATCATGTTTTTCGGACCACCTTGTATACATATACATGTGTGTGTTTTAATTAAAAGCATGTTAACATTGTTCTAATTACTGTTATTAATGTTTTTAAATAAATCATAACAATATGCAACAGAGAAATGGGATTTAACTTGGAAATTTTATTTTATACTACAAATATAATCGCTGCTTAAAATTGCACTTAAAAAAAAAAAAAAAAAAAAAAAAAAAGTTCATTATCTGATCTTAAATAGATACAGACTTAAAAAAAAAAAATAAAAATAAAAATAAAAAAATAAATAATATTAAAAAAATTCCTTGAATGCGAGAAAGAGATATAAGAAAAAAAAAAGTATTTGTGCAGGATTAATAAACTGATTTTAACTGAAGTTTGGTTATAACGTCAATTAACTAATTGAAGCAATTTTGACACTATAGACAAATGACGTAATTACCGAGTTTGTTATAAAAGCAAGTGAAATCTTTCATGTAACTGATATAGATATATCAATAGAAGTAAGAAAATTTTCATTAAAAAAAAAAAAAAAAAAAAAAAAAAAACCATAAAAGTGATATTGGTGCATAAAATATTATACATACATAAATCACTTTTTACATAAATAACCTTTTTTATTTAAAGTAATTCAAATTATGATGTTTATTAATATTGAAATTATGTACACATGATAGACATAATGAATGCGCTTTATTAAATATCCATTACTTTAAAAAAGTAACTCCAGTTTCTGTGTCCTTCTGGAAAAGGAATCAAATGTGTGTATATCTTTTACATTAAAATCGAGATCATATGACGTTAAAAGCAAGTTGTATTAGCAACTGAAACCTATGAATAATTGAGTGGGACGAATATTTTTGAACATTATAAGTAAGTTGAATATATAACTGAGAACACTATAACCGAGTTCAATTGCCTTTGATTATTTTCATACTTGCCAACATCCTAATTAATATTCCGTAGTGCTGTTAGCAGATGCCAACCTAATCCGGCAAATTGTTAGTACCGCCCCTTTTTCTACACCACTTAATTTTTAGAGTATTTGTTTTCTTCATTCATCATAAATATATTTGAAGAGAATTACTCTAAAAATTAAGTGGTGTAGGAAAAGGGGCGGTTCTAACAATTTGCCGGATTTGGTTGGCAGCTCTGTGTTAGTCCCGCCCTTTTTTTCACACCAGAAAATTTTTAGAGTAATACTCTCGAAATGTGATTACGATTAAATAAGAAGAAAAATACTCGAAAAAGTTACTGCTGTGAAAAAGAAGGCGGGGGCCAACAATACTACGGAATATTAATTAGTATGTTGGCAAGTATGTTATCTTTGAAAATTGTTGCATTTGAGCGTAGAATATAAATTATTCTTTGGTCGATTTTAAATACGTTTTATCTGATAGCTTGACGGAGAATGAAATTTAAAAATAGAAAGCAAGAATTGTTTTAAAAAGGAGAACAAAGAATTTTATAGAAAGTTCAGCGTTTATTAAAAAAAAAAAAAAAAAAAAAAGTATTGTTTATTAAAATTATATAAATTAAAAGATTAGTTGTGAATTTATCAAATACGGAGAAAAGTCGTGCTCTAATCGCCTTCTTTCTCACTTTCATCTATGAAAACATCCTATAAAGATCTCAATACATATTTTTTTTCATTATTTAATATATATATAAACTTGTTGTTGTGCTACTGATTCTAATAGACTTACAAAAAAACTTATAAGACACACGGACAATAAGTTTTTGTTTACATTAAGAAAACACTAGAATATTTTTATATAGGGTGATTATAATTAAAGTTACGATTTCAAAACGCTATAATTTTAAAACTACCCATCAGAGCTATTTGATATTTTATCAGAGTAATTGTGAAGCAATGAAATTTTGTTTGGCAAAAAAAAAAAAAAAAAAAAAAAAAAATTTCTAAAATGTGTCGTTAATTGCCCGTAAAGTATTTGCTTCATGAATTTTCTCTTTTTCTCTTTTCACTATGACTGTTTCCGCTGTAAACACGCATTCTTGTCTTTTTGCTAAAAAAATTTAGACTTTGAAGTCTATTGTTTCCTGCTATTGCATTGTGTTGCTAACAACATTCCTGTGTTTAATGAGTCCATTTAGGCGCTTCCCCTGACATTACCCTGACAGCGCCATCTATAGGAACATGCTGGAACTACTTTTTTCCTCCCCCAAACAAAATTTCCTTGCCTCACGATTGTTCTGGTAAAATAACAAATTGCTCTGATGGGTAGTTTTAAAATTATAGCGTTTTGAAATCGTAACTTTAATTATAAATCACCCTGTATATCTGATGCTAGAATTAATTCTCTGCATTGATGAAGTGAGGGCAGTAGTTGTGCTAGTGCGAGATAGCGGACAGTGATGCCAGACTCATTTAATAGCAGAAACATTAAGCATTCAGGTCTGTGTGATTTTTGAGTGGAGTGATAAGAACACAATTAATACGTTGAATATGTCGAGTGTTTTACCTAAAGAGCAACAATTGCAGGAAATGTTACTAATCTGCTGCGGAAAGTCATTGCTTTTTATTGAAAACGTATGGAGAGCATACTCTGTTGGAAACAATGTTCAGTAATTAGTTTTGGTGGCTCAAAGACAATTCTCTCTAAAATATGAAGAGTGAGATCTGACTCTAAAAGAGTGGCATCTCACTCTTTGAACATGCCAAAATGGAGCCAACCTCTAAAGAGTGAAAAGTCTCTTTTCGAAAGAGTGAGATTTCTCACTCTTTATTAAGAGTGAGATTATTCGCAGCAATTTAAAGAATATGACTGATTATTTTTCTTTAAAAAATTGCGCACACTAGACGATATCGTTTCATTGCACCTTGCGAATGAACTCCAGTTCAACGGTGGAAATAATGCAGTTTGGATTCGTCGTGAATCGAACCCAGGCCGTCCTCGTAGCAAGCGAGTGCCTTACCACTGAACCACTGAGCACATACACTTGTTGCTTATTTTACATTATTAAATCATTCTTATACGTGATCAATCATATTTTATTTTTTACTTCATTTATCAGCAGTATAAAAATTACAGAATTCTAATGGATATTTTAAAATTATAATTATTTTGAAATTGCTAAAATTATAATTATTTTAAAAGAAAATGTGTACTTGAAAACAAATTTCCTAATACAAGCATTCATTTAAAGTAGCTTATAAGGAAAAAAAGTTACTCAAATGTACATATTTAAAAAATAAATAAATAAATAAATAAATAAATTTTCGCATACAAATCTATAAAGTTTCCTGAAAAGCTCTTCCGTTTAGTAGTATAAAACTCACTGTTGAATATTAGTAAAGAATTATACCCATTTCTTTTAATATTTTACATATGTTAGCTGTCAATGAATATAATAAAAATATGAGTAATTATAGATTTTAAGGCGTTGTGCATTAAATATTTGCACTGATATTTTCTCTTAAACTTTATATATTTCTGAATAAAACTATTTACTTTCCAATACGAGTTTCGATATGTTTCTTGAGATTTTCGATTCTTCACTAATAATATTACTTCGATTTTGTCAATCGCAAAGAAAAAAATATTTACCGAATTATCTTTTAACATAATTATTTTCCTTTTTTTTTTATTCATCAGAAATTTAGTTATAAGGAATAAGTCTAGGAATAAGTTCTGTTAAACAAATGCATGCATCAGATCGTTCAGAAATTGTCCATTTTTCATTCGAATTATGATTAACAGATGGCGGCAGCTATTTCTCACTCCACAAAAGTTTGATCTTGCAATACATGATGACCTCACTCTTTGTGGCAAAGTGACTATACGTCACCCTTTCACAAAAAGTGAGAAATGTCACATTTTCAAGAGTGATAATAGAGTTTTCTCACCTTTATTGGTGTCAAAATAGGGGTCACTTTTTTAAGGAGAGAGATTCTCACTCCAGAAATTTTAGAGAGAACGATTTTGAGGTAAGTGACAAAGTGCATCTTTGTCAATCGAAAAAGTTTCATGATAGAGTTTAGAGGCATTACTGTCGGAAGATTTATCTGAGACCCATATACAGTTATCTGAAACGCTAAATGTGGATGCGTCAGCTGTTAATAAGCGTTTAAAATCGATTGGAAACTGGGGATATCTTATGAATTGACAGAAAGGCAGTGGCGAAGCGTCCATGGAAACGATGGAAGCAGCGCTTCCCCTATTTAAGATTTTTAAAAAGGAATCAAGTAACGTCGCCTCGTCAAAACACTGAATTGATTCTTCCTCTGCTTTTGGAAGTGATTCACTTCGGCGCTTCCATAGTTTTCTTAACCACGCCTCGTCCCTGCAGAAAGGGACGTTGCGAAATGCTCAACCATTTGTGAAGTATTGCGGAAGACATTTTTTCATCGCATTGTGACTGGAGAGGAAATGTGGATTTATTGCGGCAGTCAAAAGCTTCCCACAGACCTGGATGGAAAACGCTGGTACCTGTAGGTTCATGTGTTCAATACTTTAATGTCAGCAATAGGAAAAGTCATTTTGTCCTTTTCATAGTTTCACACACACACACAAAAAAAGGATTAAATCTGGGGATTGACGTAGCCATCGCAAAAATATAACAGGTGCTATATAAACAGGACACAAAATACAGCGCCATCTATGAGCAAAGTTTCGAGCTATTTTTTTCATTTGCTAAAAACAAATTTTTCATTATAAGAAGTCTGTGCAAAACTTATGGTCTTACGTCACTTAATTAATTTTATATTAAAATTTAAAATGTGTCAGTGTCTTTTGGCCCATTCTTTATAAATATATGTATTCCACTATAACCTTAGCTCATAATGTTAAAAAAAAAAAAAATATATATATATATATATATCCACAGGTTTAAATAAGGGGATGTTACATAATTAAAATAACATTTTAAAAACGTAATGTAATGTATAATGCGAAAGCCATACTTGGAAGATGGATGCTCCATACGGAGTCCTCCAGGCATTGAGAAGGTTGTCTTTACCCGTGGACACGAACCATTTCCCACAGGAAGCGAATTTGAGGGACAAAACACAGCTTTCGTGAAGGTGTAGCTGATATTTGTCCGGTTTATTACAGTGAAGAACCTCTACGTTGCTGCTCTCCATTCTAAGGGGAAAAATAAACAATCAAGCGTTACAATACTTATAAAAGCTGTCATCATGTGCAATTATTATCTTAACGCAAATCACATATTTTTAACCTGATATTGAGTATAAAAATATGCAATACAGTCTGTGAGAGTTAACAAATTTAAAATAAATTTGAACTTGAAATAAATTTGAAAATAATTACAAAAAAATAATAAGAGTCATTAAAATAAACCACTGAAGGATATACAAAATTATAATAGGTTTTAATTTTTAACTATCATTAATCAATGCCGATTTTTCAAATAAAGATAATAAAGCTACATCATTAATAGTCAAACAATGTTCATGAAATATATTGGGTTTTCTTTTTCTTTTGTTTTTGACAGAGGAAAGAGTATTGAAAATTTTGAATTTTTTTTATTTTAATTAACTGTAACTGCAAGAGTAGGTCGTTCGATGAGAGGTAAGTATTAAAATTCGATTAAATTTAGAAAATAAAATATTGATGCTACACTTTTTTTATTTAATAGTTTCTAATTTTAGGAGAAAAAAAAAAAACATACAAAGAAATAATAATGAGAAATTTTCATGCATTTTTAAAGATGGTATGTGATTTTGGAATAAAATGACATTTTGTATATAACCAAATTATCCACTGTTTTTGTTTCATTCAATTTGAATTTTGCTATTAAGTTTTGGCTATTAAAGGAGAAAAAAAAATTGTCGTTGTTTACAATATTAGAAACAAATGATGCATTTTGAGCTGTCTCGTCCTAAAAACATACAAAATTTTATAATAATAAAATTGCACCGAAAGACTGGAGTTGTAAAGTAGTCTATAATCAATAAGTAAAAACATTGATTACTTATTATTATACAAAAAGTTTTGTTCGAAAATAGCCAGTCATTAATTGGCATGAGATAATTACATTAAATAAAACCAGGATATTTAATACAACAAGGATCAATTATTCTGATTATCTTAAATCGGAAATATTAGTTATTTGAAGTGTAGTCATTAAGGTTAGGGCTAAGGAGGAGACTGGGTCACGGAGTAGAACTTGTACCTCAAAAGCTGGGGAATTTAAATTAACGAAAGAAAGTATGTATAGGTAGGTTCATTTATTAAAAAGTGCATTGGACCATTTGGAAATGATGAAATTTAAAATGCTTTTTGGGAGATAGATGACTGGCAAAGGAATTGGCAAAAGCTTTTAGGAAAATACATAAATTTAGTATGTACAGAATTACTACAAATGTTACAATTTCATTCGGAAATTAAAAGAAAATACATAACATAATATGATTACGAAGTAAACTATATATATATATATTTCATATTGGCTAATACATTCCGTTGTCTTTTGCAGTGTGTGAATTTATTTTTTTTTAGCATTCACTGTAAAATATTGAAAGCGCAACGTGAAATGCTTTTTTTTTTTCCAGATTTAGCAACGATTTTTCTCTTTCAAAACTAAACACATACTTAAATATTTTAGGTACGCTTATAAATAAACTTTTTTTTTTTTTTTTTTTTTCGATATGCTTAGACTTTTTCTTTAGGTATGCTTACAAATAAACATTTTTTTTTTTTTTTTTTCAGAATAAAATTTTTCTTTCCAATATTTTTACCAAAATATATACATCATACATTTCTGAGAATTAATTACTGCAATTAAAAACATTTAGGAATAAGTGAACTTCCAAAAGGGAATTTTGGTTTTCCATACACTCTATTTTATAATTTATAATAGAACAGCCACTCTCAAACCTCTTTCAACAAAATTTGCTTCACGTTTTCAGTTATAGGTGTTATTACAAACTTGGTCAATTAATTCAGTAAAATATAAAATCTTCAAAAACAGTTATTTTAGTTTGTATGTTTAAAATTTTTGCTATTTTTTAAATTGCTAAGAATTTTTTCAACTGTTTATGAAACCTTTTGGAACAACCAGGGTTTGCATTACTTTAAAAACTTTTGAAAGACAAAGAATATCAAAATGTTATACATAGTATTTTTAATATTTTTATAGCATTTTTCCGTATAAATTAATACCGTTTAACTACCGTTACACGCGGCAATTGCATTATAATAGAAAATTACATTTAAATTCACCATAACAGATACAATGGGAAAAAATTCAATTAGAACAGTATTTTAAATTTTAATACTTTTTTGACATTTTTTTTAAGCAAAAGCCAGGAATTGTTTAATAAATATTGATAATTTATCTCTTCTTAATATGCTTAATCTATTTTAACAAATTGATTAATTTTTACTAAGGTCAGATCTTAACCAGCTTTCATTTTCAATCCTTCCTTTGAAGAGGAATTCAATCTGAATTTTGGTTTTAAAAATGCATTAAGAAAAAAAAAAAAAAAAAAAAAAAAAAAAATCGAATATTTGATCTATTTACTTTTGTAATGTTTCAACACTGCTATCAAGATAATGATAAAAAATATAAAAACAAATGCAAAATGTGTACTGGTGTAATATGCATATGCGTAAAATGTAATAATCAAAAATTAAAATAGAAATCAAAAGAATAGATACGTACCCGACGGCAAGCCATTCGCCAGTTGGACAGTAGCCTAGTGAAAATATTTGCGAGGTAAAATCGTGTTGCTGTAGTTGCCGACCCTAAAAGGTAAATAAATAAAATCAAAAAAGGAAACATAAACTAAGAAATCGATGAAAAGGCTCTTGATCACAAACTGAAGAATCAAAATGAGTAAATGATTTCTATTCACGATTTTCTGGTATTCAAGTTAATATTAAGCAAAAGGAAAAGAAAAAAAAAAAAAAAAAAACGAAGACAAATATGTACTGACCTCTCTGAGATCCCAAGATCTAACAGTATTGTCTAAGCCACCTGTCCATAATTTTGTGCCATCACTTGAGATGTCTATGCAACTAGCGCCATCTGTGTGACCTTGGAATTGCCTAAAATGTTTTAAACATCATTTATAAAAATTTATAGTAGGAATTATTACTTCAGATAGCGAAAAATATAAATATTTAACAATAAGAGCTGCTGCATAAAAAGCACTTTTTTTACATAAACAATTATTTGTAGCATTGTATGCTGGCATACATAATATAATATAACATAGAAAAATGTTTCTGAAAAAAATAATTCCGAAACTAGATAATGAGAAAAAAGAACAAAAACCCAAACATCTTCGTTTTGAAAAAACAAAAACAAACAACAACAACAACAACAAAAAAAAAAAAAAACAACATTTAAAAAGTCTCATTGATGGTTTTCATGTTGATTATAAATCTAAATTCAATACAATCCTACTTTCACCATTTCTGAGAAAAATTACATAAAATTAATGAATTTAACATAGCTTACCCGGGTCCCTTAAAATATATGCCAATAACAATTTATATTTTGCAGGAAAAAATACCCTGTTTCTCCGAATTAAATTGTATAAATTTGGGCAATTTGCCAATTATCAAGCTATAATAATATAAGTTGATTGTTTAGGTATAAGTTTAACATACACTCCAGACCTATTATGTTTGAGGCAATAAAATTGAAAAAAGTGGAATAAATAGATTTAACTATACACACTGTGCAATAACAATAATCATTTCTGAAAGTGTTTTTTAGATTAAATAAAAATAAGGTATTCAAACCGTGGGTGATTTGTAGCTCTACAGGTAATAACAGTGGATATTCTCATCAATAATTGGTATTAAATGTTCCTGCTTGGAGACCGGCTTTGTTCAGCAGAAATGGAAGACAGCAAAACATGCAAAAGTTGAATCAAAACAGACTATTCAAATCGTGATTTATTTGTTGAACTACTGGTAATAACAGTAAATATGTTCATCCATTTTTTATGTTAAATATCCCGAAATGGCAATTGGCTTTGCTCAGCAGAAATGTTTTGTTTAACAGAAATGTATATATGAGCACAATGAATTTTATTTCTCATAGTTGAATATTTTAATTGAAATTTAAACTTTTGGTTTTCACCTAAATAAAATCCGCCCAAAAGATTTTTGAATAAGTTATTCAAAAAGGGTAATTTCATGTCGAATGCATGTCAGTCACACATCTGGATAATTACACATAGTTAGTCACGCATAGGCATAGTCTTGCTATATCTCATTTGTTTTAGTTGCTGCCACTATATTATGCTAATAATTACATAACATTCGTCATGAAATTACCTTAAAATACGCCAGAAAGAATTGTTTATTTGTTTTATTTTACTTTTATTCAGACAAAAAAAAAAAAAAAAAAAAAAAAAAAAAAAGAAGATAATTAGGTAATAATAGACAAATAAGAAAAGTGAAATTATCATAGAAGTAAATTTACATTAAATAAATATACCTGACTAGATTCTGGTTGTGAAGGTCCCAGACAGCAATGTTACCATCGCTACAACAGCTGAAGCACACTTTGGAATCGGGACTGATGGCCAAAGCGTAACAAGCTGGAGCGTTGGAGGTGAGCTCTGCTTTGATACGAGGGGTAGGCTGGAAGTAAAAGGAAAATCTAATGTTAATAAATTTCTTTATGATTTTTTCGAATCTTTTTTTAAAATGAATAGACTTTGGTTTTTATGAAATTTCACTTAATAAATAGTTTTCATTTGTGATCTTGCAGCTTTTTAATGAAGTGTATTGACAACAAAAATAAGTAAATAAATTAATAAAAGGATGTTGAACAACACGTCTTTTCACCAGAATTTGTCAAATTAGTAAACAGAGGTTATATTGTTATCAATGCTAAAGAAACTGATAATACATTTTGTTTAAAATACTGGCAATAACTCAAAAATGTTTAAGTTTGTGTTCGGGCATTAAAAAAAAGGTAATATTTTAATCAAAAGAATGTTTCATTCATATTGTTAAATAATTGTCATAAAAATGTTATTGTTAAACAATTGTTATAAAAATATATTAAAAAATACATTCTGTATAAAAACTTACCGTTCAATACAGTTTTAACCAGGATATTATCATAATGTACAATTTTGTGAATAAACTACATACATTTAATTTGGAAGTTTGTTTATTTTAAACAAATTTATGTATATAATATATTATACGTATATAATATATACAAACATGAATGCTAAATTTCTGACTTGAATCTTTTTTACCAATGACTTTCTCAAAGACTAAATGACTTGGATTTAAATCCTTTATACCAATCGATAGAATTTTTTTTTTTTCTGAGTCTGACTATGTACTTAACTCAAAATCGACATTTTTGGACTTAAATCTTTTATACTTATCAGTACAGATTTAACCAATGAAAACTATTAAAGAAATACATAAAACAATTATACATAAAAAAAAAGTGTATTAAAATTTTCCGATTGTCAAAGAGGTCTAAAGTTAGCAACTATGTTTAAAACGTTTCCGATAGTTAGAATCTGCTGTTATTTGTGAATAAAATAACATTAAACTCAGCATACAGAGAGTCCTTAAAATATTTATACAAAGTTCACAAGACAGTCCAGAAATTTTGAAGCAGCCGAAGCAATTTATTAAATTTAATTTGAAAGACAATAAAGTTTGAATGGAGTTGAATTCTTGAAATAAATTTTAGAAAACAGAGCAAATCGATTCTTATCAGATACCGGTGAAACCTTTGCGTTAATTGGGAAGGAGGACTTTCTTTCGAAATTTCAAAATGGCCAGGTCATCTGAGAGCTCTTAACGAGAATGGAAGATTCCTTCCACTGAATAGACATTCTTCATTTCCAGGAAAGTCATTTCATCAAAAGTTAGATTTTTAACAATTGGCAGCATGAATATCAGGCGTCCGCTTTTAATGAAGAGAGACATCTGAGAAAGGATAATCTGAATAATAAGATCTATGCAGGTACATAAATTGCAGAGTGCGAGTAAAAGTACAGTAGGCAGCAAAATTATTGAAGCGCTAGCAATAATTCGTACTTAAAAGATGAGCGCCTAATACTGTTTTGTTAAGTAAATATTTGTCTAATCATGATCTTAATCTTTATGCTATTTATAAAAAATAAGTTGATGATAAATAATTATAAGATAAAGAACTTTTTATAAACCATGTTTTTAAATTTTCTGTTGAATCATAGCTATAGAACTAACTACATTAGCACTTTATCAACGCGTATTGTTACGAAATTGTAAATAATTGTATTTATTTTTGTATAAATTCTTTCAAAGAGGCTTAGTAAGTTGATAAAATGTCAATTTTCTGCATTTCCAGCTCTTTTTCGCGTTAAAATAGCTTAATTTCCCCTTTAAAACGCATTAAAAAGCTCCTATATGTAGGTAATGGATTTGGTGCCAAGTCTGGCGACATTTGCCCTTGGCGACTTTTTTGGCGAGAAAATCTTTATTATCGATATTCCAAAGATTGACGTTCTAATGTGATTGGTTAAAGAGTTATGGGAAATTTAAAAAAAAAAAAAAAAAAAAAAAGTTGGTTTTAAAAATAAAATATTAATTCTTTCAGAACAACATATATTTGCATCATGAACTACATTAGAACTTTATCAATGTGTAGAAAATCTTTAAAGTGATAATGACGTCAATTTTTGCCAGATGCATAATTTAACTTTTTACAATTTTTTAACGCTCACGTTTAATTAAATGTATTTATTTTTATGTCGAAAGAAAATGAACTCGTAAATTTGTTTTGGCAGCAATTAAATTATAGCTAATATTTTAATGACTATTTTTATTGCTATTAGGAGCTTATTATTTTCACATTTTAATTAATTAAAAGAAAACTATTCGAAAATCGGACTTCGAAGTATTGTGTTGTCACCAGGTTCTGAGCTACTGTGAAAGTTTCAAATGTCTAGCAAGTTAGGGAAGTGTGCTTCTATAATTTTGCTGCCGACTGTAGAGAGTAGGATTTGGTAGAGAAATATGTATTCGGAATATAACGACAATGTTTGTATAGTATTTAAAAGAATTCATTCAAAACAATCTTATCAAAAGCACGTTTACTGAAATAGGAAGAGAAAAAAAAATCATTAATTTTTATTTTGCACGTAGAAACATTGAAATCTATATATGTCTAGAACCAAATTTATTTGGGTATATGTGTTACAATATAAAATACAGTCGAACCGCGTTAAGGTGAATCTCAAGGAGAATAAAACATTTGTTCTTGCTATCAGTAACTCAGAAACTAATTTTCACTTTGACGGGGATTCTGGAAACAGTTCATGTTAAAATTAATTCACATTAAGCGTGTTCACGTTAACGAGGTTCTACTGTATATTTATGCGTGGCGTGTGTATAATAATGTTTATTCTAATATATTTATGTGTATGTAAAAATATTTATATACAACATATTTATGTGTATATGTGCAATAATATTTATATATGTGTTAAGGCGGATTTCTATAATATCACGAACTTAAAAACACATTTGCATGAATACATCTAATGTAAATGTATAATTTTATGTTTCTAGTTTCAAATTAATTTTATTTTATATTTTCTGTACAGTTTCTCCCAGTGATTCGACAATTAGTGCTTTAGTTCATGATGCTTTATAAACATTGCAGATTCATAGCTGCCAGCATAGGAGAATAAAAATAACAAAGATTTTATAAGCTACATTTTCCAGCCTAGACAACATTGATGGGTTTCTGATATATGACACTATATAATAGTTTAATCCATGACTTAAATTATCAAAAATCTATATGCACAAGGTAAATTAGGAAATTAAGTAAAAATCTAGTAATTATTAATTAAAAATAGTGCTATGAATTGAAATGCATGAGCGTTCTTTTCAGCAAAAGCAAAAATTTTGCTTGAAAAATCGAAGATTTGTTGATGTTTTGAATGAATTATAGATATAACTTTAAAGTATTCAGAATAAGGGAGAAATGTATGAGAATAACGAAGAGCGAGAAACAGTCCCAAAATAAGGGAGCCTCTCTTGAAATAAGGCAGAATTGGCAACTATGAGATACTAGTTAACTGTAGAGCGACTAAGGCGCACGTTGAAAAATGATCATTTCATTTCATTTCATTTATTTCTAACTTCAAATAATTCATTTGCTAGCAAGTCCGTGCGAAAATTTCGCACTTTATTTATCTCTTTGTTACCTTTAAAATATAAAATTATTATTATTATCTTATAGACGTCAATTTTTCATATGCATGAGCAAATTTAATATTTAATATATATATATATTCACGTGAAAGTATATTTTATTTTATGTTAAAAAAAATGGCAACAATTAAAAATTTAAATGTCTATTTTAAAACTATATCTATTTTCATATTTTAATTAATTTTAAAAAATCTAATCAAAAATTCGTTACAAATAAGGTACCAAGTGAAAGGGGAAAATTTTCTGAATCCGTCGGCTTTAAACAGTTTATCGATCGGACAATTAGATCTTTTAAAATTAACTAAAGTATGAAAATTAGGTGGCAACTTGCGTTCACACACAGACAGGTCAGTCAGCGATGAGCGTAACTATATGTGCTGATTATCTGTGCTAATAGTTTGTTAAGATCACTCAATTTTACGATTTAAAACATTCAAGAAAATATTTAATTTTTTACTTAAAACTACAAAGAAACTAATTTAATATATAATTTTAAGTATATAATTCGATTTAATGATATCTATTAAATTCATTTGCGTCATTTCAAAAACATTTATTTTATACATTCTCTATAAGTGTATGTTTTTACGTGTTAATCATATTTTAAAAAAGTACTCCAAACAATATTTCATCTTTTTTTTTTTTTCTTTCTTTAAAGAACATGTAGTAAGTTTATAATACTCCGCTCTCTTCCTGCGTGTGAACTCAAAGATTAAATTCATCTATTTTACAAAAGCTTACTGTTTCTCCAAGTTTAATTAGGAATATAATTAAATGGTATAATGAAATTTGATTAACTACGCGAGTTTAAAACTCATTTACTGAGTGTGTTTTGACCTTTGAGAAATGTACTTTGTTTTACAAGCTTAAATTGAAAGAAAGAAAGAAAAAAAAGTTTACCAGATGTACAAGACAATTAAAGAGTAGAGTCGAGAATACTTCTTTAAATGTCTTTTAGTTTTCTTTTTCCAAAATTTTTAGCTCGGAATTTTCCATTATTTTTTTTAGACGCTTTTACAAGTGTTTGTGATTTTAAATAAGTGCAATTACTAAAATGAGAGAGGAGTAACAAAAAACGTACAAAAAGGTTCTTCTTTTTTTCCTTTTCTTTTTTGTAAAAAACTTAGTACAAACACGTAAGAAAATTACTCTTTTCCTACCATTTTTATTAAGAGGCATACAATTTTAAGCTGAACGTCACGGAAAAGAAGAAAAAGAAAAAAAAAGGGGGGGGGAAGAAGAAATAAGGAAAATTCTATTTTTCGTTTCTGGTGGTCTCATCATTAGAAGTTGCATAATGATACCAGAAATTTCATTGTTTAACTTGAAAAAAAAAAAAAAAAAAAAAAAGGTAGTTACTTGCTGTATATTTCAGAAATTATTTAATTTAAGCATGCATTTAAGTGAAAAAAAAAAAAAGTTGATATTTTTTAGAGTTTTCATTTTACAACAGAAGCACGCACGATAGAACTAATTATTTTTATAATCTCGGTAAAATAAACATATGTTTGTAAGAAAACTGAAAAAGCTTTTATAACGAATTTAGTTCTAATAAATGTTTAACGGGTTACGTACCATATACAGGATGATCAATTTAAAAGAGTACCTTTGGTTTTTCTTATTACCCTTAAATCTGACGGATGTGGCAACTATTGTAACACTGAACTATAATTGCTTGAACCTTATTTAAGTGTGGGAGACAATTTCCAAAACTGTTGGACTGTTACAACTTTATTTGTGAGGTAAAACAGAAATGGAGACGCACAATTTTTTTTTAATCCTGTAATATTTTTATTTATGAAAAACAAAATTTAATTAAAAAATTTTACATTATCATTCCTACATTATATTTACATTACATTATCATTTTTACATTATCATTTCAAAGGCTTTTCCAGAGAAGTCCTGCAAACATCGATGAATTAAAACAGATCATAACTGAAGAAATCTCGTCAATAACACCAACAATGCTGTGAAGTGTGTCAAAAACCTGGTTCGACGTGTTCATGTTTGCATTCAAAATGGTGGCGAACATTTTCAGCATTTTCTGTGAGGAATGATAATGTAAAAAAAATTGAATTAAATTATGTATTTCAAAAATAAAATTATTACAGGATTAAAAAAATTGTGCGTCTCCATTTCTTTTTTACCTCACAAATAAAGTTGTAACAGTCCAACAGTGTTAAAAACTGTCTCACAAACTTAAACAAGGTTCAAACAATCATATTTCAATGTTAGAATAGTTATCACTTCCCTCAGATTTAAGGGTTATAAGAAAAACCTACGGATACTCTTTTTAAACTGATAACCCTGTATATATATATATATTAAAAACTTTTTCAAACATTGCACTAGATGAAATCAAGTATCACATGAAGAACTAGAAAGAAATGAATAATTTTAGACCTATGGTCACTAAGCCTAATATGTAATGAGTTACTATTTTGACCAATATATTCCACGTGACAATCATTACATTTCAAAGAATATATGACATAGAAAGCTCTTACAAAAAATTACCGAATTAGAGGAGTTTTTTTATTTGTGATTTATCAGCATAAATAAAAGCTAAATCACTATCAAACAAAAACTAAAGCCAAAATAAAGTAAATCCATGAGGAAATTAATTTATAATATTGAAATGCTAAAAATAATATGATGTAAAAACAATGCAAAAAAAAGAGAATTCAAACCAACATGAAGATAATATTTAAAAAGAAAAAATATATACATACATAACAGTACGATTTGTCTGGAATATTTTCCGAAAGTTTCAAGGCAATTGGAGTAAAATTCTAAAAGTGTGAGCACTTAGAAATTTCCCACATTAGGTTTGTTCTATTTCCCACTTAAAACTTTTTTTTTTTTTTTTCCTAAAAATACTATTTTTAATGCGGTGGACACGATTTCTAAAAAATTAATTTACTGATCTTACTGGAATTTTGCATACTTTTTAAAAATAGAATTGACCTAGTCTTTGAACGAAGTTTTTTCTTTTTCTTTTTTTCTCAATTACATTTATTTTTGCAAGGCTATACCTGGGGTAAAATGATCCGTAAATTATAGTGTTTTAGCATATACTTGTAATTCTGTAAAAATTCGAAATTCTTTCTTTCTCTTTTTTTTTTTTTTAAATCCTTCGTACGAGCTATACATATCTCCTAACAAAAAAAAATCTGTTTTTTTAGTTTCAAATAAAGTAATCATGAGTTATCCTGATAACCGCGAAGACACTTTTTTTTGTAGGGTCACCGAAAACTGGGTCCCACTGACATGTATTTTCTAAATTTTTTAATGAACATTTTCTAAAATATCGTTTAAATATTGCTGGTTTACATACTTATAATTTTGAATACAAAATTTTACCGCTTTAATTTATATTTTTAGTTAAAGATTATTTTGCTGTCAAAACTTGAGAACCTGATTACAGGATGGCTTTGTATGCTGTTTAAAAATTTTCATATTATCTTATACTATTAAGTGAGCAATATTTGTATATATATATATGTATATTTCACTGTTCTCGAAAACGGTAGCTCGGACGGTCACGTGATTTAACACAAAGGTGCCCTCCGTAGGGTCATTGTGCACATCGAAGTCAGATTTTTGAATTTTTGATTTGTTTTCTTTTAATTAATAAAAATATGAAAATAAAACCTCCCATTTCTATAATGAGGCAGAACGGAGAATCTTAGGAGAGATTTGATTGGTTTATTTGATTTTCATTGATTTGAGTGTATTTCACATTGAACAACAACTACGTTATGAGGAATTACAAGAGATTTGAATGGTTTATTTGATTTTCATTGATTTGGGTGTAATTTACGTTGAACTAGAGCTACGTAATGAGGAATTACGAGAGATTTGATTGGTTTATTTGAGCGTATTTTACGTTGAACTAGAGCTACGTTATGAGGAATTACGAGAGATTTGATTGGTTGATTTGATTTTCATTGATTTGAGTGTATTTTACGTTGAACTAGAGCTACGTTATGAGGAATTACGAGAGATTTGATTGGTTGATTTGATTTTCATTGATTTGAGTGTATTTTACGTTGAACTAGAGCTACGCTATGAGGAATTACGAGAGATTTGATTGGTTTATTTGATTTTCATTGATTTGAGTGTATCTTACGTTGAACTAGAGCTACGTTTAGATTTTATTTAAAAATATTTGAATTTTTAATATTTGAATTTTTAATATTTTAGTATTATGCGACTTTTACAGAGAACAAATTACGATTGGCGCCGCAGGTGCCCGAGAGCATGTTTTTTGGTAAAAATTTTCATGGGTCTCTGGCCAGCTAGCTGGTGAAGCCAGCTAGTAAAATATTAATAGAAGATTATTTTGGTTTTAAATCTGAAGAAGTTTATTATAATATACTACCCAGTATGCTGTATAATGAATGTAATTTTAATAAATTTTATATTTATAGCTGAAAGTTTTGATTTAAAAACTAAAGAAGCGAATTACAGGACAGCCTTGTATACTATATAACGAATATTGCTTTAGCAAATGTTCAAAATTATTGTTTTAGTTGAAGATTATTTTAAAGCTAAATAAACTCATTATAGTGTGGGCCAGATAAAGATCTGCACGGGCCTGAAATTTCAGGCCCAGACCTGCTCACATAGAAGCAATCTCGGCCCAGTCCTGCCCAAAGTAAAAGAGAAAATATAGGCCCGCGTTCGACGCGGTCCGCAGTAAAAATAAATGTAGGCCCGGCCCGGCCCGTACGTTAACAATCTTGGCCTGGTCCGGCCCAAAGTAAAAGTAAAAATATAGGCCAGATCCGAGCCCGGCCCGAAGTAAAAGCAACAAAAGGGACCAAGCCTAGTCCGACCTGGTGTAAAAATAAATTTTAATTTAGTAGTATTCACATTAACTTAAAATTAGAATGTAATAAAAAGAGTAAGATGTACATTCTTAAATCTTTACATATAATTTCATAATTTGAATCTACTTTCTCAAATATGTAAATTATTTCATGAAGGTAAATTTGCATCTTTGAAATTTTGAAAATGTAAAAAATATTCGTATGTTACTTTATTGTCAGTTTATGATAGGATATATATCAAAATTAAAAAACTCAGTCAATCTGAATTTCTGAATTAACTAGATTGGAATCGAAACAACTTAAAATCAGATAATATTGAAGAGTACTAAGTAGTCTTATGATTGCAATTTTATTATGTCATAAATGCTTTTTAAATTTTAACTTGTCAATTATTTTGACAACTAGACATCAACAGTCGTGCCCAGAGGTGCCAAGTTATTACGGATTGTCCGTAACCCTCATAACGAAATTTTTAAATAGTATTTTTTTTTTCTGCGATTAAATAGGACGAAGATTACTATCTCTAAATTGTGGTATGAAATTGACTTTTCGTTCGTAGTAATTTGACGCCTCTGGTCTTGCCACAACTTATGAACAGAGACTTTTGTACGCAATATATATCACACAGTAAAAATAATTATTTAAAACTCGGAAGATATTAATTAAAATCAGCATTCATATCATAATACTTTAAGAGTGCAAGAGTTTTTATGGAGTTCAGCTGAAAGAAGAGATGAAATGCGGAAGAGTTCAACTGGGAAAGGAGATGAAAGCCGGACGAATCCAGCAGAAAAAGGAGATGAGAACTGGACAAGACGTCTTGAAAGAGATTCAATTATAGCCCAAGGGGAGGACACTTCGGTGTTTTGGAAACCCTGAGCAAGACTAAAGAACGCTTCTTCTGGGATCGACTTCGAAGAGATGAAGAAAAGTAGTCTAGGGAATATCAAGCATATGGAGCGAGAAAGGGACCAAACATTCTAACTAGGGGTCGTAGTCGTAAGCACCGTTATAACGTCGGCGCTAATTTTAAGAGAATCGCTATGGAATTATTAGGATCGTAACTGAGACTTCCAAAGGTAACCTATACATTTTTGGGAAAATGGACTATTACAGAAGATGGCTGAAACTGTTCCCATACCGAACAAGAAGCGTTGACTGTTGCAGATATCTTGGAATACTGAAGATTCGGACGACGGCTTTGTATTCTGAGTCTGATGGGATGTTTGATCTCTATTTATCCATTTCCAAGAATCATACTGACTGGGACTTAAACCTTCTGATGTGTCTGCCTGCCTACAGAAGTACTCTGCACGAAAACCCGCGAAGGATGCCATCCGAAATGTTGTTTGGACGAACACTTCACTTGCCTTGTGATATCCTGTTTTGACGACCATGCGATATACTTTCTTCGCCTAATGACTACCCACAAGATTTAGAGGCACGTTTGGGAAGCGTACATGAGTTCCCCAGAGAAAGGGTTAACTTGGTCAATGATCAAGCCCCACTTCCAAAAGGCATAAATAGGAGTGAGTCGACTTCTGAGAGAGTGTGTGTAGTCACTGCGATTCAAAGTTGATCAGAAACCTATTCTGAACGATTGCAATTTAGAGACTGTGCTCCAAGCGACTGAATTTTGTTGTGAGCTAGCTAACATTTCTGCTCTAGAATTTAATATTATCTGCTTTACTCCTGTGGAACAAGTAACTTTCTTTGGACTGCCACCACAGTATTCTATAAATTAGCAGTACTATTGAACTATTTCGAATATATTCTTTGTAATCACTGATTTGTTGTATTGATTTGAGAAGTACACTGGATACAGAGCATTCATCGACTAGAATCTGCCTACTGCTTTAAGAACTATTTTCTCACATAAGAAAGTCGACAAGTTTTTCGTAACAATATACTGTATAACAAATGTCGTTTTAATAAATGTTTATACTCTCCGTAGAAGATTGTTTTAATTTGAGTACTGGAACAGCTCATTACAGCACGGCCTAATATCCTGTAGAATCGTGTATACTAAATAGGTTTCTTTTCTTTTCTTTTTCTTTTTTTTATGAAAATAAGATTTTAGTTAAAGCTAAGCAGAAAAAATAATTTTTTAAATATGATAGTATAATTAATTAAATTATTATAAAGGAGTTAGTAGCGACATATAATGCAGATTCGCTCGTCTATTCACTTTTCTTATCAACTTTCGCTCCTTTTAACGTAATATGTATTCAACTATATATTTTTAATTCAATGTCGTTTTAACTTGATAACAATTTAATATAACACTAAATTTTAAATTTATAGAAATGCTCATCATATAGTACGACCCATTATATCATAAATTCATTTGTAAGTAAGTATTACCAGTTTTTAGGAAAAATGAGATCCTGGTTCAAACTAAACAGAAATAAATAATTTCTTAATGTGTTTAGAAACCTAATTAAATTACTAAAAACAGCTTTTCTTCAACAGTCAATTGCAGCAGAAAATATAGATTCGTATGTCTATCAGTGAGGATCAAAATTGTGGTGAGATGTTTCCGCCCTATTGCTGAATACCACCGTCACCAACAGCCCACAAAGCATCTTTAGAGCGACGTTGATGAACCCAATCTAATTAACCGTCTATTGTCTTTTCAATACCAGACCGTCACCAACAGCCCACAAAGTATCTTTAGAGCGACGTTAATGAACCTAACCTAATTAACCGTCTATTGTCTTTTCAATACCAGACCGTCAACAACAGCCCACAAAGTATCTTTAGAGCGACGTTAATGAACCCAACCTAATTAACCGTCTATTGTCTTTTCAATACCAGACCGTCACCAACAGCCCACAAAGCGTCTTTAGAGCAACGTTAATGAACCCAACCTAATTAACCGTCTATTTCCTGTCAACTTCAAATATCACCAAGTCCAAAACCTGCCAATGAATTTAAATTAAGTTATTCATTCAAAACATTTCCTACTTATACAGCCACTGATATCCATTAGACATCTAAATGACATCCAAATGATCCATAAAAGGTACAAAACATCTAAAGAATGTCCATTAAAAGTTCTGGATATCTTGTACTCATTAAAGATATCAATTAGATGTTTAAATACAGACGAAATTTAGACGTGACTTTTTCGATGTCTAATAGATGTAACATGTTAGATCAAAACAAGATTTAGATATTTCCAATATCTGTTAGATCTAACAAGTCCAGTTATTGGATATTTGGAGGTTTATCGGATATGTAACAGACACCTAATGGATGTAAAAAAGACTGACATTTGTCGTGCTAATACATACAGAAAAAAAAAGTTCTCAGTTGACAATACAGAATTGACTAACCCAAATAGCTGACTAGAAAACCTCAGTTAAAAAGTGTACTAGCTGAACTAGTCTCCAAAACAATACCCCAGACTAGGAAGGTTAATATTATCAGATATAGCTGTCTTAACTGATAATATTAACCTTCTTAGTCAGGAGTTTTGTTTTGGAGACTAGTTCAGCTAGTGCACTTTTTAACTCAAATTTTCTAGTCAGCTGTTTGGGTTAGTCAATTGTGTATTGTCAATTGACAACTTTTTTTTTTTTTTTTTTTTTTTTCTGTGTGTAGATATCTGTAGGATATTTATAGAATATATTTTTTATTTTTATTTCAGACTAACCCGAGATTGTCACCATGCGGATCAGATTGGATCCGGGCCTGTTTTTTTTTTTTTTTTTTTTTTTTTTTTTTTTTTTTATGACTAGGCCTGTGGCTGGAATTTAGGTACTTGCAGATCTCTGTTATCTTATACTAAGTGTCGCCAACATAAACAAGAGTGTTAGAAAAGGTTGTAGTTCTTAGTCAACGTGAAAGTAATAAATAAACTGGTATGTATTTTTTTGTTTTAAGAATATTATAAGAGATAGATACTGAATAAGCAAGAGATAAAAAAACTGTTTCGAAATTTGAAAATTAAGTATTGCTTTCGCTTGAATTTACTTCAGTGTTCTATGTAAATAAATTAGGTTAAGCTAATTAGGAATTTTAAGTAATTAAACTAACGAGTAAGAGACTAATTGAAATCTATTTCGTCACCTGCAATAACCATTGTATTATTTGACAATAAGCGAACGCAATCTAAGACTTTAAATATGAAATTATTTTCCAGAAACATGTGAAACATTCTGTTGAAATAAATTTGGAAATCATTTTAAGTGTTATTATTATTATTATTCAGTTATAAGCAGTCGAATTAAGAAATACCGAATAATGGTTTATTTGCCTTATTACAATATAAATATTTTACCTTTACGGTGAAATTGCATAAACTAATATTAAATTTCGTATGTAAGATTTCTTAATTACAATCAGTTAATGAACTTATTTTAACTTTACAATTCATAGAAACCAAAAAACACAGTGTTAAATCGGAAATTAGAATTAAAAACAGTAATGGAATTTCATAATTATTAATAAATCCGATTCTTTTCATCTTGCCGAGCAATTGCGAATCATTAAGTGTATTATTGGAAATTAAATTCGCTGAACGAAAGATAAATTTCCACCGCTTTGTATTTTAGAGATACGCCAGCCATCTTAATGTACTAGATTGAAGTAAGTTAGTGAGTTAAAAGCTTTACAGGTAAAATAATAATAATAAATAATAATAGAATTCATTAAAGTATTAATGATTAAAACAATGCAGATTAAAAAAACAAAACAAAAATAAAACATACTAATGGAATAAAAAGTCGCATCACTTAAATCAAAAAAGTTTAAAAAAAGAATAAAAATTAATTTTTTAATTAATGATGAAATGGAAATCAAGCCATTAGATTGGAAGAAGAAGGAAAACTGATTAATTTGTAATTGTACTAATGTAATATATATATATATATATATTTATACATTTTTTTACATTTTGTAGCAAAAAAAGATGTCTAATTATAAAAAACATACACTAACGAAACAATAAAAAATTTGGTCTATACTTTTTTTTCTTTTTTAAATGAATGAATCTTCAATTTCACATAGTCTTTAATTAAATTTAATAATCGTTAAAAAATATCTAAAATTTATTTAAAAATGAAATTAAATGTTTTTTTCTTTTTTTTTTAAATCTATAATCAGAATTTTAAAAAGAAATACTAAATTAGACACTGAAAGATCAGGAGGGAATAGGAACAGGAAGGGGGAAGGGAAGAATGGTAGGAAAGTAAAAGGTTTTAGCAAAGACCTCTTGCCACCCTGGAAAAATTAAAAATACCTTTAAGTGCCTTAGTAACTGAAATATTGTCTCTAGCGCCCCAATAAATCAACGTAAAGTCACTGGGACAAACCCAAACCCAAATGGTCACAAGCGTCACTGAAAATACATGACCAAAATTTGACCTTTTTAGCTAGTTGCATAATATATATATATAGATAGATATTGTAAATATAATTTGGTGACTACAGTTTGTTGTTCCGTCACATTACCTTTGTGAGGCCTCACCAGGACATAAAATTGAAATTCAATAGTTAAGTAATATTTAAAAACACTAATCAAATTATGCTGAAATAAGCTCAACACTTTTTAAGTTTCATAATGAATTTGTAACGAAAACAGTGTCGCATTTGACAAAATTTCCACCGTTTGGTTTTTGATAGATTTATAAGTATTAGAAAATCTATGAGTTACAGAAATTTCACACTAACGTTGTGACGCAAAGAATATATATCTCACAACAGAGTTTTTATGGTGTTATTTTTATGAATTTCGTAAATAGTTATAGTTATCTCGGCATCTATGAGCCAGGATTCTTCTAAACTTAACTTTATCGGTGTGACGTCATGAAAACCTTCACAGGAAAAACTGCAATATTCTCCTGTTTATATTTATATTCTGTATGGCGAAATGCTTATGCTGTATGGGAGAAATTCACAGGGAAATGGATAATGGTAAACCAACTGGGTTAAGCAATCAAAGTTTAGCGTCAAACACACTAAAACGGCAGAGTTCATTGCTTTGTATAAATCTCAGATTGAATTTTTAATTAGATTAAATTAAAAAAAGATGCAGTTTTGCAATTCCTCCCAGTGGATATTACAGTTGCACCTTTGACTTTGTTGAGTAAATGACATCTGATTTCATTGATATGCAGCAAATTATTATATCTCTGATACAAATGCTCCATTTACATTATTTGCTTTATGTGGCCATGCTTGCTGCGATTCAATTCTATTGAATCGCAAGGAGCCATGGTGTGGCCAAAGCATTCAAGAGATTTTTAAAAGATTCTGTAGTTGAAATTATTAGCATAATTATTCAAGGCATTTTAGTGTTAGTCAGTTATTATATGTATATGTCATAAAATAGCATATGTCGATGTTATAGTGACTTAATTTAAAATTATATTCCATGTCAGGTAATGGCAAATAGTCTCACAATTTATGACACGTTTTGGTCACAGTCATAGACCGATTATAATATTGGACGAGACAATGGCAATCTTTTTCAGTGGCAAAGATCACTCATGAAAAAGTCACGTGACTGCTTGAAAAACAGCCAACATTGAAATTTGCTCGCCAAGCTCTATACTTTGCTTTCTCTTACGCAGACGATATATAACCCCTTTTTTTTGTGAAAGTTCTTTTTAAAATTTTTATTTCCCTTTAAAAGATTGTTTTGAATCTAAAAGAAATTTTATCGCAAGCAATATTGATTATATGTTCTGTAAAAAGCCCTAAAGTTATGTAAACGGAGAATTATATTTTACAGGTAAGATTTTTTTTATATTTTATTATTTCGCCCTTTTTAAGTAATTATTTTTGTAAAATGCTTATAACTGAAAAATTTAATTCTTTAAATTAAATCAGTTTAAATATATTATACCATATATTAATTTCAAGAAATTCCATGATTATTTATGGGAGTTAAAGCGAGTATAGACAGACAGACAAATCGAACTCATAAACACCTTTGAACTTTGTTGAAAAATATTAATAAGAAGGTAAAAATAAATTTCCGCAGCTGTAGTGTTTTAGACAAGTTTTCATTGCTGTATCTTTTAATAATAATAATAATAATAATAATAATAATAATAATAATATTTATATTCAAAACAAAAAATCGCCAATAACGCGATAAATAGCAAAGAAGGTAACCTTTTACCAGTAGTCAGCTGTTTCATCTTTGCCACCTTTTCTTATATTCCCTTAATAATTTCCCTTTATTATCGATATGGAATGCTCCGTCCACTGTTATAATAGGTCTATGGTCACAGTGTATAGAATGGTAAAATGATTCCTTCCTCTTTCTAAAACAATCTCTTCCTGGCTTACGAGTAACATTTTTTTTTATTTATCGATTTAACGTCAAGAATAATTGTTGTTCAAATTCAAATTGAAACACTCATTAATATTTCAGTTTCTTATGTCATCATTTCAGGACAAGGTACTGACAAACTGATATTTTGTACAAAAGGTTATTTAGCATTCATTTCTTAACACATGTATTAAATTCAACTTGAATACAAACAGATAAAACCGTTCACCCTCAATCCCATTTCAGTTTTCGTTTGGCGTATTTTATGAAGTGACAGATTCACATTATTATACATATCATGGCGAAAAATTATAATACTATTTTGGAGTGAAGAAATAATATATGATATTTGATATATGTACTAGAATACTGAAATAATCTCATTATTGTCTGTGGTTATAAATTGTGAAATTTAAGCTGCCAAATTAAAAAAAAAAAAAAAAATGTTGAATTTACCGAATCATAGAAAATTATGCTTCATACAAATAAATAAATAAAAAAGGGTGAAAAGCTTTAACTAAACCATATTATAGATATAAAAAATTATGGTTATATTTATTTTTTTATTTTTTTGTTTCTTTTCTTTTTTTTTTCAATTTCTTATATCAGAAAAAAAAAATGCAGAAAAACCTTCATTGTTGAGAAAATATATATTCCACTGAAAAAAAAATAAATAATAAAATAAATAAATAAATAAAATCTACACATTAATTAAATTTATTAAAAAAAAAAAAAAAAAAAAAAAAAAAAAAAAAAAGTACAAAAAATATACAACTATATTTTTCTAAAAGAAAAGAAAAAAACATAGTTTTTAAATAGTAAAGACTAAAAATGTAAATCATAAAAAAATAATATTCACGATTACACAGATACGTTCTTTCTAAAAAATACAAAAACGTAGACCTAATACAATAAAAACAAAAAAAGAACCGAAAAGCAAGTTAAAAAAAAAAAAAAAAAAAAAAAAAAAAAGCATACAATGAATATCACAGAGAAAAAAAATTGCAAAATAATAAAACAGAATAAAAATGTCTTAATTTACAATATCATTTCCTCACCATTATTTATTCATAATATTACTAATGAACTTACCACATTCTACATAACAAACAATTATAAATTAAAAAAATATATATATATCCATAAAGAAATACTTTACAAACATTTAAGCTATCACATAATACCATTTAGTATGAATGTGTTTGGATACAAACAATAATAAAAAAAAAGTAATACGCTATTAATTAAAGAAGCGATGTTGGTACACCAATTAACAAAGTGTTGGCGCAAAACCTCAGCCATAACACCACAAAATCTTAACAACAGGGTCTTATTTCAGAGTATCACTTTCCTGCCTCGTTCATTAAGTTCATTAACAATTGGGTCATTAACTAATTTGGTAGTTGGCCCCTCTGAGAACAGAATGTTTCAAAATCTTGAATCTATTGCTTTCCATTAGTCAGCTAATGAGCATTTTAATCGCTGGATTAAAAACACCCTTTTACTCTAATTAAAGCAATTAATCCGGGAAAGAAAGGGGAAAAAACACTCTCCTGAAATGCAACTTCGTTATGCTCCCTCTTTTTTAACCCACCCCATTCATTAAGGAGTCCCTTTTTATTTAATTAAGCGTTTACACTTTGTCGAGCATTATTTCAACATTTTTTTTTTCTTACTTTGTTCAAATATTTTTTCCCCTTTCGTTTTTTAAGGAAGCTTTTTTTTTTTCCCATGAAGTTTTCTGTGAGCGCCGAAATCTGGTGCGCGTGCGTAATGGAGCAGAAATGCGGCAGCGGATAAACTGTAATTAATCAAATAATCGCCAGGTTTTTATTAGTGATAATTAAGATGATGGTTTACATGAAAAAATTAAAGGGTAAACGGAAAGAAGAAGTTGGATTCGTTTTCCCAGGAGGCAGTTTGCATTTCTTAAGGTAATCAGTTTCACAACTTTTTCTCTCTGACTTTTTTTTTTTTTTTCCTTCTCTTTTGCGTTTCTTTTTGTTTGTAATTTATATATTTTTTTAATTTCCCATACTTCATATTTTTGCGGTCATGCTTCACTCTCTTTTAATTTAACGGTTAATTATTCAGTTGATGATCTGTACGCTTGAGTTTCTGAACTTTTACAGCTAGCCAAAAAAAAGAGTTAAATATTTTCTTAACATCACTGAAGCGTTTATTATTTAATAATCAAATATATAAAATTTTATCAAAGGTGAAAAAAAATTTAAGCCAATATTTATTGACTGTTTTGTTTTTTAAATGATTTCCTGGAAATAGAAATACAATAAATTGATTCTTATTTACTTTAGTTCTTATTAAAAAATATTCTGTAACTCTTGATTTATTTAAGTAAACTAAATATTTTTGGTTTTGTCAATTGAATTAATGAAACAACAAAAAAAAAAAAAAAAAAAAACGGCGATACTTAAGGATGAAAAAACAGGAATATATAGAATAAATATTTTTGAAATGTTTTCAAATGACTATTTTTTTATAAAAGGTGAATGAGTACACGCTTCATTTGCTACAAGATTTTATCTTTAGAATTTTTTGTGAAGAAGACAAGATTATAAATGTATATGTGTGAAGTAAATATATATATATTGTAATGTAAGTAGCAGTTTTTTTATACTAGAGAAGAGAGGAATTGAGACAAACAGAATAGTAATTGAGACAGACGAATTGGGGAACATCTTCGGGATCGGGGTCTCATGACTGAAGCCGCGTTGTAGACGGGTGGGCTCCTGGTATCCTAGTGTGTAGCGAATCCTTGAAATTTTAAATCCTTTAGCGTTCTTTGCTAAGAAAGTGTTTGGCCATATGTGACTGGAAGCACATACGCGGATGTCCCTGAAAATTGTTATCTCCGAGCGACCTATGTACAGGTGCATTTATGCACCTTTTTTGTGAGTCTGAAGGTAAATATAAAAACATCTTTTAATTTCTCTTTGGACCCAGAGGAGTGTCGTCTTCAATTGTTACCCCCAAGAAGGTAAATATAAGACCTAGCTGGTCTTATATTTACCTAGCCTAGGAGGATCGTGCAGTTTTTTCTGGAAGATCAATATCGACTTTTCGTCTGTCTCAGAATCAGGAAAAATTCCCAGAACTATGGATGTTCATGAGTAACGTGGAAGTTTCTGTGCTTCCATGGAGGAAAACTACCAATAGCATCTAACAACTAACTCTGCTTTCTACTAGAATCTATCCGCTGGACCATTCAAATTCATCTATATTTAGTTTCGAACTCATATTCTGGTCTGATTGGTAAAAAAAAATATCTTATAAAGTTTTTCAGTCAAATATTTGTGTTTAGTCGTCGTTATTTGATTTTGGTATCTTTAGTGATGTAGCCTGAGGTCCTTGCCGAATTCCTACGTGGAGTCTGTAGCTCCAAACAGCACGGTGTTTCTGTAGCACAGAAGGTTACTGTCACAGTGACTGGTCTTCTCCTCTCAGGGATCTACTTTGATGGGACTGTATGGATTTTTGTAAAAGTGGATCAACTGGTGGTTTCAAATTTATTACCTCTGCCTTTACGACATACGAAACATACATATGCATGAGCGTATATGTAGATGTAGAGGTGATAAATCTACAGTTTTTCAAGGTAGAATTAGTACGGGAATTTTTTTAGAATTGTTTTCAGCTTATTTAATCGTGAAAAAAATATATAAAATATACCATTAAAAAATTGCGATGATAAATCTGATTAAAAGATTAGAAAAGTGGGCAGCTATGTAGATGTATTATAATTTAAAAGGGAGCTTCTTTTTATTTTCGAAATCTATGCAGTTTATTGTAGTGTATTTATCTGAAAATATGTATTAAACACATAATGTCCACTTTCAACGTTTTCAAAATGAATAATTATGCACAACAAGAATAAATGGTTGCTTTTTGTAAGAAAAATCTGTGTTATTAACATTATAATGATGTGCTGACAAAGTGAAAGGTAGATCCGTAATGAAAGAATATAACAGAGTAACAAGGGAGATTGTGACTCAAATGTAAAAATACTGAATATTAAAATCTCCTCCCCCCCCCCCCCCCCCAAAAAAAAAAAAAAAAAAAAAAAAAAAAAAAAAAGTTACGTCAAATGACATTTAAATTATTATATATATACTAGAAGCCTACTAATTTAAATTATTTAGACTAGATCTTTTTGTATCTTTTCTATCAGCCAGTCAATACAAATATAGGGTAAGGTGGGGTAAGTGGGACCCCTTTTCGGCATAATTCGACTTTAGCTCAACATAGCACCAGATGTAATAGGCCTAACAACTTATTTCTTTTTGTGATTCATTCTCTCATATGTTGTTACTGTACCCATGGCAACCTCTAACCAAATAGGCAAATGATGAATTAAAAAAAAAAAAAAATTATTTTGAGTAGTCATCGGGGTGGCCCACTTGCCCCGCAAGGTGGGGTAAGTGGGACCCCCCCTGAATATTCTTTTACACATAACTGGTAGAGATTTGGTGGGGCAAGTGGGACAATCTACATGGTTTTCTGAATCTTTGAAAAAAAAATCATTGAAATATCTCCATTAGTTCCCCCATAGCAACTTTTTCTGCACACAAGCCTGCTAAAAGAAAAAAATGTCAAATTTTCAACTTTTTACTTTACAAAGTTTAAACTTGCCTCTGGCAGTATTACATGCTAGTGAACATTATATCTTGATAAATCGTTGGTAAACATGTATTTTGAAGTCTCTTGGAAAGTGTTGGTTCATTTAGTTTCAGCACAACATCTTCTAGGAATACATCATGAATATCATTAGCTTCAGGGGGAAAAAAAGTTATTACGCATAGTTGTGTCTTTGTGCATGTATTACATGACAACTGTATCTTCATCGTTTTGACTGTCATTTAATACCAAGCCAACATACTATTTCGTTTTTTTTTTGCCTTCAAGCTGGACAAATGCATAATCCCCATTTTTAAGTACTGTGGTAGTGGATAATAACTGATAGTTCATCTTCGGAACTTGAATCACTACTGGTGGAGTCATCCAGACGTAAACCCTATAAATCAGTGCGTATGAGTATTTTTTAACTATATTAAAGAGTTAGGGTGGGTGGCCCACTTACCCCGCCATTGTGGTGGCCCACTTACCCCAAACACGGGGCAAGTGGGCCCCCCAATTTTTTTTCAACCTTATTAACATCATGAGTACACGATACTACAAAAAGATTCTGTGTTTTATACACTTTCAAAATATATAAAGTTTTGGATTGTATCATGAACAGTTTGGGAGAAAAAAAATAATTAGTACAATGGCGCGAATTACGATAGGACTGCAAATTTAAAAATCGTCACAAAAAGGCTTGTAACTTATCACACACATAAATGAAAATGGTGCCATAATGTTTTCTACATCTATTGGGGTAGGTACATAAAATTATTATAACAGATTTTTTTTTGAGTCAATAACTGGGGAAATGCCAGAGGGGTGGCCCACTTACCCCAATGGCCCACTTACCCCACCTTACCCTACAATTCATTCGCATATCACCTGGATGACAAATTAACAATCAATGAAAACGAAATATAACTTTGAAGGAAATAGGAAAATATGTATGGATTAGATTAAAATACTTGAAATCAAGGGTAGCCTCTGAACGCAATTACCCCTGGAGTAACTATAGTTATTTTTTATATTTGGCCATTTATTTCTATAAAATACCACATTAAATATCCGAAAAATCTTCCAGCATCAATGTAGTCTGGCATACTTTTTGAGATAAGCTCATTTATAATCCACATGTTAAGTTTGGTATGATTTCACGAAAAAGACGTCGTGGTATATGCACCATCGAAATAGAAAAACATGTTATCTAGCGATTGAGAAATATACATTTAATTGTATCAGTACTAAATTATTTAAAGATCTTAATAAAATTTTATAAAATTCTCTGATTTATGTTACAAGTTAAAGTGCTGTATAATGCATAGAGAGATAAATATATACTGAAAGCAACAAAATCGCCCTGAAGATAGCATATAAATCCATAAAAAACAAGAACAAGTTTTCCTGACATTAATATACTGTCTTTTTATAAATATAAAAGGAAATGAAAAATTAAAATAATTTGAACGTAAGCCTACTTACCGTACCCAAGTCCCATATACATATCGTGCTTGCTTCACCACCGACAATTAACGTCCTACCATCAGGCAAAAGTTTACACGATCTAATATAGTTCTCCCTTTGCTGAAAAAGAATTTAAAAAATATATAAATATCATAGTATTGTTTTAAATATTGTTACGAATTTGTAAATAATTGTAGTTATTTTTATGTAATTTCATTTAAAGAGGCTTGATCAGATTATAAAATGTTTATTTTCAGCATTTCTAGCTTGTTTTCGCGTTAAAATAGCTAATTTCCCTTGAAAAACCCGCTAAAAGCTTAATCAAGGCAGGTAATGGCCTTGGCGCCAAATTTGGCGACTTTTTGGCTACCTTGGCGAAAACACCCTTATTATCAATATACCACATATCTAAGTTCTAACTTGATTATTCTACGAGTTACTGGGGAATTCTGAAATAATAGAAGGGTATATAAAGGATTTGGATTTCGATCGTCAGTCAGTTTCACACCAACCGCCTTACTGGAAGGTGCTCCCAGCTGAGCCTCGTTGAACGCAGCCCATTGCTGTGTGTTAATGCTATGATACAGTTTGTACTGTGAATTTGATGTTGTCAGCTGTTATTTAAGCTGTGTTTTCTGGTGAAACTAAAGTTGATACTTGGTTTATAGAACTGCAGTCTTCTAGATTATTCTGTAAATAAACTTTTGAGCTTCTGTAAGTTTCTCCTTTCATTCAGAGACAACTCATGAATCCCGAGTACCCAACAATATGTAAGCAAAAAGTACGTAGATATGTAAATAACTACAGTACCAGAAAATGAGACAAGATTGCCTTATATGAGGAAAGAACTGGCTAGTGAGATTTTTCCTCTAAGTTCCTGTAGGCTAATGGTTTCCTTCCAAAAAGAAATATGAAAAGAAACTATTATATTACATAGTTGATCAATAATTTGATTTTAATGCAATACAATATAGGCTCATTCCCAGCTCATATAGCGCAATTCCGATTTATTTTACTGTAAAAGATATTTATTAAAATAGGTGCAAAATGTTGTTTAATTTTTCAAAAGCTATATAAGTCTGTTCTCGCAAGTACAATCGTCAATCTGTAATGTTTCTTTATGAATATATCTCTGGGATGGATAAATTTTAAATTCTTCATAAAAGAACAAAAATTTAACTAATTTTTAAATCCTGATATTTTATTGTTTATTTGTAGCGTTCTGTATGTTGCAGTGTGTTATTATTATTATTCATAATGTGTTATATCGCAAACTTAAAATCTATAAAATTATAAAATGACGAAATTTATTATTATTATTATTTTTTTAGAATGATTTTTTTTTAAAGAGTAAATCAACAGAATGGGGAAAAAAGAGTGCAAACTTTAAAAAAACACAAAAGTTTGAAAAAATGTCGGAATAAACTCTGACTTATTTGTTTCACAATGTTAGAAAGGAAATTCATTTAACAAAAACTAAAACTAAAAAATAAATAACTGAATAAATTCGCGAATAATAATTATTGTAAAAACGTACAAATCTGACTGGCATAAGACGTTGAGAAATTGTTAAATGTATTATCAAGTCGAATGAAGAATTTCTCAATAGCACATTATTTTATACATGCCAGATTTACTTTTAAACAGTAGCTATTATTTACAGGCCATCTGTCGGTGATTTTTGTAAATTTCCATTATATATATATACATATCAAATAAAATGTTCCGTTTTAGGAAGAAGCAACCCGAATCACAACTAAATTAAGAAAACTTGCAAGTTCCTGTTCATTTTCAATGTTTATAACGATTTTTTTTTCCCATGTTTTAATGTAACAGTCCTAAGGTCTATTGATTTTTCGTTCTTTTTACTTTCCGAACACTATAGTGAGGAAAGTATTGTATTCATATCAAAAATCCGAATTTGAGATTTTGATGTTTCTATACGTTTCGAGGTACCCTGAGTCCGTTTTCACTATTTTTGCGATGATGTATGTATATGTGTGTATATGTGTATGTATGTGTGTATGTGTGTATGTATATGTGTGTATGTGTGTGTGTATGTCTGTGAGTGAACACGCTAGCGTCTAAGCGTTTTGTTCGAATAAGCTGAAAGTTGGTACGTATATTGTAAGTCACCATAGTACGAACCCTATAGATTTTGGTGAATCTAGCACTTATAGTTTTTTTACAGGGACACAAAGAAAAATTCTTTAACATTATGGCCTATGGGACCAAAATCTTAAAAGTACGATAGCATCTAAACGCCTTATTCAATTGAGCAAAAAATTTATACACGTGTGATAGGTCACAGATACTCAATCTGTATAGGTTTTGGTGAATCTAGGCGCTTACAGTTTTTTTACAGGGACACAAAGAAAAATTCTTCATCATTATGGCCTATAGGACCCAATTTTTAAAAGTGCGATAGCATCTAAACGCCATATTCAATTGAGCTGAAAATTTATATGAATATTATAAATCACTGTTTCACTAACTATAAGCATTTTGGTGAATCTAGTATTTATAGGTTTTTACAGAGACACAAAGAAAAATTCTTCATCATTATGATATATGGGCTCAAAGTTCAGTAGCGTTAAATAAAACATCGTGTAATATATGGAGAAAAATACTCAAACACTCTATTATGGTTTTCTCTCTTTTGTTTGTTTAACAACTCCTCTTTCTTTACTTTATCTACAAAACTGTTAATTACTCAATGTTCGGAAAGTCGAGTGGAGTCACTCTAGATTTTTTTGTTAACAATAAGGATTAACAGTAATTTACTTACCAAGCATACTAATTCGGAAACTGCTGTTTTACTTCCAGGTTGACTAATGTCCCAGACCTTTACACAACCCTGCAACAGAATATCCAATTAAATTGCTGATAAAAACGAATAAGAAAAAAAAGAAAAAAGATTATGAGAATACTTTGGGAAGCTTTACTAAAATAAAATTATTTTAGTATAATTTTATGATTTTTTACGCATTAATCGCTTTTCAAAATCATGATACATTTTAATGTTTCAAACATTCTGTACGATCGCTAAATAAATTTTCTTATTAATGAAAGACAAGTATTCAAAAGAACTAAAATAATAATAATAATAATAATAATAATAATAATAATGATAATAATAATAATAATAATAATAAAAGATTTTGATGAAATTCTGGCAAAAGCAGAATTTAGTTTAGGACGGAGGACTATTAGTTTTTTTTCCTTCCCAATTATAACATCGCTTTCAAATTATTCAATTATATTTTCGATAAATGTCCAACTATCGAAAACGACAACGCAAAAATCCCAGATTGAGACTAATAGTCTCTCAGTCCTAATAAGCAAAAACCACTAAAAATTCTGTCAAAGACATAATTTAGTTTAGTACGGAGTACTATTATTTTCAAACTGTAAAATTTTTATTATTTATTTATTTATTTACTTATTTATTTTTATCTCATTTTTTGACCGTAACACTGGGCCACGTACTTTTTAAAATGACTGAAATGAAATAAAATAAAATGTTGCCACCTAAATTTCATACTTTAGTTAATTTTAAAAAAATTAATTGCCGTGTCGAAAAACTGTTTACAACCCTGAATTCAGAAAAATCGCCCCTTTCATTTGGTACCGAATTTGTAACGATAGAACTGATATTTCTAATTTATTTTGGAGTTACACAAAACTGGTCTACAAAAAATCCATATTGAAGCTAATAGTCCTCCGTCCTAAAAAAAAAAAAAGCAGAAACAGAAACAATGAAATTCCGTAGATAGTGACAAAATATTTATTTATTATCAATGTAATTTTACGTTTTTACAAGACACCAAGACAAATATTGAACAATGCAGTAAAAAAAAAAAAAAAAAAAAAAAAAAACAGGTTTGGTCATTATTAGAGAAGAGAGTATGTAGTATGGTTATAATAAAACAGTAGGTGTTTGGAGACCGATTACTGGAAAGCTGTTGCGTGTGATATGCCACTACATTTGGTTGGCCTATTTTCAAGACTACTAGAATGTGTGTCCGAAATATACATATACACATATGAATAAATTAATTCCTAAAATGCGCAGTAGGGGTGAAAATGGCACTGAATATTGCATTAATCAGAAAATTCACACACGAGGCGAAAGTTGGGACATATCAGTCACGTGACATCATAGAATTCGTAGATATAGAATGTTAAGAACGGCGTCGTATAGGAAATCATGATCTATATCGTTGTTTTTTCTTCATGGAATGATCTGCTTCGAAGACCATGCGTTGCCCATACAGCTTCTTTACCAAAGTAGCTGTTATCCTTTCAGTTGCGCTTCGATTTTTCCGCACAGCTAAAAGTTTAAGAAGGAAGAAAGCTACGTTATTAATTATAAATTCGAAAAGATAATTTTACAGTACAAAAATACTACATTATTACAGAGAAACTCGTTTGAGGAAGCAAAAATCCACCAAATAAAATGTTCATAAGATTAAGCTTTTCGAACCGAGCAAAATATCGAATACTATTTGTAACTGAGTTCGAACAAATCTTACATTAATCATCATCGTCTATTTATTTATTTATTTATTTACTTTTTTTAAAACTAAATACTATTGTTTATGCAGCAGTATTATGCACCAGTTTCCTCGTAGTGAATAAAATATTGTTAAATATATCTTTGTGAACTAAATACTTTCTTTTTATTGAAAAAGACTTCCGGTATTCTAAAATGAATGTTAATAAATTTTGACTAAGTAACTGCAATAAGTGTCTAGTAATCGAACACTAAACACCTCCTCTTTATTTATAATTGTCCTATGCATGGTGAAATTTGCAGTCACAATGCAAACCTGTTGGCTTATCTACGTTCTTATTGCAACAAACAGTTACAACTTGAGACAAAATTAGAAACACTTTTTAGCACACTCGTTCCCTGAATAAAAAGGAACTGTAATCTCTCTTCTAAGAATCGTCACGCAACTAGAGTTACATTAAATTTCTCGTCTGCTGTAATCAACAAGTAGACCACTGTAAAAGAGTTAATTTTTATTTAAGTTTATTGTTTTATTAAAAGTGCTATTTACACTTTAACATTAATTTAACAACATAATAAAACTTAAAAAAAAAAAAAAAAAAAAAAAAAAAAAAAAAAAAGAAAAGAAAAAACCTATACGATATTAAGTTGCACAGAATTATTTGTTAACACGTTGCCAAGCCAGTCATGGATGACTGACACTAAACTTTCCATTCAAGTCGCGACAGTCACCAGTGACTGAAAGTGTGATGAAAGTGACTGAAAGTACGATAAAAAAAAAAAAAAAAAAAAAAAAAAAAAACATTGTTTTAAGCTATTACTTAAAATTTATTTAAATTTTACTTCTGATCAATGTGTGTAACCTGACGGGGTTTTCCTTATAAATTCGCATTGCACTCAGCCTGTTAAAATTGGCTTTAAAATATAAAAACTTTGTCTAAATCAAGAATTTTTTTTATTTAATGTGATTTCTTAAATTTGTCATATTAAGCAGATAAGAATACATCTATTTTTTCAATAAATTTCATGTGCTAATTAAAACGTTATTACGATAAACTGTTAAATATAAAAGAAAGTTAAAACTTTTAAAAATACTGTTATGAACTATGTCATAAAATACACATAAACTATTTTTCTATCTTTATTTTTATTCTAGCATAAATGGGAATTTGAAGCGTCTCTTTTCAAGTATTAAAATTAAAAATATTTCTTTTTTCAATTTCTTTGAAATTGGATTAGATTTTATTATTCATAGCCTTGTCTCCTTAATCTAATTAAAAAGTAGATTTTTCCTGGCTCTCGAGTATCCTTAAATTTTATAGTTTAATATTGAGTTGTAAGTATATAATCATTTTCGGTATGTAATTATAATAAGAATTGTTAGTTTATATAATAAGCATTTCTTAAGCCTCTCTTATTTTATAAAAGAATGAAAAAAAAAAAAGTCATTTCCTTTAGGAAAAGCATTAAAGCGAGATAACATGCCCTGAAATTTAATCATGATATTTTTCTTCGAGATGTTTTATGAAATTTTAAGTGGTGCAGCAACAAAAATTACTTCTTAAGGATTACTCGAAGCACGAAGAACTTGCGTTAAAAATGCCTTAAAGAACGCTAAGCTATTCAATTGCCAAACTAAGCAGATTTTTGCTAGTTTTTACATGTTGTGTTACTCTTTCATTCAGAAACCACTGCTTGATTTTTATAAAATTCCTGAACCACGTACACTATTCCAAGTATGTAATGTCCTTCTTTTTACTACTTAAGCCATTTTCATTTATTTCTCGACTCGTAAACTTGCTTCCTCGCGAGGGTTTACAAAGCCAAATCTTTTTTAAAAACATTTACGAGTTGCGTCTTTAATAATCATTTAAAAAAGTGTTTAAGCACTTCCAAGTTTGCAGTCGAAAGGAAGGATAAAAAAAAAAATGGCAATGAGTAAATAAGAGGCTGCAGAAGAAAAAGCGATGTTTTGGAGAGGCCAAGGAATGAACTTGAGCAGATCTGAAGGAGGACCCAACAAAAGATATGAATAGTGGCTTCTTTAGAATTCTCTAAATGACACTTTTGCTTTTGAGGGAGTGCATCATGAAGATGTATTCTTGACGGCAAATATCTTCTGTAAATTTCGAAACCTCTTCTTGAGTGTCAGGCCTCGTGGAAGAACCTGAAAAGTATATACGTTTTGGGGGCAAATGTGGGAGGGTTAGAATCTAGTATTTTCGTGTGAAGAACTCAAGAGATGCTACAGTTGAGTGTTGATGTTTAGATGATGAAGTTGTAGTAAGTTTTTATGTCGAATTGCTTTTCTTGTTGCATTACATTTATAACTGAATGAAAAATGAATCGTATCTTATAGAGGATTTTTTAAAAACCTTTATTAATAAAGTCTTTTTTTTTTTGAAAAAATATTCGTTAATGTGTATAGTAAAAAATTAGTATGTTTATCTTTTTTTAATAGTAAAAACATATAAGAAAATAAATGAATACTTACTTCAGATAGTTCTAAAAAGAGATTCTAAGAAAATTTTTGGTTTCAACTCGGTTTTCTGTTAAAGCATTTTTTTTTTCTTTTTAAAGTGATAATTTTTGAACAATGTAAAAGCAATATAAAAGTTTGTAATTAAAGAATTTTAATTACATTTTTGTTGTTTATACTAACAAACTTCAATTTCTTTTTTTCTTTCAACTAATATAAGATTTTTCAAAGTATTATTATTATTAATATTATTATTATTTTCTTAAAAGGCTGCGGATAGTGGTGGGTGTATACGCTTTTTATTTATTTATTTACTTATTATATTCATAAATTTGTTCTTAAAATGACATACAGATATTAGAACCACTGGTATTGTAAATGCTAAATGAAATGATTGTACCCAAAATATAGCACACTAATAATAATAATGATAATTGTGTGGTAAAACTGTATGAAAAAAAAGGGACATGTGATTTTTTTCTTTAAGTAAGTAAAAAAACAAACAACAACAACAATATCGAAAAAAAAAAAAATTTTTTTTTCTACTTTATTAGAAAACAATTGCCTTTGCATTGTATGCTACATAGTATAAATTTGAAAATTATAAATCATTGATTGATAACATAGAAAAAAATATATTTAAAGAAATTTAAGTTTATTAACTCATTACACTAAAAAAATACCTTATGTACCTTGAAAAAATTTCGTTAAGGACTATTAATGACTAAGGAAAACGGAGGGCAATTGTAATGTGTAAATATCGGATTGTCCATCATCTTAAACCAGTAAATTGTTGGCAATATTTTGTAAGGCGCGAGGCCTCACGCAGTCTCTTTCGAGTTAAGATGCTCAAAATCGCGCCTAGTTCTCCATGGAGTGTTTGATTAGAAAAGTTAAAGTCACTACCCTAATAGCACATGATCTCCAACGGATATTCTTAGGATATCCAAAGGATAAAAATACATCCTACGAACATCCTCAGGATGTACTACGGATGAGCGTGCTGTTACGACAGTTGTATCTAGCATTAGCTGGATATGGTCTCGGTGAAAGTGTAAGGTTGGGCATAGAATAGTTAGGTTATTGTAACAGAAGGTTGCCAGTTGTTCGAGTTATCTCGGCGTTTGGTTCCAGTGGAGATATAGAAAGAGTTTAAGGGAAATTGCGAAGCTTTTCGTATTCAGTTGGATTTTTGATGGATATTTTAGAGAAAATGAAGTGAATCGTTCTCTATTTTATTTCTTTAAAATAACACTTCCGAAATAAAAAGTTTGTGCTTTTGAATAGAGTCGCTAAATAGTATTATTGGATTGCGCTTTTTACTTGTGAGTTCAAGTATGACATATAAAGCTTTAGATATTTAATCGTTGTCAAAATAAACAAATTGAGTCGTCGCTGCTCATGTTAAGTTACCAGCTTATACATCAAGCCTTGGTGAGAATTAAATTATTGTTTCTTTAAGTTAAAGGTTTATATTTAAATTTAATTAAGTTAAGTCATTGTGTGAAAGTCTCCAAATACGATTCTGTTTAAAGTTTAAAATAAGATAACTTAGATTTTACATGGTTTGTCTTCATTTACATTAACAGACATTTAAGTGATTAAGATGGCTGGAAGCAGCAAAGTTGATAACCAGCTTTTACATTTTTTTTTTTTTTTTTTTTTTTTTAAATAAATGTCTCATATTCCGATAAATTGGTTTGTTGTAGACTTTTTTCAACGACAGTTTTATACAGGAAATAATTTATCAATAAATAACTACATATTTGTGCAATTTCAATCAATACTATTCGAAAAAAAAAAAAAAAAAAAAAAAAAACTGGTTTTAGGAAGTGTTTTCGGGAAAAAAAAAAAAAAATCTGTCATACTGAATAAATACAAGCGATCTGATGAACTAGTGGGAAATATTGGTAATGTTTTACTCTAATACAGTAAGGAAAGGGAAAATGTGGATTGTCAAGCATATTTCATCCGTTCGTACGCTAATTTTGCCGATGTTTCTGAAAGAACTGGATGTAGTAACTGGATGGACTTTTGCTTCACAATATGTTTGCGAGAATGGTATGATTACCTAGTTTATGGGTAAGAAAATTGCTTTCATATGGTTTGTAAACGTAATTAACTAAATGAGTAGGTAAAAAAAATAATAATAGCAGTTACACTCATTTAAGTATCAACTTAATGAAAAAAGTGATTGTCTCATATAAAGTCTCGTACAACGCGGGTGCAAGTTTGCCTCATGAATTCTACAATTTTATTTTTTAACACCACTAATTTTATATCAAAGCAACTGCTTTATACAAAAACTAAATCGAGTGTATGAACCAATAGATTGGTACTCTAAAAATCTAGTGGTGTTAAAAAATAAAACTCTTTTATTTATTTGTCATCTCTTCCACCGCATTGTACGAGATTTCATACTGTGCACGTACATGTGTTAATGTTAGCAGAGAAGGGTTTCTTAAAAACAACATTTAAACTGCAGAAGATTTGTTTTAAAAATACATTTTGAAATAAGTTGATTTATGACAGAATGACTTAAATGTATTTTACATTGTTTGTGATACACTGTAAAAAAATTGTGTAAGAATACACAACATTATTGTGGGAATTTATTTTTCTCAACCATGTTGAGAAACGTTATCTGCTATAGTTGTGTATCAGAGGTATACAGTGGGATGTTACACAATTACAACTGGTAACATTCCTCTACATGATCGTGGCAAGTAAACGAATGTTGAGGCAATTTACTAGCCACGACCATGTAGAGAAATGTTACCAGTTGTAATTGCGTAACATTACACAACTATAGCTGATAACATTTCTCAACATGGTTGAGAAAAATAAATTCCCTCAATAATGTTGTGTATTCTTACACAAAATGTTTTACAGTGTAGGCTTACGAGCAAAAATTGTCTTACGATTCAGGGATCTAAGCGGCTTGATATACTCTAAGCGAAAACATTGATACTAGTTCAACCCACTCAAGTGAAAACTTACAAAAGAAAAAAAAAAAATGATTGTCACACGTATTTCATGTCACCTGTATAAACATGTTAATTTAGTCAGAGCGTTTCTTTAAGAATTACATTTAGACTGCCGACAAATAGTTCTTGGATGAAACCTCTTCTTCAGAATTAGCTAACTAACGTGGAGTGAAGATCCTGAAATAGCTCTACAACTCTTCGTGGTGGTGTCCCTAATAGATGGATATCTCGTCTTCGTGTATTCTGTTTCGACTTCCGTGCTTTTTATAGCACATAAGCGTTAGAGAAACTGGCATAATGGATTTTCTTGGAGTGTGTACATCAACGCCGAGTTGAAAAAGATGTTGTTTGGCTTCGGCACTTGTATAAACTTAAAACAAGGGGGGGTGAGTAAGGCTGTAAAAACTCGTCGCGGTGGAATGTCTCTAACAAGCAGCTGAACTAAGTTTTATATAGCGTGTTAAGGTGGGTAACTTTAAAAGATCATGAGTTTTGATTTGACTCTTTAAAAACACACTCACTTGTTTATTTCTTCGAGGAAAGATAGATGGATCACGAAGGAAATGTATAGATAAAAAAAAAGAAGTTTAACTGTGAGCTAATTCTTCATGGAGCATGAAAGAAGGTGCTTGATATATTCTTGCCTACTTGTAACTTTAAGATAGATTTGTTGATAGGTGAATATAATGGTTTCTTTGAACATGCCACGTTTGTTGAATTTAGAATGAACCAAGTTAAAAAGAAAGGAAGGAAATTAAATCATAAAAAACAACAACACATTTGCTGAGTACAAATTTTTGGTTTAAAGGGCTTGCACTTACAAAGCATAAATAAATATTACTGGCTGAAAGAAGCCAATTATTTTTTTTTAATTGAAAAAAGAGTTTTCTGGTTCGTTTTTTCTTACAGCATTTAATTATCGGATGTGTATGAAGGACTGATGAAAAACTGGGCAAAGTATAGACTCTACTTTTATATCTCTTTCATCCTCGTTTTTGAAAACACAGATCCTTGAACATCGAATTTGGACCTCATCTCAAACAAATTTAGCATATAATGAGTTGGTTTAAAAGTTGAGATGTAATTTAAAAATTATCCATGTTTGTCTTCGGAACATTAATCGTCGTTGTCGGTAATATCATTAAAATCATAAATCGTCCAGGAAATTACTAAATAAAATAGGTTCAAGTAAATTTCAAATAATATTACATGACTGATATATTCTATGCCTTTTTCTCTTTACAAAATTTCTTTTGAAATTTTGTTATACACTTTGTAAAATGCATCTCACTACATTTATTTTATTTTATTTTTGTTCTCCATAATCGCACTTCTTTTTAATAATCTGTTACATCACATTTCCCCCCATTCCTAGCTAACGTAAATAGGCATTGGAATTCTCTTAAAGGAGTTTTCTTGCTCTTCTCAGCGTTACTTTTTGATGTTTTACTGATGAGGAGACTGCAAAAGGCTCGAAACGTCTAAATTTATGTTTTGTGTATTTTAATGTTTTAGTATGTGCACATTTTTAATGTATATTGTCTCGGTTTTTAATGTGATTAAAGTATAATATAAATGTGCGAGACGTTATGATTTTTAAATATTTTAAATAGGCATGTATGATTACTCTCTCTGGCTATGTGGCAGGATAGCTGTGCATTAGTTTTATGAAGATTGTGACAAGGCCATAGGTAAGAAGGCGTTTGGAGGTAGTCAACCATTGGTATCTTCTCTCCGAAAATTTGCAGATTTGTCGTAAATTTCTGAGTTGCACTTCATTTTTGTCACTCAACATTATGTACACTAGAGGTTTAAACCCCATCCGAAAATTTTTTCTGGCTCCAGCCTTGTATAATTAGAAGTCGACAGGCAATCTATGAAAAGAAATTAATCCATCTCGTTGATAAGTATATATTTTTTTTAATTATCATTTCAGCCCCAAGTATTTAAAAAAGAAAACTATAACATAGTTTAACCACGTGAAAATATTCCATCACATATATAAAATGCAGTTGGAAGATGCTAGTTAAGAATAATATCGTTGTGTATAAGAATGCCCAAGTATTTCATAAACTGAATAATATTTTATAAGTTCACAAACAGAAATAAAAGAAAATGATTTGAGATATTTTCACATGATGTATTTATTTATATCACTCTTCTGTAGAACTAAAATTTGACGTACACAGTCATGATGACCTAGTTTTCAGATTTATCTTTAATGCAAGAAAGTAATCCACTGTACGTCAATGATTCTAGAAGTTCCTGCTACTTTTTACCCTCTATTTACATGGATAAAACTTTAAAATATCACAATGTTGCCTTTACGAAACCGTAGATCAGATGCTTAGTTTTACAACATTTATACATTAATGGAAATCAATTACAAACCATTGGAAAAATATAACATTATTTACTTGTGTAAATTTATGAATATTGTGTATGAATAGGTTAAAAAAGAAAAGTAAAATCTTACTTTGCCACCTGTATAGACGTATTTAGTAGGATTAGAAATGGTGACGGCACAAACGACTTCCCCATGACTGAGAGTGTTGATTTGTCGCGCATGCCTAGGTATGCCTGGCCCAATCAAGGCGTCTGGGGGGAAAGGCACCGGCTGCATTTGTCCATCAGCATTGACATGGAAGGAATATGCCCTGATTCAATGGAAAGTAAGGTTTATCATCTCGTAATATTCAAATAAAAATATGCTGTTTGAATTGTATGAAACTGTTAAAAAAAATTCTGAAGTAAAAAAAATATTTCCAAAAGTTTAATGCATTTTTACAGTTAGACATATATCTGGAAATATTTCCCTTTGGTAGAAACACCAGTTTGGGAGCCCTCACTTTGGTAAAACAAAACTTTGGCAAATCACAATCTAACAAATAGTTAATTTCTGAGACTTAAGGAAACGTTTCTAAAATAATGATTCTTTTAGTTGCGAGTGCATTTAGTTTCTTCTTCTTTTTTTTGGACACCAATTATAAACGCACAATTAATTTCTCTGATAACACATCACAGAAATTTCATTATAGGAAATTTTTAAAATCTAATGTTAAAAGAATTTTTGGTTACCCTAATTGCGATGAAAAAAGATTTTATTTAAATGTCATAGTTAATATGCTTCTTAAACTATTTCAACAGCCACAAGTTGACTATGATTTTCATATTAGATAAATCAAAGCATTAATGTTAGATTTAAAAAATAGGCGTCTTTATTATTAAAACTAAACTTACGGTTTTCCACCGGGAATACTTCCAAAACCAGGTGTTCTCATTGATGGATGTTCAAACCCCACCTGAAATAAGATATTATAAATATAAAGAACATAAATAACATTTGTAATGATTATGTTTCTCTAACAGGAAATGACCATACGAAAAATATGGACTTTTGATAATTTTTGTTTTTTATTCAATAGTGATAAATGGTTTGCAATATTCATTTGGTCTTTGGTCTGGTTTAATGGTAGAAAAGTTGCAATAATGTGAATTGCTAAAATTTTTAATACATAATTGATAACAATTTTATGTCTAACAAACATAGCATTCGTTTAAAATATTTAAAAATCATCACGTCTCGTATATAATTATATAAAACTTTAATCACATCAAAAACCGAGACAATATACACTAAAAATATACAATTTAAAACATTAAAATACACAAAACATAAATTTAAACGTTTCTAGCCTTTTACAAGCTCCTCATCAGTAAAATATCAAAAAGTAATTCGTTGAGTAGAACAAGGTAACTTCTTTAACAGAGTACAGTGTATTCAGTGGGAACTGCGCATGCCTCATTAAGCGGGAAAAACTGTTACTTCGTATACCAGCACTCAAGGAAAATTATTGAATGATAATTTGAACAGTTAGATATGATTATTTTAGTGTTGCTAAAATCAGGTAGATGGTCGGTTTCTATGGCATGTTGCACTATTTTAGAACGTATATCGCGGTTTTTGAAATTTCTTTTATGTTCGAGAATTCGGGTTTGAAGTGAATGGCCAGTTTCACCAATATAAACCGAAGTGCAAGATTTGCAAGGGATATTATAAATAACACATGTACGGGTAAAGAAGGGGGGATAATAGGTTTAAAGTTAGACCGGAAATTACGAATTAGAAATTGGGATTGCATCCGTTATTTGCGTAGGTGTCTCTGGGCAATTGTCGACAGTCTGGGATTCACCCATGTGGGTGGCCCAGAAACATGCCATCACAATTTTGATTCCTCCGCAAAGAGGATGGCACCCTCGCTGTGGTAATTTCTAGAGTAAAATGTTCAAGAAAAACCATGGAAAGAAAATCATACACATGTGATAAATGCATTGTTTATGTGAAGCCCAGGGCCCGAATTACACTACCTCGAGCTCCGGGGCAAGCTTATTCTGGGGGACCCCCTTGCAGTGGCATAAGAGGTCTTTAAGTTGCAAAATTTCTGCTTATGCCTGTTGGGGGGCCCCTTCCAGAAGGGGGCACAGGGCAACTGCCCCGCATGCTCTGGCGTTAATCAGGGCCTGGTGAAGCCTATATCCAAAAAAGTGTTTGAGAATGGATCATAAAGACGACTTCATAAAAGAATTTGGGCTCATTATCGTTTACATGAAATGATTATTTTGTAGGCATTATGCATTACATTATGTATTTTATAACTGTGCAAAATTTCACTATATCCGCCTGTACCCGACGGAAATTGAAAGTTTGTAAAATTTACAATTTTGGGGATAATTTTAAGAGTTACGAAGGTCTCGTGGAAAAGATCTTCATACGAATTTCTACCCAATTAAAAGATTTCTACACAGTTCGAGAAATAAATGAAAAATAATATCTTATATCTGAAATGTATATAGATTAAAAGTTATCTTACCTTATAATCACACTAGAAAATGCAATTTACAATATTGTAGTAAAAATGCAAATAAATATATTTAGTAAATGAATCAATTGTATCTAACAGCAACATAAATGTCAAAGTGATTGTCAATGAAAATAAACAATAAATGTATATTTTAAAGATTTCCTTTAAAATTCAAATAGAAATAGTAATAAAACTTTTGTTAAGGTGTAACACCCCTGTAGAATTTTCAAAAAAAATTAATTTTTTTATTGGCTTAAAAGATGCTTTGAACCTTCTAAAATATGAGGTAAATGTCTAATCACTGAAAAAAAAATGTTGTATGGAATAACGAACTCCTCCTCTAGCGCTTCGAATGATCCGAAACGGCCTCTGTGCCAACTCGATAGCTGCTGAGAATTTTTTTGAATTGTAACTTCTTCAAAACATCCATAGATGTCAGCAGGGTAGTGTCTGGGTATGGTTACAAGCATTTCAAAAACTAGAATTTTTCCTTCGTTTATGTCTATAACAGATATCAAAACTTCAAACGCATTTTTCTCAAAGTATTATTTTTTTCAGAACGACACGCAGCATAACTCCAACAATTTTCAATCTTTTTATTTGAAAATTTAACCACAACATTAAAATAAAATTTCAAAGAGGACTACATAGGGGAGTTTCGATTAGTTAATTTAAACAATATTTATTAACAAATGACTGTCTTTTTTTTTTTTTTTTTTTTTTTTTTGTGGAAATTGAACGACTTTATTCAAACGCTTGCCAATTGGTCAGTTGTAGAAAAATAAAAATATTTCTAAAATCCCTCTACGTAGTTCACTACACTCATGAGGATCACATAATTTTTTATATTTTTTTCCAGGTTCAAATTGTCACCAGTTATAGCGTGTGCTACAGATCGCCTCAAATTCAACATGCCTCGAGAGAATTACTGCAGTGTTGCCATTTTTGCAACATTTTCTGTCAACCATTTTTTGTAATATACTTAAATATATGTTCAGTAACTACCCTAAGAATTATTTCTCTATCACCTTTCCTCCCCCCACCCCCCACCCCCCGAAAAAAAAAAGCTTGTTTTAGGCCATTATAGTAGTATTACCCCTTAAGCTGTAAAAATATAACAGAATTCAAAAGAGCTTAAAAAGTATTCTTTAGGAGAATACATTATTATAACCTATTTCATTATAATTTTACAAAGAAGTTCACTCTAACTTTGTTATAAGAGCTGTAGTCAAGAGCACAGTTTTGAAAACAGTGTACGTTGACAGAAAGAACAAAGTACGACTTTCCATAATTATTGAACAATTTTAATTAGACTTATCAACTTCTACAATACATTTGTTTTTCGATTGTCACATGATTTTACCGTTTTTTTTTTTTCCTTTTTTTTACCGTATCTTATTCTTCAAATATGTCGATATTATTTTTATTTTGAGTTTGTATGATTAATTATTTTTCAGTTCAAATGATACTTTCTTTGACATCATACTTTTAAAACAAAATTTCGTTATAGACGGCATTAATATTTTGCAGTATACCTTATAATGAGACTAAAATTAAAGGAAAAATATTAGTTTAAAAGTTTAAATATATGTTAGTATTAGAAAAAATGTTAGTTAGTCAAACTTCATTGATTCGTTCGCCATATTCTTATATATAAATAGTATTCCATTGTATTCTATATTCTCAGGTTAAGAGCGAACAATCTCGCTGACAGCCATAGTTCCCAACTTTTATAATTTATTCACGAGCATTTTTAGCCCCGCCTTCTTTTCGCACCAGAAATTTTGTAGATTATTTATCTTTAATATGTGACAACGATTAATAAGAAAAAAAATCATTTTTCAAAATTTCCGGTATGAAAAAGAGGCGGGGCTAAAAATGCTCGTGAATAAATTATAAAAGTTGGGAACGCTGCTGACAGCCGTCTTCCATGTTATTCTATGGGAAAATTTGTTTCCATAATTACTCATTATTACCTAGTTTTATTTTTTAAAATTCTGTTTTCACATTCAGAAAATTCATGATTGTTAAATTAGTACTTATTTTCTAAAAAATGATTTTTAAAAATTTTTTAATGTTTCATTTTGCGGCTAAAAATTGAGAAAAAATGTACTTTGTGAAAATTCGCATTTTTGAACTCAAAAATAAAATTAAAAATTTTTTAAAAATGAATTTTTTGAAAATGAGTACTGAATTAACGGTTATGAATTTTTTGAAGGCGAAAATAGAATTAAAAAAAAAATACATTAGGCAATAAGTAATTGTGAAAACAAATTTTCCCATAGAATAACATGGGCCTTGGCTATCGACGGGTATAGGTATTGTCCCCTCTTACGAGTGAAAAAAAAAAAAAAAAATCTTTTAGAATATAAACGTTTATTTTTATAATTTGATAAAAGCGATAAGAAAAAAAAAAATAAACATACATAAAAAAAAAAAAAAAAAAAAAAAAATAATAATAATAATAATAATAATAATAATAAAGTGTCAGGTAAATCTGTTATATACCTATATATAATACAGCTGACAAAAAATTTTAATATACAGCTGAATTTTATGTATAGACCTAAAAGCGTCAAAATGTAACAAGACTTAAAAATGCATTAAAAAATAAATAAATAAATAAATAAAATAAAATAATATATTTGCAACGCCAAAGTTTTTTTTTTTTTTTTTTTTTTTTTTTTTTTTTTAATTCCAACAGGTAGTTTTAAAAAGCTCTTAAAAGATTTAAATCCACAGATCTTTATCTTTGTGCATTTCTATGTAAAACGAACAGATCGTTCTAAGATAAAATCAGTGTATCTTTTCTAATTTCTGTAAGCATTTTTTCTCTTTAAAGTTTTAGAGCAGCTTATATTTAAAGATCTTAATCTTTTTGTATTACTCCATAGAATGAGCAAGTTAGATAATAAACATTTCTCAATTAACTACTTTGTTTTTATTAGTTTTTTATTAATCAATTCTAATTTGAAGAACTTTTTGGATTTAAATGTTATTAACACTCAAATATAGAATTAGATTTTAATTGATATTAAATTCTTTACATTTCAAACTAAAATATTTCTCTCTATAATAATAACAGGAGACTTGGCGTTGGAATATTAAAACCCGAATAAACTACTACGTCAGAAACGCCAAAAGAAAAATATTTGCGATGCATACAGCTGTTTCGGTAGCCTTAAGCGTACCGTCTTCAGTGCAAAAAGAATTCTGAATCTGGAGAAGTGCTCGTAAATATAGGAGATGGATCGAATTTAGTTCAACCAATAGGATTACGGGAAAGGTGGAGTGTGTGGCCAATAAAAAATTAGGAATGTTAGCTGTGTAAACAGTAGAAAAATTAAGAAAATGTGGACTGAATTTAAAATTTCCAACAGTCAGATAAATAGGGAACAGCGAAATCACAATTTACAAGGTTTTTATACGAGCACTTCTCCAGATTCAGAATTCTTTATGCACTAAAGACGGTACACTTAAGGCTATCGAAACAGCTGTATGCATCGCAAATATTTTTCTTCTGGCGTTTCTGACGTAGTAGTTTATTCGGGTTTTAATTTTTCTCTCTATACCACCACTTTATTTTTTCCCCTCAATGTTTTACAAGAAAGCTGAAATGTGCTTATGACACAGGTTTGCCTGTCTGCCTGTGCTTTGTCTCTCATCAATACAATTCGTTTGTCCCTGATTGATATATGTTATTGAGGGTAATTGCAACATGTTTTATATTTGAAAGGAAATATACAGGATTTTTGGAAAAAAAAAAAAAAAAAAAAAAAAATTAAAAGGAGAAGAATAACTATACACACATATGAAGACGAAGAATATTTACTATGAAATCGTCACATTTCATTTGGTGTAACAGAAAAATATAAATTGTGATGTCTAAATTTAACGGCTAAGAAAAATATAATATAGAAAATAAACGATATAAAAGTATTGGGACTTGGGACATGTTTCTATTTAAATTATGAAACCAATTCGGCTGATTATTTTTTCTCGTGATAAATGATATTTGTAGAAATATATTGTATTGGTAGTTTTCGAAATTTTAAATACTGTTAAAACGAAAAAATTTTTTAATTTGAAAAAAAAAAAAAAAATCAACAAAAATTAAAATGGTGTTCACATCATGGATTTGTAATTAGAAAAAAAAAAAAATTACATATTTTAAAGCAACTGATAATAAACAAATATTTAAAAAATCAATAAAATGGGTCAAGTTGTTTCCAAGAAAATATGTACCTAAGTTAGTACGTTCTCATTATAACGGATCTTCAAAGACTAGTTTACCTCACATTTGGAGATTTAAATTTGAAGCAGAAACAATTAGCTGATAATGTTGAGTAATTTTTATCGAATAAATAAATTCCTTAATAAATCATCCAAATTCATCAAGTCCCACAAAACGCTGTACTCCCCTTGTCCTCCCCCCCCCCCAAAAAAAAAAAGAATAGAACAATGGAAAAAGATGAAATAATAAAGATGTTATAATTTGCACAAATACATTTAGTGTCAGAAAAAAACTCAAGGTACATATTCGGGATGGTGACCAAGTGTGGCGTTACGCAATTCCTACCAATCAATGAAAGGCTGACTCTCAAGAACTACCGTTGTCATTTTTAACCCTTTAAGGGGCGGTGGTTGCATTGTGCAACCACAAATTTTAAAATCAGAATTGCGAAAACTGCTCCCGGATAGTTTTTATAAAATTTTTCTTTTATAACTTAGATGAATAATTTCATTTATTTCTTCCCTTTTAATATTGTTGGTGATTTCTGGTGGCTGTTGATTTTAAAGGAAGAAAATTTGCTTGCCCCTGAAAGGGTTAAACAACTCGCAACAAAAACGTCTCGAGTTGTATAAAGGCATCAATGTATACCTATGTTTTTAGTTTTTATGAGTTTACACAACCGTGGACTTAGTCATCGGATAAGCGGGGTTCAGTACGGCCAATTCTTCGTTGTCAACACCAGGCAGAACTTTGATAAGTCAATCAGCTGAAAGGGTTCAAGTCTTCTAAATGAAAATTCGCATATGCTCAATACTTGACGAATATGGAGTCTGCTTGGAAAAAAAAAAAAAAAAAGAAATTACGACAGGAAAGATGATTTGAGCTATCTAGTCGTGTATTGAAGTAATTTTTTGACACTTATCACGAAATATGATCCTGGTTTTCAAAGTAGTTGTTGTTGATCTTGATGAGTTAACACGCTTATTTGTTGAAAATCCTGTCTGAACACTCTTTATATTGTTTACCGCCATCGAAAATGAAAATGTACCAATCATTAACGTTAAAATACCAGAAATTTTAAAAACAGATCGTATTATCCGGTTACAGATAATTCCTTCCGTGGAGGATCAAAATTGTGATGGCATATCTCCGGACCACCTCTACGGGTGAGTTCCAGACCGTAGCCAATTGCTCACTGCGCATCACTAGTGCGACGTAAAACCTAACCAACCAACCAGTTATAGATAAAAAATCAGACAGTGTAAGAAGAGCATCTCTGGCAGAAAACATTATCTCAGAACAAAACAAGACTATTTAAAAAAGTTTAATGTTGTTTTACATTAGGGTCACATGTTTTACTCTATTGAAAGTATCAGATGTAACCAAACAACGTCCACTGCTGATTTAAAAAAAAAAAAAAAAAAAAAAAAAAAAAGATAATTTTAAATTTTATTTTCAGTCTCTTAATTAAAAAAAAAAAGAAAAAAAAAATTACGGATTAACAGTTTATACGCGAACAATTTTCTGTATTAAATGAATTAAAAACTAACAATTAATGATCTCTAAGTTTTTTTACTTCCTTATACAAAGTATAAGGAAGTATAATAATCCCGATTTGCGAAATGGATTTTGCATTTCACATTGCTCGAAAACGAATGATCGCTGAATGTTGCCAATTTATACGTGTGAATGTCATGATGTCTAGTTGTACACCTGCAAGTGTCGTCTTAACACGAGCTCTCGTTTTAGAGATATAAGGGACTTTACACGATTTTTCGTGACGTCTGTATGTATGTGTGTCTGTGTGTGTGTGTGTGTGTGTGAGTATGTCGCATAACTCAAAAACGGTTGGACGTAGAAAGTTGCGAATTGGTACATAGGTTTGTTATAACATCTAGTTGTGCACCTCTCTTTTTGGACCTTGTATGATTTTCCGTTTTAGAGATATTTAGGAAAATTAGGTTCATAATGGCCAAAATGTATCAAAAAACGGTAATAACTCAAAAACGGCTTGGACAAATCTTGCAATTTAACTGACTTCCCGACTAGCTAGACATTTGAAACTTTCAGAAAAGTTCAGAACACGTTGACAATGCATTTTTAAAAATTTTTTAGCCAACTGTTTCTAATACCTGCTGCCTTCAGCAGCGTTTATGTGATTCAACAGAAAATTTATTTAACTAACTTCTCGACTAGCTAGACATTTGAAACTTTCAGACTAGATCAGAACGCGGTGAAAATGCATTTTTTTAATACTTTTAGCCAACTGTTTAGGGTCCCTGCTGTCTTCGGCAGCGTTACCAGTACAAATCTTGCAATCTATTTTTACCTAACTTCCCGACTAGCTAGACATTTAAAACTTCTGGAAAAACTCAGAACACAGTGACAATGCATTTTTTAAATATTTTTAGCCAATTGTTTCAGGTGACTGCTGCCTTCGACAGCGTTTATATGGTTCAACAGAAAATTTATTTAACTAACTTCCCGAATAGCTGGATATTTGAAACTTTCAGAATAGTTCAGAACGCGGTGAAAATGCATTTTTTTAAATACTTTTAGCCAATTTTTTCGGGTCACTGCTGCCTTCGTCAGCGTTACCAGTATAAATCTTGCATCGGTTTTTAACTAACTTTCAGAAAAGCTGAACGGCACACGGTGATAATTTATTTTTTTAAATATTTTTAGCCAACTGTTTCAGGTCCAATGACAATGTTTTTTAACATTATGTATATTTCTAAAAGTGTATAAGGAAGTCATGTGGTGCCCACATCAGATTTTTTTTTTTTAGGACTGAGGATTATTAGTCTCAATCTGGGATTTTTGCGGTGCCATTTTTCGATAGTTGGACATTTATCGAAAATATAGTTGAATAATTTGAAAGCGATGTTATAATTTGAAAAAAAAAAAAAAAAAAAAAAAAAAAAAAAACTAATAGTCCTCCGTCCTAAACTAAATTCTGCTTTTGCCAGAATTTCATCAAAATCATTTTTTTTTTTTTTTTTTTTTGGAAATAAAATAAAAGAATCTTTGGATCTTTGGGTTTTACGTCGCACTAGTGCTGCGCAGATGGGCAATTGGCGACGGTCTGGGATACACCCCTAGAGGTGGTCCGCAAATAAATAAAAGAAAAGAAAATTAATAATAATCAGTATCGAAACAAACACTATCGAAAAGCTTTTTTTAATAATTTTGAATTAGGAAACAAAAAGTGCGCGTGCAAAATGAAATAAAAATAAGTAACAAAATGAATTTAATCTTTCAATTTTTATATAAAACATGATCACGTGCTATCTTAAAAAGTATATGTAACATTTAAAGTTTATGTGGTGCGTGTGGCATCTATAAAAATTGTTTTAAGAAATAGAATAGAATAAAGATAGAAACGATGTTGGTTGCATTTTGTTATATAGTTCGAATTTTTGAATTTTATAGAAGTAATATCTACCGTAGGAATAATTTCTTATGTTAAAACTATAGGGAATTGTTATGCGAGCACAAGCGAAGCTACTTTTTTTTTTTTTTTTTTTTTTTTTTTTTAAATCTAAATGTAAAGAAATTTGACACATTTAAATAAATTATTTTGTGGAGAAATATTGAAAAATCAATAAAAAGATTCCAAAATAAATTGTATATTTAATATTAAAATTATTATTTTTTTTTTTTCTTATAAATATCTTAGATGAGTTTGTTAACCAAGTTACCGCCATTTTGGTTTCAAGTGGAGACCACTTGAAAATTTCAAATACACATTATAAAAAGCGTATTCCGAATTTGTTTTAATTTTGATGTATACGTAGACTATATAAGATTTTTAACCAAGTTTATTGATGAACTTTATTCGTCATTTTTAACAAAGTGCGGATGCTATAATCTAAGCGGAACAATTTGAAATCAGAATACCGCTTGGATATTTATAATCGTGGTAACTTTTTTAAATTCTGATTCATTTCGAATCAAAGTTATAGTGCGACCACGTTTCCTACGACTAGCAGTGAGGCCGAGTCCAAAAGTTTGGAGGGATGCAAAATTGGCCGAGAGATAGTTAACTGGCAAACATCCAGTTATTCGGTGTTCCCTTATCGCTTGTTTTCTCTCAGTCACTCCTATTTTAACACTGGACTCGTTCAATCCGCACTTGCGCAGAGTCTTCCATGGTCGCAAGAAATGTGGTTAAAGAATAGACAGTGAACTTATTATATAAATATCTTGTATGAGTTCACTGAGCAAATTGTTCCGACATTTTGTTTCCAAATTGAGGCCACTTGAAAATGTGACATCATGATAATTTTTAAAATATTAAACTAAATCAAACTGATAGTGAACTTACGGTTCAAACATCTTGGATAAGTTCGCATGGTAACTTGCTCCGCCATTTTATTTTAAAGTAGTAGCCACTTGAAAATATGTCATTATGGTAACTTTTGTAATACTAAATAAATTCGTATCAAATTTGGGTTGTGGGTTTATCATTCAAATATATCAGATAAGAAGGCTGGGCATATCACTCCGTTTTTTTGTTTCCAAGTGGTGGCCACTTGAAATCAGTCACTTGAATCACTTGAGTGCTGCCCCGTGAAAATTTTTTATCACGATAATTTTTGAAATACTGCATTAATTTGAACCAAAGTCGAACAGTGAAATTATCATAAAAATATCTTGTGTGATTTCACTGGGCAAGTTGCTCCGCCAATTTCTTTTCAAGTTGCAACCACTTAGACTGTCACTTGAAAATATGTCCATAATAATAATTTTTGAAATAATACACTGATTCGAACCAAAATTGGGCAGTGAGCTTATGCTTCAAATACCTTAGATGAGTTTGCTGGGCAACTTAATCCGTCATATTGTTTTTAAAATGGAGGCCATTTGAAAAATTTTTATCACGTAACTTTTGAAATACTTAATTAATTCTAACCAAAATTAAAAAATCGATTTATCATCCAAATATTTATGATTTCGGTACGCAAATTTCTCCGCAGTTTTGTTTTCAAGTTGCTATCACTTGAGACTTTTTTTCCTCAAAGCTATTGAAATACTACATTTATTTGAATCAAAGTTGGACATAGTGGACTTATCTTACAAATATGTTTGATTAGTTCACTTGGCAACTTACTCCGCCATTTTGAATCAAGTGGCGGCCATTTAATTTGTCAACACGATAACTTTTGAAATTCTAAATTAATTCGAATTAAATTTGTATAGTAGACTTAACTCACAATTGCATTTGATATATTTGTTTGCCAACTTGGCTCGCCATCTTTTTTTTTTTTTTTTTTTTTTTTTTTTTTTTTTAGAACTGAGATCTGGGATTTTTGCGGCGTCATTTTTCGATAGTTGGACATTTGTCGAAATCAGTTTTCGCTAGTTGGAAATTTATCGAAATCTAAAATTTATCGAAAATATAATTGAACAATTTGAAAGCGATGTTATAATTTGAAAAAAAAAAAAAAAAAAAAAAAAAAATAATAATAATAATAATAATAATAGTCCTCCGTCCTAAACTAAATTTCGCTTTTGCCAGAATTTCATTAAAATCTTTTTTTTTTTTTTGTTGTTTGAAAGAAAAAGAAAAGAAAATTAATAATAATCAGTATCGTTACAAGCGATATCGAAAAAGTTTTTTTTTTATAATTTTGAATTATGAAATGAAAAGTGCGCGTGCAATAATATGAAATAAAAATAAGTAAAAAAACATTTAATGATTTTATTATTATTATTATTATTATTATTATTATTTTTTTTTTTTTTTTTGGGGGGGGGGGGGGGCATAAGATGAAATAATGCTTTCACGAGAAAAATTAAAAATTATAAAATATTAAATTTTCTCGTGCATATAAAAAATGGTTATAAAAACGAGTCGAAGAAGGAAGCGAAATAAGTATTGAGTTACATTACGATAAATACGATACATAATATGATACGATATATTAGACCTATCGTCCAGGGTTAGTAGGTATTTTCGTTGAAAGAAATAGTTTGTTCGTTCGTTGCAACTTGCACATTAGTCCCGTGAGGTACAACTTTCACTTAAGAGCGGACAATACCTAATCTCGCCGGCAGCCTTGGCCCATGTTATTCTATGGGAAAATTTGTTTACATAATTACTCATTACCTAATGAATATTTTTCAATTCTGTTTTCACATTTAGAAAATTCGTAAGCGTTAAATTAGTACTTGTTTTCCAAAAAAAGGATTTTTTTAAATTTTAGTATTTTATTTTGCGACTAGAAAATGAGAAAAAGGCATTTTGTTAAAAAAGGCATTTCTGAACTCAAAATTAAAATGTAAAAATTAAAAAAAAATGAATTTTTCAAAAATGAGTACTCATTTAACTGTTCTGAATTTTCTGACTGCGAAAACAGAATTAAAAAATATACATTAGGTAATGTGTAATTGTTGAAACAAATTTTCCCATAGAATAACATTGGCAACGGCTGTCCCCGGGATTATGTATTGTCCCTTCTTAAGGTACAACTTCCACATTAGTCCCGTCAGGTACAACTTGCACATTAGTCCCCTTTAAATATAGTGACCAGTGAAGCTGGCAAAGCATTCGTTGATTCACTACCTTAATTGATTTCACATTCCGTCCTTTTTGAGGGGGTTATATACTAGTAAATAAATAAATAATTGAAACAAGTAACATAGATCGTAAATGCTTGATCGCTTATTTTTAATTCCTAGCTGTAACCCGTCGAATTCGACGATCACTTTATTGACCGTAATGTTTCAAAAACCGTCGCATCATTATTTAAATGTATTTCCTATTAAAACATCTAATATAATTTACGACATTTCACTTAAAAAAAGAAAGTCGGAAAAATGCTTATAAATCGAAATACTATGTATGACATCACTTTCTACAAAGTACTCTCAATGTGACGTCAAACTGACTTCAAATAAACAGATGCTATCTTTTATTTTCTATTTCGTTTAATACTAAGACTATATGTTAGCTGACCCGTCCGGCGTTGCCCGGGCCCATGATACCTTAAATGAACCTTAAATTTGTATTATTTTATACCTTTAACTCGATTTTGTTTGAATTTCTGTTTTTAAATGAAAGCATCACGAAAAAAATAATCATCTGTAACAAAACAATTACCTCGATCCGAACGAAACTCTGACTTGTGACCTCGGTGCTTGCAGCAGCGCATACACGGCGCTAACAACATAAAAAAATTCCCAAAAATTAACCTAGAACCGAACGAACCAGCCCGGCAATGCCTGGGCCCGTGATAATAACCTTAAATGAACCTTAAATTTGTTAGATTTTATATCTTTCACTCGAATTTGTTTGAAATCCTATTTTTAAATAAAAGCATTGCGAAAAAAAATAATCAGCTGTAACGAAAAATAATTACCTCGAAACGAACGAAACTCTGCCTTGTGACCCCGGTGCCTGCGGCAGTGCATACGCGGGTCGCTAACAACATAAAAAAAATTTCCCCAAAATTAACCTGGAACCGAGCGAACCCGCCCGGCAATGCCCGGGCCCTTGATAATAACCTTAAATGAACCTTAAATTTGTATGGTTTTATATCTTTAACTCGATTTTCTTTGAATTTCTATTTTTAAATGAAAACATCACAAAATAAATAATCATCTGTAAAAAAAAAATTACCTCAAACAGAACGGAATTCGGGTTCGCGACCCAGTGCCTGCGGCACGTATATGCAGGCCGCTAATAGCATGGAAAAATTCTCAAAAATTAACCTTGAACCGATCAAACCTCTGACTCGTGTTACCGCTGCCTGTGGCAGCGGCACCGTATAGCAGGCATGCTACGCACGCGCTGCAAAATCCACTTTCCTCCACCAGGGAGCGCAGTATGTTGTACACGAACATCACCAATCGCCTTGAATTTCCAAGACCTTTCAAATAAGGTGTCACATGGTGGTATCAACTGCAAAATCCTTTAGTTACACTTTCCACCGCCAGGGGGCGCAGCGTATTCTATACATAAACACCGACGGTCAGGAAATATCAAGACCTTTAAAATAAGTTGTAACATGATAGGGTCTACTGCAAAATCACCTAGTTCCATTTTTAACCACCAGGGGGCGCACTATATTGTATACAAACATCCCCAATCAACATGAAATTTCAAGACCTCTATCAACAATCGCCTTGAATTTCCATGACCTTTCAAATAAAGTGTCACATGGTGGTGTCAACTGCAAAATCCTTTAGTAGCACTTTCCACCACCAGGGGGCACAGTGTGTTCTGTACGAAGATCACCAACCGTCAAGAAATACCAAGACCTTTAAAATAAGGTGCAACATGATACGGTCTACAGCAAAATCATTTAGTTCCATTTTTCACCACCAGGGGTCGCACTATGCTGTATACAAACATCCCCAATCGACATGAAATTTCAAGACCTTTAAAATGAGGTGCTACATGTGTGGGTCTAGAACGGATTTCCCTCTCAAACTAATTTCCCCCCCTCCCCTCCAAATCTACTTTCCCCCTTTTCCCCCCCTTTAAAATCGAAAATTCCAAATTCGCAGATATTGATTTTTTAGTATTCGACTCTAGTCCCCATATGTACAATTTCTTCACCGTGAAGTAATTTGAAGCTTAGTTAAGCTCGTCAACGTGTTTTTAACCCAAACGGGTGGGAAACGGTTTCCCACCCGTTTCCTTCGGGGGAGAAACGGTTTCCCCCCCCCGGGGGGAAAACCGTTCGACTTTTTTTTATTTTTCTCTTCTCATAGCACATCTACAGACCAAGACCTTTTTTTAGACACCTCAACCAAATTTTTACACCAAGTAGTTCTCTCAATATAGTGGAGACAGGCAAAAACATGTTTCAAATTAATATATAGATCATCTTCAAACACAAATTCTGTAATAAAATACTAGTTACTATCTTAAAAAAAAAAAAAAAAAAAAAACTTTGTTAATTAGTATTTTCACATAAATTTTGCCTCAGTACCATTAAATTTGTAATAATGAAGGTTTATTTTATTTTTTTATCTCATTTATTTATTTATTTATTTATTTATTGTTGCTAAACTTTTTTTGTATCATCTCTTGTACATATATTTAAGTTGGGCCATCAGACTCTCGGCTAATGGCAAGAACCTAAAACAAATAAACGCGATCTAATAATTAAGGCACGTGGAGTAACTTTGCATGGGCAATATTTTAAAATAATATTTTATAATTTTGATTTTCGATGAAACGTTAAGAATATGATTAAATTTTAGTTGTAGTCAAATACCCCAATTTAAAAATTTCGCGATTTTTTAAATTTGGAAACTTAGATTATGAATTGGTTTGCCATCTTACGAATGATTGAATGATCTTACGAATGGCTGATTTCAAAGAAAATAAATATTGATATTAATATAAATAAATATTGATATTAATGCGAATCTTCTGGCGCCTGTAATTCAATTTGAAAATTAATCTTTGGCAGTAATTTGTACGCGTTATTGGCATTTTTCATAGTCGTAGATTAAGACTTTTAAATGCCATCTGTATTAGGTACTGAAAATTTTTGAATAAATGCTGTTCCGAATACAGAGGTTCGTGAGCAAAATACTACCATTTAGACGTTACAGTATTTGTATCAAGAAAATTATAGAAGATACAGGATTATTCAAGAACCGAAAGTCTCCATTATGAAATACAGAGCAGCGTAACAGAAATTCACAGGATAATCTTTCCCTATACAAGACCAAAAATGTCTCTCAGTCTAGCTTTCAGCTCTCTTTAGCGGCTATCAATAGAACTAAAAAACGAGTTTTTTCAATTATAGATAGATTGGCGATATAATCTTAAGGAATCTCACCAAAATTCTAAATCTTTTCAGGTAAATATTTTAATATTATGCGTGTAACTTCGAGACTAGAATTTCTCAGAAATAGTAATTTTTGATAAAATCGCGAAAAGTTTGTCGCCAGGGTAACTCTGATGATGCCCAACATTAATGACTTTCAACGTGGGAAAACTTTACCTGTAGATGTTGTTTTATGGTCAGGAGGGAATAACTCTCAGGTTCGTCCACAAATCTGATTGGCGATTTTCTTTTAGTAATTACGGCGAAATGCGATATTCGGAAATGGTTGCTGTGGATTCCAAACGTAAACAAATGTTGGAAATAATCCAAAACGACATATTCAAAACGGCGCCAAAAAAAACTAAAATCGTGGATAGGGTTGTGGACTAATCTGCAAATTGTACCCGAGCTGTTGTGACTTGCGATATAATATCTGGTTTGATCGACGTATACGAAGTGAAATTGGTACAGCTTTCGTATAGGATCCTGTTTGTGAATTTCCAATTTCCTTCGCCATTTCTGTTCAGAATTTTTAGTTTTGTTGCTTAAATTATTTTAATTTAAAAAGAAGTTTTTACGTAATTTCTTAAAAAATAGATATTTTGACACAACTTGCAGGTTGGTCCAGAACCCTATTTGGCGATTTTCTTTTGGTGCCGTTTTGAACGATAATGATGTCGTTCTGAATTCTTTGCAACATGATATGACAACATGTTTACTGTTAATTTTTGATGACCATGGCAACCAGCATTCCAATCATTTATGAAAACAACTTGATCGACATTAAAATATTCAGTATTTTATTCTATTTTTACTATTTTATTTAACAAAAGATAGGCCTATGTTCGGAAAAGAAAGTGATTGCACTAGAATTTTTTTGAATGAATATAGTTTAGAGAGAGAGAAATGTCTTGAAATTTTTGAAAAAATGTGGGTTAGGAAATGTGATTTATATAATCGTATTTTCTCGGCAACTGAAGAACATTTAAATGGTACAAATGTATGGGAAGCATATATATATATACGCATATTGATAACCCTTCCAGTATAGAAATACATGCAGATATTTTTTCATACAAAGTGAGGTAAGTTAATTTTAATTTTTCATTAATATTAAAAATAGGCTTAATTTTCTGGAACAACTATAGTATTTCCCCACAGCTGAATTTGGCGATTTTTCTTTGGCGCCGATTTGCACGATAACGATGTCGTTCTGAACTGTTTGCGATATAATATGGTAGCCTGCATGCTATTTATTTTGGATTTATGATTTTATGATTTATAATTTAGCTTATGATTTTATCATTTATGCTATATGATTTATGATTTTTAGATTTATGAATTAGCCATAATCGGCAAAAATAAATCGCCAAATTCAGCTGTGGGGAAATACCATAGTTGTTTCAATTTATTTGTGTACATTACAGAACAGACGCCATATTGAAAAACGCGTTTTCGCTTTGTTTACGTTTGAAATCCATGGCAACCATTTCCGAAAATCGCATTTCGCCGAAATCACCAAAAGAAAATCGCCAAATAAGGTTGTGGGCCAACCTGCAAGTTGTACCGAAATGTGTTCCCTGAAATCAGCAGTAAATGAATGAACTAAATTTTCATAACCATTGCAGCATAAGGTTGGAATTAGGCTTGATCGAGAATAGTTACGGTACCTTTTAATTTCAAGGCAATTACCATGAGACTGCAACAAGAATAGTTCGCTAAACTCCCCAAACTGTTACTCAGTGAGCGAAAATAAAATATCTATGATCATAGGACAATGGTAGAAAAGGTTTCTCTGCAGGTTCATCCTTTTCTGTTGAAGCATTGAAAATTGTAATTCTTGAAACCAAGAAAGAAATTTATGTTAAAAAAAAAAAAAATTGGACCAGTGCTTTCTAGTAGATATGGCGCCCCCATGAAAGGAGAGCCGCAAATTAACAGTTGAGAACAAAACCAATCGTGATGGATGAGATGCATAAAAAGCCAAACAGACGCTATTAAAAAAAAAAAAAAAAGTCTGCAATGAACGAGTTTGGCAGAACTGTTAGAGAAAAATAACTTTGGTAAAAATTGCAAGAGAGAGTCTATCCAAGTTATTTTAGCCTATCACAGCTTTAGTATGGGATTCCCTTGGCGACATTTGAATTTTTGTTGCCATTTTGGTTATGATTTAAAATGGCTATCGTAATTGCATAAATAAAGAACTTGACGAGAAATCTTCGAGATACTTCGGTGCCAAATTTAAAATTTCGCCAATGAGGATCCCATACTAAAGTTGTACGCTAGCAAAGATAAGTAAATGAACTTTTTATAATGCAAATATTTACCGTTAACATGCAAATAGTAGTCACCGAGTTAAAACATTGGCGACAATTATCGCAAGGCAGTACTTTGATATTGGTGCTACTAAAAAAATCCTTGTTGGAATTTGTTGCAATTGCAGCGGTTCGCTATGCCAAAATAGCGATAAAGAACTGCCCTTACTGCCAGTTGGCGGAAAAACTGTAATATGGCAACCTGCCAAGAGGGAGAAACATTCGCGCGTCTCTCTCAGCATCAGTCTGTGCTCTGCTTCTGTTCCCGCTGGTATCGTCGGCCGTTGGGTCGCTGGCAAATGCCTGTTTGTACTTGAAATGTTTTTGTTTATTCACTAATCTCTAAATTAATGTTTATCGTTTTATTTTATTTTCTATTAAACAATGTTAATATTTAATTGGCTGGTGTTTTTTAGTTAAATATATTTTCTGACTCAAAATTTATCGGCATGCAAAACGCACGCCGAATTGGTGACCGCGGACAATCTATTTTAATCTTTCAAAATTAGCGAAATCCAGCCTTAATTAATTTAAAATATGAGGGTAATTTATTGATTAATTTAAAATATAGGATTATTTATAGATTCTGTTTATTTATTTTTACTTCGCGGCAACCGTGTGCACGTGTTATATATCTCTACCTGGAGGAGTGCCATTCATCATAAATTCCTCAATTATTCCGTAAAAAGGTATTTTTATCTTTACATAATTTATCCCACCCTAGTATCCGCAGTACTTCAAAACTTATCCGATCCCGATTTGTTTGGCAGTCCATTCGAAAAGATTGTGTCGAATGGGCTAGGACTTGCATCCCATGTCAAAAGTCAAAGATAATTCGCCATACAAAATCCCCTGTAGGTAAATTTTTAGACCAATCACAAAGATTTGAACACATACACCTCGACCTTATCGGTCCCCTTCCTCCTTCACAGGGAAATTACTATTGTTTAACTATGATAGACAGGTTCACTAGGTGGCCAGAAGCAGTTCCAATACCAGATATATCTGCACAGACAGTCGCACAAAACTTTTTTACTCAGTGGATTGCTCGATTCGGATGTCCATCCCGTATCACCACGGATCAAGGCAGGCAATTCGAAAGTGCCTTGTTTACATCGCTTGCTCAGCTGCTAGGAATTAAAAGAATTAGAACTTCACCATATCACCCTCAGGCAAATGGCTTAATAGAAGAATTTCACCGCCCATTAAAGGCAGCCTTGAAAGCCTACGACACCGATAAGTGGTCTACAGCATTACCAGTTTTACTGCTTGGTTTCCGTTCAGTCTTCAAAGAGGATCTGAGATCAACAACTGCTGAATTAGTGTATGGTAAATCCTTACGACTACCAGGTGAGTTCTTCGATCCAACCCCTGTGGATATCTCACCTAAGCAGCTGGTAGAAGACCTAAAATGCCATTTCGCCAAGGTGCGTCCTATTCAGACTTCCTGCCACGGTCAAAAAACAGTTTTTGTGCATCCTCACCTCAAAATGTGCTCGCATGTGTTCCTTCGGCATGATAGTGTGCGTAAACCTCTCCAAGCACCATATGACGGACCATACAAGGTCATTTTCAGACGAGAAAAAACTTTTGACATTGAAATTAAAGGGACTTCTCACACAGTGTCTATAGATCGTCTCAAACCTGCTTTTATATCTATGGACTTTTCAACCACTTCACCTCAAAGTGCTACTGTACCATCCAAACCACAACCAGCCCGTGAAGGACAACAGACCCACACTCCTCCTCAGAATGCCAATACACCACCAGATGTACAAACTGTTCCAGTTACACAGAGGACCCGTATGGGGCGACCTGTTCGTCCCCCACGTCGTTACGTGCATTTTCAATGACACTGCGGAGGGAGTGTGCAGCGGTTCGCTATGCCAAAATAGCGATAAAGAACTGCCCTTACTGCCAGTTGGCGGAAAAACTGTAATATGGCAACCTGCCAAGAGGGAGAAACATTCGCGCGTCTCTCTCAGCATCAGTCTGTGCTCTGCTTCTGTTCCCGCTGGTATCGTCGGCCGTTGGGTCGCTGGCAAATGCCTGTTTGTACTTGAAATGTTTTTGTTTATTCACTAATCTCTAAATTAATGTTTATCGTTTTATTTTATTTTCTATTAAACAATGTTAATATTTAATTGGCTGGTGTTTTTTAGTTAAATATATTTTCTGACTCAAAATTTATCGGCATGCAAAACGCACGCCGAACAATAAACATGCATTTTATTAACGCTTAAATTTATGTGTATTTTACTGTTTTATTTATGTAAATATAGCATTAATAATATATTTATATATAAGTATATTTTATTAATTTATAGTCTTCTAGCAAGCGTGAATATGAATTTAACAGTATAAACATTAAAAATATACATGACATTGCTCAGCTTGGCGCTTTAGAGTTAATTTTGTGTAAACATAAAATGCATCATAAATTTATTAAAAGTTAACAATTATAATTCATGTGCCTTAATTTTCAATAGCAAAATTCAGATACGCTTATAACAACAAAATTGTTAAATTTTACAAAATATATAAATAAATAAATAAAAATTAACTGTTTTAAATATGGCATCCTTTCCAGCAGTAGACGCTTTTACTTCATTTTGGCGTTTATGTATAATGATTTCTTTTAAAAATAAATGTTTTATTAATATTGTCTACTAACCATACTAGTCTTCCTAAAATTGCAGAAAAAAAAATCTGCAATATTATTTTAATAAATATTTACTAATAAACAAAAATTCGCATTTTGTGCTTTCTTTTCGGAAATAAACATAGTATATCTCGCCAACTGTTAGATTTTAAAAAACAAATTATTGTTTTCAAATGATTTTTACATAGTTCCTTTTTACTTCCTTATACAAAGTACGCTATGCGCCCAAAACTATCTTCCATCCCCCAGTGGCTTCACGTAATTTTTTTTTTTTTTTTTTTTTAAATTATAATCTCATTGTTCCTCCCTCGTCTTTCTCAAATCATAAGTGTTGTCCCCTTCCCCTTTTCAAATGGCCTCCTCTTTCGGCTTTAATTATTGTGTGCACAACTAACTTTAGCGGCTCCCCCAGCGTTTTCTTTTCTTTTTTTTTTTCCCCTCCTCCCTGCCTAAATTCAAAATTGTTTAATTTTGTATAATTCCGGTTATTTCGACTCTCAGCTAGTTAGTGCACTTATTCCAAATTCCTTAACATCTGGAGCGTGCTGCAATTCCTGAGCTTTGGCGTCTAGTTACATTGCTGCCCAGCAGCTTCCACGCGGTGATCTGGCGATTTATTCGCTCCGGCGGACGGCATCCAACCCGTTAAGCTTGGCTGAGCCCAGGCAGGCAGGGGCCGTCCAAAGGTTTCAAAGGAAGTATAGTAATCCCGATTTGCGAAATGGATTTTGTATTTCACATTGCTCGAAAACGAATGATCGCTGAATGTTGCTCATTTATACGTGTGTCTTTCATGATGTCAAGTTGCACACCTGAAAGTGTCATCTTAACACGAGTTCTCGTTTTAGAGATATAAGGGATTTTACACGATTTTTCGTGACGTCTGTATGTGTGTGTGTCTGTGTGTGGGTATGTCGCATAACTCAAAAACGGTTGGACGTAGAAAGTTGCGAATTGGTACATAGGTTTGTTATAACATCTAGTTGTGCACCTCCCTTTTTGGACTTTCTATGATTTTACGTTTTGGAGATATTTAGGAAAATTAGGTTCATAATGACAAAAATTTGGCCATAATGTATCAAAAAACGGTAATAACTCAAAAACGGTTTAGACAAATCTTGCAATTTAACTGACTTTCCGATTAGCTAGACATTTGAAACTTTCAGAAAAGCTCAGAACACGTTGACAATGCATTTTTTTAATATTTTTAGCCAACTGTTTCCGATACCTGCTGCCTTCAGCAGCGTTTATGCGATTCAACAGAAAATTTATTTAACTAACTTCCCGGCTAGCTAGACATTTGAAATTTTCAGATTAGATCAGAACACGGTGAAAATGCATTTTTTAAATACTTTTAGCCAACTGTATAGGGTCCCTGCTGCCTTCGGCAGCGTTACCAGTTCAAATCTTGGAATCGATTTGTAACTAACTTCCCGACTAGCTAGATATTTAAAACTTCCGGAAAAGCTCAAAATACGGTGACAATGCATTTTTAAAATATTTTTGGCCAATTGTTTCGGGTCACTGCTGCCTTCGGCATCGTTTACATGGTTCAACAGAAAATTTATTTAACTAACTTCCCGACTAGCTAGACATTTGAAACATTCAGAAAAGTTCAGAACACGGTGAATATGCATCTTTTTAATACTTTTAGCCAACTGTTTCAGGTCCCTGCTGCCTTCGGCAGCGTTTATATGGTCCAACAAAAAAATTATTTAACTAACTTCCCGACTAGGTAGACATTTGAAACTTTCAGAATAGTTCAGAACATGGTAAAATTCCTTTTTTTAATACTTTTAGCCAATTTTTTCGGGTCCCTGCTGCCTTCGTCAGCGTTACCAGTACAAATCTTGCAATCGGTTTTTAGCTAACTTTCAGAAAAGCTCAGAACACGGTGATAATTCATTTTTTTAAAATATTTTTAGCGAACTGTTTCGGGTCCAATGTCAATGTTTTTTAACATTATGTATATTTCTAAAAGTGTATAAGGAAGTCATGTGGTGCCCACATCAGATTTTTTTTATTGTGGCAACATTAGAAATAAAAGGACCAAAACAAAATATTAATTCAGCAACAATGCTTTTTGAAAAAGAGTTTTATTAATTGTTTATATTATATTTCCCTTGTTAAAACAAATATTTATTGTTGAAATAAGAATACAACAATAATTTTTTTCTGTTTTGTTTCGAAATATATTGAAACCATCAACGAATTTTTCATTCTTACTACAAACTTTGAAGTTGTAGGTTGAATTTGCTAAGCCTCTGATTTCAAATTGCCTTTTCCCTGAAAATAAAGTTTTCATTGCTTAATTTAGCATATTTATCATCTATTTCGGACATTTAATATTACAAACTACAAAAATCGCCATGTTTTTGGCTTTGTTTTGTGTTTTGTGGCTTCTTCAAGTTTATGAAGAAAGCTATCTCTTGGCTGCGGTCATTGTCATATACCTCGGCACAATTATTTTCATAGATCATGCATTGAAGCATATAATGATATTTCCTGAAGAACAAGACATCTTTTATGATGCGATTTCTGAAACAAGTTCAGTGATTTATTTCGACGCTGCCTCCGAAAAAAGCTGTGATATCGATAGTTACGAAACTACTACTGTGTACGAAGATTCTCGTCGTCATATCGTTAAACCAACGCGTAATTACTCTGAAGAACGCATGCTACGATATTTGGATACCAGCTTGATTCAAGCGGACTTAAATTGATTTGGAAATATTAATTGGGTATCTGGTCCATGGGCTGAATGTGCAACTGAATACAGTAAATTTCAAGTAGCTCAAAATCAAGATCCTGAATCAAATGAAAATGAAGAAAAGCCCTCAAGAAAATGTGGTAAATTGAAAGCATGTCTCCGAAAGTTTTTTTGCTGCTGTTGTGGCTGTGGTAAAAAGGACTAAATACCACAGTCATCTTTACTTTAAGAAAGTTTAAGTTATTAATTTTCATTCTTTCCAAATTGAAAACAAAAAATTAGAAACTTTGAACCAAAATTATTTTTTATTAAATGTTGATTAGAAATTTTGCATAATTTAACTATTTTGCGTTTCTTTTTTTTTATTACGGAATTTTTAAACATCGATTTTCAATTTTAAAATTTATTTAAAACCATAATTAAATCATGAACTAATCCGATTTTTACATTTACAAGATTTTTAAAATATTTCCTATGCAGAGCCTCTTCTCACTAATACAATCAGTTTATTTATCACCTTAATTTATCAGATTTAAATCATATAGTAGCCATTCCAGTTGAAATATAATGAAAAATAACTAATACACAACTTATGCTTATGTACCTTTATACTATTCAGCAAAAGTCATCAGAATAGTCATATGCAACATACACTGTTCAATATACTAAAACTCGATCTCCTAAGCGAACACCATTCGTCTAAGATCCTCCTCTCAGAAGTCATCATTTGCTTCTTCACCATCTTCAAAGCTTCAGGCTGATATGATCATTTTCTCAAAGTTTATCTTCTGTCTCTTCACCACATACAAAGCCAACACCAGCAGGTTAATAAGGTCTTCTATTCAAAAGTCATCCTCTGCCTCTTTCACATAGTGAAAGCCAACACAATTAAGCTAATAAGATCCTCTTTTCAAAAAGCATCCTCTTCCATTTCACCATCCTTTAATCTACTGCCATCAAGCAAATAACATCATCTTCTCAAAAGTGCTTCTCTGCTTGTTCCGCATATTTTAAGCCAACACCTGATTCTAAGCTCGTCTACTTCCAAATAATCCTCTACCTCTTCTTCATCTTCTAAGCCAACAACATCCGGCTTCTAAGTTCGTCTACTTCCAAATAATCCTCTTCCACGTCTCCATCTTCTAAGCCAACAACATCAGGCTTCCAAGCGCTTCTTCTTCCAAGCCATCGTCTTTCTCTTCTCCACCTTCTAAGCCAACAACATCAGGCTTCCAAGCGCTTCTTCTTTCAAGCCATCGTCTTTCTCTTCTCCACCTTCTAAGCCAACAACATCAGGCTTCTAACTCGTCTACTTCGAAACCATCTTCTGCCTCTTCTCCATCTCTAAGCCTTCACCATCAGGCTTATAACATCATCTTCTCCACTGCCGCCATCACTAACGGGACACACTCTGCTCAGCTATGCACTTAATGCTTAGGGAGCAGAGGAATGGTCTTGCGAGTGGGATGCACTCTGCTAGTCTACGTCTGTCCAAGAACGTACAAGCAGAGGAATGGTCCTGCGAACGGGGAGAGAGGAAGCCTACCTCCTCGCGGTTCTCCCTGGAAACGTTACTCGTCTCCGACGAGTAATGGCTAAAAGGCTTCCATTTAATTGTATTATAAAACAAATATTTTTAATTACATTTGTGTACTCTAAGAAATTTCTGTAAAATTTAGAAAGATGACTGTTAAAGTTAAAATATACGATCAACTCCTTTCCATTATTCGAAATTGTGACAAATTTTTGAAAAATTCAGATTGTTCACCATTTATTGAAAGGTCACTCCCGTCCTTCGAAAAAAGTTCATAAATATAACGACGATAATATTTTTACGGTCAGTGACTGAATGACTTCTTGCCAGTCACCGACAGTAATTTAGCAACGAAATTTCTTGCAATTCGACATAAAAAGTTAAATTTGTTTTTAAATGCAGCAAATTATGCAACCAGTATTCTCAAGGAAAGAAAGTATAAATATAAAAAGTAATTTTTGTTGTTATTTCAGGCATTTTTCAAGGCATTTTGTAAATATCATATATACAGAAATGAGAGCATAACGAAAGCAGACAGGCATAACCAAAATAAAAAAAAATATTTCAATTTGGCTATAAAGAATAATAGAACTACTTGAAGAATAACTAGAAATAAAACTTATTTGTAAATTAAACGTAGCACTTGTTAGTAAATTGTTTCTCAGAAAATTTTATTTAGAAGAAAATACGTCAATAAGTGAAAAGTTAGCTTTAAAAAATCCGGAGTGGCTCCAATCGACTTTACGAACATCAGGTAATTGACGGTTGTTTAAACTAGTGGATCTGCAGATCAGGAGCTTTAACATCCTAACTGCATCACTCAATACTTAGCAAACAATTTTTAGTTTTCTCTGTAACTTAATAATAATAATAATAATAATAATATACATATATATATATATATATATATATATATATTTATATATATGCACACAGAGAGAGAAACACACATACATATATATGATTAACTCGCTACATAACCAGATACATTTGTGAGGAGGGGGGGGCTTCCTCCCAACCCCTCTTATATCTATCTATCTATACATATCTGTGTATATGTACATGCATATTTAATTGTAACTCATAACGTTCTGTTAATTCCTTGTAACTCGAAATACTTGTACCAAATTTCATAACAAATGATTTTATAACATATAGGAATTATTTTGTGTAGTCCTGTAAATTAATTACCAATTCTATGCCTACCATTTTCTACAAAAACCCTGGTTTTACGCATTATAATAAAACATGTTCACTTTATTTTATTTTATTTTATTTTTTAATTTTAGTTTCTGTGCAGTTTTAATTATTGATGAATTAAAACTCAAATAATAACCTACTGTTTATACATGTAGTTTACATATTATAAAATTTTCCAATAAATATTTCAGGAATTTCCTACACGAAAAAAAGAAATTGCTATTATAATGTACTATTTCCGAAACATATATCAGATCTAAGAATAACTTTAAATACATTAGCGGAATTGCTGTTCAGTGCTAAAATCTTTTTTTTTTTTTTTTTTTTTAACTGTGCAATATTACATTTTATAACTCACATTCATATAGTGCTAAATTATTGTTTGGAAATAAAATTTGATTTATTAACATACTCTTTTCGTCAGATGAAAATATATTTTTAGTGATATATTTCTATATACTATAAATGTATATTCCATAAATGCGTAATATTATGAGTGAAATGCATGATTCTCCTCGAATGAATAGAACAGTTTATAAACTTCTATGGTTATGTTTGTGTAATGAATGTGAAATTCCTCATTATTTAAAATATTTTTTTGACGTTTTCCGTTGTTGGTGGTCTAAAATTCTCTTTTATCCAACGCCTTATCATAATAAACGGAGTTACAGCCTATATTTAGATTGTATATATATATGCTATATATTTAGAAAAAAAAAAAAATGAAGTCGTTAAATTGAAACTTACCAGTGACCTCGAATAGGAATTGAGTGCTGGTGAGATGTTATTATGGAGAACTGCCTGGGGAAATGCTGCGGCCGAGCCCAGTTCTCCAGCAAGAGCTGCAGCACCGTGAAGGCCATATGGATAAGGAGGACCTGTAAAAATAGAAATCAAGATTAATTAGTATGTACAACCACAGTCTTTTTTTAAAACTTTATCACTATGTTTCAAAAGGGGGAAATATTTTTCATATAAATAAGCAAAAAAAAAAAAAAAAAAAAAAAAAAAAAAAAACTGAACAACCCCTGATGTTTGCGCAATTTTATTTTAACCTGCGGTTCACATATTTTGAAATTATATGTCACTTTCTGTGATCTCTCAAAATATTTTTTTTTCTTTAATTTAAAAGTGCCTGGGATCCGCATGGAACACTGTTAAAAATGGTTTCTCAAAAATGAGCAAAATTGTCTCAAAATAGCTCCGAAACAATATATATATATATATATATATATACTCAAATTTAAAATGTACTCATTTTTGAGTATATATTGACATGCTCAAAAGTGGGGATATTGGGATTTTCAGTGGTCAATCCCATTTTTGAGCATGTCAATATACTCAAAAATGAGAACATGGGATTTTCAAATTTAAGTATATAATGTTTCGGAACTATTTTGAGACAATATTGCTCATTTTTGAGAAACCATTTTTAACAGTGAAGCCTTAGATAATAATGAACATAATAAACTCTGTTGTTAATGTGAAATCAGATTAAGAGAATTATAAGAATTGTTTGGGGAACTCCTAACATTGTTTAAAATCTTTTGGGAGTTCAAATATGTTCTGCAGGGTATTTAGTTATAAACACCGTGAATATTAGTGAATATTCTTAAGTAAAAAAAAAAAAAAAAAGTCGACAATAGACATGCCGATAAACTACGAGTTATGTTCCGTTTTCATAAATAAGTAAATAAATGAATGAAATAAACACTCATGCATTTAGAGTTCAAAATAGTCTCTAAAATCACCAGATTTTTTCTTTTCCTCGTTAAAGGGTAAAATTTCAAGTTCAATTTTTATAAGAAATTTCAACATGATGTTCACATTAAAACAAATTTTTACAGCTAACGCGTACAACGTTACATTACTCTATGTTAACACGTTGAGTGCTACGTCAGCTATCGGTGGCTGACACAGAACTTTCCGTATAGGCTGCGTCAACCACCGGTGGCTAACAGTGTAAAATATGACATAAAACTAAAAAATACACATTGTTTTAAGTAATTACTGAAAAATTATTTAAAATTTACTTAGTTTTTATTTATTACAGGATTATGTCATAAGGCATTTTAATGGAACACGGCAAACATAAAAACGCATTGCTTTACCGCCCTGATAGCGATTTCTTTAAGAATTCGCGAGGTACTCAATGTGTTAACGCGTAATTAAAAAAAAATCACGACTCTGTTAAGAAATGCTATTTGTTTTGAACGCTAAAATTCGTGAATATGTATCTACGCAGCAAATAGAAAACAATTTCGTAAAACCCAATTTATATAATATTTTTTCACATATTAAATGCTTTATCTGCATTTACAAACTGCATCATACAGGGTACAGTTGCTTCTTTAATCCCTTTAGGGCGTCGCCAGTTACCCATTGCGCAGTTCTATTGCGACGTTAAACCCAACGAACCAACCAATCAATTTTACAGAACATGAAGGACATTGTAGCCACGACGGATTTTATGTAATAGTGATACGAATGATTTTATGAGTTGATTTTACGTTGCATTTACATTATCCGACGACATCAGTGTAAGATGAATCACTACGGCTAAGAATTGGTCTTTCAAATTCATCATTTGTTGGTAGATTGAATTGTTGATTGTGGATTATTGGCACAAGTCCCAGAGAAATGACATGCTGCTCATGACAAGATAAATGTATCATCGTTCATTTATCTATGATTAGTAGTTTAAACGTAATTAAAGTTTTGTGTGATCAACATTTTTTATTTAAATCAAAAAATTAGGGTAGTACTCCATTTTTGAAATGTAAAACTTATCGTATATTCCATATTAATAAAAGTTATAAACACATTAACAAAATGTATAAAAAATAAACAAACAAACAAACAAACAGGGAAACATATCAGAAAAGGCTAGAAGATTTCTAACATGTTATTTTGAAACATTCCCTATTTTTCATGTACTTGTGTTCTCAAAATGTATAAAAGGAAATATATTCTACAGAAATATACTTATGATTTTTCAACCCAAAAAAATCTAACACATAAATTAAATAAACTGAATCATATTAGAATATATCTACAAACATTCAATTGGTGCATCAAAAATAAATTTATGAAAAATATTTTACATTTTACTTTTATTTTTCTTCAACATCATCGTTTTTATGTAATCGGTTTTAAGATTTATATCTTTTAATTTTCTTTAGATATTTTATCTTCAAATTTTAAAGGAAATATATATATATAAGTCATTCAAGAGAAATCAATCTGAACAGTATTTGCATATACTTTCTTACGAGGTAAAAGACAATTTTAAAGAAAATTTAGAAAAAAAAAAGAAAAGAAAAGAACGAAAGAAAGAAAGCACTATAAATTTAAAAGGCGATAGCATTGTCGACAAGGAAAGAATAATACTTTTCACATTCTTCTGCCTTATCATTCTACAGTATTTCAACCACATTCTAAGACCCCCCCCCCCCCCAAAAAAAAAAAAAAAAAAAAAAAAACAAGAAGGAGTAATGCATATTGGAACAGAAATTGATATGCATACAGGTTTCGACGGAAAATGCAAAAATTTAATCGTTAACGACCAATGAATGGACATGTGACGCAACAGCGTGTCGTAACTGACAGGATATTAAAGAGAAGAAATTTCGATTCCAGGCAATAAATTGACGACTAGAACGAGGAGGAGCTTGCAGTGTTTGTGGGGAAAAGCTGTACAATGATTGGCTATATGCCATTGTTTGTGGGCTAAATTAAGACTACTATAGGTTAAATGAAATAAAATTGTCGTCATGACGTCGAATGGCGTCAAAGAGTCATGTCGTTCATTCTTTGAGAATTTCATTCCGTGTGCTTACATAGACAATAACTATGCATCCCATACAAGTACACGAATAATATGCGCAGGAATGAGTGAATCATGGCCGAACACAGCGTGAAGGAGAAAACGCTCGGCTTAAAGAGACGATAGAACGTGCGGACAGATCAATCGTCAGTGCGGCACTCACAGCCCCAGATTTATCATTATCATTGATCCTACGAGCAACTTGTCGGGCATTGTCAACCTGGAATGTCACCAGCTGGAGTAGAATTGTATTCAGTGATGAGTACCGCTTTGAATTGAACCCTTGATGACCAGCGAAGATATGCCTGGAAACGCTCTAGAGAACAGTGATACCAACTTGACTCAAGATACCCACTTCACTGTCGCCCAACATACGGCTCGACAACCAGGAATGATGGTCTAAGGTGTCATTTTATTTCATAGCAAGACCCCTTTGGTTGCCGTTCACTGTACCTTTACAGCACAGCAAAACGTCAACGATATTCTACGCCCCGTTATGTTGTCCTTTAAATCACGCCATCCCGAGCTTACACTACCGCGTGATAATGCCCCAACACTATCTTGCTCAGCAAGGCTGCCGGATCTCTTTCCCATTGAGAATTTTTGGAGCATTATGGAAAGAGCTTTACAACCAGCTCGTTATTTTGTCTATCTAATGCGCCAACTGGACAGAGTTTAGCACAATATCCCGCAGGAGAATACCCACCAACTTTACTAATCATTGACAAGTCTAATAACTGCTTGCATAGTGGCCAAAGGTAAACTACCGCGTTATTAATTTGCCCAGTTTGTGAAGCTCTTTCTTAAATCATCTTAAATTTTCCTGAAATTGTAATCATTTGTTTTTCTGTACATGTACGTCACATCTACCAAATTTTGCCCATTGGTGAGTCTTTTTTTTTTTTTTTTTTTTTTTTGTCTTAGAGTGTATATATATACAGGTATAAATGTATTTCGTTATTTATGCCTATATTTAAAAAATTTACTATATTAGGTATTTTTATAAAAATACCTGTGTAGAGATTACCTAAAGCGTGTTTTGGATGAGGCTTGATACCACTGGAACTAGGCGTCGTAGAACCCGAACTTGTGGGAGTTACGGGCTTCGAGACAGGTGTAGGAGGTTTTTCATTCTGAAAAACGAAAAATTTATATTAAAGAAAATAAATAAATATCTACTGACATCAATATGTATTTTGAAAACATACTAGTAGTACAGTTGTCAATATATGCCACTGGATTCATCACAAAAATGGTATCATTTAAGACATCGAAAGCTTTTGCGATAAATTTGAAAGTTGGTTTTAAGCCAATTTAATGAACGAGCTCTTCTGATCGCACAACTTGTTTTTAGAATGGTGTGCATCTCTGCAGTAAATGCCGCTGAAAAGAGAACTTGTTGGCTCAAAATTGGCTCAAGCACGTTAGAATCGTGATTAGAAAATGAAATTGGAAAAAAAAAAAAAAAAAAAAAAAAAATCTGTTTTGAAGAAATACAATTTTCTACATCCCTCTGATATCCAAGTACGGGACCACAAGAAAATAAATACTTATTATACAAATATATATAAATTATAAGATTGAAAAAAACTTTTTATGTACCATGTTTTAAAATTTTCTGTTGAATCATAGCTATAGAACTATATTAGCACTTTATCATTGTATATAAAAATTTTAAAGTGACAATGACATCAATTTTTGTGAGATGCATAATTTAACTTTTTTATAATTTTTTAATGCTAATGTTTAATCAAATGTATTTATTTTTATGTCGAAAGAAAATGAACTTTTATTATTATTATTATTATTATTATTATTATTATTTTGGCAACAATTAAATTATAGCTAATATTTAAATGGCTAATTTTAAAGCTATTAGGAAGTTATTATTTTCATATTTTAATTAATTAAAAGAAAATTAATCAAAAATTCGAAAATTGGGCTTCGAAGTATTACGTTATCATCGTGTTCTTAGCTATTCTAAAAATTTCAAATGTCGGGAAGTTAATTAAAAATTGATTGCAAGATTTGTACAAACAAACAAACAAGAAAGCGATTTACTAAAAACATGGTAATAACTAAATGAACATTGGTGGCTGAAATTTTAAGCTATATTCTTGGGAATGCTTTCAGTACAACTATTGCAAGAGATTATTGTAGATGTTGATACAAAAGCCTCAAGAATATTAAAGAACTGAATGAATATTAGTGGGGGAAATTCCTACTATATTTTCGAAAATGCTTTCAGTACAACCATTGTCTTAGATTATTGTAGGATGGATGGATGGTTGGGTTTAACGTCGCACTAGTGCTGCGCAGATGGGCAATTGGCGACGGTCTGGGACACACCCCAAGAGGTGGTCCAGATTATTGTAGGTATTGCTACAAAAGAAATTGCCCGCACAAACATATGAGGAAACCAGCTTTATTAACTTATGATATGTGTTTCTAGCGTATGAACTGACACTTAGAGCCTGACAATCCAACATGAGAGAAGACCAAAATTATTAATAAATATATTTTTTCTTTTTTGAAATAATGAAGTAGCACAAATGTTCTTCATTTATATTTTTTCAAAAGCTCAGTGTTATGGAACATAAATAAAACCGACAGGTGAGCATAAATGAATAAATTTATGATAAAAAAAATTGAAATAAATTATTTACCCATTACTATTTTATAATTATCATTGCGTAATTTATCATTGATTTTAAAGAAGGTAAGTTGTAATTCTTACTTTTCAATGATTTAAACGAATAAAACAATTTCGATTTTTCATGTTTAACGCTTTTAATATTAATGGATCACACATTTAATATTCTGGATTGTAAACGTCAGTATCAAATTGCTATCAATTCTTAATTTCTTAACACTTTTCAGATATTAAATATTAAATATATATATGCATATTAGTTTCGTAATCTTGTTGAAAATCTAATTTAATTTAAAATTATAAACTCATTCTTTAAATGATAGATTTAGAAAGTACTCGCTGGTTACGATTTGATACTTTAGTTTTCTGTTCGGCCGTAAATATGTTTTCTTCCTTTTTTACAGTGTATATTTCATTTTTTTTTAACTAAGTATATGTAAATGGAACTCTTGTCTTGTTTTATCGCGTGAAGCTATTTTTTAGATAGATTAATATCTGGAAATTAAAGTTAGCCAGTAAAGTTCATGAAGTTTTAATAATGAATTTTAATTTTTAATCATCATTTTAGTTCACCATTTTGTCGGAATGAATGAAAATCCGTTTGTTAATGAAGTTAATAAGTATCATTTTTATTGTTTTAATTCAAGCCTCAAAATTATATTACTATTTCTATCTAATCTATTAAAATCATTGGGAGAAATAGATACATTTACAGAAATAATAAATGCCTCTAAACGCTTTCAAATATTATACCATTGAAGATTTAATAACCCCTATCTGACCTGTCCTAAAAATGGCTGGTAGCTTTTCGCTTTCTTTGCGTTGGTTTAAAAGACACTTAAAAAAATCAATATACAAGTAATTACTTTTTTCGTATGTGGAATTTCTAGGAATTTATTTATAAAAAACTTTAAATTAATTTTATATTAATTTTGTTTTCAATATAATTCGGAAGGGAAAAAAAGAAGAAGAAGAAGAAGAAGAAAAATTAGGACAATTTTAGTCGTTTAGGAAATAGTCGAAAAAGAAAAGTGAAACATTGGATATTTTAAAAACCATACAAATTTAGCATTATTTAATACGAATGTATGTAATTTTCTTATGCATCTTTTCTGATCAAAAATAGTCAAAATAAATTATCAAAAAGTATATTTTAGATTCAAGCATCTATAACACACACACACATATATATATATATATATTGTCAAAATGAAACTGACAAAGAAAAACATGGAATACTTAAGGCAGTTCAACAGCCAGTATATACTGTGTTGTAAACATCCTCAACTCGTGTTACATATTGCTTTAAACTTTAACATAGAATTATAAATGATAAATATTTGAAGTTTTTGTCTAAGATGGTAAATGGTGACTAATGCAAGAAAGCAATAAAATTTTAAGTAAACTACCAGGGTAGCTGACATTAGAGCTTTTCCAAATTCCCTGACTTTCCATGACTATTTTTCACCATTTTCCCTGACTTTTTCATGACTTACGCTGTTTATTTCCCCAAACATTTCACTAAATTAGCGAACAATTTATCAAATTACAATAACAAGCTTTCAAAATATGGCTTATTTCCACAAAATTTGTCAAAATGTTCTGACTTTACATAAAATTCCTTGACTAGTCCATTACTTTTCCAGACTCACTTAAATTCCAGGATTCCCTGACTTTCCTTGACGAGTGACCACCCTGTCACTACGCTATATATGAAAAAAAAAAAAAAAAATGAGTTAAATACTCCAAACAATTTCAATTTTAAGAAAGGAGATTATTGGACTGTGTACTAACATCTAGGATGGTCGGTATTTTTCCTTTTAAAGAAAGCAAACAAGAGAAATGCGTTTGACAGATGAACTTTCCTTAAAAATGAGACCTATTGTTAACAGCATCACATAGATGAGAAAAACAGTTTAAAGACAAAGTAAGTACGAAAAAAAGAAAGAAAATCGAAATCAAATTTGCTCATGTGATAAGACATCGTTTTCAGGTAAAAACGTTACAAGCTCAAGGATTAAGAGGGACGAAAGAAGACAAGTACGATCCAAAGCCGAACATTATAATAAAAAAAATCCTGCTATAATACAAAGAATTTCTGGTGCAAATGTACCAGAAAATATTTGTATGCTATGCGAAAAGTACGTTGACAGAAATTTTCCGAAACAGAGCAATGCAGTAAATATTCGCACACAACATATTTTTTTTTCGTAGGACTCATTGTAAAAGAAAGTTTTCATTAAATAAAATTATCCTGTTTAGCCAGCCAGGATCGTACAAGGCCTACCGTATAGTTGGCGATGATGTTACTACCAAGCGATAGAAAAACATTTTAAGCTGTTACATACCACTTTTCAATTCTGCTTTGATACTAAATTCTCTGTATGCAAAACAGAAAAAATACGTAACCATCAGATAAAATCCATACCATTGGTTACAGAAAAAATGTATCTTTTGACAGATAAAGATGTAATTTTACAGTAATTATTTTTTCTAGTTTTAGAAAACGGAAATTTTTTGTAGGAAAGTTACAGGATTTTTCTGTTTTTAATATATATATATATATATATATATATATATATATATATACTAGCAGACCCGGCCACGCGTTGCTGTGACTAAGTTATACGTTGAATTATACGGCTGTAAACTATTTAGTACAGTCAAATTATTATTTACGAACAAAGACGAAAACGTTGTAGCCGATGTAAAAACCCACAGGGTTGAGATTTGAAACTTAGCTCAAAATTTGGAAGCGATTGATAAAAATTTTCGTAGCGTTGATATTAAGCACAAATTAATTTTATTGTAGGGTCCTATAAATTTTAATGGAGAAGTGATATATATTATTTCTAATGCTACTTTGGATAAAATTGCTAAAATGACTAATATATAAATTAAATTCTATTAAAATTCTATTAAAATAAAAGTATAAAAGAAACAGACGATTTTAAAATCAATTTTTATGGAGGAGTGAAATATAATATATGCTATAATGGATAATTTTACTATAAAATGACCTCATCATTTTAAATATTTTAAAGAGGGCAACAGCTGTAGTTATAAAAAGGAAAACAATAAGACTAAACCAGAAAAATAAGTAAATTTGATAAATATTTTAAAACTTTAAAATTGGAAATCTTATGAAATATTGGACATTTAAAGTAAATACATGTATCATTTTAAATAGAAAAAGATTTTGGAAAAGTTTAGTGTATTTTAACGAAGTGATGAGAAGTTTTTGAGTATGTTAAAATTTTAATAGTAAATTCAAGTTAATAAAGATGGGAAACATTGAGGATTAAGATAAGAATAATTATAAGATTAAAAAAAAAAAAAAAAAAAACTTTTTATATACCATGCTTTTAAATTTTAATATACTAATAATATACTAATTAAAAGGAAAATGATAAAGATTCTATCATAGTTTGAAGTCAAATTTGTTTTAAAATGTCTAAATAAAATATCTGATGTAAGATACTAATATTTTGCAGCGGAATAGATTTCATTTCTGTCATCCTTGGCGAAAAAAAAAAGAATATCGCCAAATTATCTGGCGAAAATATTTAATTCCTTTCAAAATGTTGTTAAAAGGTTATTTTAACAACTTATATTAAAAGAGTAATGAATAATATGAAACAATATTTCGTACAATACATATTACATGTCATACATACGTACAATGAATAATACATATTACACTTCGTACAATGCATACATCTGGCATGTATATTTTCGTGTTACGCTTTTGATCGCCAAATAATAATAATAATAATAAAAAGCCAAGGGCGACAGAGTTTTGAAATTTAAAATTAAAATTTTGTCAATTTGACAGCAAAATAATTCAATCTAACACCCGCGATAACTAATACATATCTATACCCAAATATAAGGATTAAAATCGGGAAATAAATTTCCTCGATTTTAATAATTTCTTACAAAAAATCCAGTGGGCAATTAACATAGGAAATCTTTTTCTTGGCTGCACAGACGGTCAGTGAGTCACACTTCGCTTGCGTATAGAACTCATAGATATAGTATAGCATATATAGAATAGAGTGATCATTGGGAAGAAAAAAGTTATTCCTTTTCATTTGGGAAAAGACGACGTTTTTACCAAAATATGGCCGCCTTTCCCCGAGTGAATACACACGGGAATACATACTAATATTTTAGCAAATAAAATTTATGAATAATTTATTTGCTAAAGGGGAATGGAAGACTCCAGATACAGTTTCAAATTCATATTTCTTTCTTTCTTCTTCTTCTTTTTTTTTTTTTTTTGGCATCAAATGGGGATGAGAGATCTATATATATTACTACTAGCAGACCCGGCCACGCGTTGCTGTGACTAAGTTATACGTTGAATTATACGGCTGTAAACTATTTAGTACAGTCAAATTATTATTTACGAACAAAGACGGAAACGTTGTAGCCGATGTAAAAACCCACAGGGTTGAGATTTGAAACTTAGGTCAAAATTTGGAAGCGATTGATAAAAATTTTCGTAGTGTTGATATTAAGCACAAATTAATTTTATTGTAGGGTCCTATAAATTTTAATGGAGAAGTGATATATATTATTTCTAATGCTACTTTGGATAAAATTGCTAAAATGACTAATATATAAATTAAATTCTCTTAAAATTCTATTAAAATAAAAGTATAAAAGAAACAGACGATTTTAAAATCAATTTTTATGGAGGGGTGAAATATAATATATGCTATAATGGATAATTTTACTATAAAATGACCTCATCATTTTAAATATTTTAAAGAGGGCAACAGCTGTAGTTATAAAAAGGAAAACAATAAGGCTAAACCAGAAAAATAAGTAAATTTGATAAATATTTTAAAACTTTAAAATTGGAAATCTTATGAAATATTGGACATTTAAAGTAAATACATGTATCATTTTAAATAGAAAAAGATTTTGGAAAAGTTTAGTGTATTTTAACGAAGTGATGAGAAGTTTTTGAGTATGTTAAAAGTTTAATAGTAAATTCAAGTTAATAAAGATGGGAAACATTGAGGATTAAGATAAGAATAATTATAAGATTAAAAAAAAAAAATTATATACCATGCTTTTAAATTTTAATATACTAATAATATACTAATTAAAAGGAAAATGATAAATATTCTATCATAGTTTGAAGTCAAATTTGTTTTCAAATGTCTAAGTAAAATATCTGATGTAAGATACTAATATTTTGCAGCGGAATAGATTTCATTTCTGTCATCCTTGGCGAAAAAAAAAGAATATCGCCAAATTATCTGGCGAAAATATTTAATTCCTTTAAAAAATCATGGTTATTTTAACAACTTATATTAAAAGAGTAATGGAAAATATGAAACAATATTTCGTACAATACATATTACATGTCATACATACGTACAATGAATAATACATATTACATTTCGTACAATGCATACATCTGGCATGTATATTTTCGTGTTACGCTTTTGATCGCCAAATAATAATAATAATAATAAAAAAAGCCAAGGGCGACAGAGTTTTGAAATTTAAAATTAAAATTTTGTCAATTTGACAGCAAAATAATTCAATCTAACACCCGCGATAACTAATACATATCTATACCCAAATATAAGGATTAAAATCGGGAAATAAATTTCCTCGATTTTTAATAATTTCTTACAAAAAATCCAGTGGGCAATTAACATAGGAAATCTTTTTCTTGGCTGCACAGACGGTCAGTGAGTCACACTTCGCTTGCGTATAGAACTCATAGATATAGTATAGCATATATAGAATAGAGTGATCATTGGGGAGAAAAAAGTTATTCCTTTTTATTTGGGAAAAGACGACGTTTTTACCAAAATATGGCCGTCTTTCCCCGAGTGAATACACACGGGAATACATACTAATATTTTAGCAAATAAAATTTATGAATAATTTATTTGCTAAAGGGGAATGGAAGACTCCAGATACAGTTTTAAATTCATATTTCTTTCTTTCTTTTCTTTTCTTTTTTTTTTTTCAATACCACTTAATGGCTGTTTGCAAATCTTTTATTTATTTATTTTTTTCGGCATCAAAAATCTTTGTACGATAACATGGGGATGAGAGATCTATATATATATTACTATATCTATGATAGAACTACATTAGCACTTTATCAATGTGTATAAAATCTTTAAATTGATTATGACGTCAATTTTCGTGAGATGCATAATTTAACTTTTTATAATTTTTAAACGTTCACGTTTGATTAAATGTATTTATTTTTATGTCGAAAGAAAATGAACTCGTATTTTTTTTTTTTTTTTTTTTTTTTTTTGGCAACAATTAAATTAATGGAACTCACAGATATTTTGGAGCAACTTTAATAAAGGTCTATAATTAACAAATAATTGCAATAAAGCAATATTGTGACAATAAATTGAGATAAAAACTATCCTATCTCTCAAGTTGGACCAAACTGCACACAGTGTGCAAAATTTCATTAAAATCGGTTCCTTAGTTTAGGAGTTTACCCCGGACAAACATCGTGACACGTAATTTATATATATATACAGATATCTGTGATAGAACTACATTAGCACTTTATCAATGTGTATAAAATCTTTAAATTGATTATGACGTCAATTTTCGTGAGATGCATAATTTAACTTTTTATAATTTTTTAACGTTCACGTTTGATTAAATGTATTTATTTTTATGTCGAAAGAAAATGAACTCGTATTTTTTTTTTTTTTTTTTTTTTTTTTTTGGCAACAATTAAATTAATGGAACTCACAGATATTTTGGAGCAACTTTAATAAAGGTCTATAATTAACAAATAATCGCAATAAAACAATATTGTGACTATAAATTGAGATAAAAACTATCCTATCTCTCAAGTTGGACCAAACTGCACACAGTGTGCAAAATTTCATTAAAATCGGTTCCTTAGTTTAGGAGTTTACCCCGGACAAACATCGTGACACGTAATTTATATATATATACAGATATATTACAGTGTATACGCTCTTAACAGAAGAACAGGGATATCGGGCTACTCATTAAACAACTAAGATGACTAGTAGTACTTTTCCTATTCAAAGAAAGCCCACCATAAAATTTCTGTAAAATATGAACCAGAAATAAAACATATTGTGAAATGAATCACAAATTTTAACAACATCAACAACAACAAAATAATAATCATAAGATTTTAAAGAAAATAGGATTTTATAGTTGGTAGTATGCTCGTCGTTAACTGATATTAGTTTTATTATCTTTAAATGAATTTAAAGACAAAGTGATGAAAGGAAAAAAAAAAAAAAAAAAAATTGGTCATATGATAAGATATTGTCTTCAAACAAAAGCATTCAAAGCTCTAGTGAATTAAATTTATCAATTATTTCTTTTAATTGGTACATTTCATTCATCTTCTATTCTCTTCCTCTCTATGAGATGGGAAAACATACTTTTAAATGGTGTCCGTCATTTCCAAAAAAAAAAAAAAAAAAAAAAAAAAGTAAATACCAAAAACAGTAATGAGAAAGACAAAGTGCGAAAAGGAAAAAAAAAGAAAAAAAAAATGAAAATCAAAACTTGCTCATGTGATAAGATATCGTCTTCACACAAAAGCATTCCAAGCTCAAGGATTAAGATGAACGGGAGAAGACACGTAAGATCTACAGTCGTATACACTCTTAAGCAGAAGAAATGAGATACTTTTTGGGAACACGAGTAAACGTTGAAACTGGCAACATCGTGTGAGTTAAGCTTTTTGATGTGAAAGCCCATGATGACAGTTGTCAGCGCTGTCACACCAGAAATGCGATGGTGCATATCATAGAGATCTTGTTTCGTATTCGGCAGTGTGGATTACACGGAGGCAGACATGTAAGTATGATATCTTTATACAGATATATTGTGACATTTATTAGGATTATGGTAAATATTTGGCCAAAGTTCAGAGCCCGTTTTCCGACCACAATGGGGGGAAAAAATGGAGATTTAAGCAGAACTGACAGAAGCAAGACTATGAATGCCTAAATTTACCGTAATTCTTATAAATATTTAATGCTCATAGAAAATGAATTCAGACAAGGTTTATCCATCCCCTCATTAAATTATTACTTCATGACACAGTTTTGTATGTAATAAACCCTGTATGAGATACAAAACTTATGTTGATTGATGTACAAAACTTGTGTTGAGTTTTGTATTACCTACAAAATTTATGCTGATAGGTTTACTTTTTTACACCTGAAATATTTATTCTTATTTTTAAATAAAATTAAACTACTAAATTCAGTGATAAGGCTATACTAATTTCACAGCGAGATACTAATTTTAATACTAATAAAATAAGTGTAAGTAAATTTTCGTCAGTCGAAAATTTGACAAAAAAGACAGTTTTACATTTTGTTGATTTAATTACAGAAATAAAAGATAAAGAACCAATTTTTGTGTGATTCATGCAACGAAAACCTAACCAAGATCACTACATTTTTCCTGAGAGTATTGATATATCTCTTGTAAATTTTCCAGCTATTGTAATGATGAGTCTTGCAGACCCTACAACTTCACAAGAAAACAACAACAGACTTTTAGTGACACAAAATTCTTTTGTTGTATGGTTTCTAATTTTAATGTTCATTAATATACATTATTTGTATGAATCAAAGGCATAAATAAACACATATAATATTTTCTGCATTTTATACTATTAAAAAACACACTACATTAATATACTTTTTAAAAATTTATCTGTGGTTTATAATACTCCGTACCATGGACCATTTTACCCCGGGCTTGGGGTCCACTTTGTCAGTTGCTATTAAAAAAAATATATTAAAAAAGTATATGTAATTATTACTTTTGACTGAGTGCAGTATGAACCCCATTATATAGGTAATACGCACACATATTTTCAATAGCCAAAAATCAGTACTTTGTGAGTAAGCGCTTAAAATTCACAAAAGTGGTCCATTTTACCCCGGTCTGCAGTATATACAATTATTTCATATAACGCTAGTTCATGTATAGGAAAATTGGAATAACACAGAAGAGAATCTCACATCAATAAAATTACAAAGAAAATTAAAATAAGTCAAATGTATGGGTCCTTTTTATGGCTATAAATTTTAGAAGAAGACATCTTTATCACTTAGAATATTGAGAATTTAAAAAGTGGAATTTTGTGAAAAAGAGGCTAGACGGTTCCAATTTCCATCTAAATCGGCCCACTATAAAATAAATAAATTTAAAAATTTTAGTAAGAAAAAAACTTACTACATGGTCTTTGTGTTTAGCAGATGACGGCGTACTTCTGGAGGATGAAGACCCACTACGACTTAGCGGCCTTTCTCTTTTGGGTCCCCTTTCTGTACCATTTTCTCGGGGAGACATCTCCCCATTTGGTGGAGAAAGAGGTTCCTAAAAGTATGAAATGCAGTGGAACATGCAGTTAAAAAAAAATTCAATTAATAAAGGGTTTCTCAACAAATACGCTAGATTTAATGTTGCAGTGTACTTTTTAAAAATGGAAAACAATATTACATGCTTACAGCAGGTAAATATTTCGACTGAGGAATACCGAGTTTAATTTGACTGGCCAACACTGGAATTTTTTTTACTGTCAATTTTTTTACTGCTTCGTTGTAGCTTATTTGACAATGAACGCTACACTAATTCTTATGTGCAAAATTAAAAGGTGTGTTTTAAGTATATGCATCTTACGATTCCTCTACCAACGGCAGCCAAACCCTACGTTATTCTTCAAGGGAATTATAATAATTACTCATTACTTAATGCACTTTTTACTTTCCGAACACTATAGTGAGAAAAGTATTGTAATAATGTAAAAAAAAAAAGCAGAATCTTTTTTAATGTTTCTACACATTTTGAGGTCCTCTGAATTAATATTTACTATTTTTACGATGATGTATGTGTGTATGTATGTGGGTGAACACGATAGCGTCTAAACGCTTTGTTCGAATGAGCTGAAAGTTGGTACATTTGTTATAGGTCACCACATCATGAACACTATTGATTTTGGTGAATCTAGCATTTATAGTTTTTTTTACAGGGATACAAAGAAAAATATTTTATCATTATGGTCAATGGGCCAAATGTTTTTAAAGTTCGATAGCGTCTAAATGCCTTATTCGACTAAGCTAAAAATTTGTACACATGTTATGAGTCACTGTTGCACGAACTGTATAAATTTTAGTGTATCTAGTGTTTATAGGTTTTTTACAGGGGTACAAAGAAAAATTCTTTATCGTTATGGTCTATATGGGCCCACATTCTTTAAACTGCGATAGCGTCTAAATACGTTATTCAATTCAGCTGAAAATTTATGCACATGCTATAAGTCACTGTTGCACGAAGTGAATAAATTTTAGTGAATCTAGCTTCTATAGTTCTTTTACAGGGAGACAACGAAAATTTCCTTATCATTGCGCCCTAGGGGCTCAAATTCTTTAAAGTGCGATAACGTCTAAACACCATATCGGATTTAGATGAAAATTAAAAAACATGTTATAGATCGCCGTCATACTAACTATGTCTATTTTGGACAATGTAGCACTTATACTTTTTTTAGAGGAACACAAAGAAATATTCTTTATCATTGTGCCTATTGGCTCAAATTATTTAAAATGCGATAGTGTCTAAACGCCTCATTCGATTGAGTTGGAAATTTACATACGTGTTACGGGCCACCATCGCATAAGCCGTATAAATTTTGGTGAGTCTAGCACTTTTAGATTACAGAGACACAACGAAAATTTCTTTATCATTATGCTCTATGCCCCAAGTTTTTTAGCGTCTAACCGTCTTATTCGATTGATCTGAAGATTTATACACATGTTATAGGTCACCGTTCCACGAACTACACTGAATTTGATGAATCTAGCATGTACAGTTTTTTACAGGGACACAACGAAAAATTCTTTATCATTATGCTCTATGGGCTCAAATTCGGTAAAGTTCGATAGCGTCTAAACGCTATACCCGATTGAGCTGAAAATTTTTATGCATGTTACAGACCACCTTCAAACGAGCTGTATCAATTTTGTAGGATCTAGCACTTATAGTCTTTTTACAGTGACACAAATAAAAATTCATTATCAATGTGGCTTATGGGCTCAAATTATTTACAGTGCGATAGTGACTGAAAGCCTCATTCGATTTAATCAGCTGAAAATTTATATAATTGTTACAGGTGACCTTCTCACAAACTGTATAGATTTTAGTGAGTCTAGCATTTATTGATATTTACAGGGACACAACGAAAATTTCTTTATCATTATGTTCTATGCTCAAAATATTTGAAGGGCAGTAGCGTTAATTTAAAGAAAAAACCACATAGAGAAAAATACCTTAGCTTATTATAATTTTCTCTTTTGTTTATTTAATGACATCTCTTACATTATTTATACAACCGCTAATTACTTAATGTTCGGAAAGTCGAGTGCATTCGCTCTAAATTTTTAAATTCTGTTTCCACTTTAAGAAAATTCATAATCGTTAAATTTGTTCTTATTTTCTAAAAGTTGATACATTTTAGATTTTTAATATTTCGTTTTGAAACTAACAGGTGCGAAAAAGGTATTTAGTTTTAGTTCATTTTTCTAATTTTATAGTTTCAAAAAGAAATGTAAAATAAATAAATAAATAAATAAAAATAAAAAATATTTTTTTTTTTTTTTTGTAAACTAGAACAAATTTAATAGAGTAAATTTTCTGAAAATGAAATCGGAATATATATATATTAGGTAATGTTTATTTCTCATAGCAAATTTTCCCATTGAATAACACGGAGAGTTTGGTTGGCGGCAAGAACAGGCGGAGTTGAGAGATCAAATTCTAGAGTTGACTGGTCAAATGATACTTCACACCCTTAAATCGGATAAATCGAACATTTACCTGTTCTAAGCATCTAAAAATATTTTCTATTTTGTAATAATGTAGCATATTTTTTGACATAATCAATCTGACGTTTTCTTAGAAACACTTTTATAAAAAGAATGCACATTTCACAACACAGATAACTGAACTTTGCCATATATATACATCTCTTAATAATTAATGTTAAAAATTGAAACATTCACAATTATATTTTGGGAACCACTGTTTTCAATTTGCGATCTCAAAAATATTCTTTCTTTCTTTCTTTTTTCTAGAATAAATTTTAGAATATCAATTTTTTTTTAATTGAAAATGCTGTTTTTTTTTTTTTTTTTTTTTTTTCAAAACTTTTTCTTTCGAAGCGATGATGAAATTTACATATGACAAATTATTAAAAAAAAAAAAATCATTTATTAAAAGATTTTTTAATTTAATTTAGAGCATTTCTGATTGAATTAGATTAGAACTCGTTTATTTCAATCCGTTTTAAGTATTTAATAAAAGAAAAAATAAATTAAGCCAATATATTAAAAAATTACGAGAAAAAAACTTTTTCTAAACTGTCTCAATTAAAGTAAACGAAGAACTTCTAAAAAAAAAAAAAAAACTTAAAGAAAAGTAATAATCAACAATATTTTTGCAGCTGTGTTCAATTTAAATAAACTTTGAATATCGTGAAACTTTTTATATTGATTAACGTGCAGAAAAAATTGCCATGTTGATTAATATAGTTATTTTAAATATGTAATGAAATTGCCTAACGTTTATTTATTTATTTTTTTTCCACAAAATATTAATTACAATAACAAAAAAAAAAAAAAAAAAAAAAAAAAAAACCGGACAACAAATTTTTTTTTCTTATTAGGACTTTTTTGCGTGGAATTAAAATGATTATATTTAATTAAATGAAACTAATCATCCATGGCGTTTTTTCTTCATATAGCAAAATCTTCATTTTAATTCCAGCAACATGCATAAATAGCAACTAAAATTATTATAATTTAAATTTTCTAATAATAATTGAATATTGCGTATCAACACTTTTTTGATAAAATATTAGAAATGTTTTTCATAATGTAGATTACAACATAAAAGAAAATTCCATAAAGATTAATTTAATTTAGATATGTAGTTTTGTAAATGAAAATATTGAGAAAAGAAATACAATATCTACCAAGCCATACTTTTAAAAAATGCGTTCGTGAATATGTGATACGTAGATTATACAATATTGGAGAAAACTTTAAACAAAATTATGTGAACAGAATTCAAATAAAACGCGCTGAAAAATAATTATATAGCAGAAGTTTAATAAAAAAATGTTAAAATCAGGAAATTAGAAATCAAAATATTTTTCATTCATATAACTTCATTCATATCCTGTATTCGCATGAAGTAAATTTAAGTAATGTAAAAAAATTATTAATTAAAAGTAGGCAATTATTCTCTGTGGAAATGTTAACAAAAGAGTGTCAGTTATTTTTATTGTCACCTTCTTTTAAAGTTTATTAAACATTATAATTTAAATTGTTATAAATTAAACTATTATGACAGTAAGAAACGTCGAATCTTTTTTCATTGTGAGTGGTCTTTAAAACAAAAATCAATAAAACATACAAATTTCTTCCTTTCTTTTTATTGTTTTTTCTTTAATTAAACTGTAACTGTTTCAGGCATTAAATATATAAATTTTAATTATTTAATTGGATAGTCTGCGAAGTTTTAAATACATTGTTTTTTAAGGGGGTAAAAGATAAATGATAAAAGAGCTAAAATGTGTATTTTTTTTAATTGATTGAAAAAAAAAAATAATAATAATAATAATTAAATTTAAAACTTCATATTACCGTACAAAAGTCACAAGTTACGATTTTAAATGGTTCGAAATATTTAGTTCTTTATTAGAAAAGTCACCAATTGAAATTAAATGGCTACACAGGGTGTTCAAAAAGTGCTTTTACAAAATAAAAGTATAATTGTACCCAAATCAAGAAAAACAATATTTACTATGGAGCCTATGATCACCTTCCATTCTGAGTTGCAGAAAAACGTAAAGTAAGATTTCCAAGTGGAATAGTCAATAATGATTATGTATTGAAGTGACAAAATCCTAAGTTAGACAAATTAATTTGTTCACATCAGAAAAAAGCTCAAAAATTATTCAGAAAGGGATGGTCAAGTATGGCAATGTACAATTCCCACAGGCGAATGAATGACCGGCGCACTCTTTCAAGGGGTACTTGTAGAGTGTTTATTTTGTCCGTCTCAACAACGATTCTCAGTACGAGAATTTTCTAATCTACAACTTAATGACAATATTTTCTTTTCTGTCTCCACAAGAAGAAGTTTTGTGAGTTTCGATTCGAAGACCGAGGAGGGAATGTAAGATTATCTGTTTATGTGGTTACGGGGATAAGCTTCAATTAACCGGAAATAACATGCTGCAGGAAGACAATGTATATTTTATAAGATGTCTTGAAAAGTAACGCATCAAAAATTTTCCATGTGTTTGGTGAACGGAATAAGCTGAAATTAACCGGGAAGAACATGCTCCAGAAAGACAATGATAATCTGTAGACTTGGTAAAAAAAACTTAGAAAATGACGACAAACATTGTCTGTCTGTGTGGTGCCTGGAATATGCTGTGATTAATAAGAAGATAGCGATACTTTGTATTCATGATTGGGTGTCTTGAAGTCGACGCGTCAGATTACAGATTTAGAATCTTCATTTTTTGCTCCGTTTCCGTCTTCCAGGCATCTACTGGATGTCTTCCGTCATCATAGATAAATATACATCTGATTCATGTTTACCAATTTTTCGGTTGTGTAATCCGCTGTAATCTCGGTGAAACCACTCCAGATGATGTTATTACTTTATTAATCCAGCATTGTACCGCGTACATTCGCTTTGAGTAGCTTCCTACAAAAACCCTGATCAGCAAATTAGCTACTGTCAGTCTGACATTTCTTCCCGCTAGAAACTTCCATATGCTCAATGTTCTGGAAATGGTCTTCTTCAGAATGAAAGAAATGACGACCAGAAGCTACGACTAAATTCTTCTGGATATGTCCCTAAATCGCTCTATTCTGTCTCTCAGAGTGAAACGCGCATTATAGTAAATATTGTTTGGTACAATCATTCCTCTTATTTTCTCAAAACCCTTTTTGAACACCATATATATATATAATCAGACAGCGGAAGATGAGATGATGAATATGGCAATGCGTTCAGCAACAAATTATAAATCAGAGGATATGTAAATTAAACAAGGATTAAGAAGAATGTGGGAAATTCTGACCTCATTTGATATATCGACGACGAGGTCTTGATCACTTTTGTCTTCTTCGTTCGCCTGGTGGTTGGGGAAGCAGAGTGCTACCAGCTCGTTCAAGGTCCCGCCCTTTTCGAACTGAAACGACAAATACACACAACGACTCAGCGCCATTTGTCATTTTTTTGATACCACGAATGAAACAGTGGTTCCCAAACAAATTAAACATTAAATGAAAGGGAAGAAATGAATTTTATACTTGCGTAAACTTCGATTTCCTGTCAACTACATCGAAATGTATCAATTTAGGAAAACATATTTTGCACATCTTTTGAAAAATTAAGGGAAGCTATTATAAAGTTTTAAAGACTTGTCAGATTTCATAAACGTTTTCTTTTCATTAAAATTGCAATAGCTGAATTTTTTCCCCTTATTAAGCTGTAGACAAAATTAATTTTACTTATTAAAAATTTTCCGTGTTTAATGATTATTTTATATGTCTCCAAAATATATTTTGTCTCTTTCTGCGTATATTAATTTGTTTTATATATCAGCCTAATGCTTGGAGTACCTGTTGCATACACTATAATGTATTTCTCGTTGCATATAAGTAGATCACCAACCATAAACTGGCGTAAGAAAAATCAGTAGTTTTTTCCAATTTGCCACAAAGAAATACGATGTGAATATACATTATGAGTATATATATGCGAGTACATACTATCTGGTACATCTGCAGTCCCTTTTTTACCTATAGAAAATAAATAAATAAAATATGTTGTTTGAACACAACGCCAAAAAACACTACAGCCTACTAAAACATGCATTTCACTAACAAACTGCCAAAAAATACGGCCGGTAATTGCAGTAGGGGCCTTTTTATCTCCTTATATTTCTTTACAAATGGACAGTGTCAATTATCCGTTCGAGATCTAAAAATGTTCTATATGTGTACGAGTTTCAGTATGTATACAAGCATACAGTATACTGCATGTCTGCACTGTTTTTCTTTCCGGTTGGCTGTAGTAGATGACTTCCTATTTTTTTGTAGGAAAATTTTTGTAAAGCAGGATTACAATGACTGTATAAAATATGTTATCTTTAGTAAAGGTTAATGCAAGAGTTTCCATTTAAGAGCATATTAAATTATTTATTAAACTATTATTTTTGTATTTAACATTATTTAACTTTTAAAATACTATTTTGCAAACATATTTATTATTTTAACAGAAATAAATTTTAATTTAAAGATTTATATTTAAAAGAAACCAAGGGAAAATAAATTGATATATAAGTCAAAAAAATGCCTGAAACAAAAAATTGCATTGTCTTCAATAAAATTAAAATTAAAATATATTTGATCATAATGTAAAATAATTAATTCAAGCAACATTATAATAAAAACATGAATTACCAATAAAGTTAAAATACGTACAGAATTTTTTTCCTTTACAATATAATTTATTTAACAAAAAAAAAAAAAAAAAAAAATAAATAAATAAATAAATAAATAAAGAATAAAAATAGTTTAAGATCGATGATTTAATAAATTTGATAATTATATATCCGTAAAAATAATTATAGTATACCTCTTTTAAGTTTCTATAAAGTTTCCCATTTACTGTAAAAAATTTCCTTATGAAGTTCCTGCTTTCAAAATTTAAAATTGTATTTTTTAAAAAACAATTTAATAATTTAAAAATGCAGAATTTAATTATTATTTTAGAAAAAACTTTCCTCATTTTAACTCAAAATAATGATTCATAAATTTCAAGCGTAAAAAGAAAAAGAAAAAAGAAAAAAATTCATTACGTTTCAATATAAAAATATGAAACAATATATTAAATAAAAAGGATGAAAAAATAATAAATTTGATGGAATTACAACGCATATTTTTTCCCCTTTTGTTGCGTTAATGAAAACTTCTTTTTAGCAAAAACTTTAATAAGAGAATTTCATAGGGAAAAAAATTAAAATTTGGTGCTATTTCAAAATTTAAATTAACAAAGGAGAATGAAAGAGGAGTAGTAAATATTTTAAATAAAGAATGCCTGAAATTTTCTAAATTCTGATTAAAAAATAAATATGAAATCACGAGATAAAGAACTCCTCTCTTTTCAGATTATGTCGATGACAAAGTATTAAAAAACTTCATTATTATACATATTATTATCATCATCAAGAAAGATAACAGATTTATTTAAGGATTAAAAAAAATATATATATTGTAATCCTTTTAGTGAATTTTCTTTTATTGTATTAGCATCAGAAAAATATGGTAAAGAAAGATAATAATACAACTTATAATAAATTAATCCTTTACTTATTATCACAGTAGCTATTTAACCCTTTATCTATAGCGCTGTAAAACAGACAGAAAATGTATTTGAAACACATTTTTTGTAGTTAGTTAAGATTATTATTTTTTAAAAGATATATTCAATAACAATTATGCATACCATCTCAGCATAATAACACTGCTCGGCATGAAAATTGCCCCCCCCCCCAACACCATTTCGGCAAATTCTTATGTAAAATGACCTCCTGAATACGAATATGAAGGTCATTTTGCCCTATCACCCACCGTTTTTTAGGGACGGCCTCCTACATTTTTTTAAAATCACTTTTCGGTAATCTTATGGCTATAAATTTGATTTTTAGGGGGGAGGGAAGGCTTATTTTTAAACTGTTAACCCCTTGGGTACATTTGACGTCTGAGACACGTCATTCACTTTAGTTGTTTTTTATTTTTGTTTTACAATTCTAATTACTTGAAGACATCTTAATGCTACATATGTCACCAATATTTTAGAAATAAATAAATTCTTACGTAAAATGTACTGCTTTTACATACTACTCCAAGCAACCAAAAATTATATCCGTTCCATATGCAAATATTTTCTCAAATAAATCCGTACCCAAGGGGTTAAATATCTTCTAAGGGGCTACAGAGTTCGAAAATTCTAAAACATCAACATTTGTGGCAAGGGGGAAATTTAGGGCGGGATTTGTCACTGAAGTTATGTATTACATTTTTTAAAAAATTTTAATCTATTATTAATGTTATTTATTATACATTATATATTTTTTGTTTTTAAGTGTTAAATTAATTTTTTTTTCTATTCTCCAAGTCAAATTCATGGCCAAAAATTATCGAACAGTGATAAAAAATTGGGGGAGGGGGTGGTGTCCCGAGAAAACGGTGAGTGATTGGGCATAATTGGAGTCATATTCGGATTCATTAGATTCATAATAAGAATCAACAAGAATGATATCAGGGCTCGAAATCTTTTTTTTTTTTTTTTTTTTTTTTTTTTTTTTTTTGCAACGCAGTATATTTAATGAGGATTTTGATCGATGATACTTTAGTGTACTAATGTTACATAAAGGTCGAAAAAGATATTTGGACCTTAAAAAATGTAATAAAGTATTTACAAGTTCCTTATATTTTTTCTTAGATTGAATGGATGGATGGGTTTTACTTCGCACTAGAGCTACGCAATGGGTAATTGGCGACGGTTTGGGACTCACCCATGTGGTCCGGAGACATGCCATCACAATTTTGATCTTCCACTAAGATTAATGGGATATTCTTGAAGTAATATAGGAACTAATTATAATGCACCTGAAGATCGGGAAAAAGGCTAAGCAAAAAAAAAAAAAAAAAAAAAAAAAAGCGAGAGGATTCTATAAAATCTTTTCTGGAACAAAAAAGGCTTACGTAGCGTCTAGTGCCTTCTAGTGGGATGGAGGAAAGGCATATACGTGCTATTTTTATAAACGTCTTTGGTATTTTTTCCACAAATTAGATTTTAATCACTTTTTAAACTAAAAATAGTTTAAAGTACCGTCGGTTGGTTGTTGGGTTTAAAGTCGATTGACTGCACAAAGTTCCTAGGTCTATAGGTGGGATGCCCTCCATTGCTGTCTTTCTAATCGGCTCTACCCCGCATTTACGTGCATTTCGGAGAAAACCACTAAAGTGCCGTCAATAGTGCCGTTTAAACAAAGATAAAAGTATTTTTTTTATGAGATAAAGCCGTTTTTAGTCTGAGATAAATGTAAAAATTAGTATAACACGCCAATTACTCTTAAAAAAAAAAATTGGCTATTAAATTTGTCCTTTTTTTTGAAAAGGACCACTGCTTATTTTTTCCTTTAGTTTTTGATTGTCATTTTAGCGGTATATCCAGGAAGAAATACTTTGGTATTAAAAAAGCAATCATTGATTTTATGGAATAAAATTCAAATAGTTATATGAAAAACATATAGAAACATATTTCAAGAGCATCTGTAATTTGAGAATCAGTGTAACTGTTTCTTTTTCTTTTCTAAAATAAGTGCACTGTTAATATATATATATATATATATATATATATATATACAGTTGTAATATAAAGATTATTAGATATTATTAGTAATTCAAACAATTAATATGATCAATATCAAAAGCTACCCAAATCAAACCAAAAATTAAATAGATAAAAATAAATTCATGTTGTTTCATATTCCCATGTCTTGTAAACAACTTTAGATTTACAGTGCGTTAAGAAATTATAAGACCATAAGCGTATTGGTGCATTTCTGAAGAAGAGAGCATAATATGCAAATTTTTAGTTTCGTATTTAAAATTGATAAGAAAACGCATCCTATACTAATTCCAACTTTTAAAATTAAATTAAATTTCATTAAAACTTATTCATTTTTCTAAAAATTAAAGACTGTGACTGTTAAGAAATTATAAGACCACCTGAGAAAATTAGCATATTATACATGACGTCAAACTCAATATAAAGCGCATGCGTCAGTATTTCGTAAAAGCATTACCTAAGAAGCAAAGGCTTAGGTTTTGAATCTGTTATCTAAGATTAATTTGACGATGCCTCGAGGTAAAGAATTATCGGAGTGCGAAGTGAGAAAAGTTTTATTTTATAAAGGTTCTGGTAAATCTGAAAGAGATATTGCGAGGTTAATGAACCGTTCTAAAACTGCCATTCATAATGCCATAATTAGAAAAGATTATTTAAACAAAATAAAACGATCTGGTAGAAAAAATATTTTGACAGCACGTGATAATAGACAAATTTTTTCGACTGTCAACTAAAAAAGGTCTTTCAACTCGTGAAATACGTTTCAGCAAGAAAACTTCACATGTAACAGTCTGGAAGAGTCTTAACTTAAATATTAATGCGAAATATGAGTGGAAACAAATTATATTTTCTGATGAAAATAGGTTTAACTTTGATGGTTCCGATGGTTACAAACACTATTGACTTGAGAAAAGACCCAAAAGAATGCTTCAGTCGACAAATGGGTGGAGGATCAGTAATAATTTGGGGAGCTTTCAGTTATGAGGGGTTGTGTGATTTACAGCGGATTTCGGGTCATATGAACTCTACACAATATCAGTCTATGCTATGTGATCATATGATACCGTTTGGACCTTTATTAGGTGGTGCTAACTGGATGTTTCAACAGGACAATGCTACTTGTCATGCATCTAAATCCACACAGGAGTGGTTTAAAAAAGAAAATAATAATGTTTTGCCATGGCCAAGTCAAAGTCCAGACTTGAACCCCATGGAAAACCTATGGGGTATGTAATCTCGCAAAGTTTATGCTAATAATAAACAATTTTCACCTGCCAATGAACTGGACTGGAAGTAGCCATTGTAAAAGAATGGTAAAATATTTCTATAACTGAACTTAATCACCTGGTTACTTCAATGAAAAACAGAGTGTTTGAAGTCATCAGGAAAAATGGAGGACCAATATCATATTAATTTTTTATACAATTTTGTTTTTTGACAAGTGGTCTTATATTTTCTTAACAAGTTATTTTTCACTTATTTCTAATATATATTTTAATTAAACATTTATTCCATTATACCAAGTTATTGCAAACTAATTATAAAAAAATATAGAGCAATATGTTATTTTATGTATTTAAATTATGATTAAAATCTTTATTTTTCTTATAATTTACAAAATTAAAGTGGTCTTATAATTTCTTAACGGACTGTATTATTACATACAAATTTTGCTCTTTGCATAAATATTACGTAGAACAATTTTAAAATGAATTGTCAGTTTTATGGATTCATTAGACCAATGGAGAAAATATATGATGTAGATTATCACGTTACATAATTTGTTTTCTCTCTAAAAGATAGGTAAATTCCTTAAATAAATAAATAAAAAATATATAAATTAAATTATTTTATCTTAAATGACTATTTTAAGTATAACGACATACCTATTTCAATATACTTTTTCTAATTTTTATGTTCCCTTTCATATTTTTTTCAAAGCAACTGAAAAAATATCTTTGATTCTTTCCCAGCATTCATATTACAATTCTAACATAATGAAATTTTTTTTTTGCTCTGGAAAGGGTATGTTTTGACTTATTACTTTCCTTTTGTTTTGTGAACCCAGATGGCATTAATTCGGCTTCTTTTATCGAAATATAAGTCGGGTGCCTTCTTGTCGCCAGATTTTCATCCAAGAGCTGGCAAAATATTTGCTTAGCTGGTCATTTCCCAGGCACTAAAAACTTGGCGAAATCATGCCGTTATTCAACAAGTGCCAATGAATTAATGCCATTGAATCCAACAAGTGCCAATGAATTACTGGTCGCTTTTTCAAGAAAAAACTTATGATTGTTCGTAACGATTATCACAACCCTGCTCTTTCTAGTGCTTTGACCTTGGCGAATGTAAAACGTAAGCGCCAAAAAATATCATTTTTCACTGTAATGTTTTGACTTTACTTTCCGGTACGATGTAGTCCTCAAAGGAGTACCAATTTGTGTCCCGTACTATAATGATCCCCCATATCAAATTGACATGATCTGTTAATCGTATGTGGGACTATGGTCATGGTTCTTTTTGGTTAAGATTCTTGTTTAGAAAATAAACTTGCAACTTCTTAAAAGAACAACAACAACAAGAAAAAAAAAAAGTCTCTAATTTTTATTTCGAGCCTGGACCTTTTAATCTACCTCTGAAATTTATTTCTAACAATGTTTTTATTTGTTTCTATGTACGACAGCCAATTTATCTCCGTTATAAACACTAATTGTTTTATGATAGCTGAAGTCTACTGCATTATTTATTTAATTTTTGACTTTATTAATATATTTATATACATATTAAATTTAAAAAAAAATAATTGATATTATTTTTTAAAATATTGTTTTAAGCATTTAGAGGGTAATCGTATAAAGTAAACACATGTTCTAAATTTTTGTTTTAGTCTGAGGCATTCTGAGTCGTAATAACAATCAACTGTTAAGTCTTTGACTACTTTTTCCACGGGCAAAGTAATGCAGCATAATTATATGATTCGATATAAAATTTATGTTTCGGATTATCTATACAGAAAGAAATGAATTTTGTTGAATTTACAGAAATTTTAGTACATCAACCATTATATATATATATGTGTGTGTGTGTGTGTGTGTGTGTAGCCTTAACGAAAGTTTTGCTACCACAATCCAAAATCTATTGTTGTTTTAACCAAATGGTTTTGTTGAGTCAACTAGCCTTTCTTTAAATCAGCAATATTATTTTGTTGATTTAAAATTTTAAACAAACAGTTTTTGTTTATCCAGCACATCGATCGCTCATTGGCTGTTTATAAAGAGATCAATGACGTAGTTTATCAAGCTATCCAGTGAAAACTACTCTTCTTTCAACTATATTTTTTTGATTAATCGAAGCAAATTGGTTTTGGTTAACAGAAAAAAATTATTGTTAAAATGTCAAAATTAATCTAAAAACAAATAAAATAAATTATATATATATTTTTTTCATTAAAGCATTTATTTCAGTGTGATCTGATGATTTAAACATATATATCTAAAAAATATTTGTTGTAAAAATTTGCTTGCGACCACGCTTCCCGTACCTAGCATAAAAGACGATTCTAAAGATTTGGAGGGGTGTTAAATTGACCGACAGGTTGGGATTTTATAAACAACCAATCACTCTGCGTTTCCTTATCGCTTATTTTCTCTTGACCAAAAGGGTTATCACTCCTATTTTAGCACTGGACTCGTTGAGTCGGCACATGCGCAGATGCTCCCATAATCGTAAGAAACGTGGTCAATCTATATTTTTGTCGACTTCAAATATGTAATTAAAAAATAATAATACAATTATTGAAAGTATTTTGTTAAAAAATTGAGCTGGCAGAGGATTAAATAAAAAAGGAAAATAAAGACACTTTTTCGGTCACTGCAAGATTAGCTAAAATTTGCATACAGTTAATGTATTTCAGCATTCATCAAGCAATGTTTCAGATACTTAAACGAAATACTCACGTGGTCATGTTTGTCTTCTTTTCTCCTCTTCTTGTCAATATCTAAGTCGGGAGACCGACTTCTGGGTTTTTCTCTGTCATGAGGGGATATTGAGTTACGCTGAAATAAAAAGACGGAGAACTTCGAAATCTTAAAGTAATTGAGTGCAACATCAAAGATAATTATTTCAGAGAAGTTCATGAAAAAAATTATAAGATAAAAATCGTTTAAAAACCATGTTTTTAAATTTTCTGTTGAATCATAGCTGTAGAACTACACTAGCACTTTATCAATGCGCATAAAATTTTTAATGTGATAATGACGTCAATTATTGTGAGCTGCATAATTTAACTTTTTACAATTTTTTAACGTCCACGTTTAATTCAATGTATTTATTTTTATGTCGAAAGAAAATAAACTTGTAATTTTTTTTTTTTTTTTTTTTTTTTTTTTGGCAACAATTAAATTATAGCTAATACTTTAATGGCTATTTTTATAGCTATTAGTAGGTTATTATTTTCATATCTTAAATAATTAAAAGAAAACTAATCAAAAATTCGAAAATCGGGCATCGAAGTATTGTGTTGTCACCGGGTCCTTAACTATTCTGAAAGTTTCAAATGTCTAGCTAGTAGGGAAGTTAGTTAAAATTCCATTGCAAGATTTGTACCGGACAAACAAACAAACAAGCAAGCAAGCAAACAAAAATAGAAGTTAATAAAAACATGGTAAAATTCCTACGCTATACGTAGAAGCATTTAATGAAGAATATGTTATAACCAAAAAGCGCGCCTGCATTTAACTGTGATATGTATGTATAAAGAAAAAACTGCGCATTTATCTATAATTATATACTTTTAAATGTCAGTGTGTTTCTAATATGAATGTATAATAAATGTATGTGTTATTTATATATACAATATATATCGGGTGATAAAAATTTAAGCAGGAGGTGTTTGGGTATCTCCAATGCAAAAAACATTGGTTTAGTTACAACCATATTTTGAGCATGGAGCAACCATTGAGTATGAAGTTTTGATTTCTGAAAAATAAAAAGTTCATATTTTGGTCGATAAGAGTTAAAATAGCATTGCGTTGTTAATAATTTGCCTAAAACTGTACATTTTTGGCATTTTTTTTTTTTTTTCATATAGAGTACATAAAGGAACTTTCCTTTAAATAAAGAAAATTATTATGATAATCCTTTACCAGACCGACTTTAACTAGTTATAAATGATTTTACTAAAGAAATAAAAATGTTTCTGCTTATCAAGGCGTTTCGATATGTAAAAGATTTGCGCCGAAGTTCCATTACCATTAATAACAACTCGAATTTTCTTGTACGTTTTGAAAAGACGGTTTTAAATGTTTGCAAGAACTCTGAAATATAGTGCCTGAAGAAATTGCGCTTGCATTTGCTGGATAAGCAACAGCAACTGCATATGGTATTGATGCGTTATATCAGGATTTGAACTATTCCTTTTCCACAGACAGGAGAAACTTGAGTGATGTTTTAAAATTTTACGCATATAAGATATCCCACAGACGAAAATGCCAAATACGATCTGATTTATGCAGATTACAAGAATCGAAAAGGCATTTTTACTTTTGCTGTGCATCCCCCCTCCCCCCAAAGAAAAATTAATTAAAAATCGCCTAATAAGGAGACTATTCATCCAAAATATGGTTGTGACAAAGCCAGTAATATTTGCATAGCGGCGGCTCATGGAACGAAAATAGGTGAAGAGGCACTTCATCTAATATTTTATACTGTATTCATTTATAGAGTATAACTTTACATCCAAATAAAATGAGTACTTTCAGTGAGTTTTTAGTTAAAATTATGCTTAGTAAAAATTATACATCAAAAATATTTAAATGTTATTTTTCAGCTCTTCACTTATTTTCGGTTCACGAGCCGCCACTGTCAACACTTTAACTATGTTTAAATGTCAAGATCAGTGATGCAACTATTTAACGGCAGAAATGTTCTCTCGTCCCATAAGGTAGCTTAAGATATCATTATTGACTATATACATTTTCATTTTATATAACAAGGTTGCAATACAAGGTTCTGAATGAAATGTGCCTAATTTCAATACTCGATGGAAAAAATACATATATCTATTAGCTCTACGTTGGCGGTGTTAGACAGAATTCCCTGCAGAATTCTTAGATTTTGATAAAATTCTTATTTCCTACATATGACGCACAGATGTTCGAGCATTTTTAGAAAACTTTTCTTTACCGATAGAGAGGGCGATTAGGCCTAATTTTCTCGCCATCAAAATCTCCAGACATAACTCCAGTGATTTTTTTTTCTTTGAATGATTTGTCAAAGTCTAATCAAGAAAGATCCGTGATTTTCAAGAACCCAGATTTTGCCGTAATAAACACTGCTATTGCTACTCTGACTACGGCAATGATACAGCAATCACAGCTGGAACTCGCCTACCGGCTGGATATCTCCGGGTATACTAAGGGAGTCCTCGTGAAAGTATAAGTTCTGTTAAATATAGCGGCCTCTCCAAATTACGGACAATTGGTCCAGATGCCCTGAAGTACTGATATCAGTCATGCTAAAATTAGTTTAGAACAGCACAATCATTAATTTATTTACTAGGTATCTTTAGATATTTACTGTATCGGTATTTTTTTTTCCTAAAAATTTTGTAAGTCCTGTTATTTGATTTTAAATTTTTCTTATGCTTATTACTTTCTGTTAAGTATAGCGGCCTTTACAAATTACCGACAATTGGTCCAGATGACCTGAAGTACTGATATCAGTCATGCTAAAATTAGTGTACACGAACTTTATAGATTACAAAGCTTTAGAACACAAAATTTATTTCAAAAGAAACTGATGCTAATCATTTTGAGAACTAAACACAATAGTTCTCATAATCCATGTATATACTGGGAATTATTCATATAAGTCAGTTTCTTTATTATGAAAGAGTCGTAAAAATATATATTATCTTTCCCAATGTATGTTTTATGTGACTGCTCCTAAATGGCTATCAAACGAACCTGCGCAAACAATCCTTGTAAAGCTGAGTTCGTGACCGCTTGGCCTACTGGATATTGAATCGTGAGAATCTCAATACAGAAGAAGGATTTAGACGTCCTGCCAGCTGAGCAAACGCTTGTTGCTTACTTTGTCAGAGGCGTGTCAACAGTGATACAGAGCTAAAGTTATGAAAAAGTAACGAGAAACATGTTATATATATGACGCATGTTATTTGCTTTGGTGAATCGCAGAAAATGGCGCTTTTAAAATGATACTGAAGGCAATATTAGTAGATGCATCTCGTTGTATTGGCAGACGAGAAAAGTAATAAGAATTTGTAGAAAATGAACTGCCTGCAGATTTTAAGATTAGGTTAGAAAAATGATGTCTTTTGAAATAACATATTTCCTTTTATATCAAAATACAGTAAAATATTAAATTTTAATTTCAATTTTATGATAGAATCCTTTTTAAAAATACATTGCCGGTATATTCAAGATATTATAGAATTATCCAATTATTGCCATTTCTGAAATTACACAGGTCGACATGTAAAATTTTGATTTTATAATTTTGACTGATCTTTATGTTTTTTGGCGTGCTGAAACAGAAAATGAAGTGAGTTTTTCTCTATCACGTATAGATTTTTGCCAATACAGGGTGCCTACCTATATAATTTCTTTTATTACTCTTCCACCAATATAATTACTTAGTAAGTTTTATAGTATGTTTTCATGATTAATTAATCATAGATACCTATTGTTGAAACAGCGCAGCACTAGTGTGACGTAAAACCATACCAACCAACCGACCTATTGTTATGATGGCATATGTAAGAAATTGAGTCCGTAAGAATCCTGTATTGGTAAAAATCTGTACGTGATAGAGAAAAATGGGTTGCATTTTCGGTTTCAGCACATCAAAAAACATAAAGTTCAGCTAAAATCATCAAATCAAATTTTGTCAACTTCAATTTTGTAGGCTTGTGTTATTAAATATACTATCTACCAACAAGTATTTGGACAGAAGAGTTCTTTAGGAATCATCTTAAAACTTTGGGAGTGGAGAGAAAATGTTATGCCCCATATACTTCAGCAAAAGTTGTGCCTTGAAGAGGAAAAGGGAACCAGTAAAAAACTAAACAAAAAACAAAATTTAATTTAGAAATTTATTCATCAACCCTGAAAGTTCATTTCAGAAAAGTTTGGAGTGGAAGGCTGATTTTTTATACCAACTATGTGAAAAATACCATGAATTGTGCCATGAATATTAATGTCACTTGATATAGCTGTGTTTACAGACTCGGTGACTTTGCCAACGAATGTTATGTGAGAAATGCTTAGCTGGTAATCAGCCAGGGCAGCTCAATGGTTTGAGCGTCTGACAGGAAAGCGGAAGGCCCGGGTTCGATTCCCGGTTCTAGTATTTTTCACATAGTTGGTATAAAAAATCAGCCTTCCACTCCAAAATTTTCTGAAATGAACTTTCAGGGTTGAGGAATAAATTCCTAAATTAAATTAAAATTTTGTGGTCGATTGGAGTTGTGCCATGAATATTATTGTCACTTGATATAACTGTTTACAAACTCGGTGACTTTGCCAACGAATGTTATGTGAGAAATGCTTAGCTGGTAATCAGCAAGGGCAGCTCAATGGTTTGAACATCCGCACGTAAAGCGGAAGGCCCGGGTTCGATTCCCGGCTCTGGTATTTTTCACATAGTTGGTATAAAAAATCAGCCTTCCACTCCAAAATTTTCTGAAAAAACAAAATGTCTTGAATCACCTGTAAAAAGTAATGCTTTAAATGCATTTTGACTGTAGCATGTGATTGTCAGGATATTTCTCGTTATCTGTATAAATTTTTATGAAGCTAACACATATATTCATAAAGATATAACTTTTTTTTTTTTTTTTTTTTTTTTTTTTTTTTTTAAATTGCAAAAAAATTTCTACTTTTTTAATCACAATACTTTTAATCATATTCAAAAAATTATGAGATATAGAATGAACAGTATTTCAGTTCTCTCAAAATAGAAGTTAAACTATAAAGGGTTTACTCACATTTTTATTTTGATTCAACCAATGCCCAATGATAATAATGTGTTCGCTAATTGTACATAAATATTGATGAAACGCCCTATCATCTTCCTTTTTTTTTTTTAAAAGAAGAACTGAAATTCTGTTCATTCTATTTCTCATAACTTTTTGAATTTACACGAAATTTGTTTGAGGTTTTCATATAAGTTGCTCAATACTTTTAGCTATTAAATTATGTAAATGAATATTTTCAAACGCGTGCGCATGCGCAGTTAAAAATTATTCAGTAAAAATGCTCATATTTCACAAGATATTTAAAATTTTTGCATTTTAACTGCAGTATACTCTGTCTAATGTAGTATGCCAAATTCCCCCCCTCCCTCCCCCCCCCCAAAAAAAATGGCTTTGCACTGGGTCTAAATGTTATTATTCAAAAAGAGGAAAATTTTTTTGCAATTTTTTAAATAAACCGTTATATCTCCATGAATACATACAGTAGCATCATACAAATTTATACAGATAATGAGAATAATCTTCGTAATCACATGTTGCAGCCAAAACGCATTTAAAGCATTACTTTTTACACGGGGATCCAAAACATTTTCAATTTTGTTTAATTTTTTACTGGTCCCATTTTCCTCTTCAGGACACAACTTTTGCTGAGATATATGAGGTATAACATATTCTTTACACTCCTAAAGTTTCAAGATGATTCCCAAAGAAATTTAACGTCTAAATTCGAAAGTGTCCAAATACTTATTGGTAGTTAGTATGTACTGAATATAGAGACCACCCCTAACAACACACACACCCATAGCACATCATGGGGATATCCATGAGATGTCACTTTATCCATAGGATATCCTAAGGATATCATTTGGAGAAGATGTGCTGTCAGGGAATTTTACATGTCAGTAAAAAAATCTTCTCAGTATAGATGTTTATTCTCTTTTTATTAAAAAAAGAAGAAGAAAAACAAGAAGATTTGTTCACAGAGAATCGATTTTTAAGTCTATTGGTAATAGATTCAAGTAACAAGTACAAAACTTGGTAAACACCATAAAATGCAATAAACTCGCAATAATTGTTTTGGGTCGAAAGTACACACGACCCTTTGTCAGGCGAACAAAGTAGGCACGAGTGCTGCAGTCAAAGCGGCAACGCTTTCTTATTAATAGATTCAGGTATCTCCCTATACCCTCCCCTCCCATTACTTTGTCACCAGTATTTTCGATTAGTAATTTTTATTTCAAAAGCTTAAACAACACAATGATATAGTGACTTTAAAACAAAAAGAAAGTTATACATTAGTATTTGGTAGTTAATATGAATGTTTTGTACCAGTTATGGCTATATATAATATGTATTTTTATTAGTAAATTGCTAATTTAAAAAACAAAATCGTTATTTATGGGTTTTTACGTTAAAAGAAGGGGGGAGGGCCAGAGAAACGAAGTTCATCATTATTGAAAATATGAAACAGGATAAATAATTTAATTTATTAATAAATTAAAAATAATTTACTATAACAAGTGTAAAGTTACTTCTAACAAAAAAAGAGAAAATGTGTAGATTTGTATTTGGGCATTTGAGGGTTAAATTAGCATTAAATTCTACGGAGAAAATCTGAAATTGAGAATAACTGACCTTTATGGGAAATGACTTTTGAATAGAAGTGGAATTTTAGAGAGGTTTTACTGTAAATCTTAAAAGACTTATTCAAAAGCAAAACATTAGCATTCGACATCCAACGATACCATCAATAACAACATATTCTTTCAAAATAATTAAGCTAACGAAGAATTTTAAAACTATACATAAAGGATTGTAATTCAGAAGGTATTAAAATTTTACGTTGCGTTACCTTCATGGTATTACACAAACACACACACACACACACACACACACACACACACACACACACACACACACACACACACACACACACACATAAAAAAAAAAAAAAATAATAATAATAATGCAACATTTATTTGTGAAATACTGTTTATAATTGACATAAAAAAAAAAAAAAAAAAATCTGAAAAATCAAAGAATACAATTTTGTCTATTTATGCATTATTTTGTTTATTTTCTTGTATTTTGAAAGAAAACAGTCAACAGTTTTAAAAACACCATTTTTAGGTTTCATTATTCATAATTTAGAAAAATATAAGCGCATATATCTTAATTGAATTAAAATACAAAACCTCAAGCTATTTAATATTTTATAAATATGTAGCTCTTAGATAAACATTCAAGAGTTTACTTAAATATATGTTTAAAATATGCTTACTTAAGTATTATAGTACGTTGTTGATTTTTTAGCCGAGCTCAAACCCTAAAACCAAAGCAAATAATGTCAAAAAATCTTCGGATATTTACTTGTGGTTGTTTGCAAATAGTTAAAAAAAAAAAAAAAAAAGTCTGGCACACAACAAAAATATAGTTTGTTTAAATATCTAAATGCATAGTAAATAAGCTGAGTTATAAACTGTTTATAATAAGAAAAAAAAAGCTTTAGATCATTTAATAAATTTTTAAACTGTTATTTTGAAAAATATACGACGGTTATATCTATATTCTTTTATGTTTTGATGATTAAATAAAGTGCATTTATGATAATATTTTTATTTCATGCAGTTTTAAAAATGTCAAATTAATAAAATATTTTAAATTTTGTTGTTTTGAAAAAGATATCCATGGGGGAAAACTTCAATAGAACATCTAATAAATTAGTTTAAAATAACAATAAATAAATATTTTAAGTAAACCAACTGTAAATTATTTTTTTTTAATAAGGATTTTAAAATTTCAGTTAATCTTTTTCATTTGAATGGTTATATTTTTATTTTCATCACTGTATTTACTTTCAGATTTTATTCGAAACGAATTTAATGCTGCCATTCTGTGCTCCAAAATATTGCATTAAAAATAAATTTGAATGTTTGTTATTATGAGGGTAAGCTTTTGATAAATTAATATTATTTTAGATTAGAAAAAGCATATGTTGAAAATAAGTCTATAATGTGTAGGGGGAAAAAATGCCGAGTTAAAAGTTTTATTTAAAAATATTTATGCATATTGTCCCACTCAATCACTATTCTGTACATAAATAGGAAGATAATCTCAGAAATTCAAATAATGCATTTATATAATTTTTTGTGATTGATTAAAAAGGCACACTAGAAAGTTATATAGAAAAATATAAAAAATACGTTCCCTTGCAATTTTAGAGTCTGTATATTATCCTATAAAATATGACAAAATATAGACTTTTACTTTGTATCCTATTGAGATTAAGTGAACAAAATTTATATCTAATATAATCTGGTTTGTCACTCACACGACTTTCTCTTACTCTGAAATTTAATACTATCAATACAGGTTGAAGATACAGGTTGAAGACTTCCCCCCAAAGGGGGGGGGGGAAGGCGAGTCTCCTACATACACAAAAGTTTTTCCTCAGTTGACTATCTCTATTACAAAAAAATATGTATTCGTTTCATTTTGTTTAGTGCAGTCTATAGATGTTAAACTCTACTTACCTGCAATTTCCCCCATAGACGTAATGTATTTGAATACTTTTGAGTGTCCCTGTACACGAACCATTTGCTTCATCTCAACGAAAAGCTTACTGTAGCATCCCTATATGATACACATTTAGAATACCGAGTTTGAAATTTCTGCTACTATTTGTTCTTGAGGTATGCTGATAACAGACAGACACACAGATCATTCGCTAAAAACATGATTTTCGTATTCAGGGGACCTTAGAACACGTAAATATAACAAAAATTCACGCTCGAAAATTTGACCCTAAAACAATACTTTCTCGACCCTATGGGTAAGAGCGCAAAATAAATAATGCTGATCGCAAAGCGATTTCGCTTTCAAGTTTAGAAGAAAGTTTTGTGACGACTAGTGTTACTTCAGGCATTTCTTTGGAAAATGGAGGAGGCATAATGACTCGATAAACAAATATCCTCCAATCCCACAGCTATGAGAAATGTTAACCTATGTAATTATAACACATAAGGTAATTTGAACTAAAAACACTAAAATTTTAAAATTAATTCATTTTTTGCCTCATTGGTTATTATGATTACCAACTATATTTAAGTATTATAACTAGTCACTAATCACCAAATAATATTTTAGATGTACGTGTCGCCGAAAAGATTTTGTTCTCGTGACTTTAATGCTCGATCAAAAGCTCCAAACAGTTCCTTAGAAGAAGATTTTTCAAAGGGAATTTTCAAGAAAGAGGAGGTGGACTTTTCAAGTTAGATAACCACCAGTTCTATTCTGATCTAAGTTTATTTCTTAAATTTCTAAAAATCTTTCGCAGAACTAATAGTCTGATTTAAACACTGGTGATTATACTGGTTAAATATGAAAGGAGTACGGTATGATCAATGTAAAAAATGATGCTGTGTTTGTTCTCAGATAATAGTAGCCAGAATATCTAAAAGTAATTCAAAGTGATCTTTGAAAAAAAAAATAATAAATAAATAAATAAGCCGACATACTTGTAGATTTCTTCACTATGACATCATTTTCTAGATAGGTAGACTAACTGAAACAGACAAATATACTCGGCTTTCACATTTTCACAACACTATACTTGTTCTTTTTGTGTATGTTTATTTGAACAACTTAATGTTTTCTATTGAAGCTCATAGTCAGATAGAAAAGCTCAGAATATAATTGAATCAACATTAGCTTCTGTGGTAGTGCAAATGCTATAGAATGTCAGGTACAAAATCAAGAACTGGCTTAGTAATTCCATAGCTAAAAATAATCTATTAAAAAAAACTTTTAAAACCCAAATTCTTATTATAGCGTATCATAAATATCTTTTCGAAGTTACAATAAAATTTAATTTGCAAAAAAAAAGTAACTTTTTTGTTTATTAACCAAAATTGGGGAAATTTGAACTGTGTTAAGAAAAGAGAAATTATTTCTTAAAGTTCACAACAGATGGCAGCACCACACGATTGCCTATAAGTTTTGTGATTTCATTTTCTGATTAAGGGCCAATATCTGCAATTTAATTATTCGTTTGAGGCACCTTTTTATTATTATTTTAGTTTATTATTATTTTTTTATATTATAACTTAACATTTTACTAATTTGGTTAATGTTTATGCGTTTTTCCTAATCATTTTTATTTTGCATTGTTAATTGTTTCATTGACATTTTAGTGAGTATTCCGCCCAATAGAGGATGTTTGTAGTCCACAAAAAAATCTTTTTGCTTCTAAAAAGAGATTTAAGAAAAAGGCTTCTTAAAAAAACTCTTCAAAAATTCTTAGAATACTGTGTAGTCAACGATAAATTTTCTTTTATCAATTGACATCTTTTCTACTAATTGTCTGCAAAAACTAACACTCCGGACCTTCAGAATTGCGAACGTGGGACCATCGGATTACTAACATGGCGCTCTTACCAACTAAGCCACGGAGAGACAAATGAAAAAGCTTGTATTTACCTTAAAATGGAGGCGCATTTTTTATTTGGTTGAGATTCACAAACATACCGTAGTGAATGACAGTAAGTACATAAGAATTCGGGAATAATGTTTATAATGTATCTTTTGTAAGTTATTTTAGAAATAATTTTTGAATTTCTGAATGAAATTCGAGAAATTTTAAATTTCTAAATGAAAATTTTTTTGAGCGTTTAATCCATACATGTATCTATCTGCATATACACTAAAATATACATACGAATACATACAGGCACATACACATACGTATATATTGCAAAAACGCTTGATTCAGTGATTGCTTTATATATATATGAAGTATGCACATCTTGGATATATTTTGAATAGGTATATATATTTTCTAGGGAAAATAGAAAAAGATGCGTTAAAGTTACAAATCAAACATAGAAACCTTCTTCACATATGCTTTCGTAACTGAAAAAGCTGGACCGTACTACTGAATAAATCTTCTTTGGTCAAACATGCTGGGGGCAGTATTGATTTTTTCATTTTTTTTTTTTTTTTTTTTTTTCCTGTTGCCTAAAGTACATTTTAGGAAAACCCGCGAAATCTCGCCAAACTCTGGCATCTTGCCTCCAGCAATTTTTTTTTCCCTCTATGATCACTGAACACCAAAATGCCTCGCTGTTGACGTAAGATGTTTGGTCATCAATGTCCTCTCTCAGTCTGTTTCCTTGGCCTCTTGAACACACAATGCGATAGGGCTCGAGGCACATTTGTAGTTACTGTTGCCATTATTTATTTATTTATTATTATTTTTTATCTCCAAAGTCCATCGTCTCAGTTCTATGGCTCTTTCAGGAATGTCAAGCGATAGAGGAAAATTTCTACAACTTTAGCTTTTCTCGAGATGAAATGATCAGATGGAGAGTGAAAATAGCCCAGTTTTGAAAGTTTAGAGATACTACAAATGGTGTTGAGAGCTTGTATATCAGCAAACAAATAGTTTTTTTTTTTTTTTTTTTTGAAAGCATATAAACAAAATATTGACTCTTAATCACTTTAGGAAGATTTATGTCTAAATTATCTAACCAATGATTTTAATTTATATAATTTTAATAGAGAGTGAAAATACAATAATTTTGAAAGTGGTACTTAAATCTTGGATGCAACGAAAATTTTAATTCTGCCTTTTAATACTGATTGAACTAAATCACTTTAAATAAATAAAATAAAATAAATAATACCTAATAAGAAAACCGAGTGAAGAAAAAAAAAAAAAAAAAAAAAAAAAAAAAGCAAAGAAAACTGCAGTGTTGGGAAAAACAAATATATTTGCAAACATGGAATGTAATTAATTGTAATGTAATAACATGGAAGATTTTTAAATTTATTTATTTATTTTATTTGAAAATATATAAATAATATATTAAAAAGCACTTTAGAAAACGTACATAGTGAGTTACTTTTATATTAAACGAAGCTTTACGCTATGAAAACGAAAACATAAAGTAAATTAACTTTTAATAGAATCATGCCTAATTTTAAGATTTTCACAGATAGTTAAAAAAATTTCTAAAAAATTTCTTCTTCTTTCTTTTCTTTTTTCTTTTCTGCCTTTTATTTATTTAGTCATTCATTATTGACCTACTAACTCTTTAAATCTTTACATGCACCAAGAAAACATTCTGCTCAGACAACTAAATGGGATAACTTCCTCATTATTTATTTTTTTTTAAAGTATTTTCATAAAATTTTGTTGAAATATGTCATCCTTTATGAATCCATATATATATATTTATTTAACTGATTTATAATTTATTGTTTTACTACTGTATAAAACATAATAATTAAATCATATTTAAAGTTGCTGTAATCGGTTGTTTCGTTTTGAGACCTTACAATAATGATAAAAATAAAAATACAGAAAATTAGGAAAATTTGAGGGCGATATTGGTTCACAAACAAATAAATCACAATAAAAAACAAAAATGACAGATAACTTTCTAGAGTGAGTCATTATAATATTATAATAACTTCAATAATAAAATAAATGAAAATATAAACGGTGAATGTATAAAAATCTCTAATAATATCTATTAATTAAAAATGTTTTATTTTGTATCACGGCTGTTTGAACACATGCAAATCAAAAAGTAAGGTCACTTTTGGCAAATACGTTAACGCAGGAATACAAAAATGAAGATCAAATCAACTCTTGTCTTAACGCGTGCGGCTATTTTTACAAAGAAACAAGCGACATTTTCTACTTTCTTGAGCAGACAAACGAATTCACTTCATTGGTATTTGCTAACGAATTAACTGTGCAAAGCGTAAAGCATTCTCCCAGGAAACAAAAGGACTTGACTAGTATTTTTGTATTCTCCAAACTCCAAAACAAATATTAGCGCTCCAGATTTAGGCCATGGTTACCAATTTTCCAGCCTACATGCTGTGCCACTGTTACATGCCATTAAACCATTAAGCGATTTTTCTGCCACTTAACACACCCGTATAAACTCTATGTTTACTTCCCTTTTTGCCTATATAAAAACTTTGGCGAGGTTCTCTAACAATAACGCCGGTAATAATAAGGCAATAATAAGGAAAGAGCGCATTCCTTTCTCGCTCGTCTAGCGCTGCCGGGAGATAATTAAACAACGTTCCAGTAATTAATTAACCATTACCGGGCGCGATAAGGGGGAAGCCAATTAAGCCGACGGTTGGCCATGTTTATTCATGTCGTCGGCCGTGTTGACAAAAGGGGGGGGGGTTACTAATCGCCATTTTATGTCCACCCCTCCTTCTTTCTCTGACGTTAAGATTCGCGCTCCAGAGAACGCGCCAAATTGTTTTTTTAATTGGTTTTCCCGCGGCTGGAATTAGCAAATTAATTTGTTTTAATTTCCGCCCCGATCTGTTTGCTTGGAGAGAAAGGGGAAGGGTGGTTTTTAGTTTTGGAGGAAGGAGAAAGGAGTAAAAGGAAGTTTTACTTTAAACGGGGAGGGATGAGATGTGTAGAAGGAAGATATTTCTTTGTCAGAGAAAAGGAATGGGAGAAGAGTTTTCTGGAAAGTCGTAAGGTTGGGGAAAAAGGATCTGTAATCCAATTAGATTGAGATGGCCGAAATGAGACATGTCATGGAATGGGAAAATCAATCTCTTGTTTCGAGCGTTTAGATTTGTTTCTTTTAGTTATTCAAGATGTAATGAGAAATAACATAATTAGCCAGACAATGGCAGTATATTTCCTTAATAGCTGGAGAATGCAAGCTCCCCTTTCTTCTGGAAAAGAAATATGATTCAAAAAGACTAAAAATGAGGGCTCTGGAGAAAATCATCTGAATGTGTTGAGATAATAAGTAATTAAACAAAACACCATTGACTAAATTTACCCTACTAGAATGAAATTTGGTAATACGCCAATATTAATATATTAGAAATGAAAAGACACGTAGGACCCATTTTAGACGTTTATTTTGTGTTATACTTTAAGTAGATTTGTGGGTAATGATTGAGTGATTAAATAAAGATGTTGAGTGTTTATACAAATTGAGGATTTTCACATTTTAATTAATAAACAAATGTAAATTATTTTCCTGTTAAAAAAAAAAAAAAAGTCACACACGCACACATGCACAGACAAGTAAATAAATAAATACAAAATAAATACAAAATAATAAAATAAAATACATGTCAGGTAGAAATTATGAAACATTTTTCGATATCGCAAAGTACAATGTTGATTTGAATTATTTTGGCCAAAAAAAAAAAAAAAAAAAAGCTTACTTATTGTTTACTTGGAACTTCGAAACCTATGGACTGTTTAAATTTATTAATATTTAAAATTTGTTTAGTTCATATATCATGCGAATACTCACAGAGAAAATTATATCGGTTATAGTATAATGCTAATAAGTCTACGGATAAAAGCTAAAATAGTTATAATATGAAATTTCAGTTTTTGAGAAGCTTGAAGAAATATTTCTCTTCAAGTTTTTAGTTTTAACAAGACTTAACTGTTCTAGAACGTATGGAATAATGGTTCTAAAATAGTAAAATGTAAAATAGTAAATTTTATAGTAAAAAATAATTTGCATATTTTTAAACCATATATAAATTTAATATCGTTATTTGTTTTGTTACTACACGGGACAGAGTGAACCACTCTTCAATGTGACTAAAAATATTAATTTAATAGTTCAGTTAAATTTACACATACAAATAAAAAATGTAAAATTTTAATATCTGTAAATATTTAACAAAAACTAGTTGGCATAGGTGGACTCTGCTCAGTTCCCCATCCTATTTATGTTCTCATAAATTTCTAGTGCGAGACATATTATAATTATGTTAAAAGAAATGAATTTGACCAAAGATTTATATTATGACAGAATGAAATCCCCGCCTAATAGGCTATCCACCGTTCACTTCGATATATATATCTTATTCTAATCTATTAATTTATTTTATCAGGGTCAATTCCGTTGTTTAGTTTTCATCCTACTATTTCCAATGCAATAATCCTCAAAATTCATATTTATATGAAAAATTTACAATTTCGCTATGTTGATAAAATCGTAAATTACGAATGATTTACGAATTTTTCCTATTAGAATATTTGTATTCAATCATGTTCAAACAAATATCATAAATGTAATTTTGAAGTTGTCTAATGTATTTACGATCCTCAAAATGGAATTTTATGCTCAATTTTGCCTTATTCTGACATGTTAAGTAAATCGTAAATTCCAAATAACTTACGAATTTTTTAAATTGGAAAAATCGTAGTCTATGATATTCATGCCAGTATCCTAAATAATATTTCGAAAGTGGTTTGACATCTTTACGATGAAAATATCCCTCAAGATTGACGTTTATGTGAAATTTTGCTCTATTCAGCCATGTTAAGAAATTCGTAAATTTCCAATAACTTACGAAATCTTTATATTGGAAAATTCATAGTCATTAATAATCATGCCAGTGTCCTAAATAATATTTCAAAAGTAGTCTGACATCTTTACGATGAAAATATCTCTCAAAATTGACGTTTATGTGAAATTTTGCTCTATACTGCCATGTTAAAGAATTCGTAAATTTCCAATAACTTGCGAAATTTCCAAAGTAGCATATTTATAGTTACTGATGTTCATTCCGGCATCAAAACGGATATTTTAAAACTGGTCTGACATTTTTACAGTAAAAAGTTTCCATTAAATGCACGTTTAAGTGAATTTTTGTCCTATTCTCCCATGTTAAGAAAATCGTAAATTTCTAATAACTTACGAAGTTTTTAAATTAGAATGTTGCAAATGAATAGGGTTCTTGCCAATGTCGAAAGTAATACTTTAAAACTGATCTGACCTCTCTGCGATCATTTGTTCGTGAGATATCGTGTTAACTGACTAACAAACTAACGGACTAACACACTAACGGACTGACACACTGACACACTGACACACTAACAGACACCCTACAGACAGACACCATAGAAATTTTGTCATTTTCGGATTCCTCACACCTGAAAACGTGTAGGAAAGTCAAAAAACCGAGGTCGAAAATTTTCACGATTACCTAAGTTCCCCATACCTATAGTATGATGGGGAACTAACAAGTATCTGAATAAAATGATAAAATATATAAAAATAATTACATTTCTGAAAATAACAAATATTTGAAAAAACTAACACATGATTTTTATAAATATCTAAACATTATAAAATAGAGAATAAAACATAGTATATGATAAAAATAAATATATAAATAGTTAAAATATTATTATTGTTGTTTATTTATAAACCTTGAAATCTAAACTCCATGGAAATTTATGTCATGACTTTATCTAATCTAAGTATACCTTCAGGAAATTCTAGGATAACTTTTTTAAATGTCTTTAAATTTTTTATTAATAAAATATAATATTCCCTGATTTGAATTTCGAAAGAGTAATCATTAAAAGTAAATTTAATTTGTACAAGTAAAAAAAAAAAAAAAAAAAAAAAAAAAAAAATTGTCCACCGTACACCGGAATGTGAACCACTGTACACCGTATACGAAGCATAGTGGTCCCTTTTGTAAGTGCTCATAAATAATAATTATTTATTTATTTAGAAAGTATTCAAATATTTTTGTAAAAAAATTACGACATTACAGGTTGTGTCTAAAGGAACAAAGGACGTTGAAATCAATTATTTTTCTTTTACATTTTATCCCTTCTTAAATAATGCACTGATTTTTTTATGTTTTAATTACAATATCAATTACAAATAAATAAATCTTGAAATCTTCACCATTTTTTGTCATACGATTGAATTTAAGAGTTCGTTATAACTGTAATAATATCTCGATTTCAAAATGAATAACCAGATTTATAATAAATACACTGATTAACACTTACCCAAATTTTTAAGAGGACTGACTGAAACCAAATTCGTAAAGAGTAAAATTACTTTTCGTAAATTCGTAACTTATTAAGGCGTAAATTATTCGTACTTATTAAGGCATTTATAAGTAATTAATTATTCATAAAATGTAACCCCAAGAAAAATAAAATAAATTTATGCAGAATAATTTTTATTAATTAATTATTCCCAAAATTTAACCCCACGAAAAATAAAATAAATTTATGCAGAATAATTTTTATCATGGTGTATAGTTGTTTCTTAGTAATGATTGTAACGTTACGATGTCCTATGTATTTACTCTCCACCAGATAAAAGTCCTCTACAATACAAGTGTATTGAACAAATGTATGACCAGAAATGTACGTATGGTACAGCATTATGTAAAGACTAACTCATACGCAAGAAAAATTTTATCATGAAGAATAGTTGTCTATTATAGTTATGATTAAAACATTACAATGCCCTGTGTATTTCCTCTCCACCCGATACAAGTCCTCTACAACACAAGTGTATTGAACAAACGTATGACAACAGATGTACGTATGGTACAGCCTTATGTATTTAAAGACTGATTCATATGCAGACAATTTTTTTTTTTTTTTTATAATGATGAGTAGTTGTCTCTTAAAGTTATGATTAAAACATTACAATGTCCTATGTATTTCCTCTCCACCAGATAAAAGTCCCCAACAACACAAGTGTATTGAACAAATGTATGACCACAGATGTACGTATGGTACAGCCTTATGTATTTAAAGACTAATTCATACGCAGAAATTTTTTTATCATGACAAATAGTTGTTTCTTATTAATGATTAACGCATTACAATGCCCCCATGTATTTCCTCTTATAGTTATGGTTAAACTATTACAATGCCCTATGTATTTCCTCTCCACCCGATAAAAGTCCTCTCTATAACACAACTGTATTGAACAAATGTATGACCACAAAGATACGTATGGTACAGTATTATGTATTTAAAGACTAATACATACGCAGAATAAATTTGATCATGATGAATAGTTGACTCTTAGTTGTGATTAAAACTTTAGAATGGCCTATATACTCCTTCTCCACCAGATAAAAGTCCTCTAGAACGCAAACTTGTTTTAAAAAAAATTTAGTGATTTAAGCAATATTGCTGGTTGTTCGACTTAATAAGGCATTTACTCAATAGGTTTCTTAGATGTACACTTTAATTACAAAGACATTTACATAATAAAGTAAATATATATATATATATATATATATATATATATATATATATATATATATATATATATATATATATATATATATAACCTAGATATAATTAAAAAAGAAAAGAAAAAGAAAAAAAGCATCAGAAAAATTTAGCATTTCCAGATATGATTTCAGAAGACCCTCGGGCTTTAATTAGAGTACCTTTAATGTAACTTTTAAAGTTACATTGGTGATCTAAACCTGCTACTATATATTTCTTCGATATAACTCGAAATCAAGATATTAGATGTATTCAATTAGTAGCAAAAAATAAAAATAAAAATAAAAATATAATATTAAAATCATTTTATATTTAAAGCAATATATATAGATATATATATAGGGAAGATCGGGGCACAGTGATCCCAGAGGCACAGTGGACCACCCCTATTTAAATAAATTAATATTTAACTCTCTTACTTCATATGGATACTAATGTATGGCAGCATGGTACTAGTTGTATGCAGCCAAAAATACCATGTGCGAAATAGTAAGGTAACCATTTTGAGCAGTTTTTATGTTTTGTGCTGCTCAAAGTAATTTTTCCACACTGACGTTTTCAAATTTTATGAAGATCGAACTAGTTACTATAAATACTATATAACTGTTAAAGGAAGGCAATATATTGCTGTTTTTAAATTCCTAAAAATTATTAGCATATTTATAGTCTGTATATTATTTTATTATTATTATTTGTTTTACTCAGGCACGGGGCACAGTGGACCGACTCTGTATGGGGCACAGTGGACCACCTTCCAATGTGCCTAAAAGTACAAATTAGATTTAATACTTATATTTGTTTTAGTTAAATTTATAGATACAAAAATAATGTAAAGTATTAATATCTCAAAGTAATAAATATCTTAATGTTGAAATAAATAAAATTAATAATAAATTTCTGAAAAGAATAAATATTTGAATAGTAATATAATATCTATTAATATCTAAATTTAATAACTATTTGAAATATATTGCATTAATAAAAGAAAAAAATAATATCTAATTTAATAAATAGTAGGAAAAATTTATTATTATTGTTGTTTTTAGAGATCACATGTGAACAGCAAAAGAAGCAAGTTAATACATTTTAATTAAATTTATCCTACAAATAAAATGTAAATTAATTATATCTCAAAATAATTTTTTAAAAATATTAAATATTTGAATAGTAGTATAATATTTATTAATATCTGAATTAAAAAGAAACATTAAAAAGAATTTATATAATATTAATAAAAGAATAAAACAATTATCTATTTTAACTTAATATATTTTCTTACTAAGATTTGATTTCTTATTTGTTTATTTTAAGTTAATTTAGTTTAGTTTATTTCAGAAAAATGCTTGAATTATGTTCTTTAGACTAGAATAGTATAAGAAACTAATTTTAGAGGGAAAAAAAAAAGTAATTTATATTAATTTAATACAAACAAAAGATGCTGGTCCACTGTACCCCGGTGATGGGGCACAGTGGTCCACTTTGTGAGTGCTCTTTATTTTTATTTTTTTATTCATAATGTATTGGAAATATTGTTATAAAAAAATTAAGACATGTCAAAAATGGCTTAGAGATTGTTTGCTATTTTTTGTTTCAAGTACATTGCTTTTCTAGTTTTTGTAAAAAAAAAAAAAAATAAATAAGAGTGTAAAAGTGGTCCACTGTGCCCCGGTCTCCCCTATATTGAATGATGAATATTTCTCCCCTATATTAAATGATGAATGTTTACGTTATTTTTACTACCCATCGTAATAATAGTACACACACACACACAAAATAAATAAATAAATAAATAAAATAAAAAATAAAAAATAAATAAATTAAAATACATAAATACATAAATAAATAAAAATAAAGAAGTATATAAATAAACCGAACAATAATCATAACACGAAAAAAAAATTATATCGCTTTTGTGAACATAAGTAAACATTTATAAAATTAAAAATGCAGTGTTATCATCAGATTTGAATTACATTAGAATATTAAAAACAAACGAAACACTGTGATAAAGAGTAAGAGAAGCTACTAACTAAAATAATAAAAAAAAAGGTGAAAAACAAACAAACAGTCAACGAATCAAAATAGGTAATAAAAGATAATGTTTTTGAAACTTCAATTAAAAAAAAAAAAGATTCCAAAAATAACCGATGTTACAAAAAGCGAAGTAAGCAGCCGTAGACCATTAACCTTTAACTCAGTGTTAATTGTCGAGCAAACACTGAGAGGGAGGGACAGGAGAATTACTTTTCTAATAAACTAGGGAAGGGAAAACAGTAACTCCATCCCCAGATGAGTGGAGAAAAAGACCGAGAAAACAATAGATAGGGGTGGGAAAAACTCAAAGAGAAAAAAAAAAAAAAAATGAGGAAAAAAAAAATCCATTGCAGTGTGAATAGGATCGATGCTAGTTTAGAAAAACATTTCGCTTTCACCGATTTCTGTAGAATCGCTCGAGATTTCAGATGATGTTTTTTCGTTTTTTTTTTTTTTTTTTTTTCATTCTCCAGCGCGAAAAGAAAAAAAAATATAAAGGGAGTTCCTAAGAAGTGAAAAGAGTTGATTGAAAAGAACAATGAATACGAGGAGATGGAGAGGTGTTTCTTTTTTTTCTGCTTTTTTTTTTTTTTTTTTTTTTTTTTTTTTCCCTTTACTTAGTTTTTTTTTTTTTTTTTTACATTTCTTTTTTTTTCATTTTAAGAGAACTGTATGGTTTTATTTCGATTTTTATTCGAGGCAATCTCAGAGGCTTGGTGGAAGTATTCTCAAATCAATGAGCAAGAAGAAAATGTCATAGATGGGGGAATGAGATCTATTATTTTCATTCGATTCTTTTATTATGGATTTCTTGGTGGGATAAAAAGCAATAATTGTCACAAGAGACTGATATGCTGTCAGTTCCACCGAAAAATTAATATTATCTCTCGGAGAAAAGAATTATAAAGTAAAAGATTATTTTAAAGATTCTTTTTTTTAATAAAAATATTTTGCTTTCCGGCGTTGAATCAATTTTTGTAGAAGAATTCGTGTAGTGAAGGTTTTTTTTTTTTTTTTTTTTTTTTTTGTTATTTAATTTTTCATTCGAAATTTTTATGAATAATAAAATCTTTAAAATATTTTTAGAAACAATTTGATTCGCAAATATGAGACGGCTTTTATGGAGGATTGGGACTGAAACAGTGAGTTGGTTCAAATACGGCTGTTTTATTTTAAAATTTAAAACACCCGAATGAATTTTTAGAATAATTTCAATAAGGAAGAAAAAAAAAAAGTTTTATTTACAGAAAGTTTTTTTTTTTCTATTATAAAACTGTTTATTGGTTTGTATTCTTTGTGCTTGAGAAGAAAAGAAAAGAAAGATTTTTTAGCCCTGATAAGTTTACAACCCCCCTTTTTCTCCCCCTTAACCATCATGAATTTAAATAAATCTGTCGATTCCATTTATTAAATAAGTTTAAATCTAGAACTTCGAAAAGATCACCGATTTTCAACAAACCATTTGGATCGTGTGAGTCCTCTTATATGGAATAATGGTAATAAATGTAAATTGACATCGGTTATGAAAAGTGTTGGAATTTTTTTTACTTTTAATTTTATAGAGATAATTCTTATTTACTTTCCTAGAACCGTTTATTTGTTTTGTAGAGTAAGAGGGTATGTGAAAATAAATAAAAGAATAAGTAAATAAAAGTAAAATAAAATAAAAAAAGGTTTTAACCCTTATCACTTTTTTATTTTTTAATTATCGTTTTTCATAGAACTGTGGATTCCAACGATGTAAAAAAGATTAAACTTAGAAGTTTGAGACAAATCAATTTTCAACAAATCCTTCGGATCATATGAGACCGTTTATGTGTTAGTATACTTTTGCATAAGGCGATAACTGAAATTTAGAGATCTAGATTTTATCCTTTTACAATCCTCTCTGTTTCCTCGACATATTTTTATTTTATTTTTAAACCTTGAGACAGGAGAATAAGAGAAGTTTTTAACCCTTATGAGTTGACTCTTTCTTTCTCTTTTAACACATTAAATGCCGCTATATGAACCCCACTGAAAAATTTTCAATTTTCGTAAATATTGGGTTTCTATGTTCATTTCTAATCATATGTAGTTTAAATAATAATAATAATAATAATAATAATAAATTTGTTAGAAGATACGATATGGTTTCAAAATGGGAGATTTGACACCTAATTGAGCAGAACAGATGTTGAAAAACTACAAAACTTTTTAAAATTAGTTTTCTTGATCCCTATTTGCTATAATTTAAGAAAAGAACTGTTTTATCTCATATCCATTGTTTTAAACCTCTGCACTCAAATAAGTTGTTTTTGCTGATGTTTTGCAGAAAAACAAACATCTTTGTTTGAGTAATTGAAAAATAAATAAATAAATAAATAAAAGTTACCTTACAAACATTTCGAAAAAGTTACCATTGAAGCTAGATGCTTCAATATGTAATATAAAAAAGATATCTATCTTAAATACTTGCAGAGAAAAAAATTACTAAACAAGTGTTCTCGCAGCAGGAGCTTTGGCGCTTAATGGGTTAGTTATCATTTAAATGAAATCGCTGATTCTAGTTTTGAAACAAAAGTGAAATCTAGAATTGCGAAGGAGTCAACGCTTTTTCAACAAATCTTCCAATAATATATATCCTTTTATGCGATGCATGGCGATAAATGTAATTTGGCAGATATCGGTTATAAAAAAAAAAAAAATGTTAAAAGTATTTTTTCTCTCTATTTCACAAGATAGTTTTTATTTTCTGTTGTGAAACTCTGAACTGATTTGCATACTTGGAAAATGTGTACGAAAAAATAAAAAAGTTTTTTTTTTTAGTCCTTATACGTTTACACTGTTTTCTTTTCCTAAAATATAATTGTAATAAAATTCTAGCTAATTCGAGCGTTATAATGAATATTAAATTTAGGACTTCAAAGAGATTAGATGACCTTCCACAAATTATTCAACTGATATGACTGCTTAAAGTTGGCGAACAACAATAATCAAAATATACGTCTTTATTTTATTTTTTTATTCACTGAGAAAAAATTGACATCTAGAATCTAAATTGCGGCTCTAGAAAAAATAGTTTCATGTCATCCTTATAAATTCTAGTCCCCTTTGAAAGCGATTTCTAGAAACCCCTATTAGAATTCTAGAGCGTCTGTCTATATTCTCGAGGACAAAGTTATTTAAAAATTTCTGCAAATAAATGCGAGTACAAGAGGCGAGTTTCAGCAACTATAATCTTGGTTTATGGCCCAATTCTAGAAAACCAAGCGAGAATTTCTCGCAATACAAAAGATTCAGAATATACAGAATATTGTTTTACCATCTAGAAATGTGTAGACTAGAAATTCTCGATCATTTCGTCTATTCAGTTTATTGGCGTGCTTTATGCGCATAGCTCGAAAATCTATGTTTTTAGTTAAAGGATTCAGAAAATAACCACTTATTCATTCTAGATGAAGGCAGTATATTTTTTTTCTTAGTGTTTACTGTTTAATTACATCAAAATAGATAGTAAATGTAAAAATCTGCAAACTGATAGCAAAGCACATTTTAAAGCAAAAACAAATCAAAGTATGCAAAAAGTAGATTGTCACTTTCATTTAAGTGATTTAAGATGCTACAAAATTGTGTATATATGTCATAAAAACATTTTATGATAGATTTACATTTAATTCTAAATCCCCACATCATTAAAAGCATTATTTGAGAATGAAATTCAATTTCCCAAGGAAAAGTACAATTTAAAACTCGCAATCTCATTATTATTATTATTATTATTATTATTATTCATGATTAGTGATTAATTTATGATGGGTGTGGTGTCTGTGTTCTTCTACAGCTTTTTTATTGTAAGCACATAGCTTAAATTTTCAACAGAGAACAACTGGAAATTACTCATTTTATATCTTATGTAAAATTACAGCGAAAAATAAAACGGAAATGTTAAAAAAAAAAAAAAAAAAAAACTTTTATTTTTTATTTTTAAGTACATTTTACTGGTCACTGGCGGAGTGTGTCAATAATTTATAATAATTTCTCGGAAGTAAAAAAAGCACTATTTTTTACTTTTTTGATTTTATTGAGAAATAAAGCAATTAAATAGTTTATGCTCTGGTTTCCCTTCATCAGTCGAGCTAATCTTTCGCCTTTTACTAAAGATTAAATAGTTTAAAAGATCAGACTTACAGCTACTGGTAGAGCCGAAATCTTAATGGTATTTCAGAATAATGAAAATTAAAAATTATATAAATTTTAAATGCTTGAGACTAGAGGAAATTCTAATTATAATATTTTATTCATGAAAGTTTTTTGTAGCTTCTTTCAACAAATATTTTGGATAAAATTGGCATTAAAAAAAATATTACTCGTACTCGTACTAATGTATATTAATTAATTAATAATAATCACATTACTTTTAATAATAATAATAACAACGCATACAACACCAATAATAATATTTATTAATAATAATTAATTGATACTAATAATTCGCATGGTATTAAAATCTAATATAAAACTAGATAATAGATTTTTTTTAAAAACCTATATCTATATCTACACGAATTTGTATAATTTATGCTCATATGATTGAGACAGCTTAAAGTCAACTGATTTAGTAATGTTAGTAAATTTTATTGGGTACAGTTTTAGTCAAAACTCTTTATTTAAAGAACTTTACAAGTAGTCAATGCGTCATATGTTTTGCTTTTTTTATCGACATAGTTCATCAGGGTCGAATTGGATTTTGGTTTTTAATGTCGAGGGTGTGAGATAGGCCGATTTCCTATTCTAGAGAGTCACGCGTTAGTGGTATATCCTCCGTGTGGATGGTGTTCCAAGAAGTCCTAGCTCGTATTCATGCGAGTTTCGGAGAAATTCCCGGAAAACTCCGAATGGTTATGCCGACGAACGTGACACGAATTCGAACGTGGCACCTCTAATTTATAAGCCTTCAGTGGAGAACATATCGACCACTGATGAGGTTATAATGTAATATAAGTACAGACTGCAGGGACTATACACACTCTATAACAAAAAAAGTGACGCACCAAGAAGGAGTAATGCAAACTGGACACAAATTCACATACATATAGGTTTTGATGGAATCATGCACCAATTCATCATTATCGTCGATCCTGGTACTTCAGTGACTTCAAATACCCTTAATAGGCGGCTCAGTGAAATGGGGTTGAGTTCAGTCCCCGGATCTCTCTTCCACTGAGAACGTTTGGAGCATCATAAAAAGGGTCCTACAACCAGCTCGGGGTTGGCATATCTGCCAACTCTATCAATTAATACCAAGCTGAATAACTGCGTACATAGGGGCCAGAAGTGGACCAACGCGTTATTGACTTGTTTACTTTGTGAGGTCCTTTCTCTTGATTAAATCATTCAAATTTTCTTAAACTGTAATCAATTGTTTTCCTCCACATGTACATCACATCTACCAATTTTTGTCCCCACTCCTTCTTGGTGCGTCACTTTTTTTGTTATTGAGTATATATAAGCTACATGCCATCATACTTTCATGCAATATATATTAAGTTTTTATCTAGGAAATAACATACATAAAAAATGAAATTTTTAAATTAATTTATTAAATATTTATTCATCATTATTACAAATAAACGCTTTTATATAGTTCCACTACGACAATAAATTAGTTTTATATATTTAAATTTCTGTCCTTCACATTTTATGCTGCATCAAATTGTATTAATACATTGAGAATTATGTACATATTATTTCCCAAGTAGATCATAAAATTTCTGACAGAGTATTAAAAAGGCTGAAAACGTTGATTAATAACTGATACACTTAGTTATGAAAATAAATATGGGGCTATGGTAATAATATTTACATCTAACAATTTGTTGCGTATATTTATGATTTTTTTTTTTTTTATTCTTTAAATAAAGTATTTAAATTAACCCTCAAATTTTAGGAGTAATTATTAGAGAAAATACATTTTATTATCTTAAATATATGTATGTATATATATATATATATATATATTTAAGCTTTCCTGTAAAGCGTATTTTTCTTTAGTTATCAATTCCGTATATTATAAAAGTCTTAGATCTGAGTTTAAAAGTTTATTTCATAAAAGAAATTTAGAAATAATTTTAATATTTAAAAATTGTCTTTATTATTGAAGTATAAAAGCATATATAATAAAAGGTTTCATTATTAAGATAATATACGCACTTACAATATTTGTCAAATTTTTTTATAAGATTATTTATTGAATTAAAATTTTTCATAAGCATAATTCATATAAACTGATTTTCATTCAACATTTAACAAAAATATTTTTAAATGGTAACACATAACATATGGTTTATAGCAATTTTATCAATTAGATCTCAGATTTTATTTCACTGAGATGAACACGTATTAAAAGTGGGTGCAAAAATATTTTAAATCCAAACTTCGCTAACAGATGGCACCACAAAGACAATTTCATGAGAAATTTTAAGAATGATTTAAAAGTCCCTCCACTCCTAAGGTAATTGAAATTAAAATTAATTTCACTGTCGGGTATCAGAAGAGACAATATTTTTTTACACTACCAAAACCAATAATAGTAATAATAATAATAAATTTCAAATAAATATTGCTAAATTAAATTATTAATTTAAAAATATTATACATTTTTTACAGATCATATATGGATGTATACTAATAAAAATAAATTATAAATGTCACAAAAGTAACAATCGTTATTTTTTATTTATTTGTTATTATTACCATTATTATTTTGTAAATAATACTGTAAAAAAGGAGTAAGGAAAAATAAACCGAAAAAATTTACATGACATAAAACTACAAATTACATAACTAATTATATTTCATACCTATTCTCATTTAATAAAGAAATAAATTATGTTATACTTATTTACATATGTATATTTATTTGTAGTTTTTGTAATATTTTATCTAAATTTATTTATACATACCAGTACCTTCTCGAAGTAAATAATCTCGAAATATAATTTAATGTTACTGTTATTAGCTTAATTCTTATACTAACAGTAGTTAAAACAATTTACATTTTAACTATCTTCTGAAACTATCTGAAACTATCTTATTTTAATACATGTATATTTTTTTAATATATGTACATTTAATATTTAACGTTTTAGTAGAGAAAAAAAAATCTCTTGTTTAGCGGTAATATAAAAACTAATAGTGAATTATTATTATTATTATTAGAGTCTAGTCTTAAAAAAAAAAAAAAAAATAAGTATTTGTTAGATTATTGATGCTTAATATCTTATTATAAATCAAATTTACAAAAGGATGATATTTTTTAAATTTGTTCTCTTAAACTGCAATTACTAATTTTTAAAAAAGATTATCAATACTTTAAAAATACATATAAATACCTTTATTATATGAGTATATAGTTCAGCTATTCAATCCTTTATTTATTTATTTTGCTTTTCCATAAGGTCTTCCGTTCATTTTCTCTACCTTTCATCAGGGCTACGCATTTTATTTTATTTTAATTTATTTTTAATCAGAACTCATAAGGAAACATTCTATAATAATAATAATAATAAAATAAATAAAAATAAAATAAAAATAAAATAAGAATCTTCGTGGAGCCCTTTCGCAGGTGCCTCCCCTACCCCCTCCGAATCCATTATATTGATGCGCACTGCTATCAATTATCAGTTGTAAAGATTCATTTTTATTTGCTCTTAATTTCTTTCATTTTCTTTACTTCCACTAAAGAAAAAAAAAAAGAAAAGAAAAAATAGTTATTTTCCTTTACAAAACAACCATTTTAAAATTTAAAATAAAATATCAGCATATATAGTTTTCTCATCCGTGGCTGATTCTGTCACACTTTAAGCTTAAGAGATTTCCTTGGACTCCTAATTTTCACACTTTAGTCAATTTAAAAAAATTAATTGCCCGATCGATAAGCTGTTTAAACCAATGGATTCAGAAAAATTACGCCTTTCATTTGATACCTTATTTGTAACGAATATGTAATTAGATTTTTTAAAATTAATTAAAATATAAAAATAAAAGCTTTAAAATACATTTTAAAATTTTAATTGTTGCCATTTTTTTTCAGCATAAAATGAAATATGCTTTCCCGTAATAAAATAAAATAAAATAAAATAAAATAAAAATAAATTTGCTCATGCATATGAAAAGAATGACGTCTATAAAATAATAAATTTAAAGGTAACGAAGAGATAAACAAAGTGAGAAAATTTCGCACGGGCTTGCTAGCAAATGAATTATTTAAAGTGAGAGTGAGAAATAAATAAAATGAAACGATTATTTTTCAACGGGCGCCTTAGTCGCCCTACAACAAACCAGTTATATATAGTAAATAGAAACAATAAAATTCAGGCTTTAGTAAATCATTTGAAGCGAAAGAAGAGACACTCCAGCCTTACTTACAGTTTCAAGCGATATTTAGTAGTCACTTTTTAAGACAATATTTTATTTATTTATATAATATATAGATAAAGTTAAGGTAAGTTTGAAGTTAAAAAAAAATTAAATTAAATCAAAAATCAAAAAGCTAGACATTTTAAAATTAATTGTTTCGATAACACTGCTCGGCATGAAAATTGCCCCAACACCATTTTTGCAAATTCTTATGTAAAATGACGGAATGCCTGAATCCGAATAGGACGGCCATTTTGCCCTATCACCCAAAGTCTTTTGGGGACGTCCTCCTATTTTTACAACTTTTCAGCAATTTTATGGCTATTAATTTAGTTTACAGAGGAGAAAAGCAATATTTTAACTGTTAAATATCTCCTGAGGGAATAAAGAGGTGAAAAATTCTATAATATGGACATTTGCAGTAAGGGGAAAATTTGGGGGGGGGGGATTTACCACTGAGATTATAAGTTACATTTATTACTTTTTATTAATCAATTATTATTATCACTTATTATACATTATATATTTTTTATTTTTAAGAGTTAAAATAATTATTTTCCATTCTCTAAATCAAATTCATGGCCATAAAATTACCGAAGAGTGATAAAAATTGGGGGAGGAGGTAACGTCCCGCAGAAACGGTGGGTGACGGGGTGAAATGGGGGTCATATTTGGATTGAGGAGGTCATTTTACATAAAAATCAAGCAGAAATAGTCAAGGCTAAAAAAAAAAAAAAAAAAAAAAAAAAATGCAGCGTAGTGTAATTAAGGAAAAGTCTTCACAGTCAAATCTAATTTGGTGAGATTGAATTATTATTGGTCTATGTGTTATTTAGTGGCCTTAAATCTTCTGTTACTCGGCTTTTATTACGTTTGAAACAGATATATATACATAAATATATATATCCATTTATCTGGACTCAATGCATCCCAAAGAACATGTGGAATTGAATGATCATATGATAAATAATAAATTTGTCAGAAAACATTATAAATTGAAAACAGGTCAGGATCATCGGCTTAGACGTCTGGGTCAAAATAAGGTTTGTTATGCATTTTTCTGCAACATAATTTGTTTTATAAGTGAGAGAAGTTTTAAATATATTTGCCATTATGAATGGAAATGTTATTTAATATCACAATGCTTAACCGTTTCAAATCATTTAAAATATATTTTACCAATGTGGAATCAGCCTATCATTTATTATTATCATTATTATTTAAATAAAATCATGTTTATAACCTCGGACGACAAAGAAGTATATGCTTGAAAAAACATTATCTGTGTTTTAGTTAAGATTTATATACAGGACTTTTTATAAAGGACAACCAAACTTTAACTTGGAAACAGTGAGAGACAGAAAGGAAGTGTTGCCAGATGGTCGACAGTCAATTTCCCCAAACAGGCTTTCAAATTTCGTAAAAAAATTAAGGGTTTTTTTTTTTGCAAAAAAAAAAAAAAAAAAAAAAAAAAAAAAAAAATCCTCAACTCAATTTCTATTAAAAAATAATTTTTTTTCAAAAATAATTTAAAATATTTAACAGATTTAAGCCCAAATTTTCCCCACAAATGACGCTCATTTTTGAGAAAAAAATCCCCATATACAAAAATAACTGTTATATGCACATTAGCTGCTGAAAAATTTTAAATCTGCGTAAAGTACTTTAGTGCTGAGGATGTACGCAAGATTTACCTTCATCCACAGGGTATTTTGAGGATGTCCTGAGGATATGGGGTACTTTCAAAAGCCGCTACATGCTAAAGAAAACTATTAAAAGACACTACGCGTAGGCACAAATTCCTACACTAGGCAATGCTGTAAATTTAACAGGTAGACTAAAACAAGTAAAAAAAAAAAAAATTGAAAAATTTTCTCCCCAAAAATTTCAAAAATCCCCTCGAAATTCCTCACAAACATTCGGTCCCCAAAATTGTTCCCAGAAGCCCAAAAAATCCCTAAAATGGGGACGAAATCCCCAATCTGGCAACACTTCAGAAAGGTGAAAGGTTGGGCAGACAGGTTTGGAATTTTTCATACACTGGTTTGAAGAAAGAGTTTCAAGAACAAATGTATATATAAATACAAATTTTTGTTGAAAGCTTTCTCTTTGACTTGTCGTCGTTGAGCATCGAACTTATGGATGGTAGTCTAGTGCAATAAAAACACATTACTCCAAGAAATGCGACATGATGCTCTTCAATTTCTTTTAATAACTAATTCGATATAATTTCCTTACACGTATCGGCAATGAAACAGATTACGAATGAACTTACTTTTTGTACTTCCGAGTACAATTTAAAATTCCATATTCTTGTGGCGCCATCTATTGCTCAATCTTGGAACTATTTCTGTAAACCGGTGTATAAGAAATTCCAGACCTGTCCATCCAACATACCACTTATTTTGCTTTTTTGTTTCTTGCTGTTTCGCAGTTTTGTCATTTCAAAGTTGGAGAGTCCTTTTCTGAAACACTGTGTAAGTTCTGCATTTTACTTTTGGGTAATTTACTTTATAAATGAGAGAAGTATTATTTTTATCTGTTATTATAAATATGAATGTTATTTAAAAACGTAAAGCTTTAGAGTTTCTCTTTACATAAAATATATCTTATTGAAACAAACTCAGCATGTACATGTGTATATAAAATGAATAAAAGTACATTTTTAAACAGGGACAAATTGATCCCAAAGAAACAAGGTCTTAAGTAATCATTGTATATGTTTTCAAAAGACTTTGATTAATTTTACAAGTACATAATGTGTTTTATAAGTGAGAGTAATATTAATTTCATTCGTTTTATAAATAGAAACGGTACTTAACATCAAAACTCTTTAAAGTTTCTGCTTATCTGAAACATATCTTATCAAAATATATCTCCAGCATGTCAGTGTTTCACTTTCTTCTGTCAAACTGCATATTTAAGGGCTCAAGTTTCAATTTCAAGATCTTATCACAAGCAAATCTTGTTAAAAAGAAAATTCGGAAGAGACAAGGTCAAATTTTCGGTTGGTAGATTAAAATTTAAATGAGGTTTATGTTAACATGGATAAGTTAATCATTAATTAGCATAATTTTTCTAAAACATTAATTGATTATGTATTTCAATAATGCATAATGTGACATATATGCTAAAGAACATAATAATATACATATAATTTAAATGCATTACAGTTATTTTTTTATTAACATATTAAATTCTCACCAAAACAGTTAAAAAATAAGATATAAACCTGCATCTAAGCAGAGGATAAAATTTCCTAATTTAATAGCTTCTGAACGTGTGTTTTTTGATGTAAGTAATTTTATTTTATGTGTTAACGTGTACTTTTTTAATAATATAAATACAAATGTATTTATTTTATTCGTTTATATTTTCCGACTCTAGTTATATGTTTATGCATTTACTTTTATATAAATGTTTATATCTACATATAATAAAAGAAGATGAGTGTGTGTGTGTATGTATGTCCAGCACTTTGTAGGAAAACAACTAATCGTAGAGCTACACAAATTTGCTTGGAGTTTCGTACTGACCTTTACTGATGTACATCAAAGCCCAATTTCCGAAATTTCGATTAGTTATTATTATTATTTTTAATTAATTAAAATCTATAAATTTCTGAAAAGAATGGCTCTGGAGATAGAAGCATAAAAATAAAAAAAAACTTTCCCTATCAGCTCAGTTAGTTAGAGTGCCATCCTAATGACGCGAAGGTCCTGAGTTCGATCCTCCAAGGCCAATATCTTAATTTTTGCAGATAATTAATAGAAAAGGTGTCAAATGATAAAATAAAATCTTTCAGCGTCTATACAGTATCCTAAGAATTTTTGGTTAGTTTTTTTTTTTTTTTTTTTTTTTTTTTACTAATGGTCTGGTGCTGCCATCTCTCGAGTGAAGATGATAATCTGCCCGAGAAATGTCTGTCCAAAAAACGTTGTTCTTGAATAATAGCAGCACAACTTATCGTCCAGTTAACACCCAAATTGATATGTTTGTTTAAGGCCCAAATGAAAGCAATAGGGACTTGGAACCGATATAGCGAAAATGGAAAAGAGGGTGCCGAAGGCAGCAAGGATCCGAAAGGAGGTTTCAAGCGATTTCAATGTTATTATTATTATTTATTTATTTATTTATTTATAACTTGATTTAAAATATCGGGATTAATATATTTTTTGAAAAATTCTTTAAATATAGTGACCAGAGAAACAAGGAAAGCCTGCTAGTATTTAAATAAAAATGTGCGACATATACAGAAGACATAAAAAAAAAAAAAAAAAAATCGTTATGTTAGTATGCAATTATTTATTGTACAGATATGAATGCGGCTCATACTAGTATTTAAGTACTGAGTGATTACGAAATACGTGCCCGAACAAAATTTTCAAAAAAATTTTAGAGAATAGATTTATTTATTTATTTAAGGAGATAACGAAGTGAGAAGCAAAGTAAACCGTTTTGCAAGATATATTAAACTTTCTAACAGTAAGCGAAATTATAAAATATAACAGAATTGAAATAAACAAATTAATGGCGATAATGATCAAAATAACAATGACTATTTTATTTTCGTACTGTTTTTTATTTTCTAAATTTATCGTTTTCTAAAAAAAGAGTGGTATTATTTAAAAACTATTTTTATATTTAATTATTATTTTTCTCTGTTTTGAAATACTTTTTAATGGAATTTGGCATCTTTGATATAACATTACCGAAGGCTTCATATAACAGCTTATATTTTCATTTAATATTTATAAGTTATATGTATGTGCTATATTTATGTTTGTTCAATAAAATATGTATTCAGACAATAAATTGTATGTTTATACACACACACATATATATATACATTTTTACAGATACCTACTTAAAAGAGTTATGGATTGATTTTGAAATGTATTAATCAGTTTATTAGAAAAAAAATTAAAAAGTGTATGTCTATGTAAAAATCTGAAAAAACAAACAACAACGACAAAAAAAAAGTTAAGTGTTTTCTTAAGTTAAGTCTGTTTACCTATCGTTTCCGAAAGCCGAAGCCAATGTTATTCTATAGGAAATTTTGCCCCATTATATTTCATTAACTAATACATATTTTTAAATTCCGTTTTCACTTTCCGAAAAGTCACAACTATTAAACAATTTATCGCTTTCTAAAAAAAATTATTATTATTATTTTTTTTTTAAGATATTATTTTTAAGCTCAAAAAGGAAAATTTTCACATTGTGAAAATTCGCATTTTACAACCTAAAAATAAAAATTTAAAAAATAATTTTTAGAAAGCGACAGTTAACAGTTGTGAAGTTTCTGAATGTGTAAACGGAATTTAAAAATATATATATTAGTTAATAATAGGGCTGTGCCGATTAATCGGTCCAATTAATTCGATTAACAATTTTCAAAATTCGATTAAAATTTTCAAACGACGATTTGAAGTAAAAATTTAAAATAGTTGTCTGCCAACAAAATATTGATCTACCAGTAGGCGAGCGATTCTGCGCCCAATGCTGGTAGACGGGAAGTACCAGGTTCATCCCAGGTTGCACTCGTCGACCTAGCCATTCGAAGTTTTCCGTGGTTTTCTCCGAAATTCGCATAAATACGTGCTATAGGACCCCTCAGAAAAGCCCCTACGGAGGACACTCCACCTATAGACTTAAAACCCCAATGAAGTCAATCAGCCTTAATCCCAAACGTACCCCAACAAAATATATTTTCACACATTTGAATTTTATATATATAGGATATAATTTACATAAGATCGAACTTAGATCCCAAAAAATGTCAGTATGCCTGTGTGTTTAAGGAATTGGTTAAAATAGTATCTTTTTTATGACTTGTTATGCAACATTTCGAAATAAATATGTATATGAGTTTCATTTTGATCTTTTATTATATATGAGTAAGTATAATTTAAATATTTAACATTTATAAGGTATTTTAATTACGTTTTCTTATTATTATATATCAATAATTAAGAGGCAACAGCACTAACTATTCTAATTAAATACCTTCACAATTAAACCTAAGTTTAGCAAGAAATGTATTTCATAAAATAAAATATGATTTGTAAATGCTCAGTCACGTACGAATATTTGCAGTTGCTTTTCAAAGTGCTGTATTATCTTCATATTTAAAATAGTTTTTTATTTATTAGAAAAGGTTAAGAAGTTTTCTTTTTCATTATTTATTTTATGTTTATTATTAGTGTTTAGTGATTAAGGAAGTATTTAAATTAGCATTGTAAATCGATTCCCACCCATAGTTAATAATTTATAATGGGGCAAAATTCTCCATAGAATAACATTGGCTCTGGCTTCTGGGGACGATAAGTGGAGAGGCCTCTTAACTATACGTGGAAATTTTGAAGATTATGAGCCCATGAAAAAATGCAAAGTAAGAAAACAGAATTTAAAGATTTCAAAGCTGTAAGAAAAAACTAACAAAAACCCTAAGAATTGTTGCCTGAGGACATATTTTATTGATCAAACCTAATCTAATTCAATTTATAAATACTAAATAGAAATGTAATCTTTTATATGATACCTTTAGTGATGCCAAGTCCCCTTAAAAAAAAAAAAAAAAAAAATCATTTATGGTTTGTCACGGTAGTTAAAATGTATTTAAAAGAATAATGTAAATAATAATGTTGTAAAATAATAATAATAATAATAGTAATAATATATGTTGCACGCCACGCAAAATTTATATAAATTCTATACGCTTTATTCTTTTTTAATGTATTTATAAGTTTAACAAATATCGAATTAATCAATAGTTTCGTGTGAAATGTGCGTGCGTATGGGGGTGGGGGTGGGGGGGGGGGGTGGATCACGTGACGCTAGGCTTACTAGATTATCGTGTCTTAAATAGGCCTTGATTATATGTTCATATATTTTTGATTGCAGTGAAATGTTTATTCGTGTTCATATTCACATAAAAATGTTATATGCATGTGTTTGTTGTATAGATACGAATGTTGTTAATATTTCTTTTGTAATTGTGAATGCAACGAATATTTCTGTGGGAAAAAAATAATAATAATTGAAAGCTCGATTTTAATAACAGATATTAGAACAAATCTATGAGAAATTAAAAAAAAAATGAAAGTAAGTAAATAAAACCATCATTGAAAGATTTATAAAATTAAACATTCATACAACATTTTACAAATTTCATTTTAAAGCCTACTTACTGAGTGAATGAATTTGCAATGAGAGAATGTAACACACATGAAAATTACGTTTCATGTTTAACAACGATTTTTATGAAAACACATATACAACAGCAATTTCAATTTTAATTGAATTGCATTTTAAAATATAGTAGAAATATACTATTTTGTATTAAAAAAATCTACACATTAAATTTCTAAAATCCATACTTCTTATCATCATATATATATATATATATATATATATAAAAGAAGAAGAAAAAATAAAAGAAAGAGGACAACTGAGTGGAAAAGGCCATATACCCCCCCCCCCCCCCCCCGTTAATACGCTTTCGTATTTTATCTACCCCAAAACATCAATTACAGTGGAATGAGCTTTAAGTTTCATTACATGTTAACGCGCCTGTTTACTATTTCCATTGTATTGAAACCATAAATAAAATTTTGACGTCCGGAATCTTTTAGTGCTTTATTAAGGAGAGAAAGCGGACAATAAATCTTTGATTAGAAGTAGGTTTTGGTTGTCTTAGAGCATCAGTTGAATGAAATATTGCAGATACATTCTTTTGTGACTTTTTTTCCAGCATTATTTGTTGCTAAGATATTTCTTATATTATCTAGATAAATGATTTAGATCGTCTTTAAATTAATCTAATATATATATATATATATTTGAAAACAATATCTGTTGTATGTAGGTTCTGTATTTCAAACACATATTCTTCTTCTTCTTTTTTTTTTTTTTTTTACCGATCTACTTGTTTTTACGCGTTTATCTGAAAGAAAAATTGTGGGAGAAATTTTATTTTCAATTCCATTTTACATTGTTATAAATGGTGAAAAATAATTTAATTGTATACAGTGTAGATAGGTCATTTTAAAAACCACACAAGCTAATTTTTTCGATTTTTTTTTCTCTACAAGTTCTTTGCTCGTATATATTTTCGGATAGTCTGCCTACCTATATCTACCTATTTGCAACCCAACTCCTGTCAATATATTTGGACCGATATATTAGCTTGTATATATTATTACATCAGAGACGCACACATAATGTATATACTTTACAGCCAATAGGAAGCAACTTTTGGAGGCAGGACCTGATTTCCCAAGGGGCAAATGGGGCAAGCGCCCTGGCCGCTTTTTGCAAGAGGGCCTCAAAATCAGCTGCCTTTTAAAATTTGAAGCATTGTAAATATATACAAATGCACTTTGAGCATTTTATTATAGAAGGGGGACTTCAACTGATGATTTTGCCCTGGGCCCTTATCAGTCCCTGATTGGAGGCATAATTCAATCCATTTCCAATATTTTAAAGAAAGAAGGACTCATAAATGTATACTGAATACTACATTTTCCGTTGAATTAGTAGCTGCATCAAATATTCTTTCACACAGGATTCACACACGCACGCACATACACACACACACACACACAAAAAAAATTATGATTTATGGGATGTAGCTATTTAAATTTCTTTTAAGTTATTGTAAACTGTATTAAATGAAATAAAAATGATACATGTTATAGATTGAACTTTATTACAGTGTGTGCACAATAATTCAATTAAAGTTATTGCTGTTTTACAAGTCCACAGAAACTTATCTGATATATTTTGCAATTATACGTATGTAATTATTTTTAATACATATCCCTAAATGGTTAAAAAATGTGCGTCATCATAAAATTTTCTCCAAAATTTGAAAATAATTTTGTCAGAGTTAATAATCAATGTTTAAATAATGCCTGATTTCAGTAGCGAATGATTTCTAAAAGTTATACATGCTTTATTCAGCAGAGCTTACTTAAGAAATAATACAAGATTTTCAAGTGTAGTGTAAACAAAATGAAAGTCGATTCTATTATACAAATGCAAGCATAAATTAGAAGAGCCTTTCATGAAATTATGAATGATTAAAAATGTATAAGAAAAGTATATAAACTATAGTAGAAAATGTAAACCAGTTAATATTTTTTTTTTCCCTAGCAAGCGTACGCGCTAACAGCGAATTACAAAACATAAAATTCAGTTATCATTGATAATTTTCTCATTATCATTATAGTACCAGATTGTCAATATTTCTAACTTATTGCGGCGCACTGTTAATAATTTCTTTCACACCGCTTTGCGTGTAGAGCAATTTTCTCTAACAGGCACTTACGATTAAATAAAGAGAAAAATGTTCCTTAAAAAAGTAGCGTGAAAAAGAAACGACTTAAAAACTCCAGAATGAATTAGAAATACTGAAAATGGAATATAATAATGAAAGATTTAAAAAAAAAAAAAAAGTCCTTTCAGAATATCATCAATTTTTAATGATTAAACGATGAACCACGAAATGAATGAAATGTTTTCGTAATGGTAGATCGCTTTCATTAAAATATAAGATTAAAACATCGATTTTTTTTTTTTTTTTACATTATTCTTTATAAAACTTTAAATTTTCTAAAAATTCCTAAAATCTTTTTATTATGATTTATACATATGTCATTTGTAAATGTTTTTAATCAACTTGTGTTACTGAAACAATAATTCAGAATTGCGAACATATTTAAAATGTGCATGATATTTGAAGATGTAAATAAATAAATAAATAAAAACTTACAAGTATGAATTATATTATTTTTTATTGTAGTAGACATATAAATTAATTCAAACTATTAAAACTGTTTAATTTGTAATTTTTCTAAAAAACCTAAAAAAGGCAACCTTTAATATCTGATTGAATTTTACAAAATTTCAGTCAATATTCTGCTAGCTAAAAATAAAAAGTACACATAATTGAAACAATGACATATGCAAAATGAGATCGCCCCCTTTTCAATTAAAAATTCGATCAATATTGTAATTCATATCCTGGACGCCTACAAAGGGCATTTAAAACACCATTTTCTTCCAATAAGGTCCAAAGACGAGTCCTGTGCAACACGATAACATTTCTAATGAGTACAAGAGTAATCAATTCGCTCTTTAAGTATCATAAGCCAATTAAGTATCATAACACCCAATATGAAGCAATAACCAGGCGCAAACATTTTCCTTTTTGTATATACCCTTACACTCTATGCATGCAATATAAATTTGGGTTAACGAAAGTCTCATTTATTCTTATTCTACCCCTGTTATTAAGAGGGGTAAGAGCGGAAAATAAATCTTCCCGTCGAGAGAATTACGGCTGCTTATCAATAGCAACCTCCCCCTTTCGCAACTTAAGAGAAAGAATCAATCAAGGAAGATGTAATTTATCTTTTGCGGCGATGTTACTTTCTTATTTTGCTATCATGCGCGCTCCCAGGCATTAGCGCAAGGAATAAGCACTGTGGGAGAAAATTTAGAGCACTATATAAGCGTCTATAAAGACAGCCATTTAAAATAGATGCGGCAAATGCGAAAGTTTCATTTTAGTTAACGCAGTTTCACAAATGAATGAATGTTTTGGCAAATCGATCACAAACTCAAGGGTATATTTTGTGGGAAGGGCAATAAGATAATCACACCAATTTCCCCTGGAGTCTTTTTGGAAATGTTTTATATTCACGGTATCGATTATCGAAACCTTGTTTTAGCTACATATTGGAAAGAAAAAATACTAATAATTGCCTAAAATCATTTACTAACAATAAAATAAACTTATATTATTCAGTAGAGTCGGAATCAAAAATCCAAATTTTGTTTCTCCTTTTTAGTATATATATATTATATACATATATATTAAGTTAAAAATAAACAAACAAACAAACAAACCTTTTGCAATGCATGCATTGAAATAGATTTTTTCTTTCTCTGAATACCTAAAAATTTTAACTTTTGGGAAAAAAAAAATAAAAAAAATAACTGGCTTAGTGAATTTATTTTTTTTTAATTTTGTGGAACTTTTCCGTTGTGGTACAGATTAAGCTATTACTTAGAGGAAAAAAAAATATAATTCACAATTGCAATTCATGGAGAGGAGAATTACGGCCCCATTCCTTTAGTACGTAACTGCCCATTTTTATGCGTTTTGGCTAGAGAAAAATTTTAATAGAAATTTTTTATACATTTTTGTAATAGGTTTGACTGATTTAAAAAAAAAAAAAAAAAAAAAAAAAAAAAAAAAGTCTTTTAAAAATTTCTGTTATCCAAAAAAGTGTAGATGTTGGCAACTATTATAGTAATAATTTACCCGACTGCCAAATGATGAAAGTTTACTTTTACCAAATTTAGGCATTTAAATATATGTATAATTTTTTTTCTTTATCTGCGTATTAATTATAGTTCTACAAAATTATATTGAATTCTGTTACAGAAAAAGCTGTATTATCATTTGTACAACTCACAATCTTTGAATTCCAAAAATTTAAGGAAATTTTCATAGACTTTTGGTTCTTCCAAACTTAATAGTTACTGGCCGTCACCAATTTCCCACTGCGCAACTCTTGTGCGACGTTGAATTCACTCAACATTAACATTTTTACGTGTATTTCAATCGAAATTATTCAAAACTCCAATTCCATAATTGTTTTGAATGAAAATATCGTATACATTATTTTAATGTATTTTTTTGTAATAAAATTTGACCATTTCTAGAAGCGATATACATTCTGGCGCATCTAATTTTGAAATCCTTGAAATTGAATTTGCTCTTCTAACGAACTGAATCATCAAACAGCAAATCAATTACAATGAAACTTGCTGAATTACAATTTATAAAACTAATCCTTTGAAGTTAATTAAAATAAATTAGTCAATGGGACACTGAAAAGTACAACAGATGGCATTAACTAAAACAGCTTACTAAGAATGGTAAAAATTTTAATTTGGCAAATTTAATCGAATGAGAGAACAGTCGGGACAATCAATTAGCTTCCCAGGTACTAATATTTATAATTTTAACTCCACAATCATCAGAAGTAAAGTGTATTACGTGCTTTCATTAATATATCACGCTAATAGTATTAGGCTATTCCACAGAGGATCATCAGAGACTACTTGTATGCATTAAAATTCTGCATTAAATATAACTCGAAACAGGAGTGAAATCCACTCGCAACAAATCAGCTGAATTTTAATCATTCAACAAAACTTATGGCATTATCGTGAAGTAGAACATGCATGTGGAAGATAAATCCTTGGTACAAACTACAAATTAACGCATTAATTTGTGGTCTGTTTAATAGTATAATTCGTATACTTCATCGATTACATTTGCTTACTTGTGGCTTTTTAGTACGAACAACTAAGTTTAAGAGAGTTTATATTTCCAGTTTGTCTGTCTGTTCGTCCGTCTGTCTATCTGCGCTTTCGTTTTCTTAAACATTTTTAAACTGTGTTGAAACTAATTATAATATTAAGGCTGACATACTAATTATAATATTAAGGCATTTTTCATATTGAAAATGGTACAAGCAACGCTATTATTTTGTATACAGTAACTTACACAAAAGTTGGGGTATATTGCGGTCCATGAGAGGTATTCCTCATAAAGCATATTTTAATATCTTTATATTTCACAAAGCATAACGAAATTAGCATGATTTATTCATACTTGCAAAAGCATATTTTGTAGAATGTGATATGAATACTATTAAAAATTGGTTTACAAGACTACGCTGAAATATTAAGATACAATATAGGCTATAGGTGGAAGAAAAAAAATTAAGTGCTTTGAATCAACTTCCATTATGAACTTACCTTTTTACTGATTCATCTGCATTACTAAGCACTATTATACCAAACTTAAAGAAATGTTATAAAATTCTTTCTTTTAGTATATGTATTTACTACTTATTATTGTTTTGTGCTTAAAGTTATATATAATCGGAAATAAAATTCATTAAGACATAACATAAATCTTGCTGCTATCCGCCCCTCTTTCGGATATCATTTAACGTCCGATGGGATGTCAAACTACATTCTACTTATCACATTAAAACATTAGCTCCATTTATCAACAAACCATAGACAATGATAGATTTTTCTCCGCATTTTAGCATTGATTCGTTCAGCTGGATATTGTTTCCCTCCGATTAGGGATAAAATTCTTTTGTTCTTTGTCTGTTATTAAGAGGTTTAGGTATATAAATCATTTAGAGGGATGCAATTACAACTTCCGATCGACAATGTTCTCTTTTCCTCTTCGTCTCTCATCGGCTGTATTGGATAGAATTTATTTGAAACATTATGATTATATATCGGGTTTGTTTCCGGTTTTGATCCCTTCACGTGTGACGTACTACTTGTTCGATTCTTTCACCATAGACACAAGACGTTCATTTTCTGGAAAGCACAGGTTCACTGTTTATCTGTATAAGGCTTTTAGTATCAAATGATTAAATTGATATGTGGCTGGAGGTTTGAATTCATAAAAAATTATGATACAGTGTACTTTGGAATAGGCACTTTGCTTTTGTGAAAATGAATAGGCTGATATATATATATATGGTTGGATGTTTGAATCCATAAACGCATTATTATATAGAATACTTAGATATATGTATTTTAAGGACATTGAAAATTAATAGACGGATAGGCGACTGGATGTTTAAATCCATTGAAACAAAGTGATACAGTATATTTTTAAATATGTATTTTTCTTCTATTCAGAATGAATAAATTGAGGTATGACTGATGTTTGAATCCATAAAAGCATTATGATACAGTACATTTTTGAATATGTAATTTTCTTGTATAAAGAATGAATAGATTGATATATAGTTGATATTTGAATCGATAAAAGCATTATAATACAGTGCTTTAGAATATGTAATTTTATATATATTCAAAATGAATAGACCGATATATGGGTGGATATTTAATCTATAAAGGCTTGTGACGCAGTATAATTTTGCTTGTATTTTTGAATTGTTCTAAAATTTCCTAGACTGTTTCCTTTTAAACATTTGACATCTTTTAAAATGTACACTTTTTTTTTTTTTTTTTTTTTTAACGATATGCTTCGCTTATGGGTATTATTTTTGGATTATTTATTATTATACAAGAAACATTTTTCTCCCCTATATTTTCGTGAACTAAAGCATTAATAAAGATAAATTTTTATAGATTATTTTATCTGCATATTACTTTTTTTTTTTTTTTTTTTTTTTTTAATATTATATTTATATTATGGTATTGAAAAATATATAAAGTACAATTAACAACAAAGATTGACAAAGCAGAGACTAAAACTGTTTAAATTTGTAATTAAAGTGTTAATGAGTAATTTATGACATTAAAATTTTAATAAATTTAAAACCAAAAATCTTCATAACAACCTCTTCAGAAACTACATAAATGCTACATTTAATTTGAAATATACTGCATTGTTTTACAATAGAAATGCTTATTTTTCTCTTCTTTTTTGTTTAAAAATAAGCAAAAATAACCAACGAATATTTGTTTCTTTTAAAAGAATTTATCGACAGTATTTTTTCTCTTCTTCTTCTTTGTTAATGCATTTTCAAAGAATTAAATGAATGTAGATAAAAACTAATGAAAACTGTCAACTAAAGATTTTATTGTATATACATATCATTTTCTTCTTTTAAGTTGCTTAGTGAAAATGCATCATTGATTTTTTCCATTTCAATGAATGAACTTGTCGAACGAACTAAAATTAGCCCTATGTTATAAATCATTCAGTCATTACAATTTTTACAGCAAATTGCAGATAAGATCATCTTTAACCATTACGATATTTTCATACAAATTTTTAACAGAATTTGCATTTATCGTCATAGAGAAATTTAAACATTTTTCCATTTTCTCTCTTTAAATGCATATTTTTCGGTATTTTTTTTTTTTTTTTTTTTTTTTATGCTTCAAAAAAATTTCAAAATGATGTACTTCAATAACAAAATACTGTATTGTATTCACAGGAAAAAAAAAAAAAAAAAAAAATCCACTATAGTTCTTTCATCTGCTTTCTATTTAGCGAGTCGCGTAGTACAGCCAGAAGGGTTGACATATACATACTTTTCTACTTCTCAGAAAACGACTCTTTTGGATTTTAATAGGGCAGAAAACATGAAGATGCTAGACATCGCGGTTTTTAAGTGAAGAAGTCGCTGGCACAATGCAAAGCTTTTTAAAGGATACGCTCGCATTTATCTGCAAAAGCTGAGTATGTAACAGGCGCAGTACTCAGAGTCATTCGTGCAAAAGTTCTGTGCTTGGAAGATTCTAAACATAAATTCAGTTTTGACATAACGATGTGTTACGCCCCAACACTTTTTCCAAAATTTAAATCTATTCAGAGACAAATAATCAAGAGACAACATTTTGCTTCGTGTTGTTAGAAAAATCTTTTTGATAGTGATCAAATGACTCTCTTCTAATTATAATTTTGTGGAAGAAAAGGAATGCTTCATACTAATATTATATACTTTTTATTTTTCTTTTGTTTCAGATAATTATTGAAAAAAAAATCAATAGACTTACATGTGGTTGGATATTTAATTTCATGCAGATTTTATGATACACTGTACTTTTGAAGAACCCTGTAAAAGTTTCAAAGAATGTGTTGTGTTGAAATATTTGGCATTTTAGCTATAAGTTACCATTTTAATTTATTTATTGTTTATTATTTATTTTTAAAAGGATATGCTCTTCTTCTGTGTGTTACTCTTTCATGATTTATCATTGAATAAACCTTATTTTCCTACACTTTTAAGAAATAAAACATAGAATAAAGGTAATTAAAAAAAAAATTATATGCATATCCGATTTATTTATAAATATTGTATTTAAATTTACTTGATTATAAAACATATTAACACATTCGCGACCGCTGACGTGAATTTACGTCATTTGAAAATCTGTAACTCCGCCAGTGGGCGTTTCTTTAGGTTACGTAGGTTACATTATTTCTTAACAATATACCCAATATTCACATTTGTACAATCAATGTACTATGAATACAAATACTTTGATTTGAAAGAGTATAATTGTAATGTATATTTGCTTATATGATAAATATGAATACAGAAAACATTGATTTATAGTAATGTAATATGCAAGAATAACGCCCACAGGCGGAGCTTTCTGTCAAATAGACAAAAACATGCGGTCACAAAAGTGTTGAAAAAAAAAAAAAAACATGAAGATGCTAGATAATGCGGTTTATAGTGAAGAAGTTGCTGGCACAATACAAAGGTGTTTAAAGTATATAAGGTCGTGTTTATCTGTAGGAACTGAACAAGTAACAGTTTCAGTACACGGAGCCATTCTTACAAAAGTTCTACAAAAGTTCTGTGCTTGGAAGATTCTAAATAAAAATACAGTTTTGACATAAGTATGTGTTACGTCCCAACACTTTTTGAAAATATAAATCTATTCAGAAGTAAGTAATCAAATGACTGCATTTTACTTCTTGTTGTTCAAAAAGTCTTTTGATAGCTATTAAATTATATTCCCTGTCTGTAATTATAATTTTACGGAAGAAAATGTATGCCACAAATGAATGTGACAAATTTATCCAAAGCAATAAAATGCAAGCAACTTTCTCTTAATAAGCCATCAAGAGGTAATATATAGTAGTGAATGCCGTTTATCTATTTACTTTTAGTCATTTTTATCAGCATAAAGTCTGTATAAAATGTACACGAACAATACATTTTGCTTAGCAAAATAATTTATCAAACTGACACGTTTTTCATACAAAAGATAACCAATTTTCACTCTTAAAATATCAGGTGAATTCATTAATGATTAGTAAAATATTTTACAACCATCCAATAAGTTCACCTTGACGACATGGTGTCACGCTAGATGGCGTGATAAGTATTCATGGAAACGTCCAACAAAGTGGCGGCCCCACCTCTGCCCCCTAGGACAGATTTCTGCCTTCCCCTCACCGATTTTTTTCTCTTCTGCATATACATTTCTCCAAACAGACATCGATCGTTCCAGAAAGATCATAAATGTTACCGTATGATCGATATACATACATGATGTAGTATTTGTGTATAGATATATATCAGAAAAGAGTAGGAAAATAATAGAGCAAAACTTTTCTTTGTACAAGGCAGTGATTTAGAAAGAACGATTTAGTTAATTGAAGGGTGTAGGAAATGTAGTGATTGGCATGGAGGAAAAAAAAAAAAAAAAAAAGTAAAGTTTTTGTGTATTGCGGTTAGGAACACCATTAGTTATTCAAAACTGTAATTTTATGAACACAAAAATTCAGTTTAGATTAGTTTATTTGAAAGTAGTTTTCCTAAAGAACATAAAAAAAAAAAAAAAAAAAAAAAAAAAAAAGACAATAGAACAAAACAAAATGTGTAAATAATAATAATAAATATATTTTATAAATAGGATAAGAATAATTAAGAAGAAAATGACAGAAATTGGTTTCTAAGGATAAAGTAATTAAAGTGTGATGGTGAGGAAAATTTTAACTAATTAATTATTTAAAATTTACTACACATATTTTCTTTTCAAAATTGAAAAAGAAAAAAAAAAATCCAAAAATGACTATTAGACATGCAACTGATCACCAACATGTAAAAAGAGAAAAATAGCATTTTCAATTTTCGAAAATTTTTTGGTTGGAAACATATATAAGTTAACCTGATTTAATTCAAAAATTTAATTAATAAATAACCTCGTAAGTAAACGCTATAATTTTCAAAAAGTTCCAACAGTTGTTTCAGATGAAATAACAGCACAGCCTTTCTTCCTGGGGAAATCTAGGCACGAATGCATCATCAAAGCTGCACTCAAGCCTACTAAGAAATTTAAATTGACTTCTCCATATGTCTTTCTCTGAAACGTCATTTGATAAATTTCGGAGTAGTGCTTCCATCTATTGAACAGGAAAAGGGCTAAAGTTAATTAGGGAAAATATGTTGGGGTAAAAAAAAAAAAAAAAGTTGCGTAATTGTTTGGTTTCAGGGTGAAACCAGTGAACGTTAAAAGATTAATATTTGACTTTTAATGAATATTGTATTTGGATTATTCCATAAAATGTCACACTCGTAACAAAGTTTCAAAAACTAATTTTAGAAAATTAAATTGCAGAATTGTTTTGCTATTGGTTTAAGATATAATTCAGGAAGGTGAACATTGCATTAAATCAATAGCAATACAATTCTACTATTTAATTTTCTAAAGTTAGTTTTTTGAAATTTCGCGACGGATGTGATGTTTTTAATGGCAATCTGCATAAATAAATTTACGATGAATTTTGTAAAATATTAAATGCCATAAAAAAAAAAAAGTTTAAAAATAGTTGGTTAAAAATAAGTTCATAAACTAATTTAAAGAACTTAACCTCTTAACTGCCCCGGGCGTATATATACGTTTTTCCAAAGTATGATCTTTTGTACTGTATTGCTACCAGTGAAATTACTGACACGGTTTGACAGTGCAATAAAATAAACATGAAAGTGATCTTGATAGTGTTTTTGAAAGATTTACTCATTTCAAAGTCTAAACCCTAACAACACATCTTCTCCACAGGATATCGTCAGGATATCCTGAGAATAAAAGAACATCCCATGGACATCCTTATAATGTACCAGGGATAAGTGTGCTGTTAGGGAAGAGAATAGTGGCACTTTGAAACGAATCTCGTACATTTTCCTCGGCAGGTAAGGAGTTAATAAACGCTTTTATATTTTTAAAATTTTTCTATATTGAGTAGAAAAAAGTATTGACTTCTTAAAAGTTTTCTACATCTAGTTTTCGATGAATTTACATGTTTTGAGAGGTCCGGAACACAATTTGACCATTTTTAGTTCAAACACTAATGCACAGAATAAAATTTATATGTAGTTGCCTTTATATCAATTAATCCTATGAAATTTCGGTGTAAAATGTCCAACATGTGTCCCTGCACTGCCATCCCGCTCTTTCATAATTTTTAATATAGCGGTATAGGACGAAATGCCATATAAATGCACACAATAAAAATTATTTTTAACCAGTCACAGTTAATTAAATAAATATATATAATAGTAATTATCGACAAGGATTTTCTTTTTCTTTAATTAAGAGCGTCGCGTCCTCCCATGGGGTGAAAATTTCCAGTATGAGTGTTTTTCAAAAACGTCGTCAATACGTTTATAACGAATGGTTGAACTTTAGATATGTGATAATTTGATGCAAAGTATATATATTTCATATAAAAACTGAAAACTAAGTGAAACAAGAGCAAATTTTGAACAGCTAAAACAGAAATATAAACAAGAAGAAGCAGGAGGCCACTAAGGCTTAATACGGGTGGATTGGTTTAAACTAGTTTGCCCAGCGCCCAACTTTCCCCAAATCTTCTGCAAGACCGTATGATAACAATATATGGTTATTTCACGTGTAGGACACATAACAGACTTTTTTTGTACATTTAGTGTTACATGAGATAAAAACTTTTGCATTCATCATGGAAAATAATTTCAATAATTAATAATTTTAATAAATAATTTGTACTGCATGATTTTACATAGGAAAATATAAAAGAAAGTTTTGTGATGGCCACAAAGTAAAAATTTTTGATTGTGATAATAACATTATTTTGCTGCATTCATTTTATAAAGTGAACAATAATAAAATTTCGTTGGACTTTTAAATGTTATTTCGTAATACATTCTTTATTAGAGCTCATTGGTGGCTCAATTTAATATTTAAATTAATATTTATACAATCTTATATTTACAAAATATATTGTATTTAATTTTGCAGTAGAAAAAGAAAAGAACTTTGTACGTGTGTTCTCAAATATTTATCCTAAATTTACATACATTTTCTCCGTTTCCCAAAATTTATGTTTTGCTCGATTTATATTTGCTCTTTAAATATCAATAAAAGATAAAATTCCACTTTAATCAAGTTAAAAATTATGTATTTTATATCCTGCATTTCTAATTTGTGTACAACACAATAAAAATGAAACAGTAGTATGGAAAATTTAATTTACTTTTTATTCTATAAAACCACTTAAAAGTATGAAACATAGCTTAATTACATATTACAATTTAATATTTTAATTTATTAAAAGTAAGTTTAGCGAAACTTCGAAAATTATAAACGCCACACAAAAAAAATTAATATTTTACTAAATTACAATTTAAAAAATATATTAAACATACTTTTACATTCATTTTACATTAGCAAGCCTTTCATTTTATCAAATTACGTGAAAATTTAACCGTAAAATTTCCAAAATTAGAATTTTAACAACTTACACTTCTATATCTAGTTTCTACTCTTTGGAAGTCTTAATTACGATGGCATTTGACTTTACTCTTTGTAAACTTTAATAATAGTAAAACTGCTGATAAAAATGATTTAAATTATTATTGTTTTGCCACTATAAAAATACAATCAGAGACATAAGTATTAACTAACCGAATTCTTGCGAAATTTCTCATTTTAGTAATCAAAATTTTAAAAATGTCGTGCTGATTTATTATCGGTAGCAAAAGATTGTGTGTTGCATGTTTATTTTAATTTGAATAAGTTCATAATTTTAAATTAAATTGCATTTTCTTTTCAGCATAAAAATGTATTTCTTATTTCAAAGTGTATTTAAAATTTAATTTAGGCTGCATCAGAGAAACTAGATTTCTGAAAAGTATTCAGAAAAGAATTCGCATTAAAAGTCTCTCTAATTTAATGTGAAGCATCTCTTAGAATTATAACATTAAAAAAAAAAAAAAAAAAAAAAAATATTATTATTAATATTTAAGACAAAAGATTCGGTACCGTTCTTAAAATTGAGACAATTTACAATATTATATTTTTCGTACAACTTTTCAGAAGAATACTTGTACACACGACTTATTTCGCTAAAAGCCGATTTCCAGTTGTGGGCAGGATTTATTAATTCGTGCTTTCATAGTTACCTTCTTTAAAAAATTTATTCAGTGAATAGAAAAATAAATAAGCAAAAATAAATAAATAAATAACTAGTATGCTGTGGTCACCACAAGACCTTTTTATACGTTTTACTACACAAATTCGCTTAATACAAATTATTCATTAAAATTATTTTCTATTATGATAGCATACGATTTTCATATCAGAGAAATATAACAGTAAATATCAAAAGAAAGACAGCTTTATTCTCTACAAATTCTTCTATTCTCAATAAAGCCCTAGAAAATGAAAAAATAAATTTTTCAAACTTTGAAACTAAATATCTCGGGCAATTTTGATCGCCCAGAAGTGAATCTTTTTGTAGTATATTTATTTGGATGAGTGTCAATTTTTACTAAATATGACAATAGGGACCTGGGGACTGTATACAAAATTATTTTTGTAATTTATTTTTTTTTTTTTTTCAAACATGTCATATTATATATGCTTACGTTTTTAAAAACATTTTGTAAATAGAAGTATATGTATCCGACGTATGGTTGTAGAGATAAAGGATTTGTGACTTTGCTTTACCCCCTATATATATATATAATAAAACACCAGACTTAAAAAACAAGAAGAAATAAAAACCACAGATATACACGAAAACAATAGAATAAAAATGAAAATAAATAAATGAAATAAAATAAAATAAATCATTCACAAAGATGAAAGTAAAAAAATAAAATAAAATAAAATAAAATAAAATAAAATAAAACTCTGTAAAAATTGAATGGATTTACAAATATATAAAGCAGTAAAACATTATGTAAGCAATCTGCAAAAAATAAAACCACACGATTGACACAATAATATAATATTATAGGTAATAAACACAACATAAAAGCATAGCAATACAATGCGGCAATACGATGATGATTTCAAACTTTGAGAAATTGATTTTCAAAAACAGGAATAATGTTGATAAATAGTTCAATTGAAATTTTATTATCAATGCCGATTGCTAAATTAAAAAATTTCATAGTATCCTTGGATTATGTATAGAATTGAGATTATTTTTGCTTATTTATATACAAATGAAAGAAAACATATTTTAAATTATTCAGTCACGGAAAAAAGCAACAATTTGTATTTAATTCTTATAGATTGGCTGATGTTTACTTAAAAATTATCTTAATCGAATGCAATTTCCCAGAGTTATAATTATTTCTTTAAAAATTACTTAACATTTATTTACAGTGATAATTTAGGATATCTTTCATGCTTTAAGATTACTTTAAGCATTTTTAAATGCCATTTCTCTTTCATGATTTTTATTTTATTAAATAAGAAAGAATAAGACGATACAAATAATTAAAAAAAAAAAAATAATAATGATAATCTGAAAATTATAAACGAGTCTCGAAAAATATATTTATTTCCTTTCATTTTTGACTGTAAACTTTTATTTAAACTTCTCATTGTATGTAAACTTCCCAACGCGCAAGATAATTGGTAATTATTATTATTATTTTTTTTTCCTGTCCGAAAATCTGACAGTTTCTACAACACTAGAATTAGCAACTTCAATTACCTTAACGAGCGTTTCAAAAAGCTAACGGATTATTTTAATTTAATAATCTTAAAGTGTAATCCACTTATAATTCAAATTCAATTCCAAATTAGCGATGTTCCTTCAGCAAAGCAAAGACGAAGTTTACAGAGGGGGAAAAAATAAATAAATGCAGTTTCGAACAAATAAATCCGAGGAAATAACTTATTACTTTTTGTACCTGGAGGCTAAGAGAAATTCTCCAGCTTCTAAAGAATGAAACTATTTACCGAAGGTAAAAAGAAACAACCAGCTTTAAAACCTTCCACCGGTACATAAAAGAGAAAAATTTTTGTTCTTCTTAACTTTGGTTCATTCAGGTCTTGTTTAGAAAGCAGATTACATTTTTGCCGTGATAATAAATTTCGATTTGGAAAAATGGCGCAAAAAATTTGCAAATAATGTACCAGTTTGGAATCATCGTGTTTAGCGTATTAAGCTATAAGTATCGATGTTTACTTTTCAGGGATACAGGACGGGAAAAAAAAATTGCTTGTAAAAGTGTATTTGTGCATAGAGAAACAAAGTTGCTTCAGAAACTTTTGACATTCGTTGGGTTTTAGAAGTATGCAAACATCGCCTGAATTTGCAAGTAAATGTTTATTCCCGATATCTAAAGAATCTGTAAAAGAATAAATTAAATTTTTGCGTTTACATTGCATCACCAACATTCATACCGTCCCTCTATTGATCTTGTTAAATTTTAAATCATACTTACTTTATTAAGAAAAGCTGTGTTTATTAAGCCAGATGTTACTCTTTCAAAAACAAGATTCTTGCTTAAAAGTAACGTGTACTCCGAAAATGTAAATGACAAGAACAGATATCAACATTATCCTTATTTATGTTTACAATTCTGAGTTAGATGATTTCTTACTTAATTCTGCATCATATTTGATAAGGGGAAAAAAAGAAAGAAAGAAAATAAGAAAAATGAGCCATGTCAGGATAGAAGTCAATTTAAATTATTCCGATGGATTTATGTTTTAAACATCGCAAACATCAGCTTTCTTGCAACTAAGTTTATTGGTTAAATAACTCTTTTAAGAACCATTCAAGCAGTGAATCTGAAATATGCTAAAGTTGGATGTTGAGCTGGAGAAAAAAAAAAAAAAAAAAAAAAAAAAAAAGATTTTCCCAGACTAATGCCGAGGGAATAAAATATATTTTTGAGTAACGTAGCATTAGGAAAAACGTTAATTTAAAATTTACTCTAATAAAAATAAGCTTGAAATTAGTAGTCATCTTCTATTTGCTTATTAAACTTTTATTTACATAGATTTTTTTAAATGTAATATCTACTGAATTTGTAATGAAAATGTTAATAACATGCTGCTAAATTTTATTTCAGTCAAAAGAATTATTTCAGATAAAATCAACTAGAAATATAAATTTTTAACTGACAGATAAAAGTTGCAAATTTTCATGTTTTAAAGTGAAAGACAACAACATAGCAGATTGATAAAAAAAAGTTTAATTTTCTATAAAAATTATTAGTTGAAATAACTCATGATATTAATTTTAACACAACTATTTAAAAATTACACTTCTTTGAATAAAAATATATTTCTACAAATAATTATTAAAACAAGAAACATTGAACCAGCCTAGCGTCTGTATATTAAACGGTGCACAGAATAGAAAAATAGGAAAAATAATTTAGTTTCTGGAAAAACTTACTGTACTAAAGAAAGAACAAAAATTCAAAATTCCTGAATAGTTTTTAAGCTTGTACTTATTTAGATAGAACTAAACTCTTTCCACTGCAAAATACAACTGACGATATACTGTAAGAATTTCTATTTAGTAAAGTCTAAACAATATTTGCTAAAATTATGTCCTATTTTTGTAAAAAGTAAGATGACACCGCTAATAACTGAAACAAATTTGCAAAATTAGGATTTTTTTTTTTCTTAGATACAATTTCAGTTAAAATAATAGTAAAGGTAAATATTTTATACCATCAAAATTAAACTGATGATATACTATAAAAAATACTGTAAAAATTTATGTTTAGAAAAGTCTGCACAAAATTTAATAAAATTAAGTCATCTTCCAATGAAAAGTAAGTTGACAGCACTAATTAATAATAAAACGAATATAATAAAATGGAAAACACTATTTCTTTTCAAGATTATAATTTCAGTTAAAATAACAATAATGGTAAGTGCTGTGTACCACCGAAATTCAACTGATGATATATTGCAAAAACTTATGTTTCGGAAAGTTTACACAAAATTTGCTAAAGTTATGTCATCTTCCGATGAAAAGTAAGTTGATACCAATAATTAGTAAAACAAATATAATAAAATAGGAATCGCCACTTTCTTTTCAGGATTATAATTCCAGTTATATAATAATAATAATAATGGTAAATGCTGTAAACCAACGAAATTCATCTGATGATATATTGCAAAAACTTATGTTTCAGAAAGTCTATACAAAATTTGCTAAAATTATGTCATCTTTCGATGAAAAGTAAGTTGATACCACTAATTAATAAATCGAATATAATAAAATAGTAATCGTTAAATTTTCTTTTCAGAATTATAATTCTTATCAAAATAATATGATAAATATAGTGCACTATCGAAATTCAACTAATGATTTATTGTAAAAATTATGTTATCTCCCTATATGTAATTTGACCTCACTATTTAATGAAACAAATACACTACTGTCCATTAAAATTTAAACACCAAGAAGGAGTGTCACTATCAGAATGATATTTATTGGGCACATACATTATAGTAGGAAGAACAATTGATTAAATTTTCAGGAAGTTTTGAGTAATATATCTTGAGAAAACAGTACATAAAGTAGCGACCTCTGGGAGCAATAACTACACTTATCTGCCTAGGCATTGAAGCGAACAGTGATTGGATGGCAAATTCGGGTATAGTGCTTCATGAAGCTTCAACAGGATGCCACAGTTCATAAACCGTAGATAATGGTGGGTAGTGGCGGGCAACTCACTTTTCAACGATTAAGCGATCATTTTCATTGGTGCGAGATCAGGAGAACGCGCTGGCCGAAGCAACGGTTCAACATATTCTGTATCAAGTAAGGTCCGTACAATACAGACAACTTGCGGTCGCGCATTATCCTGCTTAAATGTTGCGCTACAGAGGCCTTGAATATAGGGCAGTGGGGTGGGCCTTTGCTCACCAGAAATTTAATGGCCGCTATTCAGAGTGCCGGGAATGCGAACAAGAAGTAATCGAGACGTGTATCCAATGGCATCCCATACCATCACTGCAAGTGATGGACAGTGTGACCATGTCGAATCACAGCTGGCAATGTGCATTACTCACAGTATTGTTAAATACGGATAAGGCAATCTTGATACTGTAAACAGGATTGTGATTTGTCTAAAAGGCGAATTCACGCCATTCCTGCGTCCAGGTTCGTCGTTGATCACACATTAATGGTGCCCATATCAGTGATGCAGTTTTGAGGGCAATCAAAAATTTGGTAGCAGCATACTGGGTCACCACCTGGAGTGATGGCGTGCGGTACCATTGGATCGATCCCCTCTTGTTTTCATTCTTGCTACTCTGAATACCAACCATTACTGACGATTTAAGGCCCGTCGCTCTGCCCTATATTCAAGGCCTCTGATGCGCAATATTTAAGCAGGACAATACACGACCGAAAGTTGTCCGTATTGCTCGGACCTTCCTTGATGCAGAATATGTTCGACTGTTGCTCTGGCCAGCACGTTCTTCTGACCTCGCACCAATAAAAATGACTGTTTAATCGTTGAAAAGCGACTGGCCCCCAACCACTCACCAGTAACTACGATCGATTAATTGTGGCATCGTATTGAAGCTTCATGAAGTGCTCTAACCGTACATGCCATCCAATCGCTGTTTGATTCAATGCCTACGCAGATAAGTGCTGTTTTTGCTCACAGAGGTCGCTGCTTTATGTACTGTTTTCTCAGTACATATTAGTGCAAACTTCCTGAAATTGTAATCAATTGTTCTTCCTACTATAATGCCATGTGCCCATTAAATATCATTCTGATATTCGCTTTCCTTCTTGGTGTTGCAATTTTAATGGACAGTAGTGTACTATAAAATAAGAAATATTATTTTCTTTTTAGGCTTATAATTCCATCAACAACCTATTTTTGAAAATATAAAACATAAGAAAAAACGATTGCCAAAACAATGGCGGATTTTTCTTCGCTTCGCGTGAATATATATTTGAATAGAAATGACTCTATCCAGAGAAAATTATGTACAAAAGGAAGACATCCATTAAACACCTTTTCGACAAATTACTTACTTTCCATTGCAATCTGCTTTTACAGAAAACTTGAAGGACAAATTTGCTTTCTCTACACCAATCCTTTCAAAGCTAGCGACAGATGCTGTGCGTGAGTTAGTAATTCTCCACGTGAACCCCGTGACACGCACAGCATCCATTATAATTCAACACTCGGTGAAATGCTTCTCTAAAAGGTAAAATCCTTTACAACGGACGGTAATGCTATTTCATAGTTAAAAAGCGGACATGTTTTGTGTTGAGTGGAGAAGGGTTAGGAAACGCGCTCTGAAGGATGAAGCGGGACGTTTTATTTATTGAATGAAGAACGGGAGCGTGTCTATGTCGGGCGGAAAAATAACCAGACACTTACATATACATAAACATATGCGAACACATATTAATATGTGCCGAAATGAAGGAAAACAGCAGGAGGGAGGACAAAGGAAAGATTTTTCAGTTCCTCTTAAGGCTGAATAAACGCCTCCTGTTATATAGAACGAAAAAATATGGATAGGGATTTAAGAGGGGGAAAAAACATGGCTTGGAAGGGGAAAAAAAATTTAAAAACACAAAGTTGGCATTATCATGTTTGGCATTAAATTTTGAATACGAAAAATTGAGAAGAAAACTAAATGGATTCTGCAGTTTCTTTTGCAATTTTGGTTGGAAGTTTTCTCAGAAGTGCGCCTAAAATTTATACTCCTTTTTTTTTTTTTTTTCATTTTCTATTTTGTAATGCTCTGTATAAATACGATGTATATAAAGCATTTATTGAAAACACTAATTACACAGGCCTACAAAAATGAAGTTGACAAAATTTGATTTGATGATTTTAGCTCATCTTTATGTTTTTCGATGTGCTGAAACCGAAAATGTAGCCCGTTTTTCTCTATCACGTATAAATTTTTATCAATACAGGGTGTTTACCGATACAATTTCTTACATGTACCATCCTAACAATAGGTTGGATGGTCGGTTGGTATGGTTTTACATCACACTAGTGCTGCGATATTACAATAACAGGTATTCATGATTAATTAATCATGGAAACATACTATAAAACTTGTCATATAATTATACTGGTGGAAGAGTACTGGAAGAAATTGTATAGGTAGGCACCCTGTATTGGTAAAAATCTGTACGTGATAGAGAAAACCTGGCTTCATTTTCGGTTTCAGCACAGCAAAAAACATAAAGACCAGCCAAAATTATGAAATCAAAATTTTACATGCCGACTTGTGTTATTTGACTAAAATATTATTGAAGAGGTTTTAGTTTAAGAGGTTTCGTTTTTGTAAATGTTTGAATAAACGCGTTAGGTAAAATATGGGAATGACACACGTACAAGACATAGAGACAAGCATACCATTAAATTTCAAATAAAAATGTGTAAGAATTAATTAAAAGCATTCATGTGTTTTATTTTCTATTTTCCTTGGAACAATTAATATATATATATATATTCTTTGAATTAATAAAAGTGATTTGTCTGATTTCTTTTATTATTATTATTATTATTTTATTCTATTTTCTTTGAATTATTGTGAAGTATTTACGTGATTCCTCTCCTACTTGTTTTACATATACATATATTTTTTATTTACATCACATATTTTTATACTCACCGACATATAAACAGACAAATAATTTTAATGCTAAATTTGTTAAAGCAATTACATTATTTTATACAGCAAATCATTTATAAAATACCAGACGAAAGAAAAAGAAATGTCCTAAGCCAAACATTTTGTAAAATGACACAATTTGACACTTTATAATTATGACACTTTCCGTCATTGTCGTATTATTATGATTAATGCAAAATTACCCTTCGTCTCTATAAATAAGCTTTCTATATTTACATGTTTGGCTCAAAGCTCTACTCATGGCTAGCAAAAACTGCAAAGGGAAGAGGAAAAAAAATATAAGAAGATTTATGATTATCAGGGGATTTTGTTTTTAAAATGTTGGAGCGCAAGGGGTAAGGAATTGTGTTACCCTCCCTTTTTCTAAAGGTAGTTATGCAGGAGCGTTTGGCGGAAATGGGAAATAACAGGCAATATTTCACGGATCTGAGGCATCGTTTTTCACGTGGGAGTAACGTGTCTTCCTAAGGTAAGCAAACATTCTTTGACCTTTTGCTGTTTTAGCAATTATTTTATTTTAATCTTGAATGAGACCGAATAGGCATATTAAATGATGGTTTGAATTAGTTGGTAGCTCTATAGTCAAGTTTTGCACATTACGGCCAATTTTAAACCAAGGACTAGGTACTTATGATGATAGGGAGTATATGATGTATTTTAATATCACTCCATGAAACTAAATGCTAAAAACGATAGGAACTAAGGTTTTTTTTTTTTTTTTTTAAATTTTTGAATATGATTATTTTGAATATGATTCAAATATTTAATATGTTTTTGATATGATAATATTTTGTTATGATAATAAATGATCAGCACTATTTATAATGTTATTTATAATGTTATTTTATGAAAAATTTAAAAAAACCCTTTGTTCCTATCTTTTTGTCGCGGAGTGTAGTCTTAAATTAGAAAAATTTTAGTCTTAAAGCTTTTCTAAATTAGTCTTAAAACAAAAATGAGTCCGGGAATAGTGTTATTTTATGATAATAATAAATGATAAGCACAATTTAGATAATGTTATTTTATGAAAAATCAAAGAAAAAACCCTTTGTACCTATCTTTTTGTCGCGGGGTGTAGATGTGCGATGAATTGGGTAGCACGACTAATAGGACTTCATTTAATTAAATATAGAAATTCGAGATTACACCCAAAGAATTTCTGCGTTCTGCAATATGCGATAAAATATTTAAGCACGTTAAATATTCTTTTGATCAATATAATGAAAAATTTTGAACAAATTTTAATTACTTAAAAATTATACTGTAGGATTTTGTCTTTTTTAAAAGAAAAGAAAAGAAAAAAAAAAAGCCAAAAAGGTATATTGGCAAATTTACGAATCTCTCTGGCGTAAAACATTTTCTGAAATTGGAGCGCTTACAGCATATTTTCGCCATCTTTATTTATCATTTAAAGTAATTGTTTTCTTTTAAAGATAAAAATATTTTATATTTAATGAATTTCCATTTATTCTTAGAAATAAGGAAAATTTACCTCACGTTTGGACGTGTATAAACGTAAAAAATTATGCTTCCATGGCAAAATATGAAGAAATAGAAAATATGAAAGAATAGTTTATTAATAAAATAAATAAAATATAAAAATAAAAGATAAGATATTAAATACTAGTCATCAAAATAAACGAATTGAATGAATTAATAGATGACCCAGATAAAAATGAAATGCGGAGCCATTTCCTTGTAAATGCTTTATTTATTATGTACACTGAGTAGTAGACTTATTTATTACTTTTATAAAATACAGTCGGAAGTGATTTCTATTGTTCTCCCCCTTGCATTTTAATTTATGTTACTCCACAACGATTTTTTTTTTTTACTAAATACCCCTCATGCATGCACCATATCTGAGTTTCCAGTACCACAGTAATTCTACAGGGAAACTACGTTAACACTGCAATAATGTCTGTCATCACTGTTTCAATCAGTTTTAAATAGTAGACAGATTTTTACTAAATAAGAAAATACCATAAAATCTGTAGGGGAAAAAAAAGACTATAAAAATCATTAATGGTTTATATTATTTAAATGAATGTGATAAATAATTCTTCCGTATTATACATATATAGAGAGAAAGTAAAGTTTTTTTTCTCTTTTTTTTTATAAATTACTTATATATTAATTAAAATTTATTTTAAAAAATTGAATCTTAAATATTAATTCCTCTAATGTTTATGTTCATTAAACATTAATTTTTCATTGTACATGTTTATTAGAAATATAATAATTTTTAGTAATATAAGAAATTTAGTCATTTTATGGATGTTAATTAGGCTACTTCTTTAAATCAACGTAAACAATATATATATAAGGAATAAAGGAATAAAAATAATAAAATAATGCATTATATTATATGTTTTACTTTTTACTTCGACATTTGAAACTGGGAGATTTAAAAAAAAAAAAAAAAAAAAAAGCTTTATTATAAGCGTTTGGGATTTGAAAAACTAAAAAGAATGATAATTTATTTTAGTGTATATTCTGAAGGACATTTTTAGCTATATTTTATATTATAAAGTCCTGATAATATGAGTTTAAATTTTAACCCATTTCTGTAAAATTAAGAATATTTCGCGTTTTCAAGCAATTTCCAAATATATCTGCGTTATTTGAAATAATATATGTTTAAACTGAGGATTTAATTTTGCTCTAAACCACATTAAGTCTTTCGCTTTAGCTTTAAACAAATAATAACTCCTAAGGCACTTTTTTTTTTTTTTTTTTTTTTTTTTTTTTTTAAAGTAGTAACGTTAACCAAATACTTTCTTAACTAGTTGTAATTAGTTCTAAAGTGCGTTAAAAGAAAAAGGGAACGAGCAGAGCAGTTGATTCTTGACTCGTGAAAAATATGACCATTACCTCACTTTTGAGAGAGAGAAAAAAAAAAAAGTCTCTCTTAAGTGCATTTTCACTTTTAAGTAATAATTAGGTTTAGTATAAAGTTACAATAAAAACATATCAAATTTTGAGAGCATCTTACGTAATAGGCAAGGCAACTTTATTTTCTTAAAAATAATGCGTAACAACTAGCAAAAAAGTGGAGAGCAAAGTATTAAGTGTTTGCTAAAATCAATGTAACGCAACACTTACAAATGCATATTTCAAAGTGTAAATTTGGAAAGAAAAGCTCTGGTAGTAGCTAGGGAAGATTTTCTGTAATGAAATCTTTCCAGAAAGATTAACGGCATCAGGCTCATTTTTCTGCAGAAGCAGCCGCGACAGCTCAGGGACTAGAGATGAAGGAGATGACGAGATGAAGGATAACAGGTGATATTTCACTGAGAGATGGAGATGCGTGTCCTAGAGGAGTTGCCCATTAAATTGTCGAAACAGTTCTCGAACTAAAGCTACGTTGAGGTTTCATGTAATGGTCTATTTTCTCGCAGATTGAGGTGCATTATTGTCTTATAAAAGCTCGCTTTTTGATGAAGATTAAACAGAAGAGAAAAGCATTAAAGTGTGGCTTGATGAGAAGTTAAAGTTTAGTGGAAATAGTTGAGGTATTATTTCGGAATGGATAATATTCAAATTTAACGCTATTGTTTATTCGAATTAACGTAAATCTTTGATTTTTTTAATGATTCAATTAAGAAAATTATTTCCTATTGTATGTTTAATTGATTACTATACTACTATTATTTAAATTTAATTTCATCATATCATTTGTTTGCAGTTGAATAAATATTGAGACTTTTTTTTTTTCTTTTAAGTGAGTACATTTTATTTTCATTAAAAAATAGCAATTTACATGTTTAAGAATTTCTATATATGCGATAAGAGTTCAATTTATTTAAAAAATTATTTCTCCAATAATATATCTTAAAATATCGGCTTTTCAATCTGCTTTTCAATCATCATATCGGCTTTTCAATCTGCTCATTACATTAACAATCTGAAAGCTAAACTTTTGTACACAACTTTCAATATAAATGTATCTCACCTTGAATATATTTAAAAAAATATTTTTAACACATAACTTTTAAAACAAAGAAAAAAAAATTCAAATAATATTGCAGAAAATATTGACCCATCAACATCTACTCATTAAATTCCTAAAAAATTTCGAAAGCTAAAAGTTAAAAAGCTAATATTTAATTTTCCTGGGAGATGAGGAACTTATAAAATATTAGAGAATTGAATCAGACATCATTATAGAGAATCGAAGATATATTTATTACATTAATAAAACATTTCTTGCCAAAAATATGTTGCATTTTTAGACAATGATCTATTTTTCCTAGACTGATATGCACAATTGTCCTGAGAGATTGATGAAAGATTGTCCTAAGGAAAAAAAAAAAATAATAAAAAATGGCAGAATTAAATTGTGCAAATTGAAACACAATAGGTTACAGTTCAGGGGGTTTTACTTGCGTTACACAATGTGTAATCGTCGACGGTATGGGATACACCTATAAGGATGGTTCGGTGACATGCCATCACAATTTTTACCTTTCGCAGAGGAGATGAAATACAATAGGTGTTGTGGTAGATCTAACTATAAATTAACAAGAATAAGCTGAGCATAGTTAAATTATAGAACCTATATTGGAAAAGATTTTATACGTGTTTTACAAATATATATTTTTTATTTTAAGTTTCCCTTGTATATTACAGAATTAAATTCTATTTGGCAATGAAATAGATAAAAGATTGTAATTTTTAAATTTTAAACAGCTTTTATTGATGCATTTAATTTAGAAATTTCACAGGAAAATTATTATCTAAGCTTATGAACGTAAAAATATGCAATCATTAGAGGTATCTTTAATTCCATAGCATATATTTAACACTCGTTTTCCCAAGATCAAGGCGTTACTGCAGAAAAATTGCTTTCAGGTGCCGCTTGGCACGTTTGGCGAAAATCACCAGCAACGCGTCCTTTTTTCATTGTTTAGAACAAACCATCATGCAACATTCCACTGGTTACGTTTGCTATCTCTGGCGAATTATCGCATTTTTTGAATGAGGCGGGCTTAACTAAATTTTAACTACAAAATGGGGTCAAAATGGTCAATGGTCTTTCCCATCTTGGGAAAGCGAGGGTTAAAATTGAAGAAATGGTGCACATTTGAAGGTTTTTTTTTTTTTTTCCTTTCTCCTACTTTTAATTATAAAAAAGAAGGTTAGAAAGAAAAAAAAATCTCTTATTTAAATAAAATAAAATAAAATAAATTTCAATAGGAATTCTTAATTAAAGTGATTGACTCTAAAATATGTTTACACAAGTAATATCGAAATAATAATTACTAAATTGCAAAAATTATATTTTTCCATAATTTTTATTATTAAAGCATAACTTCATCTTAAAAAAAAAAACTTCAGTTATTTTAGAGTAAAATGCAGAACAAAACAGGCATTTAAGAAGTCTCTATTAAAAATAATAACAATAACAATAATTACAGATTAATCTTGGTTAAACTGTTAACAGGCAACTAATGCCACATAACTCGATTTTTTTTAAATCGTCATACCGTGATGAGCTCTAATGGACGACTGAAGAAAAGAATGTTCTTTTTTTTAAATCAAAGAAAGTACTCCTTTGCGAAACACAAATAATACTTAAAAAGAAAAAGAAAAAGAAATGATCAACGCACGTTTTACATAACAAAACAGTCGTGAATATCGTGATCTAACCTCATCACGATTCACATAATGACATGTATTCAGCGTGATAACAAAGCATCAGAAACTGCGAGATTAAAAGTGAACAAAGATAAATAAATAAATAATAATAATAAAAAAAGGAACAGAAGTTTTGTTGATTAGCTCTTATTCAATTCACTTTTTTCATGCCCTTGATTGTAGGGAGAAACAGTGCTCAAATCTATGCTCAGTTTCTTCTATTCGAATGAACTCAAAATTTTCTTTTTCTTTTCTTCTTTTAATTTCTTTTGTTTAGAAAAGCTGTTTCTATGAGAGTGAGTAAAATGCATTTTAAATAACCAAAAAAAAAAAAAAAAAAAAAAAAAGGGTAAAACTACAGAAAAAAATTGCAGCAACCACTGTAATAATGGGAACTTCAACTTTATAAAGAAGCCATAAAAAGAAAGGAAAAAACATTTAAATTCACCCAGAAAAAAAAAATAGAGGAAAAGAAAAATGATAATAATAATAATAAAACGAAAGAAAAGATGACTTAGAAAAAGATGGAAATTTGAAGAAAAGCGGTTGGGAATTTCAATTGGTCTTTCTTTCCAGCGAAAAAGTTCATTTTTCTGCATGTCTCTGCCAGAACGAATCCAAATAACGTAAAAGAGAAAGATAAAGAAATAAAGAGAGAGTAAATTCACGACAGAGAACGGCTGAAGAAGCTCATTTTGAATAAAGCCAGAAAGACTACAAATTGCTTCCCATAAAAGAAACGATGGGAGGAATACACAATACTTAAATGTGTTTCATGCCAAAATATAGTTTTTTTTTTCATTGTTTAGTTGTTTGTTTTTTACCACTCTCTCTTTTTCTTTTCTTTTTTTCCCCTTATCAATTATTTCAATTAAAATTTCACGAATTTTAAATTACGAGGGAGGTAAACGTACACAATTTTTAAATATGTTTCATACATAATAATAATAATAATAATAATAATAATATAAAATAAATAAGTAAATGAATTTTTCATTATTTGTGTAAATTATACCATACTCCCCCCCCCCTTTCTTTCTTAAATTACACCAATTAAAATTTTACAAATTTAGCATTTCGAAGGAGAAACTATAATATGTATGTTTTTGTGCCTTTTTTTTTTTTTTTTTTTTTTTGCATCTCATCTTTCTTTCTATGCTCCCTTAACATTTATTTCAATTAAAATTCTACGTATTTAACATAATGATGGGGAGGATATACAATATTTAAATATATTTAATGCCAAAATATAATTTTTTACGTGTTTATTGGTTCATTTTTTACTACTCTCCTTTCTTTCTTTCCTTCCTCTTATCAATTGCATCAATTAAAATTTTGCAAATTTAACATAATGTTGTGGTGAATAAGCACAATATTTAAATATATTTCATGGCAAAAAGATAAACAAATAAATGAACAAACAAATAAATAATTATATATATATATTCATTATATTTTCTTTCTTTTCTTTTTCTTTACTTCTTTATTAATTTCTTAAATTAAAATTTCACGCGCTTCACATTGCGATAGCAAAATTACACATACTACTTAAATATGTTCTATGGTAATTTTTTTTAATTTTTTTTTGTTAATTAAAAAAAATTTTTGTTTCTTTCTTCCCACTCTTTATCATTTATTTCAATTAAAATTTTACAGATTAACATAATGATAGGATGAATACACAATATTCATCATAAATGTACACTTCATGCAAAAGTAAAAATTTTTTTTTCATTACTGAGTTATTTATTTTTTACCACACCTCTTTAATTTTTTCTCCCGCTGATCAATTATTTTATTTAAAACTTTACGTATTTACTCTTACGATAGGGATGAACATATACAATACTTAACTATGTTTGAAACAAAAAACATGCATTATACCTTTTTTTCTTTCTTTAAATTTTTCCAGATTTCCCCCCGCCCTTATTTTCCTCCCATATCCATTACATCAATTAAAATTTCACATATTTAACATTACGACGGGCGAAATACACGTACTAATTAAATATATTTTAGGCCAAAATATAATTTTTTCATTGTTTGGTGATTTGTTTTTAAAAACTTTTTTTTTTTTTTTTTAGCTTACATTCTCTGTCATAAACATTCTGCCGAATCCAGGTTAAAAACGGAGAAAGGGAAAATAAATTAGAAATATCAGTCCTATCCTTACAAAATCGGTACTAAATGAAAGGGGAGATTTTTCTGAATCCAGGTGCGCAAACAGCTTTTCGACACGACAATTAGTTTTTTTTTTTAATTAACTAAAGTATGAAATTTAGGTGGAAACATTTCATTTTAATTCCTTTCAGTCATTTTAAAAAGTACGTGACTCGTTACAAATTCAGCACTAAATGAAAGGGGCGATTTTTCTGAATCCAGAGGTGCAAACAGTTTTTCGACACGGTAATTAGATTCCTTAAAATTAACTAAAGTACAAAATTTAGGTGGCAACACTTCATTTTAAACTTTTCCTACTCTTTAGTGCGAATCAACCTAATAGAAAAAGTCTTGAATTTTTTTTTTTTTTTAAATATTTTATTTACCACTCTCATTTCTTCCATTTCCCCCTATAAATTCAATTAAAAGTTTACAATTTTACAAGACAACTTTTGAGTGAATATACTTAAAGATGTTCATGGTAAAAAATAACTTTTACATAATTTTTCAAATTTTTGCCACATTTCTTTTTTATTATTTCTTTCCTCTTATCAGTTAATTCAACTAAAAATTGTATAATTAAAAATTGGTGGAAGAAATATATACAATATTTAAATACATTTCATACCAAATAATATTGTTTTGGTTAATTTCTTGTATTTTTACTATTGTTTCATTCCCTCCCACTATTCCCTTTTATTAATTCTTTCAAGTATAGTTTTATGTATTTGACATAACGTTGAGATGAATACAGAAAATACTTAAGTATATTATATACTAATTTCTTTTTTCATCACTTGTTTAATATTTGCCATTGTTTTGGACGTTTTTATTTTCCTCCTCATCAAAAACTTTAACTAAAAGTTTGCGTATTTAATAAAACGATAAGAGAAATACACAAAAATTAAATATTTTTCATGCTAAACGAATATACATATATATATTACTATTATTATTTATTTATTTATTACAATTATTTCATTCTTTCTTATCCTTTTTCTTTTTTATCAATTATTTCAATTAAAATTATATATATTTAACATAGCGACGAGATAAATACGTAAACTATTCTTCAATATGTTTCATAGAAAAAACTAATTTGTCATTATTTGTTCAATTTGTTCAATTTTTTTTTCATATTTTTTTTTTACCCTTATAAATTACGCCAATTAAAATTTGATGTATTTAATCCTAAGAAAAAAATTCGACGACATCTGTTAATTATATAAAATTTTGAGTTACTGGAACAAGCTTTTCAAAATTATTGAAGATTTTTTTTTTGTTTGATTGTTTGTTTAATTAGGATACTAAACAAAATTAATTTTTATCAGAGTAGAATTCAATATATCATTTAATAGTTTCAATATTTTCTAAATATTTATTCATAAATTTGTAATGATAATACATTTATGTTCGTTAAAAATTAATTAACTGTATTGTATTACACTTTTTGTTTTTCATTATATCAATTTTAATCTTTTTTTTTCATTATGATTTTGGTTCTTCCCTGCTTCTTTTATAATTTGCAGGATTTCTGGTTAGAATCATCTTTAACCAAGAAACATTTATGCGCATTTTTTTATTTATTTATTTTCTTAATTGAATTTTAAAGACTCCAAAAAAGCAATTGAAAGCAATAAAAGAAATCTATAAAACATTTAAAAGTAATAACCAATTATAACCAACATAAAAAAAATAAAAAATAAAAAATAAATAAATAAAAAGACACTTAAAGTGAGAGGTTAAGTAAAAGAGTTTCGATATTTGTTAAATATATAAAGTAAAAAAGAAGTAGAATTCAAAAACTATACGGATGATTAAATTGCCACGATAACTCACAAGAGCCTAAATAGGTGTTTAAATAACTATTAATATTTTTTAAAAAAGAGGGGCTGTGAATAATTTGACTAACATACATTTAATATAGATAAGAAAACAAGAATAATGCTTACTTTAATATAATACCATTGAAAAAAAAAAAAGTATATTGTATATCAACAAGAAGGAGCTTATAAAGAAAATAATCAAGATTGTTTTTAACAATCAAAGAATAACAAAACTAAAACATAAGAATGATTCTAAAGCTTAATTATACGTAACTGAAAAAAAAAAAATATATATATACAATATAAATTGTTTAAAGATTATGAATTAAGTAAAAGTAAACTGAACAATAGTGCTTCATAAGGGGAAAAAAAAAAAAAAAAAAAAAACAGAAAGTATTTAAAAAAAAATTCATTGAGACTATAAACTATTTAAAAAAAATAATTCCCTTCATTTCTTAATATTTTCATAGTCCTTTGTTGTCTTAAATTATAAAGATGGAAATGAGTAAAAATGATCTATTCGGCGCCAGTTGACAACAAAAGTCTGTTCTATAAATGAAATTTATCCCCCAGGCAGGTTTTATATTGTTAAAATAGCATTTGAAATAAAATAAATAAATAAATAAAAATAAAAAATATTAATATTAATATCACAAAAATTCATACCGGAAATTTTTAATAAAATTTTACTGTTTTAACTTTGAAAACAAACAAGAAAAAAAAAAAGAAACCATTTTCAAATTCTGTTGGCTATTGATTGATTTTAAACGAGCTTTGTTATATTGCCCCTGAAAGGGTTAATTTTGTAATTTTTTGTAATTAAATAAAGGAAAAATTATTACTAGTAAATTGTGGTGCCAAATTTGCGAAAATGTCCCATAACTCTAGTTTATATTTTGGCAAAATCTTAAAAAGACATAAAATGTGTTTTTAATGATAAAATAAATGCTTAAACATATGCTTCCTTCATTTTACTTATTAAATATTAGCTACTGTGTTGTTTCTCTAAAGGAAACCGTAACTGAAAAGGTTCAATAAATACTGGTCAAAAAAAAAAAAAAAAAAAACACTTTTAACAGACTAATAAAACTAAACAATAATGTTGCTAATAATTTATTACTTGTTATGTATTTTATAAACAAATCTAAATCATATTTTATATAATTCACACAGCGATCGATTCGTAATAAAGTACATTTGTAATAATTAATTATTGTAGCTTACTTTAACTTAACTGAAAAATTTGTCATACATTTTAAAACTCTTCGACTAATTTTTGAATTATATATATATTTTTTCCCCTACAGTTTCATAAATAGTTAGATAGATAGATAACTAGAAATTGTTTCTGCGCTTATTTCAAATGAAAAACTTATACTTATTTTAAACGAAAAAATTCCTTATCATTTCTTAAATTCTTCAGTGACTTTTGAATAATGAATGATGTCGGAGGTATCATTTGCTCGATCCCGAAACCAAATAAAGAATTAAAAACCATTCACGTTATTTTGGGATAAAAATGCAACGCATTAATATTAGAGCACCTTTACCGCATGATATAAAGTCGAGAAAACTTTTAAAAATAAAACTCTCCAGAAGCATTTTTAAAAAAGAAAGGCGAACATAATTCAGAAGGTTCCTTCACATTCTTTGCTTTTCCCATTCTCGTAGCATTGGGATAAACATCTTCATTTCCCCAGCAATTTTCTACAGGCAATCACCTCACGCAGCGCTAACTTTTGCGTTTTCATTAAGGGAATGCGTCTCAAAAACGCAAAACAATCGCACAAAAAGTTAATGACTTAGATATACTAGCTCAAGGAATTTAATTCTAAAGTACAGTCCCATGGTATTGATGCTTAATTTCCTTTCTCCAGAAAGGCTTTGAGAAAAGACTTCCGCAGAAAATTCTTGTTAATGCTATTTGTTCTTCTCTTAGATGCGTTTGCTGTAGATTACAAGCCGGGTAATTTCTCATAAGATGTTGTTTAGGGACTCCAGCCGCTTGAAATGTATTTTGAGTAGGAAATTTTTCTTGCCAGCTATTATACTGTGGAAGGAGGCATTTGTAGTTTGTTTTTGATCTTGTTCATGGTGTTTATGTGCGGTGGTGGTAGTAGTGAGACGGAGTTTTAAAACTGGGGAGGAATTCACATTAATTTGTTTTTATATTTAATGCGGTTTGTGCGCGTCATTGCACGGGGAAAGTTAGTTGTTAGTGACAATCTATATTTTTGTTTCTGTTTATTTTGTGCAATGCGGTAAATGTGTTCGCAATTATTTTCATCTCCGCCCCCCCCCCTCTTTTCTTCCACTCTTTCAACATTTGCTGTTTTCTAGAGTTGCTTCTTAATTTAATCACAGGAAATTAAAAAGTAAACGTCGGATTTGCAAAAGGGTTCTATTAATGCTCGGAAAGAAAAGCTCTGGTATGAACAAAAGTAATCAAAAGTGTTTAGGAAGGAAAGTAAGAAGTTTCAATCGAGTGCACTAAACAGATTATCGGTAAAAGCTAGATTAGTTGAAATTTGAAGAGAAACAAAAAAACAGAAAGGAAAAGTCTAATTTTATCTGAAGATTGAAAATGCATGAAATGGGGCTCGCATTGGAAGAACAATGTGAGCTGATACCATTAATTATTCAGTCACATGGGGTTTGAGTTTCAAATGTTTAGAAAGTCGATAAAATATTGTGGTTAACTTTAAGAAACGTTTGAGATGTGACTTATTTTTGTTACGTATTCTTCAAATAATGAATAAATAATTAATTCATAACATTTCTGACAATGTAATGTAAAAGTTTAATAAAATATTCATAGGAAATCTCGATATTTATCGCAACAAGTTATTTTGAAATTAAAACTGCATAAAAAAAAGAGGAGTTTAATTAAATTTGTTTAAAAATAGTTAAAATATTTATAAAAGAGACGTTTTAAGATATACATTGTTAAAAATAATAGTTCAATGTTTCACCAAAATAAATGGTGCCAGCTAGATAAATTTAGTCGCAACTAATATTTTGGTGCTAAGTTTACCATTTTAGTGTTTCTTGCAACTAAAATGGTTACTAATAAAATGGTGAAATATAATGCAGCAAATTTCTAAACATCTTCATTACAGATGAAATGGAACCATTTTCACGCTGAAGCCTAGAATTTTATTTTTAACAACGTATTTTAATAATATTAATAATAAATTGCTTCAAAGCGTTTTTATTTTATTTTATTTTATTTTATTTATTTATTTATTTTTTAACAGTATTCTTACATAGGCAAATAAATAATTTCAATTAGGAAATGTTATGAAAGGAAATTATTAGGCCTTTTTAAAAATCAGTTGTGACGCTAAAGACTTTTTTAAATTTAATTTTTAAACAATTTTCAATTTCTGTTGAAAGTAGAGCTTATCTATTTTTTTTTTTTTTTTTTTTTATAATTAATTTGTATCAATTTAAAATATCTAGTTTTCTTTTTTCATTATTTTTTTAAATAAATCTGTTTTTGTATGGGTTACTATCTAAAATTCGCGTTATTCCAAGGTAAAACATGTAAAACGAAAAGTGCAATGCTTGCTACTGGTCAAACGCATCTCAAACTTTGCCCACCAACAGTTTCCCTATATCAATCGTGTTTTAACAATTGATAGTTATTGGTCGGTTCACAAACATTTTAACCCTTAAATGCCGAGTGTTGCTTTTCAGCATCATACACAATTTTGTCTTGCTCATATGCCTCATGTCTTAGAATAATATGCCTTTAATGCCTCATGTTTGCCGATCCGCAAGAAATTGATTTTTAGCTGTAAACCATACTTAAAATAAAATATGATTTTTTAAAAGTATTTTTCCCATGATATATTTAATAGAGGAAATAAGTAAAGTTATTTTTTCATTTGATTTAAAAATAATTAGACATTTAAGGGTTAATATACTGTTTTCACTTACTTTTTTAAATATAAGACACCAAATTTCATACAATAATGAGAATAAAAAGTCTGCACTTCATAAAATACATTTCTTTCAAATTCAAAAATTTTTATGAATTTTTCTATGATTATTATTATTATTATTATGCAAATGAGTGGGTTTATATATTTATAAAATATCAATATAATGGATTATTTTGCAAGATAAAATTATTTTGTTAAAAACTGGATGTATGTATTGAAAATTAAGATGTTAACACAATTTTTTTTTTAAATCTATAAAAGATTTAATTTATGACTATCATAAAACAATAGACGTTATTTTTAATTGAACGTTATTTGTATTGGTGTAACTTCTCTGTTATTTTCAGTATACTTAATAGGTAACAAAATGCCCAATTATCAGTCAATGATTTAATGGTAATTATTATTTATTTAGAATGCAAATAATAATAAAAGAAATAGATATAAATATAGGGAAAAAAAACAGTAAAGGAGAAAAAAATTGATTAAGATTAAAGGCAATTGTTTGTAAAGATCTTAACAAAAAATCATTTTTTATGCTTTTATAGATAAAAATGAAATTGGTTATAATAATATTAAACATAAAAAATCATAACATGTTTAGTAAAAAAAAAAAAAAAAAAGTCAAATTATATTTTATAAGTAAAAAAAAAAAAAAAAAAAAAAAAAAAAAATGAAAACAGGAAAGTGCATTATAACTTACCTGCCTGTCGTCATTTACAGCTACAGAATATCCAAGGCAAAGAAAAGGAAAGAAGAAAATTTATATTAATAAATGATACAATAAAAAAAAATACAATTCACATGAAATTTTACGTTAATAAATAAAATGTATTATGCCAGTATAGTATATATGCTAATAGTAAAATAATATTATATTTTGGCACTTTCACGTCCGCATAATTCCCGATTTTTAACAGCAGGCTCCGCCTTTTGGTGTTTTCTAAAACGTTGAATTATCCATGTTTAGACCACTTAAATTTTATCCTAAGAAATCGATGCGCTAAATGTCACTGGAACATATACATGCTGGGGAAACTTTTAAAGATTTAAACACAAATGCACATTTTTTTTTTTTTCTGTTAAATGATGTATCGTTCTAGAGAAATGTTTAAAGACGGAACTTTACATGTCATAAGGGTACAACGTTAGTGCCTATAGAAGTGAAATTGTTAAAAATACAACTAGAAGGATTCGTCCTTGAGAATTTTTTTTATTTTCTAAACTTCTTTTACTTCTTAATTTGATATTTGACATGAACAATATGCGGATGTTTTTCTAAATCATAATTATATTTATATATAATTATCACAGCATTAATAAAAATTATAAGAATGCATGTATAAAACAATATGGACTATTCTTAGAATATGTTGTTTTGTTTTGTGCTTAAAATGTTTCTTATCGAACTGCCTTAATTTTGTAGTAATTTAGATCTGTCAAGATTTGAGCAAAATGATCTTCTTCCTAAATCTTAAAGAAAAAGTAAAGAGAAAATGGTTAGAAAATATATAAAGTATTTCTTGTGGTGCGGTGATTTGACAAAAACAAGTAAACGCAGGAGACAATTTCGTATATTTAAGGGGGCCCGGGACACCAAATTTTTGTTTTTATTACTTATTGATGAATTGCTGTAGTTATTTTTTTTTTAATTGAAGCTTCTTTGACGATGAATTTGAGCAAGAAATAATCTTAAAAAACATATAAATAAAATTTTAAAAATTGAAATAAATTTTTAAAAATTAAAAATTGAAAATTTTTGATAAATTTAAAATTTGTTATATCTCATGAACTAATGGTTTAATTTACAAACATTTTTCATCTTTATATACAGAAAGGATTTATCTTCAATTTGTCTTCTGGATTTCTGATTATAATAATAAATTTTTCAAATATTAATTTTAATTTGAAAAAAGTACTTATTTCATGCGTAACTTTTTGACTGCCAAAATATTTTTGCTCCTAATTAAAAATCCCGAAGACAAATTGAAGATAAATCTTTTCTGTATATAAGGGTGAAAAAAGTTTGTAAATTGAACCATTAGTTCATGAGATATAACAAATTTTAAATGTATTAAAAATTTTCAATTTTTAAAATTTTATTTCAATTTTTAAAATTTTATTTATATGTTTTCTAAGATCATTTCTTGCTCAAATTCATCGTCAAAAAAACTTCAATTTCAGAAAACATAACTGCAGCAATTCATCAATACATAATAAAAACAAAAATTTGGTGTCCCGGACCCCCTTAATAAAACATAAATGATTTTACACCGTAGTCAGGAAAAATTTTTGAAATAGAAAAGCCGATGTTAAAATATTACATAAATCCTCGAGCAGACATTTGGCTGTTTATTAAGTAAAGAGTGATTAGTTACTTTGCGTTTAAAAGTGAGACTTTAGTGAAATGTTTATATAGTCATTCAAACCTAATATAATCATTTTAATGGTAATAAAAGGGACATGAAAACTAGTTATTATAAAGGCAATTAAAATTTCGTAACATACAATAAATTTTTACGAAAGTGACTTCTATCTAAAAAAAAAATATACAATCCATTATTCTGCGTATCTGAATTGAATTTAGAGCTCATCTAAGAAAAACTAAATGTATGCAGACATCTATAACATCTGTATTTTATGAATTCGCTATTTGGTAACAAATTTACTGATAGCGAAAAAAAAAAAAAAAAAAAAAAGCCTCTGAATTTTGGAATTTTACTCTTTGTTCCAAATATAAAGAGAAATGTCTCTATTCTCGGAAAAAATTTAAAGATTTGACTTTTCAATTCTCAGATAGAAAATTTCGATATCTTATATTTCCAACTCTAAAAATTACCATTCCCATATATAGTTCGATTCGATTGCTTCAAATTCAGTTTTGTTTTGCAAGTATCTACTTCAAGTAAGCAAACACCAGGGAGAAATCTTGTTTTCATCCGATTCGTAGAGGAATTAACTGGGTCGCAAGCAACCCGTGTATATTCAGGGTCCCGGGAAAAAGCTGTTGTGCAGAGAACAAACTGTGGCGTGTAATTTGATTTGGTTGCAGTTTTCACAGAGATACATTTCCTGAAGTACACAGGGAGGGGTACAGACGTCTTCTCTATCCCGGAAAGAGAAGAAAAGGAGGAGGGTACAGGGAAGGTTTCCGAGTATGGAACGCAAACAGCAGCCCGAACGAAACAACAAGGGTTTGCTTTCCAAACACTTTTATCGCGCGCGGCAAAAATGAATTTCGCTTTTCCCTCTCCAATATTTGCTTTCGTTCTCTCAGCACGGACAGACCGTCAATTGTTTTCCCGAAATCCGCTTCCTCTCCCGTTTGCTTTTCCTATTTTTGAGTTTGTGCTTCCTCCATTCGATCTGCGCCACGAAGTACAGATCTGTTTGCCCGTCTTCCGATTTTACTTTCGCTTGGATACTTTCCGTCTTCAAAGCCTCCATCTTCTTGTAGTTGTAGTTTTCATGGTCCGGAGAACGTATTATCTGCAGGTAAATTTATCCACATTAATTTGACTGTTTGATGTTATACGAGACGGATTTCTCGTATGCTGGGCAAATACAGAAACATATTTGGAGTCACTAATAGCTTTTTGCCTGTTCAGACATTTAAAAGACATGAATTATGCTTCAGCGTATTGTAAACTGCAAATTGACTACTGGATATTAACCGACAGTCATCGAACCGTAGTTGTTCCGATATTGTTAGTTAGCTATCCAGAAAATCTTTTGTTTTGAAATAACTGAGCTCATTTTAACTTTGTCCATAAATAAGTTTAGAAGTTCACCAGTCTCCAAAATCGCATTAATTAATATTGTTTAAAGATAATTACCTAATTTCTTGTCATAAGGAACTCACAATATTTTGAAAATAACAACAAAATTAGTAGTAATGACATAATTGGTGGATTGGATACGACAAATAAGCTGATCATGATCAATTGGTCTATCGAAAGACTTTGGAGGTTAAAGGGGGCAATGTCTGATACTTTGGAATAAGACACCAATAAAACATAGTAGAATAAAATAAATGTCATTTGTAAAAAAAAAAAAAAAATGAATTTTAAAAGTGTGCTGTAGAAAAACAAGAATTTATGTATACATAAATCGAAACTTCTAATATTATACATTAAAATTGCAACTCTGACGTTCTTCTAACAGTTTTAGATTTACCAAGAGCATTTTACATTCAATATAGGAACATGACATAAAACTAAAAACTGTCTGTTATAAACGAATAAAAGACTGAGAACATAAAGTAGTTTGCTAAATAAATAATTTTAAAAACATTAAAAATTAATCATTTATATCTTTAAAGTAGAATAAATCTCCATTAATAAATTAGGAATTAACTAAAATTAAAAAAAAGATAGAGTTTTTATTTATTTATTTATTTTTATTTTTTAATCTAATCACTACGTGCTAAAAAATATTAAGCGAAACATGGCATATACACAACTGAAACAAGACTTCATATATTCAGCTAGACATTTATGGTATTTCTTACGTAAAATCTGCACATGTGTACATCAAAGATGAGGAAAAAAGTATTATATTCTCTTCATAGTATTTATACAACAATATTTTAAACACTCTGCTTTTTCAGTTATTTTCTCAAAGCCTTAATTTAATTGATGCATTTAAAATTTCTAAGTTTAATTAATTTATACTTTCTAAATTTAATGGAGGTATCAAGCAAGTTTTTTTCTAGCACAAAATGTTAACCTTTCAATCTGTAAATAAAAATTACAGGCACATAGAAATATAAATAATGAAAAGAAATCATTAAACTAAATTAATTAATTAAATAAATAAACATATGGTGTATTAATTTTTTTTTTCACCTTAACTTTACTTCTTTAAGTATTAAGTATTCAACTTTACTTCTTTAAGTATTCTTACATTAAAAAAAAAAAAAAAAAAAAAAAAATGGGGAGGGAAAAGGTGCAAAATTTCACAAATACGTTAAAAAATTTCGAGAATTACGATTTTAAAATATTTGTATCATCCCATACAAAATAAAAGGGGAAAATGTGCTCTATACCATAATTAGGCAATGAAAAAAAAATTGGGAAAAAAAAAATTAGTATTAATAGCTAACATTCACTTGGAATGAAAAAGTAGATTTGTATCAAAATAAAGCAAAATATCTTATTAACACACATCTTTCACGTATTTTCTCCGAAAAACAATAAGTGCATGTATCCTCGAAATCTACAAAAATGCATTGCCCATTATTTATACATTAACAAAAATATTTATCGAATTCGGGAAAGAGAAAATTCTGTTTCCACATAACACAGTTAGCATAATAAGCTATACGAAAAATAATTCTCTAAGGGATTTGAATTTTTTGCCTATGTATGGAATAATAAATAGGTATTATACCTTTGAAATTGAAGGAAGACGTAATTCTCTCTCTTGAAAAAAAAAAAATAAATAAACAAATAAATAAACAAATAAATAAAATCCGTAAAAGCAATGAGGATAATAGAATCTTACAGTAAAATAAGGCATCAGTAAAGATGTTCTTATGTTTTTTTTTCCTCATAAATTAGGAAATCATTTCAAATTTGAAAAAGACTTTTGAAAAACTCATTAAAAAAAAAAAAAAAAAAAAGTTTAGAGGAAAAAAAAATCTTTTAGTTTTTGGCAGATTTAAGCGTTGCGGGAAGTCGGGAATTTGGCTTTAGACCGATATCTGTTTCAATCGCTCTCGTTTTCTTTGGCGTATATGTTACCGCTAAAGTGCAGAAATCAGTTAATCTGCAGATTAGCTAAGTAATCTGCACATTAACTAGGGCGATCCGTTAAAGTGAGGAAAATTGTTTCATTTCTCAAATTACCTAGGTAATCTGCGAATTACCTAGATAATCTGCACATTACCTACTAGGCACTCGTTAAAATGAAAATAAAATCTCTGGTGTTGTAATTTTACAGCACGCTGTGTTGTATTTGTTTTTTTCATTCGGGGGAAAAAAATAGTTTTCTTTCCTTTTCTTTCTTTCTTTACTTATTTTAATCTATATGTGTTTTAATTTTTATGTGTTTTAAAGTTATATTTGTTTTAATTTTTTTACTTATTTCATCTTTTTTATTCTGTCAATATAAGTTTGAAGATGTTATGCATTTTTAATATGAAATATAATAACTTTAATAGCTTTCAATAAATTCTATTTTATAAATGAATGTTAAAATTGTAATACAGTAACGATTTCTTTTCAAAATAAAGATATTTAACCATTTAAATAAAAAAAAAAAAAAAATATTAACAACTTACATTGCTATTACTATTTTTTTTTTTAAAGTTATGCACCAATTTTTAATTCGATAAAGAAATATTAAATTAGACAATTCAGAAGCATTATTTAAGAAGTACTTCAAATAATTAAAACTGCTTTAATAATTTTTAGACCGCAGGAAAATTAAAATGACTGTTTTCCAATGCTTTATTAAACTATATTTTGCAGCATACATACTTATATCTGTACAAGTTTAGCAAATATATTAATTAAAAAAAAAAAAAAAAAAAAAAAAAAAAAAACTTTATTAACACATTTTACGTGATAAACTACAACGAAATTATCTGAAAAAGCGAACAAAATAAAAATAAAAATGTAATCAAAAATTAAAACTTTTTTTTTTTTTTTTCAGTAAGTAATAGTAATTTAAATCAATTTTTAAATAAATTAGTTTTAAAAAGTTGTGTTTTAATAGTTTTATTTCGGGAGGAAATAATTACTGTGTTGTAAATTTTAATATTCATAATTCAAAATGAAGTTTCAGGAGACAGAGCGTTTAGATTAAGATTAGATTTCAATAATAAAATGCAGTGCAGACCCTTATCAAACTTATATTGACAGAATTAAGAAAGAGAAGAAATAAAATCAAAATTAAAACAATTATAACTTACTTGTTACTTTAAGTTTTGTGTAGGTCATGATCAGAAACCTATAATAACCATGTCTTCGACGCTCCAAGTTTTGCGTTTACCAATTATCATATCATAGCGGAAGCGGAGCGGAAAGGATGAAAGTTTTGGTTTGTGTTTGAAGGTCATTCGCGTATCTGTATCACATGACTGTTTGACGTCATAGTGAATGTAAAAAAACTAAGGCTCGAAACAATCATTTCAACTTTAACGACACAGAAGCCGCTAATCTGCAGATTACCTAGTTAAAATGCGGAAAACTCTTGATTCCACACTTTAACGGGTTGTTTTAGTTAATCTGCAGATTAGCTAGGTAATCTGCACATTCACGGATTTCGAGTTTTAACGGTAACATATATATTAGATTCCAGTCACACGAGCCTTAGACTGAGATCTGAGCACACCTAACATATCTAATGAACCTTAGTATGCAAAAAATGACCGTAGATCAATAACCCAAATCCTCAGGTATATACATATGTGTATGCGTATCCGTCTATTTATGGATGATGTAATTCAACAACTAATTTACAGACTTTTGTAAATTTTTCTAATTCCTTGAAACTTGACATAAATTGGTTTTGAATAAATTTTAGCACACATCACCCAACAGACTATGTTACTGTGCCATCTCACCAAACTTGATATATAAGATTCATATTCTGTGCAAGCATGCTGAGTCAACTTTGATGAAAATCGGCCAAAAGGTGGGATTGCTGTATCGTGAACACTGCGATACAGCATGTCTTAGTTTCTATTGTTTGAAATCAAACGATATATAAAAGTCGCCTTGGTTCATTATGGTTTAATTGTGGACCATTCAGGATGACATAATGCGCTATACTTTTTGTTATGAATATTATTACTATTTTTGACCAATTATTTGACCAACATAAGCAGTTATGCAAAAAAAAAAAAGAAAACAAAGGTTTGTATTAAACGTTTATACTTCATTTTGCTTGGTTATATGCAGGAAAATCTAATACAAATTCACTAATTAAACGATAATAAAGCATAACTAGCACTAGAATATAGTCAATTATGTATGTATTTTATATTAAATATTTGTAGTTATTGAGACTTATGAAAGATATAATATATAAAGTACTCTGTTTAAAAAAGTCTATAATACTTTAAAGTAAATGAGACGTTAAAAAAAAAAAAAAAAAAAAAAAAAAAAAAAAAAAAAAAAACGAATCCAGTCTAAGAATAAAGTATAATTCTTATATTTGTTTGTAAGTTTCTAAAATATTAAAAGACATTAACTGGGACAATCACATAACTAGAAATTTATCTGTAATCAGATAAATAATATCAGCCTTAATGAAATAAAAACAAACAAACAAACAAACAAACTGAGCAGTGTAACACAAATGAATAAATATAACAGATATGCTACAAATGAGTTTACTGAAACAATTTTTGCTAGATGAGCAAAAATTTAAGTTGCGCAATAATCCCATCTCGTGAGCAACTTTCTTCTCTTCATCTGTTTCATCTATCTTTTGCTTTAGTTGTTTTTTCGAAATCTAACTTCCCAAAACCCGTTCCTAGAACTTATAGTTCTTCCTTTCATCACATTTATTTATTTTCTCAATCCCGAGCTAGGACGAAATGAGTAACGGGAAACAGCTAAAATAAAATAAATCCATCTATCATATAGATATATATATTCCAGTCAATACTAAATGAGAGTGAAGCAATAGGATTTTGTAATCCGATTTGATGCCATCTATCCATGAGAGCTCAGAGCCGGTATTATTTTTTCGAATTAGATTACAACACGTGGGCCCCTGAAGCTATCCCCCTCTTTTTGCTGTTCTCTCTGTCTTTCTAAAGTGATTTCTTTTTCTTTCTCTTAAAATAAAAAAAAAAGTACCAACATATCCTGAAATGTGATTATTATTAGCCGAGAGAGAGAGCGACAAAGCAATTGTTTGCAAATGACTGTGAACCCTCATTCTAGCAAGTTATTATAGATATAAAAGGAAAAGATCTAGGAAGGGCAAAGCCACCAGGATTAGATAGTGAAAAGAAGAGATAGGTAAATAAAAATGTCGCACTGAATGTTTTTGCTCGACACTTTTTGTTCTTTTCTTTTCCCCTTTTTCTCCATTCCGCGTAAAAGAAAAAAGAAAAGACGGCTAATGAGAGAATATACGGAAATATCGTCCTTTTTTTTTTTTTTTTTTTTTTTTTTTTTTTTTTCCGGTTTTTACTTTATTTCAACCTGAACAAAGGAAATTTTAAAATTCGATTTTGTCTTTCGCTTTAATGGCTCAGAAACGACTGTGAATATATTTTATGCAAATATTGTTCCACAAATAATCTTCGCTCTTCTTTAGAGCATCATAATATTTGAGTTTCAGTTTAATCTACTAGATATATTAATGGGAGTGAAAGAAAAAATTAGTTGGAATGTACTATTGTAATTTTTATTTACCTTTTTAAAGCGTAAATTTTTATCGTTGATAAAAAAAAAAAAAAAAAAAAAAAAATCTATATATTATGCTTGGTAATAGAAAAAAAAAAAAAAAAAAAAAAAAAAAGGTGTTTCACAATGAATTTAATTCGCATGTCTGTTAAATAATATTATGAACATCAAATAATAATTTAATCAAAGTTTATTGAACATTTATATAGCATTTTAATTTTTTGAAAATTAATTATTGGAAGTATTTTTTGTTTATTTCAGTTTTTTCTTCAATTAATAATGAAAGTAAAGAGTAATTCTGTACTGATAAGTATAAAGGATTTAAGTCCATATTCTTGATTTTTCAGGAAACGGAAAATAAAATTAAACTGTCTAAAAAAAAATCAGAAGAATCGATTAGGGAAAAGGAATTATGTTGATTTATACCCTTTATACCATTCAGTGATTGTCAACCTTCATTTAAAAACCGGAAAAAACTGAATTAAATATTTTATACCATACATGAATGGTAAATTTCTGATTTGAACCTTTTTTTACCAATCGATTTTCTCAAAGACTAAATGACATAGACTTAAATCCTTTATACCAATCGATAGAGAATATTTTTCTGAGTCTGACTATGTACTTAACTCAAAATCGACATTTTTGGACTTAAACCCTTTATACTTATCAGTACAGAATTAGTATATAGAAATATCCATTTCACTATGAATAAAAATTGTTGAAAGTACAATAAAAATAGTCTGCTGTTTAAAATATTCAATGTAAAACAATAATGTTATTACCGACGTATAGAGCATGTACATGTACAGGGTCCGCCAAAAGTCATACCCAATCCCCTGTATCGTGGGAACGTGATTGTAATTCTGAAAACTGTAAAATACATGTTTGATCACTTACAGGGGATTTTGTTTAATTATTATTCTTATTTTTTGGACGCAGATGGGGGGAAATTTAAAATAATAATAATAATAATAGGGGGGGGGGTCTTCTGTTAGCTCGATGCAAAGATTTTTTTCAAGACAAATATTTTGTGAAAAGGAGTGTTCGATTATACATTTTCAGGAAATTATGACGAATTAAAGTTTACATTTAAAGTCCTTCTCTTCCCTCCCCCCCCCTTTCCACTGTACCCGGAAAACATATTTTAAATGGTTGTCTTAAGCAGATCTTTCAAAGAGATAACAAATCCCTACCATTTGAAATTTCAAAGTTAGTCCCTTTAGATGTATCCTGTACCCCTCCACACCCTAATTTGATTAAAATCAAATGAGGTCCACTTCAGATTCATTGAATACGTTTTTATTTTTATTATTTTTTATTTTTTTTATAGTTTTTAGAAATTCCAATGTGATCTTTAAATACAGGGAAGAGGGTGGGAACTATTTGAAGTTTATTCAACCGTATATATAAATTGTAAGACAAAACATATTTTAAAAAATGTTTGTTTTGAGAACACAATTCCAACGAGTTAACAAGGAAATACTTCCCGTTTGAAATTTCAAAGTTGTCACACAAGATGATTCCTATATTTCCCAGCTCCATTTTTTTTTCTTTTAAATAAACGTATCCCCCCTCCCTCCAAATTGATTAAACACTCTTTTACTGTTTTCAGAATTTCCAGGTGTTCTCAAGGTACAATGCAAAGGATGGGGATGGGGGGGGGGGATTGTTGTTCTGTGGGTTAAAGCCGATTGACTACATTACGGTCTTACGCCTATAGGTGGAATGCCCTCTGTGAAGTCTTTCTTTGGGTACCTGACCCGTATTTACGCGAGTTTTGGAGAAAGCCACGGAACACTCTGAACGGCTAAGTCGACGAGCGCGACCTGGGCTCGAACCCGGGAATTCTGCTCTTGGAGAGGGGAGGATTTTAAACGAACATTTTAATCCGACATAACTTCGTGAAAAAAAGGTATAGTACAGGACAAATATTTTAACGAAATATTTCTCTAGAAAAGACTTTTCCATAGAGTTAACATAAGACTCCTCTTTTTCCCATTTGAAAATTTTAACTATCCTCCCCCCCCCCCCCTCTCCTGTGCTCCCAGATCACTTTTTTTAAATTAAATGAAATCCTCCCAAAATTGATTCAACATGTGTTTTACAGCTTTCAGAAATTCCGATCCGTTCCTAAAGTACAGTGGTAGAGTGAAACTTTTGGTGGACCCTGTACAATGAATTTGATTGAGATCACTCTAATGTCTTGCGTTGAATGTAAGTTCGGAACTTCTAATTCCAAGTAAATTACGAAATACCACTGGATTGTTTAACCAAGATTTGGGATTTAACTCATTGACAAATTATTATTATTTCCCAAATCATCAAATAAAATAAAGGATAAAAGTTCATAATATAAATAAATTATAAATTATTTAAATAGAGTTGGCTTATGTTTTGTGATTTAGAAGAAAATACGCCTAAGTGCTTTCCAAAATTATATTTAAAAAAAAAAAAAAGAAACATCTTTTCACCAGACTTTGACAAATATTGAATAACTTGATTTACATTTTTACAGGCCAAACTCAGATTCAGGAAATTTTTTATTTCTTTTTTAGTAATATTATTTTATATTTTTTAAACAGTGTGATCTATTTGAGTATTCATATCGATTTCTAGAAACAGTGGGTTGTTTTTCTCATTATATATGAATGTTTATGACTTGTAGGGGGAAGGGGGGTAATAAAAAAATGGGTCTTCTTTTTTATAAATTTCTGTCTACTTCACCTTTTATAATAAAAATTTGGATTCAGTTTTCAAAAAACAAATCATATTTAAATTATATCTGCTAATTTTTTTCAAGTCAATATTGATGAAAGTTAAAATTTTTCATGAATTTTTTAGTCGATGTTCTCGATTGGGATATTTTGTTCTGTAAAATATTAATAAGAAATCATAATTTTATTTTAAAACTATAATCACAGACTTATTATTATTACTTAAAAAAAAGAAAATCGTTATTTAAGGATTTTTAAAAGCAATTTTTTACAACTAAATCCGCTTTATAAAATCGGCAGTGTTAATTAAAACATTACAGTAACCATTACAAAAATTAGTTCAAAATGAAACAACAATTATAAGGCAAAGAAACAAGTAGGGAAAAAATTCTCAATATTGATTAAAAAATAAATAAGGCTTGAAACAGAAGACAATACAAAAAATAAAAATAAAAATAAAATAAATAAATAAATAAAAATAAAAAAAAAATAAAAACACAATCGAGTGAAATTAAATCAAGTATTATATTAAGTATTTTAATTACCAAAATTTTTTTAAATTATTTTTATACATAGTCTTTTTTCAAATAGTTTTTAATACTTAAATGCCCTTAAATATCTTCTCAATAATCGAAAATTATAAGGTAATGTAAGAGGTGGGGAAAGAAAAAAAGATTTTAATACTGATATAAAAGAAATTTTTAGAAGCCTTAAAACATAACTTATGAAAAAATACACAATCGAATGAAACGAAATCAAGTATTATTTTAATTATTTTTATTAGCAAGAATTACATAGTTATTATATATATATACATATAATAGCTTTTTTTCAAGTAACTTTAAAGATTTAAATTCGCTTAAACGTTTTCTAAACAATCTATTAGAGAAATTTGTCATTCTTTAAACTTGTAGTTTATATATGATACAAAGCTACCAAGACAGATTTGGTAACCCAAACCAATTAGCTTATTTTGTTATTTAAAATAAAAACGTAGAAATAACAAAATAAATAAATAAATAAATGCAGGTAGTCTGTCGCAAAGAAAACGTTTTGTCTAGAGGCAAATAAAAAAATAAAAAAAAAGTTAAAGCCATATCTTTAGAAAGAGAAATAAGATTGATTGAGCCAATTGTTGGAAAATGGAACCTCACATAGGCAGCCAGAAACATTAAGACGACTCGAAACAAAGCTTATTTAAGATTTTTTCCTTGAAAGTAGATCGTTTAGGAATTACAGTTTCTTTTTCAAAGACAAAAGCATGAGTTTTCAAAACTTTCATTATATTGATTTTGATATTTTTGGTGGAAGTTTTTTAAGCAATAATTTTTAACTTTCAGACATTAAATACAAGAAGTCCGAGGGAGCGTTTATTAATAAACTCTATTATTATTTGCAACGTTGTGTTTTATATATTAAGGCGAAAATTACCGGAACTTGATAAAGAAAGTTAAAGTGCCCTAATGTCAATGCTTACGCCACAGAAACATTTTTTTTTTTTTTTTTTTTTTTGGATGGTTTTTCTTTCTACTGTTACTCATTCAAATTTATCACTATAAGTAATAACAGTTTGATATGCAGGTGATAAAAATGTCAATTGTGTATGGGAAGAAATATAAATAAACAAATAAATAGAATCTCCATAGAATTATTTAAAATACAGGGCAGCCAAAATATTTTGACAAAATTTTAAATGTATTAGAAAATTAAGCAGTTGATTTTTAAGAGTGGAATTTGGATTAATATATTTCCTTCAATAAAAGGTTTTGGTTTGAAATAGAAAGTAACTGAATTTCACTAATTTTTGCTACAAAAAAAAAAAAAAAAACATTCTAATCTGTCAAGTGCCTTACATTCTGTTCGACGACCATCTTTCCAGTAATTTGGTGAATCTGCACTCATAGAATTTCTGGTCTTTATCAGAAGTTCAGCATACAGCTCATAGAACTTCTGGTCTTTATCAGAAGTATCAGCATATAGCTCAACCAAGTGAAATTTGAGGTTATCGTTATTACCGAATTTTTTACCGTTTAAAAAGTTTTGTAAACATTGAAAAAATGATAACTCGACGGTGCAAGGTTGAAGTTATATGGGGACGCAACATTTCTTCCAACTAAGCTTCTATAGATTTTTAGGTGTTGCTAGAGATGTTGGGTTGTCGCGGCGAAACACGATTTCGTTGCGATTTGCCAAATGTAGCCTTTTCTTTTTGATCACTTTCTCGATTTGCATAAGCTGTTAGTAGTAAACATCTGTGTTGATCATTTACTTGCTTGGAAGCAGCACGAATTAAATAACATCTTTGTAATCCCACCAAACGGACAACATCATCTTTTTCAGATGTAATTCAGTTTTCAGTATAGTCTGTGCTGGTTCTTTACGCTTGAAACATGGTTTTTTTCAATTAATATTATTGTAGTCGATAAATTTAACAGACAGTAAACATCTGAGTTAATCGTTTGCTTGTTTGAAGGCAGCCTGAAAGAAATAACATCTTTGTAATCCCACCAAACTGACAACATCATCTTTTTCAGACTTAATTCAGCTTTCAGTATAATCTGTGCTGGTTCATTACGCATGAACCATGGTCTTTTTCATTTAATATTATTGTAGATGATAAATTTAACAGACAGTAAACATCTGAGTTGATCGTTTGCTTGCTTGGAAGCAGCACGAATTAAATAACATCTTTGTAATCCCACCAAACGGACAACATCATCTTTTTCAGATGCAATTCAGCTTTCAATATAGTCTGTGCTGGTTCATTATGCTTGAACCATGGTTTTTTTCAATTAATATTACTGTAGACGACGAGTTTTTCATCACCAGTAATAATTCGTTTTTAAAAGAAATTGGATTGGATTATGTTTGAAATGCGTATCACAAACTTTGATGTGGTTCTTTTTTTTTTTTTTTTCAAATCATTCGGATACGAAATACCAACCTTTTGGTAAGTTCATATCTTATGCGATTATAAGTTGTTATGTGTGATACATTTAACCTTTTTGCAATCTCTAGTACACACACAAAAAAAAAAAAAAAAAAAAAAAAAAAAAAAAAAACACTTATTCATAAAAAAAAAATATAATAAAACAAACATAATGTACAAGCTGTTTGTACAAGCCGAAGGTACATTCTAGCCAATCCGATATATACATAGCAAATAAAGCTTAGATTCCCATAATTGGTTACTGCAAGGCAATTCTTTTTCTAAAAGCAGTCACCGAGCATTGTTTCTACCGCATATTTCACCATGTGTACCTCGAACACCTTTGAAATGTTTAATGCTTTTTAAGTGCTGAGTGGTGTTGATGGCGGAAGAGATTGGATTGCGTGCATCGAAAAATGTGAAAGTACAACAATGGATCAAACCTTATTTTTCTTTGAGAATAAATATATGAACAGTAAATGAAATGCCTTTGTTAATGTTGTTATCCGTAACTCCATCTATAGGTTAAATTTTGAACTAAAATTTTTATCTTCCTAAACTTTTTTATTATAAAATGTATTTGGCCCAAACTGTGTTAACATTAATCAACTAGTTGGTTTTATACTTTATCTTTAAAAGTGTCAAGGATGTTTGGCGATCCTGAGCATATTTATTTCAAACTTTGTGAAAGTAAAGTATTTTACTTTCAGTAGTGTGTAAAGTATTTTAGTGATTAAAACAGCAATTTTTTTAAAAATCGAAGTTACAAGTTTTTGTTAAAACATCACCACCTTAATTTTTAAAACTATAAATGATTTATTTATTTATATATTTATTTATTTTGTTGAAAATTTCATATTTGCGCCATCAGGTGAAGTAAAATTCACATTTATTCAATTTGAAATTAAGATTTTATTAATATAACATAAGATTTTACGTCATTTCACTATTTCCTGTTTTATAAGATGTTTTTGCATCATAAATTTTTCATAAAGTATAATAGAATAATAAAGTACAAACTTACTACAAAACTATGAGACATTTGGTTGTAACAACATCTACCTGTGAAAATTTTAACTAATATAAAATATACACATTACATTTGAGCATAAATGTTGACTGCAATTTCCATTTTTTAAATCTTCTTTTTACATAATTATGTAAAATAAATTATACATAACTATTTTGCAACTGTTTTTTCTAGAAGAAACTACTCATATGAGGTATACTATAAAATCAGCGATCCTTAAAACACCCTCATAGTTATAAATGCGGGTAAAAAAAGCAAAACTTTTCTGATAAACAACATTTTACAAGGTAGATATTCTTACTGTTTTTATAGATGTAAATAAAATATTTTCCTTTACAGATCATACTGTATCATTAAATTTTGATATTTACATATGTTTTGAAATACAAATAAAAAAAATTTAATCATATTTTATTTATTTATTTATTTTACTTACAGTTAGAATTTCTTTTTTCGTCTCTGTGATCTTTTAATGAAGATGATGAAGATGAAGATGCAGTTGAGGCTGCAGCAGCCGCAGCTGCAGAGAGGTGTGGACCCGCCAGGGAACCTGATAATGCTAGGAGACCCGCAGCACTGCTGGGGGGTAAGGTAGGCGTTTGTAGACCCGCAATGGCGGCGGCGTGTGGCATCATAGGTAATGGTGGAACATGAGCGTGAGGTGGTACTTGCTGCGCATGCATTTGTTGCTGAAAGAGGAAAGAAATTTACATGTGTATAATACTCGTATATGCATAAAGCTTGAATTATGAAACAGAAATAAATATTAAACTAATAATTAAATAAAGATAATTTGATTTGTTCTTATATTTGAAGTAAAGATTAAGTATATTTTTTTGATATCACAAATTCAAGCAAGAATAATTTAGAGAAAACAATAATCTATGACAATGACACTGGTATTACACCCCTCATCGTTTCTTGCATCAGAAATTTTAATTTTTAACATCCAGATTTCTTGAAAGTTATTATTATTCTTATTATTCGCTATATATATTAACTATCTTGTGTACAATGAAAAAGATATAATAAAAACTTAACCTCTTAATGGTTACTAAAGTAAAGAAAAGGTGATAGACTATTTATATATAGCAGACTTATAATATACTAACTATTGTGCAATATTCTTAAAATATTTTTGATCAAAAATATAACGATTTATCGAGAATTTTGTTTTTTAACTAAAAGAGGCATTATTCTTTTCGTGTCTCTCTTTGTCTGTAATATACATATATTCATATGAATGTTATTAAATAAATTTTAACAAATGACGTAACTTATCAAAATAAAATAAAGGTATTATTCAGCAAAAATGGTTGCTTTGAAGCAATTGTATCAATGAAAAGTACCTTTCACATTGTTACATATCCCAAAGTCTATGAGCTATTAATCACAGGATTCTGTCAAAAACATTAATAATAGAAAAGAAAAATGTTAATTAATCGATTACAATTATTTAGTTTTTTTCCTGCAATATTTATTACTCAATATAAAGTCGGCAGCAAAATTATTGAAGCGCTAGCAATAATTCGTATTTAAAAGATGGGCACCTAATACTGTTTTGTTAAGTAAATATTTGTCGAGTCATGATCTTGGTCTATATGCTGTTTATAAAAAAGTAAGTTGATGATAATAACACTGTGCTGCTAAAAAAAAAAAAAAAAAAAAAAAATCGAGCTCATATACCATTCTTGCTGATTCTTATGTAAAATGACCTCCTGAATCCGAATATGACTCCCATTTTGCCCAGTCATCCACCGTTTTCTCAGGACACCACCCCCTCCCGCAATTTTTATCCATATTCGGTAATTTTATGCCTATGAATTTGATTTGGAGAGTGAAAGAGAATTAATTTAACCCTTAAAAGCAAAATATAAAATGTTTAATAAATAACATTAATAATAGATTAAAAAAACATAAGAAATGTAATACATAATTTCAGTGGCAAATCCCTCCCCTTCCCTAAATTTTTCCCTTGCCGCAAATGTTTATGTTTCAGAATTTTCCAACTCTGAAGCCTCTCAGAAGGTATTTAACAGTTAAAATAATCCCCCCCCCCCGTAAAAATAAAACTTATAGCCATAAAATTACCGAAAAGTGATAAAAATTGGGAGATGTGCCTAAAAAACGGTGGGTGATAGGGCAAAATGGGCGTCATATTTAGATTCATGCGGTCATTTTACATAAGAATTTGCAAAAGTGATATTGGGGACAATTTTCATGGAAAGCAGTGTAATTCGTATTTTAAAAAAGTTTAATACTGTTTTGTTAAGTAAATATTTGTCGAGTCACGATCTTAGTCTTTATGCTGTTTATAAAATAGTAAATTGATGATAATAATTAGTGGTTAAAAAAAAAAAAAAAAAAAAAGAAAAAAACGTGGATGTGGATGTGTGTTTCAATAATTTTGCTGCCGACTGTAAATCAGTTAACTTATTTAATCTCATAATTTTCAACTTTTTAAATTGATTTTATACGTGAGAATTTATTCATTACAATATTTCTGCAATAAATATTCGCAAGTGAATAGTTGCATAACTGTACTTATATACAAAAGAAATAAATAATTTATAAGGGGCATAATTACCTAATGTATAATAACTCAAATAAAAATGTGCAGTGGTGAATAGATACTAATTTTCCATTAGGCACAACAGGCTTGGGCAATACTACATAAACACAATATTATATCCTTACCATGAAATGGTTTTTGTTATCACGGTGAATAAATTTATTAAACTTCTTTTATTTACCAGCAATCCATTTACGTGTTGTTGTAAATATGAATTTATTTTAATTGAAGACATACTGCATATAAGCTATTACGTTATAGCGTGCTGCCAATATGGTTTAGCGTTATAATGTCTGAACAAAAGAATATTCAGTTAATAATATTCTAAAAAAATATATATATCATAATGCCAAGTGAATTAAATATAAAGGCAGAAGAATAAAGTCCTATTATAAAACAAGAGCGCACGAACCAAACTCATTTTTTTCATGAGTGCCTTCTTAACATAATTAAGTGCTACTATTATATCCAAAAGCCGATAATAATAAAACCAGCTCTGCGTGTAGATTCCTTCGTCGGCAAACAAGATTAACAGGCCTGTACTTCACCTATGACCAACGCTAATTAATCTTCTTTCTAGTCTCTTGAATGTAATTCCTAATCAATTAATTATTTTTAATTAACAGTTTGCTCTAACAATTGATCTGATTTACTCCTAGGCGGAAAGAAAAAGTGTTTTATCAGGCAGAAAATAAATAATGGGTGGAAAAATTATGAAGCGTGGAGTATACTTTATTTATTTATTTTTATATATTTTTTTCTTTTCATGTTCTTACTTCCAATTAAAGTTTAAAAGGTTTTTTAAATGTGTGATGTTGTGTTTATAATTAAACACAATGTTATGATTTTTGAAAATTGTTGATGATTGTATATGATGATTGTATATGATTATCGAAAATTATTGATGATTGTACATGATTACCGAAAATTATTGGCATTGTACCTGCTTAAAATGAACCAATATTCAAAACCTTAAATCAACTTTGTATTTTGTACACACAAAAATGAAAAAAAGTGCAAATTATATTTATAAAACTAGTCGTTAAAAAAAAAAAAAAAAAAAAAAAAATACATATTGTTTTTGTGGTGTTGGCCAATACCTTACCCAAGGTAATGTAACATCTCTAATTTTTATTGAAGGCATAAAATGTATGATTAAATACATTTCATTTCATAAGATTAAGACCATTTTTAGATGATAATAAAAATAATAATAATAATAAAAGATAGTAAGCTTTATATAGTGTTCCTAAAAGGGTTGACTGAAAACTAAAGCACTAATTATTCAGATATCACACGGTCCAATTTGAATTCAGGTTGTAAGATTACTTTGATAAAAAAAATATATCACCATCTTTATCAACTGTAGCTGTTTAACTATCATAATCGTTCAAAATTATACTATTTAGAAATAAGACGGGCTAATTTGAATTGAAATTATAAGATAACCTGAATGGTATTATCTGATTGATTGAGATGATTTTTTTTCTTTTTTCTTAATTTTTAATTTTTTGAAATTTTCTTAATAACGATATGGAATTTTGAGAATTCATTTAAATTTAGTAACCAGGAAAGCAGGCAAAGCATGCAAGTTATATTATGTATATGCATGATTGCGTGCAATAATTTTCGTATTTGTTTATTCGTTTTCTTGAGCACATTCTAAATGTTAAAGGAAAAAAGAAAAAAGCAAAGCTAATAATCAAGATTCAGTATTTTCTAAACTATTTCATTTTCTTTTATCAATTGAAATATTTATAATATTGTTAATGCTTGTTTAGAACTTGTAAAAAACAAAATATTTCATTTATTGGTTCATAAACAAATAATTTATTGTTATTATTATAATTTTATTAATTTTTTAAAATTAGTTTTATTAAAGTTTACGATTTTTTGTGGTGAGAATAAGTATTAAGGTACTTTATTTTAATATGAACTATAACGGTACTTTTTTTCACTGAAAGTCCTAATATTTTTGAATAGTGATTTTTAATTTATTTAATAGCAGGAAAATATTAATAAAGTTTTTATTAATAGAGTGTGTATCGAAATAAATGAATTAAATGACGAACAATATAAACTTTGTATACAAACGCAGTAAATTACAAGAAAACTCAAATATTGTTTCGGATTAAAAAATAACTGACTATTCACCAGGCGACAACAGTAGGAACGAATGACACATGAATGCAGTAACGCACTTGAATAAAATTGCTTTATTAGTTTCACATGAAACATCTGACGCGTGTTTTTGCAATATCTGGTCTCTGCTAACAAAGTATGTATTTTTCATTTTGCATCCATGCATTTTAAATTTGGCGTACAAATCTATTTATCATATTTATTAATATTTCTTTCGTGTTTATATTACTCGGATATGCGAAATTAAATTTCACATGAAAGTATTTTTTAAGCTGAGGATACAAATATAACACATTTTGTTTCTTAGCAACAAATTCAAAAGAAAAAAAAATCGAAATGCTTTTACATGAACAGATCTATTTAAATCTCATTCCATATTTGTTCCCCTGCCCCCCTCCCCTGTTTTTTACGAAAAATTGCTTTTGCGAAAATCTTGAAATGTGAATGTGCATCTCTTATAAATTTATTCAAGCAGTAAAGGTTTACTGCAGATCTTTTTCTCAGAAAGATTATCTAAAGGGAAAGAAATTCAGTTTTTTAGATTAAGACAGAAAATAAAATTAGACTATTTTTTGGAAAATTAACCTGTTTATAATACATGTTCAAAAAAGTTCCGTTTCTAAAATTACGAAACTCACAGGCGAATAGAAAAATTTTATCCAGCAGGATTTTTTTTTTTTTTTCCGTTTGAAATTTCATATTGATTTATCGATTAATTCTAGAATTATATATAAAACATTTTTCAATTATAAAAATGCAATATTTTGGGAATTGATTGATTAAAATTAATTCTAATCTATAAAAATATTTGCTGATGAAACCAGTATGTTGTGGCCCTCATAAAATCGTCTTCTGTATTTTCTTATACGACTTCACTCAGTACAAATTATTTATTAAAATTATTATTATCTATTAAAATTATTTTCTATGATGAATGAAGACGATTTTTATTTTAGAGAAGTACAGCACTTAATGCAGAAAGAAAGTCATTGCTTTGCCCCTATAGACGACATTATTTTTTTTAATTAGGAAAGAAAAAGATTAATTATAAGAGGTCTATGTTTTAACTGTTCTTTTGAAAGATATTGAAGAGTTCTTTTGAAAGACATTTATGGTGGATACCGATGTTTCTAAATATTTAACCTTTTTTTTCCCTGGTCGACTATAACTAGTAGAACGTTTTATTTTGCCCTTTAAACAGTTAAAAATAATTGCAATACGTACATTTATACGAAACTTTGTCGTGTACTATCACATTAAAAATTATGAAAAAAAAAAAAATGGTGCCACCTGTCTCGCAATTGCTTTCCAAATGTAATATGTACCAATTGAAGACAAGTTCCAACTGAATATCAAGTCTCACACACAAACTAAAAAATATTAAATCGGATTTAGGACATCTTAAAATGTGTAAATCCGTCGAAATTTTTCACGAATCTAATACTTTCTTTTTATGCATATTGAAGAAAGTAAAAATTGCAAAATATTGAGTTAAAGAAAAATATTTAAATTGAAATGCACTGGAGAATTTACCTCGTTTCACGGTAAACAAATCTTCTTATTTCAGATCAGTTCAGCATAAATTTATTAATATCCCTTATTAATATTTTAGAAAAGTATTGAAATTTTGAAAATCAATTGATATTTAAAGAATCTATTGATATTTCTATATGGTTCTTGTGGCTTTTAAAATAATGGAAAAATGTATTTGCAATAGTGAGAAGTTTAAAATTTTATGATCGTACATTAATTTATCGTAATATTTTTTTACACACGAGAAGACAATATTTCATTTTTTGGCACGTTTATATTTAACTTCGTTTGTTGTCTGCAGGGGTCAAATTTGGCAAGCGAAATTTAACTCCTTTTATGTTCTTTAAAATTTAGCATGCATATACTGTAACTCCTGTGATAATGCATGCTCAAATAGTAATGGATTTGGTGAGGATTGGAAGCCCTGTATTTCCAGTTAAAAATTTGTTTTTAGCACATAAAAGTATGTGTTTAGTTTTAATTTTATTTTATGTGTCACTACATAATCTTGTGGCACTATAGAATACATATATATCTTGTTGAAATAAAACTAATGAATAAATCATAATAAAACATGAGTGATAATGAATAGTGTTAGAGATACTTCACTTTAAAGAGATATTTCTAATGTTTTACTTTGTTTATAATCTATGCAACTTAAAATATCATAAATAAAAAATACTAAAAAGCAAAATTAAAAAATTACTAAATAAACTGATTACTGTTTTGATTATTATTATTATCATTATTCAGTATGCTATAGCTAACAGAAACTTTCTTATATATTAATGAGTCTTTATCCATGTTTTGAAACGATAAAGTAATTTAAAAAGAAAAAAAGTTCAATTTAACAGAAAATATGACTACAATGATTACTGTTTTTTTTTTTTTTTTTTTTTTCTTAAGAAAAAAAATTCTTTTAATATATCGTATCTTCTGCGATTTGGCGCTGAGTTGAGTTGGGTGGGTACATTGCACTAGAGCGATTCGGTTGCAAGTTGTAGACGGTCTGGGAATTACAATTACACCTAGAGGTAGTCCGGAGACATGCCATCGCAATTTTGATCCCTTGATTTACCTTGTGTGTTCATTTAAATAATAAGAGAATGTTAAATGATATTTAGTGTCTAAGTATTAAGTATTAGTGTCAGGCACATTTTCACTTCAAAAATAAAAATCTGCTAGCTTTTTATTTTTATTTTTATTTTTTTATTTTTTTTTTTAAAGATGAAATCTCAAATATTAAACTAGAGCGAAACACAGGTTAAGATATTCTCTATTACAATTCAAGTTATTTTTAAACTATATACGGAAGAAAATAGATAAAAAGTAATTTAAATATAAATTATTTTTAATAATTATTTTTAATACGTTGCAGATTATCAATAGATTGTTTAATACGGAAACTGCAATTAACTTAATGATGCAGTCATTTCAAGAAAGATGCAGCGTTTAATGCGCATACATCTATATGCTGATGACGATGAGATGGAAGAGATACAAGCTATTTATATCATCATAAGATGTTAATGATTATGATATTATTTATGATTATGATACTGAAAATTATACCTCTGGGGGTACTGGAACATGGGTCTAAACTCGCTCTGAGCCGGATCAAAATTCGAGTTTGGCTGGTGCTGCCATCTTTCACCAGCTTATGGAACTAGAAGTCGTACTTCCTCCCTATGAGGCGTTCCTAATAACGGAAGACGCAACCCTCTTGCCTTAAAATAAGTCCGGTAGTTCCACTACCGGGGCTCGGAATTTCCGAGTGGCACACGACAACAGCAACAACATACTGGTAACGAAAAGCCGTTCATATGAATGATGAAAGGGACTATTAAAACTAGTACGTAAAAATTCGAGGCATAAAAATATTTATAATTGCTTAATATTCTTAAATTCTCTCTAACGAAATAACTTTTGACTATTAGTTTTAATTTTATTATATTAAAAGTAGTACGTTTTTCTTAAGAATATATTTTTTTTCATTAAACGACTAATAGCGCTCATTATATACTTTCTTATATATACCGGGTGAACCAAAAGTCAGGACGAACTTTAAAAATGAATAATTCGAAAACGAATCAAGATACAAAGATACGGCTTGCACCAAACGTATGGAAAAGAAGCCGGGTTTTGAGTGGCAACGAAAAAAAAAATAGTTTTGTTGGCGACCAACAGATGGCGCTGTCGGATTTCTGATATGGGATTATGCAAAGTAACAATCGATATAAAAAGGAGCAACTGCGGCAGGTAATGGTAGTCGAAGCTTATATGCATCGAAATATCGCATTCTCAGTCGCTACTTTAATCACGCATGGCCTCCAAAATCTCCCGATCTGACACCCTGTGACTTTTGGCTGTGGGGATTCTTGAAGTCAAAAGTGTCGGAATCACTAGCAGCACTGAAAGATGCCATCCGCCAAAATCTGTCTGCCATAACAAAAGAAACGATACTAAATCCTGTGAACGGTGTGGTGAATCGTCTCACAGCTGTACTTCTGAATGATGGACAGCACATTGAACAGTTACTGTAGTAGTACTAATTAACTGTAATTAAGCTGACTTGTAAGTTGTCAAATTTGTTTTTTCATTTGTAAATCATCTTTCAGTGAAATAAAACACTATAGCGCCATCTGTTGGTCGCCAACAGCACTATTTTTTTTTTTTTCGTTGCCACACAAAACCCGGTTGCGTATCTCCGAACTGTTGGCGCACGCAGAACAAATTCACAATTTTTCGCCAGAGAATGCGATTGTCGCCAAATCTGGAAGTGCAAAGAGAAACTTCACGCCGCTTAACCTGTATAAATAAACATCCGGCGTTTTTCTTTCTTTCTTTTTTTGTTATTAATTTTTTTTCTTCTGATTATTAATGTAGGATTTAAATCGCAAAACGAAACATATCTTGAAATTGAGAAATAGTTATCCGAATAGAGAAGTAGATAATAATAATGGTAATATATTAGCATTGAGATCCGATTTCATGTATAAGGCCAAAAAGTTTGTAAAAATTGTTCAAACAAATTACAAATTCTTAGTAAAATGCATGAAAAATGTTCATAAGTCCAAATCAGTAGTACGCCATTTTACATTTCAACTATTTTTATTGTCATTTTGTATTTAAATTTTTAAAATGTATGACTTTATAAAATATCTCTCTTACGATGCAGTGCTTGAATTTTCATAAATTATCACCTTATATTTATCTATTATGTATTTTTAAAGAGCATCTTAATCATAATAAAATAGATATTTCGTGTTAAATTTTATGGTTGAAATTCATAAAATTTTCTAAGTATAATTTCCTCCTCGGACATGTCCATTTCACATTCTTTACCCACCCCCCCAACCCCAACATACAAAGTTATAAAATAAAACGTTAAACATTTTATTAATGCTATTCTATTTGTTTTTCAGTAATCATAAACAATCTAATTTAATATGCTATACAAATCAAAGTAATAATGATGCGCATAACCATTTTCATCCTATATTTATTGTTACTAATTTCTATTGAGAGCGAAATGTATTCATATTAAAAGGAATGAGTATGATAGAACACTCAACACAGTCGCAGACTGAAATGCCGCACCTCATAGGCTACCCTCTATCCGATTCGATAAATTTGATTTATCGTAATTAAATGACTAATTTTATTAGGATTGTTTTCGTACATTAATTTCCAACACAACTGATCCCCATATTGCAAGTTCGTGGGAAGTATTGGCCTAATTTGTCAAATGAAGGAAACACAATATTTAATTACTAAAGTTTCAAATTAAAATGTTCATATTTAATGAAGTGTATTAAAAAATATATTTTAAAATATTAGTCTGACATGTTTACGACAAAATATTGGCATAATGGACGTTTAAACGAAATTTTGCTCTATTTTGCCATGTTAAAAAGAAAACGTAAATTTTGAATAACATGTGAAGTTTACAACTTACATTGTTCCAAAGCAATATTGTCCTTATCAATGACATAAGTGATATTTAAAAACTGATGCATCCATTTTACAAACTCAATATCTGTAATACACACAGACAAGTCACATAAACCAACCACTAAAAACATAATTTTTGGATTCAGGAAACCTCAAAACATATAAATGTAACAAAAATTCAATTTCGAAAACGTGATCCGAAAACAATACTTTCGCGACCTTTTACGGATAAGATAAAGTAAATTAGAATAAGAGAATAATTTTAAATTAATTAAACTTTAATTGCATTTATTACATTATTTTTATTTATAAAAAGAAATGCTTTTATTTAATTTGGGGTAGACCTGTATATTTACTATATATTTTACAAACACAATATAGTGTACTAATTTGGCACAGAATTTAAAACACATAGCACGACATGAAATGACCTTTCAGCAATTCCATTGTATGAATATATCTGAATTCTTTTGTGGGGTTCTGTGTAAACTTCTAATAAAGGATATACATTCTACATTGTATACGAAACATTCTTTCATGCACATAAAATAAATGTTCAATTTTTTTTTTTTTTTTTTTTTTTTTTTTTGTTTCATCCAAAAATATTAAATTGTATTTACCAGAAAATTCACACATAGACTTAATGAATTTGAATTCTTTTCTTAGTCACTGCACACGAATTACTTAATATTTCATCCGAGTCCCAATATCTATTCTTGAGGTATGGTGATAACAAACACACAGACACACACATTCAGGCAACCGCTAAAAACCTAATTTTTTGTTTCATGATATTTAAGCAAATGTAGCAAAAACTCAATTTCGAAAATCTGAATCAAAAATAAAACTTTTCTTACAATATATGGGTAAAATAAACTAAATAATGATGCGTAATAATGATAATCTGGTGTGTCACTCACACGACTTTCTTTTTCACCCTGCATTTCATGCACATTAAAGCTTAAGATCAATAGCGTAAGAATGTAAAGTTTAATGTACTTTTCAAATAATCTAAAATAGGTTTAGAAACAATTTTATTTGACGAAGAGAAAGTAAATAATAATAATAATAAAAATAATAATAAAACAGAATAAAATAAAATAAAATAAATGTATTTCAAGGATAATTTTAAAAGCTTTAAAATCATAATATTACAAATATACTTCTTCATTAATCTTGATAAAATAAATTTAAAGGGTTTTCTAATAAATTTTGGCATTAAATTATATTATCTAAAAATAACGATACAAAGACTCCATTGACACATTTTTAACAATTATGATTCAGGGAGCCTCAAAATGTGTATATATAACAAAAATTCAATTTCGAAAATTTGACCCCAAAACAATACTTTCTCTACCATATATGTTGGTAAGAGAAAGTAAAATAAATAAATAAATGTATTTCAAGAACAATTTTAAAAGCTTTAAAATTAGAATATTACAATTTTATTTCTTCATTAATCTTGCTAAATTAAATTTAAAGGGTGGAGGATTTCTAATAAATTTTTGCATTAAATATATTATTTAAGAATTACGATACTAAAACTCCACTGACACATTTTTAATAGTTTATTCTCTTGGGAAAAAAAAAAAAAAAAAAAAAAAAGATTGCTCGAATCCTTAACGAATCATGAATGAAGTGGAAAGAAGGGTTGCTTTGCGACAGAGAGGGTTTTGGCGCGAGCTACAAAAATTCGCCAGGTTGACCTGTATGCGCCAACATTTCGGAGATACGCAACCCGGTTTCTTTTTCATTCGTTTGGTGCATACCATATCTTTGTATCTTGATTCGTTTTCGAATTATTCATTTTTAAAGTTCGTCCTGACTTTTGGATCACCCGGTGTATATTCATTACCCAATATTCAATTTTATTATTTTTTTACATAAACGATATAATTAAACTATTAGTTTAATGTAAACATTTTTCTTCATAGAAAAGTCGTATAATCAAAATTTTCGAGATTTTATGTTAAAAAAAAATATACATATATTGCAGAAATAAACAGTAAATAAATGATAAAAGTAATTAATTTTTCAATTAGTCAAAGTAATCTGCAAAAGGGTATATCTAAACCTATCACTTAGTGATACGAAACAATACTCTCAAAAATAAGCAAGTAGGAACAAACAATTGATTTGTCAGGTATGCAAATGTTAAGTTTTTTTCTGTTTTAAGGTTAAAATCATTTTTCTTTGTTCATGACTGATTACTTTCACTTTTCATTGCTGTTCATCAACAGGTAAAAATGAAAGCAAAACTTCTACAGGTTATAGAAACTTTGTAAATGTTTTAAATTTATTACTGATTTCTGTATATTTCTAGATAAATAAGATTTTTTTTTTCTTTTTTAAGGAAGGAGGACTATTAGCCTCAATATACGGATAAAACGTTGTCACCAGTTTTACGATGGTTGGACATTTATTAAAATCGAAAATTTATCGAAAATATAATTGACTAATTTGAAAGCGATGTCATAATTTGGGGGAAAAAAAATCTAATAGTCCTCCGTACTAAACTAAATTCTGCTTTCGCCAGAATTTCATGAAAATCTTTTTTTTTTTTTTTTTTTTTTTTTTTTTTAAGAAAAAGAAAAGAAAAGAAAATTAATAATAATCAGTATCGAAACGGACAGTATCGAAAAAGTTGAAGAAGACCTTTTTTAGACAAAAATACATAATTTATTTTAATTTTTAATTGTTGCCAAAAAAGTTTACGAGTTGATTTTAATTTTTTTTTTTTTTTTTTTTTTTAATGAAAAGAAATTCATGCGTAAATATTAAAATTGAAATAAAACTTTGAAAATTCAAATTAAACTTGCAGGGTAAAATTTACGTCATTATAGCTCTTTTTTTTTTATTATTTATTATTATTATTTTTTTTTAATTACAGTTTCTGGCCCTCACGTTAAGTCTATAAAAGTGGGTGGTTCTCCCTTTTATTAATTAACTAGCTGACCCGTCCGGCTTCGCACTGATGAACAAATTTTAGTTAAAGATGGATTGATATGTAAAAAATCAAGAAATATATCAGTTTATATGTTATAGTCAGGCAATATTATTAACTGGAAAGTCAAAATATAATTTTACAATTATTTTTTTTATTTAGTTGTTAAATGTTGGCAATTTTTATTTAATGCTATTTATTTATTTATTTATTTATTTCACAAAAAGAAACATTTCTTTACTCATGAATAAAAAATATTGAAAAATAAACCTATGACATGAAAATGTTTTTGATAAAATTGACGTCATAATAGCTTTAATTATTATTTTTTTTTTTTCATTTCGCAAATATATTTAATTTTTTCCATAATTGATTATTATTTTAATAATGTATATTAAAGGAGAAATCAATAATATGAAACAATATTCGTACAATATATACTATTACAGAATCTGGTGTGAAACAACCACACGACTTCCATTACCCACTATTACACGTAATATATACAATTTTTTGGAGATATTACTTGCATTTTTTGAGATTTTCGAGTAAGAGAAACTTGATACACGTATAAAGACACATACAACAGAGTTTGCATAGCGAGTTAAAAAATAAGGGGGAAAAAAATATATAGTTTTTTTTTTAAACACGAATTTCCGAGATCTAAAACTGAACTACCTAATCAGGATGACCGTTAATATTCCTGTAATAAGCACGTAATACTTGAGAAAGGTTATCTAAATTGGATTAAAGAAAAAAATTTCAAGAATACGTTAGAGCCGTTTTTGAGATACCAACTTTTACCAAAACTTAACATACTCAATTATTGACCTAAAAACAATAATTACATACAAAAGGATATTTAATAGGAAGTTAACATGGCGAGTTTGAAAAAAATCCGTACAGGCGTTTTTAAAGAAACGCACTTGCGAAGTCTGAAATTGAGCTGTTTATAGAGGACGCCTATCAATTTTCCTGAACTAAGCAACTTTTCAATCGAAAGGGCATCTAATATATTATTTATATAGCAACATTGAAGAAAATCATTAGAGGTGTTTTTGAATATGGGCTTAGGGTCCCATTTCTGGTTTTCGATGACCCAATTCCGGTTTTTTAATTTTCACGAAAATTTGGAAAATTTATCTGTACACCAGACCTGAATCACTTGTGAAGTTTAGTAGTTCTATTTTTATTAGTTTTGGAGATATGACAGCCAGAAGATTACACACACACGTGCACATATACACACACACTGACCAATTGCCAAAACCTATACAATACTTCCACTACCTACGGTAGTAGGGTAATTGAAGTAAACACATATACATCTCGTATTTACTACGATAATATACAGATTTTCGTATTACGTTTTCGATCGCCAAATACAAAAATCGCCAATGACGATAGATATCAAATATATGCTTTGTTTTCAATTAAAATATTGAAAATTTTAATTAAAAATTTATATTACCAAAATTTATTATAGCTTCTAGCACTTAGAGAGAGACAGTGTAACTTTTGATTATTGAAAGAAAAAAAAAAAAGCAATCGGCTTTTTAGTTCTAGCGATCGTTCTCTACATATGCATATAAACCTTTCTTTTTTTTATATTAGTATAGCTATAGAGCATAGGTATATTAAATAGGTTTCCAGTCAACATAATGTAACTCAAATAATTAAATGCTATTTACATTTCAGTAATGGCTGTATGCGCTATGTATATTGAGCTACTTGCCATAACTGTTAGTTGCTAAAAATAGTCGCCAAATAAATTTAAACATCTCAATACGCAAGCGAAGTATGACATCACTGACCGCCCGTGGATGCAAGAAAAAGATTTTCCATGTTAATCGCTCATTGGATTTTTTTTTTCTTTTTTTTTAATTAAAATTCCAGAAGAATTATTTCCCGATTTTAATCCTCATATTTGGGTATAGATATGTATTAGTTATTGTATGCATGCGTTAGATTGAGTTATTTTGCTGTCAAATTGACAAAATTTTAATTTTAAATTTCAAAACTGTCACCCTTGGCGTTTTTTGTATTTGGCGATCAAAAACGTAATACGAAAATATACATGCCAAATGTATATTTTCGTAATATGTATTGTACGAAATATTGTTTCATATTATTCGTTACACTCTTAACGTAAGTTTTTAAAATAACCATGATTTTTGAAAGGAATTAAATTATATTCGCCAGATAATTTGGCGATATTTTTTTTTTTCTGCCAAGGACGACGGATATCAAATCTATTCCGCTGCAACATATTAGTATATTATATCAGATACTTTATTTAGACATTTGAAAACAAATTTGACTTCAAATTATGATAGAATATTTATCCTTTCCCTTTTAATTAGTTTATTAGTTGGATGTTTATTGTGTAAATATCATCCTTTGAAATGAAATGTTTATGTTTTCAATCGAATATGGAAATTTGCCATTTTTTTTTCTAGAGTTTTGAAATTTAAAATTCCAATTTTATCAATTTTACAACAAAAACAATTTAATCTAACGGATGCACATGATAACTAATACATATCTATATCCAAATATGGGGATTAAAATGGGGAAATAATTTTCCTCGATCTTTATTATTTTTTTACAAAAAATCCAGTTCACTTTTTATATTATTGTTCGCGTGAAAATATATTTTATTATATGTCTAAAAATAAATTAATTCGTAAATCTTTTTGGCAACAATTATAAATTAAAATAAATAATATTATAAAATAGAATTTCTTATTTTATTTTATTTTATTTATTTATTTATTTTTAAATTCCAATTTCGTTTACACACATCAGTTTAAACCCAAACCACGGAGTAATAAAGACTCCGTGGTTTAAACATTGATGCTTAGATCATTATATTATATCATATCATATCAAATTAAATTATTAGAAAAATAAACACTTTTAATTCTATAATGACGTCAGATTTAACGTGTAAGCATAGAATAATTTAACAATTAAAAAAGCTTTATATGAATTTCAATTTAATGCACGTGCAAATATATTTCTTTTCTTTTCACGTCAAGATATTTTAAAAACGAAATGAATATGTAAATGTTTCTTTTATGTTGGCAGCAGCTAATTTTTTTAATATTTCATTATTTCCATTTCTATTACGGCTTCTATGGGGATTTTAATTAAAATGCTCAGATTTTAAACTAAAATTTATTTTATCAAAATTAAATATAGCCTATAACAATATGGCATACTGTAGCTTTCGGTCAGTGAAAGAAGTTTTTAAATCGGTTCAGTAGTTTCAGAGATTCCCTCCACAAACAAACAATTTTTTGCGCTTTATATAATGATATAGATAAGCAGACTTTTTATTTATTTATTTATTTTTTTTTTTTTAGTCTCTTTACAAAATATCTTTTTGGAGAATTTTATTTCATTTTCTATAAGTTTGTAAAAATGCTGTCCATTTAGAATACGAAAAGTCTTCAAATTTTAAGTGAACTGACAAACGTAACGTAAAATTGAATTATTATAAAAAAATAAATATATTAAACATTTGTGAATAGTATAGACACTAATCATCCCAATTGTATAAAGTTGGAACCAAATTGAAGAAATTGTGTGCAGGATAGTGTAAGAAAAAGTTTCGGATGTAAGTGATAATTTATTGAAATTTTAAAATTAATATCTTTCATGTGGAATTCTCATAAATGGTCAGATTTGAATGTGATTTTTTGACATTAAATAATGTAATAAACGCGTTTCCAGTGGTTTTTTTTTTTTTTTTATTTACAAATTTAGGTTAAGACAGGATATCTTGTAAAATGGTAATAGATAAGATTAAATGCGCCGCCAGGAATCTCTTAAAGTGAGGTCAAAAATCAATAGAAATAGTTTAATGAAAATAAAAATACATTTTTTTTAAAAGCATATTAAACTGGCCAGAATTTATAAAGATATTTTCTGCATTTTTTGTTTTTTCTTGGCTATTTTTGCATTACACTTGTGGTAATTTTAGCCACTCAAATGACTAGCCACTTTAATTGTTTTGACCAAAAATACCATTGTTGGATGTCGATGAAATTTGTAATGTTTCTTTATGAAAATTGTATTATTTGTTACATAATTGGGAAAAAAATGCATTGATATATAAAGAATGGAGATTTTATAGACGGGCTTAAATTAGGACTTTAAATAAAAAAGTATTTTGATGAAAAGTTAAAAACTTAAAATTTGACTGTTCATAATACCACCTGTCAGCAAAAGGATTTTTGTTTCCTTAAACAGAAAAATTAGTACTCTAATTACAATATTAAGGTACATAATAATAACTTTTTTACAGATAAAAGTTCAACTTGTGATTAACAAAGTAAGTGACAAAAGGCATACAAGAAAATTAAATATAACTGATGCAATAAATTAATCTCCTTAGCGGTGTCTCAAGTGAAACCTAAATCATAAAACATTGTTTAATGAAACGTTGGATTTCTTCACATAATAACAATAATAAAACTAAATTACTTGGCAAAATGTATTTATTGATTGATCAACTCCAAATGGTATACAGCTGTCGGGTACATAACCATCAGCAATAGAAATGCGTAAAAGTGGAATAATAATTATTAAATAATCAATGCTGACTATTTGATTTTCTTCCTGTATTAATAATTACACAGGCCTACAAAATTGAAGTTGACAAAATTTGATTTGATGATTTTAGCTGAACTTTATGTTTTTTGATGTGCTGAAACCGAAAATGCAGCCCATTTTTCTCTATCACGTACAGATGTTTGCTAATACAGGGTGCTTACCGACACAATTTCTTACATATACCATCATAACAATAGCTTGGTTGGTTAGTTAGTATGGTTTTACGTCGCACTAGTGCTGCGCTATTACAACAGTAGGTATCCATGATTAATTAATCATGAAAACATACTATAAAACTTACCATATAATTATATTGGTGGAAGAGTAATGGAAGAAATTACATTGGTAGGCACCCTGTATTCACAAAAATCTATACGCGATAGAGAAGAACTGACTTCATTTTCGGTTTTAGCACACCAAAAAACATAAAGATCAGTCAAAATTATAAAATCAAAATTTTACATGTGTTATTTGACCTACATTAAGTTATACGCTGAAAGTAGTGGCTCCTTGAACGCACAATGAAAAACAAATAGCTCATTTAACGCATAAGTACAAAATTGTTAACAAAATATATTCTTTTAGAATTGTTATCAATGTTTAGACTTTATCGAAATGCGTGAAGGTAATACTTATCCTTCATATTTCTAACACTCGTAGTTTTTTATGTGCGTAACCAGAAGGAAATAATATCCACTCATCTCATGTATGAAATCTCTCGAAAGTGCCTGAGCATGACTAGCCTCTTAATTTGTAATTATGTTTTAACTGTTTTACATATTAAACATTTCGTGAGATTGTTGCGTTGACGAAAATTACAGATATTACTCAACGAACATTCAATCTGATAGACTGAACAACGCCTAAACATGTTCGGATTTTTTAATTATGTTTATCAGTTTTCTGTAAATAAATATATATATATATATATATATATATATATATATATATATATATATATATATATATATATACTGTGTTTTGAAATAAGTACTAATAAAATAATTAATTGAAATAAATTTAAAGTAATTAATTGAAATTTAATTAGATGTTCGACACGATATTTGAAGATTAATTGGATTTAGTCATGAATGATAAAGCAATGTTGTCACGATTTTAATAATTAATGGAAGCGTTTGGTATTGTTTGAGTTTTTATATCGTTTCAGAAAAGTTATGAGAAGAATTTAAACATCCATTGAAAACGAAATCCTTGTGGGGTTAGTTTCAAATCATTCATCATAATATTTGTAATTCTGGATCAAAGTAATTCGTATAAAGTAATATTTTTTTCAATTGATGATATGTATAGAAATAATACGCAGTTTCTAAAAATAAATAAATAAATAAATAAAAACTGAATATATTATTATCAGTTGTTATAATTAGAATTGTATAGTTATTTTAGAATTGTATGATTTCCAACATTTATTATTATTATTTTATATAGGAAGTGAAGGATAAATTTCATTAAATGACTGGAATTTATTTAAAATAAATAAATAAATAACCTCCAAAATACTTGGATATTTAATGTTTTATCAAAAGTCAAGAATTAAGGTATTTTAAAAAATAAATAAATAAACAGTATATTACATTGTAAACATTGCGTTTATTTTTACAGCAGATGTGCTGGTAAAAATGCACTTAGAAAAAAAATATACCGCTTTCATCTAGAACGAATAGGTGGTGCTTTTCTAAATCCCTAAACTAGAAATATAGATTTCAGAGCTATGAGTATAAGGCACTCCAATACACAGAGAAAAAATTCTATAACTGACATCTAGAAACTAAATTGTGGCTCTAGAAAAAATAGTTCCATGTCATCCTTATAAATTTTTTATAAAAAAATTTCTAGTCCCCTTCGAAAGCGAATTCTAGAGACCTCTATTAGAATTCTTTAGCGTTTGCCTATACTATCGAGGACAAACCTATTTGAAAATATCTTCAAATAAATGAGAATACAAGAGGCTGGTTTCAGCAGCTATAATCTTGGTTTATGATCCAATTCTAGAAGATTAAGCGAGAATTTCTCGTAATATAAAAGATTCAGAATATTGTTTCACCATCTAGAAATGTGTAGACTAGAAATTCTCGAACATTTCATCTATTCAGTTTATTGGCGTGCCTTATGCGCATAGCTGGAAATCTATATTTCTAGTTTAGGGATTTAGAAAATGACCATTTATTCATTCTAGATGAAGGCGGTATATTTTTTTTTCTCAGTGTGGGCAGGCGCACATTCTGCTGTAAACAAAATAATATACTTGTACAATAGAATCCAGTTGAAGATTATTCCATTGTTTTATCGTAATGTATTAGCATTGTTGCTAGTTAGTTGCATTAATGTGGATTATTACCTGTGAAGAGAGACTCTATTTACAAAGTTTTATGCTGCAAATTTTCTCAGTTTACAGCAGAATGTGATTTGAAAAAGTGAACGCCAACACATTCTGTTGTAAAGATAAGTTTAATTTTTTACCGTGTGTCTAATTCATTGCAAATATTTAAGATTTAAATAATATTAAAAGTAGTTCTGAAAATAAATTATTATAAAAATTAATAAAATTTACAAAGAAAAAATTTGCTAATTCAGGCATCTTTTAAATATTTTAATAACTATGTTATTTTAATGTAATTTGTGTAATTTTGAAAAGCGGAATTTACATGAAGCATATTGTAAAAAAAAAAAAAAAAAATACAGTAAAAATTTTGCACTAAACAATAAGAGAGTTAAAAATTAATTCATGCGACGTAATACTTTTCTTTAATTTTATTAAAGCATTTAAATATTATATGCTGAAGGTATTTCCGATTTAGTAACTTATACATACACTGCTAACAAAAAGCATTGCAAAGCATTTAAATATTATATGCTGAAGGTGTTTCCGATTTAGTATCTTATACATACACTGCTAACAAAAAACACTGCAAGATTAAAAATTGAATCTTTGAATAAGTAAATACCCCCAAAATAATATTTTCTTTAGGTAAAATGCCTTGCTCTGAAGAAAACATTTATATTAATATAGTGTACAGTCGGTAACAAAAGTGTCCGAACACTAGCAAAAATTCCTATGTAAAAAATGTACGATTCATACGGTTTTGTTCAATAAATCCTTATCGAATCATGTTCTTACACTGACTAAGAACAAGATTCGACAAGGATTTTTTTAACAAAACCGTATGAAGTGTACTTTTTTCTCATAGGAATTTTTGCTAGTGTTCGGACACTTTTGTTACCGACTGTACCAGTTTCAAGTTATTGCATCATGTTTTGTGACGCAATCATTACCAAATGATTGCATCACTCTTGATGCTTATTAATGTATTGCATCACCCCTGCTGATGCATAATACTGTATTGCATCACCCAACTACTACGGGATGGCTATTTTTTAGATTCAGTTTGTTAATTGCGGAACCGAAATACGTAACTCTGAACATTTCTCTAAAATATGTATGAAGTGAGTTTTGTAAAATACAAAAGCTGTTATTTTCTAGCAATAAGTTACCTGTCCTCCCTCAACAGCAAGCACTGTACTTTTTTACGCCTCATACAAAGTAAGTGTTGATAAGAAAAGAATCTGAAAAGCCTGAATCTTCAAAGAATTTTGCTATTTTGCTTAAGTTTATACCGAAGTAATAAGTTTAGTAACTCTGTCAAACTTGAAGATAAAGAATGAGATCGATTTAATCTAGAACAGTTCTCTGGAGGTCTGGAAAGCTATGTTCAAGGCATATGTGCCTTAGAAAAAACTTATTTTAGCCAAAACAAAGCAGAAAAAACGAATGGAATGGGCAAGGTTTACAAAAATTAAAGTATTTTGGTCTTGAGAAAGGTATTGTTTAACATCGTTAATAATAAGAGGGGTCGATCGAGGTTTTAAATTTTGGGTCCTCTTTTTGTGAAAAATAAAATATTTTTGTGAAATTTTTATTTATTTTTGTGAATATATATATATATATATATATATATATATATATATATTGTGTGTGTATAAAACCTTTCATTTTAACAGTCATTCTAAATAAGTGTTTAATTTCAAATTAACAGTTTCTTTGAGCTAATTAATTAAAAATAATGCTGAAAACATGGAAACATTTTATAAAAGAATCACTTTTGTAAAAAAAAAAAATCTTGCGAAGGTGCTCATTTTATAAATTTGAATTTTGTAAAGGGTCTCTTCTTATGGATATAAATTTTGTGAAGGGTCCCCTTCTATGGATTTGAATTTTGTGAAGGTCCCATTTTATGATGTGGAATTTTGTAAAGGGGCAGAAAAGGGGACCCAATTTTCGCCTTGATCGACCGTTGAATAATAATAATAATAGCGGAAGAAGAAAAGAGAAAAACTTACGCAATTTTACAGCAATTTAACTTAATATATTTTCCGCACTTTATAGCTACTAAACCAAATATTACAAAATTCATTTTTAGTCACTATAGCTTGCTTTTTTTTTTTTTTTTTTAATTGAAAATGGTATAAATAGTATATAAGTTATATATATTTAACGTACACAAACATCAAACCGTCTCTATTATATATATTAAAAACAAAAACTATTTTATTTACGAGACAAAATTTTTTAGTTAAAATACATTTAAAAACAATTTAAATTTAGACGTTTTGAAACCCGTCCGGGTTTCCTCATCGGTATCAGTACAACATAATTTGCAAGCATTACATGAATACACAAGGAATTTATAGAAATACAGAAGTTATATATAAGTTTTGTACTAAAAAATTTTTAAATATATAAGTTTGTTTGAAATATATAAGTTGTTTGAATATATAAGTTTTGTATAGGAACTCGGAAAAAAGAAAAAAAAAAGACATCTTACAATTTACTTGAAAGGTATTCCTTTTTGAGTATTTTTTAACATTATTACACTACACGCTACATAATTAATTTATATTATTCAAATGCAAAAAAGCACATGTCTTATGATTATTATTAAGAACGTACAATACATATTCTTGCCGACTGTCAAAGCTACGTGTTATTCTATGGGGAAATTTGTTTATAGAACTACTCATTACTTATGTTTGTTTTTTATTTATTTATTTTCTTTTATCTGTTTTCACATTCTGGAAATTTTCAATCTTTAAATTTGTTCTTGTTTTTCAAAAATTGATTTATTTAACTCATAATTTTGAAGATGTAAAGTGAGAAAAATAAGTTACGTGCATTTTCCGCATATTTTAGCTTAAAAAAATAAATAAATAAATAAATAAATAAATAAAAATAAAAATCAGAATTTAAAAAATCAGTTTTTGGAATGTAAATACTAATTTAACGGTTGCGAATTTTCCGATTGGGAAAACTACAAAAGAAAAAAAAAATACATTATGTAATAAGTATAAACAATCTACATTCTATAAACAATCTACCTCATTGAATAATATGGACTTTGGATGTCAGAGAGGATAAGTATAGTATACTCTTGATAAAAATTCAAGACAAAAATATTCAGGTACATTATGGAATACAAATGAAAGTTAGTACGGGGTGCATTTTCAATTGTGTTATATGTTTCCAACATTTTTCAGAAAAGATGAAAACTGTTTTTAGCTTCGGCTCATCTATGTGGACTCTCATGGTCATATATATTTTTAGAATGACTTGAAATTGATACATGTTATTCAGATTTTCTGCAGAATTTCTGTTGAGATTTCTTTTGAAAATTATAATTACAGCACAACTGGTTTGTTTCCAGTAACAAAATATATTTTAAGGAGACAAGTGGCGTTGAAGTTAAAACATCTTTGTATTACATTCTACTATTTCTTAAATCATGTACTGTCATGAAATCTGCCTATTTTTTTCTTTTTTAATCTGCAGAGCATATTTTAGCTTTGTTTGCATAGTGCAAACGCAAATTTCAATTCACAATTGCAAAAACTGGCCCCGGAAATTATTTATAAATTTTTCTTTTATAACTTAGAGGAATAACCTTATTTATTTTTTTCTCTTGAATTCTGGCAGCTATTGGTTTTAAATGAGAAAATTTGTTTGCCTCTTAAAGGGCTAAAGGATAAAAAGTAATTATAAGAGATGGGAAGGCTTCTTTTATGAGGAAAAATAATACAAAATATTATCTGATTTCAAAATGCACCATGTGAATTCTAAATTAATAATAATCTTCATTTTTTTTTTTCCCACTATGTGCGTTTTTTGTATGTAAATGAACACGTATGAGTTTTTAACGCTTTATAACTCAATTACAGAATCAGTTAGGATAAACAAATTTTTGAAGTATTCGTGATTTTTTTTGTCTTACGATTACACGTTAGAGTTGTGTGACAAATACAATGGCTAACATTCAAACAAATTTGTATAAAGATTGAATAAAACCGTATTCGTATTCTTTATAAGTCACTGGTTATTCCCAGTATTTAGAACTCAATAAAAATAAATTTAAACTTTAAATATCTGCAAATGTTTTAAATAATGTTTCAGGAACAGTAGAATGATATTATTTTAAGAATTTATAAGCATCATACGTTTTATAATATCTATTGGATAACTTTAATTTCATCGATTTTGAAAATTTCGGTCGTTCCTTGATCCTTAAAACGTCATTATGAAAACAGAACACATTAAACAAGGTGTCGATAGTGAGGAAAAGCATTGAAAAATCAGTGAGCTTTATCAATCTGGAAAAATCAGGGAATTTCTTAAAAGTACCTACCTATAAATAATGGAACTTTTTATTATTTTTGCAATGCAAACATCACTAAAAGATTGTCAAACAGGCGATATCTTAAGCAAAATAGTATAGGACTGACGGTTTGTTAGTTGAATTTCACCAAGTTAACATAAAGAAAAAGGAAAAAAAAAACTTCCTTTCTTTCTTTCATTTTCTCAATTAAATATTTTTAATGCAAAATGAGGAAAAGTTTTATGTTCTGATGTTACATGATATGTTGTGCAATTAGAATGATTAAAATTTTTTTATTTTGTCAATTTTTTCCAAATTTTGAACTTTTCTTTTACATTCTATTTTTATTTTTTGTGTATGTAAATAAAGTCAAGTAAGAAAAAAATAAAGGGGGTGAGATATGTTTGATCATCACTGTAGTTTTTTCAACTGTAGTGGTTTCGTGAGCATATTACTATAGGGTGCGGTATACAGAAAATTATGGAATTATGCAATAGGTAACGGAATTCTTGAAAAAATGTCAAAATGAGTCAAAGAAAAATCAGGGAAAATTTTTTTCTGAATTTTTGTAGACACACTATTAAAGGTTTTAAACTATATAATGGATAGTTTTATGATCTATGCGAGTAATGCGATTTTTCTTTCTTGTTTTTGGAACAGAAATCAATTTGCTGTTTAAATCCAAGATTATTATTGATACATTCTTTTTCTTCAAAGTGACTGAATACATTGCAATTTTGATAAAATGATCTGGAATAATCTCTCCATATTAAAAATTTATGATAAGTGAGCTGAATTTTATATTAATGTATACTTTTCTTTCCATCGGTTAATAAAAAGATATTAAACTGATGTACAAAGAGTGAAATTTGTTTATTTTTCTAATAAATTTGACATATTTGAACAGTTTTTCGCAATATTACAAATGATATTTATTAATATTGCAGAGACATCCTGATTCGTCAGCAAGGAATTTTCGATATTTATTAATATCACTGCGTTCTTTTATGTAAACAAAGAAATTGCTCTCAAGTTTGAAACAAGTTCTGATGTATTTTGACTACGAGAAATTTAAGGAAAAGAAGTTATGAGGTGAGTAATATTACAACAAATAAATGCCGAGCTTTACAAACATGTAGGATTTGGAATATCATTACTGGAAAATTTTCTCTTTAAACAGAATGTAGCAGTGTAATGTCAGTTTAAAAGTTTAATAAGTATGAGGCAGAATGATTCATATTTCCAATTTATTTTACATTTTATAAATAAAGCTTATAAAACAATGTTTTAGTTCTATGTTTATAATTTTGAAGTTACGAATGAATAGATTAAAACAAGGAAGTAAAATGATGCATAGTGCATAAGTTATAAAGCACTCTCGAACATTACGGCATGCAATTATACGTTTAGTCACGTCAGAGTCAAGTTTTGAGTGAATGTTACATACAATACTGTATGTGAATTTTGTTATGTTCTTTATAGTATGAAGCAATTAAAATATGCCTGAAAGAAATATCCGTCACATCATTTTTCCCGTTAATTTTATTTTTTATTCCATTTTTCGATTAAATTTTATAAAAAAAAAAAAAACAATTATGAATTTTGTTTGAGAATGATGTTAGTTCTAAAATTATTTACTGATATATTTTTATTACTCTGATGATCTCCATTGTTTAAAACTTAAAAATTAGATATTTTTATACTAATTCGTGAGGGTAGTAAAAGAAAAGTGAATAAGGAAAGAAAAACTCAATTAACACTTAAAAACTAGAAGCAAAAATCTTTCTCTAATTATAATGGATTAACAGTACCATATTTTATTTGGTTTTCTTTCTAAAAGAATTCTTTTTTTTTTTTTTTTTTTTTTCGTTTCTACAAAACTATAATTTTAAGAAAAGTAGATATTAATAGGTAATAATAGTTTACAAATTAATTCCGACGTCCAAGTTTATAAAATTCAAGTGATGGTTTGATAATGGAGATGTCATCTAAGTTGTATGTTCATAACATTTTTTTTTTTTTTTAATTATGCTTTAAAAAAAAGAATACGAGAAAAAAAAAATAGTTTGTAGCTTAATTTTTTAAACAAGTGTGAGCCTAATTTTATTAAAGACATCTGTTCTCTGTTCTGGTAATTGAAATATTGAAACAATTTTTTTTAACTTACTTATTTGTTTATTTATTTTATTAAATCAAAAAATGAACATATATATATATATATATATATATATATAAATCTTTAAAATATTAAAAAAAAAAATGTTAATAATATATACATATGTATATGTATAATCTGTAAAATTAAGTAAAATTCAACTGAACAATAAAAATTTTATAATTAAGTTGCATATGGGTCATTTTCTCTAAAACAGCTCATTTCTGATGATGGTCAATGGACACAGAGAAGAAATCTCTAATGCTGTGATATCTTTACAAATATTTGTTTGCATAAAAACGCATGTAGTTACACAAGGAAGCCTGCGTTTTTTTTTTTTTTTTTTTTTTTTTTAATGTAGCGCCATTTACTAACTATAAAGTTGTAGACAATTCTTTACTAAAAACAAAAAAGAAATAAATATCTTATTTTTTATTGATTTATTTGCAACTTGCATTAAAGACGGACAAAATTTTTCAATTTATAAGAATTTCGTAACTATTTACTAATTTATGGTTCCCTTCTTTTATTATTATTATTTTATTTCCGAATAAATTATAGCTTTCTTTTTATTTTGACCAATGTCGCCAGAAGTGGGGGATAATTCAAAAATTTTTGTCAGTTAACGAAGTATTGTTGAAACAAACAAACAGACAAACAAAAAAGAAACTTTGGGCATTGATAGTTAATTTTCTGAATAAATGAAAGACACAAATAACTGACATTTTTGTTGTCTGCCACATGAAGGATTAGATTATGTTTTCCATGAAAGTACTTTGTTATAAATAAAGTAAACTGTCGAAAATTCTTTCAACAGTTTTCGGAAGCCGAGGATTAAGTTTGAGTAATCCCGTTCTTAAGTTATTTTTAATATAAAAATGGCGATTTCCATCTTTTTCAACAACAGATGTTTATGATTTAGGATTTCTTGCTTCAGAATTCGTTCTTTTACTCATTTTATTTTCTCTCTTTCACTTTAATCACTTAACAGCTTAAAATAAGAGAAAATAAAGCACTTTTAATACTTGATATCCCCTGTTATTTCATTTACTCAACTTTAAAACAATAAAAAAACTGTATAAATAATAATAATAATAATAATAATAATAACATGCGTTAAAAGCTTGATCACAGAGTTTCAATACGATCAAAGTTTATTTAAATTAAACAGTAATCTTACTTTCAATTTAAAATGTTTTACCAAACTGCATGACAAAAATAAATAAATAAATAAATAAACATATTATTTATTTATTTATTGCACTATTCAAATCTGTTATTTATTTATTTTATTTTATTTTATTTTTACTTTTTTGCCTATACAATGTTTTTTTTTTTTTTTTTTTACAGAAATCTAGGTTTATTTCTACATTTGCCATCTGACCTATTTTTATAGTCATTTTATGTTTTCTAGTAATTTCGTGGACGTATGCGCCAAAATATTTGTAGAAAACATTTTCTGAAAAATCTACCCAAAGTATATGTACACATTTTCAAGTGACTATGTTTATATACCTACGTACTTTTATACATGCAAGCGATTAAATTGGCGATGAATACCTTATACACGTGTATAATACATATATTTAATTTTGTTCGTAATTATGGTAAATTAATAGTGATAAGTTGTTTTTAATGTACTAAAGTTATAATTATCTTATTTTTTACTCAATTTCCATAAATTATATTTCTTGACCAAATTCTAATATTAACACTAGAACGATAAACTCCTGTCATTCTAGAGTTAATTGAAGAAAACTTCTTGATAAATTGAACGTTAGATGTTAGAAGATTGAAAACTTATTACAACTTTCAAATATAAGTATGGCTAAAGTAGCAATACCATATAAATGTGTATAATACATAGTTAAATTTAATTTTTATAGAGAACATAGTAAATTATATATAATTATTGTTTTTATGTACTAGGATTATAGTTATCTTATGTTTTACTCTGTTTCTGTTAAATTATTTGTCTCGAGCAAATTCTAATATTAACACTAAAACGATGGCTTCTGTCATTCTAGCGCTAATTAAAAAAATTCTTGATAAATTGAGTGTTAGATGTTAGAGGATAGGAAACTACTTACAACTTTCAAATATAAAGACGGTTAAAGTAGAAATACTATATAAATGTGTATAATACATAGTTAAATTTAATTTTTATAATGAACATAGTAAAATATATGTAATTATTGCCTTTTATGTACTAGGATTATAGTTATATTATGTTTTACTATATTTCTGTTAAATTATATGTCTCGATTCTAATATTTTGATATTATTCTCGGTTCTAATATTAATTCTAATATGAACGCTAGAAAGACCGTTCCTGTTGTTCTAGTGTTAAATAAAAAAGCTTCTTCTTATATTAAAAGTTAGATGGTGAAGGATTAAAAATTATAACATTAAACTGTAATGTGTATACAAATATATATATATATATATATATATATATATATATAAAACTACTTGTAAATTTAACATTATTAAAAATAGAATTTCTTTAAGTTGATTGTTGGGTTCAACATCGCATTAATGCCGGGTTACAGTCGACAGCAAAATTATTCGAGAGCTAGTAATAATTCCTATGTAAAAAAAGTACACTTAATACAGCTTTGTTAAATAAATCCTTGTCGAGTCATGTTCTTAGTCAGTCTACGAACATGATTCGACAAGAATTTATTTAACAAAAAGTATTAAGAGTGCTTTTTTTTTTTTTTTTTTTTTTTTTTTGTATAGGAGGAGTTATATCTAGCACTCGAATAATTTTGCTGCCAATAGTAAGTATATATGTATATAGGTACATATATATATATATATATATATATATATATATATATATAGAAATACATTAATATAATCAGTGCAAAAATGTTTTTATGAAATTTAAAGATGACTCAACTTCAGTATCAAAACAATTCCTCGGATCACAAGCTGAGACTACCCATATGAAATCAAAGAATAATTAAAGAAAAATCGAAATAAATATTGGAAATTGGAATGAGAAAAAAAAGCATTATTTGCATTCTAACGTTGTCAAGGGCCTGGTAGAATGCAAATATGCTAAAATATGGATGTTTTTCTGTAACAAAGAAAGCAAAAGCTTAGAATTTCTTTGTTCGCAGGACCGAAACACCCATAGAGAAACCATTAAAGAAGAAGATAAAAATAAAACTATAACCTAATATGACAAACCAAAACCATAAAATTAAGATTAAAATAAAAATACAAAAATTCATATATATCAGTGAATTTTAATTAAATGGTAATTGTGACAATAACTTTATACGTAATACATCTAACTTTTAATTTCATTGTTGGTATTTTCATCTTTCTCTCATTTGCCGAGTATTGTAAAGGAATTAAATTATTTATATATATATATATATATATATATGTTGGAAGTCAGTTAAAAAAGTTAATGAATTTTTAAAGAAAATACTGGAAATCTTCACTATAGTAATTATTTTCTTTAGATTTATAGTGTAATCAGTGACATTTTACAATTTCAAATAACTTTTAAAAGATGGAGTAAAAGTACTAAGGAGATAAATGTTTACAGTGTTGTCAAATTTAGTGATTTTTTATTCAATATCTACCAGAAAATATTAATTATAACCAACGAGATAAATAAAGTAGAGTGCTGATTCAATGGGAAAAGGATTAGCTTACCGTGGTTCAACATAAACCACGTGATATGAACCAACAGATTTCTATATTTGACCCTTTATCGCTATTTTGCCATTTAAAAATTTTTAATTCGGAAAATTATCATTATTATTAGGTAACACGGCAGTCCTATAACCGAAATAAATTGTTTTTAAAATAATTTTTCACATATTTCACATTATAATAAACAATAAAATACTTTTTTTTTTTTTTCATCATTTCTCAACATAGTTTAAAAGTCTTTATAAAGAAAAGTTAATATTTTAAAAGAGCTAAATTGAACAACAAATAATAATTTATCAACTATTTTTAAATATTTTGTCAGTTAAATTTCGACTACACGAAACAAAAAAGAAGTAAAATAAAAACTAAAATGATTTAGAACAAATAAATAAATAAATAAATAAACTACATAAGTAAACAAAAACATTGGCGGTTATGATTTTCGCCAAGTACAATCTCCAAATCGTTGCCAAAGAAATTTATTGAAAATAAGCTGTTACCAAGAGAACCAACGCATAGACGGTTCATGCCACATGGCTCATGTTGGACCATATCAGGGTTACCATTTTTCACTCTACTTTATTTACATCGTTGATTGTAACTGTGTCCTAATCACTTCGAAGATTAATCGTCTGTTACGTATATCAAATATCCCTCTTCAAAATTATTGGTGATCACTGAATAAAAAAGTTCCGAAATTTAGCAACATAGGATGTTAATGTATGTAATTAATGACAAGAAAAACCATACAATAAAAAAGCACTCAAAAGTAATAATTTATTAGGAATCCAACAACATTAATCATGTATACATTTATATCTATTTCTGGTTTGGTAGCATATGCAAAGATGTTTTTTTTATTGTATCTCATTGATGTGTTAAAAAAAAGCATACAAATTCATTATAAATAAATGAAAATTACTTATTTTTATTTTACAGTATGTCATCATGGGATTATGTAAATTATAATACAGGAATACAACACCTCACATGAGATACAGTGTGGAACATTATTTAATCCTCTTTAAGTTGGAATACATTAATTTGATCATAATTAATTATTTGCTTTCCATCTTCATACGTTTCAGTAAGGAATATTTTTCAAGCAAAGCCAAGTCAGTTTCGGGGCCCTATAAAATATATAAAATAATAAGCTAAAATTGTCTTTCTATAGTACATAATTTATAACATAAAATTGTTTAAATTTAGATTAGATTTAATATTTTGATGGAAAAAAAAATGAATTGTTAAAAGCTGTTTAAAGCTTAGATTTCTTAAATTAATGAGATACAGTAATCCCATGAGATACAGTAATCCCATCACTTGGGCATTGCATATACTACCATCCAAGGCTTGCATCTATAGTTACTTATTGTTCATGAACCAATTGTTATATAAATTATTATACAGTGAAGCACCGATAATCCGGCATCATTGGGAAATAGACAGTGCCGGATTACAGATTTTTCCGAATTATAGGTGTTCCGAAAATATATATCGAAATTATATCAGTCACAAAATCTAAAGAAATATTTTTAAAAAATGTATGCAAACTCTTATCAAAAACGGAAATAATTAAAATAACATTTGAAATAAATTAAAAATTTTAAAATAACAATTATAAAACAGTAATACAGATCGCTTATTTTTGTGCAAATAATAATAACAATAAAAATTGATATTAAAACTGGCTTAATAACAAATAAGATCAGGAATTTGACATTGCTGGATCCTTTTAAAAATAATAATCAATTTCATTTGTTTATTCTTTTTTGTTTTTCAGTTTGCGTTGACAGATTAACGTATGCAAGTTCATTAGTTGGTTATCGCTGATAAAATCACACTTTTCAAGTCCGCCTAAAAACTGTTGACCGAGATTTCGGGTGGTCGTGCTTATTTTGACTTTCGGTATCAAGAACAGGAACAACGATCTCTTTTATTAATAATTTTATGATTTGCCATAAAATTTAGTCATTATTTTTCGGAATTTTTGCCATCATCCTGATTAATCTGTAAAAAATTCACGCTAATCCGTAAATCAATGAAATTAAATGAAAATCCGTAAACTTTACTAACGATCCATAAAAGTTGGCAAACATGCTGCGAATAAGAAGTTGAGTACTACTATGATTTACGGACGAAGGTAAAAAAAAAAAAAAAACAGAAAAGTGCCGGTTTATAGTTAGTGTCGGTTTATAGGTGATTAGTGCCGGTTTGTAGGTGTTGCCAGTTTATAGAATTCCGGATTATGGATGTTTCACTGTAACTTGTATTTAAAAACTATCTTTTTTTTTTTAAATTTATAATTATTATTATATGTATAAATATAAAATCTAAGCACAACTGCTAAAAGATATAAGTAATCTAAATTGTGTTCTTACTATTAGCTCTTTAAAGTTTAATATAGAGATACATTTATCTCACAACTTAGGCATTGCATATGCTACCATCAAATTTTCACATCTATACATAATTATTGTCGAAGTAACAATTATTGTAAGAGTTATCATACCTTATATTAGAAAACTACGAAACTTTTTTTTTTTTTAATCAATTACTATATGCATAAATTATAAAAAAAGCTAAACGATAGCTGATAAAAAATGTAAGCTAAATTGTTTTACTATGGTGCACAATTTATAACATATAATTTTAAATTCAGATTAGATTAAATTTAATAATTTGATGGAAAACGGTTAAAAAAAAAAAATGCTGAAAGCTTATTTAAGTTAAAAATTTCGAATTCTTTCACTAATGAAATACAATCATCACATAAACTGAACATTGCATAATCTACCTACAACATTTGGATTTATAATTTCTTATTATTTAGAAATTTATAGATGTAGGAATTGTTAGAACTTGTATTCGAACACTAAATAGTAATGTAATATTTTTTATTGTAACTACTATTATATACATATAAAATATGACGAATTAGACACCGACTGATAAATATATATAAAATAATATTATAAGCTATATTGTTTCTCCAGTGTACATAATGTATAGTCCAAAACTATTACATTTAAATTAGATTATATTTTTAAATTTTATGAAAAACTTAAAGGGAAAAAAATTGATAACAGCTTAGAGTTTAACTCTCTTGTTTTTTTTTAACAAGATACAAGAATTCTATAGCATGGGAACTTCAACAAACTTTTTAATATATAGTTTCTTATTGTTTACAAATTATCAAATGATGTAAGAATTATCATGGCTAAAAATATAATTTGTAATAATAAATAAATAAATAAATAACCAATAGCTAAGATTTTAGCTCTTTTTTATTCATAAGATACAAGAATCCTATAGCATGAGAATTCAACAAACTTTTTAATCTGTAATTTCTCATTGTTTGCTACAATCTATAGTTTTAATCTGTATTTTCTTATAGTAATTATCAAATGATGTAAGAATTATCATGACTGGATTTACATTTTAAACAATACACTGAAAAAAAAAAAAAATCCTGTAAGATTACGGGGAAAGCCCGGCAGCAGAGATTCCAGACAAAGCCTGTAAAAAGAAACGCTTAGACCGTAAATTAAGTATATAATAACCTTAAATTACGTTACATGCGTGTAAAAAAACATTTTGACCGTAAAACCAATGCTTTTTTTACGGGCTTTATCTGGAATCTCTGCTGCCGGGCTTTCCCCGTAATCTTACGGGATTTTTTTTTTTTTTTACAGTGTACATATATACAGCAATGCTATTTATTTCGCCCTAACAGTTTTAAGTACTTCTGATGAAATTACAGCTTTTATTTTGTTTATTTTTAGGCAGGGGTGGGTCACAGTTATTTCGTGAACATCGTTCTTTTACCATCTTTAAGCTAAATTATGAAATTATGCATTTTACAATATGTAATCTTCGGTTATATCTGTTGTATTTTAGATTGTTAATAATTTTTACAATAATCTGTTTCTTGATTTCTTCGCATTGTTATGGTGAAATGATATATATATCCACACACACACACACATATATATATTTATTTAAATATACATTTCTTTAAAATATGAACAGCTAAACAGCATTTGATATTTATGATTACTTTGAAAAATTTGAAGACTTTAGATTGCAAAATTCATACATTACCTAAAATAACTCACAAATAATGTTAATCATTGTTTTTGAATATATAAATTTGTTTTAACATTACAACAAGACTGTATTTTTAAAGAAATAAATGAAAGAGTTTTATAAGAAATACGAAATAACATAAGCTATTTTTATTCTTTTTAAATAACTTTATTGTTATCATTGTTCAGAATGCAGTAGCCTTTTCTCTTCTCTTCTTTTTTCTTTTTCTTTCCCATTTTAGAATTTTCAATCACTCATAAGTAATCATTAACGGTAATAATGTGAAAAAAAGATATCTGTTGAAATTTTTGTATATTGCATTAAAATTTAAAGTTTACTTTATTTCTTTATTTAATAATAATAAAAACATGTTAAATATTTTAATAACAAATTGACATGGTAGCTTATTAGAATATCGATAAATATTTCTCCTGGATCATGTTATGGACTTTTTTATTTTCCTTGAAAATATATTTATACTAATTATTCGGAGTACATTTTTTCTAAAATTGGGAAATCCACTGTAGTTTAATGTGAAAATTTCTCTTGAGAACAAAACATTTACTCGACTCTACCAAATCAAAGGCAGATTTTAATCATTACTTATTCAGCAACATATAAGATCGTAAAGCACAACCGCATTATTGCATACTTACAAATTTAATACATAATTGTTGGTTAGTTGGGTTTTACGTCGCACTAGTGCTGCGCTGATGGGCAATTGGCGACGGTCAGGGACACACCCCTAGAGGTGGTCCGGAGACATGCCATCACGGAAGGGATGGCTCTCCCGCTTCAGTGACCCCCCACAGGTATAATTTTAAATACATAATTGTAAAAATAATATTGAAAATTGAACAGAAGTCAATAGATTTAGTGCATAAATGAGACATTCTTCTTTACTTATCTTAATAATAGAATCTGGAAATTTTCAAACATACTGACAGCATTTTGTGACAGCATTTTAGTGTTTAATATAGTTAGGTTGTACATATATACAGCAAAGGAAAAAGATTATAATTCTTCTTTCGTAATTTGAAAAAAACCTTTTAAAATGTATGTCTGTAGTTTCAATTTATAGCTTCTTTCAAATACACACTTTGATTAATACAGTATGTCAGAAAAAAAAAAAAATTACAATCTCATAGCAACCAAGTATTTTAATTTATTCAGGGATGTTCTTAGCCCCGCCCTTTTTTCACACCGTAATCTTTGTAGAAAAATTTTGTTCAATATATAATTACGATTACCGTAAAAACCGGCGTATGAGCCGCACTCGGTGCTTTATTCAGTAGCCACCACTAAAATTCAATTATAGTGTTTGTCTAATCACTTCGAAGAGCAGTCGCCTATTAAAACGAAATGTCACTCTTAAAAATTATTGGTGACTATTGATTTAAAAATTCCCTCAGTTTGACGGTACTGACTGCGGCTCATACGCCGGTTTTTACGGTAAGTATCAAGAAAATTACTCTAAAAATATTACGGTGTGGAAAAGGGGCGGGACTAACAACATTCCGGAATAAATTAAAAAACTTGGCAGCTATGCAATCCAAAAAAATATGAAGAAACTACATAACTAATTTATTCAGACATATTGACATCGATTCATTTAAAAATAATCCATATTTGATTTCTAGATATTTATCAAAATAATGATTATCTGCGAATTTAATAAAGAGTTACAGGAATCATATAAAAATTTTTAATGACTAAACAATAAAATATATATTAAGGGGAATATATATTAAGGGGACTTGGCAACTTTGACGACATCGCTTAAGTAGGTTTCATGTAAAAGCTTATATTTCCATTTAATTTTTAAAAATTAAACTATATAAGGCTTGTTCAATAAAATATAGAGTCACGCAACATTTCGAATGTTTATATATATATATATATATATATATATATATATATATATATATATTAGACGTTTGAAATCTTTAAATTGCTTTCTCTAAGTTTGAATTTTATCAGGAATTCGTGTTCTTTAAGATGCTTAAACATCTACAGATATTTAAGAAGAGACTTAATATTTTTTTTGGGTGTTTAATAGAAACTCCTTAAAAGAATTAGGGATGGATTTCGAAATTCATTAATTAATTTTTTCGGAAAAAAAAAAAAAAAATAATAATAATGTTTATAGCTATGTAAAAAATTATAATAATAATTAAAAAAAAAAAAAAATGATTTTCGTTATATTTTTATTTTTAATATACAGGGTAATATAATTAAAATTACGATTTCAAATCAAAACGCTATAATTTTAAAACTATCCATCAGAGCGATTTGATATATTACCAGAGCAATCGTGAGGCTATTCAATTTTGTTTGGGGGAGAAAAAAAAAGTTCCAAAATGTTCCTATAGATGGCGCTGTCAGCGGAAACGGAATGGACTCTAATGAGTCCATTTAGGTGTTTCCCGCATACACAGGAATGTCGTTAGCAACACAATGGAATAGCAGGAAACAATAGACTTCAAGGGTTTACTACAATTTTATTTTTTAGAAAAGAACAAGAGTACGTGTTTACAGCGGAAACAGTCATAGTGAAAAGAGAAAAAGAGGAGCTTCATGAAACAAATATTTTACGGATAATTAACGGCACATTTTAGAACTATTTTTTTTTTTTTTTTTTTTTTTTTTGTCAAACAAAATTGCATTGCCTCACAATTCCTCTGGTAAAATATTAAATCGCTCTGATGGGTAATTCTAAAATTATAGCGTTTTGAAATTTAATTATAATCACCCTGTATATATATATATATATATATATATATATATATGTATACACACACACACATATATATATGTGTGTATATTAAGGCAAAATCCATCCCTAATTCTTTTAAGTAGGTTCTATTATACATAAAAAAGAAAAAAAAAGATTCTTCTTAAATATCTATAGAAGTTTAAGCATTTTGAAGATCACGAGTTCATGAAAAAATGCAAACTGAGAAAACGTAATTTAAAGATTAAACATTTGTAAAAAAAATTATATATACAAAAATGCTATAAGAAGTGTTGCCTGACTATATATTTTATTGAACAAACCTAATATAGTTCAGTTTATATATAATAAATGGAAATATAAGCTTTTATATAAAACCTACTTCAGTAGTGCTGTCAAAGGTACATAGGTATCCCCCTAAATAATATATTTTAAAAATATACCATTAATAGAAAATGCATATTTTGCTGGTATAGCAAATAAGATAATTCTATGAGAAATAATACATATATTCTTAATTTTACAAGCATTCTGTCGGGTCAGTAACCTATAAAACTATAACCATATCTGACATTTGGATCCTGTTTCCACCATAAAAAAATATAGCATTGAAATTATTTAAATAAATTCTGAATTTTTCTTCTACCCGGATTTGTATTTTATATTCAAGTAGGTTTTTTCACTTTCTTAGTTATAGCTTATTACTATTAACAAATTCTTTTTTAGTATTTTAAACAGCATAATTTTTATTCTGTCTTGAGAGAGTACTGAAATTACTATTAGAAAGGGATCTACTCTTGGAAAAAACGAGAAGAAAAAAAAAAGGCCTTGAAAACCAATTTTATATTTAATTATAACTAAGTAATATTCGACCTCAGGATAAGTTTGAATCGTGTATTTTTAGGAATGTGAAATGCATCCTTAGTCTATCTTTAGAAATATATTGGCATATGCACAAATCGTATTTGGGAGAAATAAAAATAATAACAAAAAAGATCTCGGTGATGTTACAAAATCTGGTTCATCGAATTTACGTCTGAAAATAAACAAATCAGCAAATGTATCATTAAAAAAAAGTATGCACACATCTCTTGTAATACTCAGAAGCAATTTTTTTTTTTTTTTTTTTTTTTTTTAAGCTATGACAAAGAAAAATTAAATGGCAAGAAGTGATGGTTTATTTAACTTCAAATACTAATATGCAATGAGTCATATAACTTCTGATTTATGTACTGTAATTGAAATCAAGCTCATTTAATGAACTTCAAGTGAAATCGTTTGCAATACACACAAGAAATGGGAAAAAAAAAAAAAAAAAAAACAGGCTTTCAAAAATTCACGAAGAATACAAAATATTGAATTCTAATAATTTCTCCTTATAGGCAAAAAGAATACATTATTTAAAAAAAAATAATATTACAATATTTTTAAAAAATGTAGTTAATTAAATCAGTTTAATTAGTTTTAATACATTTATAAATGTATTAAAAATTCTTTTGAAAACATCGATACAATTTACATTAGATGCATTGTAAAAGAGATAATAATTACAAGAAAACTGTAAATTGTTTAAAAAAAAATCAGTTTTATTTGTCAGTAAAATTACTTGAAATTTCAAGAAATTTTTCATGCCGACTTATATATAACTATGTAAAAGTTAGGTTACTCATGTTTTGGCTCACTATAATTGAAATATGATTACAATGCAAAATATAATTTGGTTCTTTTGCCTTGTAATAAAAATAAAAAAAATAAAAATAAAAATGCATATATGGGAACAGGGTACAGACTTTTACTTAAAATGAGTAAATACGGATGCCGACTGTTTTAGTCAAAGAAAATGTCTGTTTGTATTGCAGAATAAATTTTCAGAGACGCATCATTCACATTGATTATATGCATCCCAAAGTCTTAAGTCAATAAATACAACGTCCCTTATTTTGATGAATCATCAGAAAAATATTAAAAATCTGTATCTCGAAATAAAATATCCACAGATTTGATAAATCAAACGTATGGAAAATGATAGAACAGATAATTTGATATCGCATTTGTCTCTTTAATAAAAGCATATGATTCAATAAGATTTGACGAAAAAGACCTTGAAAAAGGAACGTATTAAGATTCTGAGATGAACGATACTATTTGCATAGATGTATAAAGATATTTTTTTCAATACGATACCATTTTTCTATTTGCTTTGAGATGTTGAAAGAATTTACTTTATATCTGCTTTTTTTTTGTGATAAATTTTATTTTTGAGGGAATTTTATTTTTTCTTTAATGGCAAAAAGTGTTAAATTAAAGATAGATTAAGAAAGTGTTTTTTTTTATTTATTTTTTATTCATCTTATGTTGAATAAAAGCGTGTTTTGTGCGGTTGTTTTTTAAAGTTCAGGTATTAAAAAAAGCAAATATTTCAGAAATGCTACTTTTATTTTCAAAAGAGTATTGTGCAAAAATCAGTTCCAGTAAAATTGCACGAATTAACGAAAAAATACTTAATATTTTCGCAAGTATTTCATTAACATTACTTAGCATTTTTAAAAAGAAAAAGTGTAATGATAAGCATTTAAATATTCTTTATAATAAAAATGTCTAATTAAATTATGTATGTTAATTAAACAGAAAATAAATTTTAAATGCAATTTTGACATACTCACGACTGAATGAAAAATCAGTTAGTATTAATAAGTGTAAAAAAAAAAAAAAAAATCTAAAATAGGTAAAAATTTGTAAGATATTTGGGTGAAGCAATGTTCCAAATTGGAAAGTTCTGTTTATAACCCAAAATGTGTCAGAAAATATATCTATTTTGAGTTCACAAACTTGTTATGTATGGTTCACTACCTTATTTTATATTTTTGTCTATACATACGTATACATACGAAATGTTTACATTTTGTTTAGATCATCTACGCATGTTAGATTTTTTCTTTTCTTTTTTTCATAAGAGGTGAGTGATACAATATTTTCTACAACGTCTTTATTTATTATAGACAAAAATATAAAATAAGATAGTGAACCATACATAACAAGTTTGTAAACACAAAATAGATAGATTTTCTGACCCATTTTAGGTTATAAACAGAACTTTCCAATTTGGAACATTGCTTTACCCAAATATCTTACTACAGTGTAGCAAAGAAAAAATATTTATTTTAAGCTCATTCTTATTTCTTGTCATCTAATAAATATTTCGAAATTTGCAACAAATTCTTTAAATTTCATACAAGTTAAGTTTAGAGTTCAATGAAACCTGTATGTTAAGTAGCAATCTCATTTGATGAATTCAGATGTTGGTTAGTTATATTTTTGAATCTTTACCAAGAAACCGATGGGTATTATATTTAAAGTAAAATATTGTGCAATTTGTAAGTATACTAATGTCTATCGAATGATTTAAATGTAGTAAGACTATTAAGTTTCTTATGTTCCATCTGTAAAATCGTCAAGGAAAAAAATAATGTATATATATATATATATAGTATATATATATATATATTTCTTTTGCAGTAAGATATTGCGAAGTTTTCTAAACTATACCTATGTGCACTGCAATATAAACTGAAAAGATGTTCGCAAATAGAATTATTGATAAACTAGAAAGTTAGGCGCACTCATATAAATTTTATTATTGACATCGAAACATCTTTATATGACTTTCAATTATTGTAAATTTTCGTAGTTATTTCTCAAAGAATCTACGATGGATACTGAAATTGACCAATATCGGTTTATTATATGGCATCTAACGCAATTATGTTATTCATGTAGTAATCCAATTACAATTCAACTCTCAAAATCTGAAATTGCTTCAAAGAGCTTCGTCACTGGCCTTCATTTTGCAGTTTTACATCGTTGATATCATTTACATCTTCATTTGAGCTTATGTGCGTAATTACAACAGTAAACCAATAAAATCATCATCATGGAAAACTTCAAATTAAATCGCATCCATTCCCTTTGTCCATTTTGCGTTTCATGAAATTGTTCTTTGATTTTTCATCCTTATTAATAAGTGAACGTCTTCTCCCAGTTGAAACTCTTTCTGTCTCGGACACAACAAAGCAATGTGCCAACTCCAATTAAAAGAGGTTCCCTCTCTTTTATATGCATTTTCTGTTTCCATGAAAGTTAAGGTCATACATAAAACTGCAGCAGTGCACATAAATTGAGAGCAAGAGAGAAGGAGGGGGGGGGGGGGATCTCAATTTATTTTCGAATCCAGTCCCGTCGCCGGTCTTTAATTGTAAGTGCGCAACGGCTTGAGCCATGCCTTTTCTCTCTCCCGCTTAAGATAATTAGCCGAGAGATTGTTGCTAATTAAATACCTCCTGCTGCGATAGCGTCGACCGCTTGACAACTAGGGGTTGACGAAAAAGTAAAGTTTCAGTGGAAGGTTGTCTTTTAATCGAAATTTATAACTCTCTCTCTCTGATATGTTGTTCACTGAAAATATGGCGATGTGTAGACTCGTTAAGTTTTATTTTCAGTCGTTGTCAGGATGATGAATTGGGGGTTACAGATTCTCTTTTAACCAGTTCAAACTTATTGAAAGTTTAAGAAAAAATGGATAGATAAATTTTTTAAATATACTAAGTACAACTGAATTAGATTAACACGCAATGCTGGGAATCACTGCTTTCATGCTGCACTCGTGTTTATATATATATACATACATATGTATATTCATATAATGAATAGTTATTTATTTAGAATCGAAAATATTTTTTTGTGCTTTTGAAATTTATGGTGTTTGCTTAGAAAATTTCTATTCATCATCATTCAATACAAGTATTACGGAGAAAGTCGGTGAACGCCAGACACCAGAAATTATAATATTTCTAGTTGTTTTAAAGAGCTAGGATGAGCTTGCAGGAAAAAATACATCAGAGAAAAAAAAATTATTTTGACAACTATTAAAAGAAAACGGAAAAAAAAAGGAAAACTTTTTGACAGAAATTAAAGTGTTTTAAATTTGTAGTTATTTAAGTCGAATGTTGCAGATGTCTTTTAGTCGAAATTTATAAATAGGGGAGATCCGTGTAATATAGACCCCCTAAGCAAGAATGCTCATAAAACTAAAATTATTAAAATAAAAAGATTTAATTTGTTGGCTGCTCATTACAATTGTACAGTTGCATGGTTCAAGCTCAAGCTTAGTAAAGCAATCTGGGAAGTATTAACAATTGCAGGAAATAATAATTTTATTTATGTGTCGGCGGTCCATATTACAGATACGTTCGTGTAATATGTGTAATATAGACCAAGTGGTCTTTCCCGAAGTACTCTTTCCCGAACAGTTGATACACTTGGAATTGTAAAACGAACTGTCCAGCATGTTCCCTCTTGGGAATATTAGAAATGGACGAAAAAACTAACAGTTAATGGACGAAAAAAAAAAAAAAAGGAAGTCCAAAGGTTATATTCAATGGGTAGTATGCGAAGGAAGTGATAGCTCGATTATCCCTGCTTCTCTGGCCTATTCTATAGCCTCAAGATTTTGAGTGTGCGACATATGTACGCCGAGCATTAACAAAACCTCTTCTTTTTTTTATTATCATGGACCACTGGTCCATATTACTCAACAGAGCATGGTTCATATTACATGCGTAAACAGAGCAACGTTGTTTCCAATCATATATCGCTATGCAAATTGGCGTCCATGAAACACATGTCTAGATGGTTCAGAAAGTAAGTACATTTGCTACTATTAACGCGGAAATTATATTACAATTACCTAACAGTAGAAAGTAATACTTTCATTTTAACATACTTGTTACATAAATGATCATATAAACTGAAACTCAATTTCATAATCGTCCAAATACAGGTACGCATGTACAAGTCACTTCTTGCTTTGGATGATAATAATATTCACTAAAGGCAAAGAGATGGTTTCACCATCTAGTGTGAACATATAAATTTCCTCATGGTCCACATTACACGATGGTCCATATTACACGGTTCTCCCCTATATTATAACTCTCGTTTTCTCCAGTATATTATTTATGAAAAAATATGTCGATCTGTAGACTCGTTAAGTTTTGTTTTGAGTCATTGTCATTATGATATATTCACAGCTATGTATTGCCTTTTAAACAGTCCTAAACCACAACAGATTTAAAAAGGAAAGATATTAAAGTACGACTACTCAGTGAACACCAAATTCTAGAAGTTATATAATTACTAGTTATCGCGCCAATTTTAAAAATTGGAAAAGCTTGGTATCAGTTGTAGTGGAAGGTTGTCTTTTAATTGAAATTTATAACACCCTCTCTCTAATATGTTGTTCACTGAAAATATAAATTTTATAATTTAACATTTATTTCAAATATAATAAAATAAAGTAAATAAATACACATAGAAGTTTAAACAATTTAAGGGGTCTCAAATGTCTTACCTGATTCTCTGTGATACAATTTTACCATGATACAAATTATTTTAATTCTCCTTAATCATAATCCATATTATTTTGGAACTTTAACCAGTGAGAGTGTGATTTAATATATATACATTACATTTTTTGTTTTTAATTTTAAAAAATAAATTTTGTTATTTCAAAAAATTAAATTAGTTTGATTAAAATTTCAAAAGCAAAAGATGACATGTCACTCGCGCAAGATTGTGTCAAAAAATATTGTGTCTAAAAGCAAAAATATTACTGAGTATTACGCAAAAAAGCTGTTTCTTGGATTTATAACTAAAATTGAAACACTAAAAAAATTTAATATTTAAAGAAAAAAAAAAAAAATATTTATTTCTAAAAAATGTTATTTTCCTTTATTTAAATGCTAATATATTATGTAATTATTAGAAATATCATGTTAATTTTAGGTATGAGTTGTTGCAGTCAGTAAATTCAATATTGTTAAGTTTTATGAAAATAATTTATAGTGTTGTTGAGAGTTAAGATAGAATGCGCACAAGAGTAAAATTTAAGAAACTGAGAAAATGCAGTTAAAGTTGTAATACCCGTGCGACTGTGGCGTCATCAAACCCATGTGACCTCGCATCCAATGAAATTTAGGAAAAAACGTAACTGTAGTCAGTAACTGTCTTTCTACCCCCCCCCCCCAAAAAAAAAGGGGGGGGGGGGGTTCGCAGAGTTGTCTTTTTTTAAAATTTTCTAAAGTTAAAATGTAATGTTTATATATACTGTACATATTGTGTTATGTCTTTATTAAACTTTGTCATGTGCTCAAATGGTTGCGGAGTTTATTTTTTATTCGACGCCTTAAATTACATTGTTTTCATGGAAAATCAAAGAATAATTAGTCTTATGTCTACATTAAGTGCTCTACCGAGCTAGCCACCAATATAAAGTTTAAAATAAGAATAAATGAGAGCATATAGTAACTTATTTAAACCTCGCATCCATTCATTATCTCAAGAAATAATGAATGCGAATTTTCTAATGCAGCTTTTTGCATATCGTTCAGGAATGTTTAAAATATAATAAATAAATAAATAAATAAATAAAATCGAATTTTTGATTTATTGAAGAAATTTTAGGCTCCTTAAATGTGCAGTTTTCATGATCCAAAATTTCTTAAACTTTTATTAATTTTCTTCATTTCCATTAAAAAAAAAAAAAAATAATAAGTAAACAAATAATAATCTTTTATTATAGTTTAACTTAGATCTTTATCCTAAAGTCAAAGAGAAAACGAAAATGAGAGTGTATGAAAATAGTTAATAGCAATAGAATTTTATTGTTTGAATTTACTGCTTCCTACATTTTATTTATAAATTAAACTAATACATAAATAATATATAAACTACTATTGAATAATATTAATTTATTAATACATATAATTCCTTTTCCAGGAGAAGAAAACATCATCATTATTACTATTTTTTTTTTTTAAATTTATAGATAATTATTTATTTTACAAAAGAAAAAATAACAGGACAAAACGCTGCCGTTTTTGTATGTTTTAGTGTAAAAATGAATTTTCTTAGAACAAATTCTTGTACTTAATTCCTCAGAATTTTAATGAAATAACAAATTATCTACATATTTATGTATGCTTAATGTTTTTACTAATTGTAATGTTTGATTGGAAATTTGTAGAACATGAGTTTTATATTATTTTTGCACAATCTATTATTATTCGTTCCTACGCTGTATTTGCATTAATAAATAATTTAAAAAAAAAAATGTATCACCAATATCAAAATCAAACATGTTCAACAATAAACTACTTATTTATTTATTTCTTACAATTAACAATAATGGACATGTTTTGCTGGCATAAATAAAGAAGCTCTAAACTTGTTACATTGCTATTTCCAAAAATTTTCAGAATTAAACAGAATATATAATAATAATTTGCATATCCCTTTACAATTCGTAATAATTTAAGCCTGGTTATGGTACGTACAAAATCTTTTTTAAAATTGTTTTAAACATTCTCAAAATATTTGAAATTTGCAAAAAACTAGATGCTTGAAGCTTCACATGTTTTATCAGAGATAATCTTTAAACCCGTCATAAAAGTTTTAGAGACAACCTAATTTCATCAATTTCCTGCTTTGTAGAAACAGGATTGCAGTTAATTATACGGATATCTAGATAGATCTATTTTTAAAAAATTTCAACTTCATAGTCAAAATCAATTCTTATACTAGTGATAAAATTCCTAGTTTGTGATGCTTGATTTTTGATTGTAACATAATTTCAGAAGAAGCATCCATACGACAAAAAAATAATCTTAAAAACAATGAATTTAATTTAATTTAATTTAATGTTATTAAAGTAATTTTTAATGAATAAATGTAACAATATTTTTCATCTTTTAAATAATAATAATCCAGCACATAAATATAAATAAATGTTATATTACAAAAATTATACATATACATAACTGTTATAAATACGTTTTTAAATTTTAAATTTAATATACTTAATTTTTTCTACTCAATTACCATTTTATTTTCAATAAATATAATAAATTAAAAACAGAAAAAAGATTTCGCCTTCAAATGAATGTATTAAAAAAAAAAAAAAAAAAGGAAATTAAAGGGGACTAATGTGCAAGTTGTACCTGACGGGACTAAAGTGAAAGTTGTACCTCAAGGGACTAATGTGAAAGTTGTACTTCACGGGACTAATGTGCAAGTTGCACCGAACGAACAAACTATTTCTTTCAACGAAAATGCCTACTAACCCTGGACGATAGGTCTAATATATCGTATCATATTATATATCGTATTTATCGTAATATAACTCAATACTTATTTCGCTTCCTTCTTCGACTCGTTTTAATACGCATTTTTTATATGCATGAGCAGTCCCCGAAAAACAAAAACATTAAATCATTAAATTCATTTTTTTACTTATTTTTATTTCATATTATTTCACGCGCACTTTTTATTTCCTAATTCAAAATTATTAAAAAAAAAACTTTTTCGATATCGCTTGTAACGATGCTGATTATTATTAATTTTCTTTTCTTTTTCTTTCAATAATAATAATAAAAAAAAAGATTTTGATGAAATTCTGGCAAAAGCAGAATATAGTTTAGGACGGAGGACTATTAGTTTTTTTTTTTTTTTTTCCAAATTATAACATCGCTTTCAAATTATTCAATTATATTTTCGATAAATTTTAGATTTCGATAAATGTCCAACTATCGAAAAATGATTTCGACAAATGTCTAACTATCGAAAACGACAACGCAAAAATCCCAGATTGAGACTAATAGGCCCTCAGTCCTAATAAATAAATAAATAAAGAGGTGAGTAAAAGTGGACTTTTCTTTGAAGAGATAAACTTGGCTTAAAATAATAATAATAATAATAATAATTCTTAAAATTTGTTGTCACTGAAATTGTCATTTACGAATATGGTCAACATAAGTAAAATGTTGAGTGATAAAAATTCATCATTACAGATACAACATCAGGTTTTCAATAATGTACCAACTTATAAAAAACTATAAATATATAAGAACTTGTTTTTAAGATATAAGTTCATTAGTTTAATAATATGATAACATTAAAACAATTTGGGATTTAAAAAAAAAGTCTATAAACTTTACTATTCACTCAAATTCGGTTGTCCGCATATTAGTTTTATAGCAAAGTTTTTATGCAAAAGTTGTAAACACATGGCAGTACTTGTTCACATGATTGTCTGCTATTGTCATTAGTTCCTTTTGTAACTGTCTACACTACCTGGGTAATTCTATTTGTGGAAAAACGTTTCAATTAAAATATTAAGGCGAGGTTTTTCTTTTAAATCTAGTAGGCGAAATATGCTGGGTTCAAACTCAGGTCACACTTGTTCTCTAAGATGTTTGACTACAGTATAGGACCTCATAGAAATCCTCACGGAAAGAATTCCCTATAGGCCTAGATATCTCAAGTTCACAATCAGCCTTAACCCAAAACACCAACACACATCAAATATGTAATCAATTTGACTAAGGGTGTGTTTGGTGTTTGGCAATAAGGTCGATTGACTGCTTTAGGGTCCTAGGCCTGCGGGGGAGTGCCTTCAGTGGAGGCCTTTCTGAAACAAATTCCTAAAAGACATACAGAGTATAGCCAGGCGATATTTTTAAATGTAAGGAAAAAATACAAAATATTTTTTACAGATTTTAAAGTTAAAAAAAAAAAAAAAAAAACCCAAAAGACAATTTGTAAACATAAAATTGTAAAAAAGAAAAACAATAGAAGGAGCCATTTAAAAAATATTTAACAAACAAATATATACATATATTATATGTAAATATTATTATTATATATATATATATATATATATATATAAAATATATAAATATGCATAGTTAAAATCAACTTACCAACTTCATAATTCTACAATAAATCTATACATGTGATAAATTAAATAGAAGATTGAGCTTTTTTTTTTTTTTTTTTTTTTTTTTTCCCACAGTTACTGCAATTAAATACTTATTATTTTGACCGCAAATCTTTTTATTGAGATGATAAATTAAAAGATATACGAAATTTTAAATAAATAATATTAAAGAAATTTACTGTGATTGAAAATTAACATTTTAGATTAGTAATCTTAATAATGTTGGAAACTGAAATTTAAAGTAAATGTACTTCTGATAATAATAAAGCATTACTTTTAGCAACTACCAAAAGTGTAACCAAAAGAAAAAAAAATTAACACAGGAAGCATTAAAACTGAATAAATAAATAAAAACAGTAATTATTCTCTTTTTCTACAGAAAATTATTTATTTGAGAAAAGATAATATGAGGAAACTGAGAAATGGCAGCAAAATTTAGTTCCCAATGATTTTCTTTTCTTTCTTTCTTTTTTTTTTTTTTTTTAGATTGACAAAAAAATAATTTTTCAAACATAATTACAGCATTTTTATGCTTATTTTTCAAGTATTCTTAAAAGCTTCAAATGATAATAAGATTTCTACTTTATAAAAATAGTTATTATTTGGATTTGAATTCTATAAAGCACATATACAGTATGAGAAAAATCTTAGATCAAGGTAAAAGATAAATTACCTTTCAGAGATTAAAACATTTTCTTCCGCCCATACATTTATGCAGATTTAAATACTTAAACAACTGTGGATCTTTCTATTATTTTCAATTTAGAAAAACTTTTAGTACGACAGGAATATTTCTTTCAGAGAGTAATCTTGCGTTGTCTCCATTTATTGCATTACACCTTGAATGAACGTGCAAACCTTTTTGTTTTTATTTAAAATATATAAAGCTGAAAGTTTGTCATTGTATCAGTCCGGATGAATAGATTTTATCAAAAACTGGTATACTTATTAATAAGGACAAAATTTAGCTAACTCTGTGTTTTTCAATTTAATCGGATAATTTATTAAGAAAAATATTAAATAAAAATCCCATTTTAACTTTAAAATTATTTAAAAGAAAAAAAAAATGATGCCAAAAATAAATAGTTAAATAAGTGAATATATTTCATTTTATGAAAAAAAAAAAAAAAAAAAAAAAGAACGTCCGAACATTAAAAAATAAAATAAAATAAAATTGAGAAAAGTCGTGCTAAAAAAAATAGAACAGCATCGGTATAGAACTCCTTTCCTAAATTTGAAATTTGGTACCGAATTAGCTGGACGTTAATTCATCGCCGAAATGACAATAAAAATTTAAAAGCCGCCAAGGGGCTCTTAAGCTAAAGCTATACCAAAGTAATTTTAAGAAATGAATATAGTAACCGATGCTAGAAAATATAATACAGCTACTACATGTCTTTATGAGGAAAAATAGATTAAAATAAGCCATGTCGTACTAAATTAAATTATGTTTGCAAAAAATGTAAGCTTTTTTTTTTTTTTTTTTTTAAATTATATTTTATTATTTCAAAACTTTGAATATATGTGCTGAAAACAAGCAAATAAAAAATAAATAAGCAAAAGAAATATGTGTTCAGCCTCAAACGTCTTTTTTTTTTTTTTTTTTTAATGGTGCTATGTTAAACAGTTATAAGTTAAACCGATATGGTATGGTATTGAAATACTAGTAAAATCGAATAGTTTGTCTCTCTGACCTCAGATCAAAATGACTGAAGGAAAACTTAACATATTTTCCTTCCTTAATCCTTCAAGGAACAAAAATAAAAATAACAAGACGGGATTTTCATATTTTACACAAAACACTCAGAAAATGTTTGAAGAATGCAAATGGTATACATCTTGTATGCAACTCTTTCAACTTATAAACTGTATAAATCATATAAAATATATTTGATATTTCGAACGACCAATCAGTTGTGGTTGTGAAAATATAAAAGTTCGTTTTGCGCTTGACACATTTAAAATTAATCTATTTTACATTTTTAAAAAAGAATAAGATTAATTTAAAAAATGGAGAAGATTTTTAAATGAAATTTACAGAAACATTTAAAATTAAATTCTACAATAAAATATTAAGTAAACTGTGTGTTTTATAATTTACAAGATAACTATGGTAAAAATATTATTAATCGCTAAATCGAAAATTATACTAAGACTATTTTTTTTAACTGCCTACTATTTTAGTTTCAAATTTTATGATTAAATCATGGCTTTAGTTTTATGCTTCAATTGCATTATGGTTAAAATTAAAAACCAGAAATTATAGATAAAAAAAAAAGTTAGCGATTGATATTTACTTACAAGTTTTTCAGCATAAACACATTAAATTTCTGTACGTTTTAGTAAAACGTCATCATTGCTAAACAATAAATTTTATTTTTATTTTTATTATAATTATAATTATTGTTATTATTTTTTAACAATATTGTCTATTTGTATAATTTAAGACAATCAATGACAAGTCTAATCGTATTATATTTAAAAGGTCTTTTCATAATTATTCAATTGGGGTTTAAATTAACTTTTTAAAATACATTATTTATAATCAGAGAACAAAAGAAAGAATTTATAATTAATGAAGAAAAAAAAAAAAAAAAACATAATACTTACAAAACTTGTATTTAATTACATAATTAAAACCATTTAAAATTCAATTTGTGAAAGACCCCCGAATGATAGCTCCGCGTTAAGAGCGTTACCTCTGGCTATTGTTCTATGCTGCGGGATCTTAATTATGTGTCTCTCCGGCAAATTTTCGGGAGTCATTACAAGCGGAAATCCTCCTCCTTTCTAATTGCCGCCCCCCTCATTTACGTTCGCAATGGGAAAGGAGGTACAGGGGGTCGTTCATTCGTTTTCCCCAATCTGATTTTCTTAATTAAACACACAGTCACACAGAGAAAGAATGAAGGAATCTACCCGTTCTCGAAAATTCTGCACAAAGCGGGCAGGTCAATTACAATTTTTTTTTTCCCATTCTCTCCGAATCCCATTCTTTTCAGTGAAATCGTTTAATGTTTCGAAATGGACCACTTAATGAATGGGTTTTTCAGTTTTCTGTTCTAGAAGAAGATTTTTAGGAATGATAATGCGCAAAATCTGGATAGAAGAAGAAGAAGGATAGAGAGAGATGAGAGGAGAGATGGGGGGGCATTTTTCGAGCAGTTTTAGTTGCATAAAATGGTTTTGAGGAGAGAAGACGCGAAGCAATTTTCGAAAATGTCATGGAAATGCGTCTTAATCTGCATGAAATTAACATAATGAGATTTTAAACGCTAAATCTGCGATGTGTCTTGAATGTATGATCAGTCTTCAAAAATGATAGAAAAATGATATGGTGAATTGTCGGCAAGGAGATCATTCGTTAATTTTTCTATTTAAAATATTCATAAGATTTATCCTGTCTACGCTTTTAGAATTTTATAATTATTTCTAAAAGGAAAAGAATCATTATACATGTTTCAGAAGAAAAGCATGCAATTTTAATGAAAACAGATTGAAGTACATATTAAAAGTGAAAAAAAAAAAAAGCTTTAAAATATACAATGCTTATCATTAATCGATAATTAACCCGATGTATTCTTCACATCGTATTTTGCCCTATTAGAAAGTAAATTATGCAATTTTATTACGAAATCCCTACACAGTTAACATTTAATATACGTGAATTTTCGCATTATTTACATAAATTCTCATGACAATCATAAACATATTTGCGGAGTAAATAATGCTTTTTTCCCCTATGTAATCGGTGGAGAATGCAGAGTAAATTAATATTGACACAGTCTGTGGCATTTGAACACACCGTTCTGCACGTCGCTTACAATTTTTGATATTGTTAATGTTACACATTTTCGATGACTTATGCATATGTGTATACGGATTAATAATTTCTACTGAAATATTTATTGACACAGATAAATGTGAATATATAATTACTTATTACTACAGTATCAGTTTGTTTATTACTTAATTTATAAGAGAATTTATTAATTAGTGTTGTTTAAATGCTACAACAAACAACGATAAAGTCATATAATTTCTTAATGTAACAATATTTTTTTCCCCTATGTATTTCAAATTTTAATTTTATCTTGTAATGTTCGGGCTATGCTTTTCATGTTATATTATGCGTTGATATAGTTGAAGTGTAAGTAAATTATCACTGTAAAAAAATCCTGTAATATTACAGAAAATTCTTGGCAACAAAGTTGGCAAAAAATAAATATACCTAATCGAAAAATACGTCGACAAATAATTTGTGTAACAATACAATACAGAGAGTAATCGGACACAACAGGTTTTTTTCCTAGGGCACACTGTAAACAATCTGGCATTATATAAAATTATCCAATTTTACCAGCCAGGAAGGAACCAGAGTCCACCAGAGAGAGAGAGAAAGTGACGAGCCATGGTAGCAAAATTTGCTGGGTTATTTAGAAATTCTAAAAACAGCTTCAGTACCAATTCTTTAATACCAAACTGTCAATATCACAAAATAGTAATTAGTTTTGTAATTTTCGCAGCAATATTTCTTTTACTGTTGTAATTATACTGTTACAGTATACAATTAACATTAAAAGGTTATATTATTGTTATAATATAATCTTTTACTGTTATTAATTTTGTTCTTGTACTGTTAATTATTTATCTAAGCTTTTGCTGCAAATGCTTTTAGTTGAAAAAAATATATATCCTTTATGTATATACTTAATTTCTAAAAATTTTAAAGAAAAAAAAACTAAATAATAGTAAAATAAATTTTAATTTATTATATTAAACATGTTAAAAAGCATACATAACCATCTTCTTCTTCTTCTTTTTTTTTTTTTCCTAAGTAATTTTATGAAAATAAAAACTTTGCGCAACAGGAAAAAAAAAAAAAAAAAAAAAAAAAAAAACTTTTAATGTGCCCTGAAAGTTGCTCTAATTATTTTTACTTCCGTCCATCTAAATGCTCTTTTTTTTTTTTTTTTTTTCGTTTTAATATTCCGAACTCACTTTATAATATAAAATAGATTCTCTTTTCATTGCTCGAAGCTTTAAATATTCCAAAAATATTCGCTGTTAAAGAGAATGGAGAGACAGAAATAATTAAAAGCATTAACAGGCATAAATGACCATTTCCAAGCATCCGGAACAAAATCATTTCATTAAAATTAAAACTGCACGCGAGGATAATAATAATTAAAAAAGGAAAAAAAAAAAAAATCTCTCTCTAACAGCCACTGAAAAATATTCTAACTGTTTATTCTCACATCAATAGCTGGTACGTTCTTTTCTTAGTGCGGCGCACAAATCATCCAGCAAAACTGCGGAAAATTTCCCTTACCATTAACTTTTCTCTTCCCAACAACTGGAAGGAGAGGAGGAAAGAGTCAAACGGAGCGTATCACCTTCTAATCTTGAGCGCCACACAGCGGGGAAAATCTCGATGCTGCAAAATTTCATTAATCTCCCACTTTCTCCCCAGAGTCGTTATGTGAGAAAAGAGCATTGGGTTTGAATCCCCACAGCGAATAACTTAAAGTTGGGTAAACCTCTACCATTTGGCAATGCTATGTAGCAGTGTCTCCCCCTCTTGTCTTTTAGCGTCCAGCCTTACGTCCGATGTCATTAAGCACCAAAGAGGTGAATAGAGCTTAATTAAATAGCGTCGCTTAGAAAGTGTCCAATTGTGGAATTAATTCAAGATGGTCTAGCGCAGAAAATTTCAGTTTTCGAAATTGGACGTAAAAGGTATTTGCCGAATTCGTCGCTTTTAATGTATTATCAGAAATTAAATGTGAAGGGAGAACATAAATACGATTAAAGTCTGTACAGTGTCAAGATAGTAATTTATTCCATGCCAAGTAGATTGGTAATTTATGAAGTATCCTAAATGTCGTGTAATGCTAAGACATTTGTTCCAATGCTGATAGTTGGTATTCTCTATTGAACTCGGATATCTGTATAGGCTTATAAAAGAAGCTGCTGTGCTTTATGTTAAGGAATTTGAATTGATAGTTTTAAGTTCAAGAAGATAGTTCAGAAGGTTTATTTGTGTGTTGTGTGCAATTTTAGCATTCATTTATGCTATGAATGTGATAAAATGTATTTTAAAGAATAAAAGCGCAATTTTGGGAACAAGTATGTTTGGTATGAACAAAAATACATGAATTATGGAAAATTAATAAGGATATATAAATAAAGCGTGAAAAATGACAATTCCTTCGTTCGCAAAAATATCTCTTTTTATTGCAAAAGAAATGTCAACCATGTGTAAATAAATGAACAAATAAAAAATATTTAGATAAAATATATTTATCAATTCTGAATTGTAAATAAAGTTGTTGGTATAACTCCTCCCTCCGTTTTCCAAATTGAGTAATATTGCTAATAAGCATCCCCCATCCTCCCTGTTGGCGGATGATTTTTTTCTCAACAAGTAAAAGTGAGGTTAATGAACGAAATATTTTTATTAATTTTTCTTAAATTTTTATCAATTATTTTAAAGCAAAGCAAAGAAAAATTTAAGAAGAATGAACGTTATAATAAAAGCTTTACTTGTAATAAAAAATGTTATTTATTTATTTATTTTATTTTATTTTTTTTGTTTTTCTTTTTCAGAAAGCAAATGATATTTAGAATAAAAACAATTTATTTCTAATTTAAATTAAAAAGTAGAATTCCCTGATTGATATTGTAATCCTTTGCAATAATTTTAATGTCACAAAATATAACAAATATAATTAAAATGAAAGTTTATATTAAATAAATAAAAATTTCCTTCGTCTCAGAAAAAGCACGTTGGTTTTATTTGTAGCAAATAATGTTCATCCTACTCCGACAGGTCAGAAAATTGGTAAACGATTTCATAATATCTGTCATGATAATATATATATATATATATATATATATATATAATTTGAAAATTGAAATTATTAAAAAGACGAAATATAAAAACTATAGAACTAAAAATTTTTTTAATAAATTTTATTTCGACGTCTTATTAATTACTTTTTATATTTTACATTACAAAAAATATATATTTTTTTTTAAATTCAATTTCTCCCCCAAATGCAGAAGTTGTTAGTATTTATTTTCATTTTAACACATTTGAAAAATCTGAATTAAATACTCTTGATAAAGTAGATTTAATGTAGAAGCATTAAAAAACCTTTTAATTATTATGTTTTCTAAACTTACATGTATTGTAAAATAAAATATCTTTTACATTTAGCTATTACGTAATGGGACTATATTTTTGTTAGTTTACACTTGTATAAATTTGGACTACTAATGTGGCAAGTAAATAAAAAGGTAAATAAATTGAGAATTTTATTTGTTTACAATTGCATAAATTCGGACAACTTTTTTGTTTGTGAATAGATGTGTGAATTGGGACTACTATTGAGATCATTTAATCCTTGGGTTATATTAATTCGAACAAAATTCATATTTTTAGATAATAATTTGAAGAGTTTTTAAGTAATAAAACAGACAAATGCAAATTTTAAAGCAGGCATAAAATAATATTCAGACACTTTAGCTTTAATAACTACTTATAATTTCATAATAAGACGTCTTCCAAAAATTTTCATGTAACAAAAAGAAAAAAGAAAAGAAGCAGTTAAAAATTTGAAATTGGTATGTGTGATTATTTCTTACAATTTTATAAAATTGAAGTAAGATTTGTTAATATAATAAAATTAAGACCTTATAGATATAAATACATAAAAATGCTAATGTATGTACACGACTGTAAGAATAGAATTATTGAATCGCATTAGATATAATGTAGATTTCTTTCATAACTAGCCGGCTTGCACCCGCTGAAATCTTATATCTTTTGAAGTTTAAATATCTCCAAGAAATTAAAATTACATCATAATCCTTTAATTAAAAATTTTATAATCACATGTCTATTTATTTATTTATATGATTAATATCTCGTGACGTAGTTGAATTCTATATGTTTATTTTATTATTATTATTATTATTTTCCTGCACGTATTAAAATTCCTAAATGGAAAGAATCCATTCTAAAAACAAAAATTGTTTTGTTTTATTGAGAGTCAATGAATTAATTTTTCAAAAATATGCAAACAATAGATAAAATTTTATTTTCTTTAGCTCAATACATTGGTGAGATTATGATATTTAAAAGGCGACTGATGATGTTTTCTGCCGTTAAATTATATTTTTCATTATTTTATTCAATTGAAATGTACGCCTGGAAACCATTGATACAATTACATATATATATATATTATTCCAATACATTGTTTTAGCTGTGGCATCATTTTCAGCGTTAGTTTCGGTAAACTTGTAATTTATTATCACGAAGATAAAAACCTAAAATAATCGCGGTAAAATGAACATCGTGATACATGAGTTATACAGGATCATGGAAGAATCTTAACTTAGACTTATTACAGGTAATTTTTTTTTTTTTCGTTGAACTTTTTTCATCGAAAATTTATGCCGAGATAGTGCAACATAGCTTTTTTCCTTAGTCATATATCTGGGACATTTTATGATGCAATGCTGAAATTTTACACATCATATTATTAGTGTCTGAGGCCCTTTCACTCATTGGAAATTTTTTTGGAAGGAAGATAGATTAAAACTGAATCACTCGTATCTAATATATATATATATATATATATATATATATATATAATCCTGAACCTTTTTTTTACACAATTTTGCAGTTTATAAGATGCATACAAAATTACTATTTAGGTGATTGAAAGGAAGGTCAAGGGTATTCCAAAAACACTGCGACTGCAAAGTTTGAAGCATGTAGGAAATATTTGTTTATATTTCTATTAAATACAATTAGAAATATGTACATGAAAAACCCTTTCAGACGTCTTTATTTCACTTGCGAGAGTTTTATGATCTGTGTGACTGAATGCACTTTAGAAACAAGCATATGTTATTTAAATGGCTTCTATCAGAACAGAGATTTTTAGATGGCTTCCCTTGTAAAGAATTGGAAGAATGAAGCGTAGGACAAATTAGTTATTGACACTTTCGTGTCCATACTTTCGGGAAAATTGTCGACGTTACTTAAATGATCATTTTCTGGAATATGAAACGGGTGTTTCTAACAAAGAACGTAAAGTAATAACTTAATTAGGGAAGCACATGACACAATGGGATGAAATTTGCGTTTAGTGGTGAGTCTTTCATCGTTTAAGTTAGAATAACGTTTGATATTGTTCTCTTAAAATATGGGTATGAGAGCGTAACAGGGGAAAATCAAATTGTTTTATAGAAATTCATGGGGCTCCATAAAAGAAAAATTGAGAAACCATTGCAATAGTTTCAATAACAACGAATTTACAAAGATGTCTTTACTAGATGGAGAAAAGCATGATTAAATGTTTGAGGAAACATGTTTTATCTGTCGCTTAGAAATAAACACACAAGCTTACCATGAAAGTGCGTGACTTTAATTATATATATTTCTGTATCGAAGTAAGTGCGAGAATAGTTTGAGTTTTAAAGGTATACGTGTTTTTCGCCTGATTAAAATGATTAATTAATTAATGACTGATGAAAAGTACTGAAAGTTAATTACACTAAGATAAATTAATAAATAAACTAATCAATAAATTTTGGGATTTTCTTTGTTTATTTTTTAAACACTTTGGAAAAAAGGAAATTTTATCATAGATTATAATTATAGCATATAGTTTAAGAATGGAGATTTCTAAAAGGAAATTAATAAAGTCGTTTTAGTATGATTTTTTATTTTTCATTTTCTAGAAAGTGACGATCCTGATTATAAAAATGAAATACTTTAAAATCGCAGAATTATTATTTTAATGAACATATTTAAATTAATATATCATAATTATTGTTTATTTTGATTATCATTTATTTTAATTAATATATCATATTTTAAATACGATAATACAATTTTGTACGTAGTTTAAGAAACACAAATTTCTGAATTCAAATTAGAGCATATTTGCATAGATAAGTGATTTATATGTATTCTAAAAATATTTTATACATGTTTCATCATCTGCCACGATTTTGAAAGTGAAACAAGTAAGCGAATTTTCATTATAAAACAAACTGTTATATATACATATATTATTTATTTTGTAGTAGTTTTATGGCAAGTTTATAGAAAAAAAAAAGGATAATATGCATAATGGTTTCAATTCGTATATCGATTAAAACAGCTACAATACAAGTTTGATTAAATCATATAATTATGAAATATTCTCAGTAATGAGCAAATAATAAATGAATGAGCGAATACAGTATAGAACTTACCATTAAGTGTGCAAGTCCAGGATGTTGTTGCTAAAAAAAGAAAGAAAAACAAATTAAATTATGCCAATGAAAGAATAGATATTATTAACTTAAATTGAGTTATGAGTTAAATTCCATTGTAATATGTATATTAAATAATTTTTTGATTAAGCAAGTAAAATTTAGGATATAAACTAAATATAACTTTAGCTAAGGATAAATGCAAATTTTTCTTTTCCTTTTTGTCAGTTCGCAATGATTTTCAGCATCAGTTATTTAATAATATTTAGTAAATAAGCAATGAATGTATTAGTATGTAATAAAAAGGAATAATTCGTATCATTATATGATAATTATATATTTTCTTTTATGAAAATAAATACAGTTCATTCACGGTTATCCATTTGTGGATTATCTGTTTTTCGGATTATTAACGGTCTTTCCTGGCCTTTTTGCGACGGCAAATTGCCATGTATATTGAAAAAATAATTTACACAATTGTGTGCAATTAACTAAAAGAAACCCTACGAAAGTAAAAAATAATTTGCTTTTGTTGGGGGATTCAATTCAGTAGTTTGAGTTTTCTTTGAGTTTTCTTTTCCGTATTTATTTATTTATTTATTTATCTATTTTTTCCAAATGGAATTTTGCTTTTACATTCTTAGTTAAGTTTTAGTATCACGTAATAAACAAGAAAAAAAAAACTTCTTTCTAAATACTTTATATTATATATATATATTAATATTGTTTTCTACAATTGTTGCACATTATACTATTACAATTCATAATACAATTATTATTTTTTTTTTTTCAAACTTCCCTGAAATGATTTATGTATCTGTTATAAATAAATCGCTTCGACTTCTTTTTATAATTTATTACTAATTTTAAATTAAATAATCCATTACAAATTTTATCTCTCAGTAATGTGTTCAAGTTTTTAAAGAAAACTTTTAAAATCTATATTTCAATATAGTTGTAATAGTTATAATCGATAAATTAGTTACTAAAAACAGAAGTATTATACATCCATTAATTATTATTATCGATTCGTTAATTTATTCAAACAAATTTCATTTAGAAATAAAATATCAGCACTTCAGAAATATAAAATAATTTTATAAACTTTTAACTTATTTTGAAAATATTATTTTAATATATATGAACGCCTTATAAATTTTCAACAACTAGCTAGTACTTGAAGAAAAATCTGTATACTTTACGCCTTATAAATTTGTCTTCTATTTTTGAAAAATTTTTAACCTCTCAACTTGTAATGAAATTTTAAATTAAAAACATAGTGAAAAAACAGATATAAAATAGCACGTCATTCTCTATAGATAAAGAAGACTTTAATTTATACAGAGAGAATGAGGTGCAGATTTGAAGAACTATGTATATATATATATATATATATATATATATATATGAGTGTCAATTTTACCAAAATATTAGCATTCCAGCATTCTAGCATAATGTTGCACAGCCTTAGATTTACTTTTGATAGACAAAATACATTAATATAAAATTTAAATACATAGAATCACAATAAATTTTCTAGCTACCGGTAGTCTAAGATCTTGCATCTTTACGCTCTCGGCATTGGACAAAGTCTTTTCCATTTAATTGTTTAATGACCCTGGCTTAATCATACCAGAAATGTATTGAAATACAAACTAAAAGACAGACATTGGAATTATTTGGCCTACTAAGTGACAAGAATTTGTTTCTGTACCCTCGGCTTACTTTTCTTTCAATGATTTTGCTGAATCTGATTTTAAAGATTTCATAATTCATTTTTTTTTTCTTTTTTATCCTAATGTTGATTTTTTCATCTGTGTTTAGAATTACAATTCAATGATGATTTTGATCTTTTTTTACTTACATTTTGTAAGCCTCGAGTAGTACTTTGTGGTGTAGAAAGATCTTGTTAATAAATAAATAAATAATAAAAATAAAATCAGTTCTTAAAATGAATGTCGTTTATCGTATACTTTATATACAGTGCGTGTCGAAATGATAGGTCCACCACTAAAGACGAAAATTATGTTGGTAAAAAAGGTTTTATTGTGTACAAAGTACTATTTTATAAACTACATTACTTCATTCAATGTAAAATAATACATGAATAATATACAAATAATAGGAATAATAAGGAAAACAAAAATTACATGAAAAAGCTGTTTCAAAAAGATAGGTCCAGTGAACCAAGCATCAAATTAATGTTGAATTAATCAGAAATTTTTCCACCTTGTTTCAGAATAAGCTCATAAATCCTATTCGGCATGGATTCTACAAGATTTTGTGAACACTTTTTCTCGATTTTTGACCATTCGGAGGAAATAGACTTTTTCAAGTCTGCAGTACTGTTGTACTACCTTCCGCCTGCATACACCGCTCTTGCGAGTATACCCCACATGTTTTCTACCGAATTCAGGTCGGGGTTGCAAGGTGGCCAATCGATAACATGTACACCATTATCCATAAACCATTCGAAATTGGACTTTGCAGTATGCACAGGAGCATTGTCCTGTTGGAACATGAAGAATGGGCCCCCAATGTGCTCTGCTTGTGGAAGAAAATATTGTTCAAGCAGCTTTTGATAGCCTGCAGCATTCAAACGATTGTCTACAAATGCTATATCAGTTTTTCCTGTACCTCCGAATCCGGCCCATACCATAACAGAACCACCACCAGCTTGCCTCTTCGAGAATATATGTCTATCGTTACGCAGATCGTGCCAGTAGTACTGCCAGCCATCTGGATCATCCAGGATGAATTTCTTTTCATCACTGAATATCACACGATGCCAATCTTGTTTCCAGGACATCACTTCATGTGCGAATTTCAATCTCTTTTCTTTGTGCTTTTTAGTCAATTTCGGAGCTGCTTTCCTCTTCACGTAAACTATATTGCCGAACTTCTTTACCACTCTATGGACTGTAGATTTTGATATTGGAGGGTTTTGTTGTCTGGCCACAGTGGATAAGCTCATATTTCCAGATTTTAACTCCTTTACGATAGTCCTTCTTTGTCGGGGTGTCACTTTTGATGGGCGACCAGATGATTTTTTACTGCCAAAAGCATTTCTAAGTCGCAAATAATTGTTTACAACATTATGTGATCTGTTTAAAAGTTTACCTATTTCTCTATTCGATTTTCCACACGTTTTAAATCCATCAATTTTCCCCTGCTCAACCAGCGGAAGACTGCAATGGCGACCCCATTTCGTTTGATTACAACGTGATGTTCAAATCTGTTTAAATATCTCCACAGCAGCCAGCATAATCCCGCAGCAAGACTAAGCAACGATATTTATGCAAATTTTTTGGAAATAAACGTGATTGGTGCAAAATTTCTGAAGGCGGACCTATCTTTTTGAAACGGTCTGAAAATGAAAATTTGCATAAAATAAAAAGGAATTATTTATTTTTAAGAAATGTCTACATAAATAGTTATAACAATTACTGATTAATTATCTCTACCAAAAAAAGTTATTCTTATTCTCAATTAAGCGTCGAAATTTTGAAAAATGCGGGTGGACCTATCATTTCGATACGCACTGTATTTTTCTTCAATGCTTGATGTTTTGTAAAACATAAATTGTCAGGGAGTTAAAATCTTAAAATTTTGTTAGTCTATGAACTTACTACTTTGCTCTCTAATTTATTTTTGCTACTTGAAGCAAATAATGTGTTCCATACATATCATAGTTTTTCTTCTATGTTTGAACATTTTAAATAAATAAACTTGTAAGGAAAAAAAAATTTAAAGAAAAAAAAAACCGTTTGTGTGTAAAATATTAATTTTTTCTGTAAGTATTTAAAATGTTAATACCTTACTAACAAATAAAAGTTTAGGTAAGTTTTTAAACTTTTTCTTTTGATATAAAAATTATTTGGAATATATATTATTTATACGGAAATAACTTAGAAATTATTATCTCAACGAAAATTATTTAGATATATTTTTAAATATTTAAAAGATTTGAACACAAAAAATATTTATGTCTGGTAGTGCACGGACTCACTTCTTTACTCTCTAATCTAAAATTTCTGTTACTTGAAGCAAATGTCGTGTACCACACACCTTATAGATTTTTCTTCTATTTTTGAACATTTTTAACACATAAACTTGTGAAGAAAATAAAAACGTACGAGAAAAAAGAAAAAGAAAAGAAGTAACTGATCTATAGGGAATGAGACGCAGATTTTCGCACAGAAGGAGCAGGGAGAAACTATCGATGTCGAAAACTTGAGTAATATATCTTTTTCGCCACTTCTTACCAAGATTGAGTTTTCTTCTTTCAGTTACAGTGAAGGATAAAATACGCATGATTGACAAGGCTGAAATGAAAAACTTATACTGCTCTGAATTGTTATCATTGTAAAATATTTTTCTTCTTCCGCCTTGAAATAAAAATTTTGATAGTAAAAAAAAAAAAAAAAAGTTGGGGGGGGGGGGGAGATTTTATTCATCATCTTTTAAATTTCTTGGAAATGAAATTCAGAATTAATGAAAATTACTTTGAAATTTCAAGGAAATTTAATCATGTTAGCTTAATAGTTCTGTCAGAAAGAGAATATTAAGTTTTATTTTTCAATTTCAAGGAGAGATGGATTACTCGTGATTGACCAAGGCTTGCATTAAAATTTATGGCGCAGTCTAAAATGTTATCATGTATGTATTTTCTTTTTTAAATAATAAAAATTTAAATAATTATGAACTTTTGATTTATTATCTCTTTAGTAGTGTTTAGTATAAAAATTTAAACAAAATAATTTTTAAAGATGCAAAAATTTAAGCATTTAATTAAATCTTCTTTAATATGATTTTCTTTTTCTTTTTCTTTTAAATAAAGTACACATGATTAATACAGATGGTGTTAAAAAAAGAAAAAAAAAAAAAAAAAAAAAAAAAAAACAGTATTTTAATTTGATATTGTTGTAAAATAGTATTTTGTTTTTAATAAAAGATTAGTAATTTAGATTGTTTAGGTAAGTTTTTAAACTTTTTCTTTTGATATAAAAATTATTTGGAATATATATTATTTATACGGAAATAACTTAGAAATTATTATCTCAACGAAAATTATTTAGATATATTTTTAAATATTTAAAAGATTTGAACACAAAAAATATTTATGTCTGGTAGTGCACGGACTCACTTCTTTACTCTCTAATCTAAAATTTCTGTTACTTGAAGCAAATGTCGTGTACCACACACCTTATAGATTTTTCTTCTATTTTTGAACATTTTTAACACATAAACTTGTGAAGAAAATAAAAACGTACGAGAAAAAAGAAAAAGAAAAGAAGTAACTGATCTATAGGGAATGAGACGCAGATTTTCGCACAGAAGGAGCAGGGAGAAACTATCGATGTCGAAAACTTGAGTAATATATCTTTTTCGCCACTTCTTACCAAGATTGAGTTTTCTTCTTTCAGTTACAGTGAAGGATAAAATACGCATGATTGACAAGGCTGAAATGAAAAACTTATACTGCTCTGAATTGTTATCATTGTAAAATATTTTTCTTCTTCCGCCTTGAAATAAAAATTTTGATAGTAAAAAAAAAAAAAAAAAGTTGGGGGGGGAGATTTTATTCATCATCTTTTAAATTTCTTGGAAATGAAATTCAGAATTAATGAAAATTACTTTGAAATTTCAAGGAAATTTAATCATGTTAGCTTAATAGTTCTGTCAGAAAGAGAATATTAAGTTTTATTTTTCAATTTCAAGGAGAGATGGATTACTCGTGATTGACCAAGGCTTGCATTAAAATTTATGGCGCAGTCTAAAATGTTATCATGTATGTATTTTCTTTTTTAAATAATAAAAATTTAAATAATTATGAACTTTTGATTTATTATCTCTTTAGTAGTGTTTAGTATAAAAATTTAAACAAAATAATTTTTAAAGATGCAAAAATTTAAGCATTTAATTAAATCTTCTTTAATATGATTTTCTTTTTCTTTTTCTTTTAAATAAAGTACACATGATTAATACAGATGGTGTTAAAAAAAGAAAAAAAAAAAAAAAAAAAAAAAAAAAACAGTATTTTAATTTGATATTGTTGTAAAATAGTATTTTGTTTTTAATAAAAGATTAGTAATTTAGATTGTTATAAAAAATATAAATGTTTCTCTCTCTCTCGCTTTTAGAGGTGTTTTTTCCCCCCTTAAATGTAATTAAAGTTAATCCAGTTAAAATATAAAAAACATTACACACACACACACTCACACACACATATATGTATACATATACATCGCAACTCTTTTATGGAGGATTGTGTGTCCTTTGATGGTGGAGTTCTTCTAGTGTTGAGCATTTTCCTATTCAAATATTTGCTCCTTTTTTTTTTTTTTTTTTTTTTTTTTTTTTTTTTAAATTGGTGGTTTCTGATGGCTTACTTTCTTAAATTTCAAACGAAAGTTTCATTCTTTAATGACTTACGTGTGTGGGTCAAATAAGTAATCATTAGCGTAAATACCTGCCAACATTGAAGAATCAAAATAACGGAGATTTTACAAGCGGCATTTTCAGGCCTAAAAAACATTGATGTGTTTTCGACATATGACAGTATTTTAACAGTTTAATCCATGGCTTAAATTATCGAAAAGTCATATGAAAAACAAATTTAATTATCAAATAAAAATTAAGTAATTATTAATTAAAAATAGTAATATATATAGAGATTCATGAGAATTTTTTTCAGCAAAAGCAAAATCTTGCTTAAAAAATGAAGGTTTGTTGAAGTTCTGAATAAATTATAGGTATAAATTTTAAAATCTTCAGAATAACGGAGAAATGCTTGAGAATAACGGAGAGTGGAAGACAGTCCCAAAATAACGGAATCTCCGTTGAAATAACGGAGAGTTGGCAGGTATGCGTATTAATTTCTCTATAAAGACTTATTTTAATGAAAGTAACTGACATTAATAATGTCTTCTGAGCACTAAAACTTACCCCGATTTAAAATTGTATTTTAAATGATGTTGGTATTAACAATGTACCTTTTGAATGTTAAAATGTATAATGATACATAATTCTCAACTCTCTCTCTTTCTCTCTCTTTATATATATATAGACAGACGACAGCAAAATTATTGAAGCACACATCCACACTTTTCATATACATTTTTTAAAGTTTGATCGCTAATTTTTATCTCCAATTTACTTTTTTATAAACAGTATAAGACTAAGATCATTATTCGACAAATATTTGCCTAACAAAACTGTATCAGGTTCTCTTAAGTAGGAATTATTGCTAGTGCTACAACAAATTCTCTGCCAACTGTATATATGCATTGTTGTAACAATGATAAATTAAATTTGTATAAAATATGAAGCAGCTCTAAATTTTTATGCAAGAAGATAAATTTAATTTAACTATGATAGATGAAAAATGACAGCAGAATTAACAAACAAGAAGACAAATATTAAATTTTATATGAAAATTATTCAAGATAAAAATTCAATATAAGTTGTATTATTCTTTTTCTAATCAACATGTAGTAATGGAAGAAAAAAAAAATCTTGTAATACTAACAGCTTCTTCAGAGATATTCTTTATAATATTGATTTCTCCATAATTTTATGAATTTATTTTATTAGTAAGAATTTATTAAGTTTGCAAATTTATAACTTATCAAATTCATATATATATCTATAACTTTAATTAAAAATATATATGCATAACTTTGATACAACAGTTATAAACATTTGCATAAATAATAAAAATAATAATAAAATAAATAATAAAAATAAGCAGAAATTTCAATTTAATTATAAAAAGAATTATAAACTGACGAAGCTGTTAGTATTACATAATTTCTTTGAATTGCTGTATTCCCACCTGTTGATAAGGATTATAGCTTATAATGAATTTTCAACTTGAATAACTTTCATATTAACTTTAACATTTTTCTTTTTGTTTATTAATTCTGTTATAATTTTTGTTGTTTGTACATTCTACTGTCATTTTTCATATTGTATATATATGTGTGTTGTGTCAGTTTTGTAATGATCCATATCAAATAAAATACCAATTGTACATTTGTAAATGATTTAATCTAACTGCATTTTTTTTTTCAATTTTTTTTTATGCGATTTAATATGAGTGAGTTTTATTGGTAAATACTCAAATCCTTTTATTGTTTAAATGGCTTGAAAATTTAAAATTGTAAACGAATCAAAAATCGCACGGATACAAATTTTATTGTTCATGCAAACATTATAGATGGTTCTCTAAAGCAAGAAAAAATCATTTAACAATTAAAGGTATTAATGATTCTGTTCTGAACCGTGCGGAATCATAACCTTCTCGCAGCAATCATATCCAAGTAAAGAAAATAACATTTACAGGCAGTTTCATAATCCGTCGAAAGAAGTGATAATATTTTTACGCAATAAGACAAATTAAGACTCGTGTGCCATTTTTTTTTTTTTTTTTTTTTTTTTCATTTCTTAATATAATATATAATATATTACATAAAATATTAACTGAATATTTTCAACAATTAAATTTTTCACATAATTCGCATAATTTATCTTTTGTGCATTTCATTGGTAAAATCCCAAATTTTATCATACGATGATTTTATCGTTCGAATAATTAACACAAAATTTTAAATGAAAAAAGCATCTGTGTATATTTTAACAATTAAAGGTATTAATGATTCTGTTCTGAACCGTGCAGAATCATAACCTTCTCGCAGCAATCATATCCATGTAAAGAAAATAACATTTACAGGCAGTTTCATAATCCGTCGAAAGAAATGATAATATTTTTACGCAATAAGACAAATTAAGACTCGTGTGCCATTTTTTTTTTCATTTCTTAATATAATATATAATATATTACATAAAATATTAACTGAATATTTTCAACAATTAAATTTCTCACATAATTCGCATAATTTATCTTTTGCGCATTTCATTGGTAAAACCCCAAATTTTATCATACGATGATTTTATCGTTCGAATAATTAACACGAAATTTTAAATAAAAAAAAAATCTGTATATCTATCACGATTTATCATACAGTTGTATATAACCGTACAAATGTGTTACGAATAAGTGTCTAAAGACAGAAAATATTATTTAACGATTGAGGATAGTAAATATTTAAAGTAAACGCAATAAGTTTTTGAGGAGCATGTGTACGCGTCTAATAAATAAATAAATAAGAATTTAATGGGCAAATTTGCCGAAAAAGTGATTTCCGCATTTTGTGACTTCCAGCGAACTTAACACTAAAAATTTTTTTAAATAAATATTATCCTCAGAATAAAACGACTCGATCTTTCTTTTAGTAGAAACATTTACAGACACTTTCAGAATAAATGACAGGAAGTTAGGTATATTACTAAATATAAAAATTCATTAAAGAGAGATGGTGTACCAGTTATTATTTATTTAATTTATATATTTATATAATGTATCAAATGAAATATTAGATTCATGTTTGCAGTGATTTAATTCAACTTCAGTTTATTTTTCACATAATTTATTTTGAACGAATTTTATAGTAAATCTATAAACAATATTTGTTGATTTTATTGTTCTGATTGATTAAAAAACTCAAAATTGATTAAACAACTTACAAATGAAAAAAAAAAAATACATATTAGATAAATATATATATCATCATAAAACTATTTATTATGATGAAGTCTCCAAAGACAAAATAAATTTCGTTTGAAGATCGAGATTAATTGTGATTTTTTTTACCCTATCCACGTAGAATCGTAGCATCTCTGCAATAATATTTTTTAAGTAAAGAAGGAATATTTACAGGCAATTTCAAAATGAATGACAGAAAGCTAGCAAAAAAATTTCGGGAGTAGAGATTCAGAATGATATGATAATTATTCCCCCCCCCCTCAATAACATTATTTTTGTATCATATATCCAACAACATATCAACTACACACATGAAATAATTTAATTTATCACCAATCAAATATTTAGGATGATCTAATATGAGTAAGTTTGGTTGATAAATTCCCAATTCCCATCATATGGTGATTTTATTGTTCAAATGATTAAAAAATCCAAAATTTGAAATGAAGAAAAGTTATATATATTGCACGGGCAATACAAAAGTATACTATGTCTATGTCTCTAATAAATAATAAATAAATAAAAATAAAAATAAATGAATAAATTATTTAACGACCGAGGACGTTTATCCCATCCATGCGGACTTGTAGCGTTCTTGCAGCAATCTTGTCCATGTAAAGAAAAAACATTTACAGGCAGTTTCAGAATAAATGAAAGGAAGTTGAATAAAATTTCTACAAAACAAGACTTCATTAAGAGTGGTGTGTCAGTTATTATTCAATTCCTACTATTAGTTCACACTCTCCCTATATATACCTTGTACAAATCTTACAATCGATTTTTAACTAACTTCCCGACTAGCTAGAAATTTGAAACTTTTAGGATTGCTCAGAACCCGGTGACAACACAATACTTCGAAGTCCGATTTTCGAATTTTTGATTAGTTTTCTTATAATTAATTAAAATGTGAAAATAATAACATCCTAATAGTGTTAAAATAGCCATTAAAATATTAGCTATAATTTAATTGTTACAAAAGAAAAAAAAAAAAAAAAAATGAGTTCATTTTCTATAGACATAAAAATAAATACATTTAATTAAACGTGAACATTAAAAAATTATAAAAAGTTAAATTATGCATCTCACAAAAATTAACATCATTATCACAAAAAAATTTATATGTACATTGATAAGAGCGCTATGATTCATCAGAAAATTTAAACATGGTATATAAAATGTTCTTTTTATCTTATAATTCTTTTTATTTCATTTTGCACCCGCGTTTTTTATTTTCTAATTCAAAAAAAAAAAAAAAAAAAAAACCTCTTTCGCTAGTGTTTTGTAAGTAGGAATTAACTTTAAAATTTTTTCTTTTATATTACTTGTTTTTCATTTAAATTTTTATTTAATATACCAAATGAAATATTATATGCATATTTGAAACGATTTAATTCAACTTTAATAATTTTTTCAGATAATTTTCATGAGTTATTATGAGTGTGTTCCATTGGTAAATGCGCAAATCCTACAGTATGGTAAACTTATTGTTCCATGATTAAAAAACTTAAAATAATAAATATATATACATATATATAATCTGCACAGATAAACATATTATCGTATAAGAGGTATATTATGAATATGTCTCTAAAGAAAAAAACACTCATTTAAAAACTACGAATAATTGTGATTTTTTTTACCCCATATATGCAGAATCGTAGCGTTTTTGCAATAATCTTGTCCAAGTAAAAAAGAAACATTTACAGGCAGTTACAGACGAAATAAAATAAAAGGAAGTTGACTAAAACGTTCTAAGGAATAAGATTTCTGGTGCAACAATTATTTTTTATTTCTTCTTTTTTAAATAATATTTTTATAATATCTATCAAATAAAATATTAATTGCCTATTTGCAATTATTTAATTTAATTTTAACTAACTTTTTTTTTAAAATCCAATATTTAGTGTAGTTTATTATGAGAGAATTGCATTCTTAAATTCAAAATCGTACCATATGGTAATTTTAGTGTTAAATTACTGAAAAACTGAAAATTTTAAAAGGAGAATATATATATATACATATATATATTGCACGGAAATATATATTGTAGTACAAAAGTATACTATGAGTAAGTCTCTATATGAGAACAATCTTTTTAAATCCTTTTACACTCCAATGTTCCGTAAATGGAACATGGAATTAAAAATTCATTTAAAAATTAAATATCATGAATACTGACTTGAAAAAATTATCAGATATAATAGAAAGATTACTTAATTTTTTCAAATAGAAATTACAGCTCAATCATAAAAGGGGAAATGTACAGAAAATTATAAAAATAACCTATTTTACCATTTTCCCTTTTACCCCCACAGTTCAAAAATTCACATAATTTAGAAAAGTAAGCGAATGCTTCTAAAAATGGGCTGGCATGTTTAAAATAGCTTACATTATTAAATTAAATTAAAATATAATAATATTAAAATATAATAATATTAAATATAATAATATTAAACATAAAATATTAAGTTATACTAAAAAATTTTTTTTACACATTTTAATGATAGAGTTCTTTAAACTAAAGCATTAGAAGGCAAAATATGCAAAAAACGAATTTAAATTGTACCCGGATCTGAGTGCGGTGTGTAAAAGGTTAAAGGACTGAGTTATAATTCTAATGTTTTATCCTATCCATGTCGAGTCGTAGTGTTTCTGCAGCAATCTTGTCCAAGTAAAGAAGAAACATTTACAGGCAGTTTCAGAATAATGAAAAGGAAGTTGAATAAAATTTTTTGCGTTATAATACTTCATTAAATCTTTAATACATCATACTTAATGACAATTATAACACACGATATTTTATTTATTTTTTAATTGAGCATTTGATTGATGATTAACGGTGTAATATTATCAAATAATAAGAATTTTTTTAAACAAATCGGAAAATCTAAATTCTAGAGAGTTCTGTAATTAAATAATGGGCTTCGTTGTTATACAGAATTATGCTGGTTTTTAATAATGCCATATTACCACGCAAACGTTTTATATTTAGAGAGAAAGAAAAGGAATAATAAAAGTTAGTATTCAATTACTTATCAGAAACAGAGAATGACATTTAATCATGTCAGTTGATGAAGATTTTTATACCACTGGTACGTCATCATAGAGTTCCTCTTAATCTTATGTGAATAAAGATGGTGCATTTATAGGTTCTTCTATGGTTTTCAAAGAAAGTTTGGTACATTGCTGAGAGTAAATTCCTTAGATGTTTTTATTTTGTACTTCAGGGTGATTATAATTAAAGTTACGATTTCAAAACGCTATAATTTTAAAACTACTTATTTCAGAGTTATAATGCAACGCTATAATTTTAAAACTACCCATTCATTTTAAGACTATCCTACTTCAGAGCGATTTGATAGTCTACCAGAGCAATCGTGAGGCAATGAAATTTTGTTTGGCGAAAGGAAAAAAAAAAAAAAGTTCCAAAACGTGCCGTTAATTATCCGTAAAGTATTTGTTTCATGAAGCTAATCTTTTTCTCTTTTCACTATGACTGTTTCCGCTCTACACGTATTCTTGTCTTTTTGCTAAAAAAAATTGTAGTGAACCCTTGAATTCTATTATTTCCTGCTATTCCATTGTGTTGCTAACAACATTCCGGTGTTTAATGAGTCCATTTAGACGTTTCCCCTGCCATTCCCCTGACAGCGCCATCTATAGGAACATGTTGGAACTACTTTTTTCCTCCCCCAAACAAAATTTCATTGCCTCACGATTGCTCTGGTAAAATATCAAATCGCTCTGATGGGTAGTTTTAAAATTATAGCGTTTTGAAATCGTAACTTTAATTATAATCACCCTGTATATATACATATACGAGTATAAATGACACATTCTGTTCAAAACTTATTTGAAATAGTAATTTATATATAAAATTGGTTAATCAGACTTTTATAATAAACTATTATGTAACCTAGTACTGTCTATACAAGCATTATGTATAAGTAAGGATAATACATTTGCAAGCAGTTTCTCAATAAGGAAAGGGCATGTTTACAAACAAACGCTCCGTCAATCAATCTTTGCTACTCTGGAGTGGCAAATGATCAACCTGTATTGGTGGAAATGCCAATGTTATGCCACTTTACCTATAACTTGACTGCGAGTGACGTCACGTGCCCTTTCCTTATTAAGAAAATTAGCCGTATGAGTTTTTAAATATTCACAGAAATATTGGCAGAGTCCTTTAAAAATTAATTATAATAATAATAGATAAAATGTATCATCAACGCAAAAGTATTTATTATTATTTCAAATGAGTTTTTAAATGATTCAGTATCCAACATTTTAAAAAATTATTTAACGGAATAATAAGAATAAGAATATATATATACAGAGAGAGAGAGAGAGAGAAAGAGAGAGATTTAAGAAAGAAAAAATATTTAATGAGTCGGACAACTATTCAAAAGTTTAATAAAAATCCTATTATCATAAAAAAAAAAAAAAAAAAAAAAAAAAAAAAAAATCAGAGAGAATCTCATTCAACAAAACTGCTTAATCAAGATTGTTATAGCATGGATATGAAACCATAAGGTATGGAATTATGAATACTCTAGAATTTTTATTATTTCCATGCACTACAAATTAGTAATATTTAATTTACTAAAAAAATCAAATAGAATGATACTGTTTACTTTGGTACATTTACAAACTGTTAACTGCATTTATTTGTTATTATAGAAAAATGTACAAAAAAAAAAAGATATCTTCCAAATTATAATAATTATTAAGTAAATGATAACATTAACTTTGAATCCTTCATAAATGAAAGGACATACATAAAGAATGGTCCTTTAAATTTGAAATAATTTTAAGCTAGTCATAAATTTGTCACATTTGAGATGCGATAAACCATTCTTTTTATGATATTTTACTGTGTTAATCAAAATAAAACTTCATTAACAATATTAAAAAACATTTTAACAAATGAAACTTGGTTAAAAATATTTTCACATTTAAATCTAACTGAATTTTAAATTGGATAAATAAATATCTAATGGAGTATAATTAGGGAGACGTATGGATAGGTATCATTAAGCAAGATTAAGTAAAAATAGCTTAGAACAGAAGCTGAAATGTAAAAAAATCCTCCCTCCCCCCGTTTTATTAACTTTTATAGATAAAGAAATATATTTATTCCTTTATTGATTTCTTTTCTGGCTTTCTTTCATATTTTTTTGCATCTGCTTGCGTTATGAACAATAAAAGTGATGTTAATAAAACAACGTTAAGGGAATCAGACGATAATAATTTTATAAATATTAAAAGGAATATTTCGATAAACAGTTTGTGCATTTGCAGCATACTTTTATGCAAACCAATATTTTCGTAGCCTAATGCAATAAAAGGTACGGGGACCAGAGTGTTATAGAATTTATTATTGATGCAGTAAGATATCTTACATACTATGAGCACATATATTTTCAATTCCAAGCAGTGTTTCTCCCTTCCTACCACCCCCCACCATGACAGTTTCTGGTTTCGATAACGAAGAACGACAGGCTCCCTAAATTTGCACAAGCAGTTCTAACGGTACTACAATGGCTGTTCGCGCCATTTTTTATGATCCGTACTATTGCAACGAACAACTTCACATTCGGGCTTTACAACACACAGAGTTACGATGGTTCCCCCGCTCAATAACCCACATCGGAATAACCTCCGAACTGATGCCATCCTGCATTTTTAAAAGGAATATAAAAAATATCCCAAGAAAAATAAAATTCCATTCCCCACCAGAGGGAAACATACAGAAAAAAAAAGGCGACAAGAGACTTTCAGTCTTGGGTCAGACATCCCTCCATCGTTTGAAGAGCGCTCTCCATCCTCCCCCGACCCCACGGAAAGAGGGGAGAGGGATGTTCTGGATGCTGCGACCCCCCTAGCGCCAAAAGATCCATAAAAACGGCTTAGTTCATGCATCATATTCTTCTGCTCCCGCTCCAATGTGTGCTAGGGGAGGGCTGCGACAAAAAATGGGAGTAAATGGAGAGAATATGGAGGATAAGAGAGGAGTGTCTGACTTGTGGGGAGGGGAAAAAACTCTCTTTTCCCCCTGGAAAGTGGGGGTGGAAATAAAGTGGGCGAGGAGCCGGGTTAAACGAGAGAGAAAAATGCAAGCGTGGAAGGAAGAATTATGGAAAATAGATCATGGAATCATTCCGTTGCTGAACTAGACCATGAGTTGGAACCCCCCCCCCTTCTCAACATCATTTTTTATAGGAAGGATCTACCTCTACCCCCTAACCCCCTCGTCCTATCGTAGTCAGTCTCATCAAATGAGCAAAGACAGCTATTTAAGAAAACGTCGCGTCGTGGAATAAGATTGAGCTATGCTCCCCCATTCAATTATGTCTTTTAATTACGTAATGGCGCAAAAAAGCTGACAGTTTTCATGGCAAGGTCTTTCTACTTTTTAATAAGTTTTTTGATAGAGTGAGCAGATCCCTCCCCAGGGGCGGCGTAAAGGGAATCTCAAATTGTTCATAGCAATTTAAACGCTGCAGGTTTTATTCGACTAATTTATTACAAGTTATGAGGTTGTTTCTGAATTTACACAAACTTTTAACCACGTCGTAAATCTTTCACTTTTCAGCAGACATCAACAAATGGAATTAATGAAAGATTTGTTGCAGAAAATTTACCCATTAATGAGCTTCAAGTTTGTGTTTCTTTTCTAAAATACATTCTTTTTATTGAAAGACAAATTACTATTTAAATGATATCTGCTATGATCTCAAAATACAATTAATTTACTCATATATTATTTTAATGGGCTTTACACTTATCAGCGTCTTTTTAAATAAAAATGCAGTTTAGTTTTTTTAAGTTTACACATTTTGAATTTTACTAATCTCCCCCCCCCCCTTCTTTTTTTTTTTTTTTTTTTTTTTTTTCTTCATATGTATATTGATATATCTTTTCCACCATTTAATATTTTGATAAATATTTTTAATTGCTGCCTTAAATTAATTGTTTAGTTTTTGTTTTCTTCAATAGATGGCGCTAAAAGTCTTGATCGGTAAATTCGAATGTGTGTTAAAATGTACTTCACTGAGAGAAAACATGTATAAACAAAAATGATAAATAATACTATAATGTAAGAATTTAGCGTTTATTCTTGCACAATTAAACTTTTAATATCATTTAGACTTTTTATTTTTATAAAGAGAAGTTTTATCTTATTTAATAATTTACTTTAATATAAAAACATTAAGTGGAATTATGTGATTATATTCATTTTTTTTTTCTTTCTTTCGTTTTTCTATCTTTCTTGACATACTCTTTATTGTGTTTTGCCTTTATGAAACAATATAAAGAAAAAAAAAATCACTCAGAAATAGGAGTTTTCTATCTGCCTCATAAAACCCTTAAGAAATAGCAGAAACTGCTGAACACATTTATTATTTTAAAATTTATGTAACTAAAACTATATTATAATTTACTTTTCTATTTACAAATTTGTTTAAAACTAAATTCGGAACAATATAAAACAAAAACAAATTACAATTTTATATTTTTGAATTCATTTAAAATATTTCTCAGGGAAAAAGGAAGATAATCTTTTTTTAATCTTTGTTTTAATTTAATATTTCAATTATTTCTAATTCTTTATGGTTTTGCTGCATCGATCGGGGTGTGAAACGATATTAATTGCTATGATTAGCAATATCGTTGTACGAAATCGTTGCGGCTCTTTAAGCTTTATGAAGCATGCACCCCTTGATAAGTATGTTTCTATGTTTAAGCATTTACATCCAAATGTTTCTGTGATTTATTATTTATTATTCGTTTTCACTCTCATAAGCTTAATGGTCATTTTTATTATCATTCCGGTTGGCGTAAGTATTTTAAGTTACTATCCTAACTCATTGGTTCTTAATCTACATTGCAACTTTTTGTGTAATTCTTTCCTCTATGTTAAATTCAGTTCTATATTTTAGTGTGCTGTTATTGTCTTAGTTCTATTAATAGCTGAATTTTATGATTTAATCTTGTTACGATATATATTATATATATATATATATATAATGAATAATTTAATTCCTTTACAATACTCAGCAAATTAAAGAAAGATGAAAATACCAACAATGAAATTTAAAATGAGATGTATTACGTATAAAGTTATTATCACAATTACCATTTAATTATAATTCACTGATTAGTAAAAACATGTTAAAGTACTTACGCAGAAGAGAAATGACGAATATAACACTTAAGCCTAAACTATGAGATAGTTTGCAGAATCTATTAAACCATAAATCCATGCAACACAAGATAAAAATTGAAAGAAATTAATCAAAAATACTATTGAAATAAAAAGGAATGCATGAAGGAAAAATAGAGTTATAAATGCTGAAACCCAGTACAGATCTCATCAGGAAATATATATATCAGAAAAGTTATTTACTTCTATTTTGGATAAACTTTGTTATTTAGCAATAGTGCATCTTTTTGTTGTTTTATGGTGTTTCAAATTACTATTTAAAAAAATTCATAATTAGATATTCCATTTTCGGCAAAAAAAAAAAAAAAAAAAAAAAATAATAATAATAAATAAATAAAAAAGAAATATTTGTTTGAAATGTTATAAAGTAGTGCTTTTGCCCAAACGAAACTTTTAGTATTTGAATGCGACGACCAATATTTGTGTAAAACGTAAGCAATGCTGATAACAATGACTTCTTTAAATGATTATCTATGATTGGAATAAGTTATTAACGCGTTCATCGGACGGTTGTGCGTGCACAACTGAGGCGATTGCTTCGAATATTGATGATACCCATTAAAAAGTGCCAATAAAAATAGATCTATTGCGCCAAACCAACCAATAAAAAAAAAAAAAACACATTTGGTAAAAAAGAAAAAGATACAGAAATTGAGAGTTTTAATAAAGTTTTAAGTAAACCACGCGCAAAAACTTTCAGTACAAAATTAAAATAATGCTAACTGTTCAATGTTCTTTAATATTAGCTTTCAAATCTTACCCACTTTTATGTTTTCATTCGTTATTGTTATTAAATGGGAAAAAAGAGGGGGTAGGGGTGGTGTGGTAGATGTCTTCCAACGATTTTTTTTTTTTTTTTTTTTTTTTTTGCACATTGTTGCTCATAAGACCAGGACCTACAACTTAAGGCTCCTGTCTCTCCCTCTTACAATTAGCCCGTCTCCGGACACCGAATCCCATGTAACTCTATGGGGACATTTGGTTATAGAATGACACATTACTTAATGTATTTTTTTCAATTCTGTTTTGTCGTTCGGAAAATTCAGAGCTTTTAGATTAGTACCCGTTTTCTAAAAATTGATTTTTTTTTTTTTTTTTTAAATTGGGGAATGTGAAAAATTACCAAGTATATTTTTCTCCTTTTTCAGCTATAAAATGAAATTAAAATATAAATAAACAATAAATTTTAGGAAAACGATGAGTACTAATTGAATGGTTGCGAATTTTCCGAACGTAAAAACGGACTTTAAATTAGGTAGGGTTATAAGTAATTCTATTAACGAATTTCAACTTAGAGCTATGATTTGGTGATTGGAGATGGGAAAACTGTAAGAGGGAGAGAGATGTATCCGAGATTCGAGCCTAGCACCTGAGAGCTAAAAGCCAGAACGTTAATCAATATGCCACCAAGTGTGCCGTTATTAAAAGAAGCTTGACGAAAGTGGAAAATATCAAATAATCATTATTTAAATATATATGTATAGATAGAATACAAATTTTAATATTCACACGATACAGATTAATCATTTTTTTTCTAGATATGTTTAAATACAGTATTGAGCATAAGCATATAATATTTTAAGTAAAAGCGTTGTTTGTCATTTCTATAGCAATCTAGTATCAACAATATATATTGCTGTATTAAATCTATAAATATTTTTTAAACTTTCGATTTCATAATATTTTGATTCAAGCTTTGCTTATAACTAATTGTACAAAGTTTCAATAATTTAATCATGCTTATTTAAATATATGAAAAAAAAAAAAAAAAAACTGTATTTTATATGTTATTATGAATACTAATTTTAATAGTTACACTTTCTTGATTAATAATTTTTGCCAGGTATGTTTTAAAAATTTTTAAGCAAAAATTAGTTTGCTTTTTTTTTTTTTTTTTTTTTTTTTTTAAATGAAAATTTAGTATTATTGAAATACACACACACACACACACATATATATATTGTGTAAATTATTTATGGTGTATATATAAATATTTATTTATTTATTATATTTATAAATACTCCTTAAACTTATGTAATTATGATATATTGGTTACATCTTTGTCCATCATTAACTGCAATAGTTATTAATTATTTAATCATGTTTACTTCAATATATAGTTAAAAAAAAAAAAAAATGTATTCTGAAAAACAAAATTCCGTTTATTTAAAAAAAAAATAATATTTATATATATTTAGATTGTTAATATTAATATAAATTTTATAATTCCTACTATAGCCATTAATATTTTTTGCTAGGAATGTGTAAAAATACTACTGAGAATAATCATGTAATATTTTAAACGAAAACGAATTTGATTTTCTATGAAAAATTATTATGAATGGTATATATATATATGTGTGTGTGTGTGTGTGTGTGTGTGTGTGTTTGTTAAATATTATAAACTATTTTTAAACTTACGATTTTATAATTCATTGATTATATCTTTGTCTATAACTAATTGTAGAAGTGTTTATAGTAATTTTATTTAAATACATATAAAAAAAAAAAAAAAAAAAAAAAAGATGAAAAAAAAAAAAGTAGTGAAAAAAATTGTTTTCTATAATTAAAATAACATTATGGATGAATCTCTAATTGACAAAATAGAAAGAAACCTGTATTTTATTTCATAAATTATGTACATTTTGTGATGATTACGAACAAATATCAGCATCATCTCTAATTTCAAATAATAATGTTAAAAGACAAGGACATAAGGCCTTAACGCTCTAAAATTGACGGGTCTTCATTACTTTTTTCGACAATGCATGATTTATAAAAAACTATTAATTAGTGTACAATTTTTAGCGCATTAAATCAAAGGTGCAAGGTTTTCTATCTAGCGGACTTTTTATTCAGTTATCCCCAATAACTCTAATAAGTGATATTTGCTATACATAATAGATTATCAATCTCCGAACTGATTAGGTAAACATTACAATTAAAAATTATTGGTGATTATTGAAAAAATTTTGAGAAGCGATATTTCATATACATAATAGACTATCAATCTTCAAAGTGATTAGTCAAATGTTACAATTAAAAATTATCGGCGACTATTGAATAAAAAATTCCCCAGATCTGGCAATAATGTTCCCCTCTGTTGCAGATAGAACTCTTACACCATTATTATTATTATTATTATTTTTAATCAATAATTCCTATCATATTTGTACAGTAATTCTTTAAGATTAAATATGAATAATATAATAATTTTATTAATATATATAATAATTTTTTTTAATCAATAATTCCTATCATATTAGTACAGTATTTCTTTAAGGATGAATATGACACAGCTGTCAATATTTTAATTTATTCCGGAGTACTTTTAGCCCCGCCTTTGTTTCATACCACTTATTTTTTTAAAGTAATTTTTTCTTATTTTATTGAAGTTTTATATTGGAAAAAAAAAATCTGTAAATAAAGTGGTGCGAAATAAAGGCGGGGTTGAAAATACTCCGGAATAAATTAAAATGTTGGCAGCAGTGAGTATAATAAAAGTTATTGATAAAAAATAGTGATGTAAGAGTTTCATCTTGCGACAACTCTTGCTCCTTCGTATTCAATATAGATTATTATAGCTAATTTCAGTAATAAGTGCGTGCTCCAATGATTCTTTATAATATATCAATATCGTAGAAACTTAAGCATATTTATGGAATTTAGAGCTCTAAGCGGCAGAGATACACAGCAATCGAAGTCATAAAAACTGTGATGAATTGTGTTGAATTTAAAATAACGGATATAATGATAAAATGTAATAAATGACTTTAGTAATTCACAAAATTTAACTAGTTAATAGTTAATTAATTTAATTCATAAAATTATACGTAAGTTTTTTATAGTATGATTTATATCCCAACCTTATACAAATAATCAGGGTATAGTTATAGTTCCCCCGTTTTCTATAAATACATGATTAAAATACCGTTTTCATTTCTGAAATAAATTTAAAGATGAAACTGTGAATACATATATATATATATATTCTAACAATTTAAGAAAATGTATAAACGACTAATAATTTTACTTTAATAATTTTGTTTTTACAGTGTCATGGAATGAAATCATTTCATCACGAAAAATTTCAACATTTTCATTGTTATATATTAAGCCATATATTCATTAATATTCTTAATAGATTTTTCACCTCTATTTCATTTTTAAAAACCAGTATGTCATCAAAATATGAAAGATAGGAAGTTTTTTAGCAGTATTACAGAAAGAATACGTGTACATATCTTTTATTGACATATTGTTGAGTGTTCACAAGTTAACTTATCTATTCCTGAAAAAGACTAGCCCCTCCTTTAGGCGTTCCTCTAAAACAATAGATTGTTTTTAAAAGAGGATTTCGCACGTTCGTCTATAATTTAGTGAGTGCTGTTTATGAACATATTCTTCAACGGCAATTACCACATCGCTTGCCGAGGACAAAAAATTAAGCGATTTAAACACGAACACGAGAAATCATTTTTGTTAAATAATGTAATGTTTTAAAGAAACGCTAAGGGGCGGGGCTTACAAATAAAAATGGAAAAAATATGCGGGCATCAAAGTGTTGTAATACCATACTTGCCAACATACTAATTAATATTCCGTAGTATTGTTTGCCTTGCCTTCTTTTTCACGCCAGCATCTTTTTAGAACATTTTTCTTTTTATTTAATCGTAATTGCATTTGGAGATTATTATTCTAAAAATTTACTGGTGTGAAAAAAAAAAAGGGCGGGACTTACAACACTGTGAAATATTAATTAGGATGTTGGTAAGTATGTAATACAGATTAATTCCGTCTATAATAAAATGTTCAACTGATATATATGCTTACGGAGTAACACACGTTTTAAACTTTTCATGTTATTTATACCATAGGATAATGGTACAACAGTTACTCCTTGACACTTACTAATTACATACTTGCCAAACATCTCATCTTTTCCCACACCACTTTATTTTTAGAGTAAATTTCTCCAAATGTAGTTACGATTAAATAAGAATAAAATTGCTCTAAAAAAAGATTGGTGTGAAAAAAAAAGGCGGGTACTAAAAATGTTACGATTCATAATGAGATGCATACTTGCCAACTAACCCGAGAGATTGTTAGTTCCACCCTTTTCTGTCTATTTTTCCACACCAGTCTTCTTTTAGAGTACTTTTCTTCTTATTTAATTGTAAATATATTTTAAGAGAATTACCCTAAAAATTAAGTGGTGTACGAAAAGGGGCGGAAACTAACAATCTTCCAAGTTAGGTTGGCAAGTATGGAGATGGTTGGCAGGTATGTAATTATTAACTATGTATTATACAATTTTAATACTATTCCAGTGAATGGAAGAAAAACTTTACCGTAACATATTGTTAATTTTAACATAAAACTAAAAGTCAAATGTATAAAAGTTTTAATGACTTTATTCTAAAACATTTTAATATTTTGAAAAACTCTACGATAATTTATTATTTTACTTTATTTTCTCCATACACATTAGTTGAAAGATTTCAAGATAAGATAGTGATTCCCCCAAAAATAAATGTTAATCTCTGTAATGACTCAAGAATGATTTATGTTTTGAAAAATGGTATTTTGTAGTCTTCAAAATGATTTATGGGAAACTTGGGATTTTGAAAAAGATACATTGATTTTTGGCGCCTTCGAAGAAATGTTAAGAGAAGAAAAGAATTTTCAGAATACAATTCAAATTCATTTTCAAAAAAGAAGACGCTGATATTAAAGGTTGTTATTTTAAGGTTAAAGTAGGATTTTTAAACATTTTTACATCCATTTAAACTAACAACCACTGCAACGAAAAAGTTTATTGTATTTGTATTAAATATTAGTTTTGTTATAACCCCCTCCATCCCTACTCACACAATTCAATAACGTATTAAAAAAGAAAAAAAAAGTTTTTTTTTTTTTTTTTTTTTTTTTTTTTTACATTTTAATAATAATCTTACTTTTCTTCTTCTTATTAAATGATGCTTTTAATTGATAATTTTTCTTACTTTATAAAAAGGGTATATAAAAATGTGATAACTGGATGCCGAGGAAAAAAAAAAAAAAAAAAAAAAAAAACTCATTTGAAATTATCTTATATATTTCCGTAGTAATACTCTGTAACTTGTAGTCCTTCTCAGGATAAATTTGACAATTTTTTCTCCACGTGGTTTATCGAAACCTATTATTTTTCAATCTTCTATTTTCTCCCTATTATTATTATTATTATTATTATTATTAAACTAATTTATTAGATTTTTTTTTCTTTCAGAAGATTTTTTTCAGGGTTATCAGCAGTCTTTATTTTGAATACCACTTTTTACATAAAGCAATCTTCGTATTATTATTTCGAAGATATGCACTATAAATAACAGATGAAAATTACTGTAAAAAAAAGTGGTGTCAAAAATAGTGACTTCTGAGATCACTGCACTTATCTCCCTGAGAATTCCTTGTTTTCCAAGATACTGGACACCCCGGATTATTATCTATAAACATTAAATACAATTTAAATTCTAAAATACCTGATAATAGTGTAATTTATTTAAATCTATTTTATTTTTACTTTTAAATAAAACGTAGTAAAATTGTATAATAAAGGAAAAATAACTCGATATGTAGTCACTTCAAGGAGTTATACACTGAGAAATAAAAGTAAAAAAAAAAAAAAAAGTTGAAATTTCTTTAATTCTGAAATAATTACGTTAATAATTTTATTCGGAGTAAAATATTTCGCTTGTTTAATTGGAAATATTCCTCGAAGAAATCTGGGCAGTAAAAATGTTTTGATTAAGACATATCTCTGAAATAAAACTCACCGGAATGTTCAAAGGTGAATTTGGACAACTCATCATGAGATCGCCAGAAACTTTATCCTAAAGTGGCTGCTAATATATAAGTACTCTCTCTATTTCAAATATTTATCTTATACCTTTAAATTCTGTTTTTAAAACTAGATATGTATTCTAGCTTATATCTCAATAAATCATCTGGAGATTTGAAATCAAAGCAAAGGCCCCCAACACAAGAGGGCAAAGAAATGATTCAAAAGCTGAAGAACATTGGGTCGTGCAATCATAAAATTTTTCGCAATCTTATCTTCCAATGCAGCACACGGCTGCGCAATCAATTGTCTTAAACCTTTTAGTGCTGAAGAAAAGGACCTCCTTTGATGTAATATCCTTCCAAAATGAAAGCATTTCGTAGGTTGTATTGACTTACTCCACTTTTCGCCTTATGAATCTATTTTTTCCTTGCTGCGAGCGATGCAAGTAAACCCTTTAATATGCGTCGATGCGAAACTTGTTCGCTGCACTAATGTTTATACTTATGAGGCCCTGTTTCCAATTCGTTTCTGCTCCGCTTGCAATGCACTTGGATATGGAAAGTGTACCTTAAATACGAACAACATCGGTGGTACTAGTAGCAGCATAAGAAAATAAGTTGAAAAAAAAAAAAAAAAAAAAAAAAAATGTATAAAGGCATGGGGAGGTTTTATTTTATTTTGCTTTTACATGTAGCTACCGGCAATTGGAAATTTCTTACGTGCTCTTTTAGAGCCCCCTCCCCCTTCTCTTCTGTATTTTTTGTTCCTGAACATTAAGTTTCTGGGGGAGGGGGGGGAGAAGGAAAACTTGAAAAGAATATGTAAGTATAAAATGCTGTATTTAGGGGGAGGGGGGTGGCTTTTCCGCATCGATCAACAGATCCTGTGCGATATGCCCCACTTTTTCCGACTCTTTGTTTTCTCATTTTTTCTTTCTGCTCCACTGAACCAAATTACAGTTCCTTTATATATTTATTTTTCCTCTACTCTTTTTTTTTCTGTGAGCCATGATAAGCCCTGGCACTTTCTCCTTTTTTCTACAGTCTCCATTAAAGAGATTTTCGGCACAGGGAGGCTTCTTTCTTTTTCTGTCAGACGCTGGCACCCACAGACTGATTCCTCCGAAGATTTCGGGAAAGAAAAATTCCGACCCCTTTTATCTTCCTGTTAAAAAGCGGATGAATAGGAAAAGAAGCCCTGGATTTGAAATTTGCTAGCGAAGTGTGAAATCACATGTTCCTTGCAATAGTAAAATTTTATTGCAAAAAGTTTTTGTCTCAAATAGATTCAGCTACAATCCAATTTATAGAATTGCAGATTAGAAAAGAAAGTTCTAAAACGATTTTATTTTTAAAATACATGACTAACATGTTTAAGTCTAAATTAAAGTCCATGTAATTGTAGTGATACTTTTCAACTTGTAAAGAATTTTATATTCTAGAATCTGGTTTAGTGTATTTCACTGTAAAATAAAGAAATTCACAAAATGTTGGTGAGGTTGAGTGGGTTTTATGCCGCACTAGAGCTACGATATGGTGAATCGGAGACATATCCCCACAACTTAAATTCTCAAAAGCCTTTTATGTTCTAGAATCTGGTTCAATGTATTTCACAAAACTAAATGCAAATCTGGTGTATACGCAACATTTAAACTTTAAAATTTCTTCACATGCCATAAAATCAAAAACAGTACAACCGGTTTCGAAACGACGAGCCCCTTGTTCATCAGATGCAAAAAAAATACGTGTTACTGCCTAGGAGAGGAGCACGTATTTTTTTGGGCCTCGTCCAATGTATTTCACTGAAAAATAAAGAAATTCACAAAATGTTGGTCGAGTTGTGTGGGTTTTATGTCGCAGTAGTGCTACGATATGGGCAATTGGAGACTGTCTGGGCTCAGCCCTAAGAGTGATCTGGAGACATATAACCACAATTTAAATTCACAAAAGAAAAACTTTTGATATCAAATCTACTGGTTCATGTGGAAAAAGACAAATATCGCTTTTAGAATAGAAAATTAAGTACTCAAATGAATAAATGAGTTCCATTTGTATTTCATTTAGAAAGTATTGAAAAAAATTTTACTAACTGTAAGAGATCTCGAAAAAAAAAAAAAAAAAAAAGAAAGAAAGAAAGAAACAGATATTTTAACAGAGAAAATAAATGAAAGTGAAAATTTCAGCTATATATATATTTTTAATGAAAATTCATTATGTACTTTATTAATAGTAAAAAAAGGGGGGGGGGGATTGTGCAAATTACAATATTAAAATGACAAAAATAATTAAATTTATCCAGCAATTGATTTGTAATATTTCCACAATTGTGTACAGTCTTCTTTAACAGTTACGCAGTGTAACTGTAACGTATCGCTTTGAAAGAGGTGGTATCAATTCTTACAAACAATGAAAAATTTGCTTTGTTACAGCTTGAGGTGTTTCATTTTAAATTTGCGATGTAATATGAAATAAATTTCAATTGAATTAGGTACTTTTTGTGCATAAATAGTTTTACAGGCAGACTTATTAAATATTTTTTACGAAATAACACTCGGCTATGAATGTTGTCATAAAATAATTTCAATTACATTTATTATTTAATGATTATTTTACATGGTAATGCTTTTATTTTTAAATGTCGCTCTCAATGTAATAGATGTTAAACTGGTTAATGCCTTAACAGTTATTATAGAAGCAGTTCAACACATGAATTACAAATAAATATTCTTGACCAATATAATTTTTCTGCAAAGAATTTGGTTACTGATTTCCCTACAAATTTCTTCAGTATGCACAAGAAAAAACCCTGAAATTAAATGCAAAATAATTAAATAAATAAGCTACAATGAAAACAATAAAAAAAAGTACATCAATTTATTCACAATATAATTGGAAAGTAACCACTGTTCAACGATAAAAAGCGATAAATAAAAGACGACTCCAAAAACAGTAGTTACATCGCATAAAATTAAAAGGAAAAAGTCCGGATAGTATTTCAATCGAACTTGTATCTATCTTTGATAGAAGCAAAAAGCAAACTTGCTATAAACATATGAAGCAGCCTCTCTATTTTTCTCTTTCTCTTTCATTTTCATTTTTTAATACTTTTTTTTTTTTTTTTTTTTCGTTTTTTACCTTTTTTTTTTTCTTTTACTTTTTTATTGATTCAACCACGGAGAAAAGCAACTTTTTAAAATTTCTCCTCGCGTATGGCTTTTTTTTTTTTTTTTTTTTTTACTTTTTCGGGGGTAACGGTATCTGCCTATGGGTGTAACGAGTCGTAAAAAATAATTCGTTGCTGAACAATAAAAAGAAAATCTCCCACCAGCAAAGCAAATGAGAGAAAAAAAAAGAGAGTTTTTTACGGTTCTTGTTCTTATTTCCGCATTAAAATTAGATATTTAGTTAATTCATGCAGTTTAGATAGAGGAAAAAAAAATCTCCCTAATGTTCATTAGGAAGAGCCGATGCTAAATTGAGATTAATAAATAATGAATATGTTGGAAAATTCACATAAAATGGTTAATTTAATTTATTTGCTTAGATATTGATTGAAATATGAATAACAAAAAAAAAAAAAAAAAAAAAAAAAGGGGGGGGAGGGGAGGATTGTATTCTCCAGCATTATATGTTTCTAAAATTACACAGCTTACGCATATACTTAAAAAAAAAAAGTATTTTAAAAATACGTTAAAAATTCTGAATATTTGTCTATACATTTACCTAATAAATTCTGATATATATATATATTTCAATCTTGCTTCCAAATTAAAATGAGATATTTAATTAATGCATGCTGATTTTTTTTTTTTTTTATACCAATCTTAAATTGAGATAAGGTTGCTACACATTTTACCAAATAAAATGCATCAAATAACTTTGTAAAATAGCAGAATTTTTATCTTTTTAAATGAAAAGTGTAAAAGTTATAAACAATTGTTATTATTTGAAGTTATGGATTTAAATATAAATGTACACGAACGCGCGCGCACACACACACATACACCCCCCCCCCCCTTCAAAAAAAAAAAAAAAAAAAAAAAAACCTTTTTATAAATTAAAGCACAATAGGAACATGTGCATTTATTTTCATAACTTTCATTTACTCTTATTAAAAAATAAATGAATAAATGCAATTTAAAGATAAACCCCTTTGAAAACTGTGAATAGCTTTTATAATGTTATGCTTTCGTTATTTGTGCTTCCCTGTTAAAGTGGAACATTTATTTTGTTAATGTAATAATAATAATAATAATAGTAGTAATAAAAAACGATTTTTAATTTTCGTTAGTATGATAAATATTGTTTAAAAAATAACGGATGGACTTATCTTTTTTATCTATTAACTTATTATTTTTATTAATGCAAGTATATAAATAAGAAAAAAAGATAATGGATAGCACGCAGACCATTGAGCACGTTTTAGTATTACCAATGCAATGAATAAGGTTATGCAAAACTTTATTTTAAAATACAGTGGTGGTGTACAAATTATTAAGCTCGAAACAGAAATTACAAATTTCGTCTTAGTCAAATTTCCCTTTATTTTTCTGTGTTTCAGTTTCCAGTCTTGTGGGAGGTAAAGAACACATTATATCCCATACATTTCAGCGAAAGTTTTGTCTCCAAAACAAACCAGAGATCAGTAAAAGTTAAACAAAAATTAAAATTTTTGGATCACCCTTTAAAAAAGCAATGTTTAAAATACATTGTTGCTGTAGCATTTTTCTATTGCATATGACAGCATAAAAAGTATTCTACAAAATAACTGAATTTAGATAAAAAATTTATTTTGGACTTTTTAATATTTATGGTAAAAAAATCGTTACGTATAATATTGAATTTCATGAAATTATTTTTATTTCCTTCATTTTAGCAGACTACAATTAAAAAAAGATTTTGTTTAGAATGAGTTTCCTTAAACTTCGCTTTTTGTTTCTATATCGCAAATAAAAATATCATTTAAAATAAACGATGGTTTATATCGGATTTCAAAGAAGAGATAATTTGTTTCGATAAGATTATTATTTTTATTTTTTGAAATAATTTTATGTTGTTTATTTTATTATATGGCATAATAATAGAATGTAAAGATAGTTCGCAAAGTTTTATTCAAAATTATTTTTTATAAGCATAAAAAAACATGCTTGAAATGTTATATTTAATGAATATGCACTGTTTTAAGTTATTTTTCACGTATTTATTTATTTATTTTATATAATTAAAAATATATATATATATATGAATTTCACAGTATTATGTGCAGTGGAAAGGGCGAATCAACTATAATAGGAAAAATAACTGTATGTTATTTTTTCTATTATAGTTGGAAAAATAACATATTCCTGTTATAGTTTTTCCTATTATTTATTTTTCCTACATAGTTTCCTAGTATCCTATTATGTTATTTTTCCTTTATTATATATTTATTTATTAAAATAAAATAAATAACAAATTAAATTAAAATAAATAATATATATATATAATGTATAACTAAGCAAAAATAGAACATATGTCCTGGGCATAACGCGTCAATAGCTATTTTTAAGCGCTACACAGGTCGACTTTATTATTAAGATATTAATCGCTCACATAGAATCTGGAAACTTCTATTTGTTCTCTGAATAACGAAGCATCCTTAGCGATGAAATTAATTAATAAATTAATAATTTTTAACTCTATTATTGCTGGATGTCAATAAAATGTTAGAACTACAAGTTCGACAGATGTATAACCTAAACACACCACTGAATAAATTCTACATTTTACAAAACTATAATCTATAACTATATTTTACCCCATGAACACATCTTACATGTATGTTTTATGTAAATATTCGTGAGTGTTATACTTAAACTAGGTGCTCTATCCAATTTCATTTTCTCCTAGACATATGCATACATATGGACACACAGTTCCCTACACATATACATGCATATATACACTTGTATACTTAATCAGTATCATTATCAGTTTCCAACAAAATAGAAAAATACTCATGAATTTTGTTTGCCTATATATCGGTCTGTCACTTTGCGATCTTAGTTTCCTTAGATATTTTTATATCTTAAAAAATTTTTAATACCTCCAAATCGATTAGTGTAATTAATGTTTATGATAATATACTATATCCTAACAAAAATGGTAAAAATAGAACTACTGATTTGTGTACATAAATTCACAAAGGAATTCAGATATAGTATGGTCAATGAGAGTTTTTTTAAAACATACTTTAAAATATTTACATCACACAAAACTTAATATATATATTGTTTTGTTGCAAGATAGAGACTTGAGTTGTATATTGCTTGAATTAGCTATACAGCTTTCCGAAATCTTGCATTATGCTGACAGAGGTGCAAGTTTCCTGAATGTGAACATTTCTGGTTTTCAGCATTTAAAATTCTATTTTTCATTTCATGAATTCTCTTTTCTTTTATCGGATCCTTTTGGTTAATTTATCTCTTTCCATTTCTATTAATTGATGAATGTTTCTATTGGTTTAATGGTTTTTGCAAATTATCTCATCGTTAGGCTTATGTGTTATGTTTGTGTCATTTCTCTTCTGCGTTAGTACTTTAACATGTTTTTACCAATCAGTGTAATAAAATTAAATTATCATCGTGACAATAATTTTATTCGAAAAACATCTCATTTAAATTTCTATGTTGGTATTTTCATCTATCTTTCATTTGCTGAGTGTTGCAAAGGAATTAAATTATTCAAATTGTATATATATATATATATATATATATATATATATATATATATATATATAATAAATTATTCAGATGCAATGTGCATGTATCGAATATGGGCAGGCCGTTAAAAAATATTCAAGTACATTATAGCGTGTGTTTGTTACGGTGTCATCGCAGAGGTTAAACACATGGGAAGTTGAGTGATATAACGATTAAGTAAAATTGGAAAGTGTTTTATAATCCATGCGAACTGCATTATTTTTTTTCTCGTTTTAGTACTAAATATGATTAATGATATAACACTACTGTACATAACGAAAAAATATGGAAGATTGGACACACTGAAAAGTCTTTCATAATAAATAATAAAAGAAATGGAAAAAAAAAAAAAAAGCTTATATTATGTCGCTCTTCTGTATCAACGACATAAAATAACACAGAAAGAATAAATGTTTCTTAAAAAAAAAAAAAAAAAAAAAAAAAGGAAAGAAAAAAATAGAATAAAGGAATAGGAAAAGGAAGAAAGAAATCATTTTTTCTACTTAATCTTTTTTTTTTTGGTTCTTCCATCAAAATTTTCTCGCCTGTTGAGAGATAGGGAGTAAAACTAGAGATTGTAGTTGATAAAAGTTTCAACGTCGTTTAGTTCGTACTGATTTAGAAGTTGGTAAAAAATGTTCTCAGACAGCAAGTATGAATTAAGTGATTTTTTTTTTTTTTTAAATATATATATATATATAATATTTTACTTTATTTTATGCTGCTTTTTGAAATGCGATATAAAAAAAAGTACGAACGATTAGACTTTTAATACATTTCGAAAACTAAACTAAACTGAAAGTAAAGGTAAAAATAAGTAGCATGGTATAAATTTGTTAAATGCAAATCATCAATTTTTGGGAGCATGTTTTATCTTCCTTTCATTTTTGAAGAATATTTTTTTGTTTTCAATACTCACAGAGGGTCGATCTCAAAAAAAAAAAAAAAAAAAAAAAAAAAATGTTGCTTTTTCATTTAATTATATTCAGGGTTGGGATGTGGGATTAAGACTGATTGACTGCACTAGGGTCCTAAGTCTGAGGGGGAGTGCCCATCGTGGGAGTCTTTCTGAAGGATCCTAGCCGTATTTAAGCAAGTTTCTCAACAATATTAAGATTTCTTTCTGTTGACAAATACAATATTTTCTTTATTCTGTGAAAGGGAGCATGTATGTTAAGATATTATTTCATTAAGGGGAGGGGGGGGGGGGACAAGCAATGATAAATCCATTCAAAAAAAGTAATTTATTAACAAGTTTACTTACTTGGCTATTTGTTACATTTTAGAAGATTAAATTAATTAAAAAAAAATTCTTAAAGCTTAATATATATTTTACTTTTCAAAGTTATGTTTTTTAATTTTTTTATGGCCACTGTAGTACCCGATTTTTTATAGCAAAAATTTCGAACGGATGGCAATACCTGTTTGTATAATTACATAGCGTTGTCATATTTATTATTATTTTTTTATTTTTGCAATATTTTAGGTTATCTGTATAATTTTGTGGAAAAATATTTTGATTGAGGTATTAATGAAAATATTTTTAGACTTGACTAAACGATGATATTTAAAAAACTATATAAAATAATACTATATAAAAATATGGCTACCCCAAGGGTATCCCCCAAGATCCTCAGGGCTAAAAAGGAAAAACACGTAGAAATTCATTTTTTCATTAGGTTGTTTCATTAGGGCACCCTTTATCATACTTTATACCCTGTTTCTGTCTGATATCCTCGATTTATATATCTCTCTCTAAAACTTGAATTTTCCATAACCCAAAGATTTTTCTCCAAAGTTGATTTCAAGTGCTTAAATGAAATGATTAAAGAAAAAGAGGATGATGGTTCTTCTACTTTATGTAACTGGACCATACCAATAGTCGAGGGGTTCTGTTATTGAAGCTAGTAGACGAAATGTACCGAATTCGATTCCAGGTCACACCTGTCGTTCTAGTCGTTCGCAGTTTTCCGTAGTTTTTTTTCGAAATTATCGTTACTATGGGCTAGGACCCCTTAGAAAAACTCTCTACTGAGGGCACTCCACCCAGGTCTAGGTCCCTACCGCAGATAATTGGTCTTAATCCCTACATTATCACATTTATGTTTTCAAAGCAGAAAAATAAACACAGCAGAATATTTTTTCTTAAATACTATAAACAAAAGACATACAAGGACTAAAACATCCAATATATTACATTTCATGAAATCTTGAATTTAAATATATATATATATATATCTGAATGTATGTATATATATATATATATATATATATATATATATATATATATATATATATATATATATATATATTCAAGGAGTTAATATTAGAAAGTTTTTAAAAGCTGATTTTTTTTACTTTTATTTCTAATCACATTTTAAATTTAATTACATTATCTGGGTTAACATTTACCAGAAATAAATAGGTAAAAGTAATTAAATAGAATAAATAAATAGATAAAATAAAACAAAATGAATGAATAATAAAACAAAATAATAATAATAAGTGAAACAATAAACTGCCTTTATACAGATTTACCCAACTGAATTTTAAGCAATTTTTGTTTCATCTGTTTGTTTGTTACGACCCAATTTTAGGACATTCAAAATAGATAAAGAAAACATAGGGGAAAAAAATCGCATAATGAAAAAAAAAAAAGATTAAATTATTTAATAAAATAGAATCATATTTCAAGATTCTTTCTTTTATAATAATAATAGTAATAATAATAAGATTGTGAATGAAATTAAAAATGTACTCTTGTGTTTTACAAACGAAATATTTTATAATTAAAATGCTCAATAAAAAAACAATAAAAATAAATAAAAATAAAACTGAAGAAAAAAGTGCATAAAAGAATGTATAATCGATAAAACGCTATATTAATCATTATTACTTACACCAAAATAAATAAATAAATGGAAATATATGTATATATATATTTAACACAACTTTAATTTATCTCTATATATACATATAGGTATATATTATAATCAGAAAACAATAGCGATTGTACTCTGATAAAAACTTACGTAAATATGAGAACACGAATAGGAAATATTCTGTCATGATTCGTTTTTTGTTACAACAAAAGATATGGAAGGAACGGAATAAAATAAGATAAAATAAAATATGAATGTCATTGTTCTGTTGATTCATTTGGAAAATATTAATTTAGACACGCCTTTTTCTCCTATGTCTTTTTTTTTTTTTTTTTGGCAACATTTTTATGTTTAGGTGATGGAACATAATTTTTTGTCACCTTCTGGAATTTTCACATGCATGAGTACCAAGTTATTAGGGATTGAGTGTAATACGTCAATTTTTAAGAGCATTCGTTTACAATACTTATCTACAGTAAATTGCACGAAAATTAGTATTTTTGAATAGTGGCATGAAATTTACTTATTGTTCGCAATAACTTGGCATCTAAGCGCATTTTAAATCTCATGGGGAAATAATTATCAGAAGTGCACTAAATTATTGTTTCAAACTTTTGTGACTAGCTGTGCTTTGTTCACCATTTATGAAAGGACATAACACCCCCCTCCCCCCGCACACACACACACACACAAAGAAAAAAAGGCACGTTACGGGTGTATTGTACAAGCTTGAAATGAAATACAAAAACACGCTATTGTAGTTTTTAATTTTACTTATTCATATATTCATATATTTCCTAAAAATTTGTTAATTATTAAATATTCGGAAAGTCGAGTGAAGTCATTGCAGCCTTTTTTTTACTTTTTCGAGTCAAATAAATAAAAGTGAATTAATAAAATGCCAACTTACAGCTTTATAGCATTGAATCTTTAAGTTAATTTTCTTTAATTTCGTTATTCATTTTTACCTGACTGGGCTGAGGCTGATTAAGTGCTATATTCACATTAACGCTACTATTTTTTAAACGATAAATTTTGAGGTATTTCAGCTACAAGTTCTGCTATTTAGTTGGAAAATTATTATTATTATAAAATAAGGGTGTTTAAGAACTTATTTTTCGAAAATCAAAATAGATACTGCTTAAAAAAAAAAAAAAAACTATTGTTTTGCTTAAATAACTATTGTGTTGCTTTCAAAAAGAATTCTTGTAAATTATCAATAAAAAATTGTTAAAATGTAATAGAGCAAATGTGTTTTTGACATTAATCAGGCATAGCATACGATATATTTTATATATAAGCAAAAATATGAAAAAAAGGCGAAAATTTTCACCTGGTTCTTGCACCAGTATTTTTCTTTCGGAATTTTTAGTACTAAATTTGCGCGATTAATAAAGTAAAAAAATATTATATAAATATATTGGTGCAAGAATCAAGGAAAAAATTTCAACTAACGACACCCTATAATGAGTCTAAACATGATTAAAATATTTACTAAAACAAAAATAAATGTCGAAACTTTTTCATTACTAATAGAAAATAAAAGACTTGTTAATTAAAAAAAAAAAAAAAAAAAAAAAAAAAAAAAATTACCCGGTCTTGCAAACGAAATGAAATACTTCATCATTACAATGCAGAGAAATAAATTTCTACATAAACTTATAAATTTATAGTTAAAAAAAAAAAAGAAAGAAAAGAAATTGAAAAAACATATACTAAATGGTACAACACCGTATTAAACCTTTTAAAAGTTTATCATCATTACTTACACCAAAATAGATAAACAAGTAAATGAAACTTTATTTTTTCTTTTTTAACACAACCGTCGTTTTATTTTATTTATAACATTGAGTTTTATTTTCGTGAAGAGAACACAATAGCAATCGTATTTCTAATAAAAACTTATATGAATACGAGAACACGAGTAGAAAATATTCTGTCATGATTGGTTTTTTGTTACGAGAAAAGAAAAAAAAGAGAAGGAACGAAATAAAATAAGATAAAATAAAATACGAATGTCATTGTTCTGTTGATTCATTTGGAAAATATTAATTTAGACACGCCTCTTTCTCCTATGCCCTCCTGAGCGTAAAAATTGTATCTTAGCATTTTTTGCTAGTTTTTTATTCTGTTTAGGGGGTGGGATGTAATTTTTTTATTCACCTTCTGGAAAACTTTCCTTAGATTCAGTTTCACCGCACACAACCAGGATGTAACGGACCGTGAAAATCGTTTGGTCGCCTGAGAGGGAAGAAGTGAGGCCTCAGTGGAAAATTCGAAACGGGATAATCTCTTTTTTTTTTTCCGCTCCTCCCTGTCAGAAAATAGCCCCCCTTGGTGGCGGTTAACGAGCTTGAGTTTCCATTGTTTGAAAGAGATATGTTCATCCATTTTAGAAAAATTTCAACAACATAGTCTGAATTCTTTGGAGAAAATTTATGCAAATATGTTTACAATGTAAAGGGATATTTTTGGAGAGAATTATTTATTAGGTAGATCAACGAAAAACGTAAATTCATAATTATAAATAGAATGTAATTTAAAAGAAATTAATAAAATGAACGCATTTATTTAGAAATAATTAATTTAAAAACAATTTTTCCCTTTTCTCTAAGAATAGGCATTTTTTAATGCAGAAAATTAAGAATTTTTTAAGAGACAAATACTATAACAACTAATTATCTTGATTTGATATGTTAAATTATTTGATTTGAATGGCTTAACTCGTTATTCAACTTACTTTGTTTTGAAAGTAATTACAAACGTCAAATTATGACAGCCATCGTACACATAATTTGCCAGCTTTAACTCTCTTTGGCTACTAGAAAATTTTAAAAGAAATTTTTTATACATTTCTGCAACATTTTTTATTGGTTAAATAAAATAAAAAAAATTCTATTAAATTTTCTGGTAGCTAAAAAATGATAAAGTTGATAACTATGATCGTATATTTCGTTTAACTGGGGCCACAAAACTGACACCGGTTTAACACCAATATTTTCTACAGAATAATACTTTTCTGCATTGAATAAAGGGAAAATTATTCGCAACAACACTGATGTGAATGCGTTAGCTTTCAAACCCTGCATTTAAAGAACTCTTTTTTTCTTTCTTTTTGGTTATAACAGCGCGATGAATTCATCTTAAAGTTACCAGAAATTACGAATTTTTATATTATTCCAGTTCCTTTGAGAAAAATAATGCAAAAACAAGTCATATATGGAATTCACCAATATATTGTTTGCAAAAAGTAATTTACTACTATACCTTTGTTTTATTTATTTATTTTATATTATTTATTTATTTTTTCGGACCAACACAAAGCAAAGATTTAAATTTGCAAGATAAAAGAAGGATAAGAAGTTAGATTAACATGATAAATAAAATAAAGTATTACGACTTAATATATATTTTTAAATTTTATGTAAAACATAAAATAATAACAAAATGTTCGAGTTTAAATTATTGATTTTTTTTTTTTTTTTTTTAAGTACTATTATACATCCTGAATTTCCATGATTATTTAAGAACGTGTCTTTTAAATATATTTATATATTACCCTTCTTTAATTTGAGGTAGAAATATTGTCAGCGGTTTCTTCTTTATGAGATTAGCGAGTTTCTGTTAGTTGAAAAAGGTGTGTTTTATCATTTATTTATTTATTTTTTTAATTATCAACTCCTCATGCACCATAGATATAATAACATGAGACTTACAGAGGTAAAGAGATAAATACAGAATGAACTGATAATAATAAATAAATAAATAAACACATAAAATAGATAAAAATAAGATAGATAAAAATAAGATAGATAAAACAAATAATAAATTGTAAAATTTATTTTTTGTCTGTGTAATCATAGTTTGTAAAATGTTTTTACTTTCAAAGATTTCTGTCGGAGAATTGTTATCTAAAAATCAGGGATGGAACACGGGCGCAGAATTCATACCGGAATCTGGTTAAAAAATTTCTCTACCTATAGTATCGTTGATTTAAGAAGTAGAAAAATTTCTTACATTGATAGTGGTATGAATTCTGCGCCCGTGTTCCATCCCTGAAAAATGCAAAAATAAAATAAAATATGTAAAAATATAAATAAATAAAATAAAGCTACCAATTATATACCATTAGAGAAGTGCTCCAGTGATAGTCATGCTCCAGTAATTGACATCTAAGTATCCCGAAATAATTAATAAATAATAAAAATAATAAAATCATATATTTTACATATAAGAATTTTAACATTTTATGTTAAACACTGGAGCATAGGGTGCTAATAACTGGTAAAATGAATAACTAGCAGTGTCAAACACTGGAACATAGGGTGCTAATTACTAATAAAAGGGAAAACTGGCAGTGTCAATTACTGGAACACTGAGTGGGTGTCAAATAAAAATTCATAAAAAAAAAAAAAAAAAAAAAAAAAAAATATTAAAATAAAAATAATTGTTATCAATGTTTATATTTTAACATGTATGTGATTCTGAATGTCTTTCATGCCATATGTATTAACTTAAGATTTCTAAAAATATTTTCTGATGACTAGAACATTAAAAACATCAGCACTGAGAAAAAAATTCTGTAACTGACATCTAGAATCTAAATTGTGGCTCTAGAAAAAAATAGTTCCATGTCATCCTTATAAATTCTAGTCCCCTTGGAAAGCGAGTTCTAGAAGCCCCTACTAGAATTCTAGAGCTTTTGCCTATATTCTCGAGTGCAAAGTTATTTAAAAATCTCTGTAAATAAATAAGACTGCAAGAGGCGGGTTTCTGTAACTATAATCTTGGTTTATTACCAAATTCTAGAAAATCAAGCGAAAATTTTTCGCAATACAAATGATTCAGAATATTTAGAGTATTCAGAATATTGTTTCACCATCTAGAAATGTGTATACTAGAAATTCTCGATCATTTCGTTTATTCAGTTTATTGGCGTGCCTTATGCGCATAGCTCAGAAATCTATATCTCTAGTTAAGGGATTTAGAAAATGGACACTTATTCATTCTAGAGAAAGGCGGTATATATTTTTTCTCAGTGAGAGATTGCTCTAAAAGTGTCAATCACTGGTGCACTTACCCTATATACAATTTTAAAATAAGTTTAATCAACCAATAGTAAAAATTATCTTGAAAAAGAGAAGATATTTTATAACAAAGCTATCACGTATCAAGTCTTTCATATTGTATAAGGTCGTACAAAAACTGTAATTCAAAGAGGTATCAGGTATGATAATTATATTAATAGAAAGTATAAAGTAAAAAATGTATTTTCAAACAATTTACAGGACTTTGGTAATCTATGACTTTATATTCATGTATGAAATGCGAGGTTGGTTACTCCTGATAAATCACCTCTACATTTTGAGGCATTTATTTAATTATTTATTAAATTATTTGTGCCAAGTTCCATAAAATCCGCTTTTTAATTTCTTTCTTTCTTTCTTTTGGTTTATTTTAGCATTGTCATTTCGAATACAAAACTTTTGATTACAATAATTAAAAAACTCCTCCTTATCGGAATTATTTTAAAGTAAGCATTCTTCTTCTTTTTCCAAATATAAATTTTAAAAATGTGGTCAAATCATTTAAAAAAATTAATTAAGTTAACTAGTTACCTAACTGGCTTTTGTGGGTTGTCGTGACGAATTATTCATCTGTTTATTTTTCGTTTTCATTCTGATTGTTGTCATTGTATATACACCCCGCGACAAAAATATAGGTACAAAGGGCTTTTTCTTTCATTTTTCATAAAATAACATTATCTATATTGTGCTTATCATTTATTATTATCATAAAATAAAACTAATTTTTGTTTTAAGACTAAAATTTTTCTAATTTAAGACTACACACCGCGACAAAAAGATAGGAACAAAGGTTTTTTTTTTTTTTTTTTTTTTTTTTTTTTTAATTTTTAAATATGAATATTTTGAATATGAATATTTTGAATATGATTCAAATATTTAACATGATATGATAATATTTTGTTATGATAATAAATGATCAGCACAATTTAGATAATGTTATTTTATGAAAAATTAAAAAAAAAAAAAAAAAAAAAAAAAAAAAAAAAACATTTTGTTCCAATCTTTTTGTCGCGGAGTGTAGTCTTAAATTAGAAACATTTTAGTCTTAAAACTTTTCTAAATGAGTCTTAAAACAAACATTAGTCCGAGAATAGTGTTATTTTATGATAATAATAAATGATAAGCACAATTTAGATAATGTTATTTTATGAAAAATCAAAGAAAAAACCCTTTGTACCTATCTTTTTGTCACGGGGTGTATATACATATCTGCCAACCTACTAATTAATATAGAAAAGATTTTTAGAATCTATCCCTTTTTCCACACCACTTTATTTATAGAGAAACTTTTTTCAAATGTAATTACGATTAAATAAGAAGAAAAATACTCTTACCAAAAAAAAAAAAAAAAAAAAAAAAAAAAAAAAAAAATAATAATTAAAAAAAATAAAAAGAGTGGTGTGAAAGAAAAGCGCGAGTACAAACAATCTTAGAGATATTAATTAGTAGATTGGAGGTATATACGTATGTATATATATATATCTTTTACTTACTTTTTAGTCATGTCATTTCGTTGTATATTGATCAAAAATCACGAAATAATAGACATGTTAGAGCCATCATAATGTTTTAAATACGCATTTTATACAAATACAATGATCTTTTTTATAAAAAAATTTTATGTCTACAACAAAATTTCTTGTAAACAAGCGCCGTTTTTAAATAAACACGGTAAATAACACTTAAAATTACTTGCCTGATTCCGCAAAGGGAATTTAAAGAGTTTTTATTTATTTATTATTTTTTTATTTATTAGTAAGTTCTTTTCTCTAGTAATTTAGAATTTTCTCTGAATAATGTGACAAGAAAAATTGATAAGTTATGGCAAAACATAAATTTTTATAAGGACAGATTCATAAATCTTCACTCATAATCAAGCCTTTTGTCACTTGTCTGTTATGTCTAATATATATTTAACATGAATAAACATGTCATCTACGCCTCACTAGGTAGCGAGATACTGGATTACAATAAACAATCTTAATGAAAAGAGCATCTTTATGTTTTCAGTTTTTCGCCGAACATAATTTAGTCAATTCAAGTTTGTTCATTAGTTTTTAAGAATTCAAGTTTGCTAAGGGTATGGGAATTGTTTTCAAAAACTTTTTGCTTGTGTAATTTTTTTTTTTTTTTTTTTTTTTTCCCCAGTATGTTTTATGTACAATGTAAAACAAATTAAAGCAATTGAAATTTTCTACTGTACAAAAGCTGTATTTATTTATGGAAAATAAAAATATATACCGCTTTATATCATCACTAAAAAATAATAAAAAATATTGTAATATAATTAAATATTTTAAATTTCATTTCTGTCATCTTACAAGTATTATTATTATTATTATTATTACTATTATATAAATTATAAAGTTATAATTACGAATTCGTTTTTTTTAAATATAAATAAAAGTAAAATAGTAATGATAATGATAACAGAAAAGAGATTAAAATACCCAATGACTAAATACGTTTTCGCACACATTCATTAATAATAATAATAATAATAATAAATGTTACAGTAATACATAAATAAACCAGTTAAAAATTACTTCCGGTGAAATGCAATTACTTAGATAAAAATTTATCAGTTATTATGCATTACTGAAATACTTGTATAAATTGAATGATTTTGATCAATCAGAAAACAAACCAATAATTTTGCGTAAGTTATTAGTCTAAGTTAATTAGAACTTAATTTTATCCAAGTTATTTTTAAAGACTGGAGGTTTGATATTAAAATATTTTTATTTTGGAAATTATTTTTTTAAATTTTGATGAATAGCTAATAAAAGTGATGTCTTATTTTGGAACTTGTTTATGTTTTAATAATTAATTATAAACTGCGATTTGCGAATTTTACTTCTTTAAAAGTAAAAAATCTTTAGCATTGATAAATGTAGAGGAAATAAGATAAGTCATACTTATCCTATTATTATTAAATAGTGTTGTAATAAAAATTTTTATTTGTATGATAAATTAAAAAAAAAAAAAAAAAAAAGGGCTAACTGTATGAAGTTGGAGAAGAAATATTGGATTATTCATAAGCCTAAGATGCATGGCAATATATTTTTACTTTAAATAATTAAAATTTACACAATTGTATAAACGTTTAAAATTATACAGACTAAAAAAATTTAAAATTTAAAAATATGTTTATTACGAAATACATTTTCGAAATATTGATAGAAAGGTAATATTTTATAGGAGAGTTATGTGTTCCATTATTACATAAAGCAGTAGTTAAAAAATGGAAAAGAATGAGGGATTATTCAGAAGCCTAAGAAACATTTCTATTTATTTTTATTTCAAATAACTTAAACTTAATAAAATGTATAAATGTTTAAAAGTGCATAAAAATTTCAAGTCTTATTTTTTTTTTTTTTTTTTTTTGTTATGTAATATATTCTATTTTTATAAAATTTATTCTATATAACATTCTATTTTTCATATATATATATATATATATATATATATAATATAATTTTGAAATATTGATGGGAATATAACTTTTATAGGAGAGTTGTGTGCTCCATTATTATACAAAGCAGTTATCAGAAATTGGAAAAGAAATGCATGATAAAGCTAAGAAGCATTTCATTTAATTTTTATTTTACAGAACTTAAATTTACTGAACTGTATAAATGTTTAAAAATATATAAAATTCAAAGTTCTATATTTTTTTTTAAATAAAATATATTCTATTTGATATTCTATTCTCTCTCTCTCTCTCTCTATATATATATATATATATACATATATATAATTTAGAAAATATGATGAAACTTGAAGACAAGTGGGCGTGTATAACAAGAAAAAACGTTAAAAAAAGTAACGAGTTATAGTAACGATGAACAATTGTAAAAAACAACACTACATGCGAAAAACACCCTTCCGCTTCCTCTTCAGTGGGTGGGAGCAGCAGAACAGACAATAAATTAAATTAAAAGAGGCCTAACAGGTTTCGGAAACATGGCGAAACTAGCATACTCCCAACAAAATCAAGAATAAATTACTGGCAAATTAGATATAACAAAATTGGTGCTTCATAAAAGTAACATAACTAAATCAATATAATAATCCAAAAACTACAAAGTCGATATTTGTGACAAAAATAATTTAACAAAAGGACATGCTAGATCGTCATGTTCCCACCCAGACCTGAAAGGCAAAAAGATATTGTAATGAACTGAACTTACTGCAATGTAGAAATAGGTCTTTAGAGCAAAAGCAGATGATTCACATGTAGTGGCTCAATACTGGCGCTGTCTTGTCCGATGTTCCAAAATCATAGTCCAAACTCTCCGAGTCGCTCAGCACCAAGTAGCTGCAGTCCGACATAAGGCGTTCCACAAGTTGGACTTTGGCCATGAGTCTTCATCAGCAAGCACTACTAGACACCAAGAACCATAAGTGAAGAAACCTTACCGCAGCTATCACCCCAATCGCAAACACTTATTAAAATTATTGGTGTAAAACTTTATGAAATTTAATGGATAGTTATTATTGTAATAAAGATTAGCAATGAATTTAAAGACTTGTTTATTGTAATTTGAATATTTATTGCATATCTTATAGAATCTATTTAGTTGACCAATCAAAATATTAATATAGATTTTTTTATGCAAATTACTATACCAGTGAGGCATGCTGTAACTATTAAATGAAAAATCTTTCTTTTTGTCATATAGATCCAGATTTAATGTATTATGTTGAACATCCAGAAAAATATCTAAGAAATTAACACAGTCATCTTCATTATTAGTTTTATTTAAATTTAAACAGGAAGGATATATGTCTTTAAAAATATCTGTAAAATTAAAATTTAAGACTAGAATATCATCTATATATCGATAAATTTTCAATTTATTGTTGTAATTGATAACATAAGTATATTCATAAAAGAATAAAAATAAATTAGCGGCTGTACTGGAATAATTGGTGCCCATTCCGATACCATGTACCTGTTTATAAATTTTATTATGAAATGTTAAGAAATTATTGTTAAAACAAAAATGGCAAAGACTTAAAAATAAATCTCTATCAATTCTTAATTCATTTACAATATCAAAAAAGTCGAATAATTTAATTAAAGTGCTATATAATAAATCAATAGGGATATTGCAAAACAAATTTTCGAAATCAAACGTTTGTACAGAAGTAGGCGTGTCCATATTATTTAACTTTTCAATAATTTCATAACTATTGTCAATACACCAAAAATAACTAGAATTTTTATATTTATTTTTTAGAAAGTCATAAATAAGCTTTAAATAAAATTGAAGTTTAATATTGAAACATTTATTAACGCTGCCAACAGTACAACAAATATAACGGAATTTTATTGGATTTTTATGGAATTTAGGTGTTAAAAATAAAAAAGGTAATTTTTTATGATTTGGTAAAGTAAAATGTTTATTGAAAAGGCTTTTACATTTCTTGATATAAGCAGAACTTTTATTATATATGGAATTGCTGTCCAGGTTATATTTTTCATAATATTTTAAATTATTAAATTCTGAAAATATTTTTTCAGCATAAAATTTTTTACAAATGATGGCGTAATTATTGGCAGCCTTATCAATAGGTACAAAAATAAAATTTGTTTGCATATTTTTAATAAAACTTAAGTCATCTTTACTTAGTTTTTGATATACATAATTACTTTGATTTAGATTTAATTGAATAAATTCCTTAAAATATTTAATTAGATGGTATTTCCATTCTACAAAAGCTTCAAACGGTACATTAAATTTATAAGCTATTTTCAGTATAAAATCATTAGTATCTTTACAAAAAGTATCAAGAGCTTTTTTGGGATTTATATAATAGTTAGGTCTAAATTTTGTACCAAGACTCAAAAACTGCCTTACATTCTCATTTTCAACAATATTCAAGTCACCAGTTATTACATGTCCATGATCTTTATTGATAAAATTTTTGAAATTCACGTCATGTCAACAACACTTATTTTCATCATCAAAATCCTCAAAAGCAAACTTCCTGTAATTAAAAACTCTACAACTAAAAGGTTGTGTGTATTTATAGGTAATTCTGATAGGATAATTCTTTAATGGAGTTGCATTGCAGTAAGTTCAGTTCATTACAATATCTTTTTGCCTTTCAGGTCTGGGTGGGAACATGACGATCTAGCATGTCCTTTTGTTAAATTATTTTTGTCACAAATATCGACTTTGTAGTTTTTGGATTATTATATTGATTTAGTTATGTTACTTTTATGAAGCACCAATTTTGTTATATCTAATTTGCCAGTAATTTATTCTTGATTTTGTTGGGAGTATGCTAGTTTCGCCATGTTTCCGAAACCTGTTAGGCCTCTTTTAATTTAATTTATTGTCTGTTCTGCTGCTCCCACCCACTGAAGAGGAAGCGGAAGGGTGTTTTTCGCATGTAGTGTTGTTTTTTACAATTGTTCATCGTTACTATAACTCGTTACTTTTTTTAACGTTTTTTCTTGTTATACACGCCCACTTGTCTTCAAGTTTCATCATATTTTCTAAATTATATATTTTTGTATAATTTTTAGTGCTGCCTTTGGCGCCTTTTTTATACAAATACACTTTTATTAATAAGTAATTAAAATGTATATATATATGTAATGGTCTTAAGCTGCATTTGCGCTAACATTGCATGTCAGTAATAGTATAAGTTTCATTTCTTGTGGGTGTGCTTTGTTGTTTTACTTCTCTTGTTTTATTGTTCATTTTTCTAGTTAATGCAATTAGGTCTATGTACCTACAAAAATCATTTAATAAATAAGCTTCACAAAAAATATATTATGAGATACTATAAATGTAAAAGTAAACTTTGTAAAACTTGTGTGAAGAGTCCCGCTATTACTGCTCAGTCGTATACAAATCTCATAACATTCTGAAAATTCAATAATATTATATATAAAATTACTTGACGTATTTGCTTACAGTGTTACATTGGCCAAACTTCAGGAGAATTACACATCAGAATTAATTTACATAGAGCACACGTTAAAAAAGCTGATTATCCGTCTTTTGAGATTTTACATTTCAGGGAACACTCTTTTGATAATGTCTTAATAGAAATTTTAGCTCATGTTGATGATGAAAAAGAAAGACTCTCAGTTGAAAATGATTTTATATTTAAACACCGAACTTTATATCCTTATGGCCTTAATACTAAATTGAACAATCTTAATGTTAATCAAATTGACAATATTTATGGTTTTTTGTTTGAAATCAATAATCTTATCAAAATACAGAGAGGTAAAAGAGGTTCTCGTATTAACAGTAAAAACAATAATTTTCTGGATGCTTCTATTTGGTTAAAAAATATTGAAAACGATTTCTTAAAAAATTATAACGTCAAAACTGTTAAAAATCATATTTTTGAATTAAAAATTAGTAAACTTAAAAAAATTAAAACTTTTGCTTTGAAGTATAATTTTAAAAATAAACAATTAAAAGACTTAATTAATGATTTATTGAATTTTAAATTGAAATCATGCAAACTTTATAACGATGTACTGTACTTCATTCTTCTTTTTCAACAAAAATCTTTTAATAATCTAAATATAAATACAATAATTAAAGATATAGCAATTTATTTTCCATTAAAGAATTATCCTATCAGAATTACCTATAAATACACACAACCTTTTAGTTGTAGAGTTTTTAATTACAGGAAGTTTGCTTTTGAGGATTTTGATGATGAAAATAAGTGTTGTTGACATGACGTGAATTTCAAAAATTTTATCAATAAAGATCATGGACATGTAATAACTGGTGACTTGAATATTGTTGAAAATGAGAATGTAAGGCAGTTTTTGAGTCTTGGTACAAAATTTAGACCTAACTATTATATAAATCCCAAAAAAGCTCTTGATACTTTTTGTAAAGATACTAATGATTTTATACTGAAAATAGCTTATAAATTTAATGTACCGTTTGAAGCTTTTGTAGAATGGAAATACCATCTAATTAAATATTTTAAGGAATTTATTCAATTAAATCTAAATCAAAGTAATTATGTATATCAAAAACTAAGTAAAGATGACTTAAGTTTTATTAAAAATATGCAAACAAATTTTATTTTTGTACCTATTGATAAGGCTGCCAATAATTACGCCATCATTTGTAAAAAATTTTATGCTGAAAAAATATTTTCAGAATTTAATAATTTAAAATATTATGAAAAATATAACCTGGACAGCAATTCCATATATAATAAAAGTTCTGCTTATATCAAGAAATGTAAAAGCCTTTTCAATAAACATTTTACTTTACCAAATCATAAAAAATTACCTTTTTTATTTTTAACACCTAAATTCCATAAAAATCCAATAAAATTCCGTTATATTTGTTGTACTGTTGGCAGCGTTAATAAATGTTTCAATATTAAACTTCAATTTTATTTAAAGCTTATTTATGACTTTCTAAAAAATAAATATAAAAATTCTAGTTATTTTTGGTGTATTGACAATAGTTATGAAATTATTGAAAAGTTAAATAATATGGACACGCCTACTTCTGTACAAACGTTTGATTTCGAAAATTTGTTTTGCAATATCCCTATTGATTTATTATATAGCACTTTAATTAAATTATTCGACTTTTTTGATATTGTAAATGAATTAAGAATTGATAGAGATTTATTTTTAAGTCTTTGCCATTTTTGTTTTAACAATAATTTCTTAACATTTCATAATAAAATTTATAAACAGGTACATGGTATCGGAATGGGCACCAATTATTCCAGTACAGCCGCTAATTTATTTTTATTCTTTTATGAATATACTTATGTTATCAATTACAACAATAAATTGAAAATTTATCGATATATAGATGATATTCTAGTCTTAAATTTTAATTTTACAGATATTTTTAAAGACATATATCCTTCCTGTTTAAATTTAAATAAAACTAATAATGAAGATGACTGTGTTAATTTCTTAGATATTTTTCTGGATGTTCAACATAATACATTAAATCTGGATCTATATGACAAAAAGAAAGATTTTTCATTTAATAGTTACAGCATGCCTCACTGGTATAGTAATTTGCATAAAAAAATCTATATTAATATTTTGATTGGTCAACTAAATAGATTCTATAAGATATGCAATAAATATTCAAATTACAATAAACAAGTCTTTAAATTCATTGCTAATCTTTATTACAATAATAACTATCCATTAAATTTCATAAAGTTTTACACCAATAATTTTAATAAGTGTTTGCGATTGGGGTGATAGCTGCGGTAAGGTTTCTTCACTTATGGTTCTTGGTGTCTAGTAGTGCTTGCTGATGAAGACTCATGGCCAAAGTCCAACTTGTGGAACGCCTTATGTCGGACTGCAGCTACTTGGTGCTGAGCGACTCGGAGAGTTTGGACTATGATTTTGGAACATCGGACAAGACAGCGCCAGTATTGAGCCACTACATGTGAATCATCTGCTTTTGCTCTAAAGACCTATTTCTACATTGCAGTAAGTTCAGTTCATTACAATATCTTTTTGCCTTTCAGGTCTGGGTGGGAACATGACGATCTAGCATGTCCTTTTGTTAAATTATTTTTGTCACAAATATCGACTTTGTAGTTTTTGGATTATTATATTGATTTAGTTATGTTACTTTTATGAAGCACCAATTTTGTTATATCTAATTTGCCAGTAATTTATTCTTGATTTTGTTGGGAGTATGCTAGTTTCGCCATGTTTCCGAAACCTGTTAGGCCTCTTTTAATTTAATTTATTGTCTGTTCTGCTGCTCCCACCCACTGAAGAGGAAGCGGAAGGGTGTTTTTCGCATGTAGTGTTGTTTTTTACAATTGTTCATCGTTACTATAACTCGTTACTTTTTTAACGTTTTTTCTTGTTATACACGCCCACTTGTCTTCAAGTTTCATCATATTTTCTAAATTATATATTTTTGTATAATTTTTAGTGCTGCCTTTGGCGCCTTTTTTATACAAATACACTTTTATTAATAAGTAATTAAAATGTATATACATATATATATATATATATATATAGAGAGAGAGAGAGAGAGAGAGAGATAGAATATGTATAACGCTGTATATATATATATATATATATATATATACAGCGTAAGTACTTTAACTTGTTTTACTACTCATTGGTACTCAAATTAATTCAATACTGTGAATAATTTTAATCGACATAAATCTCAATTAAAATTTATTTTATGTTGGTATTTTCATCTATCTTTTGTCTGCTGAGTGTGACAATGGTACTTAAAAATTTCAAATTATATATATATATATATATATATATATATATATATATAATATGATATGATATAATTTTGAAACATTGATGGGAGGATAACATTTTATAGGAAAGTTATGCGATCCGTTGTTATATAACGCAGTTGTTAAATCTTGGAAAAGAAATTCGGGATTATTCAACAGTCTATTTAGGTATTTTTATTTTAAATAACTTAAATTTATATAATTGCATAAATGTTTAAAAATATATAAAATTGTAATTTTATATATTTTTATATATTTATTATATATATTTTTTATAAAATATATTCCACAATATATATATATATATATTAAATTATAAAATATATATTTGAAATATTGATGGGAGGATAATATTTTACAGGAGAGTTATGCTTTCCGTTATTATATAAAGCAGTTGTTAAAAGGTGGTACAGAAATACGTGATTAATCACAAGCTTCAGAGAGATGTATCTTTTACACCCCCTCAAGGCTTGAGAGGTTGTCATCCTGTCTGTTAGATTATTTTCAGAGAAAAATATTCTATAAGAGTGGAATAAATAGACAGTAGGGATGAGACATCAGCTAAAGGAAAAATTATCGCGGCTTCCCTTGGGTGACAAGAACATTGTGGATAAAATATATATTTTATTAAAAATTAAATGTAACAACCTTCACGCAAAATAACATTAATTTGCGTAGTATTATTCAGCTATAAACTTGAGGAGTATGTTCTAGCATAGTATAGTTAGTGAAGAAATGAAGAATGAAATAACTTAAAATATTAGGCTGTTTTAAAATATCACTTTAATCAATATTCTATATGTCTTGTATGTATGTATATATATATATATAATTAATTTAGTTTGAATGCTTTTTTGTTTATTATATGAATAGTATTTAATTAATACAATTTGCAAAACTCAGTGTAAAGTACATTCATAATTTCGAAACATTTTTAAAAAACGTCTTCATACGACGGCATTAGAAAATTAACTATAACTTTTTTTTTTTTTTTTAATTTTCCAACACAAAAACATGTAAGAATTTTTCTATTTTTGCATTTTTTCTTTTATTAACGTATTTCTATTTCTATTATTATTATTATTTAATATTATTATATTTTCTACCAATATATGTTATATATTTTTCTATTCTTACCCATCATTAAAAACATGTAAGAATTTTTCTATTCTTACATTTTTTATTTATTAACATATTTATTAATATATTTCTGTTTCTATTATTATTATTTATTATTATTATATTTTCTACTAATATATGTTATATATTTTCCTATTCTTACCCATCATTAAAAATATGTAAGAATTTTCCAATTTCCTGATTTTTGTAAGATCTATTTACTTTCCTTTTTCTTTAAGCTTAACTTGTAACTGATTAAAAGCTTTTTTTAGACATTCTAAGAAATTACTCTACATCTTAAAATTTTTAAGAACACTTGCTCAAATAAATTGAAATAAAATAATATCCAAAATATTTTTGTATTAATTACCTTTGTGAAAAACTTTATAATTTAACATAGATGAACTGAGAAGGAATGAAAAAAAAAAAAAAAGAAAGAAAGAGGAATAGAAAAGGAAAAAAAGAAAAAACTATATAATTAAATGTTAGAAGGTTTCCTATAGCTAGGATCGTTTTTGCATGGATGGTATAAAATATTGACTTAAAAATTGCATTATAAAAATAAGTAGCCATTTTTTACACCATTTATTTACACGTGTAATCTCTCTTAACAGTGTTTTAATCTATGGTAATTAATTTTGAATAATTACATTTTGAAGTATTTAATTTGAAGAAGTACGCAATGTTTATGGTTATAAAAAATGTTTATGGTTATAAAAAGATACAGTCAATTCTTACAAATGAAATGAAATTTTTAACCAAGGAGAAAAGTTTCAATAATGCATTTTAAATTATTTAATAAAAAAATAAGTAAGCAACGTTTTCAATTATGTAAAGATATTACTAATTCAGGCAAATGGAATTAACGGAAACAATCTGTATTATTATTAAATACATTAGTTCATAATGTACAAATTTTGAAATATTTTCTTACAAAATAACATGACTAGTAAAGGTAAAGGAATTTCGCAGCAAATTTGAGATTAATACTTTATGCAAATATTATTTATGTAAACACAGATAAACTGTATAAAAATTACTTATGAATGAAAAATGTAAAAAATAAATAAATAAAATAGAATAGAATAAAAACAATGACAAAACACTATTATTTAAAATGAATAATTTACAAAATCATTTTTTTAAGCTATTCTTTTTATTAAATATGTTTAATGGATTGGTCAATTTAATTTTTACAAAAGCAAAATGTGACCCTCACACGGATTGGAACTTTTAACATTTTAAATATAAATCATCAAAGTTCTATTTTTGAATTATTGCTGAACTATTAAAAAAAAAAAAAAAAAAAAAGATTTTGAAATATAAATGTGTATAAGTTTGTCGAAATATTTAACTTGTGAATTTTGTAAATGCATAGTTTTAAAAATATATTTTATATATACATCAAATTTAAATATTGGAACACTAAAACTTGACCATGTTATTATTAAATGCTTGTCTTTAAATGCGACAAAAAGCAGAAGCAAAGCAGAAATGGCGAAAGTAGGATTTTATTTGATAATAATATTTCATATGGCGAATATTACAGATAAAAAGTATGGGGAGATGGCAATTTTGATTGTCCTGCAGAATGGATTTAATAGAAATTAAGAGTGACACGTATCTTGGCTTTCTTTTAATATTTTGGATTACTCAATGATTGAATCAATTGAAAATTTTCACTTTCTTGGTTTAAGATGAAGTATGGTTAGTTTCCTCCATTATTTTTAGTTTTGATTGTCCTATTAAAAAAGCTCTCATCATAAAATGATTTAAAATTGACATACTGTAGCGGTAATTGTTGCTTCTATATTTTATGCTTTTTTTATTATTATTATTATTATTATTTTCGAAATCTTGATTATACATATATATATATATTTAAAAGGAAGTTTTTGAATAAATGATGTGCTTCTAAATTTAAAGTTATATAAATGAAAAGGAAGGGACGGATATCTTTTAAATCTGTCTCTATAAAGGAAAATAGGTAAATGACAGATTAAAAAAAAAGTATAGAAAGACGGCAATTTTGATTGGTCTGCTGAATGCATTTCAAAGAAAATAAGAGTGACGTGTATCTTGGCTTTCTTTTAACATTTCGGATTACTCCAACATTTCGTGCTCCCGAACCAATAATTTATTATGATTTCGAGTCCTTCGTCGAGGAAGGAATTAACTTCAGAAAAATACTTCCGATTCAAGTATTTCCACGGACTCTGAGTGTGCTGCCAATTTATACTCTACTGAGCTACAAATATCCACCGTAAAATGAGTCAAGTGATCTCGTGAGGAATTCGGATCTTTCCAAAGCTGAAGCAGTAACCATGTCCTTAACTTGGCTGCCATGGAATCTTTTAGAAAATGATCGCAAAAATATTCGCCTACAAAGGTATGTAGAGAAATTCTATTCCATTTTCACCATGGAGGGCACTCCGCTGTAAACGCTTACTTAAACGGTCTAATGAGCATTTAGAATTCAATATTGAATGCAACATTCAAGTGTGGAGAATTTTAATTAATTCTTGAAAGCTTAATTTAAAAGCTGCTTTACTACTCGTTGGAAACGAGGTTCCTTCAATTCAAATGGGGCATGCAGTTGACATGAAGGAATCTTGCCAATTATTGAACTTCGAAACCAACAAGTATCATGACTTACAGTGGCAGATTTCAGAGAAAACTCTACAGGAAGAATTATTTAGCATTTCGCGAATGCAAGTAATCAATGGGATTCAAAGTACATAAATTTTAGCTTATAATTAACCTTCTATTTAAAATGGTTACTTTTGCAATTTTATTTAAACATTTTATAAGTTATTATCTCATTGTGGAAACACAAAATTAAATCCGATGCTTAACTTTAATAATCGGAAAACATATCTGATAAATTTCATAACAGAATTTTATATCTAAGCCGAATTATGAAAAGAAATACTTCAATGTTAATTTAATTTAACGATAAATTTTACTGTAAAACGTTGTAGAATAAAAGTATTTGTATAATAATATACGCAAACTGATACAGTGACGGTATTTTTTTAAAATTAGAAGAATGTGGAACAAAGTCAAATGTTTAATTTTTCTAACTTGCCCCGAAATTGGTGTACATTTTGTCATTAGATGTATAGCCTATATTTAAATGTTGAAAGTATATTTTTAAAACTTGATTTAAGTACAAACTGTGCATTAAAGTTTTTTTTTTTTTTTTTCGTTTGAAATATGAGAGCCAACTTTTTGTTCAAAATAATAAATACTTACTCCAACAATGGCGTTTAATTCACTCATTGTCACCTGTTTGGCACGTTCTACAGCTGCAGCCACTTGTTGCTGATGCTGAAATAATAAGATTAATTACGTTAATAAAGCATAAGTGAAAAATAAATTATTATAACCACAAAACAATTTTGTATGAAAATGTTGTATGAAACAAAAGTTGTATGAAAATGTTTTGCATACAATCGCATTTTAGATTTTTTTTTTTTTTTTTTTTTTTTTTTTAATAAAATGTCATAAAAAAAAAAAAAAAAAAAAAAAAAATGGAATAACATTAAAATTGTCTCCTATATGATAGTTATATTTATATAATTTATGTATTTAGTTTCAGGACGATTTTACTGTTAGTTAACCTTTAAATTATACTGCTAATATCGAAATTATTCTAGGTCAGTATATAAAATTACAACAATAAGTTTATTCATTGAAGAATAAAAAGCATGGCAATTTATATCTGCGTTGCTACTTTGATGTTATACTCGTGACTACTTATTTCGCTTACCGGAAACAACTCTTGCTTAAATCTGTAATTAATGTAGTTTTCTAACAAAGCAATTATTCTTCATTACTCAACATCAATTTTTCTGAACATTTTGTTTATTATTTATTACAATTAACAGCAATATCAAACTTAAAAGTTTGTGAACGAATGAACAATTTAGTTCTTATTTGAATATTAACTAAACAAAACGTAATCAATACATCAGAATATAAATCTATACGCAATACATAGCTTTTTATAACTATTATTTCTAACATATTACTATTATTATCATTATTATAGTTGTTGTTGTTAATTTATGAACATCGTTACTTCATCTCTAAAATATATTATTTCTCAAATGCCTTTGTAATAGTTAACTTACATATTTCGACAGGGAAAAAAAAAAAAAAAAAGAAAAAGAAAGAAATTGAAAAACGCAATCAGAATTGGTAATTTAAACCAAATTTTGAGTATATAAAAACAAAATTTTTTTACTATGAATTAATAAACCATGATTTAAACTTGAAATAAAGATACACATTACATCAAAGTCTATTCAACATTTTTTACACGGAATAAGAATACCTAAAAATCTTATGCGTTGATCAAAATTAAACTGGTAGAGCAAAATGAAGTAATCAAATCAATTGCCAACATCTAAAAAGAAATAATGAGATATTATTTAACTGGGTATTCAGAAAACTGTAAACGATTAACTTGATTAGGGTTTATTCAATTTTGGTTGGTTACTATTTAGCTCTGAAACGGAGAACTTTTATTTGCTAACTTTTTCTTTTTTCATCATATTCGAAACATTTACCCTAATTATTTGTAAGTTTTTGTGCTTAGAGTAGCATTAAAATATTAATATTAAAGTATTTCCGTTTGCACCAAACAAATTATCTGGCTTCTATATATTTTTGAATGAAATGATTCGATTTTCTTGGAAATTCCTTATTATTGATGTTCAAAAAGAAATTCCAAAATCTTTCAAAAGTGAGACATTTTAATGGTATTGGATGTTGATTCTAACTTTAGTGTTTCCTGAATTCAACACAATGTCTCACTGATTAAGTTTAAAGGTAACGTAACTTAAATACTGGTGAATAACGGCTTTTTGAAATTTATATAAATTGTTAATTACATGTTTCGAAAACACTATTAATTTTATAAGTAAAATAATTATTTGTCAGACATTTTATTCCTATTTCTAATTATGAATTTACAAATATTTTCATCTAATAATGCGAATTAATACAACTGAAAAATGTAATCATGATAAAAGTATTGGACGATTCATTTTAATGATAAATCCATTGCTCGGCAGAGTCTTAGTTCATGTCATTTTATACTAAATTGCTTTATTTTCGAATTTAATAATGCTTTCGACTTATTAAATTTCGACTTTAATAAATCAATTCGTAGTATGTATAGAGAATAAACTTTGAATGCAGATATCAAAGAATAAACTTCTAATACAGATATATCTCTAAAATTGAATACGCGCTCAAAGCTAGTAGATGGAAAGGGCCGGGTTTGATTTCAGGTCACGTTCGTCGACCTAGCCGTTCGGAGTTTTCCGTGCTTTTCTCGAAACTCGCGTAAATATGGGCTAGGAGTCTTTAAAAAGACACCCCACATAGCGCATTCCACATATAGGCCTAGAACCCCAACATAGTCAATCTAGTCAACTAAAAACATAGTCAACTAAAATTGAGTACTTAATAATTATTTTATTTTAAATTTTGATAAATTAAATAAATAAACATATTCTAAAAAAAAAAAAAAAAAAAAAAAAAAAAAAGGCATTAGGATAAATGTTTTTTATTTTTCTCTCCTCAAAAAACAATTAAAAAACTGTCTTCAAAAACTTAAATAACAATTTACGTTTATATACATATATCTATAACAAAGCAAATGCAAAAATATTATGTTGCACTAAAGTTGAGAGAGATAAGACAGGACCTTCAATTTCGCCAGGAATGGAAACACAAGAACGTACATCAATCTCAAAGTACATTTTGCAGAATATGGTTGAACAACTCGCGTAGAATGCAAACGAACGTCTGTCTCATTCTTATCCATTCTCCATTTCAAGATCAAGATTACAACGATGAAACACACTTTTTAAGATCTGTAACTAACTCCAGAGTATGTAGGATATTGAATTTCGTGCAAACAGAGGTCCCTGTACGTAAAGAATCTACCCCTTAGAGACTCAAGTCGATGTAAATCATGAACAGTTGGGAAAGATGGCCCCGGGACACTGGAACCTATGCACACGGATTCTTTGATTGCCAAGAAAAGGAAGTTTAAGTTAGTGCTCTAAGATGCTAGTCTTGATTCTTTCAACAATGATATTAACAAGAACAAATAATGGAGAAAAGTGTGAGTTAGAGGAAAGGTAAGGATTCAGAGGCGACGGAAAAAGGATTTTCTAGGCGTTTGTTGTTTGAACGAAGATATTTATGTTTGGAAGAGCAAGATTTGAAGTGAAGGTATTCAGGGAGATATATATACTTGTATGCAAATTGAATTTAAATACGTTTGATGGATGAAAGGTTTTAATAATTTTAAATGCTCGAAAACTTAAATTAAAGTGTTGTGTGTAAAGGTTATAAAATATATTCTATTTCGTAAATGTAAACTACAAATACTAGTTAGTTTGAATAATTAATGCTACTTACATATTCAAAATATTTTAGTAGACTTTAGAATTAAATAAAAGGGTTAATTAAACTGGAAAATCTTGTTTGCTGAAAGATGTAATAACATTGTAAATCTTCTCGCTACTCACACATCTTTTTGTGTTTCTATGCAAGTCGATAGCAGTACAAGCATTTCGATTGAACTTAACATGAAATACAAAAGGCTATGTACAATTTATGTACAATTATTCTAAAGATTGCTTTAACGTTAATCACTAAAAAGATAATAAAACTGTTTGTTAGTTAAGAATGAAAAATAAGATAAAGATATACAAAAAGAATTCTGTACATCTTTAAACAAAACTATCCGATAAAAAAAAATTATTATTTGCGATTTACTTAGTATATTAATTAAAAATTCAGACTTATACCAAGTGATAACCTACACGCTTTTACGAATAAAAATTAAAACAAGGATGTACTTAAAAGGTTTTGTTTATCTTTAAACAAAACTATTTAAAGAAATATTATTCTTTGCATTTTATCTTGTATATTAATTAAAAATTCAAGCTTATACTAAGTGGTAACGAACACAGTTTAAACTACGGGGGAAAAAAACTACATTTACTTTATTAATTTATTAAAGTAATAGTTAGAAAATTATGATATTTATTGAATGAACTTTAAAACCTAAACGACAACGCATCATCAAAAATCTTTGTAGGTTTCATAAATTTTACTTTTGTAGAGTTTATTATTAATATGCATATTTAAGATAAAAATTTCACTGAAATAAAACAATTTTATTTAAAATTCTATTATTCTGAAAAACAGTTTTATAATGCTCTTATATACAATTTTTATTCAATTATAAAATATATTTAAATTTATAGTCTCTCTTGAAAAATGTAAGATAATTAATTTTCTAAATAAAATGTTAATATGGAATTAAAGTTTATATAAACTAATTAATTAATCTATTCTTTTGGTAATATATGGATATTAAAATTAATACATACATACATATATATATATATATATATATATATATATATATATATATATAATTTTATTGTTCTTTCATTAGCCTATTAATCAATTTGTGAACTAAAGATTGTCGTACATAAATGAATAAGCAAATAAATATTAAAACAAATTTTCACAAAAACTTTCCTTTTGGATTAAATTAATCTGATCGAACATAAAACACTCAATCGGTTTCGGCTGAAATTACTTTCTTACATTACATGACTGTTATTTTTCAATTTCCTGACTTTTCACGAAGACTGAAGATTAAAACCCCAATATAGCCATTAATCTCCAAATAAGAAAAGGAGTAACGACAGAAGTTTAAACTAGAAGGAAACGTAATTCTAGAGTTTTAGATTTTATTGTATCTGGTCCCAAAGGCAATGGAGTCTGGATTAAATATTATTTGACTAAAGGCTTAGTCAATATTGACCCCTTTTCTCGCTCTCTGGATTAAATTCACCATTCGCTATAGCACAAGAATCCTTGGATTATGTCTTTCTTTCCTTTAGAGTAATAAGGATTTTGATTGCGATTGGTTTTTATGAAGCAATGTTATTAAAGTGCTTATAAATTTAGTAAGAAAAAAGAGAAGATTCTTAAATTAGAAACAGGTTTTAAAAGCAGTTAAGAAAGGTTTTCATTTCGAAAATTTTATGTAACTAGCAGACCCGGCCACGCGTTGCTGTGGCTATGTTATACGTTGAATTATAATGTAGTAAAATATTCAATATATTAAAATTATTATTTACGAATAAAGACCATCCTTGATAACATCCTTGATCTTAGCAGACTTAGCCCGCTTCGCTGGTCCCTATTTTTAAATGATTCACTATAATTAAAGAATTCTCAAAATTGCATTAATTTTTAACATGTGAAAAAAAAAGAGAAAAAAAAAATCTGATCGGGAAAAATGTTCGACACTCATAATGAATCCATATATTATCGAAAGGAAAATGATATAAAATACAAAAAAATCTTCTCTCATTGGTGGAATAATCTGTTCGGACCCCCACTGCCTGCGGCAGTGTATACCTGCGCAAACCATGCGCACCGTTTCTTCATCCACCGTTCCCGCCCTTCTTAATAACTCTATACTTTCGAAAATATCCGCAATCGATTTATCGGGCCTTAAAACTTAATAATACTAATTTTCAAAGTTCTAACTCTTATTTCTATTATTTTGCCCCTTTGCCCTCCCCCCTCCCACTATTCTAAATAATTTTACAAATTCGAAAATATCTACAGTTTATTTGTAGGTGTCAAAAACCTGTATGCACCAATTTGAACGATCTAACTATATTTTTATTTTTTGCCCCTCTTCCCCCCTTCCCGCCCCTCCTAATAAATTTACAAATTCGAAAATATCCGCAATCGATTTGTTGGTATCAAAAATTCTATGCACCAATTTTGAATGATCTAACTCCATTTTTATATTTTGCTCCTCTGCCCCCCCCCTTTCCCGCTCCTCTTAATAATTTTACAAATTCGAAAATATCTGCAATCGATTTGTACGTATCAAAAACTTCTATGTACCAATTTTTAGCGATGTAACTCTATTTTTATTTTTTTGCCACTCTGCCCCCCTTCCCGCCCCTCCTAATAAATTTACAAATTCGAAAATATCCGCAATCGATTTGTTGGTATCAAAAATTCTATGCACCAATTTTGAATGATCTAACTCCATTTTTATATTTTGCTCCTCTGCCCCCCCCCCTTTCCCGCTCCTCTTAATAATTTTACAAATTCGAAAATATCTGCAATCGATTTGTACGTATCAAAAACTTCTATGTACCAATTTTTAGCGATGTAACTCTATTTTTATTTTTTTGCCCCTCCGCCCCCTTACCCGCCCCTCCTAATAACTTTACACTTTCGAAAATATCCTCATTCGATTTGCAGGCCTCTAAAACCTCTCTATACCAATTTTGAACAGTCTATCTGCATTTCTATTTTTTTTTTTTTTTTTTTTTTTTTGGTTGTTGTTGTTTGTTTGTTTGTTTGTGAAATCACGTTTTGGCCCCTCCCCCCCCCTTTTGGGAGGCGAATTTTGCAATAAAAACTATCCTATCTCTCAAGTTGGACCAAATTGCACACAGTGTCCAAATTTCATTAAAATCGGCTCATTAGTTTAGGAGTTCATCGCGGACAAACATAATAAATTTTATATATAAAGATATATATATATATATATTAAATTATAAAGTTTTGATCAATGAAGCACAAATAAGTAAAAAACAGGATTAATTTCACTGTATTATCTTCATTATAATATGAATTCAATTTACACTTCAGTCTAAGTAACACGTGGCCGGCTATGCTAACACCAAAAATTTAAAAAGTGGAAATAATTGAATTATACGAAATTTATTAATAGGTTAAAAAGTTGAAGATTCTTTGTGTAGATGGCAGCACCAAATATATTTCAGCTTTCATTTCAACCCAGTCGAAAGGTATCGACATCTGTTAGAATCATTTGGAGTTAACAGATAATTGTGACTGTCAAATAATAACAGACAAATAATTAGCAATAAATTAAAATTGCGACTATAATTTGAGATTTAAACTATCCTATCTCTCAAGTTGGATCGAACTGCACATGGTGTGCGAATTTTATTATAATCGGTTAAGTGGTTTAGGAGTCCATTGAGGACAAACATTGTGACACGAGATTTATATATATTAAGATAAGAAGAATTAATCTGTTTGTTAATTAGAAATTATTATTTATATTTTGAATTTAATATATTACATCTGTGGGCAAAATACAGTTTAACAACTTAAGACTGAAATTTTATTTTTCCGACTGAGTGAAAATAATGCCTGGACCGGGAGTTAAACCCCGGATCTTTGACTTACAAGGTCAAGGCTCTACCAATTGAGCTATCCAGGCCGACAACCGGTCGGCATTACTCACTCAGACAACCTTTAGGTAGAAACATCTGGTCTATCATGTAGATAGCTCGACAGAAATAAGCCGCAGGTAATGGATAACACCATTAAAGAATGGGAGAAAGAAATACAATTTTTATTAAAATCGCACAATCAACTGATTGGAAGAAAATCATATTTTATTGAAATTTTTTTTTCCGACTGAGTGACAATAATGCCTGGATCGGGAGTCGAACCCCGGATCTTTGACTTACAAGGTCAAGGCTCTACCAATTGAGCTATCCAGGCCGGAAATCGGTCGGCATTACTTACTCAGACAACCTTTAGGCAGAAACATCTGGTCTATCATGTAGATAGCTCGACCGACCGGTTATCGGCCTGGATAGCTCAATTGGTAGAGCCTTGACCTTGTAAGTCAAAGATCCGGGGTTCGCCTCCCGGTCCAGGCATTATTTTCACTCAGTCGGAAAAATAAAATTTCAATAAAATGTGATTTTCTTCCAATCAGTTGATTGTGTGATTAAAAAAAAAAAAAAAAAAAACTTAAGACTCCCCTAAACAAAAGAAATAAACATTTATTTTATATTTATAAAATTATGTTTAGTATAGAATATGATATGAAAAACTTCTATCATCGTTCGGGCCACATAAGAGAATTCGGATATGTTAACCCGATCAGGTTATCGCTTTTTTCGGCACCTTGTCAGTTTATCATGGGTCTTCTATTCATAACTTTTGAACAAATTGAGATATTTGAAAAATTCAGATTTCATAATAAAATTTAAAAATGGTATTTTTACGGAAAAAATCATGGACACGATGGATAAGTATTTCTTCTATATACGAATTCTTAGGTTTGAGGTAAAAGAAAAATGGCTCGGGTCTCCAACGACCCACGATAACTTGATCGGGTTAAGACTATACTTTAAAATTAATGAAATTCGCATTTCAAGTTGTGTTAAGTGTTTTTTCATACTGCGCTAAGTTTAAGTATACAACGTATATAAGCCAATATACAGGGCTATACAAAAGTGAATACACATTGAGTGAATACACTCTTCACCCTTGAATGTAATTAATGGAAGTGCTTTAGTAAATTTTACCATATCCAGGAAAACTGCAGTGGAAGAATAATTATTTGTTTATATCTTGTTTTAAACAAAGTACTAGTTAGGATTCCAAATTTAAATGCTTTTTTTTTACTATATTTACACGTTTTGAGGTTCCTTGTATACAGAAATCAAGATTTTTTACAGTTTATCTGTGTATATGTCTGTTATCAACATAACTTGAAAACAAATAATTGTAAGAAATTCAAATTGGGTATTTTAAAGATCATATGGGATTACCACTTGTAAAATTTGGCCAAGATTGGTAACTTTCAAGAAGTGGTGTAAGTGAAATTTGTTTCAATAATTTCGAATAAACTTTTAAATTGAATAACACTTTTTTTTTTTTTTTAATGTATGCACTATACTCAATCAGATGATAGTGATGAAGGGGTAGCAGCCCCCTCGTCACACAGAAATATGTGTCTAAAAAGACTATTTCTAAAAGTACTTTCAATTGTTTTTAATATGCACTTATATATAGGATTTTTTTTATCTTACCCCTTTATTTATAATTTGTCTTTATAAGTATTTATATGCAAGGTTAAAAAAAAAAAAAAGTCACGTGTGTGACACACCATATTATTTATTAAACGATTGTAAACAATACTAATTTTTAAGTTTGATGCATTTCATAATAGAAAATGTTTTATATTAATATTTTTTCCATTCACACTTTTTTCTCTCTTTTTTTTTTTTTTTTTTTTTTTTTCAAATTATGTTTTATGCTAGAAACACATTTTTTGTGGTCTATGACCTATATTATTTATATTCGTTGTGAATAAAAGATTAGCTATGACTTTATTTATATCCCTTGAGTTGTTTCAACATATAATATGTTAATCTTATAATTAGATTATCAAGTTTTTTCATATTTCACATAAAAACTACACTTTATTTTTTTCGCACCAAGAGGCGATTTAATAAAAAAAAAAAAAAAAGTGTTTTAATAGAAACTTCGAATAAATTTTTTATAAAAAAAAAATAAGCTAAAATACTTACTGTTAAAAATAAATAAATAAATAAATAAATAAACATATAACTTATCTCTGAATTATCTAAATCTCTAAAATTATCTATACATTACTATAAAAATTCCTTTCGTGTAAAATTCATAAAACACAGAAAAGAAGTCAAATAATCTGAATAAAAAATATTACATTTATTACTAACATATATATATATATATATGTGTGTGTGTGTGTGTGTGTGTGTGTGTGTGTATAAAGTTTAAATTGTTAACGCAGAAAATTATTAAAATATTGGTGTGATACTCACACTACCCTCAGCGGAAGATATAGACTCTGTATCTGAACATTTCTTGTGCATTTTAAATAACAGTTCACAACAGAATTAGGAAGAGATTTGACTAAACATTTTGTTGAAACAGAGTTACTGCCACCTTAAGCCCCCGTTTGGATATCGCAGCGATAACCATAAAACATTTACGGTTTTTATTTAAAAAAAAAAAAAAAATCAAATTATTCAGAGAATTGCCGTCTAAAGTACTCTTTAAAACTTATTTGTCTCGTTTTGAGTAGCTCTGTATATTTTCTATAACTTTTATGTACAATAAATAATGCATTTAACTCAATACATCCGAGATACACACGCAAACAAATGCATGCCATAAGTTGAAATGTATTTTGAGCCATTTCCAAACATAACCCTAATATATCAAAATCCTTTTTATGGTCCTGTAAACGGAGAACAAATATATTTCATACCATTTGTGAAAATAAATAATGTATGGTAATTTTTTTTTAAAGCTAGCTAAATATGTTGAACTAATACCAGAAATTTTGCCTACAGACGTAATGTATTCGAATTTTCTTGGATGCCCTGTACACGACCCATTTCTTTGACTTCAATAAATAGTTTCAGTTACCATCCTCATATGATACGGATTTAGAATATCGAGTTTAGACGCCTTGGTGATATTTTTTCTTGAGTTATGCTGACAAAAGATTCACAGGTAGGCACACAAATCAGCTGATAAGTAATAAGTTGAATGAACACCATAAAGTACCAGACTGCGCCATAATAAGCAACACCATAAAATACAAGACAAACCTGCTGCTAATAAATAACCGGATTTTCAGATTGAGGAAGACTTCCAAACATGTAATTACAATAAAATCTCAATTTCAAAAATTAGATTTAAAAACAATGCTTTCTTTCTATGTCATATAATAATTTAAAAAACGTAACATAAAACATTGAAACTTATTACTTATAAATATAAGTACTTATATATATGTTTTAACACTGTATCATAGAATTAAGCTAAATTTAATGCGTAGTGGATACTATTTCTATGGAATTGCTCTTCTGAAATATAAAACTCTATCAAGAATAAATTTCATTCTTAGAAAACAGTTGATATGGGTTTAGAATACCGAGTTCAGAATTCTGGCTCACATTTGTTCTAGAGTTGCGCTGATAACAAACTTACAGTTAAACGCACAAACCAACTGCTAATAACCTAATTTTCAAATTGAGGGGGACCCCCAAAGTTGCAATTATAATAAAATCTCAATTTAAAAAAATAGATTCAAAAACAATGCTTTGTATACCATATAAAAATGTAAAAATCTATATAAATAAAGTAAAAGGTTTGTCGGCGGAATACATCTGGGCGGACCACTCCTATTTTTGATTGGTCTAGATTTAACTTCTTTGGTGATGAAAGTCGGCCATTTTTTTTAGTAAAAACTGATGAATTTTTTAAAAAGATATAGATGCTATATTCTTTTAAAAGAGCTCTAAAAACTGTTCATTTTTTGTGAGGACACTATATAGATAGAGTTATTAGATTTAAAGATACTATGTTGCTAAATTTCCCAACGCGATATCATTCGATTGCTTTTATCTTAAAATAAGTGTCTAATATTAAACAAAAAACAGTCAACAGTCTAATATTAAAGAATTATGAATAACATTTTAAAAATTATCAGTTTTGAAGTTCTAAGAGCTGCAATTTTTAAATTACGGCGTACTTATTTCCCATACATAATCCATTAAATTTGTAAACAATTGTTGGTTCATTCTAGAGAATCATTCACATAAGACCATAGAACATTGTTGCAAAACGAGTGCAAAACGGAAGAAATATTTAATTTAATTTAATTTGTAATGTGTTATTTTTACTTTTTGATCATAAAAGGAATTTTTAATTATGTTTCATAGCCCAAAATGTGATATAAAAAATAAATAGTGATTTGATTCTTTTGAGAATTACTTTAAATTTAGTGACCAGCGAAGTGGGCGTAGCCTGCTAGTGTAACATAAAACATTGAAACTTATTAGAAGGTTAATACAAATCAAAAATAAATAAAGCGAACAACGTATCATAGAACTAAGCAAAATGAAATGTGTAACGGATACTATTTTTATAGAATTGCTCTTCTGAAATATAAAACTCTATCAAGAATAAATTTCATTCTTAGAAAACAGTTCATACTGATACGAACATTCTCGAAAAGCAGAGCGAAAACGAGGAGAAAATATTCTTTAGGGTTTAGAGTTCATCTTTGGTTGCCCAAAGCAATAGAGTATCTGCCTTAAACATTGTTTGACCAGAGGCTACGTCAATATTGACCCTTTTGCTCCTTTGCTGGATTAAATCTCCCTGTAGCTATTTCTCAAAAATCGTAGAATTAACTCTCTCTCTCTCTTAGGTTCCTTGCTCTTTCGAAATTCCTTTTCAGTTGGATTTATGTCACTATTTATGATGAAGCACTCGAATGGAAATGAGGAAGTTTATTGTTATGCAATGAAGTTTGATTTTATGTCACAGAGTATGTGAAAAATGATTGTATATAATAAAAAAAGGTAATAAAATAAGATAATTTTCTTAGAAAATATTTATAGAGTAAAGAATTTATGTATATGTGAAGAAAATAAATTTATAATAAATTTTCTTCTATTTATATTTGATATAAGGACAAAAAACTATCTGGAACAAGGTAGCAAAGCTATCCAAACAAATAAAACAAAAATAACATAACAAATAAAGAATATTCCAACGTAATTAAGTAAATTGAAGATTTATATTTAATAATAATTCCGTCCTCATTACAATGAACAAACACAAAGTAGCAGGATTTAAACTGCCATTAATTTTTTTTTTTAGCATTTTACTAGAAGATATTATTATAAATTATCTCTAATAAAAGAGTTAAATTGAACACGTGTCATTTGTTAATTATATTAAAAACACTTTAAACACACGTAAAATTAATTAAATTTTACTTAAAAAATGTTAAAAAAAAAAAAAAAAAAAAAAAAAATATCCGAAGCTTTTCGCTTTAATAGTAAAGCACCATCAGGGATTTTTATTATTCGTTTCCAATGAGCAGTTGACTGTTGACTGTGAAAAGAAAAAATATTTAAAAACTGCTCATTGGAAACGAATAACAAAAATCCCTGATGTTGCTTTACTATTAAAGCGAAAAGCTTCGTATACATTTTTTTTTTCAATCTTTTAAATAAAATTTAATTTTACCTGTGTTTAAAGTGCTTTTAATATAATTAGAAGATATTATATTTTTCCAAAATATTTCAGTAAGAATTTCGCTAAAAAGTTAAAACTGGATTATTTCATAAAATGTCTGTGTATAACTACTTCTAATTTTTAGTCAAATATTAATGGGAAAAAAATACAAAAACACTGAAAATATTGGGAATCGTTATTTATTTCATATATTTGGATTTAATTTCGACTATTAACGATTGAATTTAATGCAAAAATATTTTAAAGTATGCCAGAATTTGCTTCATAGATGCGTTCTCAGTGCTAAAATTGCTGCTTATAGAAATCAGAACAAAATTTTACTCATTTGTGTTTCTTAAATGACAAGCATGGATGCTTGGTTAAAATAATCAGTGAACAAAAGAAATAGAAAACAAAAATGAGGATAATCAAGTTATGAAAAAGAAATCATTAGTATCCTAAGAATTTAATTAATTTCCGAAAAAGCTAAAACACTGCTTGTGTATTGTAGCTAAAATGGCACATAAACTCTTTTGCCACGTTAAAAAAAAAAAAAAAAAAAAAAAAAATGGTTAAACAAATACAACAATTTTCCAATCTCAGAATTGCTAAAATTAAAAGAAAATATTCTCTCTGTGAAAAGTCAGGACATCAGACACTTGTTATGTTTAAAAATCTCAAAATAGAAACACTTAAAATAACTCTCCCCTGATTTTTAAAATCCGAAACCGCAAACTCAATTTACACAAAACGTAAAAGAATGGCAAATGTTCTTTGGAAAAAAAGGGGGAAAAAAGGAATCAAACGATTTAAAAAATAAAAAAAATCTCTATTCCCCACCTACATTCTTTTTTTACGTTTGATATTATACATAGTCACCACAGGAAGAAAAAAAAAAATCATCCTTAAACACTGTTGGACTTCTGTGTGTGTGTGTGGGGGGGGGGGGGGGTCAATATTGACTTCTTTCGTGACCAGGATATCTATCCAATTCTTATCTATTTGAATTCGAATACTTCTTTAAACTTTGATGTCCAACTGATTTTGTATGCAGCTCTTTGTATGTCTGAGATTTAATATCAGATACTTGTATTTTGCAGTTCTTACATTGTAGGAAAACCCCATTGAACTCAATTTATGAGAAAAAAATTTATTTTTTAACAAATCGAATGTAAAATGTAACAATATTGAAACATAATAAAGACAACTAAATGATTTTTCTTTCAACAAGCGAATAATCTTTAAATTTATTTAAGAAATGAATTTCAGTTGCAAAAAAAAAAAAAGATGTTGTATAGAAGAACATGAATAAAAAATGAATAATAAAGATCGATCTTAATAGCATTGTTAGTTAAAGTAAAATTATCAAAACCTAACATGAGATGTGTCAGACCTGAAGCGCAAATAAAATACAAGCTCTAATAACAATATTAACAACATACGAATTGATTTTTCAAATGCCTTTTAATAGATGATTCTATTATCAAATCAATAGAATAATGATAAAAATGATTAACATATATAGACTCAGAGAAGTACTGTTAATTCATTTAAACTATCACGTCACAAGTATCACAGCCACAACGAGATCAGTATGCAACTTCTTTAAATTTCTTAACTACGTCCGAAGTGACTTTAAGATGGCTTTCAATGAATAATTATATATTCAAATCGCTGCCACAGTTTCTTAATAATGAATCATTAATTGATGTTGCATAGAAGCCAAAATATCAATACTTTATGATAAAAACTATTAAAAAATTACTAAAAATTTTAAAATCAATATTGACGTTATTTTGATGCCACAACAACTTAAAGTTTACAAATTTATAATATAACCTGACATCAACCACATTAGCTGCTAATCACATGGGTGTGTAATTAATACATACACGTACCTACATAATTAATATTTATACATTTGATCAAGGGATGTTTTTAAAAAATATATAAAGCTGCTACATCAAATTAAAAGAAGTTATATAATTTATTTCTCATTATCCTGGGCAACCAATTTTATTTTTCTGAGTGAAATGATAAAGAAAATAAATTTTTTACGCGTAGATATATATAAAAAATATGTATTAAAATTCTATGAAATTTCAGTTTTGATATTATTATTATTATTATTATCATTATTATTATTAAAACTTACTTCAGCATTTCAAATCTCACCACATAAGATATTACTTTGAAAACAATCAGACAGGACTTAATCATATACAAATCAATGATAAGTTTAATTAGAAAAACATAATGAATGAGGTTACAAGAAAGATTAATAATATGTTAATTGTGCAATTGTATATACATAAAAATCTTGTTCGAAAATTAATGGAATAGAGATGTGTGAAAGTTTTATAAACAAGTAATATAAACAAGTAATTTTTGTAAAGTCAATTCCTAATTACAAACACTATCGAAAAAGTTTTTTTTTTTTTTTTAATATATATATATATATATATATATATATATATATATATATATATATAATTTTGAATTAAGAAATAAAAAGCACGCGTACAAAAGGAAAGAAAAATAATTATAAGATGAAAAAAACTTTTTATATAACCATGTTTTAAACTTTCTGATGAATCATATAGCTCTTATCAATGTGCATAAAATTTTTAAAGTGACAATGATGTCAGTTTTTGTGAAATGCATAATTTTTATAGTTTTTTAATATTCACGTTTAATTAAATGTATTTATTTTTATGTCGAAAGAAAATGAACTCGTAATTTTTTTTTGGCAACAATTAAATTATAGCTAATATTTTAATGGCTATTAGGATGTTATTATTTTCATATTTTAATTAATTATAAGAAAACTAATAAAAAATTCGAAAATCTGACTTCGAAGTATTGTGTTGTCACCGTGTTCTGAGCAATTCTGAAAGTTTCAAATTTCTAGCTAGTCGGGAAGTTAGTTAAAAATCGATTGCAAGATTTGTACAAGATATATATAGGGAGAGTGTGAACTAATAGCAGGAATTGAAAAACGAACATAAAAATAAAATTTATTTAAAAAATTCCTTTTACAAAGTGCAGCAACTTTATAGGCAGATCTTTAACATTTACATAAAAAATAATTAATGACCTGTTTAAATTAACAAGTAATTTAAAAATTATGAATATGTTGTAAAAAATGAATAGAGTTTATCATTTTAGTTATCATTATTCTAAAATATCATCCTGTAAACATCGATAAATATTTAATTTTGAAAAAAAAACATTAGAGTTCATAAACAATAGCTTACTTATAATATTAAATTATGATATAGACGTGTTCTTGTAACGAGCCGCGAAATAGTTGAAATGGAAATTATTTTAAAGGCTTTATTTTATCAAGCCTTATCTAATTTTAATCTAGCTACGCAAAGGTGTCGTTGAAAGTAATTTAATTAAAAATTCTTCACCAAGTGAACATAATACTATACATAAATCTTTCATTGAATCGAACAAACCATTTATCTTTATTAACCACTAAACTGCATGTATAGCAAACATAATGACATAAACAGAGTAAAATTGTCATTTTCGATAAAATTTCTCTTATAAACCATTTTCGATGAAATATCTTGAAATATTTAATTTCACGTAATTCCAAGAACAATATCTTAGTTTCAGTATTAAATGTGTTCCAGAAACTAAGGCTAAAATCAACAAAAGAGAGATTAATCCAAAGGTTCATGAGAGGACTTTAATAATGAGTTTTAGCAACGTACAGGATAGTTATAAATAAACTTCCCCTATAAACAGCATCTTACAGCGCAAACGGGTGAACGGAATGCAACGAAATTTGGTATATAGACTATACAAGAGATGCGATCACGGAATTTCGAAAAAAAAAAAAAAAAAAGTTCCAAAATGCCCACCAGAGGGCGCCTTTTCCGGAAAAACATTAAATTTAACACAATAAACGACCAAAGCAGAATACAGAAACAATATTAACAATATAAAACAATAATTATGGGTAATAAAATGTATAACCGGGAAAAGCTGTCAGTTCTAAGAAAAAAAAAAAAAAAAATGTCGAGATTTGCATGCTTGCGAAGAAGAGGAAGCTTTATGCAAAAGCGATATTACTTAATGTGGTTCGATGACAAGGTGATCAGAAACTAGACAATAAATGTTAATTTTGTTTCTGTGTTCCGTTTCGGTCGTTTATTGTGTTAAATTTAATGTTTTTCCGGAAAAGGCGCCCTCTGGTGGACATTTTGGAACTAAAATTTCTTTTTCGAAATTCCGTGAGCGCATCTCATGTATAGTCTATATACCAAATTTCATTGCATTCAGTTCACCCGTTTGCGCTGTAGGATGCTGTTTATAGGGGGGAGTTTAATTATAACTATCCTGTATAATATAACTACGCGAAGGTATGATATGATTAAATTTAATTAAATAAAAAAAATCCTATACTAAATGAATATTTTCTAAAACACAAATGCAAACGACTCCAAACATCTTGTAATTTAAAACATTATTTATTGCGAACATTTTGAAATAAACTAGACAAGTTTATAATTTAAGATAAATTTCCTCCGATATACCATTCTTGGCGAAATACCTTCAAATATTTAATTTCGCACAATTCCAAGAACAATATCTTAGTTATAATGTTCTGTATGTCCCGGAAACTAGCCTAAAAATCAACGAGAGAGAGAGACATAATCCAAGGGTTTACGAGTAATAGCTTCTGATGACTTTAATCCGGAGAACGAGCTAAGGGTCAATATTGATAGAACTGCTGGTCAAACATTGTTCAAAACTGGACTATCCATTGCCTCGGGCAGACAAAGATGAAATCTAAACCCCGAAAAATATTTCTCCTTGTTTAAGACTTGCTTTCTGTTGAATGTTCCAGCCTCGCTGGACATTAGACGATATTGGAGGAAAGTAATCGAAGGATAATATTTCTGATTCTAATATTAAAGGGTTGTTTTCTCTTTTGCGGTGTATTCAGCGATTATATTAGTATTATTTCGAGACGATCAATCATTTTTATTATACGGATGTTTTTGTTTTCTTTATATTGGATAGTATAAATATGAATAAATATATAAAAAACGTTTTCAGTATCAACAATATATAATAAAATTAAATTTGTGAGTTAAAATTTAAAAAGATTTTTGAAAAATGGATATATGTTTAATAATAAAAAAAAAAGAACATATGTTTAATAAAACGATGAACATATGTTTAATAAAATAAAATTTATACATTATTAAGAATAAGCACATTTTTTCTTCATATATAAGCCCAATGATTGAATTGCTAAGTTAATTTTTTTTTTTTTTTTTCAAATAATTAACACAAAACTTTTTTGCGAGTTTTTTAATTAGATTTTTGTGAGATTATTAATAATTTTCAGTATACAAAAGATAACTTATTCTATATAATATAAATGTGCATCAATACAAGAAAAAAAATATATTTATTAAGATGAAATTTATAAATTAGAATATACAAATATATATATATATATATATATATATATATATATATATATATATATATATATATATATATATATATTTCCAAAAATAACCACCAGTTTTAAAGGTAACGATTTTTTTTTTTTTTTTTTTAATTAACCATTATTATTATTATAGAAAAAATATTCGTGGAGGGGGAGGGGAGGTGCTCCTTCATATATAAACTTTTTTTTTGGTCTTAATTCAATATTATTACAAATAAAATGTTAGATTTTCCCCAAAAATGTACTCACTGTATACATTTATACAAAATCTTATCCTACCCGGTCATATTAAAAGTTACGATAAAACGAAACTGCAGTAACTCCTGTTGAGCGAAATGCATGTCAAGATATAACTAATTATAAAATTTTATAAAATTCGGTGCAAAAGTTCTTCATTTAGAGCTGACAGAAAATGTTTGTTAGACAAACAAGACAGACATCGCACTAAAAACAACTAAGTAAGATGCGTTTAACACCTCTTAAAAGATATAAACAATCAAAAACCGAAAGTTGGAAACGTTTTACATACCCCTCCCCTTTTTTTGTGAACATAGAAAAAAGTAAAATCTTGTTCCAGATGAATTAGAATTTATATTTTATTTTACCAAAGCGATTTAAAAATTTCAAAACTTTTTGAAATCTAAAGTACATTAAAATTAAAATCATACGGTTTATACATAATAATATACAGTTAAACAGTAAAATTCAATGTTTACTAATAAAACCGTGAAATGTAACAACAAACTGAAAGAAAAAAAAAGACTTCCGCTAAATTTGCACCTTTTTTTAGTGGAATGTAGAACTTTATTTTTAACAGTGAAGAAGTTAGACTGTAAAGAAATATTAAAAATTACATTCCTAATTTGTCTAATTGTGAAAATGGAAATCATTCTAATTTACTCATCGCTAAAATAAATAAATAAATATGTTTTTTTTTTTTTTTTTACCCTATTAATATTTAAGTCCACATATGTGATCCTCTTTTCTTTGTTTCATAAATTCTAAAATATTTAATGATTGATAATGACCATTTAATGAAACCATTTAAGATGTTTTAACTGAACTTACAAAAAGCTAATTCATTTAAATTTAAAAAGGTAACAAAATATGAGGAAACAAAACTAGATTTTTTTTTTTTTTTTTTTTTTTTTTTTTTTTTAATATCAAAAAGAAACTAAAAAAGGGGGGAAATCTGATTCTTCACATTAAATATGATGTTGCGTTTCTTAGTAATGGTTACTACAATAATTTTTTTTAAATTTCTTTCACACATTCTTTCCTAGTTTTATTTTCCATACCTTTCTAACTTCATATCAAAGGAAAAGGAGAAAAACTGGTGGAAGAGAAAACAAGAAAATACGAAAATAAAAAAATAAGGGAAAAAAAGAATGGCATATTTTGTCTGAAAGAAATCAAACATAACAAATAAAAAAAATAAAATATCATTTACGCTATCAGAATATTTAGCTATTAAACCATATAGCGGTGATACTATATTTCTTTAAAGCTATGATTAATACAATTTAAAATATATTGAATTAAATTTTCTAATTTTATCAAAATATTATAATTAGCGAATTATACTTATAAATATATATTTAATGGATTATAAATACCTTTATGTAATAGTTATGACCGTATTAATGTAAGATTAACTCGACTAAAACATAATTAATTTATGTACAAAATATTTTTCTATATATTTTCTATGATACAATTATTGTAATAGTAAATATTATACGAAGAACCGTTCTAAGAAAGTTACATAAAAATTATACGTTATTTTGTTAAATTAATAATTATTCGGAATATCCGTGTATTGCACTACATACCAGAAACTTCTAACCAAAACTATGTGAAAATTATGTTAAAAAAAAAAAAAAAAAAACATTTTATTTCCATTTAAAAACATTAAAATAAATTGTAATAACGATTAAAAAATCAAAAGTAAAGATTTGTTATGATCTATAAACGCACAAAAAAGCAATAGTACAATAAAAATAGTAATAAGATTATAACAAAAAATTCTCTGCTTAAAAATAAACATAACCAAATACGTCCTAAGACGTACACGTCTTTATTTATTTATTTTCATAATGTTTTATTCATATATAAACAACTATTATGCACTTAGATTGCTAACTAAAGCCACCTAGCCCATGTTAAACCAGCATAGGTTCTAGAAATAAATAAATAAATTACTGTAAAATTCTGCATAGCTTGCTAAACTTAATATATTTATCTTAAATAAATCGTAGCCCTATAATTCTTATTAAATCAGATAAAATATCTAAGAGACAAACTGTTCCTTAATACTTGTAAATACCTTTATACATATAATATATGTAAAATAAATAAATAAATAAACGAATAAGAAAAAAAAGAGCTTTCCTTTAAATGAAAAATAAAATAAATAAAATAAAATAAATAAAATAAAATAAATAAATCTCTATTATTCCTAAGAAAAAAGAACATTTTAAATCTATTTTAAGTATTTAAGATATTTGTTGGAAAAATAAAATTTTCTTTTCTCGAAATTAAGATAAAAACAAAGATATGTTTATTAAATTTATTGCAATCGTTTATGTATACCACTGTTATCTCTTTTAAAAATCCGTTTTCTAAAATATAAGAAATCAAATTACTTAAATATTTTCTTTAAATACCTCGGTTCTCAACTTTATTTATTGGAGAAAATGCAAGTATTTAAAAATAAAATCCTCTGCGCACACGCAAAAAGGGATAAAAGATTGTAAATTGTCTACTCTGGAAGCTTATTACTTTTTGAGTAACCATTAACATATGCTGCAGCTTATAAGACTTCAGTTTTTCTCATCATAAAATCTCTTTATTTGAAAGATAATATTTCTAGATGTTTTGAGGCATTTTTATTTAAGCTCTTTTATTTATTTATTTATTTATTTTTTTCATCATCTTTTCAGATAACTTGAAGAAATGCTATTATGAAGAATCATTTGTAAGTGAAGCTGACTACCCAGATGTTTTTAATATTTTTAAAACATGATAAATTGTAGTCGATTGAAGAAAAAAAATTTTTTGCTTCATATTTTGAATAATATAACTGTGAAAATTAAGCACAAAAAATATTCAATGGGAATTTGTTATAAATAATTTATGGAAAATTTAAATAAAACTCGCCTTGATATATTTTTAAGTTAGAGTTAACGACGTAAAGAAAACGAAGACATTTAATAAATAAATTGCGTGTAATAGAAATTTTATGAGATGAAAGTTTAGTTAAATTGTACTATGCAACCTGTGAAACATAATATTGTAAAGATTTACTGCGAAGCATTTATAAAATGGCTTGAAAATGAAAGTACAGGAAAGTGAAAAAAATAAAAAAAATAGTAATAAAAATAAATAAAAATGAATACAGCTTTATTTAATTGCACTTAGAACTTGTATAAGCTCTGTTTAAAACCAGAAATACCGAAAAAGAGAAACATTTGAAATTTATTAAGAGCCAATTTGGGAAAAAAAAAAAAAAAAAAGAAAGAAATTTTAAGTAGGAAATTTATTTATTTATTTTTGTAAATGATAAAATGAATTGATATTAAAAAAGTAAATAAGTAAATAACAATTTAAAAAAAAAGTATGATAAATGTTATTTAAAATTTCATTTTTTTTATTATTATTTCTTTTCTATCTGTATAAAATGTAAAAACATAAAAAAATAATAATGATTGTTAAAATAAAATAATTGAAACAATCAGATTAAATCTAAAATTATTTTTGTATAAAAATAAAAATGAAAATAAAGCGGTTTTCGCAGATTTCTGTTCACCATGAAAAAAACTAGATTTTAAATACGTTAAAGTGTCTAAAACCTCCATAAACTAGAAAACTTAAAACTAGATTTTAAATATGTAAAAGTGTCGAAATATGCATAGTTATTGTTGGATAAAAGATAAAACTAAAAACAGTGGTTTTGGCAGAATTCTGTTCTCTATAAAAGAAACTAGAATTAAAATGTGTTAAAGTGCCTAAACATACGTAATTATTATTGGATAAAATCTACATATAAATTTATATGCAATTCTACTCATGTGCATTAGTTCATGAGATATAGCCTTCCTTGAAATTTTCGAAATCGCTGCATAGCAGCGCCACCTGCTCAGCTATTGGCACCAAATGCTGATAGGCACTAATTTATGTCACGGTCATCTACATATAAATTTATATGCAATTTTGTGTATTCGTTCCTGAGATATACTCTTCCCTGAAACTGCGGAAATTGCTATATAGAAGCGCCACCTGTTAAGCCATTAGCACCAAGAGTTGGTAGGCACTAATGTATGTCAAGGTACAACTACGTATAAATTTATATGTAAATAAGATCAGTAGTTCCTGAGATACAGTTGGAACAAAATTTTTGTCACACACACAGACACACAGACGAACATTTTCTCAAAATGGTCTAATCGTGTTCTGGACCTCTCAAAAAAGTAAATGCATGGAAAACCGGAAATCGAAAAATTTTGCGAATCCAATATTTTTATCGATTAAATATAGAAGAAAGTAATAATAACTGTTATAAATAAAAATAATAGTAATTTTACAAATAAATTTAATGCAAAAACATATTCTCGGAAAAATGCAATTATTACGAATAGCGATGTATTGTTAAATAGTATTCTCTTGCGATATCTCTAAATTTAAAGGCTGACGTTTTAGATTTATGATTTGACGAGGCAATTAACAATAAATCATTTTTGTATACAATTTTCCCCCGTAATTAGATATAGCATTAAAGACACACAATATCTATTTCGACTATTTCTACTGTTTCTACAATTCGAAAATTTTGCAATTTTCTAAGAATACCTCTAAAGATTGTGAATGTTTCTGCTCGATGGTGTAAAATTGATAATCATTATTTAAAGGGGATATAAATTTAAATTTTAGTAAATATGAACTTACCTCCTGCGAAAGGTACGGCATAATTTGACCAATGATTGCATTTAACCGCTTAGCAATTTCTGTCTGAAAAAAAGAAGAAGAATGCAATTTATATAATGCAATATGATAAAACAAATTTATTGTATTCGATAAAAAATAAATAAATAATACAAGAAGTTGTTGAAATAATTAATTAGTGTGTTGCATTTTAAATAACAACAACCCACACAGCCACTTATACCTATTAGACACCTAAATTACATCCAGTTGATCCATTAAAGGTAAAAAATAATATCTTAAGAATGTCCTTTAAAAGTCCTGGCTATCCTGTACTAATTATAGATATCTATTAGATGTTTAAATGTAGACGAAATTTAGACGTGCCTTTTTCGATATCTAATAGATTTAAATGTTAGATCTAAACAAGATTTAGATATTTTCAATATCAATTAGATCTAACAAGTCCAATTATTGCATATTTGGATATTTAACAGACATTTAATGGATGTAAAAATGAGTGACATTTGTCGTGCTAATCAGTGATGCCAGATTGGGGATTTTTGAGACTTCTGGGGACAATTTTGGGGACCAAATGTTTATGGGGATTTTTTGGGGGAATTCTAAAATTTTTGGGGACAAATCTGGGGCGTTCTTCAACTTTCTGTCAATTTTGGCAACATAATGATTTATCCCTACGATTAGGGACTTTCAATAGCTTTATTGTTATTTGGGGTTTGTTTTCAAAAACTGCCTTCATTTGGGGAAAAATCTGAGCTTAAATCTGCTTGATAAATAAAGATTTCCCCTCCCCCCCTTGGAATTTTTTTTATATTTTTCCTGTAGAAATCAAGTTGGGGATTTTTTCGAAAAAAAAACCCCTGATTTGGGGAAATTTGAAGACATGTTTGGGGAAATAATTTTCGACCATCTGGCATCACTGGTGCTAATAGATATATGTAGGATGTTTAAAGAAGTCTAACGGATCATTTTTCAACATTTATAGATATTTATTGAATCTATAGATATCTGATGGATGTGAGTGACTGTATGGAAACAATAATAATAATGATAGTAATAATAACAACAACAATAATAATAATAAACTAGATTTCTATAATAAGCTGTATTTCTAAAAAGGAAATATACAAGGTATGCAATGTCCTATATTTTAAATACCACTAATATTTTACAGACATTTTTTCTTGATCTTATAATAAAACTTTGATAATTTAATTAAATCAAATTTTATTATTAAAAATAATTGTACTCAAAATATCACATGATGCGTCCTCTGATTGTAACAGTTAGTGATAATTTAAAAGTTACCTTTCGAGAAATAATCTTTGAAAGTAAATATTATTAACAGAAATTAGTAATTTTATAATAATATGAAATGATTATTTACTGAATTTATAATTTCATTTTAAAAGTCAATCTTGAAATTATTTCTTTAAAGATATGCAAAGATTACAAAACTTTCGATAAAGCATATTTATGGAAGTATGGTAGCAAGAAAAGTAAGTGAAGAATTTTAGAATTTGTAAGAGAAACACATTTTACCAGTATGGAAGGGAAAGGGGAAATAATCTAAATTAAATTTTATGTTAAAAAATAACAAATATGAAATAAATGAAAATTCAATATCAATCAATTTTATTAATAATAATAATAATAATAATTAAAAAAAAAAAAAAACTTCTTAGTTACTTAAATAAGTGTTTATTTCAAAGCCTGAATTTGAACCAGTTTTTGTTAAAGAAAATACGCCAGTTTATAAATACATTTATTTGAGAGTATATAAAGGCAAAAGTGGATATAATTTTATATTCCCCGATACTTGAAATATTTATTAATAAATGAAATGTTTGCGTGAGCACACGCTAAGTCTGGGGAATCTATCGCACGAATATTTCTGATTTGTTCTATAACTCTTTACTCTTTTTTATTCATTTTTATCCATCGCACAGAAGGGCTCAGGCAAGTCCGTTTACCCCTAAAATCATATATATATATATATATATATATATATATATATATATATGTATACATATATATTAGTATTTCTTTTCTTTTTCTATGTTTAACACGTTTTAAGTACCTTTTTTTTTATGTAGAGTAAGATAATGTAGTAATTTTTTCTTTAATCATTATCAAGTAATGATATAATGATAAATAATAAATAAAAATACAGTCATAAAGCCATATCTTCATTTATTGAAAATTTCCCCTGTTAAGCTCCCAACCTCATTTTCTGTGATAATTTTTACTATATGAAAAGATTTTTTACGAAATTAAAATATCAAATCAATGGAAACTGAATTTTTGAGCTTCTTTGGTATTAGTTAATTTCTACGAACTTTTAAAATAGCTGTCTTAAAGCATTATAAATTTTTGATATAAAAGGATGAATCTTCCACAATTAGGTTTTGGATGGCCTCAAAACAAAGATACCATGCAATAACGTGTCTCCGTGTAAATTATAAAATATTAGTTTGATTAATTGCAATTTAAAAAAAAAAGAGAAAAAAAACTAGGCGAAGAATAATCAGATTCAATTAATTATATGATTTAATAATAATTTTAACTTCATAAGACAGTTAGAGGGAAGTTAAGTACACACACACACACACACACACACACACACACACACACACACACACACACACACACACACACACATATATATATAAAAACTTTTTTTAATTCGTTTATTTGCTTTACAGTTTTATGTATTTAAATAAGTGTAGAGCTACAATAATCCTTTATCAGAAGAAAGATCACCTTACAGTGTGTATAATCAATTTTGTTTTTAAATGTCTAATTTCTTATAATTTTACAGTAAAATTTAATGTTTTCTTTTTTCATATTACTATTTCATGGTTAGGTAACTAATAAAGTTCTTTTATAGTAAAAATTCTCTTTAAATAATCGCCGCATTATTAAAATTTAAGGGTATGAGATTCACAAGGCCTCCGTTTTGTGATGTGGTAAGTGGTGTTGGGTTTAAGGTCCATCGTCTACTCGAAGGTACTAAGTCTGCGAGGCATACTCTCCATGGAAGTCTCTTATTCACGTGCATTTCTGAGAAAAGGACAGAAATTTTCAAGCAACTAAGCCAATAACAACGACTTGGGTTTGAACCCATTGCTTCCTGTCTACCATCTAAGAGCGAAGAATCTATCGACCACTTCTACTTATTGTAAGAGTAAGTTGGAGTAAAACAAGACAAGAGCGTTTGATAAGATGAGATGACATGTCACGTGGTTCCCTTATACGCCGTATTGTGTCGCCGGCCATTCATGGAAGATATACATCAATAACGAAAAGTAATTATTTTATTTTATTTATTTATTTTTTCAAATTTTTAAAAATTTTTTAGATTAGTTTGGATCGATAATTGATCTCGTTTCTTCTGGCAAGTGTTAAAAATTTTAATTTTTCTCTTGCTTAGACAGTTATTTAATCCGCAATTTAATTAGGGGAAAAAAAAAAAAAAAAAAGGATATTTTTGGGAAGTAAAGTATCTGGTTTTTCCGCCAAACCTATAAAAGGGGTAGGTTCGCCATTTTGTGAATTAATAAATGGATTTAAACTTTGTACAACGTTTCTTGTATAACGTTTTAGGAAAAGATGACGAAAGTTCTTTTTGGGGTAAGATGCCGGTAGTTTTGCATTGAGAAAAGATACCTGGTTGTTGTTTTAAGTTGCATCTGGGCATTATTTTTAGAAAAATATCAAATAAGTTTATAGATAATATTAAGAAAATAATATTTTAAAATGCTTAGTGTTAAAAAAAAAAAATAGTTAAACAAATTTACTTTCTCGTTTCAATTAAAATGTGTATTTTACATTAAAATATACCATAAGCCATCTTACCCCAAGATTGCTGTAAGATGTCGAAATGAAAGCATTAAAGATAATTTATATTTAAAAGTTTTTATAATAATTTTGAGTTTTGATATATTTTAAATGTGTACATATAGTTATAATTTTTCACATGAGATCAGCATATAATAAATATACTAGCGAGCTTCGCCCGCTAGCGGGTCAGTATTTTCAAATGAATCACTAACAGTAACTTTTAGTGTTAAGAAAAGAAATTAAAAAAAAAAAAAAAATCATTTCTGATTGGGTAAAAAGTCGGTCCGGGTCCAAATAAAAATTGATTTCTCAAATCAAATTTTTATTCTTAAGAAAAGAAAATTTAAAAAATCATTTCTCATCAGGTACAAAGTCGGACTGGGTCCTCACTGTCTACGGCAGCGCAGTCCCGTGCGCGCTGCGCGCGTTTAAGTTAAGAAATACACGCACTGCGCGCGCGTATTCCTTCCCTGACCCTTCGTGCCCCCTAAAAAAATCATTTCTGATCGTGTTGTTAAAAAAAATGCAACCTTGCTACCAGAAATTCTCGGGTATAAAAATACGGAAAGATAAATACGTACAGAAAAATACGTTTTGTCAACGTAATTTTTTCGTAATTTACGACTTTTTTCTCAAATTACAGAGAATTTCTGGCAGCAAAGTTGCATTTTTTTTTAACAGTGTACAGAAAAGTTCTCAAAGAGATCCAGGATAGTGGGATTCTGTTACAACGAAAAATTAAAAATAAAAAAATTCTGAAGTCAAATCAAAATTAATATGCATTTGTATATCAAAAGTATATTTTGAAAGTGCAGCAAACGTTTTTAAAAACCGCATTAAATGCAATTATTATGTTAAAATCTACGCTTAAAATCTCTAAATAATATATACTTTTTTCTTTCTTTATAAATGAACATTATGTTTATATATATATATAGATTTTTTTTTTTTTTTTTTCAGTTGTGAAAACTGTATCCCATTTAGATTGAAACAAAATAAATGCGTTCTTTGACAACAAAATCAATGCAAAATAAATAAATAAATAAAAGATTGCGAAACGCCAAAAAAAGTGAAGTCAAATTCCCTCACTCGAAGATTCTATCTTCTAATTTTGAAAACAAATAAAAAGAGGCACCTTATCAAACGTCACCTTTTAGATTCATCTGTTCAAATTCTCTCGCACTGTTACACTGAAAATGCACAACAAAGTTATCAGCTAGGTACAAGTAACATCATTCGAGTAACAAAAGAGCGGTTGAAATTTAAAAATCCATTAAACGTGTACCGGAAAAATCTACAAATACCTCTTTATAAGTAAAGAGAGAAGGAAAAAAACATAAAGAAAGGTAAACAGACGATAGAGCAGTAAAAGGGGGTTTGGTGGAGGCGCGAGCAGATTACCGTTTGCGATAATTTGTTTGGTCCGTTTCAGGTTTTGCTTCGGCGAGCTCATCGTATCGAACCAGTTGGATGAAGTGTGAATGAAGTTTAAGGCTCATTAACCGGAGCGGGATCGGAGGGCCATTAAGGGACTGCTCCTCCTCCGCATCTCGTAACCATGGTTACCGGAGGGGGATGCCAGAGGAGCAAACGGTTCAATCCGGTGGAAGGAATTAGACGGATCAAGTGGTCTCATTACGGGGTGGAGTATGAGATTTTTAATGAGAAACTGCTGTGTTGGGAATGTTATTGATTGAAATTTGTGTAAATTTGGAAACACAATTGTAAAGAAACAACTTAAAAAAAAAAAAATCGTGATTTTTCAAAGAAAAAAATGTGCGTTAATTTTGATGGAATCATTAAATATATTATTGAAAAAAATTAGATAGAATCGCAAGCTGAAATTTTGAATGCATAAAATTCTTTACATTAATTTTTTTATTCATTATGAGCTTAATAAATCATATTTAAAAATAAAGATTAGTTGATTTCAGTTTTGATCCATTTTTTAGCTAACAGTCATGAACAATGAAATGACCTGTTGATTGTTCCTAAATCAAGATGTATTATACACTGTTAAAAAAATGCAGAAAAAATACAGAAATTCTCTGTAATTTCAGAAAAAAAGGCGTAAATTACGGAAAAATTACGTAGACAAAACGTATTTTACGACTTTTTTTCTGAAATTACAGAGAATTTCTGTATTTTTTCTGCATTTTTTTAACAGTGTACATACAAAGACAAGGATGAAAAGAGAGCAAATGAAGTAATAATGGATGAAAAAAAAATCATCTTATTTAATGGATTTGTGACTAAACTTTCGTTTACTGCAACAAACTAGAAAAACGGAATAACCTTAAAATTAAAAATTACAGATATCTTACTATATCTTACTATAGTATTTATATAGTAATAAATGATTTAAAATTGACATCTTGTGAATTTGTGCTATTTTTGTTATTGTTAACATATTTTGTTTTACAAATTTTGAAAGTAGCCTATAATCATTTAACAATTAAGTAAATTATTGATTACCGTATAACGCTTATAATTATTTTCATTTTTTATTTTTTTGGCCATAAAAATGACACTGAGCTGCACACACACACACAAAAAAAAAGAACCCCTGATACTATTTTTACTGATTCTTATGTAAAATGACCTCCTGAATCCGAATACGACTACCATTTTGCCCAGTCACCCACCATTTTCTCGGGACACTACACCCTCCCCCAATTTTTATCACTTTTCGGTAATTTTATGGCCATGAATTTGATTTGGAGAATCAAAAAGAATAAATTTAACACTTGAAAACAAAAAAAAATATATATAATTTTTAATAAATCACATTAATAATAAATAAAAAAAATATAAGAAACGCAATACATAATTTCAGTGGCAAATCCCCCCCCCCTCGATAAATTTTCCCCTTGCCGCAAATGTTCGTGTTTTAGAATTTTCCGACTGTGTAGCCTCGCCCCACTAAATACAAATTTATAACCATAAAATTACCGAAAACTGATAAAAATAGAGGTCCGTCCCTATGGTGTGTGATAGTGTAAAATGGGAGTCATATTCGGATTCAGGCAGTCATTTTACAGAAGAATTTACCAAAATGGTGTTGAAGGCAATTTTCATACCGAGTAGTGTTATTATTATTATTATTATTGTTATATATATATATATATATATATATATATATATAAAGTTTTCAATTTAATTTGTCTTTTTTAGTTAAAAGAGTTATTTTAATGCATGTGTGTGAAATTTTTGAACTCTTTATAAAAAACACTACAAAATACACGGACGTGATATGGATATTTCAATATGGGTCAACTAAGTTTCGATATACATAGCACGCGATAGTTGTATTATAATGTTTATTTAACGTACCACTAATCATATAAAAATTGTCAGAAAAATAAACCTTTTATTGAATATAGGGACCGAAAAATGCATGTAATGAAAAATATCTAGAGTTTCTTTGGTATACATGTAACAAATAATTATTATAACTAGGGGTGGGAATCGATTAAGAGTTTTAACTGGGTTAATCGTAGTTTATTAATCGATTAATCGGTCGATTAATCGGATTTTTAATCGGTTTTCATTTTTCTATATATAATTCTATTTCAATGATGAATAAAACTCTCATATTGCGTATATATACATATTATTCATAAGTTTGACTGATTTTTTTTTTTTTTTTTTTTTCAAAAATTTTTGTCTAATCAATTATATCTATTTCATAACTGAAATTTAAATCAATTTTCAGAGTAATAATTGGTGACTTTAAGTGTTAATTTTATATAAATATTTTCAGTTATTCAATTTTATTTATTATTATTATTATTATTATTTTTAAATAAATTAATTTTTCGATTCATTTTGAAAGAAACATTGAATGAATTTACACATATTTTAGTTTTATATTTGCAGGTCTTGTCCATCTCGCTAGTCACTATTTTTAAATGAATTCTCAAAATTCCATATCATTATCATAAAAATCTCAAATTCTTATATTTTAGTTCTTCTTTGTCACTTCGGACTAAAACACAGAATGTTATTTTCTATTTCTACTTCAATAGTTACTATCAGTAATTCTGAACAGACAATAAACGCTTGAAGATACTGTGAAACTCTGTTGACATTTCCCCCATCAGAGGGATAGTGAAAATCTCAATCCCTTCTTTTTTTTTTTTTTTTTTTTAATCTTTAGCATTTCTATGTTTTGAAAGCTTCTTGTTTCTGAGAATACTATTGCCCTAGCCAACACTTTCTGTAGAAGGCTACAGACAGGTGGTGTTGCTCCAGCATGCACATAAAGCGGCATTTTGTTTAATAACTGTCCTCCCCCTTTTCTCTATCAACAAATGTGCAACAACTTCTTTTGAGAGGTTTTATTTTTATTTATTTTATTTTATTTTTTGCTTTTTCACTATTTGATGGATGTTTCTTAGAGTGTTTGTTAGCAAAATATGTGAAAAAAATATTTTATAGGCAGAACAATATTTTTACTTTAATTCGTAGTTTGAAAATTTTAATCGGATTTTCAAAATTTTTAATCGAATTAATCGATCCGATTAACTCGATTAAAAAAATTGATCGGGACTAAGCATTGATCGATTAACCGAACCGATTAATCGATTAATCGGCACAGCCCTAATTATAACGTTTCATTACCTCAAAATATAACTTACTGTTATGAAATTCGGATCTGTAAAGCAAAACTGAAGGCAAAAATTTACAATTATTGTCTGATAATAAAGATATTAAGACAAAATATTAGATAATTCTAAAAGACAAGAACACGTGTTTAACCAATCACTCACTCGTTGAGTCCATGAAAGATAAGGATGAAAACAAAGTAAATAAAGTAATAATACATGAAAAAAGTCACCTTTTTAAAAACAATTTTAAATGTGTCAAAATCTTCATGCATAATCTGATGCATAAACTGCATAAAATCTAGTTTAAAAGCAATCTAATTTGTAAATATCACTAAATTATTTTGAGAAAAATACAAGAAGCAATTAAAATTTTCGTAAAAATTGACCTCAAATTTCAATAATCATTAACTTATTACTTTAAGATAAAATCTCAGAATTTAATATAGAATATTTTAAGCTGAAAAACTAAGTATTTAGAGAAAAGAACAAAATATATATTTGTACTTAAGGAAAAAAAAGAATTCTTTGAACGTATAACAGAATTTAATGCATGATTAAAGATTCAAAAATTACATTTTATTTAGAAATTGGACATAAGCTTGTGATTTCCTTATATCCTTAAAAAATGGCAGCATTTAAAAATACTTTAGAGAATGTTTCATTGCATCATAGGAAAAAAAAAAACAACTTTGATTTACTATTCAATCCTTCATTCCAATCTATTGTTTCTTTTACTCCAGAACATTTCCGTTTGCATTCAAGATTTCAAATCAACTCCTTTGAAACCCAAACAAACTTCAGAAGTACATACATCAAAGCCATCTTCTTTAAACAGCATACAACCTTAGTTCCTCATACAACCCGGCCTTAAGAAATTATTCGATATCAAAAAGACAAGGAGACAAAAATCAACGACTGCTCTAAAAGACATAGGAACAAGGGCCGGATCGGCATACCAAAGGGGTGTCTTATTGGACCCTAACTAGATCAGGCGAGAGGAGATGGAGGGAGAGGATAGGGCCTGAATCAAATTTGGGGATGAGAGCATCCGTGGTGAACTCTGCGTGGTGAATTGGCCATAGTGAGAGAGAGGGTGAACGAAAAGGAACGGGACTTACGTGCGGAAAGGCCAAATAAAAAGCGCGGTAGAAAACCTTCATGTTTGAGATGATCTTTCTTTTTTCTGTTGCTTTTTTAGGGGATTTTCATTTATTTTTTTGTTGTTGATTTAGGTTTTTGCCTTTTAAAAAATGCAGTATAAATCGTGCGATTTTTTCTTAAAGAGGGAAATGTTTTCGGATAGGTACTAGAGTACTAAATCTCAAATAAAGAAAAAAAATCTTTAATAATATATTTTCTAAAATGTGAAAAAGTGTACAAATTAAATAACCATGTAACACTATTAAACGAATTGTTCATTTATGAATAAATAAATTTAAACTATAAAAATATGTGTAAAATAATATAAATACACGAAATTATTTTCGGGTGCCAAAAGATGATTCTAATAAACCATGACATTAAAATTCAGTCAGCTCTCACAAAACACACATAATGAGTGGGTGGTAATGTAGTGGGGGGGGGGAGGATTAAGGCGACTGCCTGCGCTATGGACATAGGTCTGTTTGGAGTCCTTTTCTTAGTGGTCTTTCTAACGAATCCCAGACCATATTCATACGTGTTTTAATAATTTATTAGTGAGAAATAAAAAATTTCAGCGAAACATTTAAAAAACTTCAGAATTTTGGAGATGTTTTTCAAGGATAGCAGTTTTCCTCTTATGTATTACACAGCTATAAATGATCTTTAGGCTGGTAAATACAACTAAGTTTGAATATATATATATGCAACTTCTGTTTCATATCAATTACAAATTCCACCTACAAATTTAGATATAAATAAAATGAAAATTTACAATTAAACGTGTTAAAAAATTATACATATTGTTATTAAGCATATTACAATAAATCTATTATTTATAGAAAAATAATATCGGATGGATTTATTTTATTTTATTTTATTTATTTATTTATTTATTTTACGAAATAACGAAATAAGAATAGGTGAGAGTGATTTAAAATTAGAGATGAGAGCCGGAAATGGATACAATCTGAAAAATAATTTGATTTTTGCAATATTCTCAATGAAGTGGACGATTTTAAAATAAAAAAGGAAATGAAACATATATAAAATATTTATCACAAATACGAAAATTCTCATCTCTGTAAAGTGTCGCAAGCGAAAAGCAATTGATAATTATAAATTTAGGAGCAATAAGTCAGAAAAAAAATATACCTATATATATATATATATATATATATATATATATATATCATAAAAAATAGAAAGCTCCTCATCAGCTTATTACATAAAAGAAGAAAAAATAAACAAACTATTATTTCATCTATAGAAAATTTACAGTTTTAAAGTCACTGAAGGGTGTGAAAATAGTTATTTTTGCTCTCTTAAAAGAAGACTGTCGCTCCAGTATATCTTGTGGTAAAGTATTGCTAACTTTTTGGGCGTGATTTAAACTGTAATGACAGAAAATAACTCTAAATACAGATGCATTGAATGCTAGTACAAAACTGCATTTGAATCTAGAATAAAATAAAAATCCGGTTACAAGGACTCTGGTAAGTACAAGATATAAGAGCAAAATAAAAAATAAAAAAAAGTCATTAATCTGTAATTAGTCTTTTCCGCCCCCCCCCCCACCCACCCCCTGTTCCCCTTCCAATTCTGTGGTGCTAACATTTCGAGTTCTAGAGAAGAAAACAAGATGCATGACATTAATTAAAAATAAAATAATAATAATAATAATAAATATTTAGAAAAAAAAAAATCAGTGGGGTTGATTTACGGAAAGAGAAATTGAAGGAATTCTAAATGTTGTAAATTTATTTAAGAGAGTTGGGAAAATTAAGACATATTTTCTAACGTCTTGTAATTTTAAAGAAAAAATATAATAAGAGCTTGAATGTAGGAATTTAGGAGCAATAAGTCCAAATAAAATAAAATAAAATAAGATAAAATAATAAATAAATAAAATAAAATAAAATAAATAAATAAATAATAAAGTAAAATAAATATAATAAACAGAAAACTCCTCATCAGCTAATCACAGAAATTAAGAAAAAAGAAATAAATCATTATTTCATCTATAGAAAATTCCCAGTTTTAAAATCACTGAAGGGTTGAAAATAATTATTTTTGCTTTCTTAAAAGATGACTGTTACTCCAGTACTACTTGTGGTAGAGTATTGTTAACTTTTTAGGTGTAATCTAAACTGTACTTACAGAAAATAACTCAAATACACATGTATTGAATGCTAGTACAAAACTGCATTTGAAACTGGAATAAAATAAAAATTCGGTTACTCAAGGAATCTGGTAGCAAGATATAATAGCAAAAAAAAAAAAGATTGATGACTTTTTAATTTGTAATTAGTCTCTTCCCCCTCTCCCCCTCCTCCCCCCAACACACACACACACCGCCCCTTCCATTTCCAACACTGTGGAGCTAGCATTTCGAGTTCTAGACAAGAAAACAAGAAGCATGATACTAATTCAAAAAGCAAAATAAATATTTGGAAAATAAAAAAAATCCAAGGGGTTGATTTACGGAAAGGGAAATTGAAGGAAATTTAAATGTTGGAAATTTATGTTGGGAAAATTAAGATATATTTTCTAACGTCCTGTAATTTTAAAGAAAAAATAAAATAACAGCTTTATTTTTCTGCCCATTAAATATATATGTTACATGAAGTAAATTATTCCAAGAAAAATAAAGTGAGGTAAAAATTCGATTCCTCAAGAAGAAGGCGGATTACCACAGGAAGTCATCAATAGCAAAGCAATCTTAATCAGTAATCACCTATTTTGGGTCTGGAGGGTTCATACTTCCGGCTCCAGGGATCAGAGAAATCAACGTGATATAAGTGACCCCGCAGGACAGAAAGAGCAAAAGGGAGTGAGAGAAAAATTTCTTTCCCCCTTTTCTCTCCCCTGATGGCACTTGTCGACATGCAGTTGATCCCAGAAGGCAGTCTGGCTTAGCATCCCTTTTATCCTTTGATTATTATTTCCAAGGTTTCGGGCTTAAATCTAAAGAGAAATATCTGACAAGGGTTGCAGTAATTTGGCGACAAACGCTGGCGAATGATTTTCAGATGGAAAAAATACAATTAAAAAAAAAATATTTTTAAATATTTTTATCCAGATTAGTTAATAATTAAATAAACGAATAATTATTTAAAAAAAATAATAATAATGCTAACTTTATGAATAAAATATTTATTTTAAATAATGGAAACGGAAATATTTCGCACTTATTACTTATCATATAAATTATTCTACTGTTTCACTATATTATTATTATTATTATTATTATTATTATTATTATTATTTATTGTTAATTATATTTGCAAGAATTTAGTAATAAATACTATCATGCTTTTCATTCCTTAATATAAATGCTTGTTATTATACATCCTTATCCTTTCCTCATAATATTACTTTATGGACAAATTTTAAATCACTTATTGCAAAACACAGTTTGAAATTGTATAGTTACAAAACCCCAAGGAATATGCAAGAAGGTTTGAAATGTAAAAAATTCTCTAAAAAAAAAAAAAAAAAAAAAAAAAAAAAAGTGTCATGATCATAGTCATGTAATCACAATTCAGTTTTGAATGTATATGAAAACTTTAGGATAATATACATAATATGACAGGAAGTGTTATTAACTGTAACTAGAAGTTTAAATATTTTCACTGAGAGTAAAATTGATAATATTGAAAATAACTCATTAAAAATAAGCAAATAAAATAATATATGTATATATATATATATATAATAAAATAACTAAGACCATGAAATATTAGCATATAAAGAAGCAGAAACACAAGCATAATTATTTTTTTAAAATATACTTTCCCCTGTATCTTAAGAGGATGGTGGATGTTGAAGATAGTACTTTGAAATTATTATTTTAGAGTTGTGAAAGTAAATATACATCAGCATTGAAAAGTATCAATATTAAGTACAGTAAAATTCAAAAATTTAATATTTAATTTTTTAAAAATGCTTCATGCAACGCATTTTTTAAAATTTCTCTTCTGTATTTCATTATTGTAGTTTATCAATATATTCTAAACAGACTTGTGCATTGCTTTGTAAAAATGACTAATAAGTTAATTTTTTAAAAATATTTGAAATTTGAATGCAGAAATTTCAGGCAAATTCTTAACATTAAAACATGGAAAAAAAGAAAGAAAGAAAAGAAAGGAAAAGGAAAAAAAAAAAAAACTTATTAATCAGTCAACAATTGACAAATTATAATAATGTAAAAATTATGAAAAAAAGAAAAAACTATGTAAAAATTAGGGAAAAAAAACTAAGTCGCAGAAGCATTTGGAAATGATTTTTTTAAAAATAGCTTTCAAGAAATTTTAATATATCTAATATACACATACACGTTTCAATGTATGTGTATATTCATAATATATCTAATATACACATACACATTTCAATGTGTATGTATGCAAACTTTCATAACTCTAAGTCAGTTATCTCAAAGTATGATTTTCAGTGTCCACCCTCCAATCAATGTATAGATATTCATATAACATTTTTTTTTCTTATATGTACATATCAAGTATTAATTATAAGATTTTCAGTATATATATTTTGCAAAGAATCTCGGTGTAAAGTTGCAAATATTCAAAACTAACTAAAGAAATATAAGTAATAATAACAGACAAATACTAATATGTTCGTCAAAAAATCCTCTTGAAATTTGTAGATTATAAATTTAATTTTACTTTAAATAGTTAATATTTAAACAGAAAGTTAGAAAGTTAAATGTATTTATTTAAAAATATAAACTATCTTAAACAGCTTGTGAAACTAGATTTACAATTATTTTAAAACATCTATTTATTTGTATATTGTAAGAGCATTTAATAAATTATAAAATGATTAGAGAAACTCACATATGTTATTTCATTTCAAAATGTTAAATTAAAAAAAAATAATAATAATACCATTAAAAGTTAATATTAATTTTAGCGCTCAATCAAAAATATTTAATTTTGAAATAAATATAATTTGGAATAATTAGGATGAAAGTGAACAAACAGCAAAAGCACAGCATGAATTTTATACCGAAGATGAATTTTATTTATATGTAAAAGAGTATTAAACATTAATATGAAATAAAAATATAAAACAAGTCGCTTCAAAATATTTAATTTTTTAAATTGGAAAACTTTGCTTATCCCTTTAAACCTTTGTATTATAAATGTTTTGATATTTGAAATCGAAATGAGTTCCTTGAAAAAGAAAAATTTTTACGATACAAAATGCCATATTTTAATGGTTAATTAAAAATGAGAATTAAATTTACAAAATATTCTGTATTATTACTCAGCAGGAAATTAATATTTTTCTGTTGCTGTATCCATTTTTAAATACCCACTTTAGTCCAATTAAATAGTAAAAATCCTCATCGCATTATAAAGCCTTTTCATTTACAAGTTACATCAAATGAAACGCTTTATATTTGAGACACGTCAATAAAATTTGCGATCAATAGCTTTATGATATACTTTTTCTGTGATCCGCACAAAATCCAAGATCGAGAGACCTTTAATAGCAAATGCTTTTCATATTCATATCGCATTTTTAAAACTCGTCTCCTCTCTTTTACATCAGACATGAAACGTGAAACGTTTAAAGTGAACCCCCTTTTGCCTCATTAATTCAATACTTTGACTCAATTTTTCATTCACATATTAAGTTAAGCTAATGAATGGCCAGATAAACATACGAACCCTGAACAGATTCATATATATATTTTTTTTTACTCTCCTGTGCCCTTTTGTTCGTACCGGAAAAGTTGCCGCGCTGCATCAAAAGAAAACAGAATTAGCGGAGGGCAATTTTAAAAGTTTCAGGAACGAGGACATAGCAATTAAAATTCTAAAAGCGGAAAAGATGATTTTTAGTTCTTTCTATTTGTAGTCATCGGAGGAGAAGAAATAAAGGGTCGATCCTCTACAATATGAAGGGATATCCGGAAAAGGTTCGTGAAACAGTTCCCTAATGAAATAAAGCAGAAAGCATGCTTTGATGGAACCAGAAACTTGTCCAAGCAATTTGTGTGGCTTTATTACTGAAAAGTTGAGTACTTAGTTATTTCAGGTTTTTTTTTTATACTGTAGTACTACCTGATCTTCCTGATTCATGGCTAAAGTCCATTGGTCGTTTAAAAGTTTTTAAAGTAAGCGGCAGACGAAATTATTTACTCTCCTCCTTTTCGTGCGCATACGTACATATACTTAACAGGAGATTCTTTACAAAAATGTTAGTAAAGAAAAACTTTGTAAACTACTAGTTAAACATTTAAAAGTTATTTCTAATTTATGAGATTTCCTTGAAATAAAAGTGTTACAGTTATGTTATATATGTAACACACATATAAATAATTATTTCTATATAAAAATTACATAATATATCTACAAATGATTTGTATGTTAGGAATATTGTATGTTTAATGTAAATTACGAATCGAAATGTAGGAAAAATTCTACTTTACAGACATGCACTAAAATTTTAAAGCAAATGAGTGCATTTTCAAACAGTTCTTCAATGAAAAAAATGCAAAGAGCAATACATAGATAGAATTAAATATTTGTTCAAGAAATGTATGTGGCTTTATTACAAAAAAGTTTAGTACTTAGCTATTTTTGTTTATTTATTTATTTATTAGTTTTTTTTTCAAAGCATTGCAATACTATCTGATTTTTATAATTTACACTTAAAGTTCATTGATCGTTTTAAAGCTTTTAAATTAAGCCGTCGAAATTATTTACCCCCTCATGGCTCATCTTCCGGCATTAAATATATATTAAAAAAGGGATTATTAAAAAAAATATATATTAAAGAAAACCCATAAATTACAAACTATATATAAATACTTATAAGTTATTTAACTAAAATGATGCTCTCAAATTTATTTAAAAAATATGTTTTACTTGTATTATACATGTAATAAACAATAAACTAACATTATTAGAAATTTTAAAAAATGTGGAAAAAAAATATTAAAGTATTTTCCACAAACATTATGTAATATGGATAAAAAAATTTGCATGATCATCATATACATTGTTTAACGCTAACAATGAATTTAAACATAATGTTAAAGGAAATTTCAATGAAAAATTTAAAGGAAATAAGTATATTTTTGTGAATAAGTTAATAAGTACATTTAAGATATATGCTACGAATATATAATTTTTGATAAAAAAGAAAACACATAGTATAAAAACGGTTTTGAAAGAGAGATCCGCATGCATATGCATATAAAGGAAACACGCACACACACACCAAAGAAAGAAAGAAGACGTACCTTTCTCTTGAAGTAAACAGCACGATTTTCAAACGATGCATTTTATTATAAATAATTTGTGATAATACAAATTTACTTTTAAAAATCGAATAAAATATACTATTAAATAAATTTACTATAAATTTATTTATTTATTTATTTATTTATTTTCTGAATATAAGCTATAAAAACTAGCAAATGAGAGAGAGATGATATAATGTATATATATATATATGTATGTATATATATATATATATATATAATTTATTACACAGAACTTATTAATACTTTACTTACTTCTACTTAATAATTTACTACAAGAAATATCTAAGTTAGATTTTAGTTATGTAATATATATATATATAATATAAATTTGATGGTAAAAATGATTATTATTACATTTTTTCGCACAACATAATGCAAAATTTTCTCATAAACATATCAGTAATATTATATTGAAAATTCTATTAAAAAGTTTGCTGAGTATTTTCATATTCACAATAATGTTAAAGCAAATAAGGATTCAGTCAGACATGAAATATCGATAAAATATTTACGAACTATATGTAAAATATACGTGTGTTTCGCACAAAATTTTAATACGCATATATTTATAAAACATAAATAAAGTAAAAGAATATATATATATATATATATATATATATATTTAATAAGTCTTTTGAAATTAAGCAAATATAACATAGATATTTAAATATTATATATTTAATTCAGGGAGAGTATGGTTGCTAATTATTATTATTTTTTATAATTTATATATATATAAATACATAAGTAGCAGAATATAGAAAAACAAATAAAATGTCTCCGCAATTCGTAAGAAACAAAATAATTTAATAAATAAGATTAAAAATATCCAATATAAACTTTCAAAAAGATATGAAAAAATTAACCAGTAATAGTTTCCATAAAGGTTTGAAAACAATTTTCTATAATAATTTTTCATATAACTAGAACAATTTCCTATAATAATATTTCTTCTAATAATTTAAGGCAATATTCAAGGTATATTGTTATGGGAAATTTGTTGCACTTTGTCATATTTTATTAAAGCTGTTAATTGTTAATTGTTTTCTTATTTGTACTAAAGGCTACATGGGTTATTTAATTTATCTATAAATTAATTCTTTTTAATTCTTTTGGATTTCGGAGGCATTTAATATTCTGTTTTTTTTTAATTTTTTTAAGTTACAATATATATATATTTCGGTTCCTGTTCGGTAATTTTATGGCCCTAAATTTTACTTGGAGAATGAAAAATGATTATTTTAATACTTAAAAACAATAAATATAATCTACAATAAATAATAATAGTAATGGATTAATAAAATATAATAAATATAATTTATAATTTCTATGGCAAACCCCTCCTCTCTTAATTTCCCCTTGCCACAAATATTCATATTTTAGAATTTTTCACCTATGCAGCCCAGCCCCCAGAAGAGATTTAACAATAAAAATAATTCTCCGCCAATAAATCTGATTCGTAGCCATAAAATTACAGAACAGTGATAACAATAGGGGAATGCTCAAAAAAAAAAAAAAAAAAAATGCATTATTAATTAAATAAAATATTACTTGTTATTTTCAACTTTGTACTAATAAAGTAATTATAACTCAGTTTGAACAAAACAAAGGTCTACCAAATTAGTTTAAAGCGTAATACCATGTTTCAAGACTATATACATATATATTTATTTAATTAAAAACTACTTCTGCTGTTTAAAACAGCAACAACTATACCTTTATAACCTGTAAAACTACTTCTACTGCCTATACCTTAATGAGACAAAGAAACGGCGAAGCATAATCCAAGATGCTCATGTGTACTGTTATGCCCATACGTAAAATATAAAGTAAGCATTTTATTTTATTTATTTATTTATTTATTTATTTATTTTTATTTATTTTTTTTGGGGGGGGGGGGGATCTTAAGAGAACTTTGTAGTGAACCGAAAGAATAATTTAACTGAAAAGAGTGTATTATTAAATATTTATAAAATTTTAAAATAAATGTGGAATTATAAAAATAAATAAATAAATAAATAAACTATAATAAAAAAACTATTTATTTATTTTATTAAAAAAATAAATAAATAAAGCAAATGCCATAATAATGTAATGTTTTGCAAGAAATTTTTCATTGATTTTACTTATTATTATTATTATCTACAATGTAATTTTTGCACGTAGCACATTTTTTTTTATATAAAAGTAAAACTTTGATAAAATTTAGAATAGACAGATATGTTAAATTATCTGTGTTACCTCCTTGTTATTTATAATGTTCATCTAATCTACAAAACTGCTGCAAACAACTCAATTCTCAATGTGAAATGCCTTTTGTGTTTTATCATTTTTTTATTGTTCTTTCAGTTGCTATATTTATTTTTAAAAAAATGTTAAGAAGACACTTTAAAACACGTAGATACACAGCATATGTTTGATTGAAAGACTTATTTACAATCAAAATACATTTAGAAGCTTTTCGCTTTGACTATCAAGACATCATCTGAATTTTTTTTTACAATTGTGTTTCGAAAGTGCCGTTTTATATATATCACAATCTTTTCCAGTTATAAGATACAGTTAAGTCTGATGTAAAAAATAATTGAAATCGTTGTTCACAAAAGCCAGTTTTGGTCGAGTCACGGGAGTAGATTAGAGGGAACTTTGCAAAATTTATTATTTTACCTTACAAGATTGCCCCCCCCCCTTACAGCAATTGCGATTAAAAAATCTGCTTTAGTATGAAATATTACATTTTGTTGCTCACTGAAGTTGACTTTGATAATCAATAGCTTCAGTTTGAATTTTTTTTTTTTACTGTTTAAATATTTAATAAGTTTTTATTGTTTTTTTTTTTTTTTGTAGAAGCATACTCTTGAATATTATATATATATAATTTCACACTAATTTCAGTATAATGTTTCAAAATGGTTCTCTCATGTACCAAGATTTGTGATATTATATGCAAGAGAATATGAGATATAGCCTTCTCGTTCTCGGAGAAACTGCAGTATAGTAGCACCATCTATCAGCCGATATGCACCCAAATTGAATCAGCATAATACATCATAATGGTTTTCTTACATACCAAGTTTTGTTCGACTGCACGCAATAAAACCTGAGATATAGTCTTCCCCTATAATGCAGAAATCACTATGTATAGCAGGGCCACCTGTTGAGCGATTGGCACAAAAAGTTGAGAGGCTTTAACGTGTGTCAAAGAGCATCTACATATAAATTTATATGAAATTCTGTGCAGTAGTTACTGAAATACAGTCGCCACATATACACGTACGGAGACAGATTTTCTTAAAATGGTCAAATCGTATTCTGGCTCTCTCAAAACGTGTAAGTCCATCGAAAATCGAATGACTAAAATTTTTACTTTTCTTCAATAGAATATAGAATATAGAATAAAGTAAAAATTACAGGCAACCGTCTATACAAAGCATATAGAGAACTTAAACATGAAGAGAAATAAATTCTATCTATTACGCATTCAGTATGTATCAAGATAAGGTTATAATATTACTTTGAAAAATTCGAAAATAACTGGTTTATCAGATTGCGAGGCAATCTTTTGGTTACAGCTATTTTTTATACATCCATACATGCCAAAAACACACGTAGAACATTTTATGATCAATCGGTTATCATTCGCGCATTTCTATGTAAATTTGTATAATATTTTTTCGATTGCAATATTCACCCGCGCTAGAAAAAAAGGATACACATAGGAAGACAAAGATAGTACAGATGATTTATTTTCTCATACGGTGGGACAGCGGGACACTCCATTCATATTTATAACCTACTCCAGTGGAGCGTCGCATGACAAGGGATGTCAGTCTGAAAGAAATCGCAAATCCGATGGGTGCTTGTCCCAGATGGCCACACCTCTATTTCCATTATAAGCATGAGTGACGCTTAGATGCATTTATATTTATTCTTTCCTTTTTGAGTAAATATGTTGCATTTACAATATATATATATATATCTTAAATTTCTATTGGTTACTCCCGTTTATATAAATACATGCGTGTACGTTTCCAAATTAATTATAATCAGGATCGAACAAAACGTTATTTACCTATAATAAGTTATAATTATACTTATGGGAGGAAAATACATATTGTTGTATTAAAAAGATACAATGATTTTTATTTTCTCTTATCCATAAGGTAGAGAAAGTATTGTTTTTGGGTCAAATTTTCGAAATTTAGTTTCTGTTATATTTATACGTTTTGAGATTCCCTGAATCCAAAAATCATGTTTTTAGCTGTTGGTCTGTGTGTGTGTGTGTGTGTGTGTGTGTCTGTCTGTTATCAGCATATCTCAAAAACAAATAATAGTTGAAAGTTCAAACTCGGTATTCTAAATGTGTATCACATAGGGATGCTACACTAAACTTTTAGTTGAGATCAAGCAAATGGTTCGTGCACGGACACCCAAGAGAGTTCAAATACATTACGTCTATGGGGGAAATTGTAGGCAAGTAAAGTTCAGCATTTATAGACTGCACTAAACCAAATGAAACGAATATATATTTTTTATATGTGTAAAAGCATGCTTCATGTAGCATATGATATATAAATCATTCACTGTTCGTTTACAGGGCTACACAAAAGAACTAGATTATAATGCGACGACACTTGAAAATTAATGGAAGTGTACTTTAGGTTGTGCCGTGTATTATTAATATAGTATTATATTTATGTTTACCAAGTGATGCGTACATAACTTCAGAAGATATGCAGGGCTGCCAATATTTAAGCCACAACACTCTTTTTTATTTGTAAAAAGAAGTGCTTTACTATAATATTTTACCATGTCCAGGAAAGCTGTTCAGAAATTGAAATTAATTGCTCATAGCCATATGATAAATAACGTATTTTTTTAAGCTAAATATTCATCACTTGGTTTTTTGTATATTTATATGTTTGAGGCATCCTGAATACCGAAGTCAAGTTTTATAGTTTGATCTTTGTCTGTGTCTGTTAGAGTAAATTAAAAACAAATAATTGGAGGCGATCCAAATGATGTATTTTGAAGTTAATACGTTTGTTACGAGAAAAGTTTGTTCAATATTGATATGTTTCAAGGAATGATGCGTGTGAAAGCTGTCTGAATAATTTTAAATGAACTTTTAAACTTAATAACAGATTTGAATTCTATATAAATGTAGATAAAATAATGCAACGGGGGTTGCATAGAATTATTTTGCAGAGGATTATTTGTCAAAGAAAGCTGTTCCGAAGCCTAATTTGAATTGTTTTAACATACGTTTACATTACAGTACTCGTTATCTTAACCATTAATATCCAATTTGTACTTATAGTATTAAATTTCAGGGTAAGAGAAAGTCGTGCGAGTGACACACCAGATTATTTATTTTATCGTTGTGTTGTAGCACACACACACACGCACACACACACACACACACACACACACACACACACACATATATATATATATATTATAAAAGTACAGTAAAAGAGATCATGTTTTTAGATATTGAAATGAACCTTTATTAATTTTCTTTCTTCTTTTAAATTGATTTAAAAAACAGCATTTCATTCGATATTTTTATTATCATACATCTCATACCCCAATGCATAGTTATTTTCTAGTAATATCATCAATTAATTTATTCAAAAAAAAAAAAAATAAATAAATAAATAAAGATAAGTCATCTGCCAATTAAAGCAAGTGACTTATGAAAATATAAATCTATACGAGTTATCTAAAAAGTATATATGAAGCAGCAAATTTTGGTAAGTATATGTTAAGTAAGTGATTATTAGCAGAATATTTATATACATAATTAATGTTGACTAAATTTTTCATCTGTTTGAAGTTGAATGGATTCAACTTCCCACTAGAACTTTATGGTAAGCAATTGGTGATGGTCTAGAATTTAAACCTAGGGATGACTAGAAGATATGAAGAATTTTATTTTTACATTCTCTTAATAAAAACAGAATTAAATTAAAATGAAAAAAAAAAAAATGTTGGACGAAAATAAATAAAACTTTGGAAATACGCGCCATAAATTTTTTTCGGTTCGTAATAATTACACACGACACTTCATCAAACGATTAAAAGTCAGAGTTCCTAGGTGAACGAGGCCAAACTTTTTCTGGTATAAAGCCAAACGGTAACTAAACAAAGTCAAACGAAGAGTCAATATTTGAAAATGCAAAATGCAGTTTGAAAGATTTTTTACTTTTATTTTGTGAGCTCAAATTTTGCTAAAAAGAGGCCAAATTGGCAACCTCTGGTACGAGCTTTGCATGGAAGTAAAACGCACAAAGGCTAACGAACTGACAAGATAAAATAAAACAACACTTTATATATATGTGTGTGTGTGTGTGTGTGTGTGTGTGTGTGTGTGTGTGTGTGTGTGTGTGCGTGCGCGCGCGTGTGTGTATGTGTGTGCGCGTGTGTGTATGTGTGTGTGTGTGTGTAAATGAAAGATTAAAATATGCAATAAACTTATAAAAATTAAACGTAAAATCAAAAAATACAAATAATTAATTGATATGAAAATATAAAAAAATGAAAATGCGTCAGAGAAAAGTTATGTAAGTATTTTCCAAATATCAGATATGAAATCTGAGTTCGGTTTAACCACCTGTACTTCTAACATGGAATTACATGAAAATTAAATGAATTTTTATATCACTTTAAATAAATAACAATTATGACAACATTTAAAATTTTACAGGTTTTTTTTCTTTTTCTTTTTTAACAATTTAATTATACATACAGCATTTATACACACACACACACACACATATATGCATACATTAAGTTATATTTTTGTTTGATTATTATAATATCTGGAAGCGGATTATAATCTATAGTTATGAATTTTGGTTCATCTTTTGAGACGAATTAAAGAATTTAACACATCAAATTATATTTTCTTTCTCTATGTACCGGTATCAGTTACACGGTTTGTGCATTAAAAATTACTTATTTGTGCATTTAAATTAATTCATCTATTTGCTGATTTTCACAACGAATAGTTTACTTTTAATTTCAATAAATAAATAAATAAATAATAAAATAAAAATAAAATCAATAAGGGAGAACGCATCAGTGGTGTATATTGTACCAGTAGAGGACACTAGTAAATTTAAACTTTAAAAAGAAGTTTTGTAATTCTTGCATAGGTTTGAACCTCTTGATGATCGATATTACAATCCTCTAATGTTGGTATCTCGAACTACATATATTTCAAGCCATAAATTTTGGAATACTATTTGTTTAACTGTAAAAATAAAAATAAAAAAATAAATTTTGTATTAGTTTGATTCTTTTTGTAGTTTTCAATAAGATATTATTATAAATATTATTTTTTAAATGATATATTCTACCTTTTGCTTTCATACGATTAAAATAAGTATACAAAAGTTATTTATTGTGCAATGTTTTAATTTTTGTATTAATATATAACGTTATGTATCCACTATTAGTACCACAAAATGTTCATTATATCCAGTAGTGGACAACCCTGTACACTACTAGTTTATTTGAATTTTAAGGCAACATCCATCTGTAGACACAGCTCAGTACTTTTTCAAATTCGTAATGTGGAACGCAATATCAATTCATTTAATTCAAAAGTAAATATAGTTATAAGGTTATATTCACTGAATTTTTCTGAAGATATTCGTATCTTTTGAAAATGAGACGCAGGATTACAGCAAATATTTAAATGAAAAACTGGCTCGACTTGATATTTATAAGACTATCACACAAGGGGGTGATAAAAATTTAATTCACAACTCAAGACTCATTTAAAACAAAACAATGTAACGTTGAAGCCGTTAAATTTTTCAGAGTTAATCAATTTTTTTCGATTATTTATGATACAAGTACATATAGCTATATGTATTATATATAATATAGATATATACTAGGTGTCCCATAAGTTCCTAGATATTTTAAAAATTCCTAAATATTGAAGGAATGGTAGAATTGAACGCCGTTTGTTGAAAAGTTATTCTCGTGAAGGGGTTTTTTTCTGGTAAAGGAGAAAAAATAGTTAACTTTTTCGTCGATAGAGGATGCTGCATAGAAGCGTAACTAGAAATATGCATATAAGAGTCCTACAAATTGCAAGATTTTACGTTTAACACAACTTATTTTTTATTTTGTTTCCTACTTGTGCATACATGACGTTTTAATTACAATGCTGACTTGGTGGACAAAGCGCTTTTGGTGAAGACGTTTATGAATTTTTAAAATGTCTACAGACTTATGGGACACCTGGTATATATATGTATCTCTCTCTCTCTCTCTCTCTCTATATATATATATATATATTTTTCCAGTTATCTCTTTTTCATATTTTTTTAAAAAAATATTCGTTTTCGTTTGATAACTTTCTTGAATTTCGCATGATAAAAATCACACCTCGTGTTATGGCCATAATTGCTTTACGGTCATAATTGCATTACCTTAGTGTTATGGTCTTAATTGCATTACAAGTATGTGCTAAGATTTAAATTGAATTACAATAACTTTTATATGAGTGTTGTTTGTATTGTCATGTATCTATTAATTGCTGGATTTTATATCGTTATTAAATTCTTCACTTTATACACACAGATATATATATATATATATATATATATAGTTCTTTTAACACATTGATATTACAGAAAATAACTTTTGTAAATTAAATATAGATTTTCCATCAGTTCGCATTTTACTTCGTCTCTTTCGGAAAAATTCAAATGTGTCCACTAACAGAGCATACATTCGGCAGCAAAAGTATCCGAGCACTAGCAAAAATTTCTATATAAAAAAAAAGAACACTTAATGCTGTTTTGTTAAATAAATCCTTGTCGAATCATGTTCTTAGACTCAGAACAGAATTCGACAAGGATTTATTTAACAAAACTGTATTCAGTGTACTTTTTTTATACAGGAATTTTTGCTAGTGCTCGGATACTTTTGCTGCTGACTGTAAATGCTGTCCACTGATTAATTTTTCGATTATAAAAATGATTCAAATAACATTTTCGGAATATATTTATATACAGAAAAAATTAATTGAATATAATTGATCATAGAATAAAATTACAGACTTTAAAAGTCCCAATACGAATACAGTTACCCTTATTGAAAACATTTTTACCTTAGAGGAATAATATCTCTTAATTATTAATTAATTACTTCAAAAGTTACAACAACATAAGCTTCACAGGATGAAATACAAGATTCAATTAAGAAAGAAAATAAAAGAAAAACATAATTAAAAAAATAAAAACATGCAATAATCAACAGTCATCAGAGGCATTGATTAAATTATTTTATAGAAATGTAAATTTATTTATGTACTATATCTGTAAGTGTAAAGTTGAGAAATAACAGATATCAATGCTCGATATGCATCTATATAGAGATGAAAATAATTGAACAGGAGAGTAAGAAAAATAGAATCGAAAAATTAAATAAAATTCAAAACTTAGGAGAAAAATATCGTTTTCTTACGAAAAATAGACATTTATTTACAGAAAACAATATATGATCATTAAGGTCTGTTAACAAAACAAGTTTAAAAAATATCAGTGAAAGTTGAAGTGAATGTAAAACGTATAAAAATCTAACTACTTATTGTTGAAGTTGATACAAATAAAAATAAATAAATAAATAAACAAAAATAAATAGTTTATATACAGGGTGATTATAATATAAAGTTACGATTTCAAAACGCCATAATTTTAAAACTACCCATCAGAGCGATTTGATATTTTACCAGAGCAATCGTGAGGCAATGAAATTTTGTTTGGCAAAAAAAAAAAAAAAAAAAAAAGTTTCAAAATGTGCCGTTAATTATCCGCAAAGTATTTGTTTTATGAAGCTCCTCTTTTTCGCTTTTCACTATGACTGTTTCCGCTCTAAACACGTGTTCTTGTCTTTTTGCGAAAAACATTGTAGTAAACCCTTGAAGTCTATTGTTTTCTGCTATTCCATTGTGTTGCTAACAACATTCCTGTGTTTAATGGGTCCATTTAGGTATTTCCCCTAAGAAATTTTCATTTTGCAATCGAAATTGCAAGACAATTGTGCAAACGCAGAGGATTAAGTCATGTATTCGTAAACTAAGTTAAAAGAAATAATAGTCAATAGGGTGTTGGTAGCTAGAATATTGTACAGTGTTGCCATATGGTCGGCAGTCGATTTCCCCAAATCAAGGGATTTTTCAAAGAAATTCTCCAACTCAATTTATTTTAAAATTGCAATTGAAAAAAAAAAAAAAAAAACAAAAAAAAAAAACAATTTAAGAACTATTTAACAAATTTAAACTGCCATTTCCCCCCCAATGAAGCTCTTTTTTTTTTTTTTTTTTTTGAAAAAAATCCCCATTTACAAAAATAGTTTTAAATAAACAAGTTTTTCGAAAATTTTCAGTCTGTGTAACTTTCTGAGTGTAGTTTTTCCCCTCTCTAATCATTCACTCTTATCCGAAATGTATATATATAAAAGTTTTTGTGAACTATAAAGTGCATGAAAAACAAGGTATCCAATCCAGATAATTTAAAGAGCTTACAACAAAATAGATATTGCATGCTCGCAAGTTTAATTCAAACTTCAAGATAAAGCATCCTAGTTTAAACTGGTTCAGCTTACTTCAAGTTTGATTATTCAAGCGGCAATCAATACGTATCAAGCATTTACAATGCTCTTGCTACAGTACACATGATTCAAATAAAAATAATTCCTAAGGGCAAAATACAAAAGTCAAAAAACAGAATAAATTTTATAATCAATAGGTTATAAATGTTATTTTTCTATTTTTGAAATAGAACCCATAATCAATGCATTATCAGTTGATAAACTTGACCATTTTTTTCTTTTCCTGTGGGATAGGAAAAAATGTTTTGCCTGTGTTAATGAACACCTCCATATTTTTCTCCAGAATTTTTCATTTTCCCAAACTGCTCCCCACTAAATCACCGTCCCCAAAAATTCCCCCCGAAGCCTCAGAAATCCCCCAAAATGGGGAAAAATCCCCAAGTCTGGCAACACTGATATTGTATGCAAAAGTTTGGATTTAAAGTAAGGTTAATATATATGTGTGTGTGTGTGTGCATACATGTATGTATATGTAAACTTCGTGCAGATTTTACTATGCTACGTATCTTTAGGACATAACTTATTGTATCAAAGAAAACTAATCGAAATAAGAAAATTCAGTAGCTTTGAAATGAATATATATATATATATATATATTGTGAGTTCAATATTCGACTTCGACTGAGCAGTGTTATAACAACTCTGCTATGAAATAGAACACGACGAATTTTTCACGATTACAATATTCATCTGTGATGTGAATAAATTCATGGAAAAGAAGCAAGACAACAGATTTCGCAACGAATGATTTGTGTCCAAATTCTCCAAAAGGAATAGGGCTACCCCATTCATATTTATGACTCACTCCTGAGCTGTCACATGATATGTAACGACATATTGGCATAAAATACTGTGCTTGTCCGATAGCTTTGCTGGAAAAACAGCTTCTTTCATTATACGGAGAAGAAGTGGTTGATATGAAAAATTAAATTTTACAAAAGGGGGTACGTATGACGAGAAAAAAAATTATGATGCTGTTTCACTATATTAAATACATACGAACATAAAAATATAGACTTTGAATACTTGTTTTATTTTGCTAAAGAAAATACAAAGCTAAGATTATAATAGATAACTGAATATATAAAGAAAAAGAGCCAGATTTTTATAAGCAAATACCATAAATTGTAAAAACACACAATAGCTGTTTATATTTGAAGCAATTAAGCACAAGCATGGATGATTATCAGAGGATAAAAAAAAAAAAAAATGTCGAAATGAAACGTGAAAGCACCAATGCGTTTTTTCAGTATTTATAAAGTTTACTTTGGAATAAATAATTGCAAAATATAAATAAATAAATAAATAAAATAAAAATAAGTGTTTATTTATTTAACAAAATAAATAAAAAGCAGAAAATATATTAAATAAATGTACGTTAAAAGAATGATAACTTTGTAAATAAATACCATAAATTATAATGATACACAACAATTGTTTAGAATCCAATACTTAAACACTGCTCTTCATCAGGCGAAAAGAGAATGAAAGAATGTACAGCGTGAAAGCAGCAAAATGTATTTTTGAATTTTATGGTGTGTTGCTTACAATGTTCTTCATTATTCAACAAGAGTTTTTTGGTCCTTTTATTTTGCAACTGAATTTTTAGATTTAAACAGTATAATTTTTTTTTAATCTAAAATTTAGTAATTGATTTATCAATGAAAAAACACTTGATTTATATTTCAAATTGATTAAATATATATGCCGATGTATGGTCATAAAGTACTATATCTGACCAATGAATTTGCTAGTTGCATAGCTTTCTTACTGTCCATCCAGGAAATAGTTAAATACAAAAAAAGCACAATTTAAAGAAGTTGATGTAATTGATTAATTGTTCGGGATAAAAAGTACAAAAATACTTCTTAAAAAATAAATAAATAAATAAATTTAGTTGTTACCTGTTTAATTTTGTAAAAGAAATGGTAAAACTATACACACACACATATATATATATATATATATATATATATAATAACTGAATTACATGATAGCTATAATATGCAAGATGCTTCTCAATTCATATTAATTTAATGTCAGATAATATTTTAAATATAACGGCAGAAAATAAGTGATATTAGATTGATAATAAACACAAAAATAGCTAAAATTAAAATTAAACTTTTAAAAGTTCTGAAGTATATATAAAATATATATATATATTAAATAAATTTCAGGGCATTTTACGTTTATGTACATTAACTGAATGCAACATTTTTTAACACAAAAATTTAGTTATCGTTTGCATTCAGTGATTTTTTTTCGAAAATCACTGCGAATGGTTACTGAATTTTTCTATAAAAAAAAAAAAAAAAAAAAGTATTCAATGAAGGAACCTGCCTTGAAGTTGTGTTCGAGGCAAACATACGTAAATGTCTCTGAAAAATTATTGTTATTTTAGAAATTTAGTGTAACAATGTTTTAATTATTTAGCTCATTCAGAAATATTTCAATGTATAATTAAAATGGATAGAAATAAAATATTTTTTAATAAAATGTTACAACCTCAATCTAAATTCACTGAAAATTATTAATAAAAGAGCTATTACTATTAAACATGAAGAACTTAATTCAAATTATTCTATAAAAACTCGACAATTTAAAAATAAATTATTTGTGTAAAAAATATATGCAATACTGTCATTCTAGACGGACTATTTTTTTTCTCTGTGTGTCATCTACAAAAGGTTACTAATGTTATCTACACATAAAAATAATATAAATATATAATAACAAAATATAAAGAATTTTGATTAAGAACTAAGAAGTAAGAAAGGCTTCTTTAATAAAGGTTATAATTCAAATTTATATGATATAATATTAAAAATGATTCAATATTTCAGAGAGATTCAGACTTAAATAATTAAAACGTCAAAAACTTGAAACAGATTTAAAAAAAAAAAAAAAAGTCAAATTTTAATATTATAAATGCGTCTGTTTATTATATGAAAATAAATGCTTTGCTTTAGTAAAAGTTACAGCGTTTATCTTAGTACTTTTGTATATCGTTATATTTTACTAAATTGTTTTCCTTTTCCATCAATATTTTATTATTTATAATAAGTCTTTTAATTGATATCAAATATAAATATGCACATTTTAATACAAAATTAAATATTTATTTATTATTTTTATGCAAAGTTAATTTCATAACAACGAAAGAAAAAAGCCACTATGAAAAATAAGCGTGTTAATATAACACATAAACAAATATTAAATTTTAAATTCTTTAATATGTATAAATTTAATCTGAAGTACTTATCAATTAATATTTTATACATATTCTACAGATATTTTTGTTAAAATTTCAATTTATTCTAAAAAAAAAAAGTAACTAATACAGCGTTATGAATTTTTGAAGCTAATATATTGGAAATCTTGAAATATTCGTGCTCAAATGAAGGATGTATATTCCTTGATGTTACACCCTTCAAACTTTGAGCATTATCGACTTATTGCTATGCACAATTTTTTTTTTTTTTTTTTTTTTTTTTTTAATTTGTTAGGTTCTTCTAAAGGATTAATGTTATATGAATAATTTCTGTCTTTTTTTTTTTTTTTTTTTTTTTTTTTTCGTTGGTTACGTTAATTCATCATTGACATGAGTGGGTTTTATTAGTCATTGTAGCGTGAGTATTTTATTCATATTTCATTTACTAATCATGTTTTTCCTTTAATTCATTTTCTTGGATGAAGTTAGCATTAATAATGTATTTTTTGTATGTTAAATATTATTATGATTTACAATTATGTACATTATATATATCTATATTTTTTATATCTACACCGAGAAAAAAAAATATACCGTCTTCATCTAGAACGAATAAATGACCATTTTCTAAAATTAATGCTATATGAAAAATTTCTTTCTTTCTTTTTTTTTTCTTTTTTTTTTTTTTTTTTTCGTTGGTTACGTTAATTCATCATTGACATGAGTGGGTTTTATTAGTCCTGGTAGCGTGAGTTTTTTATTCATATTTCATTTACTAATCATTTTTTTTTTTTTAATTCATTTTCTTGGATGAAGTAGGCATTAATATTGTATTTTTTGTATGTTAAATATTATTATAGTTTACAATTATGTACATTATATATATCTATATTTTTCATATCTACACCGAGAAAAAAAAAATATACCGTCTTCATCTAGAACGAATAAATGACCATTTTCTAAAATTAATGTTATATGAAAAATTTCTTTCTTTCTTTTCTTTTCTTTTTCTTTGGTTACGTTAATTCATCATTGACATGAGTGGGTTTTATTAGCCATTGTAGCGTGAGTATTTTATTCATATTTCATTTACGAATCATGTTTTTCCTTTAATTCCTTTTCTTGGATGAAGTTGGCATTAATAATGTATTTTTTGGATGTTAAACATTATTATGATTTACAATTAAGTACATTATATATATCTATATTTTTTATACTTCTACACCGAGAAAAAAAAAATATATATATACCGCCTTCATCTAGAACGAATAAATGACCATTTTCTAAATTCCTAAACTAGAAATATATACTTCAAAGCTATGAATATAAGACGCGCCAATAATCTGAATAGACGAAATGATAGAGAATTTCTAGTCTATACATTTCTAGATGATGAAATAATATTCTGAATATTCTGATTATTTTGTATTGCAAGAAATTCTCGTTCGCTTTTCTATAATTTGGTCATAAACCAAGATTATAGTTGCTAAAACTAGCCACTTGCTTTCGCATTTATTTACAGAGATTTTTAAATAAGTTTGACCTCGATAATATAGGCAAACATTCTAGAATTCTAATAGGGGTTTCTAGAACTCGTTTTCAAGGGAGACTAGAATTTATAAGGATGACATGGAACTATTTTTTCTAGAGCCACAATTTAGATTCTAGATGTCTGTTATAGAATTTTTTCTCTGTATATATCTATCTACCTATCTAAACAAATTTGTATTTTTTTTCTTACTTTAATCCATGTTAATACTATTATGTGTTTTCTTTAACTTCACTCCTTGATATTATTCTCTAGTATTTTTGGATTTAAATGTTAACTGTAAACTGCAGTTTCTATTTGTATCCAGATGTACATGTTCTTTTTATTTTTATTTATTTATTTATTATTTATTTATATATTTTTTTGGTTCGTGCATTAAAAGTTTAGATACATAAGCATTATGCACTTTACACAAAAACACAAAATTTTCCTTGCACTATTTGTACAATGCCCTTAGATGAAGTTAAGAATTTTGTAAGCTTCATTGAATTCATCTTACTTTGATCCTATTTCAACTATACATATTTTGATAGAAATTTTGACACATAAATTTTCACACACACACACACACATATATATATATATAGTCATGCTACAGACTATACTCAATGATACAGACAAAAAAAAAGTTTTATTTATAGTTAGGCAAGTTCATTAGTTTTCATACATTTTTATGCATCACTTTTAGAATTGCAGAAATAAACAAGTTTTTTATTTGTTTTGTTGTTTTAAATAGACATATAAACATTCTGTTCATTTCATAACAGAACTTGCTCTAAAAAAAATTTCTAAAGATAAAAATTATTTTAAACGAAATTATTGAAATAAAAGAAGAAAAAAAAATTGTTTATTTATATTTTACATTTCGTTTAGTTTCGACTAGTTAATTAAATTTTCATTCTCGAATTAATGCAGGGAATAAGCGCAAAAAACAAATTAGAAACAGAAATTAGTACAACAATAAACAATTATTTTAATGAGGCCATGAACTAATCTTACAAATTGATTTTCCTAAAACGATGTCCTAACAAAATACTTTTTTTGTTCCATCTATTTGACAACAGTAAAAAAGTCTAACAAACAGTAAAAACAATTAGTTTTCAAAATGTTTTGTTCTTTTACTGCCAACATGGAGAAATGAAGAACTCTGTAACACCCTTCATTCCATGATCTATCGCCAAAGACTGGATAAATCCGCCAAATCAAATACTCATCTTTAGATACCCCAAGTTGTCGCAATCCATTACAGTGCAGGGCCCATTCGAGTACAGAAAATATTGAGGAAGAAGAGAATTTTTTTTTTTCTTTTTTACTCTAGGAGAAGAAAAATCGAAGGTTAGGTCCGTAACATGTTCTATATAGATGTCGAACCGCCCCCTTTTTTTGGAGCAGAAACGCCCCCAAATAAAATAAAATAAATAACAAAAAAAGAGAAAAATCTCCACTTTCTTGTATTCACATTAGCACATCGTGTCTTTTTCGGATTGGATTTTTCCGGCGTCAACATAAATATCTTCTTAGGATCTGCAGCTGCAGATAAATTCAAGCGCATTTCTTCATGAATATGGACTAAGGAAGGGATATTTTTTTACTATTTTTTTTTTTTTCATACTTTTTTAGAGAAACATTCTGTTGAAGAAGAGAGTGATAAGTTATTTTGTATTCTCACTTTTGCATATCGATGTCGTGAATAAGTGACAAAAAAAAAAAAAAAAAAAGTAGTTACAACGGAGACAAAATTCTAAAATAAGTACCTCCTCTGATGGGGAGAACTTTTAAAGTTTTTCATGAAGTATGACAAAGCAGGTGATGTAAAACACATAAAAGTGGTAAATCCAATAATTTGAAAACAATGTATTAAGTAATGATACAAAAAAAGAAATACAAATAAAATGAAGAGTAATGATGAGTTCATTTTACATTTTAATAAAACCTTTATTATTATTATTATTATTATAGATAATTAAAAAAAAAAAATTCAAAGTATTTAAATATTTTGTTGCAAACTAAAATCAAAATTAATACCAAATAATTATTTTTAAATACAGTATTAGAAAATTTTTGAACATTTTAATTAAATTTGTAATGTTTTTGACCTATATATGCACCTAGAATGCATTGACCTAGACAATGCATTGGATTAAAACTAAGAAACATTGGCTTAATAGTAAGTTAAATACCAATTTTTTTTTTTTTGAGATTTCATAGAAAATTATTATTATTATTTTTAAATAAATAACAATATATTTAATTACTTTTCATATTCACTTCTTAATAAAGTGTTAATGAATTTTAATTTACATTTCCTTATTTTTGAAGATACAACAATGAACATTTATTTTTGAAATACAAAAAAAAAAAAAAAAAAAAAAAAAAAAGAAGAAGAAGTTTAAAGAAAGAAAGTTTGTAAGAAAAAGAAATCCATTAATTTATCTGTTTTAAAAATATCAATGTCAATATTTGAAAGACATTATCTTAAAAAAAAAAAAAAAAAGAAAGAAAGAAAGAAAGAAAAAGAAAGAAAGAAAGGCGTAAAAATTAATTTGTTTTCAAGCAATTTTTTTTATACCAAAATTATTATCTAATTAGAATACTGTTTTCCATACTGTAATTACCCTTTGTATGTGCATTAAGTTTCCTTTTGAAAAATATTTTATACTTTTTACATTATTTCTTTGATTCTATTTATATGTTTGAATTTCTATTGCATTGCTGCATTTTTAATATCATGCATTTAAATTAATTTTATAAATATAAGTTGCAATATTTCAAAAATCCATTTTCAGCTTTTTTTTTTTTTTTTTTTTTTTTTGTCACGCATTTAATTACAAAAATGTATAAACTATGCAAATATTGCCTACTGTAGTTGGAAATATTAATGTGGTGTCATAATTCGAATAAACGTACCAGTACTAAGTATGAAAAATATTTTTTTTTTTCGATTTATATATATATATATATAACAATAATAAATCATACTAATTGTAAGCAATTACAAAATTATACTATTATCAAAATTCTATAATGATATTTTAAAAATATATACAATTATGTTTCCAAACTTAATAATGGTACAAAACTATACATGTTGCAGCTCATGTATTAGATTTTATCTAATTTCTGCTTTCTTTTTCTTTTTCTCTTTTTAATATAAGATTCGTTGCTGTGCACTTATTTTTATCCATATATGAAGTATATGCAATCTTTAATGCATAAATTAATGTATCTTTATAAATATTACCTTTTTATTACAGTGAAAAATCTAATACAGTTCTCGGCAATGTACTTTATTTATTGTATGCATTATATAAATGAACGTTTTATTGAAGATAAAGCCGTAAATATAATGAATGACAAAATCATGGTAAGATTTTAATGTACATATTGCCTGTAAACAAAAATGCATCTTTTTCACATTGAGATACCTTGACGGCAAACATTTTTATTAGCTAAAAATTAATGAGATTTTTTTTTTTTTTTTTACTTTTAATATCGCAATATATTCAGTGTTTCTGTAAACATTTTCCCATTATATTGTTTGTTTCATTTAATATTCGCGCATTTCAAGTATTCGTTGCAAAACTTGTGAATATCAGTACTTCGATTTAATACAGATAAAATTTTAATAGCTGTTAAGTGAATTTTTTACTCTTATTTACTTTTTTACGGGAACACTCTTTTCTTTACAAAATATAGAGCTTTTAACTTGAAATTCAAATAAAACATACTGCATATAAATCTCTCTTTTTAGAGACTATCTTGATAAAAGTTTTCTAAAATATTTTCAAAGTAATAATTTCATGCTTTGTGGCTGTTATAAACATTCTTTTTAATAAAAAAAAATATATATATATGATGACGTATGGTTCCGGGTATAGAAATATATAGGACTGAGTAAAAACGTGTATATACTTAAAAGAATTGAAGAGAAGTGTGTATATAGACAAAGACATATTGAACGATAAAGAAATATAGACAGTAGAATATTTTTTGAGGAAAAGAATGTTGACAGTAGGATTGCAAGGGGGAGCAACCGAGCACAAAAAAAGATACACCAGTGCGTTTAGAAAAAGATAAAATTGAAGTTTAAGATTTTGTCGTACAATATTTTATATAAGAAAACATTCTGAAGTGAATCTTCAATTTTTCTCGTACAAAATGTTATATCATAAACATTTGTACAAAAAATATTATCTATTTTGATTTAAGAATTTTTTAAGAGGATCACACATTTTTGAATCTTATTACAAATTTAATAGCATAAATATTTTCTTTAAATCAGACAAAAAAGTAAAACTCGCATAAAAAAAGACGAACTGTAATGCTAAATATTTTTTGTGCATTAATAATGACCATTATATTTGCCGAAAACGATATAGTAAAAAGAATTAATTTTTGTTAAAACACTATAACCGTTTAAAAGGACACGCACACAGAAAAAAAAAAAAAAAAAAAAAAAAAAAAAAAACCTGTTGTTTCCAAAGAATATATAATTTTTTATAAGGTAACAAAAATACATCCTCTTCAATATTGGGTGCTAGACTGGAAATAAAAGTAAAGAAGAACAGGCCATAGGAAAATATGATCGTAAGACAAAAAAAGAAAATGGAAGGAGAAATATCTAATGAAGAAATCAAAAACCGAAAAGGCCTAAAAATAAAGAGAAAAGTATTATTCAATTATGAAGAAATACAGTGGTAAAATAAAATAAAACGAAATGTACAAATGAAAAAAAAAAATAATAATGAAATATAATTCAGAAAAAAAAAAAGCGAATATTAAGCAAACAAAAAACACAAATAATCAAATAAAAGAGAGAGAGAAAATATATAATGACTTATTATTACTGTAACCAAAATATTGTTGATAAAATGTAAAATAAAAAAATAAATGAGGAAAGCGAAGTAAATAAAAAAGCTAAAAAAATAATTCAAAATTGCTCAGGAAAAAATATGAATTCGATTTTTTACTAATAATGACATCGTAATAAATAAATAAATAAATAAATATAAAAAAAAAAAAAAAAATCTAATGCAAGAAAAATAATTTACATTGAATATATTTTAGCATCTCAATAATTACTTATTTTTATGCGTATTCGCAAGCGTTTTTATTTTTTAAAGTCCTTTTTTATTTTTTTGTTGTGTTTTCCATTTCTCTTTGTCAAATTATTTGTCGCTCTTTGCTCTTTTAGATTAATTGTCCTTATTTTCATTTTTGTGTTAAGTTCTCTTCCTTATATTTTTACAAATTCTTTTAGCAATGTGAATTATGATTTTTGTATAGATAAAATATTCTTTTTTGTAACATAATGAAGAAAGCTATGATGTTCTGAAATGAGAAGTGTTATAGCAAATTTGATCTATCTCTTTGAGAAGTTCCAAATGATACACAATATTATGTAAACAAGACAAACAATATATTTGTCAATAATACTTTTGAAAAATTTTAGAAAACATTTCTGACTTACTGCGTTATATACACTGTAAAAAAAATGTTGTAAAATAACAACGAATATCCCTCATCTTGTGATGTGATAAAATCACGCATTCGTGCTGTAAAACATTTTCAAGCAAAACGTGCTGTTTTTTTTACATTCACTATGGCGTCAAAGGGTCACGTGACACAGATACGCCAATGACCTTCAAACATGAACTAAAACTTTTAAATGTTTGTTATGTTACGTCACGCCTTTTGCTATCATAAACGGAAAACGCAAAAAATGGAGGAACAAAGCCTCAATTAGGATTCATATTATGACCAACACAGAATTTTAAGTAACAAGTAAGCTATAAATGTTTTAATTTTGATTTTATTTCTTCTCTTTCTTAATTCTGTCAATATAAGTTTGATAAGTGTCTGCGTTTTATTAATAAAATTTAATCTTATTTAAAAGCTCTGACTCATGAAACTGTATTTTAAATTATGAGCATTAAAATTTCCAACACAATAATTATTTCCTCCTGAAATAAAACTATTAAATATTTCAAAATAATTTATTTTAAAAATGATTTAAATTACTATTACCTATTGATGATGAAAAATGATATATTAGTTTTTAATTCTGAAAAATATTATGGCATTTAAAATAGAACATTGTTTAATAAATATTTAATATGGAATTTTTGTACGTTTTTTAGTATTTCATTACTTTTTAGTTTAGTTTTGTTTCTTTCAAGTTTCCTTTATAAATTGTATCTATTATGATTATATTTTATTTTTTTAATTTTGTTCGCTTCTTCAGATAATTTCGTTGTAGTTTGTTACGTAGAATGTTTTGATAAAGTTTTTATTTCTTGTTTATTTTGTAACATTAATATATTTGCTAAAATTGTACAGATATATGTATGCTACAAAATGTAGTTTAATAAAGCATTGGAAAACGGTCATTTTAATTTTCATGCGTTCTAAAAAATATTAATTATAAGTTTTAATTATTTGATGTGCTTATTAAATAAAATGCTTCTGATTTAACTAATTTTTTTTTTAAATATTTCTTTAGTGAATTAAAAATTTATGCATTATTATTATTATTATTTTAATAGTAAATAGCAATATAAGTTGTTAATAAAACAATTTATTTTTATTATTATTTAAATGGTTAAATTCTTTTATTTTGAAACTGTATTATAATTCTAATGTCGTATTATAATTCTAATTCGTTACTGTATTATAATTCTAATATTCATTCATAAAATAGAATTTATTGAAAGCTTTAAAGGTATTATATTTCATGTTTTAAAAATTATAACCTTTCTAAACTTATATTGACAGAATAATAAAGATGAAATAAATAAAAAATTAAAACAAAATAACTTAAATAAAGATTAAAACACATACAGATTAAGATAAATAAATAAAGAAAACAAATAAAAATGAATTGAAAAATAAAACAAATATAGTCCACCTACCCCCCCCCCTTTTTTTTTTTTTTTTTTTTTTTTTGAATGAAAAAAATAAATACAATACAGCGTGTTGTAAAATTAAAACAGCCTCTTTGAAAATTCAAGCACGCATTTATTTACATCAGACTTGAAATTTAACGCACATGGTGTTGGCGATTTTTTTACCCGCACATTGTGATGTAATCTGGCATGTTTTACAGTGTAAACAATTAAGCCATACATCTTTCTATGAATCAAGTTTTTATCGTGTGATAACAACTCCGCAGCAAATTTATATTTTACATAATTAAAAAAACAATAATAATAACTCATGAATATATTATTTTTCATATTTATTTTCTTGAAGTTCACGCAAAGTGGAAAACTAAAGTGTTTAAGAGTTGTTGTTCATAAGCATTTGTGAGCTATAATTAGCAAATGCAAAGTATAGTTAAGGACGTGCAAAGGAATATAACAAAAAAGTCATGTAGAAAAGTATGTAAAAGGGAAGAAATCGAAGTTTTATGTTTATGCAGGCAACAAAGCATTCCAAAAGAGAAATATAAAATACAAAATACTTTGAGAGCAAAAAAGAGTGTTGACAAAAGGTTTCCAAAAGTAGCAACAGAGTAAAAAAAGGAAAAAAAAAGTGTAGCAGTGCATTTGAAAAACTTCAAGAAATAAAAGAAGCTTGGAAATTTCTTACACGCATAAATTTATATTTGTTACATATGAAAAATTTACATGTCTTTAAAAGTATTAATTCATATTACTTATTAAAAATTTTACTATTAATAATGGTGTTTGAATTACGCAATAGTACTAAGATTTGATATTAAATTATCGTCTTTTATCGTAATCATTTTCAACTTTAACCCAGAGAATCAACCCATTTCAAAATGTTTAACATCTAACAAATATTTTATAGACACTTTGTAAAAATTTAGATGCTGATTGATGCGTTTCATTCTTTACAATCAAAGCTATATACTAGTTTTTTAAAGTTTTTATTTATTTATTTATTTTTAAACTTTCGATCTATTTGCAGACTGTTCCCGAAGCCATTATTACTTTTTTAGCGATGATGTAGCATTGATGAATATTATCAGACATTCAAATTATATTATATTATTTACTTGCATCTGTGATAATTTGGAAGCTAGAAAATATCGGTAAACTTTTCTGTTTTTTTTTTTTCTTCTTTTAAATACAATGTAAAAGAACTGAAAACAAAAACGATTTATTTATTTATTTTTATTTATTTTTTAAGAAAAATTAACAAGTATAATAAGTGTTATAAAAAAAAAAAAAAAACACTTTTTTTATATTTTATCATTTATATTATTATTTTTTTTTAAAAGCGTTTTCATAAAATCGAAAATAAATAAAATAAATTTACGTATAAGGTTAAATAAAAGTAATTGATTAAAAAAAAAAAAAAAATTGCAAAACTGTTGATACTTTTTTTTTCCCGAAGTTTTATGAGTTACTAATAATATTGTCTATAAGTATTAAGGATTTCTTATTTTAGGATTAAATGCATTTTGAAACCACTATTTCTACCAATTTCACAATCTGGGGTGTTTATAATATTTTCTAACACGATCTCCTTCTTTTATTAATAAGTTTAAAATGTGTTTTAATAATTATCACGAATGGTTCTAAGTTTAATTTAATTATTTTATAAAAACTCCTAGGCGATAATTGATTGCAAATAATACACTTGTTACAAATAACAAAAAATAATTTTTTCCCAAAACAATTCGACAGCCCCAACTACTTTATTTACACTCCATAAATTAAATAACAACAAACAACTGAAATTGTTTTTAAAGTACAGTCCGAATTATATCTGTACCATTTATTTTAGCTGCACTGTTCGAATGGACGGGCAGAACAGAAAACAGATGGAAAACTATATTCCACTGGTAAGAGTAGCAGCGGCGAACGTTTTGGGGGTAGAGCCAGGAGATGGCGGCCTTTCATTCTTCTTTCTATTCCCCATACGATCGATACGACAACTCTATTTCCCTCTCTGATCGAATGTCAACGATACTGCTCCTCCGCGAAATGAAAAATGCCGGACTATTGAATTTCATCGCCATATTTGGTCAGCTAATGATTCTTCACGCTAATCAACTGGGTCATGGTTACATTTAATGTATCTTTATAGGCACTTTTACATCATTCGACCATAATGAGTTGGCTTAAGAGCAAGCTGATTAAAATGACAAACATAATACGAACTAAAGTTGATATTGATAGTTCATTAAATAATAGAATTCTTTCGCCATATATATGTATATGTTGTCACTAAGTTTTGTTCACTTATGTTAGTTTTGTCGAAGTTAGTTTCATAACATGAAATACAGCGAATTCTTTCCAAGTCAGATCCCTTATTATTTTAGCTGGAATATACAAGGTAGTAATAAAAGTACTTCCGCAATAAACAGCTGCCTGAAACTAAATCAAGCGAGCAGATTACCACTAAAATTTGTATGGGGACGATTTATAAGATGCGCTCAAAGAATGAAAAAAAAAAAAAAAAAAAAAGTTTAAAATGCCCATTAAATGGCACTTTAAAGCGAAAAGCCAGGGGAAAAAAAAAAGAAAAAAAAAAAAAAAAAGAGAGAGAGAGAGAGAGAGAGCAAAATAAGTGCATAATCAATTTAAGTATTCACTCCCTACTTATTGATTACGTATGGGTCATCCTACTTATTAAAGTGAGGGTACCACTTTACATTACCCTAAAATATGTTCATGATTATAAAATAATTATAATAGAACTCAAAATTTTGTGATTTAATTAAATATTGTGGTCAGGGTGTTAATCTCTTGACCTGAACATGAGACAGATTTTTTTTTTTAAATTTTAAAATATTTTCATGGTAGACTTTCTGAAATAATAATAATAAAAATATACACTTGTTCTTAATCAAGCATTACCGAAGTTATGAAATTAATACAACTGCTGTTGATAAGGATTTTCAATATTAAATGAAGAAAAAGAAAAAGAAAAAAAATGTATGTCATGATTTGTTTCACATAATTTATATGACAAATAAACTATAATAAAAGCTGTTAATTTTAGCGAATCTATTAAATATTTTCCCCAACTGTTTTCATAAGTAAAAATCTTAGATTCGAATTTACCATGCAAAAATTATATATTAAAACAATATACTGTAATTGGATTTTCATATATGAAATTAATAGACGAAAGGTAAAAATTATATACACTTTCACATCAAGAAAACAGATTGCTTTCATTACATACTACTTCGATTTAATAATTTATTTTTAATTTATAATTATAATACACACATAACACTCACACACAAAAAAAAAATATATATGTTAATTGTTAATATTAACTAACAACAGTTAACTAAATTGAATTAATATTAATTAATTAAAATTAATATTAATTAACAAATTAATTGTACAGTACTGGAATTCATTATAATAATTTCTCTTTTGACAATAAATCTTTATCAAAGCAAACATATTTTAGAAAGTTTTCTATAGATATTGTGTTGAATAAAATAAGCAAGATTACTTTACAATGCATTTATCTTAAAGTATAAAAGGTTATTTACTTGCCTTGTGGCAGAAATACGTTTTAGGCCAAATTTTTGATTGACAGAATAATAGAGAAGTGACAGAATAATAGTTAATTCAAAATAAAACAAGCACCTACAATATACTTCATAATTCTTTTAGAAAAATATATTTGCTTGATATGCACTCTTTATATCAATTATGGTATGCTTTTAAACGAGCATCACCTTGAAACAATAATTCTAATTCAAATAGGAATAAATAAAATAATCCTTTAGCAGAAAACCTAAACTTCTTTAACTCCTTAATGTGTTCTATCTAATCGTAGACTGATTTTTTTTTTTTTTTTTTTTTTTTCGTTTCTTACAATGTTTTTTCCTTTTCATTAATAGTTGATGCGAGTATTCTAAACATTTTAACAGACTTTCATATAAATGTTATTAATTACTAGTCGGTCTGGGCCCATGTATTTTCAAACATTTCTTTTTGCCAGAATAAAAAAAAAAATTATATTCATTATACTTCTGTTTGTGGCATAAAATTCTAAAAAAGATGCAATAGAAACAAATCTAAAGAAAGCCCAAATTGGAATAGCATACGAATTTAAGTAATTAACATTTTTTAATAGCTTTTATCAGGGAATAAAATGTTTTCGAACTTGGACAAAGAACAAGAATAATAATGAAAATAACAACAATAATAAATTTACAAAAAAAATGATAAAATGATGGGATCTTGCTATATTTGAAAAGCATAATTCCAATAGTATTCACATACACTTCAAACGACAAGGGGAAAAAAAATAAAGTTTTAATTGAGAAATAATAGTACAATAATAACAATAATAATAATAATAAAGATATTTTTTATTTTTTATGTTTTATTTCAACATACAAAATTTGCTAAGGTATACGTATGAAAATAGTTACTTAAAATCTTATGAAAATACTTTCTTCTTTTGTAAACAATCCAGTGAGGAAAATAAATAAATAAATAAATAAAATAAACGAAAAATAAAAAATAAATAAACATTGTATAATTATTATTGCCAACCAATATGAAATAATAATATTCTTTTACTGGAAATTTTATGCTTTTTCTCTCCAAAATACATTTTCAAAATTTCAAAATAAACTAATTCCACATCCTTTAATTAGTGTCATTAGAAATTTTTAGAATTTCCTTATGATTATTTTAATAATTTTTAATTATATTATAAAGAGTTGATTTGATGTTTTCTTTGCAAAATGATATCGAATATTTACATCAAGTAATTGTAATAACACAATTAACTTATATCAAGTTCTAAGTTTGCCTTGCCATGCCTTTTAAGAATGACTACACCATTGTTTATTCAAAGTTATTAAATTGAAATAGAATAGAGAGTTTATTAGACGAATGAAATGTAAGATTTGATAGATTGTAATTAGAAGTATTTAAATGGCTTATTTTGACATTCTTATTATAAAGTTATGGGAATTGCCCTACTGGGATATTTATGGACAAATTTAGGTATTATAGTATTTTTTTTAACTTACATTTTTAGCACTATAAGATTATTTTAGGAAATATTCAGAAGATGAAATAAAAATTAATTTTAATAACACGAAATAAAAATGTTGAATAATTTTAATCTCGAAATGTTCAGTAAAAATGACTTAAAATTAGTTTTGTACAAGGTGTGGCTAAAAAATAACAAGACTATTGCTGCAAAACATTTTATTTTGAATTTATACATTTTGAATTATTATTATTATTACCCTTCTTCTACCCCTACAATGCTCCATTCGGATTTCCCATTGTTCAAAACAGTGCTAGAAGGCTTCTGTGAGCTCCTTCATGATGCCTGCTGTTTTTACTATCAAATTTAAATGACTTAAATCATGTTCCTTTTAATGCAGATTAGACTTTAGGAAACAGATAAAAGTCGCATGGTGCAAGGTCAAGTGAATAAGGCGGATGGTTTAATACTGGGATGTTGTGCTTGGCTAAAAAAGTCTTGATTTGAATGAGCTAGTGCATTGTCTTAAAGGGAATTCATAAGTTCTTCTCCCTTAATCCGGGTCTTTTTTCTCCCTTATTTCCTTCAGAGTTGAGCAAGACCTTCAATGTAGTAGCCGACGGTCAGAACAAATTAGATTAAAAGGTTTTCAGTATTTTCATCCGTTTTTTGACGCAAAAGGGTGAACCGGCATGAATCATCTTCAACGTCTTCTCGATCATCTTGGAGACGTTTAAACCACTTCACTTAGAAACTGGCGCACTAGATAAACATTCATTGCTACACACTTCTTTTAATTAAGTTTCAGTAGTGTTTTTTCCATGTTTTGTGTGAAATTTCACTACAATTCGTTGCTATTATTATGGCACTTATTCTTTTTCCGGCAAAACAAAACAACAGCTCTTATACAAATGAAGATCACGGCCAAACTAATTTTTTTACAGGCACTGTAGTCACCACATTCGAAAGAGAAGGCTTCACGCTTCACAGTTGTTGGTCGCTCACGTTTGACCCATACGCACTTTTTCTATGGAAGCATCAGTTTCGTTATTTTATAGCCACATCTCGTACGCATAAATTAAAAACAAAAACGTAAGTATATTTTAAAGTTCAGAGTTCTAAATCTAAAAACTTTGAAATATAATAATTTTTTGGTATGAAATTAGTTTTCTAAAATTTAGTTTGTAATATTGGTGGATAAGTAAGAGTAAAATTTTTACGCAATGATTTACAACAAGATTTAATAATGTTTCTGTATTCTTTTGTTTCAGAGATTAAACCCTCTATATGAGTGTACATAAATACTTCGACGCTGTGTTTTACGTATGTAGTCACACTTTCACAGAATCAAAACAACGTGTTAAAGAGCAGCACAGTATAATTCAAAACAATAAATGCTTTTTCGTATTTAAATCTATATCTTAAACTAAAACACCTAATAAATATCAATCTTTAATAGAGTTTAAAAACAGTAAAAGGACGTCACATAAACACAGTATGACATAAAATAAATTACATATATTCTTAAATAAGTATAAAAAATAGATATAATAACAATACAAAGATCAGTCACTGATATGATTTTCATTTAGTCTACTATCTATGGGTAAAATTTATTTTTGATTTCTTACATTATTTTTCGAAAGAAAAAGAACCCACAATTATATAATTTTTATTAACAATCAGTGCTATATTTTCTTTTTGTAAAATATAAAAGTGACTTTTTTAATCAACATAAGAATTGGTGTAACTTTTAATATAATAATAAAAAATAGCAATTTTTAAACTTTTATGTCTCTATAAGTTTTTTTTTTTTTTTTTTTTTTTTTTTTTATAGAAGAATAGCCTTAACCATACCAAAATTCAAACCTTTATCTAATTAAGATTAATGTATATATAAATGATAGATATCGTTGATGATAGATAAAATTTAGCAATTAATAGATACAAAACAATACCAACACAAAAAAATAGAACTGATTTTAACTTATAGGAAAGACTGACACAAAAATGTGGCGATACAGATTAAGAACCAATAAGAGACAAAAACAATTTAAATTAATTACGCCGACATGAATGATAATAATAAAAAAAGTACCATTAAACTTAATGACAGAGAAAATAAATAAATGACCACAAAAATAATTGGATAAAAATGCTTAAAATTAGAAGTAAATACGCATCAGGGGACATGTACTTCATAAATCTGTGAAAGCTGCATAGATTTCGTAAAACAATATAGCTAATCATAGCAATTTATATTGTTCCAGCCCCGATCGAAGCAGCAAAACCATATTGAATGAGAAATTAAACAAATATTAAATTAATTCTTCATGGAATCCAGAGAGAAAACTAGAAGAAAGCATAGTATATATATATATATATATATATATATATATATATAAATTTTTATGAAGAGATTACAAAATGGACACAATTTTCTTTCGGACTGACCATGTGTATACTATGCTTTTCTTAAAAAAAAAAAAAAAAAAAAAAACTTTTACGCATGTGTCTTAAACAGCTTGTCCAAAATCAACGTTGTGCTGGATTTTGATTTTGGTAACTATTTTTTCTTGGGTGACTTTGAATGTTATAATCGTTTTCCTTCACACGTCTTCATCAGTTTAAAAATGAACTGGAAAAATGATTTCATTACCACTGAATCAAATTACACCTTACTCTTAATTCGATTCATAATTAATTTGTGAGCCCTTATTACGTTATTAATTATCAGTATGACTATACTGAATTCAGTCTATATTATCAATAGTAGAATAATAGTGGTAATGTAATGGTATAAATTTTATAAAAGTAAAATACGCTTTAGAAATTCTCTTTTTTTAGCGTATAGGATTAAAAGATTTACATTTGAACTTTACATTTTTCTTTGCTATAAGTTCCCAGTTTTAAGCAGCCATTTGGAAATATATGTTCGAAAATGGTGGTTAGATGGCATATGTTATTTTATAAAACAATACCAACTTTCACCCAGAACAGTCGAAATTCTTTTGTAGAGCATAGTACTTCCACTTTTTTTTTCTCTATTCCCAAATGCATACGAAGAAAAAAAGGGGTTGGGGAATTTGATATTCTGGCAATTCCCGATTCGTGGCATATGATGTTACGAGAAAGTAATGTAAACAAGTAATAGAAAAAAAAAGAAAAGAAGAAGAAGAAAGAAGGAAAAAGAGAGAGAGAAGGAAAAGAAACTAAACAAAAAAATCTAGTATGAAAAAATGAAACTCAAGATACCTGGAATTAAACTGGATCATCCCAGGATTTTATTTTTTCTTTTCCGGAAATATTTTTCTATAAAACTCATCATTTCTAGAAGGAGAGCTTGGAAATATGATTGATAGATTGCGCAGGCTAAAAATGGAAATGAATCGTAGGGGAAAAAATGTAGAATAGAAATGTAAACGCTTTCTAGCGGATTTGGATTTGGATGCGTAATACGCATGATCGATGTTCTACTAGCTCTCTTTTTTCATTCAATTAAGATTGATGTACAACTAAACGGCATGTTATATGTTTTCTTGAAAAATAATTATGTAGTTGACGTAATTGTTTTCCTTTTCATCTATTATGAAGGTAAATTATTTTTAAACTTCCGAAATAATGAAAAACGAATATAAATTTTGTAATTTAAAGTTATTATACCAACGATAAATTAAAAGACAAAATTTTATGAGGCATTTATATTTTTGATATTGCATCATTATACTTTAACTTGCACATACATAATAGCAAACTTACATTTTTAAAGCTGTAAAGATTATTTTAAATTCAGCAGTAAAATACATGTTTATAAATGAATAATGCTTCACCTTGAAATAAAATAAATCAGAATAAAATAAAGGTGCAAATTAGGCAAATTTATCTTTCAAACAAAATTTTAGGGCTAAGTCTCAGCAATTCCTAGTTTAAAAAAAAAAAAAAAAAAAAAGTATTTATAATGGTAATAAAATCTTTTTTTTCTTTTTTAAGTTTTTCTGCAGATTGTTTTAGCTGGGTTTAGTGGCATGACTTAATACAGTTTTGTTAAATAAATCCTTGCCGAATCCTGCTCTTAGTCAGTCTAAAAACAGGATTCGACAAGGATTTATTTAACAAAACTGTATTAAGTGTACTTTTTACATAGGAATTTTTGCTAGTGTTCGGAGACTTTTGTTACCGACTGTACCGGTGAAAAGAAGGTAAACATACCGAATCAAATTTCTAAAAGTAATGGTTGCAACTAAATTGAAAAGATTATTCTGATGGAACGTAGGCTCTTGTGTAATTTAATTTTTCTATAAATTATAGCCAATCTAAATTTTTAAATATGATAAGGTTATTTCAAGATAAATAGAAAAATAAGATTGTTAATTTTTTAAATAAATGAAAACAAAATGCGCATAAAATACAAACAAAAAGATGAAAAATATTATATCTGTAAAATCAATATTTAATAATGTATTCCATTTAAAGTAGCAAATTCTCGAAAAATAAAAATAAAATTTATCGACGAAATCTCTTACAACACATCACGAATAAATATGTCTCCTTATACAAGGAAAAAAAATAAGCATTTTGAATATAAATTTTAACAATCTAGATTTTATTCATTATTAATGTAGGAATTTATATATATAAAAAATAAATAAATAAACGCAATAAGATCTCCGAAACTACTCCACTTTTTTAACTGTGACATTTGATACCGCTCTTATAACTGTCTTTTCCGTACGTTTTGTTAATTTATTTACATTTCTCAAATAATCTCTAAGTCAGAAATTTTCAATTTTTACTTCCACTCCACAGCAATCAAATGTCTCGCTTCACGAAATAAGCAAAAACACGCAAAATTATTCCAAGAGGAGCTGAGAGAGACACTTGTGTATCTGTCATCAGTGGCACGCGTAAATGTCATTAAAGTTTTCTAAGAAAAGCGGGTTCCGTAATGACTTCACCAATAGCACAGCCACCTTCGAGAAACCCTTATTAAGGTTTAAAAAATGCTTTTGTAGAGTCACAAGTGTCCTTTTCTGCACAAGTTAGTTTACTCAATATTAGAAGTCGGCCTTAACCTCGTAAGTTGTCACTCTGAAGATCCGAGGCGTCATTAAGTAACGCTTGTGTTAGAAGGCTTCGATCCAAACTATGTTTCTTTTTACCCGGCGAAGACAAGGGGGAGACAAATCTCTGTCCTTAATTAAAAGCTTTCAAAAAGCGCTTCAAACCCAAATGAAGACTCTTACCTTTTTGCCCCCTTAATGAAGGGCCCCTAGGTCGATAGCTTATCGATTCGTGTTGTATTACATCTTTCTGGCGTCAATTAAGAGGAGTTAATTAATGAGTTAACACGAAAGCAGGACTCCAGAATATATTCTTTTAGAGTCTCCTGTGTAGAAACAATAGAGTGGTGGAGTGGATGAGAATCCTTGTGATTCGACGCGTCTTGAAAGGCTATGAAAATAATAAGTATCAACACGAGGAGTGAAGTAATTGCTGCACCAACACAAGAAATAAAAATACTGTAGTGGGATTTTGAAAATATCGCTATAATCATGGCATCTTTGACATTTAAAGGAATAATAATGGGGATTGAAATTTTATTAATACAAATAAGCCGCTTCATTTATAATTTATATCTGATAGAAAAGATACACCGATGGCGATGCTTATTAATTAACGAATAAAGAAACAAAGTTACATTCTTCCGAACTGTCAATTAATTGTAAATTTATAATAAAGGTTGAATAATTTTGTTGTATGCGAAGAATATCTAAACAAGTTTACTTAGATGATCTTTGATAATTGGGAACAATCTAAAACTTTGCAAATTAGTCAATATGTGCCTAAGTCTTAGAAATCGTATTTGTGAATAAAATATGTATGAATGTTTTAAAATTTCTCATTCTTCTTTTTAAAATAACAGCAAGAGATATGATAATAATAATTAATGCAAAATAAATAATAGGTACATTTCTGAGTCCACTCCCTATTTTTGGCGTTTGTGGTCATTTTGTCGGGAGAATTTCTGCTTCCCCATTCCCCCACCTCAAAGTTTAAGCACGAATTGATATTGTCATAACATACTATACTAATATAGTACACTAATAGTACGTTATTGGTGTAATTTTATTATTATTATTATTATTATTCAAACATATATGATATGAAATATCCTTTCAGTTTCATTTTCGCATTTGTTTTCAATGCTCAATTGGAACTTTGTACGCAACATGCTTTCATGCTAAGATCATACCTACTTTTTTTTTTCCCCTGAAGTTACTTTATTTTTATTTATTTATTTATTTATTTCAGTTAGTTTTGAAATTCCGTAATTCATGATACAATTAAATGATTAAAGAATAGTGAAAACAAAGCACATGTATTTAAAAAAAATCTTTTGTCTTAAATACAAATTTCTGTACCCTTAACTCTATATAAATCGTCTCTGCTGCATTCTGCGTGTGACTACAAAATCAAAAACATGTTGTATTTCATAAACTATATAGGGTAGGTAATCCAGTGATTGGCATGCTCCAGTAATTGACATCTATCCAGATATAATCAATAAATAAGAAAATAATAAAATCATATACTTTACGCATAAGAATTTTAACATTTTATGTCAAACTCTGGAGCACAGGGTGCTAATAACTGGTAAAATGAATAACTAGCAGTATCACTGAACACAGGGTGCCAATTACTGATAAAAAAAATGGCAGTGTCAATTACTGGAACATTGAGTGGGTGTCAAATAAAAATTAAATAATAATAATAATAATTGTTATCAAATGTATATATTTTAACATATATGTGGTTCTGAATGTCTTTCATACCATATGTACTAACTTAAGATTTCTAAAAATATTTTCTGATGACTAGAACATTAGAAACATCAGAGATTGCTCTAAAGGTGTCAATCACTGGTGCACTTACCCTATATATGTATATAAAAGAAAAGGAAAAAAAGAATCTGGTTAATTTTGAGGAAGTTTTAAAATTCAATACATTTTTAGGGAAAAAATGTTTTAAAAAGAAGCAATAAAAATACTAAATCTGTATGTTTAAGAATTAAATAAATTATTAACTACAAAGTTATATTGGATTTCCATGATACACTTTTTATTTTCCTATGCCTCCAGTTTTACCGCATTAAGTATAAAAACACTGAGAAATAAACAGTAGCTTTTATTACTCAATTATCCGTTGATTCTATAGTTATATAAAAGATAATTCAAATATTTTATACTTTATTAATAAATTTTAAAAATAAAAAATCTGATTATAAATAATTAATTAAACATTTCTTTGTATTGAAAATGTTCAGCGACGCATTTTTATATTTATTTATTTATTCTTACTTTCCTGTACATACGCTTTTACTACATCAAGGATATAGATACTGAGAAACAAACATATAGTTTTTCCTTGAAGCATCAGTTGGTTCTATAGTTATTAAAATAAATAAATTAATTAATTAATTAATTAAATAAAATAATTAAATTAAATTAAAGTTTATACTTTCTTATAAAATTGGTTAAATGTAGAATCTATATTTTTAATAATTAATTGAATACGGATTATCTATTCCTTTAAATTTGTTTTAAAAGTTTTTTCGTCAAACATTTTTTTTTTTTTTTACTTTCTTGACATCCACTTTTACTACTTTAAGGATGTAGATACGTGGAAACAAACATATACCCCCCCCCCCCCTAAAATGTCAGTTGATTCTATAGTTAAAAATAAATAAATAAATAAATAAATAAGTAAGTAAATAAAATTAAAACATTAAATTTTTTTTTTAATTTTTAAAATATCAATTTTGCATTTAAATGATTAATTAAACACCGATTATCTCTCTCTCTCTCTCTTTTTTTTTTTAATGTTTCCGTGATACTTTATTTTTATTTTTATTTTTTACTTTCTTGCATATCTACTATTACTTCATAAAGGATATAAATACTGAGAAACAAACATATAGACCTTTCCTTAAGCATCAGTTGATTTTATAGTTATCAAAAAAATTAAATAAAATAAAAATGTATACTTTTTTATTAAATTGTTAAAATGTCAAATCTGTATTTTTAATAATTAATTCAATACGGATTATCTATTCCTTAAATTTTGCATTGAAAGTTTTTCCGTGACAAGTTTTTTTTTTTACTTTCCTGCACATCCACCTATACTACATTAAGGATGTAGATACTTAGAAACAAACATATATATTTCCCCCCCCCCATAAAAATAAGTTGATTCTATAGTTTAAATAAATAAATAAATAAAAATAAACGTTTTTATCAAATTTTTAAAATATCAATTTTGCATTTTAAATAATTAATTAAACACGAATTATCTATTTTTTAAATTTGTATTAAAAAATTTTCCGTGACACTTTTTTTTTTTTACTTTTCTGTACATCCACTTTTACTACATAAAGGATATAAATACTGAGAAAAAAACGCATATCCCTTTCTTAAAGCACCAGTTCATTTTATAGTTATTAAAATAATTAAATAAAATAAAAGTTTATTCTTTTTTATTAAATTGTTAAATTGTAAAAATGTCAAATTTGTATTTTGAAAAATTAATTGAATAAGAATTATCTATTCCTTAAAATTTATATTGAAAGTTTTTCCGCGACACATTTTTTTTTTTTTTTTTTTACTTTCCTGCACGTCCACTTATACTACATTAAGGATGTAGATATTTAGAAAGAAACGTGCATTTCCCCCCCTGAAAAATCAGTTGATTCTACAGTGAAAATAAATAAATAAAAAATAAAATAAAATAAATAAATAAAAATAAAATAGTAAACTTTTTTTATTATATTTTTAAAATATTAGTTTTGCATTTTAAATAAATAATTAAACACGGATTATCTATTTTTTAAATTTGTATTGAAAATGTTTCCGTGACACTTTTTTTTTTTTTTTTACTTTCCTGTACATCCACTTTTACTACATGAAGCATATAAACACTGAGAAACAAACATATAGCATTTTCCTGAAGCATCAGTTGATTTTATAGTTATTAATAAATAAATAAATAAATAAATAAATAAATAAAAGTTTATACTTTTTTATTAATAAATAGTTAATATGTGAAATCTGTATTTTTAATAATTAATTGAATATGAATTATCCATTCCTTAAAATTTATATTGAAAGTTTTTCCGTGACACATTTCTTTTTACTTTCCTGCACTTTCACTTTTACTACATTAAGGTTGTAGATACTTAGAAAAAAAAAAAAAAAATATTTTTTTTTTTTTTTGAAAAATCAGTTGATTCAATAGTTTAAAAAAAGTTTAAAAGATTAAACTTTTTTGTCAAATTTTTAAAATATCAACTCTGCATTTTAAATGATAATTAAACATGGATTATCTATTTTTTAAAATTTGTATTAAAAATATCTCCGTGACACTTTTTTTTTCCTGTATATCCACTTTACTACTGAGAAAAAAAATATTCTTTTCCTGAAGTATCAGTTGATTTTATAGTTATTAAAAAAGTAATAAATAAATAAAAGTAAAAGTTTATACTTTTTTATTAAATTGTTAAAATGTCAAATTTGTATTTTTAAAAATTAATCGAATAAGAATTATCTATTCCTTAAAATTTTATTAAAAGTTTTTCGGGGGCACTTTTTTTTTTTTTTTTTTTTTTTTTTTTTACTTCCCTACACGTTCACTTTTCACTTTTACTACATTAAGGATGTAGATACTTAGAAACAAACATATATTTTTTACCTAAAGTATCAGTTGATTCTATAGTGAAAAATAAATAAATAAATAAAAACAAAATATTAAACTTTTTTATTAAATTTTTAAAATATCAATTTCGCATTTTAAATAATTAATTAAACACGGATTATCTATTTTTTAAATTTGTATTAAAAATGTCTCCGTGACACTCTTTTTTTACTTTCCTGTACATCCACTTTTACTACATGAAGGATATAAATACTGAGAAACAAACATGTAGCCTTTTCCTGAAGCATAAGTTGATTTTATAGTTATTAAAAAAATAAAATAAAATAAAAGTTTATACTTTTTTATTAAATTGTTAAAATGTCAAATTTGTACTTGTAGTAATTAATTAAATATGGATTATCTATTCCTTAAAATTTGTGTTGAAAGTTTTGGCGTGACACATTATTTTACTTTCCTGCACATCCACTTTTACTACATGAAGAATGTAGACATTTAGAAACAAACATTTTTTTCCCCCTGAAGTATCAGTTGATTCTATAGAAAAAAAAAAAAAAAAAAAAAAGTTTAAAAGATTAAACTTTTTTATTAAATTTTTAAAATATCAACTCTGCATTTTAAATAATTAATTAAACACGGATTATCTATTTTTTAAATTTGTATTAAAAGTGTTTCTCTGACACACTTTTTTTTTTCAACGTTCTAGTGCATCTATTTTTACCACATTAAGAATGTAGAAACACTGGGAAACAAATATATATATTTTTTTTCTGAAGTATTAGTTAATGGTACAATTATATATATATATATATATATAAAGTTTAAAAGCTTACATTTTTAATAATTTGTTAAAATATCAAATTTGTATTAAGAATGTTTTCGTAACACATTTTCTTTCTTTCTTTCTCTTGCTTATCTTTTCTTTTTCTTTTTTAATTTTCGACATTATGTATGCACTTTTACCACATTAGGAATATAAATACTGCGAAACAAACATATAGCTTTTTCCTGAAGTTATTACAAACGTTTTAAAAGTTTGTACTTTTTTAATGAATTTTTAAAATGTCATTTAAAAATTTTAAAAATTTTTACCACTTTAATAAATTTGTAAAATGTCGAATCTGTATTTTATAATTAATTAAATACAGATTATTTATATCTTAAAATTTGTATCAAATATGTTTTCGTGAAATATATTTCTTATTTTCCTGTACATCCACTTTTACCACATGAAGAATATAGATACTGAGAAACAAACATATAGCTTTTCCCTGAAGTATGAGTTGGTTCTATTATTCTACATATATGTGTGCGTGTGTGTTTAAAAGTTTAAATTTTTTAAATAAATTGTTGAAATATCGAAACTGCACTTTTAATAATTAATTAAACAAATACAGATTATATATTTTGTTAAGTTTCTATTCTAATGTTTCCATAACGCGTTTTTTAACTTTACTGTAAATCCACCGTTACTGAATGAAGAATATAGATAATATGAAGTAAATATATAGACTTTTATGAAGTATCACTTTATTTTACAATTAGATAAAAGAAAAATTAAAAGTTTATATTCATTTATTTATTTAAAATAAGTTTTTAAATTATAAAAATCTAATTTTTTTAGTATTAATTAAAAACAGAATACGTATATCTTAAAATTTAATAATAATAATAATAACAAAAGACGTGAAATATATATATTTTTTGTATTAGACTTTTTTGGTATCCTCAACTAGCCTAAGTTTTAGCTAGTTGGAAGTCCTGGGTCTTGTACATCTATTTTTCTATTTTTACTGCATTCAGAGTGTAAATACTAAGAAGCAAGGATATAGTTTTTCATGAAATAGTACGGTTCTACGACTAAAAAAAAGATCGTTTAAAATTTTGACCTCCTTATAAAGATATAGTTAAACTACTGAAACTGTATTTTAGATCTAGCTAAATTTTTGAGCATTAATTAGTCACAGAGTATCGATGTCTTAAAATTTATAGTAAAAATATTTCCGTGATTTTTTTTTCTTTATTAGAAGGACCAACTAGTTTATATTTTAGCTACCACTTTTTGTGAATAGCAAAAATTTCTGAATTTTTACAGCTGAATTGTTTTACTGTCTTTGTCAAAAATTTTTATTAGAAAATAGTGGTAGTCAATATATAGGCTAGTAGGGAGCAGTTCTGCCAACTTGTAGGGACATTATTATACAAAATCCACCACTAATTATTAAATGTAATGTTTGTCTAAATGCCTACTATATATATCAAATACCATTCCATAAACTAGTGGTAATTATTAGATAAAAATTGTCTTTATAAGTTGGCAACACTAGTGGAAGCCCTATTTCTTGTATATTTACCTTTCTGCATAAAAAGTGTAAATACAAAAGGAAGAAATATACAGTTTTTAGTGATATATCCAGTGATTTTACAATTAAATAAAAAAAATAATTTAAAAGCTTGCAGTCCTTTAAAAAAAAAAAAAAAAAAAATAGCTAAATTATTAAACATGTATTTAAGAATTAATTGAATACAGAGTATTAAAAAAAAAATAATCTACTATATTAAAAACGCTTTTCTAAAATACTTTTAAGTTCCTGTAAAACCACTTTTACAGCATTGAAAGTATAAATACTAAATAGCAATGATATAACTTTTTTCGCGAAATATAAAATAATATTACAGTTAGATATGAAAGTATAAAAATAATTTATTTTTTTACGTTTTTAAAATACCGAAAAATATTTTTTTTAATTAAAATTAGCAATTTTCTGTTTTTATTAAATAAATAATAAGAAGAACACAATTTACTTGAAGAAATGACTTTTATTTTAGTTTTGATAATCATAAATTTGTAGGAAAAAAAAAAAAAAAAAAAGAAAGCAGAATAAAAACAAGAAATTTCAAAGAAATTTTTATACATTTATTAGCTTTTCTATACACACAAATTTACAAACACACACACACACACATATATAGAGAGAGAATTATAACAAATAGAAACAGAAAAATAAACATTCAAAAGACTAAACGCTGTTTGATTTTCCAGTTTTCATAAAGTAAAACAATGGCTTATTTTTCCAATGTTGGTATACTAGTAGTAAAAATACAAAATGCTTACGTAAAAAAAAAAAAAAAAAAAAAAAAAGGCATGAACTAGAGTAAGCATCAGGATTATTTATAGGTATTTTTTCACAAAAAGTTTAGGAAACACAGTGCCGGTTTTGAAATAGGAGAAATCATTAAAAAAATATTCAAAATAAAATGTCCTCAAAATAATGGTAAAACGATTTAATTTGAGATCTTTTATATTTTTAAATCTTAAAAATAAATAAATAAATAAATAAATAAATAAATAAATAAATAAATGTGTGTAAAAGTATAATTGTTTAGTTCGTTTGAATAGCCTTAAAAAATATTTCTAACTAAATAATAATAATAATAATAATAATAATAAAATATTTGTTAAAATTTACGATTTGATTAGTTTATCTACAACAAAACTCTATCAAAATGGTGCTCTATACATTTATTTATAATCGATTCATATTTATTATGTTAGTCCCCGTTCCAGAGTTTTAAAGCTCTGACTACAAATATATTTAAAGTCTTTTGAGCTCAGATTTTGTGCCACTAATCAGCTCAAATAATAATGCATACCTCTAATTTTTGAGAACCGCTGTTACTTAATTAAGTGCCAGAAAAGATTTTGCTTCTGGCGAAATCAGGATGAAATACATATCGGCAAGAATTCCTCAGATCTCAGCAATCAAATTCTATTTGGATCAAATTATTTAAGCGAGCCAACTAGTCATTCTTTAAGTTAATCATACGTGATCAAACGCTACAATGCATATCATTTAAAAGAAAATTTTTAAAAATAACTTAAAAATATGAAAAGAAAAACATGGTATGCAATTACTGTTTTCTTTAAGGAGTAAAAACAACGATAACTATTATAAACAGAGCCTATGTCTTTATCTTTTAAACTTATAGATCTTAAAATTTTATTGCAGTGAGGTATTTTACAATTTCAGCTCAGCAGTATCTCATGAATTATTCCATAATCAAATCAGATAAATTTTATTCTATATCTCGGAGCAGCCTTCATACTTCGAATTACAAATATATTTTAAAGCTTTCCAAGTCCAACTTTTACGTTACTAATCAATTCTCATAATCGTGCAAATAATCTCTAATTTTTGGAAACCTCTGTTACTTAATTAAATGCTGCAAAAGATTTCGCTCCTAGGCAAAGCGAAGTGAAATCTATATTGACAAGAATTCCTCAGATCCCCAGCAATGAAATGTTCTCTGGAGCAGCTTCATCTCTGAGAAGCAACTATCCATTCTTGAAATTAAGCAAAACGTGATCATATTTCGGGGCACGCTTCGTTTAAATCGGAAAAGGGCGAAGCGTCTCTTTTCCATTAGGTACAGCGGTAGCGAAAAGCAGGGGAGAAAAGGGGAAGTTGCCGCGTGCCTTTTGTCCGATTTGCGACTGCGGAAAACCGTTTTACGGCGAGATCGATGGACAGGGAGAGCGGTTAACGAAATATCGAACAAGAATGCTGAGAGAGATCCTTCTGCCTCCGGGGCCAGCAGAAGGGACTGGACGCAAAGTGCAGTACTTTATCTGAAGGACAAAAAATTTTTTTTATGTTAACATAACTAACTTGGTATAGCAGTTTATCTACCATTATTAGAAAGTCTATTGTTTTTTCAAAGTCTATTGTTTTTTCAAACATATGATGCACTTTCTCATGCGGATATTGATATAAAATCTGTTGCCCATTGCAAGATAGTGCCTTGCTTCGAATACAGTAGAAATTATTATGGAGTATGGAGTACTAGGAAAAAAAATATTTGACATATCTTGCTGTACTCGCCGCCTCTACGCTTGTAGTAAAGATATAGACTGACAACTTTAATGCCTAATATTATCTTTTTAGACTTCTCTCTCATTTGAACTGTTATTAATACAGTATTTACTAATAACTAAAACATGCTCTCTAAAATTCGTTATTTTACAGTGCTACAACTTTTTATTATTTTTTTTTTTTTTTGAAAGAAATACTTGTTTTAAATAGAGAATCTACATAAAGTTATTTTTAATTTCTTTCGATATTTTAATTTCTTTCAATGATATCATGTGCAAGTAAAAATTAGCAAGAGTTATTGTATATTTTCACTTTTTTATTTCAGTTTCATATTTTTCGTCATATGTATTATCATATTTTAGAATCAAGAAATAACGTTGAAAAAAAAATAATGAAAAAAAAAAAATAATAATAATAATAAAATAAAATAAAAATAAGAGTAATTGATTGCTGTAAAATATAATAGGAGCTCAGCGGTACTTAGTACTATTTTTCTTACAGCCCCCCCCCCCCCACACACACAGTATGTGTTAGCATCTGTTTTCTTTTTCTTTCTTTCTTTTTTTTTTTTTTTTTTTTTTCATAATATTCGTAAAGGAGTCATTCAATTATTATTCTTTAAACAAAAAATAAATAAATAAATAAATAAAAAATCTCCAACTTAGTTATTTTTGAAAGATAACTAATAATTACCAATTATGAAAAAAATTTTAATTTCACTGAATAGATTTTTTATTATAATTTTTTTTTTAAAATAACATTTACTAATTGTGAACTGAGAATTACGCAAACAAGCATATATATTAGAAACAAAATTACATTAGTGCGTGTACTTAATAGAAAAAAAAAAGTATATTTATTTAGATTTGAGTTTAAAAATATGTAAAATCCAATGCTTCATTTTTATACTTAGAAAAAAAAATATTATTACTTTTGCAATTATCATTATTATTACTTAATGGCCTTATTAAATCTGTTTTTTTCTAAATGACAAGATTTAACAAAATAAAAAGAAAAAGTCCAGTTTGTCTTGAGAAATGGAGTTCCTTAAAAAAAGGTTTTCTTCATTTCAACTTGCACAAACATCTCTCTATTTCTTCTTAAAATAAAATGAATGAAACTTTCTAGCAAAATTGAAATAGATTTTCATGAAAAAGTTCATGAAATTAAGGAAAAATGATTTTGATAAATTCACTCAAAGGTTTTGCAAACGAACATTTATTATTTAATGTAACCTGGAGTGCCACCCACACAACTTACGCTAGATTACAACACATACATTTTTGCAGTTTAAAATTAAAAATAAGAGGCAAAATACATGTGTGGAATTTTTTCAGATTTTTTTCTTTTTTTTTTTTTCATACATTTTCATTTAAATGTTACTTCTCTATTGAACTATCCGCTGAAATATTCCAACCACATTTATAAAGCATTTCAGGCTGTTACTAAATTATTATTATTATTATTATTATTATTATTATTATTTTTTTTTTTTTCAATTTATTCAGAGAAATTTCGCACACATCACTTTTTGGAACTCATTCAATTAATTTTGAGATCACCTGTAAAAGTGTCTATAGATTTTATGTACACAAAATGCTATATTTAAATGTAGCACAGAGAAATAAATTTGAAATGGAATTTGAAATCATTTTCAACTATAGCCCTAATGTATCCGAATTCTTTTATGTTGCTTTGTAACGAATGGTTTATTTTTTATTTGCATATATGTATATATATATATATAAATGATAGATATCGTAATAAAATTTAATCTTAAAATTTAGCAATTAATAGATACAAAATAATACCAACACAAAATAATAGAACTGATTTTAACTAATAGGAAAGACTGACACAAAATTGTTGCGATGCAGATTAAGAACCAATAAGAGACAAAAACAATTTAAACTACTTACGCCGACATGAATGATGATAATAAAAAAAGGACCATTAAACTTGATGACAGAGAAAACAAATAAATGAACACAGAAATAATTGGATAAAAATGCTTAAAATTAGAAGTAAATACTCATCAGGGGGCATGTACTTCAAAAGCTGTGAAAGCTGCGTCGATTTCGTAAAACAATATAGCTAATCATAGCAATTTATATTGTTCCAGCCCCGATCGAAGCAGCAGAACCATATTGAATGAGAAATTAATTAAAAAATTAAATTAAATCTTCATTGAATCCAGAGAGAAATATATATATATTGTATATATATATATATAGTCTATTATATATTTTATATATTTGTGCAAATGAAAAATGCATGTTAATTTTATTTTTGTTTGGGGCAATTTAAAAATACTAACTGCACTAATGAGAAAATTCGACCGTATTAATGTATTTAGGTTATTTTGTAGGTTTAAGTTTCTGTACATAAACTACTTGTCCGAGGTAAAAAAAAATCTTTAGTTAATGTCTCTCAGATATTACGATTTCAAAATACCGAAATAAAATTTTCTGTTAATATCTAATTTGATTCATGTCGATAACACACACTTAAATCAATCCAACTGATAAAAATATGTTTTTTGGACGTGTAATTATAGCGAAAATTCAATTTCGAAATTTTGACCAAAAACAATACTATCATTACCATGTATGAATAAAAAAAAATAAAAAGCCTTAAAATATTCCACACCATTTTACTGTTATAATAATCACTGTAATAATCTTGAAAGATCTCTTTATTTATAATTATGTTTTTCGTATAAAATTATTTCTTTTCTTTTCTTTTCTTTTCTTTAAATATATATATATATATATATATATATATATAATATATTTTAATGCATAAATATTATTCTCGAATTTTTCTCTCTTTCTCCCCCCCCCCTCCCTACCAATAGCAGAATAGCAATAGACTTTATTTTATTTTATTTTATTTTATTTTGAATTTTAGAACATTTATTTATGATTAATTAGAAATTATAGATGAAATTTATTCATGATAGATTTTAATTTAAAAAATAATAAAAACAGATGTTCACAGTTTTTATTTTTTGTCTCCGTAAAAAATATATATATATATATATATATATATATATATATATATATATATATATATATATATATCGTTTCTTTCTTTGTCAGTGTTTTGTAATATACATTATACTAGTAAAACTCCTTCTTCAAGGTGGCTAACATTAGAGCTTTTCAAAATTCTCCGACGTTTCCATGACTATTTTTCATCATTTTCCCTAACATTTCCCTGACATATGCTCTTTATTTCCCGCAAACCTTCATAAAATTAACACAAAAATTTAGCAACTTACAGTAACGAGCTTTCAAATATGGCTTATTTTAACAAAATTTGACAAAATTCCCTTACTATTTCATGACATTTCCAGACTTACTTAAATTCCCTGAATTTTCTATGATTCCTTGACTTTTCCTGACTAGTGACCACCCAGTTCTTAATTGAAAAATTATTATGATTTAGAGATACTTATCTCCGTAACAAAAAATATCCTTTTATAATAATTTTTAGAAAAACGTACTCAGGATAATGGATTACTTTTTTAGAAGGAGGAGGAGGTATACATTTCCACGACTGTGACAATTAAACCTCATGAATCTTATTTTGTGCTATATTTTTTTTTTCTTTTTGTGCATTTAAATATAATGTTTAAAAAAAATTGATATGGAGTTAGAATGCGGAATGACCGCAAATATGGAGTACAGGTTTCAAAATTTAAGCTATTATTAAAGCAGACACGCACTTATACGCAAACACATAAAATACTTACTTTAGTCGATTCAGACTTATATGAATATGGATATATCTTGTAAGTATTTATCTTTTTAGTTTCTTTTTACCCTCCATTTAATCTGCGCATTTAATTTATTTTGATTTCATATTTCATTGGTTATATATATATATATATATATATATATATATATATATATATATATATATAGATATAGATATACACATACATACATATATATATAAGTTTATATATATATATATAATATATATATATATATAGTGATAAAATTTAGAAGGTTTAATAAAGTAGAGATTAATTCGTTTATTTAACGTAATTTTCAAAAAATCATAATGGACCGGAGGGACATTGCAGAAAAGTTTTAACTATGTATATAGATATATACATGTATAGTTAAACAATTTTACTTATAAAAAAATGATATTTAAATAATGAAAAAAGCAGTTAACTTTCAACTTTTTTAATGTATAATATATCTCACATAAATTAAGCCTTATTAAAAATTTCTAACGAAGTAATATTTTGTGCATTTTGATTACTGTAATACACCTACACACACACACACACACACACACACACATATATATGTGTGTGAGAGAGAGAGAGTATGTGCGTGTGTGTATGTATGCATTTTTCTTTGAAAAGTAACTGCACGGAAGAAGAAGTAGTATAAATAAATTGGTTTTAGTGCGTTTTTCACAGAAATATCTTTTTGCTCTGTAGAATACCAAAATGCGGAATCAATCATTAGGTTTATAATAATATACATAAATATGCCCTCATCTCATCAATTTTAGAAAGATAAAACTTTACCATAGAGTTAAAAAATGTATAGTTTACCTTTTACCAAAAGCTGTATAAAATAATTTTTTTTTTTTTTTTTTCTTTTTTGATAGAGAATCAAAAGTAGAAATCAATTCTTCTTGGCTTTTCATATTTTGTGAAATATTAAAATAAGAATAAGGAAATTGGAAGAGGAATTGAGATAAAAAAATAAATAAATAAATAAATAAACAAGCTAAAGAAAAATATGAAAGGGAGAGAGGGGAAGAACTAAACGAAAAAAAGGGGGGTTTTAATATTTCAGTAGACAAATTGGATGAAATTCGGGTGAATCTTAAAAAATGAAATAAAAAAAACAAAACAAAACGATAGATCTCAAGACGGTAGATGGATTTAAGATAAGATTGTTGTCAGTAAAGAAACTGAAGTATGAACTACTTACAAAAAAAAGTAATTTCGAGAACTACGCTGGGATATCTATGTAAGACGAAATAGTTCATAAAGGAAAATACTTTCTTATACGCTGGAAGACTTTTGAGATGATTTTACTCTAAAAGAAAAAAAAAAAAAGTGTAGCTTAGACTTCAGCAAACAATCCTTAGTTTTGTTTTAAATTTCAGATATAGACATATGCATTTAATCTAGAAAGCTTTAAAATTTAACTTAAAATGAACTTTTGACAGAACCTATCCGTACATTTTTACTTTTTTGTTTTCAATTTGTAGACAATATCAACATAAATTTATTTATAAATAATAAAAATGGTAATATTTCATGGAATTGGAGAAATAAGATAGATGAAATTGGAAGGTATGCAAGTTTATACTGAAACATATTAAATTTGCATAACAGTTGCTTTTCACTTAAATTTAAGAAAATAAGTATATTGAATAAGAAAGTATAAAAAAAAAAAAAAAAAAAAAAAAAAAAATATGTAAAAACAAAGCTGTTGTTATTTATTATTTCCTATGTTTGCATGAAAAGATATGATACAGCTGAAATTTTCTTAAAATATTTCACATATTTCACAACTAAAAATATCCTATAAAATGAGTACACTTTAGTTCTAACTAAAAAAATAATTTTTTTTTTTTCCATTGTATTTATTCAAAAATAAGACATTTATGAAAAGTATGATTGTGTAAATTTCATTGCGAAACGAAAAGAAGAAAAAAATGAATGATTTTACGAACTGTAGACTATATATATTTATTTTTTAATCCTTCAAAATCGGCGAGAGAGGATAATTCCTGCTTTTTTTTTTTTCTTTTTCAGATATTAGAAACAAGCAATTTAAACTTCCCCACGAGTAAAAAAAAAAAAAAAAAAAAAAAAAACTCTGATTTAAGTCTTATTCCAGATCAGAGTGATGGAATGATAAACTAATCATCTAACAGAATTAAAGAGTCTTCTGTCAAATTCATTACTGTCTGCTTTAAACAAAAATACAGTGCTACTAAACAAAAAGAACAAAATACTGACCATATGCATTCTAAAACAATAAATTTTCAGTTCTAAAGGATTAGAATGAGGAGAAGGGGGGGGGGGAGGAGGGGAACAATGAATGAGAAAAAAACATTATATTCTTTATAGGACTACATCTTAAAAATAAATGGAGGAAATAAATGGGAGAAATGGTTGTCCTTGGAGTTACGTCATGTTACATTCGCCATGATCAAAGTTTTGTTTAGAAATTAAAACATGATTGGAATTTTAGCCTGGAATATGTATGAGTAATATTTGAAAAGGCCACCAGAAATTAACTGTCAACGGTTATTGGAAAAATTGGCATAGTTTCGCCAAGTTCGATTCATCAGAATTAGCGAACAAAATAAATTTTAGAATGATTCTTTGATGCAGATATCGCGACAGTAAGGTACCAGAGTTACATTTCGATATAGGATAAAAAAAAGCCGAATTAAAACTATCTGTATTCACAAGATAAAAGGAAAGTAAAATAAGAAAAAAAAAATATCTTTCCTGACCCTAAATAATTTATATTATTTTAGAAAATAATGAGAAGTGATCAAAGATTTAGTCTCTGTTGCCTCTGTTAATTTAATTTATAAATTTATTTATTTCGAACATGATAGAAAGCAAATTTTATAATATGTAATAATTTATATCACAATAATTACTAAGCTTTTTATTTATTTAGCTTGAAAAATAAACATTCAATTTAATCTCAAATAATATGGTCTTATCTTTTAATTCTGTCTCAAACAGAAAAACTCAAACACAAATAATTGCAGGACAAATGGTTATTAAAAAAAAAAAAAAAAAAAAAAAAAAAAACATAAAAGTAGTTCCTATAATGCCTCTCAGTAACAAAAATAAATTTTTTGTACATGTTACTGAAAGTAAATTTTCTTCATTAAAAATAAATGTTTCCGATCAAACAAATTTTAGTTGAATAATTCAGGATGTAGACACTCCAACAAACTTCCCATTCAAGGCCAACGTACCATTTAAATGCCATTTCATTATGTCCATGCTCCAAACACAGTTCATAATTCAACTCTTACTCCATATCAATCATAACAAATAGAGCTGCTGATTCCAGACTTATCCTCAGCTCCTTCCCCCCTCTCCTCTCATTACCCACCTTCAGCATATAATTCATTGCATTGGAAATCAAAAGAAAGCAAGATTCTATTTTTACGGACATTGGTCATCACACTAGGGTCCAGTCACGATCGAATGGCATGCTTCATCGGTCTCCCCTCCAGTAACGAATCCCGAAAGTTTTGAAGAGTCACGTGCGCACAATTGTCCAATCTCCTAATGATGCTCTTGAGATTCAAAACGGGCATGAGACTCTTTTCACTAAACTCACAATTAATAGGCGTTTTCCCGTAAGCCTATTGAGGCTTGAAATCCGGCTCCAGGAGCGAGGATTTTGTTGATTTTCTCTGAAGAGACAGTGCGACAGCACTGGCAGGGAACAGTCTCCCTCCGAGATACACACGTGCATTTTGCTTTAATTTATTCTCAGAAGTGGGTAGTTAGCGAAATAAATATTTTGTATGATGAAGTAGTTTGAGTGTTGACCTGCTTGAGGTGTTCTCTAGCTACTATTATATTGTTATTAGAAAATCATCATGGACAGCTACTTATATTGTTTCCAATCATCAACAGTTGCAGAGTTTTCATGATTTGAAAATATCTTAAATGCTGCCACGAGCCATTCTCTGTCAACAAATATTTCAAGTGCGTAAATTTCGTAAAAATAGAGATGCATTTAATAATTATTCAAACTAAAGAGTACATTGTTAAAGTACAACTGTAAATTTTACAAAAATTTGAGAGTTGAAAATAATTTTTCTTGATATTATCATTTCATTTCTATTACACAGAATATGTTTATTTTACTGCTTTTTGAGTATTAAAACAGACCTAATATACTTAAAGATATATTTTTTATTAAAAACAAAACAAAAATAAATTAAATACCTTCTAGACCAAATTACCATATATAGTCACTTGGTTTTCTCATTGGTTTTTAACGTTTAGCAGAAAAAATAAATAAATAAATAAATAATCCATACTACATCTTTTAATTTCCAATCTAAAACAGTATTTTTCTTTTCCTTTTCATTCAAAAATTATCAAAAATACTGATTGTTTGAAGATTTCACTAAGCAATGACATTTAAAAAAAAAAAATTCTTTTTACTTTCCATACATGATTAATTAAATATTTTTATGAATAAAATATTTCAGAATAATATTTTTAATTACTTAAGAAAAACTTTACCCGAAAAATTTGGAAATAGAAATTGTCAAATGTTTAATCACACGAGATTTGTAATGATGATGATAAACAATAAGGTAGTTGTGTAAAGCAATTTAAATCTCGGAAATATTTATAAAAGTAAAGTTACAAAACATAATATTAAATAATAATATTATTATATATCAAGGTAATAATATATAAAAGATAATGTTAAATGTGTTATAGAAAAGTGAATTATTTACATACTAGCAGGCTACGCTCGTTTCGCAGGTCACTAAATTTAAATGGATTTTCAAAATAATTGAATCATTATTTATTTTTTTTATATCACATTTTGGGCTTTGTAAGATAATTAAAAATTCCTTTTAAGGTCAAAAAGTCAAAATAACATATTACAAATAAAATAAAATAAAATATTTCTTCCGTTTTGCACTCGTTTTCCAATAATGCTCTATCGTCTTATGTGAATGATTCTCAAGAATGAATCAACAATTCTTTACAAATTTAATGGATTATGTATGGGAAATAAGTACGCTGTAATTTAAAAATTGCAGATCTTAGAACTTCAAAACTGATCATTTTTAAAAAGTTATTCATTATTGTTTAATATTAGACTCTTATTTTAAGATAAAAGCAATCGAATGACATCACGTTTTGAAACTTTGCAACGTAATATCTTTAAATCTAATAATTTGATGTATATAGTGTCCCCACAAAAAATGAACAATTTTTAGAGCCCTTTTAAAAAAGTATAATATCTATGCAGTATTAAAAAAAATCATCAGTTTTTACTAAAAAAATGCTCACCTTCATCAAAAGCAATTGAATGATATCGCGTTGTGAAACTTTGCAACGTAATATCTTTAAATCTAATAACTTGACGTACATAGCGTCCTCACAAAAAATGAACAGTTTTTAGAGCTCTTTTAAAAAAGTATAACATCTATGCAGTATCTTTTTAAAAATTGCATCAGTTTTTACTATAAAAAAAAAAAAAAAAAAAAAAAAAATGGGCGACTTCCATCACCAAAGTAGTTAAATCCAGACCAATCAAAAATAGGAGTGGTTCGTCCGGATGTGGTCCGCCGGCAAGCTCTTTACTTTATTTATATAGATTAATTTAATGTAGTCTAAGAAGTATATACATATATGTATGTGCGTGTGTGCGTGTGCGTAATTTATTTCTAAATTTCAGGCATAATCTCGATCACATGAAAAAAAAAAAAAAAAAAAAAAAAAAAAAAAATCTTGTTGAAGGGGACATATGCATGGTTTAGAAATATCTTTGAATGAAACAGGTCAGATATTTATTTCCTCATTTTGAAGGATCAGGTTGAGTGAGTTTAACATTGCGCAATAGCTAATGAGTGTGAGTGCTCAGTTGGCGACGATCTGGGATAAAACCCTAGGAACGATCATGCCAACTATCCATGACAATATATACCATGTCAATACCCACCTATACCATGACAATATTGATCCTCTGCGGAGGATCTTATTTCGGTAATCCACAGTGGAATTAATTTTGTGGGACATAGAGGACATTACAGCACGACAGATTTTACGTGCACCAGATACGATTAATGTAGAGGACGAGCTTTCGTCAGATAAAGTACAGAAACAATTCTCCGATTAGGAGCTCGATGCATCCAGAGCTCGATGCTCTCAGCAATTTTAAAGCATCTTAACTTAACTCTTTGCATCACTGTGTTGCATTTCTACAACATACCGATAAGTCAAAGTTATTTCTGAGTTCACAATAACCAATAAGAACTAATTTTTAAAAGTAGATTATGCAACCTGTCTACACTATAGTACTGGTATGAAAATAGTTAAGATTTATTAACATTAATAAATTAGACAAAAAACAAAATTAAATAAAATACAATTAAAATTAAATTAAAAATTAATTTAAATAAATAAATTAAAATAATACACAACAAACTTACCGTAACTTTATTCCTCTATATACCACAAATTTGAACAATTTCTATTTTTGCTGGGTAGTATTTGTTGCTAGTATTCAAATATTTGTTTATTTAAATAATGCAAACAAATGTTTTAAGATGGAGAAATGCTACATATATTTACTATTACGACCAAATTACTAGCAAACACTAATTCTAAAACAAATAAATAAAAATAAAAATGATAATAGCAAATCCCACTGATTTTATAATTCCTTATTTTATTCCACATATATATATATCATTTTTTAGTATCAATTTTCTAATAATTTAGGATCATCCAAATATACACAAGTGACAGCATCATCTTCAGAAACTTATTTTCCAGGATGTTTTCCTTTATTTTATTGAAACATAAAAGACAAAATGAGCCGTTTTCTTCGCAAAGAACAGGAGGACACTTGACGACAAGTAAAAGTATCATCCACATTTCCTCGAGGACCGCAAGAATAAGAAAAGAATGTACTCCATATTTCATACCGAGATGAGTAATAGATAGTTTCAATTCTTCAGTTAAGACCCAATGTGTTTATTTCTACCGAAGGAATAATAATGATAATAATACTTATGCGCCATTTTTGCAGGATAAAAATTTATATTTTAAATAAAAATAGTTACAATAAAAAATTCCTTTGACATATCATTGACTAACTTTTAAATGTCATGATCTCTGAAAAAGAGGAAATATATATATATGAATTATAAAATTTATTTGATTTTGGCAAATCATATAAATATTTATAATTTTTAAATTTTAAATTTATCGTATATGTATCTTTTTCTCAAAAGTTATTATCGTTATTATTTTGTTAAAACGTGTATAGAATAACATGTAATAAATGTATTTTATCAATGAATTAATTCAGTTAAAATTTAAATAAGAAGAATTTAAAACAATACAATGATTGCGAAATTTTGTATAAATTTTAAATTTTATTTATTTATTTATTCTTTTTTTTTTTTTTTTTTTGTAAGCTGGATCAGAATTTTCATTTAACTTTTTTTAATTCTTGAACAAAATTTATTGTTTTAGAATTGACTTCATTTGTTATCAAACGAAAAACACGTTTTGCTAATAAATAAATTGGACTTTTTTCAAGTTTACTTTACTTTTTTTGTGATTAACTACAGAAACTAAGGCCCTAATACACACACACACACACATATATATATATTAGATTTTAACTAAACCGTTAAATCAAGTTGCAATTTACAAATAATGTTATTCGTTAAAATCCAAATCGAAATTATAATGCAGTTATCTATTTCATATTTATCACGGATCAAGCCATTATGCATCAGAAATATCTAACAAATGGTCTAAAATTCTCTATCTATGTCTTTGATTTTCATTATTTATGATTAATTCTTTAGTTGCCACAATCTTATTCGAAAAAAAGATTATAAAAATGTAATTTTAGCATTTGAATTAAGTTTAAATTTTTAAATAACGATATTAGTTAAAAAATAAGAAGTAAAATACAACATCGAAATCCATGTTATACTTATGAGAAACTTATTTAGAATTATTGAACTACACATTAGTTAAAGGATTACACGGCCTTCAAGGTCTCTCTCTCTCTTTCTCTCTCTCTCTCTTTTTTTTTTTTTTTTTTTTTAAGTATAATAATAATAATAAAAGAGCAAATTTAAACAATATTTTATTAAATTTGCATTAAATATTTGGAAAATTCAGTCGATGCGTCTTGGTTTCCAGGTTTTTTTAGGAAAGTGCACTGAGAAAAAGAAATATACCGCTTTCATCTAGAACGAATAAGTGATCAGTTTCTAAACCCCTAAACTAGAAATATAGATCTTCGAGTACTGCGTATAAGGCATGCCAATACGCTAAATAGACGAAATGATCGAGAATTTCTAGTTTATACATTTCTAGACGGTGGAACAATATTCTGAATATTCTAAATATACTTTGTCCTTTGCATTGCGAAAAATTTTCGCTTGATTTTCTAGAATTGGGTCATAAACGAAGATTATAGTTGCTAAAACTCGCCTCTTGTATACATATTTATTTGCATAGATTTTTAAATAAATTTGACCTCGATAATATAGGCAAAGGCTCTAGAATTCGAATAGGGGTCGCTAGAGCTCGCTTTCAAAGGGAACTAGAATTTATAAGGATGACATGGAACTAACTTTACTAGAGACACAATCTCGATCCTAGATGTCAATTACAGAATTTTTTCTCATACAGAAACTTTCTTTACAGAATATTTGGATACATTTTCTCCAAAACTAGTGCACGGATTTTATTGTAAGTTTGTACATTTCTACAAAATATGATTGACTATTAATTGAACAAAGGATTAAAAAAAAAAATAAAATAAAATAAAATAAAAATTAAAAAAATTAAAATTTGAATTTTTGGCGCAGAGTTTTACGCAAAAACAGTAAAATTTTAGGTACATTTTACCCCACATATAGTCTTATAAACAATGTTGTAATCGAGGGAAAAAAAATCCTTTGTCCAGGAACTAGCCAAATCTATTTTTAAAAATTGTGCAAAATTTATAAAAGATCTACGGATTAATTTTTGAGAATCTGTGTCCACCCGCTTTCTGAAGGGTCTCCAGAAATCAGTAACCAACGGCTGAATTTTCCAAATTTCTTTGCTGAATATTTTATAAAATATTGTTTAAATGTTGCTCTTTTATCTGTTCAAAATTTTAAACAAAAATTTTTTATTTATTATTTAAAAAAAAAAAAAAAAAAAAAAAAAAAAATTTTTTTTTTTTTTTTAGACTTTGATACACTGAAAAAAATTCTGCAACTGACATCTAGAATCTAAATTGTGGCTCTAGAAAAAATAGTTCATGTCATCGTTATAAATTCCATATCCCCATTGAAAGTGAGTTCTAGAAACCCCTATTAGAATTCTAGAGCACTTGCCTATATTATCGAAGGCAAAGTTATTTAAAAATTTCTACAAATAAATGAGAATACAAGAGGCGGGTTTTAGCAACTATAATCTTTGTTTATTACCAATTCTAGAAAATCAAGCGAGAATTTCTCGCAATACAAAATATTCAGTATATCCAGAATATTGTTTCACCATCTAGAAATGTGTAGACTAGAAATTCTCGATCATTTCGTCTAATCCGTTTACTGGCGTGCCTCATGCGCATAGATCGAAAATCTATATTTCTTGTTTGGGGATTTAGAAAATGACCATTTATTCATTCTAGATGAAGGAGGTATATATATATATTATTATTTTTTTTCCTTAGTGTAACGCCTTAAAGCGGTTTGCCTAACATTAGTTACCTCCCAGGGAATTATGCTTTAGAAATATCGATTAAATTGTGTAAAGGTTTCGATTTATGCCTCTGCCTTTCATTGTTTGATTCTAGTAAACATAATTTTATTCGAGAGAGAAACTTCTTAAAAATACCTGATTTTAGAATATGAATTAATAGGGTTCATACGTACACACCTTTTTTCCTCGAGTCGTATACTACTGTTCACATGCAATACCCTACCTTTTATATATATATATATATATATATATATATATATAAGCTTATTTTAAGACAAAAATTGCCATTTAAAATTAGTGGTATAAGACTTGGAGAAAAAATATGAACCTTACAAATCCTGAATTCAGTAGCAATTCATAAACAATAATATCTTTTAAAAACAAACTTTATACATTGAACAAATTTACAATATATAGTGCAGCCACGTTTCCGACGCGTCCAAAATGTTGGAGGGGTGCCAGCTTGACCGGCAGATTGTGATTTGGAAAACATAAAATAATTCGCGTTCTGTTATCATTCATTTTCTCTGAGCCAGATGACTGTCACCCCTATTTTAACAGTGGACTCATTGAATTAGCACTTGCGCAGAGGCTTCCATGGTTTCATGAAATGTGGTCGAAGAATACAAGAATGATATCTGTTGAAAAGAAGGATCTAAAAATAATATAGAAGTTTATTTCATTTTTATTACGTGCTAAGGACTTACGCATTAAAAATATCTAACAAATCGATTAAAGGTCTACACATATAACAAAAATCCCTAATTTTACTACCATACCCCTGTTTTTGATCATTTGCGCTTAACTCTTGAGTTGCCCTAATTTTACACGAAAAGAAACTTCTCGATATAACTTATCCTGAATTTTGAATCAAGTTACAAATTTATATATATATGATATCTGTTAAACACAAGGATCTAAATAAAATATAGAAATTTATTCCATATTTATTACTCGCTAGGGAATTATGCATTAGAAACATCTAACAAATGGATTGGAGGTCTCTACTATGCCTCTGCCTTTCCTTATTTGCGCCTAACTCTTCAGTTGCCATAATTTTATCCGAAAAGAAACTTCTTAAAATTTCCCAACAAGAGTTTCATACATTGTTAATCACATAGGGTGAAACTCATCCATTGCGCCAAAAGAGGAAAGGCATATCGATACTTTAAAAAGGTAAGATCTCTTCCAAAGTTTTCTGTGACTGGACTTATTGGAGTACAAAGAGATGACGAGTTTTCCGCTGAAAAGCTTAGAAAGACACTTCATGTTGGAAGGAGGGTCATTCACTTTTCTCTAATGACCAGAGGAGGACTTGATAAAGATCCACTAGGCATTTCTAACTTGACGGGTAGTGGATAGAATAAGTGAATTAATTGAAAGAGAATATTTTATTTTATAGTATTAGACTTTAGTTTATAATGCCATGTATTAATACCAAGTACAAAAAACAATATACATAGAAAAACATATAGAAATATTAAAATAGTCCAAACAAAAAATGTATATATCAGATATAAATTGGAACTTATCTTATACCGAATTAAAATTTAAAAAAAGAGAGAGAGAGAGGAGTAGGAGATATAGCAGCAAAAGCAATATAAATAATAAATTCAATATGATGAAGGAATTTTAGTATCAGTATACAGGGTGGATAGCATTGGAACTTTTTCAAAATTTTTCACTGACTGTTTTTCTACCATTTTCCCTGACTTAGTTGTTTATTTGACACAAAAATTTCACGACATTAATGAACAGTTTAGTAGTTTACAATAATGATCTTTCAACTATGGTTTATTTCTACAGAATTCGTCAAAATTCCCTAACATTACATATAATTCCTTGACTTTTCCACAACTCCCTGACATTCTCTGACTAGAAGCCACTATTAGATATAATTTTCCAGCATTATACTGAGCAATAAGGTTTCATTCACTTTTTACAGAAATACTTTTGGAGAAGAGAAAGTAAAATGACAGAATAAAGGAAATGTAAAAATGTTTAAAATAAACTACGTTTAATGCCCTGTATTAATATCAAGTACAAGCACCCTTATTCACATATAAAAATTTAAAATTAATCAATAAAGAAATTATAGGTAAAAGTTATTGTGAGTTATTATAAAATAATACTATATACAATTTATTTTCAGACTTCCCCCACCCCAATGGTAGGAAGTATTATAAAGAACATAAGGTTTCATTATGCATTTATTATTTTACAAAACTTTGAATTTTTAAAACTGCTGTTTATCTAAATTATAGAATATAATTCTTGCAAATGAGATTTTACAAGAAAAAAAAAAAATATATTGAATTTAACATCTACGTAGTGTCGTTTATTAAAATATTTTAACAACTTAAAGTAACTTAAAGCATAGCCTCCTTAACTGTCGCGTTAAGGAGGCTATGCTTTAAGTTACTTTTTTATTCAACAGCCACCAAAAAGTTTTAAAAGTGGGATGTGATATACATAAAAGGCGAATAGAAGCGAAGAATCATTATGTATATCATGTATCACTTCTTTAAATTATTGGTGAGAGTTGAATAAAAAAGTCCCATAATCTGTACTAGGTGGCGCTGTCTACCGCTTCAACCGTTGTCTAGTTTCCGAGCTACGCGACAGGCATCTAGTTAAGGAGGCTATGCTTATAGAAACTAAACTTTAATTTAAAGTATTTTAACAACCCATGCTTTTTAATGTCCATAGTAAGTATATACTCAATTATTCAAAGTACAATCAGATTAATTAAATTATATATTTAATAGAGAAACTTTAAAGAAAAAAAAATGAATCAACCACAATAACGCATTCAAAACTTTACCGCTATTACCTTTGTCATAGAAACGTATGTCTTTCTGATTGAAGGTCTAAAATCATATACACAAAAAAGATTAATAGTTTATTTTTTCTAATAACAAATAGTCAAATATTAGATACAGATTACAGATATATAGATACAGATTCAGATGTTGCTTCTAATTAGAAACTTTAAATATTTTTATATTTGTGAATTTAATTAAAAATAAAATTCGATCAAATAAATTTTCGAGCTATCTGACTAATAGTAAAATAATGGAAATCGTATTTAAAAAGAAAAAAAAAAAAAAGCTGCAAAAGTTTAGCAAGTTTTTCTATGAAAGCAAACTTTTTGCAAGTAAACTGCAGTTTTTTTCAGATGTTTGTATTAAAATAGAATAATTTACATTTCTATTTTAGTACAAAACACCAAAATAATAATAGACAATTAAAGAGTATAGAAATGTAATTTAACATGCTTATACGTACTTTTTACTATTTTATTTATTTTTTTTTTCTTAACAGGTTTGAAAGTAAACGAAAGATAATGTGAAAATATCGTCTAATTTATTTTAACTACTGTTACAATTATTTTATGTCTAATTAAAAATATTTTCAATATTTTTATCGAGAACTTTTTTCCACCAATAATTCACGAAAGAAATGTTTTTATTACACTCACATACAACTTTGTCCAAAAATTTTTTATCACTCTAGTAATCTATTTCGCTATTTTGTACCCCAAATTTTTAATTTTATTTATTAAAAAGATTATTTCAAATAAATAATCATCAAATCAACTTTATAGAGCAAATTTCTTTATTGCATTACTTTGTTTTTAAAATAAAGATTAATTTTTCCAACATTAACTACAAATAAATTCTAATTAGAGAAATACTTTTCAATGTTAGATAATTTAAAAAAAAGCAAGTTACTGGAAATTGTTTTCAGCATAATTTATGTGAGTTTTTCTTTTAAATTATACATCTAAATTAAAACAAAGAAACAAAAATATATATAAAAAAAATTAGGCGGCAAACTCGAAAAGTACTATATATATTTGTTTGAGTGACTTATTTATTAAGTTTATCAATACTTCATTCGATTTTCCTATTTTATTTTCCTATATTTAGCAGCAAAGAATTCATTTAATGAGATATTTCCCATTAGAAATTCATTTATCCTTTTCAAAATCGTACGAAACTTTTGAAACATACAAGATAAAGTACACATCTTCTTTTTTCTTGGAAAAAGTATAAATCTTTCTCCCGGTGTTTTTCCTTTGTGTCTTACTCTAACATAGAAGAAAGAAATGGTTGTCATATTGCAGCTTGAAAATATCATTCGAGCAGAAAGAAGGGCCATTAACTTTTCCTTAAAACCCACAGAACTATAAAAAAGGCCACTCTACATTTCATTCATAGAAAGGACATAAAAAAAAAAAATAAAAATAAAGAAGCATCTACTCTCGATTTTTTAAAAAATTGCATTGTTAAATACAATCTAAAAGAGGATTTTCGTGAACTATTATGTACTTAAAAAAAAAAAAAGAATATATATATATATATATATATATATATATAATGAACTGAAAAAGATTATTACTTATTGAGTTTAATTTGCCATGTCTTTTCCTTGCTTTTTGAAGTTTTTTATTTAATTAGTTTTTTAAGATAATTCTTTTAATAATTAAAAAAAAAAAGAAAGAAATGGTAATTTACGCAGGTAGAAAGACTTGTACATAAAAAAAAAAAAAAAAAAAAAAAAAAAAAAGTTCGCTTTAATTTTTAAAATCAATTAAATTGTTACCAAATTTACTCGCTGATAGCAAAAAAATGATCTATTTAATGATGATGTAAAATTTCGATTGTATTTCGATTGGTAAAGTAATACATATGAAATAAGATACATCTCGTAACACAGCTCTCATTTAAATCTTACATTTATGGGCACAATTTCCCTTTCATTTTCGAAATCAATTAATACATCGACTAGCTTTGTTCGCAAATGCAGGACGTAATCCGATTAAGATTAGAAGCCTTGTACCATTTTTAATTACGAATTTCGGTTGTAAAAAGGAAAAAAAAAAAATGTCATATTAGATAATTTTTGCTTAATTGTTCTTTTATAGAATAGCTTTATATGAACGAAGATTTTCCAGAAAAAGAAGGATTATAAAACTAGATGTTAGCTATTAATATCTATAATTAAAAGCACAATAAGTTTTAAAAAAGTAGTTCTCATATGTAAGCATATGTTAGTGAGGCCATTTTTTATGTTAAAGATTTTTTTTTTTTTTTTTAATAAATATAAAAACAATAATAATGTTAAATTTAAAATGGTTATTTGGAACACTATTACGGTTTAAATAATTTAAGTGCAAAACTATATAGCTGCAGAAATCATAATGGCGTTAAAAAAATAAATAAATAAATATAAATAAATAAATAAAAATAAAAGGTAATTAAAGATTTTTTAATCACGGTTGTTTGAAGCTTATACAGTATCCAGAATAAAACCCTTGAAAAACAATACTATAAAATGCATAAACACACAATAATTGTTTCAGGTGGAAATAATTCAGTATGATTCTTCATCAGACAGAATAGGTAACCCCTCAATGTGAAAGCAGCAACATAGAATGCTGATTTAAGCAACACCAGATTTATGCCTATTCAGCAAACTGGTTTTAACACACTGTACAAATGATTCAGCTTAAGAGGCCTCTCCACTTATCGTCCCCAGAAGCCACAGCCAATGCTATTCTATGGGGAAATCCGCCCTATTATAACTTATTAACTAATATATATTTTTAAATTCCGCTTTCCCATTCAAAAACTTCACAACTATTAAACAATTTATCGCTTTCTAAAAGTTATTTTTTTAAAATTTTTAATGTTTTATTTTGAAGTTGTAAAATGCAAATTTTCACAATGTGAAAATTTTCGTTTTTGAGCTTAAAAACGAAACCTTAAAAAAAAAAAAAAAAAAAAATCAATTTTTAGAAAACGATAAATTGTTTAATAGTTTTGAATCTTTGGAAAGTGAAAACGGAATTTAAAAATATGTATTTGTTAATGAATTATAATGGGGCAAAATTTCCCATAGAATAACATTGGCTTCGGCTTTCGGAGGCGATGGGTAGAGAGTCCCCTTAATGTCGCATTTGAAATTAAAATTTATAGTATTTCATATTTTTAACTATTTAGTATTTATACTTCAAATAAACAATAATTAAATTAAACTAAATTAATTACGTTTTATGAGTAAACCTCTATAAACAAAACTGCATCTATGAGAAAATATTTTAATCTTATTTATTTTAATATATTTTAACATTAATATGCACGCAGTCCAAAACACAAAATGATATTTCATAATTTAAATAAATTATGTCAACTATTAACAGAAAACACACACAGAAGACAATTTAGGCCTCAACAAAGATTATTTTAAAATTAAAAAATAAATAAATAAAAAGCGGGGTGGGGTAAAAAATAACTAGCGAAATCTATATACAATATCCAACTTTCATCCTTTCATCATATCTTTATATATCTTCAATAACCAGCTTTTAAACCTCAAAGAGATTTCCCAATGAGAAATTCATTTATCCTTTTTGAAACCATTCGGAACTCTTCAAACGTACAAGTGCGACAATACATAGCTTCGCGTCAATGTATTTTTCCCGAAGTTTTTCTTTCGCTCCTTATTGTAACACAAAAGAAAAAACGGGTTTTCCCTCATGATGCTCTGGAGTACACTCAACGTAGCAAGAAGGATCATTCACTTTTCCGTGTAAAACTACAGGACTCTGAGAGGACCTACTCTACAATTGAACCTAAGATAAGTATGAATAGGAAAAGTCTATTAAATTGGTAATTTTATTCTGTGGAGTTTCAGGGTTGATTTTTCTTTTCTTTTTTCTTTCTTTTTTTTTTTTTTTTAGGTCATGTATTTAAACGCTTTATGAAGTCGAATAATGCTTACACTTAGCTGTCAATTTCTAAAGGAAGTTTCGATTTAATTTTGATCTTGAGAAAATGTAAAAGAGAGCAGTTGGTTTTGTGAAAAACGAAAACGTTAGAAAAAAAAAAAGAGTTCAGGAATTATTAAGTAGTGTTAAAAAATGTAACATTAAAATATTTTACATATTTTTATTAAAATAACATATTGTTAAAATAATTATTTATCTACATATATATAATTTTAATTTGCATAAAATATTGTTAAGATGCTTTTTAAAAATATTATATAATGGTTTGAACAACAACATATCTTTCTGAGGAGAGATTATATATATATATATATATATATATATATATATATATATATATATATTATGTTTTTATAAGTTTTAAAGTTTACATTTAATATTCATTTGCAAATGTAATATACTTTAACGGGATGATTGACGTTATGATTTTTTTTTTTTTTTTTTTTTTTTTTTTAATTATTGTCGTAGAATTATAAAAAATTACATACATATAAAATATAATAATATTACATGTATTGAAATTTATCAAAAATATTAATTTTAATAAAATAAAATACAAAATTTTATTCTTTTCGAAAATTTTTAAAATGCTAAACTGCTTTTTTTTTTTTTTTTTTTTCGCAGTTTCACATTAGTATAGTTTCGCATTATATTCTAAACAGACTTGGGTATTACTTTCTGAATTCAGTGATAAGTTATATATACTTTCAATATTTTATATGTGAATGCCAAAAATTTACATTAAATTTCAGCAATTTAATATAAAAATAACTTATTAAATTTTAACTTATCAACGAATCCACAAATTATAATACCCATATATATTTAGAAAATACTGTTAAATTGTAATAGTTTACACTGATGCAGAGAAATTAAAAAATAGTTAGCAGGAGGCATTTTAAACAGGTTAAAGCACTTAAAATTTTCCCTTTTATTTACATCACTTACCCTTACAAAAAGGTCATAAATATTGACCGTGCATAAAATTGGATTTGAACGTCAAATAAGTTTTTGAGGGTAAATGTGAGCTGTGCATCAAGCTAGTAGTAAACTTAAAATTTTGAGAAAATTTGTGGACTTTAAGAGAAGCGGTAGCCCTAGAAAAATGAGTGCACATGATGATCATGTGATAAGAAGGATGGTTGTACGAGATCCAAGAACCTCCAGCAGTACGATTAGTCAATCTCTAGCTGCAAAGGGCACTAACGTCAGTTTGAGTACTATTTCTTGATATTTGGCCAAAGATTTTGGTTTATCATACCATAAATCTGTAAGGAAACCTCGACTTACTCCAAGTATGAAAAAGAAACGACTCTTAATGTTCACAAATTTTCCCGAAATTTTAAATTTACTAATAGCTTGATGCACAGCTGTCTTGCTCACATTTACCCTCGAACTTATTAGACGTTCAGCAAATCCAATTTTATGCAGGGTCAATATTTTTTACCTTTTTATAACAGTAAGTGAAGGTGTTTTACCCATTACAATAATTACACAACAGCACTGTCTACAACAAAATCCAATAAGCATCTATCGATCGGCACCTTTATTTATAGCAGCAGAATACGTCTGATGCAATCAGTACATGAGATGTCGCAATAATCTGCGCAAATGATGCAATACGTTAACATACTGAAAATCGGCTACTGGTCTTTTGCAAATGACTGTAATAAAAGTAGTCCATTTTACACTATTTTGTGCTCTACAACAATCTAAGAGGATGATTTCCTCAACAGAGCATCAGAGATGAGTATAAAAGGAAACAAAAAACGTATAAAATTAACAATTTTATGCGACGAGGCTTCAAATGTTAATTAAATATTAGGTACTATTTATAACTTACGATAGCAGTTGTTTATTACTTTATGTATTTTATTATTTAATTTTTATCAATGAAATTTTATTATAAGTTGTTCCAATTATTAGTTACAGAAACATTTAAAGTGATTTTTATTATTTTTTAAATAATAATTGCAATGGCTTCTCTACTAGGTTTAATAACATAAAATTATAACGTAATGTGGAATCACGTAAAATTATCTCACAGTCGCAACAAAGCATTTAATTTTTATTTAAAATTTATAAACTAAAGAAGTAAGAATCACAATAAATTTCGTTGTGTTTATCATCCACAATTGATTCTTTTTTTTTACAAAAATATTTGTGAGAGTCGGGACGATATGGTTTAAACTTAATTCAATAAAATTATTATCATTATTATTTTAACTTTTGGGATAGAATACAATGTATCTTATTTGAACAAGCTAACAATCAAGTAATAACAAGAGAAAAAAAAATTGAATATTTTGAAATCTTAGTAATAAAGAAAAAAAAAAAAAAAACATTAGAAGTTCTAAAATTATGTTTCAAATACAAAATGATGTTACAAATGCTTTATTATTATTATTATTATTATTCTTTCTTTCTTTCTTTCTTTCTTTTTTTTTTTTTTTTTTTTTTTCTAATGTGCATTTTACATTCATTTCAATTTTCTCTCTCTCTGTTATTTATTTATTTATTTTTATTTTATTTTATTTTATTTTGTAAAAAAGAATAAAAGTCCTGCTTGCATATCCTTCAATTTCCATAAATTCAGAAGATATTTGGGACCCTTTCGTCATACAAAAGAGCTTCACTTGCATTACAAAACAATGCCATTACCTACATCTCCCAGAATCAAAATTCTTGGTAGCACTCCCATGAAATTTTCAGCTCTAAATTTTACAAAGGGGCGCTTCATTTGTGGCCGTTCCCAATTCCCCAATCACTTTATGCAATGATTGTAGGAAGAAGGGGAAGTACAGATGTCTTTCTCCCCTAACTGATTAAATGTTGACTTCACCACAATTCTTATGGAAGTGTAGGGTTGAATCAGGAGCGATGCTATAGGCGATGGATTCGCAAATGCTTTCCCACACAGAATATGTGAATACCAGGCAGCTTAAATGCTGTATACTGACATCTTTTTTAAGTTCATGTGAGGATTTATTTTATTTTAAGATACATATACATTTATTTATGAAAAAAGAATATATATATATATATATGTATATATATATATATACTCGCCCCCTGATGAGTATACTTCTAAGCATTTATATGCAATTAATTCTGTGGTTAATTATTTGTTTTCTCTGTCATTAGTTTAATGGCACTTTTTTTATTATCATTCATGTCGGCGTAAGTATTTTAAGTTATTATTGTAACTCATTGGTTCTTAATCTATATCGCAACTTTTTGTGTCAGTCTTTCCTCTATGTTAAATTCAGTTCTATATTTTTGTGTGTTGTTATTGTTTTAGTTCTATTAATTGCTAAATTTAAAGATAAAATTTTATTACGTTATCTATCATATATATATATATATAATATCAGTAAATAACTTCCTTATGTTTAAGGCATATTTTAAAATTTTAATGGTATAAAAAAGACAATAGATGTATATAAAAACATATAACAATACCAACACAACAAAAATAGAACTGATTGTAACATATAGGTAAAACTTACACAAAAATGTTGCGATACAGATTAAGACCAATAAGAGACAAAAACAATTTGAATTACTTACGCAGACATGAATAATAATAATAATGAAGAAAAAAAGGACCCTTAAACTTAATGAAGGAGAAAGTAAATAAAGAACCACAGAAATAATAATTGGATAAAAATGCTTAAAATTTCAAGTATAAACACTTCAGGGGGCATGTACTTCAAAAAATGTAAATAAATACATAAAAATTAAACATAAGTTTTAAATTTGTACAGCCGTAATGAAATTAACGATATTATTCAAAATATTTGCACGTGTTTTTTCTTATCTTACACACTTTTCTACTAATATGTGTTTAAAAAAATGTATTTTCTGTGATCCCTTTTTAGGGAAGTGGTCAAGGGAAAAAAATTCTCATTCGAATGAAAAAAAATACTCTAATTGGATATTGCTTAAAATTAAAGATGACTAAAATTTAAAATAACAACCGTATCAATTAAGAATATAAATAATGTAAGATGAAGGTATTAATAAATATGCATCTATTCTTTTTCCTGTTAATCTTTTAGGTGGTGGTAGAATAGAAAACTGTATTAATGTTCTGAAAACAGAAAATATTTTGATATGCTTAACTTAAAAACAAATATTTCTATTACATATTAAAAAATTGGAAGTAATTAAAAAAAAAAAAAAAAAAAAAAAAAAAAAAAACTTCTATTTTTAGCATTTAATTTTATTTATTTGTTGATTTTTCAAATTATTCACTTCAAAGAATGGTAGGAGTCAAACGATAATAATCGATTAAAAATGTTTTCATGGGTATAACTTCTTGTGAAAGACAATTTCTTTTTGTATTACATAATAAAAATCGGAAAGTAATAAGGGGAATAAAAAATCCAATTTTTTAGGTCTGTGTACACATGTTTAGACATTTGTTATGTATTCTGTATTAAAATAAATCTTCTGTGAATATGTCCTTTAATGTCAAATTTAATAGATCTAAAGAATTCTGTAATACATAAATTAAAATAATTTTAATGTGCTTTTAATTTTTATTATTTAAATAAATATATTTTAAAAATAAATAGACAGTAATGTCTGATATTTGATTTACATTTATTGTGCATAACAGACAATGACTATAAATATCAGGAAAAAAAAAAAAAAAAATGTAAATTTTCAATCATTACTTTTTATTCATATTTCTCAAGCAGAGAAAATTGTCATACACATTCTTGTAAACGGTAAAAAATTAGTGTAATCTGTATATGAAAAAAGAGATATACTGAGAATGGTTTGCTTTAGTACACACCTCACTTATGTCTTTGCTTATAAGAGATTTCGAATACTTTCTTATTTTGTTCCTATATTTGCATAGGAATTTTTGCTAGTGTTCGGACACTTTTGTTTCCGACTGTACATTTACTTTCACATTCTTTTAATTAAATGAATATTTGCACAAAATAAGTATAATAGATGAAAAATTCAAAAAGTGAATACGAAATAAATATTCACCTTTTTCTCATTGAGAAAAATTGTGTTCGTAAAATCATTGTAATTAAGCATATTAATAAATTTAATATTTTCTCGAAAAATAATGTACACTTTTATTATATGTGCGTACGCACGATACATTGTGTGCATTTGAGGCATATTTTCCCATTCCCTTAAAAAAAAAAAAAAAAAAAAAAAAAAAAAAATTAGTTGCATAAAAAAAAAAAAAAAAAAAAAAAAAAAAATCTTTTCGTTATCGGAAAAAAAAAGAACAAGAAGAAAATTCTTAAAGGAGATTTAAACTAAGTAAATTACTAAGTTGAGTTTTAAAAGCTTAATTTAGTTTTAAACAATCTTTACATAAGCAAAAAACTAAACAGTTTTTTTCTGGTAGACAAACAATGTACGATAAAATTATGTGCAAAATATATCGAAAATAAGACGGAGATCAAAATCAATATCCTTACAGGACAGCTGTTTTTGTGAGCTAAACTTATTTCCCAAAATATGATCTTTTTTTACACCTTTTTATTCAGTTCCACTATTTTTTCAGCCTATTTGCTCAATTATAGCTCGAGTTCTTCTTATTCTAAATCAAACAAAGGGGGAAAAACTAGCGTTAATACTAATACCAGTCTTAAGTCGTCGTTGATTTGATGAAATTGAATTTTTTTTAGAAATGCCATAACGTTAACAAAGACTTTAATTTTTTCTTTTGTAATTTTCTACCCATTTTTATAGTTATCAAAAATTTAAAATTCGCTTTTTTTCCCAGAGAAGATACTTTTTTATCGAAAAGTTTCACGGATGTGAGAAGGGTTGAAGAATTTTTCTTTTTGTGTTGAATTAGTCTTAAAATGTGTAAATATTGACATCCGTTTCATCAGTTTCCAGGTATACACAGTAAATTTTTTTACGTCCACTTTAAAAATTTTCACAAATATTTGAAGAACTAAAAAAAGAAACTATTTTTTTCTTTTACATTTTTTAAAATCTCATCATTAAGTTAAAAGTGTTGTGTGTATATATATATATGAAAAAAAAAAAAAAAAAAAAAAAAAAGAAGAAGAAGAAAAGGAACTGAGTGTCCTTTTTTTCTGTATTTGCTAACCATATGTTTACACGGCCGTAACTGTGGAATGACAAATTTAATAAAAAGAACAACTTGTTATTTTGTTAATACATTTTTAGGCAAGTCCCAAGCTTGTCTAGCATAACACATTAGCAGTTTTGTTCTTCGTTATTTGTTTATTGAAAGTATTTTGATAATATTCACTGAAAAAATACAATATAAAGATTTTTTTTCTTTTTTTGTAAACAAAGCTGCGTTAAAGTTCTTGGAATTATTTAAGCTTTCAAAATGTTTTATCAAAAGAAAAATATAATAATAATAAAGGGTAAACAGCTCATAAGAAATGGGTGTATAACGTTTAAAAATTAAGCTATGGAGATTTTTACAAAAATCCCAAAGAAAAACGCTTAAAATAAGAAATAACAGTAATTTCCCCTTTTTATAAGCAATGATTTTTTAAATTTTCGGTGAGTATATATTTTTACTTTAAATATGTCTAAGTATAGTTCAGCTTTTCATGTTTCGGAATTTTAATATTCATTACAATAAAAAAAAAAAAAATAAATAAATCTTTAGATCTCTCCGTATTCACAAAGTAAAATAGCATTATCCTTAATTTGCAAAATTCAATCATTTAAAATGGATTTATTATGTTTTTTGGATTCGAGCTTGAATTATTTATTGTTTTACACCACGTGTGATTTCTGATTCACCATTTGCCTGTGAATTTCCCCACAGAATACAAACATTTCCTTATAAAATAAAAACATTTCCCTATACAATGCAAAATATAAAATATGATAATGTTGCAATTTCCCTACAGTGGTCACGTACGAGGCGTTTTATAACGTAATATGGATAAAGTTAATTTTATAAAATATTGCAAGGGAAATAAATACTCATTTAAACATAAAAAAAAAATGTACATTGCATATTTCAGTAGCAATATTCTTGAAGTAAACTAAAAAAAAAATGCACTTTTTTTTTCTGTTTACGGCATATTTATAATTCTTATACCTCATGACCACGGTCAATTACTTATTCGATTTTGAGTATTGTGGGGAGGGGGAGGGGGAGCACTCACGGACTGCTAAAATTTCTATGCATATGTAGAAATAGAGCCCTTTCCAGAATTCTAAATTACATGGAGAAACCTGGTGCACGTAAAATCTGTCGTGGCTACAATGTCCTGCATGTTCCCATCAAAATTATACCTCTGGGGGTCACCGAAAAGGGAGTCCATGGAGGATCAAAATCGTGATGGCATGTCTCCGGACCACCTATAGGGGTGAGTCCCAGACCGCCGCCAATTGCCTATTACGCAGCAGTAGTACGACGTTTGGAATTTATTTCGTTTAAAATTTGCACTTTTAAAATTTTTATGTTCTGATGGTTGGTGGTTGGTTGGGTTTTGACGTCGCACTAGTGCTTCTCAATGGGCAATTGGCGACGGTTTGGGACACACCCTTAAGGATAGTCCGGAGACATGCCATCACAGTTTTGATCCTCCACGAAGGGGATGGCTCCCTTGCTTCGATGACTCCCAAAGGTATATAGCCAGCAACAAAATTATTGAAGTACGAGCAATAATTCCTACTTAAAAGATGGGCACCTAATGCTGTTTTCTCGAGTAAATATTTGTCGATTCCTGACCTTACTGTTATACTGTTTATGAAAAAATAAGGTGATGATAAAAAATAGCAATCAAACTAAAAAAAAAAAAGTACATGAAGGTGTGAATATGTGCTTCAATAATTTTGCTGCCGACTATAATTTGGGTGGGAATATGGAGGACATTGCGGTCATGACGGATTTTACGTGCAACAGCCACCATTAGTGTACACGACGTCGACGGTCTTTGGCCAGATCGAGTATCGAACCTGCAATCTTCCAATTACGAGCTCGGCGCTCTTTCGACTGGGCTACTGCGGCCCAAGTATGGTCTGGAAACTTGAATGAAGTAGCATTTGATTACTGAATGATCATCCAACAACAAGGAAATTGCTAATAAGAGAAAAACAAATGATAGGTATATAGACAGGAATAGAAACACAGAGTGAACAGATTATTTATGCAGTTCAATATAAAAATGAAGCGCGATATTTACATGGTAAGTAAAGCAATTCTCCAAACAGTTGGTTAACGTACAAATCCTTTTTCTAGACAAAATATGGAAACGTTGAAGAACCACAAGGAAAAAAATAAAACTTTCTTCATCAAGCTTCAAAGAAAGCAAGTCGTTGTAATTCAATTTCAAAGTGGCGCTCTCCAGTGGCGTAGTTTTTAAGCAAATAGGTCGGGGATTGAAGCAAGAAACTGAATGAGAAATAGATGGGGGGATGGAAACAAACATTGGCTCTACTGCTTCTTCTGCTCTGTACCTCCTTGCTTGCTTTTTATTCCAGCCACATATCTCTAGGGGGAAGGGTCCCATATCCATAAATACTGGCTTAAAAGAGTGTGTTCGACGTTTGCGGCAAAATCAGCATTTCGAAATATTGTTACGCATAACAGGGAGCAGATCAATCTAAGCAAAGGGACCTAGGATTTATTTACTAGAAAACACCTTTAATATATTATGTATGTAATGGAATTCTAGTTAATGTTGTAATTTTTCATCAAGAGTAAATTGTGATAATTTCTGACAAGCGCCTTTTTTTTTTTTTTATATGTAAATAACAAATTTATATTCATTTAATATATTTAATGTCAAGAGAATAAAGTCAAAAATCAACACTAACTTTTGCGATTCAAGAAGAATACTACAGTTAAATGAATGCAAGAAATTCTAATGAAAAGGTCGGAGTATGAAATTATGCATTTTTAAACAAATGTATATTCAATATCCAGCTTCATTTTACAGGATGTCAATGTTGCAACATTATAACACATACTGATATTAATAGAATATAAAGTCAAAACATATAAATTTATCAATCACCTGCAATTTTTAAATAACTTGTGTATGTTATATATAAGAGATAAAGGATATCATGTGTGATATCATAACATTACACATATATAATGCGTGAGATTGTAGTAAATAAAGTATCTTCTTAAAATTCTGTAATTTAGAATAAAATTTATAAATAGATATGTATGTCTTATAAGTATTGTCAGTTTAGAAAAGCGTAATAAAGATTTTGATTTAATAAGTTTTTCGCAAAAAGGGCAAATTGTAGCATGCATCATCCTCAAAATTTGGAACCACTGAATAAATATAATTTAAAACTAGTTGAAACTAGAGTTTCAAATTATGACATATATGTTCAATGCACTTTTTCTTAACCCTAGATAACTAAACTTAAATCAGGGTTATTCTGTTACTAATCCTTCGACTCATAGACTACGAATTGAAAACAAGTGCATTTTAATATTTCTTTTATTTATTTCAAACAAATTAGCGTAATTTAAAAAAAAAAGTATTCTAATATTTCAATTAAAAACATAGAGAAGAGGTAAAAATTATCATTTGCACTCTTGGCAGATGTTATAAGTGTGCTCTTCACAAATAGCCTTGTTGCAATAGTTGCATATACGTATTTTGTCATTCTGCGTTTCTTAGATGGGCAGAAAATACAAATTCTGCGTTTGCTCGTTTCTTTTAGTCGTGTCTTCTGTGGGCTTTTCAACATTCAGAATAGCTTCAATATTTATTGTGATGATCACTAAACATTCGACTGTTAGACGACGTTTGAGGAAATCTCGAAAAGTAACAAGTGTACAGCAGTGCTTATCACCTTCGTATAATTCATTTTACTAGTTATGAAGGTACTGTGACACTGTGAGTGAAGTGGTATTAGCGCAACGGGAGCATGTCGAATTCGTAGAACTGGCGGGAGTCGGTAGTCTGATAGACGAATGTTTAGCTATTAATGGTTAAGTAAAACTGTTTTAATAAATTTTCCTTATCATTAAAAATAATTCTAAGAATGACTTTGTAAATTCTGTGAATATCAGTCAGTTAGGGCCGTCCATGGCCGAGTGGTCATGTCCCCACATTGCTCATAGCCATCGAGTGTAGGAGAGCAGGTCCGATTTCCGCGATGGTACTGGGTGTTCTTCCAATTCTCCGTATTGTAATTCTGACGAAGATTCACAAGAGGACTACAAGTCAAGCATACAAATCTGATGTATATGTGTTATCAATAAATGGCAATAAAATATCAGTCAGTTTTTAAAACTAGAATAAAAATCTTAAAAACATTTAAAAACAGATATTTATATATCTTGTAATTATTAGTTATCATAGGATTTCACAAATTGTTCTATAGTATCACTTTCCATAACTAAAAAATGAGGCAAAGATAAGATGGCTAATGATTATTTTATTATATTAACATATCATATTAAGAAACTGAACTATTGAAATACTTATTTATTCAATCTAATAATTTTTGTCACAAAGCATTCTTTAAGCATCTTTCTTTCATCACGAAATAATTATAGCGGTAACATTAGTGAACGTATTTGACTTACGACAAAAATAACTATCTTCACCGTCTAGACTGAGATGCAACAAATGAAAATACTATCTTGTGTCTCTGCGGCTGGAGTAATGCGTTGCAGGACATAAACACATAACTTATGTAAGTTAAAAGTATCGCAAATGCGATCTTGCAATTCACTGGCGTCTTTAGATACCGATCCCCAGAAGTAAGCGTATGAAGGGGGGGGGGGAGAAAAAAAGAACATGAAAAAATACGAAAAAGGTCGAGCGCGTAGGTACGGTCTTGTATCCCGGTGGTTATCGATTGCTCCAGAGGGGGAGCAGAAGACAGCATCCATCAGATGATAATGAGGCAGGGTAATGGCCCCCTTTTTTCCTCTTCTCCCACCCTCAGTGGTCTTCCTCACGTGACCTGGACGTGCCGAGTTGAGGGGGTTTATCGTCCTCTGGTGGTACAAAGAAAAGAGCACAGAGAAAAGAACTGGAATCACGCCTATAGATTTTTTTCCTTCTATCCTCTTTCCCCTTCTCTTTTTCTCTGAAAAGGATTTGCTGGCGCTATCACGCCACATTGAGTCGAGTATGGAGTGGGGTGGTTAGTTATAGGGTTGCCGCATCACGCTTTCGTCTGCGAGAAAAAGAGGAGAAATTTCGCGGGAGAATTAGAGCGAGAACAGGCAGTTGATAATTCGTGTTATAGGAAATCCTTACGAGCAATGTTAGAAGTCATCGGGTGAGCTCTTTTGTATAAAAAGGGGGTAAAGAAAGGTACCATAACGTTTTTTTTTTTTCTTCTAAAACCTTTTAAAGCAGAGATGAATAGCTTTGATGTGCGAGATGATTTTTTAAAAAGTTTTTATATTAATTAAGGTTTTTATCTGAAATCAATTTAAATATCTGGTGTGTATGGAGCTGCGTAATCAATTTAAAAGCCGATAGACCAAAAACTGATAAAAACAACAGAAATATAAAAGTTGTCTGGGAAATATAATAAGAAATTAATCAAATGATTTTTTCTTCATCATCCTAGTAAAACAGGTTTAATTTTATGCATATTAGAATACGTTTAAAAAAGAAAAAAGAGTGTGTTGTTTTGATAAACTTTTTAAATATGAATAAAATATTATATATACAAATGTTTTATGGTGTTCTAATATGCATACATTATAGGTAATTCAAATATTGTCAAAATAATTATTTAAATGTATATGTATTATTGTGCATATAAAACATACACTCAATATACGTATGAAATAACTATGTCAGCGAACCGTTTAACTGGAAATGAATTTTTTCGAAGAATAAAACTATGAAAACAGTAATATCATTTTAGGAATGGAATTAATTGATCCAATTGAAAATAATATTTATGAAATTACTATATAAATAAAATAATAATAATAATAAAATCATAATACCAAATCATAATATTTGGGGGGGGGGTCTGTTTGTGTGTGTTCTTTTCTTTTTCTTTACTTATTTCTTTATTACAATTTTTACATTGATTCTTTCTATATTTTATGTTTAAATCGTTCATTAATAGAATGATAAACTTTTTTTTTTTTTACTTTTTGATTTCTTTTAAAATTATAGAGTTGCTACAAAATAAATAAATAAATAAATATGTAATAAAAATAAAAAAAGAATTTTATTGAAAAGCTCAGCAGAATTATATATGTGTACATATATATATATATATATATATCAATAAATTCATTTTAAAATTTCTATAACTGGAGAAGGTCTGTAACTGGAAATGTGACTGGTGAAAGTCATTGATATTTTAAAACGAAAATTAAAAATGAAATTTTATTTATTGAGAAGGAAAATATTGCATATTATAAAGAGAATACAAACTGGTATTAACAAGATATTTTGCTTGCTCGCCGCTGATCAAATTACTACTAAGCTTTCTAAATGGAAAACAAATTACCAAATTATTATGATTACGCTATATGATAGAAATAGCAAAAAAAAAAAAAAAAAAAAAAAAAAAGGAATGTCTGGTATTTACGAATTTTGTTTATTCAATACAGTTATTCGGCAGGAAGAACGATTTACAAGACATTAAAGTTACAGTTAAAAAAGATGAATTAAAATTAAATTTAATGTTTGCTAATTTTGAATAATAAAAATATTTAAAAAACATCAAATCTATTCATAATTTTAATTGTAAAACCAGCTTCTATGAACAGCGCATGCCTCAGTGTTTCTTTGAGTTCATTCTTTGAGGAAAATTATAAATTATCGTTTGTTTTTATGTCCCGATATACTGATGAGGAGCTGTTGGACAGTTTATCACGTTTATGTTTTACGTTGTAATCTTATATTTTTAGAAACTGTCTCTGTTTTAAATGTTTCTTACACTTAATTTATATATTATTTATTTATTTATTTTAAGGAAATTTCTTGGTTTTGATTCGATAGTTATTAAAGATATTTCTTTGAAAATTAAAATAGAATCGCAATGAAATTTTCATAATTTTCTTTGTACAAACAAGCGCATTTTGTTCCATTTTCTAATATACATAGTAAATTTTGCATCATGTACAACATTTAAATTTTGAAGACCACCATTTTTTTTTTTTTTTTTTTTTTTTTTAATTAGATATATGAAAATAGAAAGTCAGCAAATTAATATATGAACAACGATTAAAGGTTCAAAGATAGACAGATAAGAAAAAAGCTTATTACTTAAATTTGATGATTATTATTAATTTATACATATATATATATATATATATATATATATATATATACATATACACACACACACATAAATATTTCTTAACTAAATTGATTGAATTATATGAAAAGTTATTTTTTACCCGAAAATAAATAGAATTGTAATAAAAATGTTATTTTTAACATTGAACAAGAAAAGTTATTCAATTATTTGAAAAGAAAGAACTAACAGAATGTAACTTGCATTACATAAAATAGTGAAACGTCATAGACCGCCGCAACTGCTTTCCCAAATTAGAAGAATGGAGGGGAAAATATACTAGTACCTGAGCCCTCATTCACTCAGCACTCTCGCTAGAGAGAATGAAAGATTTAGAAGAGGCGAGAAACAGACAGACCGAAGGATGGAAAAGGGGAGAGTGCTGCCTATTACGCGCCGCATTTACCACCGTGGTGTTGGGGTGGTCGAGGAGTCAGCTCCTCCCCAATCCTCTTAAGAGAGTGAGCTAGAGCCTCGTGCCGATTCACTGGGCGCCCGGATTACTTAATCTTGGCCATCAGATTGGCGGCCGGAACTTGTTCGCGTCTTTATTGCCCAAAAGCCCTGTTGACCAATGGGATTACATGAGACGCCGGCTTTATGTCTTCGCCCCCCACTCTAGGCAAGGGAAAAAGAAGAAAGGTAGATCACACAGGGGCTTTTCGCAAATTGAGGTGAAGATATTTATATAGAAGTGATAATAATTAAGACAACTTGATTTGTCGGGAAAAGAACAGTCATTTTTTTTAGCAAACTCCCGAGGTAAAAACAATAAGATCTTTCTTCAAAAGCTATAAAAAGGATATTATATTATATATTTTTTTTTATTTATATTTCGTAATGAAATCTAAAAAGAGTTGAAGCAGAGTTCAATGTTCGAGGTATCATGAATCAATATTTCGCAATTACCAACGACTTATTCTACCTTTTGAGCAGAAAATTTTCCGAATCACAAATGTAGCAAAATAGAAAGAGATGATGTTTCAGAATTTGTTTGTACTTCAATTATGAAAAAAAGCGAATGCTTTATGGAGGCATATTTAATGAATTTGTTTTAATAAATTAAATCTCAGAGTAAATAGTAAATAATAATAATACTAATAATAAATTAATAAATAAAATTACATGTTTTTTACTATGAGTGTAACCTGTGAAACAAACAAAATTAATGTTATCAAACAGTTAAATAAATAGTAATTGCAAGTATTTTTTTTTTTTTTTCCATTATGTTGAAACTTATTTTCATTCACTTTTATATATTATGAAATAAAGCTAAAAATTAAATTTATTAAGAATTAATTTTCTGTAGCTAAAGTAACTGATTAAAATTAATGTATATTTGTTAGTAAAATGATGTTTTACACACCTATTTTCATATATTTGCAGGTTTAAAGGATTATAATTATTTCAAAGAATAACTTCAACATCAAATATATTTAAAAATAAGTCGTTGATTTAATGTCGATAAACTTGATGTTTTACTGCATTTAAAGGACGTGTGCAACAAAAGTAGTTTTACAGTCATTTAGAAAAATAAAAAATACTATCATAAATAATAAAGAAGCAAGCGAATTTTATACCAACTTATTATTTTTCGCTGCATTCATACGATGTGCGCAACAAAAGTAGTTTTACAGGCATTGAGAATGCAAAAATTACTATTATAAGCAATAAGGAAGTACATTCATTTCATACCAATTAATTTTGATGCTTCACTGTATTTAAACGATATGTACAACAAAAGCAGTTATACAGTCATTTAGAGAAATAAAAAATACTTTCATAAATAATAAAGAAGTAAGCGAATTTTATACCAATTAATTATTTTTCGCTGCATTCATACAATGTGCGCAACAAAAGTAGTTTTACAGGCATTGAGAAAACTAAAATTACTGTTATAAGCAATAAGGAAGTACATTCATTTCATACCAATTAATTTTGATGCTTCACTGTATTTAAACGATATGTACAACAAAAGCAGTTATACAGTCATTTAGAGAAATAAAAAATACTTTCATAAATAATAAAGAAGTAAGCGAATTTTATACCAATTAATTATTTTTCGCTGCATTCATACAATGTGCGCAACAAAAGTAGTTTTACAGGCATTGAGAAAACTAAAATTACTGTTATAAGCAATAAGGAAGTACATTCATTTCATACCAATTAATTTTGATGCTTCACTGTATTTAAACGATATGTACAACAAAAGCAGTTATACAGTCATTTAGAGAAATAAAAAATACTTTCATAAATAATAAAGAAGTAAGCGAATTTTATACCAATTAATTATTTTTCGCTGCATTCATACAATGTGCGCAACAAAAGTAGTTTTACAGGCATTGAGAAAACTAAAATTACTGTTATAAGCAATAAGGAAGTACATTCATTTCATACCAATTAATTTTGATGCTTCACTGTATTTAAACGATATGTACAACAAAAGCAGTTATACAGTCATTTAGAGAAATAAAAAATACTTTCATAAATAATAAAGAAGTAAGCGAATTTTATACCAATTAATTATTTTTCGCTGCATTCATACAATGTGCGCAACAAAAGTAGTTTTACAGGCATTGAGAAAACTAAAATTACTGTTATAAGCAATAAGGAAGTACATTCATTTCATACCAATTAATTTTGATGTTTTACTGCATTTAAAGGACGTGTGCAACAAAAGTAGTTTTACAGTCATTTAGAGAAATAAAAAATACTTTCATAAATAATAAAGAAGCAAGCGAATTTTATACCAACTAATTATTTTTCGCTGCATTCGTACGATGTGCGCAACAAAAGTAGTTTTACAGGCAGTGAGAAAACTAAAATTACTGTTATAAGTAATAAGGAAGTACATTCATTTAATAGCAATTAATTTTTATGCTTCACTGCATTTAAACGATATGTACAACAAAAGTAGTTTACTGTCTTTTATAAAAATGAAAAATACTTTTATAAGTTGAAAGAAATTATGCGGATTAAATACCAACTAATTTCGTTTCGCTGCATTTAAACGAAGTGTGCAACAAAAGTAGTTTTACAGGCATTGAGAAAACTAAAATTACTGTTAAAAGCAATAAGGAAGTAGATTCATTTCATACCAATTAATTTTGATGCTTCACTGTATTTAAACGATATGTACAACAAAAGTAGTTTTGCAGTCTTTTATAAAATTTAAAAATACTGTTATATATAATAAGAAATTATGCGGATTAAATACCAACTAATTTTGTTTAGCTGCATTTAAACGATGTGTGCAACAAAAGTAGTTTTACAGGCACTGGGAAAACTAAAAGTACTGTTGTAAGAAAAAAGGAAGGAAATTGATTTAACTCCAATTAATTTTGATTCTTCGCTGCATTTAGACGATATGTACAAGAAAGGTTTTATTACAGTCATTTAGAAAAAAAAAATGCTATTAGTAGAAGCAGTAAGAAAATATACCGACTTAATATGAATTGGTTATGTATTGCTGCATTAAATGATGAACGAATTAAAAAAACATGTTTGACAGATATTAGGTTATATGTATATATATGTGTGTGTGTGTGTGTGTGTGTGTGTGTGTGAGTGTGTTGTTTAAATATTGTTATATAATACTTTGTAAAAATTATTGTAATAAGAAAGTAAATTGATTAATAATAAATTCATTAATAACATTTAGTTTTGAAATTTCTCTGCATTTAAACAGTATGTGCGGCAAAAGTAGTTCTGCAGGTAATGCGAAAAATAAAATTAGCTGTTATAAACTCAAAAAAGTACATTGACGTAATGCCAACTAAATTTTAAGTTTCGCAGCATTTAAATTGAATTTACAGCAAAAGTAGTTTTATTGTGATTTAGAAAAATAAATAATAGTGTTATAAGTAGTAAGAAAGTACGATTTAACAACAATTAATTCTAAGAAGCATTAGTTAAATATATATATATATATATATATATATATATGTACAGTAATAAGTAGAAAAAAAAATGTAATGAGAAAGCACGTTGATTAATACCTATTAGTTTTGATATTTTGCTACATTTAAATGATATGTAAAGTAAAAGTAATTTTACAATAATTTAGAAAATATATTATTATAAGCAATACAAAGATATACTGATTTAATCTAATTTCCGTGTTTCGCACCATTTAAACGATATGTATAATAAATGTAGTTTTGTATTCATTTAGAAGTGAAAAGTAGTAAAAAAGCATGACATTTAAGACTAAATTTGAAGTTTCAAGTTTAAATAATAAAATATTTTTACAGTCAAGTAAAGAAATGGAAAGTACTATAGTTATACCACTAAGACAGTGCAATTATTTAATACCAGATATCGTTGTCGTTTTGCTGCAATTAAAGAATATGTGCAAGAAAAGCAGATTTACAGTGATTTAAAGAAATTAAAAGAACTGTTGTGGGAGCAAGAAAATGCGATTATTTAATGCTCATTATATTTGATGTTTTGCTACATCTAAACAGTATGTGCAAGAAAAGCTGTTTTACAGTAATTTAGAAATATATATGTAATAATTTTATAACCAGTTAGAAATGAAAAGTACTGTAGTTAAACTACTAAGAAAGTGCAATTATTTAATACTATTTATATCTGTCTCTTTTCTGCATTCAAAGGATATCTGCAAGAAAAGTAGTTTTACAGTGATATAAAGGAAAAAAAAAATGTTATGCCAGCAAGAGAATGCAATTATTTAATGCCAATTAAATTTAATGTTTTGCTGCATTTAATCGATATGTGCAAAAAAAGTAGTTTATTATATTTAGAAATATAATAAAAAATACTTTTATAAGCAGTTCGAAATGAAAAGTACTGTAGATATATATTAAAAAAAAAATTAAATTATTTAATACTATTTATGCTTGGCGCTTTGCTGCGTTTTAAGGTATATGCAAAGAAAACAGTTTTACACAGATTTAAAGGAATGAAAAATACTGTTATGCGAGCAAGAAAGTGCAGTTATAATGCCAATTAAATTCGAATCTTTGCTGCTTTTAAAAGATATGTGCAAGGAAAATTGTTTTACAGTAATTTAGAAATATATAATACTTTTATAAGCAATTAGAAATAAAAGTACTGTTGTTATATTATTAAGAAAGTGCAATTATTTAATAATATTTATATTTGTCGTTTTGCTGCATTTTAAGGATATGCGCAAGAAAAGTTGTTTTACGGTGATTTAAAGGAATGAAAAGTACTGTATGGCCAAAAAAAAAAAAAAAAAAAAAAAAAAAAAAAAAAAAAAAACGCTATTATTTAATGTGAAATAAATGTAATGTTTTACTGTATTTATATTATATGTGCAAGAAAAGCAGTTTTACAAACATTTAAATATATATTAAAGTTACTTTTATAAACAGTTAGAATTGAAAAGTACTTAAGAAATGAAAAATGCTGTTAAAAAAGTGCAATTATTTAATGTCAATTAAATTTGAGTCTTTGCTACCATTAAACTATACGTGCAAGAAAAGTAGTTTCACAGTCATTTAGAAATATATATATATATATATATATATATAATATTTTTATATGCAGTTAGAAATGAAAGAACTCTAGTTATACTACTAAGATAGTGCAATTATTTAATACTACTTGTCGTTTTGCAGCATTTAAAGGTGCAAGAAAAGTAGTTTTACAGTGATTTAAAGAAATGAAAAGTAGTACTGTTATGGCAGCAAATAAGTTCTCCCTACAAACACATCTTCTTTCCAGGACATTTCCAGGACATCTTTAGGATGTAATGTTGATGAAAGAGATATCTTCAGGATGAACTGAGGATAAGCGTGTTTGTAGGGCTATTATTTAACGTGAAATAAATTTAATGTTTTACTACATTTATATGTCATGTGTAAGAAAAGTAGTTTTATAGACATTTAGATATATAATAAAAGTTACTTTTATAAGCAGTTATAATTGAAAAGTATTTAAGAATGAAAAAATGGTGTTAAAAAAGTGCAATTATTTAATGCCAGTTAAATTTTTGTCTTTGCTGCTTTAAACGATATGTGCAAGAAAAGTAGTTTTACAGTCATTAAATATACATAAGTATATGTATATATATATATATATATATATATATATATATATATAGAGAGAGAGAGAGAGAGAGAGAGAGAGAGAGAGAAATACTTTTATAAGCAGTTATAAATGAAAGTACTGTAGTTATATTACTAAGAAAGTGCAATTATTTAATACTATTTGTCTTTTGCAGCATTTAAAGGATATGTGCCAGAAAAAGAGTTTTACAGTGATTTAAAGGAATGAAAAGTCGTTGAAAAGCAGTACTGTTATGCCAGCAAATAAATGCTCCCTACAAACACATCTTCTTTCCAGAACATTTATAGGACATCTTGAGCATGAAATAGATATCTTTAATATGTAATGTGAATGAAAGGTGAAAGGGACATCTTTAGGATGAACTGTGGATAAGTGTGTTTGTAGGGCTATTATTTAATGTGAAATAAATTTAAGCATTTGTATGATATGTGAAAGAAAAGTAGTTTTACAGTGATATAAATGAATGAAAAATAGTACTATTATGCCAGCAAGAGAATGCAACTATTTAATGCCAATTAAATTTAATGTTTTGCTGCATTTAAACGATATGTGCAAGAAAAGTAGTTTTACAGACATTTAGAAATAATAAAAAATACTTCTATAAGTAATTAGAAATGAAAATTACCGTAGTATACTATTAAAAAAATGGAATTATTTAATACTATTTATATTTGGCGCTTTGCTGCGTTTTAAGGATATGTGCAAGGAAAGCAGTTTTACAGAGATATAAAGGAATGAAAAATACTACGAGCAAGAAAGTGCAATTAATTATTTAATGCCAATTAAATTTGAATCTTTGCTGCTTTTGAAAGATATGTGCAAGAAAAATACTTTTACAGACATTTAGAAATAATAAAAAATACTTTTATAAGTAGTTAGAAATGAAAATTACTGTAGTTATACTATAAAAAAAATGAAATTATTTAATATTATTTATATTTGGCGCTTTGCTGCGTTTTAAGGATGTGTGTAAGGAAAGCAGTTTTATAGAGATTTAAAGGAATGAAAAATACTGTGAGCAAGAAAGTGCAATTATTTAATGCCAATTAAATTTGAATCTTTGCTGCTTTTCAAATATATGTGCAAGAAAAATATTTTTACAGTCATATAGAAATATATATAATTTTTTTATTAGCAGTTGGAAATGAAAGTACTGTTGTTATTTTACTGAGAAAGTGTAATTATTTAATGATATTTATATTTGTCGTTTTGCTGTATTTAAAGAATATGTGCAAGAAAAGTAATTTTACAATGATTTAAAGGAATGAAAAGTAGTACTGTTATGCCAGTAAATAAATGCTATTATTTAATGTGAAATAAATTTAATGCTTTACTGCATTTATATGATATGTGCAAGCAAGAAAAGTAGTTTTACAGACATTTAAATATATAATAAAAGTTACTTTTATAAGATGTTAGAATTGAAAAGTACTTAAGAAATGAAAAATGGTGTAACGAAAGTGCAATTATTTAATGTCAATGGAATTTAATGTTATACTGCTTTTATATGATATGTGCAAGAATAGTAGTTTTACAGACATTTAAATATATAATAAAAGTTAATTTTATAAGCAGTTAGAATTGAAAAGTACTTAAAAAACGAAAAATGGTGTTAAGAAAGTGCAATAAATAAAATCTGAATTTAGCCAATTAAATTTGGGTCTTTGCTGCTTTTAAACGATATGTGCAAAAAAAGTAGATTTACAGTCATTTAGGAATATTACTATATATATGTGTATACCACTGTAGTTATACTACTAAAAATGTTCAGTTGTTTAATACTATTTGTCGTTTAGCAGCATTTAAAGTATATGTGCTAGAAAAGTAGCTTTACAGTGATTCACTGTTATACCAGCAAGAGAATGCTATGATTTAATGCGAAATAAATTTAATGTTTTACTGCATTTAAACAATATGTGCAAGGAAAGTAGTTTGACACACATTAGAAAAAAAGAAATACTTTTATAAGCAGTTAGAAATTCTATTGATTGAAATATCATGTTTCACTGCATTTAAGCAATATATGGGGGGGGGGGGGGGAAATGCGGTTTTAGAGTTATTTAGAAAAATAGAAAATACTCTAACAATCAATAAGAAGATACATTGATTTAAGATCAATTAATTTCCATGTTTCACAGCATTTTAACAGTACGTGAAATAAAATTAGTGTCACAAGTGTTTAGACGGGGAAGGAAAGTAGCTTTACAGACAAAAAAGTTATAAGAAGTAAGAAAGTGTGTCATTGTTATGTAATACCAGGTAATTTTTGTGTTTCGTTGAATTTAAACAATAGGTGCAAGAAAAATAATTTTACAAATATTTATAGAAGAAATAAATAAATAAATAAACTTGTTATACTACTAAGACACTGCATTGATTCAATGCTAATTATTTTTTTATATTTTACTGCATTTAAACGGTATGCCCAAGCAAAGTAGTTTTGAATTCATTTAGAAAAATAAAAAGTACAATCTGAGTCAATCCAAATTCCTACTGGTTTCATACCAGCTATGTCCCAAGTTTCACTATACCTAAACGGTTTTTAACAAAAGTTATTTTGCTGTCATTTACGTCAAAAAAAAAAAAAAAAAGAAAAGAAAAGAAAAATAAAGCTTAAAAGTACAACAAAAGTAGTTTTACAGTCATTTAAAGGGGAAAATTGTTATAAACTATGTTAAATTATTCAGTTTAATACCAAATAATTTTTATATGCTGCTGTATTTGAAAGATTTATACAGCAAATTTTACAGTTATTAAGAAAAATAAAAAGGACTAATGTATTTATTTAATAATGATTTGTTTTTATCTTTTGCTATATTTGAACAACATGTTTAACAAAAGTAGCTTTACAGTCGTTTGAAGAAATAAAAGTACTTTTATAGCACTGCGAAATTACATTAATTTAATTTTAATTAATTTTGATATTTTTCTGAAAATAAAAAGATATGTGCAATAAAGTTCCTCAGTCTAGTTTTACAGTCATAAAAAATAAACAAATTAAACATTATAAGCAGTAAGAAATTATATTGATTTCATATCAGTTAATTTCAGTGTAAAATACTTTAAATGATGTGTACAATAAAAACAGTTTTATAGACATTTGGAAAGATAAAAAGTACTATAACTGTAAAAAAAAAACAATGAGAAAATATATTGATTTAATATGAATTACTTTCAATGCTTCGCTACCTTTAAACGATATGCTTAACAAAAATAGTTTTACAAGCATTTACAAAAATAAAAAATATAAATTAAATAATAATAATAATAATAATAATTAGAAGAGGGAATAAAAAACATAAAAAAAATATCATGTTTAATATATAAAATATAAGCAATGAGAAAGTTTATTGATTTAATACGAACTATTTTCGATGCTTTGCAGTCTTTAAACAACATGTGTAACAGAAGTAGTTTTATAGGTATTAAGAAAAAAAAAATAATCTAAATAATAATAAAAAAAAAATAGAAAATAAAAATTAAAAAATAAATATTATGTATAATATAACAAAATATCACCAATGAGAAAGTATATTGATTTAATTCGAACTAATTTCGATGTTTCGCTGCCTTTAAACGATATGTGTAACAAAAGTAGTTTTACAGGCATTTAGAAAAATTAAAAATATAAATTAATTAAAAAAAAATGGGAATAAGAAACATAAAAAAATATTATGTATAATATATAAAAATATCAGTAATGAGAAAGTATATTGATTTAATTCGATCTAATTTCGATGTTTCGCTGCCTTTAAACGATATGTGTAACAAAAGTAGTTTTATATGCATTTAGAAAAATAAAAAATATAAATTAATAATAAAAAAAAAAAAAATAAGAAGAAGTGAGAAAGTATATTGAGTTAATTCGAACTAATTTCGATGTTTCGCTGCCTTTAAACGACATGTGTAACAAAAGTACTTTTACAGGCATTTAGAAAAAAAAATGTATAAATTAATTAAAAAAAAAAAAAAAAAAAACAGAAGAAGAAGAAACATAAAAAAAATATTATGTATAATATATCAAAATATCAGCAATAGGAAAGTATATTGATTTAATTCAAACTAATTTCGATATTTCGCTACCTTTAAACGATATGTGTAACAAAAGTACTTTTACAGGCATTTAGAAAAATAAAAAATATAAATTAAAAAAAATAAGAAGAAGAAGACGAAGAAACATAAAAAAAATATTATGTATAACATATCAAAATATCAGCAATGAGAAAGTATATTGATTTAATTCGAACTAATTTCGATGTTTCGTTGCCTTTAAACGATATGTGTAACAAAAGTACTTTTACAGGCATTTAGAAAAATAAAAAATATAAATTAATTAAAAAAAGAAAAAGAAGAAGAAGAAACATAAAAAAATATTATGTATAATATATCAAAATATCAGCAATAAGAAAGTATATTGATTTAATTCAAACTAATTTCGATATTTTGCTACCTTTAAACGATATGTGTAACAAAAGTAGTTTTACAGGCATTTAGAAAAATTAAAAATATAAATTAATTAAAAATAAATAAATAAATAATAAGAAGAAGACGACGAAGAAGAAAAAACATAAAAAAAAATATTATGTATAATAAATCAAAATATCAGCAATGAGAAAGTATATTGTTTTAATTCGAACTAATTTCGATCTTTCGCTGCCTTTAAACGATATGTGTAACAAAAGTAGTTTTACAGGCATTTAGAAAAATAAAAAATATAAATTAATTTTAAAAAAAATAAGAAGAAGAAGAAACATAAAAAAATATTATGTATAATATATCAAAATATCAGCAATGAGCAAGTATATTGATTTAATTCGAACTAATTTCGATATTTCGCTACCTTTAAACGATATGTGTAACAAAAGTAGTTTTGCAGGCATTTAGAAAAATTAAAAATATAAATTAATATAAAAAAAATGGGGAATAAGAAACATAAAAAAATATTATGCATAATATATCAAAATATCAGCAATGAGAAAGTATATTAATTTAATTCGAGCTAATTTCGATGTTTTGCTGCCATTAAACGATATGTGTAACAAAAGTAGTTTTACAGGCATTTAGAAAAATTAAAAGTATAAATTATTTAAAAAAAAAAAAAAAAAAGATAGGGAATAAGAAACATAAAAAAATATTTTGTATAATATATAAAAATATCAGCAATGAGAAAGTACATTAATTTAATTCGAACTAATTTCGATGTTTCGCTGCCTTTAAACGATATGTGTAACAAAAGTACTTTTACAGGCATTTAGAAAAATAAAAAATATAAATTAATTAAAAAAAGAAAAAGAAGAAGAAGAAACATAAAAAAATATTATGTATAATATATCAAAATATCAGCAATAAGAAAGTATATTGATTTAATTCAAACTAATTTCGATATTTTGCTACCTTTAAACGATATGTGTAACAAAAGTAGTTTTACAGGCATTTAGAAAAATTAAAAATATAAATTAATTAAAAATAAATAAATAAATAATAAGAAGAAGACGACGAAGAAGAAAAAACATAAAAAAAAATATTATGTATAATAAATCAAAATATCAGCAATGAGAAAGTATATTGTTTTAATTCGAACTAATTTCGATCTTTCGCTGCCTTTAAACGATATGTGTAACAAAAGTAGTTTTACAGGCATTTAGAAAAATAAAAAATATAAATTAATTTTAAAAAAAATAAGAAGAAGAAGAAACATAAAAAAATATTATGTATAATATATCAAAATATCAGCAATGAGCAAGTATATTGATTTAATTCGAACTAATTTCGATATTTCGCTACCTTTAAACGATATGTGTAACAAAAGTAGTTTTGCAGGCATTTAGAAAAATTAAAAATATAAATTAATATAAAAAAAATGGGGAATAAGAAACATAAAAAAATATTATGCATAATATATCAAAATATCAGCAATGAGAAAGTATATTAATTTAATTCGAGCTAATTTCGATGTTTTGCTGCCATTAAACGATATGTGTAACAAAAGTAGTTTTACAGGCATTTAGAAAAATTAAAAGTATAAATTATTTAAAAAAAAAAAAAAAAAAAAAAGATAGGGAATAAGAAACATAAAAAAATATTATGTATAATATATAAAAATATCAGCAATGAGAAAGTACATTAATTTAATTCGAACTAATTTCGATGTTTCGCTGCCTTTAAACGATATGTGTAAGAAATGTAGTTTTACAGGCATTTAAAAATAATAATAATAACAATAGAAAGTACTATAAAATGTAAGCATGTCATATAAATCGGAAAATATTCTCTCTCTTTCTCTCTCTCTCTCTCTCTTTTTTTTTTTTTTTTTTTTTTTTTTTTTGTTTGTTTGTTTAATCTTTAAATCGACTAATTTTATAATTAGAGATTATTTATATAATTAGTAAATGTATGAAAGTAATTCGATTAGTAAGTAATCAATATTTGTAAGTAATATTCATTGTTTTTATATATATAAACATTGATATATAACTCTCTAAACAATTTTTAAGATATCGTTTATAGAGCATAGCACATAAAAATATCACATGAAGAAATGCAAGATTTAATAATAAAAAAAGATGCGCACACACCCATATATATATATAAACATTTCCTCATCATCATCATCATCAACAACATCAATAACAGACTTTATAAATCCACTGTAAGATGAAGGCCTCTCCTAGATTATTCTAATCTGCCCCGTTTTCAGTAATCGTTCTCCATTCTGCTCCTCCAAACTTCATAATTACACACACACGCACATACTTTATATTGATTTTTAATTCTCAACATTATATATATTAAAAATAATACTTTTCTTAAATGAAAATCGTCAGAACCTTACATGAACTGTAAATTTATAAGCAAAAACTTTAATAAATAATTTGTGTTGAGTGAATTTGTAGAAGAAAATGATGTGATAACGACAGCATACTACTTTTTTAATTAGAAAATGAAGTTTTTAGTGATTTATTGTTTATACAATTTAAGTCCAGGTTCAAATAAATACCAAGTTAATTAAATGATTAAATTTTGCCCACTCGTTCGTAAGATACAGCAACCAAAAATTTTTTTGATCTATGCACAGAGATAGACACACAAACTAATAGACAGACATTTTCTAGAAATAGCCGTATCTTATTCAGGACAACCAAAAAACGTGTAAACCCATGCAATTCCGGAGGTCGAAAATTTTCATAAATCGGATACTTTCTTATAGGATACTAGTACCTGCTTTATTTTAAAGATTATATTAAAGTTTAAATAAAACTTCATATTTATACAGAATAAATTCTGTAACTTTACGAGACAAATTCTAATTTGACTGCTAAGGTACACTGTAAAAAAATATAAAAAATGAAAAAGTCCTGTTTGCTGCCAGAAATTTTCTGTAATTTAAAAAAAAATACGTTCTGACTACGTAATTTTTTTCTAAATTATGCGTATTTTCTGTCATTACAGAAAATTTCTGGCAGCAAACAGGACTTATTTTTCACAGTATATTTAAATATTTAAAAGTTTTTCGTTATTGATCCAAATTTGAGAATAATTCTTTATAAAATTAATATCTTAAAACTAATCTTTAAACCAGGTTACTTCTTAATCTTAAAACTAAGTTACTTCTTAAACGATTTAAAACTTCAGTAAGGAATACAGACTATTTTCGATATCAGATGCCTAAACATTTAATATAAAAAATAAATAAATAAATAAAATAAATAAATATCAGTACACATATATGAGCAAATATATATTTACTGATATATGTGCTTACATATTTATGCATATGTAGCATAAAAAATACCTTGTCTTTCATAACCGTAAGCTTACATATTAATCACATTTCCAAAACGCAATTCATTCAGAAACTTTATAAAAGGCAATCAAAAACAATCAACAAATAATATGAACATTAAAACAAAATTTTTGCTCGTGATAGAAAAAATAAATAAAATAGGTAGACACACAAATTTAAACTTCCCTTATGTATACTGGAAAATGGAGATAGATGGAAGGAAAGGGTTAACAGAAGCAAATATAATAAAAGCGAATGTATTTGCAAATATAATAAAAGCTAATTTTATTTAATTTTAAATATTTTGTAAAATATTAGTATAAACTATTTTCTTAAAATTAGTTCAGTCTTCAAATAATTCAAAATTTCTAGCAATTCTTATACTACATAAATAATAATAATAATAATAATAATAATAATAATAATAATAAAGCTATAAATATATATTATATATATATATATATATATATATATATTTATATATTTATATTTATATGTACACATTTACAAACACATTTGCGCATATACATTTACACATGATTAGCAAAAAAAGAAAAAAAAAAAAACATATCTTTTACTTCCTTACCTTCCGATAACCTTAGATATTAATCATGTTTCCCAAGCGTAATTCAATAAGCAAATATATAAAAGGCAATCAAAACCAATCCAACAAATAACTTGAACATTAAAACAAAATTTTCGCCCGTGAAAGAAGGAAAAAGTAAAAAGAATAATAATAATAAAAAAAAAAGACACAAAAATTAACGCTTCCCCCATTTATTCTGGGAGATGGAGTTGGAGGGAAGGAAGGGGTTAACGGAAGAAAAGAGTTAAAAATCGCATAAAAATGAGAGCCGTGATTTATTCCGCAACGCTAATTAGTGTGCGGCTCATTTGACGAGTGATTAAAAGGGCCACAAAGGAGAATTAAAAGCGCCGAAGAACATGTTTACACCATCGCCTCAAACCTCCCCACCAACTCCGCCACCCACTACATTAAGTGCTTTTAATTACTGCCTTAATGAGCGGACCCCGCCGCACTCCCCCCGTTAATTTTTTCTCTGTTTTAATTTTCGCTTTTAGTGCTTACCCCCTTCTTTTTTTTTTTTTTTTTTCTTCTTCTTTTCCCGCATTTCATTGTTTTTGGTGGTTGTTTTAAAGAGAGCTTAATGAGAGCAGCTTAAAACACTCCGCCGGCTTCGTTTAAGGAAATTAATTACTTTTAATTATCGGGAACCTGTTGAAACGTGGTTGTCGAGTATCCAGCCGGATGGAAAATAATTTTTGTATGGCCAATGTTTTTTTTTTTTTTTTTTTCGTTCTTTCTTTTGTTTATTGATGTTTGAGTTGCATTATTTTCATCTAATTGTGCATATAAGCCAAATATGAATATAATATATATAATGTACATATATTTCAAATGATTAATATAATGTCTATTTTTACATAGATTTTTTTTTTTTTTTTTTTGTACATGTAAGTAAATAAATGAATAAATAATAATTTAAATAAAGGAAATATGGGTATAAGAGATAAATTAGTGTTTATACTTAAAAAAAAAAATGGTAGAACTGGTCATCTAATTGGGCATATAAGCCAAATATGAGTATAATGTATAACGTACATATATTTGACACGATTAATATAATGTCTATTTTTATACAGTATTCTTGTTTTCTGCACTTGTAAATAAATAAATAAATAAATTTAAGTAAAGGAAATATGGGTATAAGAGATAAATTAGTATTTATATTAAAAAATATATGTATATAGAACTGTGCATCTGAAAGAAACGATACAGTTGAAAAACGGCGTATCATAAGTTGATACTTGCATGCCAAAATTTGATATTTGATATAAAACAAATTTATCGCGTCGCTTCACGTCTAATGCATATGTTTATGAGACATTTCAAAAATGCACGTATTTAAAATTTTTAAATTCAGTTTGGCAGCGACTACGTGGCGAATTATATTATACACAAGAATATTAACAGCGGAATGCCATGAACAATATATTTATTTGAATATTTGTTAAAACCTAGGTAAAAGATAATAATAATAATAATAATAAAACAAATTTAAACAGAGTACATAATTTACGAATAATATTATATAAATTTTGGTTAAGAATTAGTTTTTGATTTCATTAATGGAGAAAATACATAGTATAAGAAAAAATATATAAATGTGAATTTTATGTATTATATTACCATGGTTTTACGTACACAGTATATTTTAAATGTGTTTAAAATATTTTGAAGGATTAATTTAAAGGAAAGAAAAATTAAGGGTAAATAATAAAACCTGTGATACTTTTTTTTTTCTGTTTAATAGATTTTTTTATGGGGTAATTACATAATAAATATATAGATTATGGATGATATATATTCATTATAACATGTGGTGTTTTCGGAAATAAATATCGGTATTGCTCTGTTACGTCGAATCTATATTTGTGTTATTATGGTTTTAAAGTATAGAGCTCCACAAAAATGCTTTATATTTGCAGTTTGTCTTTAATTTATTATGAACAATTGGGTAATAAAAACTATTTTTCAGTTTTTATATGACTAATTTTTTTTTATATATATTTCCTGAATATACATTGGCTATACACACATACACATATATATTTCTTTTACTTTTTTGTTCATTTTCAAAACAGCCTATAAAAAACCCCTAAAAGTATTAGATATTCCTCTTTAATTGAATGAATCCTCTTTAATAGAATTAACTTAATGCAATTTAAAATGTCGTGAAAAAATAAAAAAGTAACAAAACCTTCCATTTACAAACGAACGTTAATTTAAACTGAAAAATAACTAACACCAACATATAAAAGTAAAAAATAAAAATAAAATAAAGAAGTGACAACCTACAGAATAAATGTAAATAAAAAGCAATGAATTCTTCTTGTTCCTATTTTTCCTCATTTTCAGAGAGCATTCCTACCGATTTAATATAGAGAATTCTCAAGAATTCCACCGACATACGAATAAAATAAATAAAGGCATTCCTGTCCTGCATACCCCTTAAATATTTACGTGGACTACTAAACTGTTCCTTTAATACTTAGAAATAGAGACTTTTTCCTTTATTTGGCACTACTACCCTATAAGAGAGAGAGAGAGAGAGAAGTTTTAGATGGGGCTACAAAGTTAAAAAGAAAAAGAAAAGGAAAAAAAGGAAAAGGAAAAAAAACTAGTTTCACCATCTGGCATTTCTTTTCCTCTTTCTCATTTGTATGGCATGTGCGCGCGGTTGATTGGAATTTCGCATGCTCCTCAGCTTTGAGAATTAAAATAAACAAAGTCGGAAAAGGAGCGGGTATGTAAAGCCAGCTCCGGAATTTTTTCCCGACTCCAGCAAATTTTCGGTATTGCCAGAAGAAAACGCAGGAGATTCCATTTTATACGGATTATGGTAGTCGCCGTGATGTTTATTTTGCGAGCCGCATATTCGACAAAGCGATGTTTTTATACACGGATTTCGGTTTTAAATATTGATTTCTTTCTGTATCAACTTGGTGTTAGTTAAGAAAAAAAGTTAATAAAAGGGTCATGTGTCTTTTCCAGTTAAATCTGCGAAGATAAATAAATTAAAGAATGTACGAATAAATTTTATGAAGAAGTGCTTTTTTTAAAAAACTTTATAAATATTGAATTATCGTAAAGCATGGAAATGGAAAGTGAAACTGTTGTTCATTAATACATTATTATATAATTAATAATTAAAAAATATTTTGTATAATAGAACAGCATATATATATTAGGATTATGATTAATATGATATAATTAGGATGATATAATTAGGATTATATCAAGAAATATATAATTGTTTAATGCATGCAAATGTTTATTGGGCTTGATTTTATTCTAAAAGATTAAATATTATTCTGTTATTAATTTCCAACTGATCATAGTACATGTAAAATTTATATTATAAGATAAATAATTATTATAATTACTATTAAATAATAATTAATTAATTAACTATGAAAATAATAGTTTAAGAAAAAATAAAAATATATATTTGCAAGAATTACATTAGTTATAACGTTTATCTTTATATTAAGTGAATGGCCATTTAAATACTAATAATGCTAACACTTCAACGACTAATAATAATAATAATAATAAAAATTTCTTAAAGATTTAGGATTCAAGAAATGATATGGACTTCTAATGTAGAGAAAATGTACTTATTGGTAAAGTTTGGTTTTTCATGTCAAAGAATCTTTTACCACAAAAATTTAAAGAGATACTTTCTTTTTTAAGTCCCTTTTATTTATAACTTACAACTTTATCAGATAAATGAAAAATTGTTTCAAATTTCATTATTTCTAAAACTTCTAGTCATCTTTTTCTTCTAAAAACATATTTTTTAAAGTTAATTATTTTCAAAAACTGTAAAAGGAATGCCTTTATGAATTGATTAAAACAAATATCATTTTTCTCCTTCTAATCTATAGTGTTTTTCAGTCATTTTTCATGATTATATATCTATGTATATTCAATCATTTAAAATTTTTTTAAGAGTTAAATTTACTTTAATTTGTTGCAAAAATAGTTCTTTTTTCCCCAAAATACCATTCTTTTCAATTTGTATAAAAATAAATAGCAAAAACAACGTAAGGTAAAGTACATATTCGGAAAGTTTTAATTTTCACATTAAGTCTTAAGTTTTTTCTTTTTTACAACAATATCCAAAAATTTTATTTTGCATTTAATTTATTAATATTTTGAATGTATTACACAATTACAAGTAACTTTTTCTTCGCATAATTGGTTGAAATAAATAAACAAAACAAAGTCCCCAACATCTTTTGTTCTAACTCACGCAATTAATGCACTTTTTGCACTATTTTTAAAATATTTTGTACTTTGTTCACAATACATAAGTGATTCAAAGCTATCAATACTTTAAAAAAGAAAAAAAAAAAAAACTTGGTTAGTAGATATTACCATAAATTTTATTTAAAATTTTGATTATACTTTTTTTGCACACCATTTTTTAAACATAAAGCTTAATTTCACTTTTTACAAATACTTCAACATAGTTTATTATATTCAAATAAAGAGAGGAAAAAAGTCACGAACCGAGCCAAATTTAAAGGTGTGTTATTATAAGTTTTTTAATGCTTTTTTAACATTTTTCTAACTTATAAAATGTTGCAAAATAATTGAAATAAACACTTCGCAAACTTCATCAGCATAAAATAATATGAAGCGTAAAAAAAATATATATATTGTCATTAATATCTTTTTACAACAACGTGAAACTAACAACTTTTTCATTAACACAACTCTCTAAAAACTAATTGAGTAACAACTAAACAAGTAAACTGACGAAAAAATAAAACTTCCTTTACAGCTCTGAAAAGTAAACAGTAATAAAAAAAATATAATAATAATCAAACAAAAATTTTGACAATATTTTAATTTTTAACATGAAATTCAATTAAAGTACTTATTACTTTTTGCTCATACGCTTACTGATTATAACGAAATGCAACATAAGTAGCGTTTTTCTTGCTTAAAATCTTTTCCAAATAAAGAGTTGAGTGGGGGGAAAAGGACAAAAGCATCGTACCTAAAATACAGAACCTTAATTTCATCACGTCCTATTAACGCCCACGTTAAAAAGGGCAAACAGATTTTATTCTAAGTCACACGGGACTTCCAAGGCATTTCTTTTCAATTCTAAGCGATTAAGAGGCTTTGAGAAAGAAAAGAAATAATGGGAGGGGGGAGATATTAAGTGTCGACTATTGTTTCAGGCGTGTCACCTAGTAAACAAGTTGCAAAGAGTACGTATGAGAGACGAGAAAGGGAAAGAAAAAAAAAAATATCCTTAAACAAAAGGGTTGAAAAGAAAAGCGCGGGAAAAAGTCAATTAATGCATTCTCTGTTCCCATAAAAGCTTATTTAATGAGCGTTAAGGGCCCTTAAAATGCTGAATAATTGTTCAGCCATTTTCGGACACAAAGTGGAAAGATGTTTTTCACCAGAAAAATTTTTAATATTTAAGGCGGAAAAGGATTTTTTTTTTTTAATGAACGTACGGAATGAGTACTTAATAATTAGGAAGCTTAGGAGGAATTAGGGCAAACACTCTTTTTGTGCAAATATGTAACATCAAGAGTGCACTTGATGTTATCTATCGTGCTTTTGTATTTTATTTTTAAATCTTTAGAAATATGAGGATAATTTTTGAAAATTCAACTTTGTTTTAAAAATGTAAGTAAACTTCTTATTTTCGTTAAAAATTTAGTTATACATCGTCAACGATTTTTATGAAACGAATTCTGTGACACGTTTATCTTTTTATCTTTTTTTTTTTTTTTTTAACTTGATGCCAGAATAAAAATGGAAACTTTTAAGGTTTCAGCGGTGATTGATCTCTGCAGTTACTTTTTAGAATTACCATTCTATTCATAAAAGAGAGAGACAATAGATTTGTTTACTGAGTTTAAAAGAAGGGCAGTGACTACTATTTAATTATAAGTATATATATATATATATATATATATAGAGAGAGAGAGAGATATGGATATAGATATATATTTTATTAAAATTAGGTTTAGCAGTATAATAGAATATAATTGAAGCTATCGTATAAGCTTAAAGAGAAAAAAAAAGTCGGTACATATCATCTCAAATTTCATATTTCGTATTTTGAACAAAATATGACTTATGCATACTCATTATTCATATACAAACTGTATTGTATTAATATACAAATTGTATTGTATTGTATTGTAGAATTGTCTTGATATACAAATTGTAATTATGTCCTGACTACAATTTAAAGCTTCATTTGATTTCGAAGCTTATCAAATCGAAATTATACTTTATGAAAGAAATATGAACGATACTTACAAAGATAGAACGCATATACTTCAATTTAATCTCTCTCTATAGCACTAGACAGCACTAGACAACACAAGCCGATTTTGACAAAGAGAGAGTTTTATAGCATGCTGTCGCAGTTTCGGTCTACCACTTTTTATGTGTATGAACCAATAATATATTAACGTTAACATACGAATACATTAACGCATATATTACAACGCATACATAACATTAACGCATACATTAAAGCCTCATTAATTACTATTATGATATGTATATTTTTTATAGATCTAATCATTAGAAATTCATCTTAAATATTTGAAAAAGTGTTTTTCAAATACATTTTTCGCTTTTTAAAAATTTGGGAACAGAAAGAGTAGTGTAGCGTCGTGTTCATGAGTCTTCCATTGAGATTATCAAGACGTATAATAATAATAATAATAATAACCTGTAATTGATATTCAGTTAAATTTACCAGCATTATAGCAATGATCCTTTTTGCATGCAACATAGTGTGACATGTTAAATTTGACAAAAGGTGTGCAGTAAATACAATGAAAATCCTTCCTGAATATATTTCTGAAAACCATAAAATAATATCCTTAAAATTTAATTTGAATTTTTTCCTAAATAGATTAAAAATAGTGTAATCATAGCGCATTATCATACACAGAAAAAATATGTATATAACTTTCTACATTTCTGCGCTTATTCAAACGTGAAAACAATTCAAAAACTTAAGAATTTTACATATATGCTATTTATTTTTTACGTTCAAGTTTATTTTTGTAATTTATATTCATATTATTATTATAATTATTCAAATAAAATCTCTGTTTCGTCTCCTAACTTTATATGTGATGTAACTTTATATTAAAAATACATTGGTGTCTAAATAAAAAAAGGGGGGGGGGATAATTTAGCTTCATTTTTTACCATTTTAGGAGTAAGTACTATTGAAACAGTATTTACATAGCACGAAAACAATGACATTTTCAAATGTGAAATAATTACATATGTAATTAAAAATATTTACATAAACTAATTTTGACAAAATTGAATACATCTGGTGCTGAGCATACTCTCACTGAATTCAAAATGTACTTAAGCATTTCATAAGTTTTCTGAAAAATCAACTTAGTAGTAGGGTAGATGCTCCAGTGATTGGCATGCTCCAGTAATTGACATCTATACCGAAATAATTAATAAATAAGAAAAATAAGAAAATCATATATTTTACATGTAAGAATTTTAACATTTTATGTCAAACACTGGAGCATAAGGTGCTAATAACTGGTAAAATGAATAACTAGCAGTGTCCAACACTGGAACATAGGGGGTCAATTACTGATAAAATGAAAAACTGGCAGTGTCAATAACTGGAACATTGAGTGCGTGTCAAATAAAAATTCATAAAAATGTATATATATATATATGTTATCAAATGTATATATTTTAACATATATGTGGTTCTGAATATTTTTCATACCATATGCACTAACTTAAGTTTTCTAAAAATATTTTCTGAGGACTAGAACATTAAAAACATCAGAGATTGCTCTAAAAGTGTCAATCACTGGTGCACTTACCCTATATGGATTTACAAGTGGTGAAATACAATGAGATATATTAAAGGTGAAGTCATTAAAAATAAGAATAATAAATTGCGTAATATAAGTGAGGTACAAATCGTTTATAAGAAGGCACCGACGCAATTTGCTTGTGAGATCCGACTGCTCATGAAAATCGTTAAATATAAGAAACAAACAAACACATAAACGAAAAAGAATTAAAAATAGTTTTAAAGATTTTTTTTTTTTTTTTTTTTACTTCATTTAGAAAAAAAAAAAAAAAAAAAAAAAAAAAAAAAAAAAACTTGTAAGCTTTGATTTTAGCCGCAGATAGCCAGTCCGTTGAAGGAGATTTGGAGAAATCTCACGGTCTCCATCGACATTATTTTGTGAATACTTAAGAGATCGGTGGGAATAGAAAAAGAGCTAGATCTGTTATCCTTTAGTATAACTACTTATAGAATAAAGCAAAATAGTAGGGATTTTTAAAAATAAATATTTTCAGGAAATATATCCTCACTAAATTCGAGTTATGTTCGTGGCAATCTAGTTTTATAATAATCTTTCGTTAAGTCAAGGCACGTAATAAGTTCGATTGTATTTTAATGCTGCTCAACTGTTTTGATTTTCGACCCGTATAAATATATATTTTTTAAATATTGAAAAAAGAATGACATATTTTAATTGCTGAGCAACTTTTACTGAGCAATTATGGATACCGTTAAAAATAACTGGAAAAATCACGAAAAACTAAATCAAAACACGTTTAATAAAATTGAAATAACTAATCACCTTCATTTTTAACTGCTTTTACAATATAAAATACGTTTTATTTGTTTTAAAATCATGAAAGTATCGAAGAATAAAATAAATCTTCCGTCTAATGAAACAAACATTTACTTTCTTTCCTTGTTTTTGAAATGTTTGTATTGAAACTTCAAATCCGCATCAGCAGGAAAAATGAAATTCGGCAAAAATGAAATTATAAAATAAATGAATTTATAAATCTGATTGAATCTACGAATCATTCTTTTCTCCGTCAATAAGTTATATCAAACACACATTCTATAATTTTACAATTTATTAATATACTTAATATCCAAGAAAACGTTTACATGAAGACATAATCATATAGTCTAATAATAATAATAATTATTATTATAGTAATAATAATAATAATTTAGTATAGAGCAATTTCAAAATAAACTAAACTGTTAAATTTGTCTAATACCGACAAACTTTTTTTTTTAGAAAAAGTAAATTGGTAATAGAATTCTATAGCACATAAAATGCGATTTACACATAATTCTTTACAACGACTGAAAAACCTGAAATATTTGAGTAAATGAAAATGAAAGAGAGTCTATCCAATAATTTCCAAGAATACAGGAAATCGGTTGATGGTTATGTCAGAATTTAAAAAATAAAATAAATTATTGTTATCTAGAAGATATGCATAAATAAATCTATAGTATTTTACAGCAGGCATAAAAGGTAAATCAGAAAACAAAATAATTTTGTATAGGTGTAACAATTTCCTTGAACTTTTAAAAACATTTAAAGTGATATAAAATAATTTTGTATTAAAAAATTGTTCTTAAAAGCGCGATTATTTTTAGGCACGGGAATTTTGATGTATTATAAAAGAATGGTTTAAATTCCAAATCAAAACGTAAAAATTTTAGCTTTTAACTGCAAAAGTATAAAACACGTTCTCACAAAAATCTCACAAAAAAAAAAGACTTAATTAAATGTTTAAAATGCGTTATTATTTTTTTTTTAATAGAAGACTTTGAAATGCAAATAAAGTAAAACAATTATCAAAATAAACTTTATTCATGTCATAAAGTGGGTAATTATGAATGAAATATTTACTATTAATGAATACAGAAAAACAAGTAACTACTTCGAAAGTTTCGGCAAACTGGAGATAAAAACTAAGTTTTTTAGTTTTTTTTTTTTTTTTTTTTTTTTTTTCCCTAAAGAAATTTTGAATAAAGCCTTGAAACCTTTTAAAGGTAATGCTATAATTCATGAATTTAAAAGTGCTCATATATGAGTAATACAAGATAGAACATCGCCTAATGATATAAAGATAGATCCAGACTTTCTTACGCAAAGAGAGACAAAATTAAATAATTGTAAGAGAATTAAGGTCAATCCTTTGTATTAGTATAAAGAGAAATTAGACGCCGTATCAGTTTTATCTGTTGATTTCTTTGATGAACTAGAAATAACCCCGTGTTCCAAAAAATTTTAGCAATAAAATTAAGCAATCATTTTTAAATTACAATCACACAATTGAACATATTATTTGAAGATAATCGCTAGTAATATCATCCAATAAATAGATTGACATTTTCTGTAAAAAAAAAAAAAAAAAACCACAAGACTTAAAATTCGAAATAGTTAAAAAGAGCATGGTAGAACCCAGTTTTTTAGCATACTGTAACAAAATACATTTGTCACCCTCAAAGGATCAGTTCTTAAAGGTATATCATGCATCTCAGTACCAACAACTGTTCATCGTTATACTATCTTTCTTTTTCGACCATTCATAATGAATATTGAATTATCTTTATATTGGTAGAGTTATCAAAATTATCATTATTTTCTCCGGACGAAAAATATCTTCAAAGTAAATACAAGTTAGAAATAATTTATTTTATTTTATTTTATTTATTTATTATTTTTTAGATGTAAATTGAGTTTGCGATTGATGAAGTAGAAAATGGATTGCATTATACATTTAAAGATCAATAAAATTTCTCGAAATAATTACTCTAAGACAAGTTGAAAGGGTTTTGGGATTTACTGAATATTGGTATTTAAACTTTACCCCCCCCCCCCCCAAAAAAAAAAAAAAAAAAAAAAAAAAAAATGCTGAACAACGGCATGATTTATAGAATGTAAATTTCAATTTTAAATTTTACTTAAAAAAAAAAAAAGAAAGAAAGAAAGAAATAAAAGAAAGAAAAGATAGAAACTGAAACCATTGTTATCTGTGTGGCATATTTTTAAAATATGCAATTTTAATTTCTATGTCGGGATATAATTGAATGCGAAATTAATAGGTTAGGCTCAAATTTAGAAGAGAAATTACAATTTAAAATTTTAAGCCTACATATTTGAGAAATGTTACTCAAAAATATTCGAAAGAAGAATTACACAAGAATTCAAGTATAAACTTAGGTTTCTTTCCATTATAGAATCCCTGAAAAAATTAAAAATTTATTTACTGTATGCCTTTTACAATAATCACCTACAGTTGTGTGTAACTAAAAACTATGGAAAGTAGTAACCCTATGGACTTTTTTTTTTCAACCTCATGACTAAGCCAAACAGTGGGACATCAATATAGCACTAGGATAACCCAGCTAATGCTATAAATAAATCTACAGCAGATATTTTATGCATTTCACCAAAAAACATACTGACAGAATAAAAATGTGCTAATGACAACAACAACAACAATAATAATAATAAATTGCTAAAAACTGCCAAATGCGAAGAGGAAAGTATAAAAATGTTGAGCCGAAATGAATGTAAAAGGAAATTATAAAAGCTGGCATGAAAACAGACACACAATATGTAAATATACGGAACACTTTAATAAAAGTTATATGATTTTAAAATTTAAACAGAAAACTGAAAAATTTATTACGATGTCCACCATAATTTTCTTAAGTACATAGATTGAAAACAAAAGAGATTTTTTTGATTTATTTCGCACACACACACAAAAAAAAAAAAAAAAAAAAAAAAATAACAAATCTACCCCAATAATCATTCATGCATTAACAAAGTTAGTTAAATTTATCCTACCAAGATTACCCCCCATAATACACTGAGGTGATAGCAAAATTCGAAATACATATGCGTTTGGAAGTTCTTATGAAATAATCTCGGATAAAGAAATCCCATTTACCTACAAATACACACACACATATGCATAAAAATATCCATATTCTTCGATACACACACACACACATATATATATACATATTTACGCAAATTATATCGAAGAGGCCAATCTAATTGTAAGTTCAATCTGTAAGGTGGTTCCTGCTAAATATGTACTTAAAACTGTCTTAATATCTTTTATAAATTACAATAAATATATGGTTAAAATAACTTTACATTAAATGTCTTACATATTGCAGAAAAGAAAAAAAAGTTTACTAGTGATTTATTTTTACGTTTTTACAAAGAAATACTTAAAAGCTATGTTGAAATTAATGAATTAAAGTGTTTTCTGATATTCAGTGATAAAGAGCGCAAAACAATTTAACAAATAATGCTTATAAAAATTTTCAAACTATTTTATAAGTGATAAATACACATGATTATTACGCTATATAAAATAATAAAGTTATTGCTGCAATATCACCATAGAAAATGGGGGAATAGATAGATATAAATGTATTATACCGTTTATTCGAGTTCCAGTTGTAATCTAAAGCAATCTCATCGAATATTAATCTTTAGCTGTTCCTTGTTCAGTGATACTAAATATCATATTCGGAAGGAGAATAGTTATTGTCCACTTCTAATTCAAAAACTTCAATGTCATGTTCATACAGGTTTTATTCAGTCGGCAATTTTGATTAGATTATCATATGTTTAACGATAATAACGATTACATTGTATTGAGTAACCTTTTTAATTTGTTTGTGTGCGGTAATTATTCCATTCAATAATACCGTTAAAGGAATATTTTTTTATTGTAATTTTTGTATCTTCGTATTTTTTAACTACAGAAAAGTTCAGAAATATTTGAAATCATGTTAAAAGTTTACAAAAAATGCGATCACAGCACCACCTATTAAGCGATTGATCCCCAAATCTAATCAGCACCAGTTTATGTCAGGGTGCAACTAAATACCAAGTTTGGTTAAATTTCATTCATTGGTTCGTGAACTACAGTGTCCACAAAAATTGTGATACACACAGACAGACACATAGACAGACACACACACAGACATTTTCTAAAAACTACCAATTCGTGTTCAGGACATCCCAAAACGTGTAAATCCATCAAAAAACGGATGTCGGAAATTTTCACGAATTCAATACTTTCTCTATATTACATATAGAAGGAAGTAATAAATAAATAAGAAATAAAAAGCAAATACATAGTATATGTTAGACGTTTAGAAGTTATAAGGTCGCTCATAATCCTAACTTAGCTGATCCTTGTAGTTTTAAAAACTCTTGCAGTGGTTCAAAATGGCGTAAGAAAAGTCATCTTAGAGATTTCTTGCCTAATGAGCGTAATGAAGGCGGTTCGTTATAAAGAAGAGAGACCCTCTTAAGGGCTCATTGTTTTACTCAATATCATTAACCCCATCCTTCTGTTAATGGTTCGCCACCGACATTTAATTGTAAGATTATTTTTTGAGAAAAATTTCTTCTCTGATAGAATTCTATTATGTTTGGAAGCTGTTCCGAGAAGCTGAATAGGTTACAAATAGAGTTATCAATAAGAGTGAAAACCATTAGTGAAAAAAAGATTTAAAAAAAAAAAAAAAAAAAAAAAAAACAGCATTAAATCTAAGAAAATTTCACTTTTAATTAACGGTACGTAATTAGTAGATGCAATGAATTTTTTAAATATAATTTAATTATACCCTATTATTGAAATTTGATTTTTATAAAAATTTCTATGTTTTATTTAATTTTAAGTGAGTTTTTAAATTGTTTGTTTTTGAAGTTAAAAATGCATCATGTATCAATATAATCTTCAACACAAGCTGGTTGTATTGTCCAAAATTTGATTGATTGGAATCTTTTATTTTTAAAGACAGTTAAGATGAAAAGGTATAAATTCCAGTATTGAATGAATTATTGTACAAATGAGACGGTTGATTAGATAAGGTAGTATAAAGAAATAATTTAATATCTGAAGAAGTTTAAATTAAATTTATTTGACACAATTTTACTAAAATAACACTTAATTTTCTTTTTTACATTTCTCTTATTTGATGTGTGAATTTATATTGAGATTAAATAAATTAATTAATTGAAAAAAAAAAAAAAAACACGTAATTATGTTTAATGTACAAAAATTCGCTATGAAAATACACTGCAACTCTTTAAAAATCTCGATATAAAATTCACTTCTTATTAATAAAACATAAGATGCATTTTTAAAATAATGCAGAATGCTTATGATTAAATTAAAATTTAATAATTAAATTTAACAAATGGTCTTCTCAAGCCAAAACAGGTGAGCAGATTGTCACCGAATTTGGTATATACACATTTAAAAAATGCTCTCGGAGTAATTAAAAATAAGTTAAAAATTTCCGCGTGTAATTATAGTTAAATGGAACATCTTTATGTATGCACGAAAATATTTATATATAATATATTAATGCACTCTTTGTATAATTATACAAAAGCACAAGTAACTAGTGTGTTGTGGCCACCATAAAACTTTCTTCTATAGTTTTCTATACAAATTCATGTAGTGCAAATTATTTATTAAAATTGTTATTTATCAAAATTATTTTTACGAAAAATGCAAACGATTTGTTTCTCACAGGAGTATAACGTTGAATACCGAAAGAAAGACAAATTAGTGCCAACAACTGAGGTTTTTTTTTTTTTTTTTTTTTTTTTTTTTATGGAAAAAGTTCATTGTTTTATTGACGAGTTGTTTTGGAAGATACGAATATTGAAGTTTTACACATCTAGGGGTACTTCCGCCTAAGGGGGGGGGGGGGGAAGCGATAATGCTACATCTACAAAATAAGTATTCATGTTCCTGATAGACTATTTATACTATAAATAAATAAATAAATATATTTTTTTCATTTTGAAAACTTAAAAATAGTTTTCTTTATGTTCATTTATACAATTGTTCTCCAGTGGGTGCCCGGCCACTGTGGCCTTTGGGCAATGAAAAAGCGGACTTCCTTGCAAAAAGAGGTGCCACCTTACTACAACATCTCAATACAGCCATTTCTTACTGGAAGATTAAACTGTTTTTAAAGAATTTATCTGCATCTAATGCTTTACGAGATTTTGAGAATCGTACAGCTCTAAAGGAATGGAAGAATTTAAGTCCATCTCTTATTCCTGATAAACCAAGACGTAAGGCAGTTGCGACTTTCCGCCTATCTACTGGACACGACTGCCTTGCCGCTCATTTGAAGGGCATGGGTATCTTAAACGACCCTACTTGCCCACTTTGTGATTCAGGGGAAGTAATGGACAGGGACCATCTGTCCCGTTGTAGGGCTCTTCGATGTTCTACAGCAGAGTCGAGATATTGGGAGGCAAGATGGCTCCTTAGGCAATGACTTCGGTCTTTTGTTCTATGTTATATTGTCTATAATTTGTTTTGTAACTTACCTCTGTGACTTTTAGTCCTCTGTAACTTTTGCCTAGCCATTGGAAATAAATTATTATTATTATTATTATTATTATTTTAAATAGAACGACAGCTACTTGTTGAGCGATTAATTCTCAAATGTAATCAGTACCTTTTAAGTCAAGGTTCAAATGAATGTCAATTCTAGTTCAAGTTCGTTCAATGATTCGTGAGATATATCGTACGAAAAATATTTGAGACACACACACAAACAGACATTTTCTAAAAGCCTTCAATTAGTGTTCAAGACATCTGAAAACGTGTAAATCTATAGAAAACTGGAGGTCGATAAATTGCACGAATACAATACTTTTTACACGTCATTGCTAGCATCACGATTGACTAATAAAAGCTTGCAACATAACCAACCAATAACAAAACTTTTTTTTTTTTTTTTTTTTTTTTTTTTTTTAAGTATTTAAATTTTGAGTATTTATACAGTAAAATTAAATGCATACATATATATACACATATATAACTAAATTTGCAAAGAAAGGATTTTTTTTTTCTAATTTGAGAATTCGAATTAATGAATTCAATTTACAAAGAAATGTAATCCTGACAGATGATTTTTTAACGATAAAATTGTATAACACTTGCGACAAAGTACTTTATATTCATTTTACGTTACAAAGGATTAATTTAAAAAAAAGTTTGCAATAAATATTAGATCGAAAATGTGAAATTTTTATCTTCAATAAAAGAAATTTAAAATATGATATAAGTTTACAATATGATTACAACAAAATTAATCCTGTCATATTTCAACTACTTTCAATTAAATAAATATATACATATGTGTACATAAGTGATGAAATTTTACGATTTAGAATTTATTTATTTGCAACTTCATATAATATATGAGAGGAGACCCTTTCTAAGGTATACAAAGTGTTTTTATTTTTTTAAGTACATAAAATTGTTTATGATTCCAACTATAGTCTTGTTGTATCTGCAAAAATGCCTATGTATAAAAAATTATGGCAATTTTCCCCTTTTACATAGAGATTGAAGAAAGTAAATTTCTTACCAGATACCGTTTAAAAGATAATCAAGTTTCTTACCTGAAAGAAAGAAAAAAATCCATTTAAGAAATTGAAAAAATTGATTTAAAACAACATAAACAATCATCAGTTTTTTTTTTTCTCGTAAATTAAAAAGAATGAAAAAAATAAACTAAAATAAAGCAAGAAATATAAACTATCAAAAATATTTTATTTTCTTTTAATTAAAAAATGTTTTTTCTTAATAAAACACATTTAGATTCTTTGATAAAAATATTCGCAAGTTTTAAACTTTTTTTAAACTAAACTAAACATTACAATCTGAAATAATTCATTTTAAATGTTTCAAGCACACTTACATTTTTAATTTTAGGGGGGGAAAATACATGTTTTCTTGTAATAGTGTAATGGAAATAGTTCTGATCAGTACAAAATCTCTAACTGTTATATAACAAACATTCAAAGCATATCTCCAAATAAATAAATAAATAAGTAAAATAAAATAAAAAATAAAAATAAAAATAAAAGTTACATTATCTTGGACAGGTTTTATTAATTCTAAACAAATAAAAATATAAACAACTTTCATCTGATAAATAATTGTACAAGTTACCGTGAGAAGTTGAAAGTACATCATGAAAATTTTTCGTTGCATATAAATTTTACAAACAAATTATTGCTATTTGAGTGTGATTGAGAAAAAAAGTGCTATGTATGTATATAAATAAAATCCCGAAGTTGAATTTGACAAAATATTAATTTTAATTTTTTAATTAGAAGAACATATATATATATATATATATATATATATATATATATATATATATATATATATGTATATATATATTATATATACATATATATACAAATAAAATCCCGAAGTTGAATTTGAAAAAATATTAATTCTAATTTTTTAATTAGAAGAACGCTAGCTCACAAATTATGAAATGTGAACACAGGGCTATTCTTAAATTTAATAATTAAATACTATTTTTATTTATTTACTTTTTTTAACCGATTTCAGCGATTTTTGGCATGTGAACTCATCATTATTTACAACTAATTTTTAATATTTGTGAAAATCAATAAAAAGTTTTCGCTTTTTTTCTTAAAAAAAAAAAAAAAAAAAAAAAAAAGCTTTTTTATGCTCTAATCTAAAAATAGAAATACGTCACAATATACATCATAAATTGCCTTTTTACCATAAGAAATAAACTTTTTAAAACATAAGATAGGGCTAAACATTAAAAAATAAATAAATAAATAAATAAATAAATAAATAAAAACATAGAAGAAAATGCGGTAATAAACATCGAAATATAATGCAAAGCGTTAAGGCAACTACGATTTAAAAATAAGTGACAAAGCATCTTCTATGATTTATGCATCCATATTTTATTCTTTTGTCTATTTCATCTCAAATGGAAACATCTATTTTTGATATTCATCAGGTAAAGGTAAATGCTCTGAAATTCTACACCTGTAACACGGAATTTTTTTTAATAGCAATGTAATAAGCAAACGCGTTACAATAAGGGGGAAAAAAAGAATAGAAATCTATATATATGTATATACGTAAATCAGATGTATTTTGCATTTATATCTTCTTTTTTGTCCGCAGTTTTACATGATTATTACAAGCAGTTTCAATGACGAAGCTGCTATATAACAAGTAATTGCACGTTATTTATGCACTGTCATGACTTCTGTACCTATTCCAAATTCCATTAGTTGTAAAGGAGACAATAGCGTTGATGTTGGCTCTGTGATGCCAAATGAAACAAATAAAAGAATAATAAAATGCAGTCACAGTCAAGGAAAAAAAAAAGCGAGAGATACGTTGCTTATTAATGACGAAGAGCTGCAAACGAGCTTAGAATTTTTGCTTTAATTTTATTTTTTACTTCACTTATTTGCGAGTTCCCAACGTTTTTTCGTAATTATTTAGACAGAGAATAATTTTAGATAACGATGTAAAGAGAAAAAAAAAATAATAAAACTTATCAGTGCTGACGGGAGGGGATTACAATAAAAATGGTAGCTGAATGAAGGGAATAATAATAATAAAAAAAAGTCCCTCCCCCAGGGGCAAAATGTCGTTATCGCTTTTACGCGACGTTTCTTTTGTTTTTTAATGATTAAAGGCGAAGAACTAATGCATTACAGATAGAACTGTTTCTAAATTCTGAGCACAGCGGAACTACCATTAATGTCCACGATGAAAAATAAGTATGATATTCAACAAGAAAAAGAAAGGGAAAAAAAATTGCTGAATAGTTCGGTGATAGAGATCTAAAAAATGGTCATATAAATAATGTGTCGCATTCTTTTTTTTAAATATGATTAAAGAGGGTTTTTTTTTTTCTTTTTCCAAATAAAAGAAAAACAATTAAAACCTCGCAAAATAGTGTTCGCTATTTTATTTTTATTTCTCTCAGTACTGCGAAAATTTCTAAACAGATTTAAATATTCAGAAAACATATGAATGCATGGAGAACTTTTATTTTAATACTTTGAATTCGATGAAAAAAAAAAAAAAAGATTAAGTAATATGGAACACATTACTGGCTAGAATTATTTCAATAATTAAGTAAATTATTAAATAAAAATGAGTAAAGAGAAATATTGCTAACATATATATATATATATATATATATATATATATATATATATATATTATTTTGACAAGACTGTAAGACTGTAAAAGATATTTTTAAATAAAAATATTTTTCGAAATTTTCATATCATTAAATAACAAAATATTTTTATTTTTATTTTTTTAAATTATTCTACTTTTCACAAAACAAAAATGTAAAAATTATACTTTACTGAACTCATGGTGTATTTCAATTGTATGTATTTTCTACACATATATAAAATATTTTTATTTTCTTTTATTAAGTAATACAATATTGCATAGTTTTATAAATTTTTAATTTGATTTATTTTTAAATTCACAAAATATGTTAAGTCATTTTTAATGCAGAAAAAGTCAGACGCATTCGGAACAATTAATGAGATTATGTATGTGAAGCTTTACAACAAAAATTTATTAAATTTTCAACTTTTCAGTTTTAAAACTGTAATGTATGACAAAAGAATGCAACGCCAAAGAAATTTTTTTAAAAATGAATAGTTTTTGCAAATGGGGAAAACACTGCTCTGCTTTGATTCTAATGCTTGTGATACTTTTATTAGAAGCCATTTATTTAGTTACGTTCTTGGATTTTATTCTGAACGTTATAGATCAGAGAATATCCAAATACAATGTATTGAAATATGTATATATATATATATTTATCACACAAAGCGTTTTGTGTTTTATCTAAGTGTAAAATAAAAATTGACAAAAGCTTTATGTATAATTTAACGGGCACAGGTAAAAGTTTAAAAAGAATGAGTTTTAATTAAAAGAATTCAGTAGAGGAAAAAACAGCACATTTCATAATATTTAGAAAACAAATCACATTTCGTTATCTCATGAACTATTATGTTTTTCCTGAACCAAGCTATAGAATGAAATTTCATGTGATTCAGCGCTTATAAACAAAACCTTATTAGTAAAATAAACAGTAACAACAAATAAAATTCACAGATTATTTATTTTTAAAGACGAATAAATAAATTTGAATTCACATTATTATGTGTATATATTTATTTAATTATATTTTAAGAATGCTTGTTATTTTTCTTTTTTCAGTATTGTGATTTTTGATAATAATAATCGAAATCCATTCTTTTTTTTTTTTTTTTTTTTTTTTTTTTTTTTTAAATGCGTGCTTGTAGATCAATAGTCTTTAAAAATCAACCAAATAAATTAAACATATAAAGTAGATTTCGTATAATATCTGCAATGTATAGTTTCTGTTGATAATTTCTTTTATCTGAACTGGCAGAACAGATTTGTTATCACAATTTGTGTTTGTAATGTCATTTTTTCAAATGGTTTCAATAGTATATCTATTGTATAGTATCGTTCAACGACTACGATCCTGTCATCTTATGGTCTCGGCAAAAAACAAAATGCAACTACATTTAGAAACATTATTGAATATATTACATACCTTTTTTGGCTTCAATGAAACATTTGCTTATTCATATTTATAAAAATAACGTATAAATATTTATGAATTTGTTTATTGTTCCAATACCTTTAGATTTTTTAAATCATCTTCTAAAATTCACAATTATTTAATATATATATATATATATATGGGTGTATGTATATAATAGAATAGTAATCTTAGGTTAAATAAAAAACTCAATTTCACAAAAACGTCTAAAATGATTCCTGACGATGATAATGATGAGTAGGAATAAATATTTCTGCACAAGAAAATATTGTGAATACTTAAATAAAAAATACATTATTCACGATTTTTATAAATATTGAAAAATTAATATTTTCGTGAAGCATATAACGCACGCCCAAAAAAAAGTTATCGCGAATTTAAAAAAAAAAAAAAAAAAAAAAGGTTTAAAAACAATTGCGGAATTTCTACACTACTATTTTATAATTTTCTGAAAAAAATCTACATTTCCTTCAAAATAAAAGTTAAATATTTATAAAAAGCTATTAAAAAAAATTAACCTCACAACCAGAACCGACAAATTGTACACTAATTAATATAATTATAATTACTTCAGAGTAAAGCTTGAAAAAAGCTTCCGCGATGTCTGTGTACTACAATAAAAACATATTGTAACAATATTAAATTTTATTTACAATAACTTAAATTTACCTACAATATATAATAAAAACTACATTTATGATTGAAGAATAATTAAAATAAAGTTTTTGAATTATTAAACTTAATGAGCGTTTTGAAAAATTTTAAGTAAAATTAAAAACTGCCATGTACAAAAGATCTGTTTTCATTAATCCAAAGGTCTCAAGTTCAAGCTCTGTAGTTATTACTCATGTAAAAGTTTATGCAATCAAAGCATCAAAATTCTGTAAACTAACTAACTAAATGAATAAAAAATTAGATACTCTGTGCGTAAAAGTAAATATAAGAATCAATCAGTTCTATCTTTATATTGCTCCATACATTTGCCAAGCATTATGAGTCTGTATCTGGATATCATTTGAGGAGGAAGGAATAATGCTGAATAGCTGTTAACAATCTGAGTGCCTATGAAAAGGGCAAAATTGTAATATTGTTTCCACTGCACATATTTTCAATGTGCTAATTGTTAAATAATGCTTATTACAAATTCAGATTAAAAATTTAAATTTATACATGGTTTTGAACCTTATGTCAAGACCTTCAAATTTAAAACCAAGCTTAAAATTCGTAGTTATATAATTTCGAATTAGAAGTGTATTTAAAAAAAAAAAAAAAAAAAAATTGAACATCTCAGTGATTGGATATATCCGTCAGCGCTGGTTAAATGGTTAATGATACGAAACAATACGAAGTAGTAAATAATACTACTACTAATAATAATAATAAAATAGTTAATAATAGTTAATTGTTTTTAGCGGATAGCACTTGTATACTAGGGGGAAAAATCTCAAGTTGCTCTGGGCCTCTTAAAATGAATTCTGTACATATACAGTTTATCCTATATATAGCCACGAAAAAATAAATAAAGAAAAGAAATAATATTATAATAACATAAAATTATTCATTAAAATTCTTCTTAAATAATAGATAAAATACTTTAGTTAATGTGCAATTATTTTCAGAATACAGCATTTGTATGGGTACTATACACTTGCACAGGTGCCATGCCTTTTATAACCGTACCTATATATGCATATCATGTAGATATCAACAAGTGTTAAGTAAATTCTTAAAAATAACTGTTAGTATTTTAACAAAGTAAGTCTTTTAGAAAAAGAAAATACATACAAAATAATTAGTTAATTCTTAACTGATTTTCCGTAGATAGTATTTGTGCAAGCACCAGAGAAAAACACCTCATGAGGGATCTCATACCTTTTAAACTAAATCTGTACGTTCACAGTAAATATTTTCATAACCAAAGTAATAATAATAATAACATTATAAGACAATATAACTATCTTCTGAAACTATTTCTTAGACAGTGGACCCACAAATGGCTGCCACAAGTCCATCTCGGTATCTCATGTCGGTTTTAACATAAGGGTAATGGCTGACTTGTAAATGAAGGGAGGCGCAAATGTTAAATCCTTAACGAGGAGGGGGTAATATTGTTAGCGTTTCTCACTTATTTCTAGTGATAATCTCATCAACACAGAAGAGAATCCTGTCACCTAGAAAATTAGGATTCAAAGATTAAAAAAAAAAAGAAAAGAAAAAGAAACAAAAAGTGAGAATTATTATTGAATAAAAAAAAATTGAAGACAGCCTTTTCTAATTGCTTGGTGCAATGAAAGGCATTTACCGATAATCAGGAAGGACAGATTCAAAATCCTATTAGAGACTTTTTGCCCGCTTTTCAAAAAATAAAGTTGAAACACCCGGGGCTGATGACAGTTAAAGTAGTAGGGCCACAAATAAAAGACAAAGAATACCCTGGAGAATTTTTATATGATATTTTTTTAAATGCGGATTTTCTGTGTAAAAAGACAACGATGAAGTCAGTGGAAGGTATCAAATCAAGAGAAAAGAAAAAAGGAGACTTGAAGTTAACTGTTTCACGATTTAATGTACATTGACAGGGTCGTTTTTCACTTCATTAATTTACCAATCAATGCACTCAGAACCTCAGATTTATAAATGCATTGAAAAAATTTAGAGGAAGAAAAATGAGAAAGAGAGAAAAAAAAAATGAGATTGAAATATTTTAAATAAGTCGAGTTTAAAGCGATTACCTCTTCAATTGTCAAAAACAGTATTTTTAGAAGATATCTGTAAACCATTAACATATTTTCTTAGAGTTATAAATATCATAAAAGACAGATTTTTTTTTTTTTAAACAATAAAAGAAAATTCCTTTTTTTTTTTTTTTTTTTTTTTTTTTTTTAAGGTTCTTGAAGGTTCAAAAAATATTTTTTTACACATGCTTTTTTTATTATAAAAGATAAAATCCCGGGAAAGTATAAAGGAATTCAATAAATGATAACAGACAGTAATAACAATAATAAAATTTATAAATAAAAGACGTCTGTCGTTAAATATAAAAAGTATTTTTACAATAGTTATTTATTTCTAAATTTATGTTTCCTTTAGGACAATAAAAATTATACCTCTGGGGGTCACCGAAGCGGGAGAGCCATCTCTTCCGTGGAGGAACAAAATTGCGATGGCATGTCTCTGGAACACCTCTAGGGGTGAGTCCCAGACCGTCGCCAATTGCCCATCTGCACAGCACTAGTGCGACGTAAAACCCAACCAATCATTAGGACAATAAACTACAACAAATGCACACTACGTTTTTTCATTAAGATGTTTAAATTTTTTTTAGAATCATGAATACGTTTGAATGCTTTTATCTTAATCACATGTCTGCGTATGATTTAGTGATACGTTACAGAAAAAAAAAAAAAAAAAAAAAAATGAATAAAGTAACAAATGATATGGTTTGAAAAAAGTTTATTTATTTATTTTTTCCCCATATCTTTATACGCTTCTAAATTTTAATTCTTAATTTTACGAATTTGTTTTGTTCGAATCTCATGAATGTACATTCAAATTAAATCATACATTATTTAAACATTTTTTACTTTTAATGTTATATTTTAGAATACTTTTTATGAAACAAATGTATTAGATAATAAGGAATTTGCACACATGGGGGATTTGAACTAAATCTTATTTTTCTGGTAGTTTTAATGTATATATATTTAAAATGCAAAAAAAATGTTCTTATTAATTTTAAAATTAACTTTAAAATTAACCAAAAATCGCGTGACTTCAAAAAGCTGCCTGACGTCACACTTTATGATGCTTCAATGTTTACATTTTGTTAGCCTAGTTGACAAGCAGCAATTCGTTTTAACTTTCGTAATTATCAATCGTTTATGTGATTTCTGAGCATTTCTTTTTCATCTTATAATCATTTAATGTCATTACCACTATTTTCCATTATCATTATTATTTTCAATTGTTTTCTTTTCATGGCGGTTGTCCAATGTTTTCGTTTAATGGGATCCTGTGAAACGCTAAAGAATAGGTTTTGAGGAGAATTAGCCGTTGTGTTAGTGCAGAGTAGTACAGCACAATCTTTATAAAACGATTGTTTAATATCCGTCATTATTATAAAATAAAAAACCTATTTCACTGATTCAAAAAGCAAATCAAAGCACGAAATCGAATGTAAACAACGATTAATCCCGTTTGTTGTCATAAAGAGTGACGTCACGAAGTACATGCTGCGTTTTCACAATACAGTAAATAGTGCAATGTTAAAATTGTTATAAATCAGTAATGAGATTTCAAAAAAAGAAAATATATGTATTTATTTTCTTACTTTTTCATTTTCTATTATATAAGAATAAAATCAATAAACGTGCAAATTCCTCATTAGGTACATTTTATGAGACAGCTAAATCGAGCCAATTTAAAATAGTTGGCAGACAGCTGATATGTCCAGACATGATGAAAATAAGTTCTTATATTATAATTGCCAGAAATATAGATATATGACATTTAAAAAAAATTCGCTTACCTAATAGAAAAATGAAGCTAACGTTAGGAAAAGCACAATTTAATAAGAGAAGTAAGTTCATCAAAAGTAGTAATTTACACTTTGGTTATTCACTTCATTAGTACTAACGAAGTATTTTTTTACTTAAAATTGTGTATTACCATTACATGTACGATTCGTATATAAAAATGCTTATTCATGAATTACTTTGCTGGATAATCTATTTTTTTCGGTACATAAAGGTATGTACATATTTAGAAAAGGTATGTTTTAAATGATATTGTACGTATGTTACAAAAGCATAAGGATGGTTTAGTCATTCAAAGCGTCAATTTTCAGCGTTTTTATATGGATTTTAGAAAAGCACTACGATGGTTTAGTTTTTGAAAAGATGTATTTTCAGTGATTGTGCATACATTTTATATAAACACGATAATAATCAAATTATATATATGATAACGCCTTCGCATTTGAAATTCATTTTACTAATTAGATCACTGCAAAAATTGAATAAAACCTTGAAACGAATTCAAGAACTTTACTTTTTTAATTATTAGCATATTATAGGTATACAAAACTCGTTTCGTAGAATTTTTACAAAAGAATTGGTAAATATCCATACACACCTTATTCAATTATTTTGCATAATAAATTGAAAAGTTATAATTCGAAAAACAAAGCTACATAATAGTTTGAAAAATATGCAATAATATTGAATAAATGAGCTGTTTTTGAAATTACACATTTGAATATCTAGTATATTTTAAGGAATAAAACTTAAGTTTTAGTCATTCAAAATTTTATTGTTTTTTATGTCTAAATAAAAATGTATGGTAAACTTTCTGTCTTGAATATCAGGAAACAAACCGGTAACATATCTTACAATAATGAAGGTATATAATTAAAAAATATATTTAATCATGAAAATAATTACTATTAATCCATAAATAAGCATTTATGTTATCTAAAAAACAAATTTATTTCAAGATAAATTCAGATCATTTGTAACCTCAAAATGATAAATTAAATATTTACAAATTTTCCCAATCGTAAAAGACAAGTTTATTCAATATATTTTGTTTAATATTTACAATAACGTGTTTTCTCGATAGTTGAATTTATTTCCCTTCTAATGTTCTTTTTTTATCCAGAAATTGTTTATATACTGATTCAATTTTTGCTCATTGATTGATTTAACTTTTGTGTCATATCACGCGATCCAGCAATTTAATAAGGAGACACAGATAAAGTTATAGGTGTTTACGAAGATAAAAATCTCCTTTAAAAGCATTAGGTAGGATAATAATATGAAGTACGAATGCAAAGTAGAGTGTTTGATTTACTTCTTAATACTGCAGTTTAACGATATATAAAGGCTAATGGTATACACATTACTTAAATAGCATATAATAAACGATTTTTATGTATGTTTTACAATGAAATAAATGAAATGTGCTGTATTTAAGGAAAAAAAAAAAAACGAATAATTATATATATATACAGTCAAATCTCGTTAACGTGAATCTCAAGGGGGGCTAAAAAATTTGTTCCTGTTACTAGTAGTTCATGTTATCAGTAACTAATCTTCATAAAACTAAACTAATCTTCATTTTGACGGGGAGTGTGGAAACAGTTCATGTTAAAAGTAATTCACGTTAACAGTGTTCACGTTAACGATGTTCGACTGTATATATATATATATTGAAAACCCTTTCAAACATTGCATTATATGAAACCAAGTATCACATGAAGAATTATAAAAAAATGAATGAAGTTGACGAAAAGAAAAAATAAGCAACCCGATATTGAAGCATACAAATTCACCACTTTTTCAAGGGCATTGAATGAATGTTGTATACAAATTAGGTGATCTTTTTGTCATGCTATATGCAAACTGCTAAAAAGTTACAGCATGCAATGCCCGAGGTCACCTAAAAGACTTGAAAATTTCAAACAATATGCGGAAAAAATAAGTTAGAAACAAACTTATGAAGAGGAAAAAACCCAAGAAAGAAATAAACATATTAAACATCAAACACCATTTTTTTCATTATGAATCAACCCTAAGGAAATTTAATAAAGCTAAATTTTAACTTTCTTTACTTTTGAAAAGCATGCCGAAGAAGGTAAAACACTCCACAACAGCTATGAGAACGAAAACAGTTAAATTCACAGTTAATAAGGGAAATGAATTCATCTACTGAACGATTAAGTAAAATAATTTTTAGTTTAAATTTTAGTGTAATTAGTTTCTTCTAATTTTTAACAAGTAAACCTTAAAGTTAAAATTTAATATTAAAATTAATTTATTTAATTAAATTTGAATTTATTTGATTTATGTAAATTCGTAATTCACGAATATTATGTAGAGATAGAAGTGTTTCGTGGATTTAAAAGAACAAGATATAGAGGAATGAGCGCCATCTGTTAGAGTGAAAAAAAAAGTAATGGCATATATATATATATATATATATATATATATATATATATTGAAAACCTTTTCAAACATTGAATAGATGAAAACAAGAAACATTGAATAAGATGAAACAGAAAAAATACAAAAAAAGATTACGAATATCAAGCAACCTTAAATTGAAACATGCAAATTCATTACGTTTTCAAGGGTATAGAATGAATATTGCATGTATAAAGGTGTTATTTCTGTCTTGTTGTATGCAAATTGCTGAACATTTACAACAGGCTACACCCAATAACACCCATATATATATATATATATATATACTACTCCGATTCAAAAAATTAGAATAATGAAAAGAAATATGGTCAAGGGAAATGAAAATCGAATTTATCAAATAAATAATCAACAATACCAACTATAAAGTACTATAATATGAATCTGCATATTTTGCAGATTATAAAAATGTAAACACATTACAATGAAATAGAAAATATATTTAAATCAGCTAACAACAAAAAATTCAAAATATTAGAATACTTTCTAACATGGTTCAAAAAATTAGAATAATGAAAATATATTGAACATAATTTAAACTCTAAGTATTTTTACTTGCTAATCAGTACTTTGTTGCATCACCCTTAGCTTTAATGACAGCTCTTAAACGTTTTGGCATGTTTTTAACTAAAGGTTCACAACCTTTTTTATCCAAATTCGCCCATATGCTCTTTATACTAGAAATAAGTTCTTTTTTGTCTCTAGGCGCAACTTCTTGAAGTCGTTTCTTCATAATTCCCCACAAATTCTCGATAGGATTTAGATCGGGTGAGTTTGCAGGCCAAGGGAGTACAGGTATGTCCTTCTCTTTGAGCCATTTAGTTGTTGATTTGGAAGTGTGGGGAGAAGCTGAATCTTGCTGAAACAAGAAATCGTCATCACATAAATCCTCAGCTGAAGGAATCATGAAATGTTCAAGAATTTCTTGATAGACTTCTGAATTGACTGTTGTGGAAACAATACACAACCTGCCTGGGCCTTCAGCAGTCATGCAGCCCCATACCATAACAGAGGTAACATTCTTTAATAGATTAAACATTCTTTCTTATAAGCTTCATGTTTGAGTCTCCAGACACGTATACCTTGATGTCCGTGAGACACACAAAACACACTTTCATCGCTGAAAAGTATCTTTTTCCAATCGTCGTGATCCCAAAATAGCCTTTGTTTACACCATTTAACTCTAGCAGCCCTTTGCTTAGATGATAAGAATGGCTTTATCTTAGGCACACGTGATCTAAAACCTAATTTGCGAAGTCGTCGTAGTGTTGTAGATTTGTAGACATTTATACCCATTTCTTTCCATTTTCTATGCACATATCTCACACTCCGAAAACGATGTTTCTTCACAATCTTTTTCAATTGCCTTTCATCTCTTCTTGAAGTTACTGGCTTTCGACCACTTTTAAAGTGTTTATTTTGAAAACACTTATTATTAGAATATTCTCTCAAAACTCTACTCACACTTGCTTGAGAGCATTTCACTTCTTTTGCTATAAAAAGTTGTGTTTTTCCTATTTCGTGCAAGTACACAATACGATATTTCACAGCCTCAGATAAATCGCTCTTTCGTCCCATATTAAGCAAATACTACGCTACAATCAAATGCCAAACGACTTTTCATTTTCAACGGAGCGCATTTTATAGTCCCACAGATGTTAATCCCGCAGCCGTTCTCTCAACTTATAAGAAAAATTTGAATATTCTAATTTTTTGAACCATGCTATCGAGGTATTCTATTTCTTTGAATTATTCTAATATTTTTTAAATAGTTAATTATTAATATATCAGATAAAAATAAATATTTATGTTATATTTATAAATGCTCTGAAGATAATTAGATACTTTTAATATATTTTTTCCTGGACGCAGTATGCAAATTGACGCGTTAGCAACATCAAACTCATTCTTTTTTACATTATTCTAATTTTTTGAATCGGAGTAGTATATACTGAAAAAAGGGTGAAGACTTCTAGTTCCGTTACAGCAATTTTTTCAAAAGAGTTATAAATTTAAAAAAGGGTATATCCAAACAAAAATGAAACCAAATAAGTATAAATTTAGAATATATAGGTATATATATATATATATATATAGGTATATATATATATATTACGGGTGGTATTATATCAAAAAAAAAAAAAAAAAAAAAAAAAACCATAATTAAATAATTAAATAGCCTGTTTTCCGAAAATAAATAAATAAATAAATAAAATAAATTACAAACATCTGAAATTTTTAACTCGACGAGAAGCAGCATACTAATCAGTTTATCCACAAAAAACTTTCGCTAAAATCTAAATATATAAAATAATCTGCTACTTATAAATGCTATACACATTTCTATAGCTGTTTATTTTTTAACCTATTTGTTTACTGTTTATTTTTTAACTTATTTCAAAAACTATTTCTCCAAGAAAAATAACTTGCCAAGTCTACAAAAGAAAATCGTATTCTTTTTTGGACGTTCTTTCATTCACAACATGCCAAGAATGAGGAATAAATAATATTTAAAAATCTAAAGCTTCAATCTCTTTGCTCACAAAGAAAAAGTGACCACAAAACAAGTTTTGTTTGCCCTGTTTTCTTTCGATTTGACTTTCGTGTGTTTGCAGAGACGAATAGTTGACCAAACACAACTGTCCAAATAGTGGCGTGAGAGAAGTTATCCCACACATACAGAAAAAAAAAGGAAGCTTCTGTTCCGTTTCCGTGGTAACCATTTGGAAATGTGTTCAGAAAAAGCATCATCGTATTCTGCCAGATAGTTCTTCGCATTAAACAGGTTCAAAGATTTTTTTTTCACATTCTTATGCATGCATTTCAAATATAACCGCTATCATAAAATAAATAAAAAAATAAAAATGGGCAAAGTTATACTATACCATTTTCGTATGTTAATAATAAAAATGTAACTGATATTTATATAAGTTTGTTATGCACAAATTTTTTGAAGTATCTGTTTATTTTGAAATATTAATATTTCTTAGCATATATATTACGGAACCCACGGGCATACGTAAACATATATCATACTTACTAGTCAAATGAACCTTTGAGCGAAGCACCAAGAAATGATTATTATTATTTTTTTTTTTCTTTTACAAAATAATTAACAGTAATTACCGAGAAGAAAAAATAAAAGAGTAAGAAAGGAAATAAATATGAGAGAATAAATGCTTATATTACGTATAATGCCTTAAGCAATTCATCTGCACAATATATGCAAAACACTAGAAATTTCAATATATTTATAGCAATATATGAATTACAAACAATAATGTTAAGCTAAATAGCTAAAATCATTAGTAATTTCGACGATGATATTAATTACAAGTAGTTAAGATGATTTAAATATGCTTTCTTATTTTATAGATTTATTAATTCGGTTTTAAAACAACGTGCATCTAAAAACTTATAAATGTATGCTAAGAATTATATCATCTACACTGTACAAAAAAAAAAAAAAAAAAAAAAAAAAAAACGTACATTTACTGAAACGTGTATTGAGAGATCTGTAAATTTACAACAATTCTTACTTAAAAGTAAGTAATCACGATTCCCAATCTTTATTATATATTTTTATCTACTATTTTTATTTAATTTCTCAATGCATATAAAAATTAAAAATAAATGTTTCTACTTTAGAAAAACCATTCTATGTCACATGTGTATTATTACCAATAAACTGAGTTACTATTAGTAGTCATTAAAATGTGTATATAATATATATATATTATCCTTTTGTTTTTCTCTAAAATTTCACATAAGACTTAAGATAAATGGTTACCACTAGTTTTCTGTTCAAATTTAAAAGTGTACAAACAATTTCAATCGAGGCATTTCATCGAGGAAAACATTTATATTACATTATGAAAATTAAAAATCATATTTATCTTTAGTGGAGGGAATAAGGGCTGATATTCTTTAGAAATCTGATACTTTTTTAAACGTTTTGACAGATTTTATTAAATAATTCTGTTATTTTGCTTTAAAACAAACATAGAAATATATAGAACACTCTAAAACAAATTTTATGATTTATTATTCTTAAAAAATGAATAAATAAATAAATACTGGAACATTGACAATGAAATAAATAGAGTGGAAAAAAAAAGCGCTTTTGTATTTATTTCAAATATGATTTAATTAATCTATCTATAAACAATTGTGAAATTTCTGTGCGATATATTTTCTTCAATGGAATAAACTAAAATGTAAGAAGCCCTAATAAAATAATAAAATCAAACAAGGAAAAAACAGAATTTAATGTCAAATAAAAAATTACTCATCTTCAAATTTCTAATTGATAACCTGAATAACAACACAGTGTGCAATATTAATGTTTTTTAAGTTAAATTGGAAAATACAATAAAATTATTTAGAAAGCAACACTGTAAAGCAGTACGTTTTTCAACAGATTACTGTAAGTAATTGTAATCCTAAAGGTTAATTCTCTCTATTAATATTTTTGTTTAAATCTCAACAGATAAAATGTATACCTCAATCAATTTAAAAGAAAAATTATAAATGCATAAATTACAAAAGATATCAGACGTATATATATATAGATAATAATGATGATCTATTAAGCATAGTAGAAGCCAAGCAACAGATAAAAGATCACTGAAACACCAATGACCAATAAGATTAAAAATTCTTTGAAAAGTTCAGAAAAAATGAAAAAAAAATCAGGGGATGAAAAACACAAATTTAAAGAAACCATATTTATAATTTAACATATACTTCTCTTAAATACAATTATATTTCTAAATGTACAGGGCATTCATATATCTCGCGTTATGTCAGACTATTAAAAATAAATAAATAAATAAATAAAATAAAAGATACATGTAATACGAAAAATAAATTAAATAACAATAAAAGAACACAGACTATCTTGAAGGAAAAAAAAAAACGCTATTTTAAAGTCAATATTGTATGTAAAATAGCACTCTTCTTAGCACATTATATATATATATTCCAATTACTATAAGTAATTGGGGAAAAAAAAGTTAGCAATAAACGAGTAATTTTCATTAAATCATACAAGACAAAATGTAATTCCAAATCTATTAAGGAGAAAAAGACAATATAAATATATAAAATTCAAAAATGAAATCCCAAATATATACTTTCTGAAACGTAATTCTATTTTTAAACTACTCTAATTCAAAAGATAAAAATCATATCTTAATCTACTAAAAAGAAAAAGATATATGTATGTGTACACATATATCCATACAAAACACAAAAAGAAATCACAAATATTTCTCTTAAATAAAATTCAACTTCTAAACTAAAACATAGATCGCATCCATCGATAGATATCTCGCATTAAGTCCAATTACTAACAAAAAATACATGTAATACGAAAAAGAAAAACAATAAAAGAACAATAGCTTATCCGAGAGTTTAACGCAATAGACTAACATCTACCTCGCCTTTTTACTTTTTTGAGTGTCTTTGCTCTGACACGTTTCACAAAACCGCTATCTTGGGACTCCGTCAATAGATGAAACGATTACGAGAACAAATCTTTACGTTACCATAGAAACAGAGAAGATCTCTTTCCCAAAAGAGCCTCTGTCCACATTTCTGTTTGGACAAACTGCGTTTCGTCCACTGTTGAATTTTGCTAACGGGACGGACTCTAGAGATTCACTGAGTCAAGACGGCGCATCATGTGATGAATCTTTATTTGAGGACAGCTGGGGGCAAAATTTACATTGAGTATCTTAGCCCCATGAGCAACTCTTCCCAAACTGTACAGCAAGTTAAGATAATATGTTTCAGAAATTTATCATTTATTAAGGATTTAAAAATATTTTCTTGTCATTTAAAAGTATATTGCTGTTCCTAATTGGGCAATAAATTCTTTCTTAAGAGCATATTGCACCAACTATATCTTAAAATATAAAATTGTCATATTTACAAGATTTCTAAACCTCTTTATAAAAATAATAATATTATGCTTTTAAAAAATTAAAGAACACGCTTTTATTGAAATGTTAACAAAAAAGCACAAAATATCTATCTTTATATTATTAAAATGCAGGGTAAGAAAAAATCGTGTGAGTGGCACACACTATAATATTCGCATATTTTTAAATCATTAGTAAATAAATAATTTAAAATTAAACAAAAACCATTTTTAAAAAATCTCCCCTTACTGGGCTCGAACGTTAGACCTTTACGTTCGTAGCCCGGATCTTTACCTCACAGCCACAGCGTTAACGCAGGGAAAGTCCTTTTTTACAATATAGATTTTTCGTTTGCTCTCAGAGCGGTTACAGATATACATACAAAATATACATACAGGTGAAGCTAATAAAAGTGTGTTAATAATTGGCACGAAAATTATTACATTGATACAAGGATTATCTACAGAGTTATCTAAGCTTTACTCATTTTTAACCAGAATAAATACATTAATCAAGACGAAAAAAATATTCTCGTGAAATTGTAAAGTTTTTGAAAATTTCAAATTCTAAATTGAAATTATTTTATTAAAAAATACAGAAAAAATATTACGTATAATACGCATAAAAGTTAGTTTTAAATATGCATTATCATATTTTTAATTAAAAATAATTAACACCGATTTAAGTTAACTAAAAATTATATTTAATTGTAGAAAATTACAAAGACCATAACACATTTTAATTTTGTTATTATATTAAAATAATTCTTTTATTACCAATATTGTTCATAAATGTTAATTCATGCATAACGCGAAGCGCCTGTACACTTCTGAACTTAATTACATATTAATATGTGACTCTGCAAAAGATTAAACGAACAGTTTTACGAACAATTTTTAATTTAAAAAGCAGCAAATATGTAGAAGAAAAAAATACTAGGTAACTGAATCCATTATTTGAAGCTGAGTTTATTTTGTGCTGACTATATGGTAATGTACGAAAAAAATTTTTATAAACATGTTGTCTATATGGCACGTTTTGGTGACAACAACAAAAGCAATAATAATAGTAGAGTCAAAAACATTTGTAAAAAATAATAAACTGTAAAAAATTCATGAATAAGTGTTATTCTACCTAAATTTTTAATATTATTTTGCCTATAGCTTCATTACTGAAAATAACTCTGGTAGCCAGTTTGAATTTTATTTAGTTAACCTTAAAAATTCCTCTTAGTTTCAGTTATGAATATAAATTCATATACTTAATACATATATATATATATGTAAAATAAAACGAAACAGACTGAAGGAAAACACAGACATTTTAGCTAGTTATTTAGTTACTTTATATATTTATTTATTTTTTTAATAGAAAAATTAATTTAAATGTATCGAATTTGGGAAATATTTACCCACATGCAGTATATTTAAGATATTAATAATTAAAATCACACTTCAATCAATTATTGTTTTTCTTTTGCATTCGCTTAAAAGAAAAGAATAGCAATTTCAGTTTTTTATTTTGTTAAAAGTCGCCTCAAAAGTAAAATTTAAAATTATTTTTAACTCAAACTTAAAAATACATTAAAACTTAGTTTGAACTTAACTTAAGTTTAAGTTCAAATAAACTATTTAACTTTGATGCAATAAGTGCAAAAAAAAAAAAAAAAAAAAAAAAAAAAGCCTTATCGATATAGAGCCTACCTACATTTAACGAAAATTTTATCTTTTTTTTTCCTACTTCATTATTAAAAGCTGGGATTCTCTTTTAATGCATATCATATAAATTAGTTCATTTGGATGCATAGAATCAGATCATAGCTTTTTCAAAAGACAAAATTTACTGTGAATGTGCTGTATATATCAATAAAAAACAGGGAAAATATTTCAATGGTTATTGAACGTTGAAATTAAAATTTAAATATTATGAAATTTCAATTAACATTAATTTCTGAACAAACCAAAGAAAAATGTATTAAAACAGTTTTCTTATTTTATCAATGTAAATTTGGAAAAAAAAAAAAAGTACATCTAAATAAAAGATTTTCTATTTACAAGTTAAACTAAATGTGCATAGAAGTAAAATGACTTTGTCAATTTATTATTTACATTAAAAATGTACGGTTAAAAAATGAATATGAGCAACCCAAACACTTAGCATGTAATAAATGTTTATAAATAATTTATAAATAATAAACTAACATAATTTATAAAAAGAAATATAAACAATATATTATGGTATAGATCTTTAAAAAATAATAGGTTTAAACTAAAATCGCTTTTCTTTTTAAACAAATTAAATCAAAAGAGTATAAAAGAAAAACAAGATCGCCAGTTTATCATTTTATTTAAAAATATACATTTAGAAAAGGAACATGAGCAACCCAAATACTTTGCATGTAATGAATGTTTATATGTAATTTACAAATAATAAACTAACATAATTTATAGAAAGAAATGTAAACAATATATTATGATATAGACCTTTAAAAAAATAATAGGTTCAAACTAAAATCGCTTTTCTTTTTAAACAAATTAAATGAAAAGAGTATAAAAGAAAAAACAAAATCGCCAGTTTATTATTTTATTTTAAAATATACATTTAGAAAAGGAACATGAGCAACCCAAATACTTTGCATGTAAAGAATGTTTATATATAATTTATAAATAATAAACTTACATAATTTATAAAAATAAATATAAACAATATATTATGATATAGGTCTTTAAAAAATAATAGGTTTAAACTAAAATCGCTTTTATTTTTAAACAAATTAAATCAAAAGAGTATAAAAGAAAAACAAGATCGCCAGTTTATCATTTTATTTAAAAATATACATTTAAAAAAGGAACATGAGCAACCCAAATATTTTGCATGTAAGGAATGTTTATATATAATTTATAAATAATAAACTAACATAATTCATAAAAAGAAATATAAACAATATATTATGATATAGATCTTTAAAAAATAATAGGTTCAAACTAAATCGCTTTTCTTTTTAAACAAATTAAATGAAAAGAGTATAAAAGAAAAAACAAAATCGCCAGTTTATTATTTTATTTTAAAATATACATTTAGAAAAGAAACATAAGCAACTGATTTTTGAAGAAAATCACAAAATGAGTCAACTGCCCAAACACTTTGTAAGTAATAACAGACTTTCAACATCCTCTTTCCGACGCCTCTTTAAGTCTCTTAGCTCTCACACCTTTTCTAAATTCACTCCCTCGAGATTCCATTTATAGATGAAAAGATTCCAGGAGAAGATCTCATGTCGTCATGGTAACAGAAAAGCTTTCACCTTCCCTTTGGGAAACCCCCTGTCCACTCTGCTGCCTGGGCAATAATGTCCGGCCAAATATTCGATTCTTTATCCCCTTTTACCCCTTTTCGAAGCTTAAGAAAACGCAATAAAAGTAAAACACAAAGTATATAGGTTAAAGCATATTTATTCGGAGACTGGAGGTATGTTGATGAAGAATTTGATAATGCCGGGAGAAAATGAAGGCTGAATGAATGGAATTGGGGAAAATGATATTGAATAGATAAGATGAATATGCTAACTGTAGAGAATATTTAGGTGAGAATTTGATTTAAAATTATTTTTCAAAACTATGCAAGGAAAGATGTATATTATATATATATATATATATATATATATATATATATATATAATTTGAATTGTTGAAGATATCAACATAAAATAAATTTTAATTGAGATTAAGTTCGATTAAAATTAGTCACAGTATTAATTTTTAATTTGAGTACCAATGATTAGTAAAAACACTAACATAACACATAGGCCTAACGATGAGAGAATTTGTAAATTCCATGAATTATTAGTAACAGTCAACATTTGAGAGAAAAGAGAAAGGATAAAATCACCAAAGAATTCCGTTCAAAGGAGAAAAAAAATGAATTCATGAATTGAAAATTGGAATTTTAAATGCTGAAAAATAGAAATGTACTCATCAGGAAACTTCTATCAGCACATTCTATCAGCACACTGTCTATCAGCACATTCAAGATTTCGTAAAACTGTATAGCTAATTACAGCAATATACAGCTCAAGTCTCTATCTTGCAACAAAACAAAAAAGAAAAAAAAGAAAATTGAATTTAGAATACCAATAGACTTTTATTTAAGACTGTTTTAATCATACTTCGTTAAATTTCTTTATAAGAAATGATAAATGAAGAATTTTAGTCTTTAAATGAAAGAATGATTGTCTGCGCCAAGCAAGGATTTAATCTGAAAAATTAATTTATATCTTCTAAAAAATTATCTTTTACAAATATGTACTCTGTATTGCTTAAAAACTGAAATTAAAATTACACTTATTACATTTAAAATTACATAAATTACATTTAAAATTAAGTGTAGCAAAAAAATTACATATTTTTTTTTTTACTACACTTATAAAAAAATAATTAACTGAAATATCGAAAATAAATTGTGGTTCTATCCCCTTTGCTAGCGATTTTCAGAAATCCCTATTAGAATTCTAGAGTTTTTTTCCTATATTATCATGGTCAAACTATACAAAGGATACATAATTATAATATTATTTCCCATCTTCAAAAGTGCGAGTCATGGACAAAGTCTCGATCATTTCGTCTATTCAATTTATTTGTTCACTTTATACGTAATAAAACTATATATCTAGTTTAGGGATTCAGAAAATGAATATTCATTCTAGATGAAGGTGGTAGATTTTTTTCCCCTTCAGTGTACCTTACGCCAAGATTGGGTTTTTGAAATTTTTTATAATATTTTGGTTGTTAAATACGTTTTTAACATGTACTCAAAAAATATAATTTTTCAATAAATAACAAATATAAGCAACAGGTGGTTTTACAGAAGGACTATACAAAAACCGCGGGGCTTCCCAATCTACCCTAACTTCGATAACTTCCCTAATGGTAATTTACATGACCATCAAATCATAACTTCCTCAGTCTACCCTATTACTCTCTCTCATATACACACACACGCACTATATATATATATATATATGTTCTTTTTTAGGTTTGGAAGAAAAATATATATATGTTAAATGGTATGAGAATTTTGATTTCAGTTTTTAAGCAATACAGAGTACACAATATAGAGAAATACAATTACAGCGATACAGAGAAAGACAATTTTCTAGGAGAAATAAATTAATTTTTCAGATTAAAAGAAGCAAATTATTATTATTATTATTTTACCCCCCCCCCCCCCCCCCAAAAAAAAAAAAAAAAAAAAAAAAAAAAAAGTCAAAATTGAACCTCTTTGGCTTTTTGAAGAATACTTTTTCATAAATTGAAGACAGGGGAAATGTTCAAGATATTTGAACTTCAATAATAGAGAATGAAAAATTTTTCTAAAAAATAATCTGTGTCAATGAGCAAGAAAATAGTTTTTAGATTTAGGGAGCGCTTTGATGTATAGAAGATTTAAATTTTTATGAAAAATATTTTTCATTTCACTTTTTCATTTCCTTTAGATATCATATAAATTATTAAAAATATACGTAAAATTGAATAGATGGCAAATTGAATTTATTATGTTTTTTACTTTAACAAAAAGTTACAGAAATAAATCAATAAATAAAAAAAAATAATATAAGAATATAAGAATAATAAATAAATAAATAAAAATTATTTTATTAAACAGTTTAAATTCAATTTCAGACTAAAAACTTTTCTTAAAACACTTTATTTTGTCTTATTTGTAGAGGATTGTGAAATATATTTTTTTGAAAAAGAAAAGAAAAAGGTGAGAAAATGTAAAAGAAAAAGTCATACCCCTTTATAAAATCTAATTTGTCTATTACATGTTACTATTACTAATTTAAAATCCTTGAAATTATTTTTAAAATATTTTTGAAAAATTAAAAAAATACTTTAATAAATCACTTTAATTTCAAAATTATGCTGAGAACTAATTTTTTAAGAACTTTAATAGCATTGCGTCGGCACAAAAATAAATTTATGAAAAAAAAAAAAAAAAAAAATTAAAAAAGGAAAAGAAAAGAAAAGAAAAATCATATGCTTGTTAAAAATACAGTTTTGCCTGTTATATACTACTGTCAACAATTTCAAAGCTATTGAAGCCATTTTGATCACTGTGAGAGGGGGGAAAAATAATTCTAATAACCAGTTTAAATTCAGTATTATGCTCCGAAACTGAATTTAAGCACGTTAATATCATTGCTTTGCAGAAAGCAAAGCTAATGAAGGAAAGCAAAAAAGAAAGAAAAAAAAAAAAAAAAAAAAAAAAAAAGGAAAAATCATACCCTTGTTAAAAATTCAATTTTGCCTGTTATATGTTACTGTCAATAATTTCAAAGCTATTGAAGCCATTTTCATCATTGCAAGAAGGCGGAAAAAATTAAAAAATAACTCTAATAACCAGTTTAAATTCAGTCTTATGCTCAGAAACTGACTTTAAGCATTTTAATAGCATAGCTTTGCAGAAAGCAGAGTTAACGAAAGAAAGCAAAAAAAAAAGGGAAAACTCATACCCTTGTTAAAAATCCAATTTTGCCTGTTATATGTTACTGTCAATAATTTCAAAGCTTTTGAAACTATTTTGATCATTCTGCATAAAATACTTTAACTAGTTCTGACAACAACATTGAAATAAATTCATTATCCTTTACGGAGAAATATACCGTTACAATAAATCAATAAATAAACGCGCTACTCCACTGTGTTTCAAGCATTCCCTTAGCAATAAGCTCACACTCCTATACAGTTACTCCTTGTTTAAGTCACTTCAACCTTTCACTCTTGACAAATCCATTCCCCCAAAGACTAGAGAAATACCATCCGTAGACGAAACGATTCAAAGTGCAAGTCTGTTGGTCGTCATAGCAACCGGAAAGCTTTCTCTTTTCCCTAAGGGACCCTCTGTCCACAGGCTGCTGTTTGGACAGTCGTGTGCAGTCAACTGTTGGACTATACAAGCGCGGTAGATAGCAAATGGCCACAGAGAATAAAGAAAATTGTTTTCTTTTGCTCGAAATTTGTGTAGATGTAAAGAATTAAGGATGTTGCTGGCACTATACAAACGAATGCATGAGAAGGTAAAGCGTTGGAATGTTATTTTCTATTCTATACAAGGATATTTGTTTTAGGACATCGACTGCTTATTTATGCTATATGATCTACACTTAACTAAGTTCCATTAAAACTTTTGCAGGCACCTCTGTAACTCATTTATAAATTTCCCACGGAATATTTTGATATTTTTCAATTAGTAAGGGTAATTGATGATATTTCTTGAGACTATTATATTGTCTTTTAAGTTCCGCTATATAAGATACAAAACCCCAAAATACAAAACCCCAGTTTAAAGTTTTAGTTCCAAATTTTATCTCCCCTGCGCATTGAAAAATTGTTCAGGATATTTTTAAATGTTTACATTTTAATTGTTTCTTCACTAAGACAACACATAAGTCAAAAAGATAGTCACACAGCTCTGAGTTCTATTAGTATAGCTGCTTAGATTATGGCGAAATTTCACCATTCTTCAAACTGATATCAACAATTTAAAAAAAAAAAAATTATTAGATAGATGCCAAGCAACTTATAACATAAACACAATTCGATTTTACGTCGACTGGCTATTCCTTTATTTTCTATTCTGGAAGTATATTTATGTTAGGACATCAAAAGCTTATGTACTGTTGATGTCCTAACTAAGTTAAGTGGACGTTTCTCCTGTTTTCTTCGTCAGAAAACGGGAGAAATGTAATAAGGGTAAGGGAGAATGGAAGACAATCCTAGGATAAAGGAGTCTCTCTTGAAAAAAAAAAGGGGGGGGGGGAATTGACAAGTAAATTAAATGACTGAGAACCTCAGGTCAGAATTCTGATTGCAAATTTTAAACAATCCGCTTTACAATATTATTAACTGCTTATTTTGTAACTGTTTTTATTAGTAACTGCATTGATGGTAAGTCTACCAACAAAGGCCATATAATTAGTCATCCTCTTCTATGAGTTCTGGTATGCTTAGATTACGGCAAAATTCCACCATTCTGCTAACTGATAGCAAAAACTAACAAAATTTGTTTTAGAGATGCAATAGCCAATCAACATACACAATATAACATAAACATCTTCATGTTTATGTTGATTGGATATTGCTTTATTTTCTATTTTGGAAATATGTTAGTTTTAGGACATTGACTGCTAATTTATGATATATATACTACACTTAACTAAGTTTTATTAAAACTTTTTCATTATCTTGTAACTCATTTATAGATTTTCCCTAAAATACATTGATAGTTTTTTGTGAAAAGGAGTAATTAATGCTATTTCTTATGATATTGTCTTTATGCGTACTAATAAGGATGCGTAGAATATGGCAATATTTTAAATTCTTTAAATTAACAACAACATTTGACAAAATTTACGTTAAATGAAACCAATTAACATATAACAAACATAAATAGCAATAAATCATTTAGAATAAAAACATTAGCTCCGAAATAGACATTTGAAGTACTGGTAAAATTGCCTCCAGAATGGGCTCTTCCCACCTGACGTCAGAGGTCACATGATAGAGGAAAAACAAATAGTAGACAAAGTCTTGTCTATCTATAGCGATTGCTGAAATAACATATTTTCTATTCTTATTTTTGATCAATCGTATTTAATCTGTGTTATTTTTTATAAATCATCATTTTTAATCCATTTTGTATCATTATTCATCATCTTTTATTTGCTGTATACATTTACAATCATCATTCAGTTTATGTTTCTTATTGATGCTCATGAAGAACATGTTTAATACTCTGATTTTTGGTACTTAAATCAGTGACAGTTCAACATCGTACTGCGTAAATCCATTTAGACCAGTAACTAAGTTAATTAACTTGTTGTAACACCTTTATGCAATTAAATTAAATGAAAACATTTTAAAATTTCAAATTATAATCCATAAACATTCCACAAGAAGCTATTATTTATTGCTAGATCAGTTAATGTTACAGTTACACTACAATATATAAAAATCGATTCTTATAGGTAAAAATAAATAAACACATAAAATGTTTTTTAAAAATTATTAAATTTACAAATACAATTATTCTACTGTTTACAAAAGCACAATATTACTTTTATTTTATTTTATATTAAATATTAACATTTTTGTTCTTAAGAACAATATTTAGTTGAATTCGATTCTCAGAATTCGATTATTCGTTTTCCTCTATCACGTGATTGAGCAGACGACGGTAGAAAGACCCCATTGTAGTTTAGGTTGTAGAATAAAATATGTGGAAATATGTAAATATATATATAAAACCAAAATTACTGACACTTTGAGATATGAGACTACGTACAATACAAATCGACCATATTTTGAGAAATAAAACACATTGCTTTATGTATTAGCCTGCGCTAAATAACTTCCTATAGTCATGAATTTCGTACTCGTCAACAACAACATAGGGAAGATGAAAAAGGGATCCAGACTCATAAATTTGTATGCAAAAAAAAGTGAAAAACTAGGTTTGATTTAAGATAAGAGAAAGTGATTTAAGAAAAAAAAATGATTTTAATTACAGATAACATTCCCACTGAGATAAACTTATTGCTACTGAAAATTGATTTAAAGAAAGTCCATTCGTTCCAGTGGCCCACATGTGTAGATCTATATAAAATCGAAACTATTTAATATTTTTATATTTGATGAGACTAATAAAATCCTGAATGATTTGGCTATAAAAAGATACCAGTATATGGCAGCTTAAAATTAAATTTATTTCTGTAAAAGAATGATATTTTATCTAGTTTTGCAAAAAGCTTCAAAACAATGCGGTTGAAAAAAAAAAGTATTAATTTTTCATAATTATTTAAAATATTTAGACACTTTACAGAATAATAATAATAATAAAAACAAAACAAAACACAGATTTACTTATTTGAAGACATCAAATTTTAAATTGTGTGACAGTTAGAGAGATGTAAGTAATTCAGTAATTTAGCATTAAGTCGTCTAAAGTCTACACACGTCCTTTAAATAATCTGTTTCAGAAAAACGAATTTTTCTTTTTATGTGTCTAAAAGACTTTAAATGTTATTTATTATAGCTTCGGGTGCGAAGAGGATAGCAAAATAGTAACAAATAATAATAACAATAATAAGTAAAAAAAAAAAAAAGAAAGAGAGAAGAAGAAAAAAAAAAAAAAAAAAAAGCATGAGCATCATAAATCACCACTTCCATAGCAAATATTAAGATCAAAACAACAAATACGCTCATGCAATTTAGAAAATATGAGCAAAAATGAATGTAGAAATAACTCTTTCAAAATATATATCGCAAATATAACAGATAAACAATTCAACAACAAAGTTAATTATTGTAAAGTTAACAGATAAATAGAAGTTTATTTTTCTACTTGGATTATTATTTTTACTTTTTATTAATTTATTTACTTATTGAGCGGGCGGAGGACATTTTCATAATCACTGTAAAAATTTTTGTAAGGTTAAAAAAATGCTCATATAAATCGCAGAAGTTCTGTTTTTTATAAGTTTTAAATGGGTTACTGGGAATAACATATTCAATTATACGAAACGTTTCTCATTAAGAGAATTCAATCGTATTTTTAATGATATATTTAATAGTTTTGATATATTCTAGAAACATTAGTGGTAAGTATTGAGCAATTAATTACTCCAAATTTCCCGATTTTCTTTTTTTTTTTTTTTTTTACAAATTTTATCTGTTGTACTTTTAAAAATGCCAAAGCAATTAAGATGAAGAGTTTTCTTTCTTTCTTTCTTCTTCTTTTTTTTTTTTTTTTTTTTTTTTACTTCAAATTAGTTATACAGATTTGTAACATTTGCTAAAGTAAACACACTTTCGACTATGTAAGTAAGCACCACAGATTACAAAAGCACGTGACAAATGTTTCGAACAAGTGTTATACATAAATGCTTACAAAGTTTGTATTTTTCATCATTCAATAAAAAATTTGCAGCACATTTGACTTTTTTTTTTTTTTTTCAGACTAGTCTAATTTTTAAAAGTGACACATTCTCATAACTACGTTTTAAAAAAATATAGGTTATAATGCAAATTTAATTTGTGATACTAAAATAACCAATATATAAGCGCTTCCCAAAAGTGAATTAGAGAATTATAAATTTGGTTTTTATTTGAAGTTCATTATTAAACATTCTAGAAAACATGTCTTTAATCTGGATGCTAAAGATAATAATTTAATTATTACTCTTGAAAATCGGATTTCTTTTCCTTAGTAATTATTTTAGAATTGGAGTACGCAGACATTTTTTACATGTTTATTTGTTTATGTATCCATAAATTATATAGTATATTATTTTGAAAGTCTAAGTGTTTATATAAATGTGTGAATATTTTCTTTCTTTCTTTGTTTGTTTTGTTCAATTGATTTTGTTTGTCTTATAAGTAAATAGGACATATATATCTGCATAAATATTTTTTAGCTTCGCGTATTCACATATACCGAAATGTAATTATATCTGCATGCCATAATTCAATTTATGACCCTAATGAAGTTGGTTACTAAATAGTTTTCATTTTTTGGACTTTTCTTTTCTTTTCTTTTCTTTTCTTCTTCTTCTTTTTTTCCCGTTTCTTTTTCAAAGGTACTTATACTTCTTTTATGATAATTTTTATATTGGATTTTTCATTACTTCCTGTGATATGTTTGAAAAGGTTATATACATATATTACTGTGCTAAACTTCATTTCACCTAACATTACGTTTCTTCTAAGGTTATAGAAGGCATACTATCAACCACTTTATAAATGACATTAATAGAAATAAAAATAATGAATATTTGAAACATATTTAATAATTCAAATATTTAATAATTTAAATAATTATTTTAGGGTAAATCAACATAACACAATTGTTAAAATTCCCCATTAGTATAGTCACGGGAAACGTTTATTATTTTTCTATTAAATGCATCAACAGTTGTTTACGCAACTATAAAATCTTGAATACATATAATATTTTTTACTTTTAAGGAGAGAAACAAAAATTGTTTACGAAAATCTTTAATGTATGTTAAAGAGCATACGTAATAAGATGATTATAACTATTTAAAAAATTACTGTTATTACAAAAATTATACGCCAAAAGGTTTTGATCCTTTTGTGTGTGTGTGTGTGTGTGTGTTATTTTCATTTGATCACCAGTTCAAATTACCCAAGCATATCAATGGGAAAAAAAAGAAGACAGAAAGAAAGAAGGAAAGAAGTACAAACAATTAATTAATAATTTTACCCAAATAATAATAATAATAAATCGTTAGCACACACACATACAAACCAAAATGGAAAAAACATGAAAACTAAAATTCGACAGGCAGAAACAGTTTTTGTTTCTAATAAAAAATAATTTTTGATAAAATTTACTAATAACACAAGTAGATGGCGACACTATCCTTAATTGCTAAACAAATGACTTGAAATTACCCGAAGTGGGGAATATCAATCAATCATTTGAAGAGTCTAAGGTCTGTCTGGCTCATCAGATTGAATGGAAATGTAAATGGATGTAAGAGTTATTTGAGTGAGAGAAAATGTAAATATTAAGCGAGCGAGTTTAGGCATAAGAATCTCATTTACAATTAAGTTCAAAGCCGGTCAAAAATAATTGTTGCAGCTGAAGGAAGATTAAATATTATTTTTTTTTTTTCATTTATTTATTTTTATTTTTATAATTTTGATATAATTTTAACGAAATTTAATTACTTTTTGAATAATTAATGTGAAATTAATTTTATGCGAAATTGGCCGCTTTCTACTAATTTTAAACTAATACAATTTTTTTTTTTTTTTTTGATAGAAAACGTATAAAACCTTTAGAAAATAGCAAGACACACTTTATATACAGAAAAAGAAAATTTTTATAAAAATTAAATTTAAAAAGAATTAAGTGAATATAATTCTAAATTTTTACTCGCAAATCTTTTGTCATGTCTTTTACGCAACTAAGTAATTTTTTATATGTTTATTTATTCAAATTTATTTTATTTTATTTTATTTTAATTACCTAAGATAAAAGTCCTGTTTGTGTAAATTAAAATTTCTGTCTCAATCTAGGGGAATTGAGTAATAAAGATGAGACACTAAAAATAATATATATATATTTCGTGTCTGTCACACTACATGGTTACTTTATTAAGTGTAGAAATTATTTTTATTTTTATTATTATTCATTTATTTATATTTTTAGTTTAAAATTTTGTATTATTTATGAACAAAACATACAGATACATCGGTACACAAAAATTCATTAAAATAATAATAATAATAATAATAATAATAATTACTTAAAATTGGACAATGTCACATCTGTCACAAAAGAAAAAAAAAAAAAAAAAAACTGTGATCTATTTTATGTGAATTTCAAATCTTTTTCTTGTTTTGAGAAGCAAATTTCATAGGTTTCACTTACTAGTATCTCATTTAAAAGTTTTTTTCTTATTTTTATCCCCGTTATTTATTCATCCATTTATTTTTTTATATAAATCATTAGTTTGAACTGAGTAAAATAATCGTAGCACAGAATACTTTTCCTTTCAATTATTACAAATATTTTTCACGTGGAATATACTTTTATTTATTTTTATTTTTATTTATTTATTTATTTTTTTTTATGTGTAAACAGTTTAGTTCTAAAAGAATAAATTTTTTTTCACCTCAACATAACATATATTTTGCATATATGTTGGATTTTTAATGACTTTAAATAAATACGCATTGCATTATTTATTTATTTATATCAAGATATTTATTTATGGGTCTAAATTTGGTTTATTAAATTCGAAATATAAACGCTATTTTTATTAAATAAATGAAAAATAAGCCTTATAAATAACAATTAAAAAATCTGTAAAATTTTATAGTTAAAAAATAGTAATAAAATAATTAATTAGAAGCATTTAAATTTTGATTAGATTTAGTCATATTATTATTATATTTCAATTCGATGGCAATATATAAAATATAGTAGAATTTTATCCATGACTTTTCAAATATAAACATCTGTCTAAATTATGTTTCAGTTTCAACTTAATACGCTATCTTTAGATGTGTACAGCTCTGAAGTTCACCACAAATATGAATAAAAGTAATTACTTTGCATAAGAAGGGTGTGGAAATACAAGCAAAAATCTTATTTCGAAAAAGTTTTCTTTCTTTTTTTTCCTCTTTAAAGAATTTTCTTTACTTTGAACAAAAAGATAAAAGTGAGTGTAACTAAATTACTAATCAAAGGGATAATTTATTGCTTAAAAAAAAAAAAAAAATAAATAAAGTTCCAAAAAGAGAATTACCAAAATGAATAAATTTAAAATGAAAAAATATAAAGAAAAAAAAGTAATAAAGAAATGTATTCTGATTTTGGAATGATTTAACATTATTTTATATTATTTTATTTATTTATTTTTAATCTATCATCTCTCTTTTTCTTTACACAAAATTTTGCGGATATTTATAAAAAAAAAAAGGGGGATTAATAAATAAATAAAAATAGAATAAAATAAATAAAGTTAACTTCTCTAAATTCTTTCAACTTTTTAACTAAGTTCTTTCAACATATATTTCTTGAATACATTTTTGAACGATCGATTTTGAAAAACTGAGCATGATTCATAATTTACACATTATAGATGGAATAAATAAGATTGAATTAAATATTAGTTGCTGGATACAGTTTAAGTACTAAAGATGCTTTAAAATTACATTTTATATCATACAGTTTGGAATATTAAAATTGAAAAATTATTAATTATTTAAAAAAAAAAGTTACAGAAATTACACAGTGATAGAATAGACATATTCATATAGTAACACATTTGCTTTGGGATGTGCGGGAAGTATTTCATTAGTAGTATTCACATTTTGCTTTAGGAAACAATTATATTACTTTCTATATTACTACTTTTTAGTCCTTCGTATATATATATACAAAGTTCAAATTTTAGCAATTAACAATAAAAAATAGATTAAATTCAATATATTAAAATAACACTGTGCTGCAAATAAAGTAAAATAAAATAAAATAAAATTTTTCAAGCCTTGATATTATTCTTGCTGATTCTTTTGTAAAATGACCTCCTGAATCCGAATATGAGTACCATTTTCACCCACCGTTTTCTCGGTACACCACTCCCTCCCCCTAATTTTATGGTCATGAATTTGATTTGGAGAACGAAAAATAATTAATTCAACACTTAAAAACAAAAATATGTAATGCTTAATAAATAACATTAATAATAGATTAAAAAATACATAAGAAATTTAATACTTAGTGGCAAATCCTCCCCCTAAATTTTCCCCTTGCCGAAAATGTTCATATTTTAGAATTTTCCAACTCTGTAGCTCCTCAGAAGATATTTAACAGTTAAAATAATCCCCCCCTCCCATTAAACACCAAATTTATAGCCATAAAATTACCGAAAAGTGATAAAAATAGGGGGACCGTCCCTAAAAAACAGTGGGTGATAAGGCAAAATAGGCGCCCTATTCCGATTCAGGAGGTCATTTTACATAAGAATTTCCAAAATTGGTGTTGGGGACAATTTTCATGCAGAACAGTGTAATCGGTATTTGGCAGGGAAAAAAAAAAAAAAAAAAAAAAAAAAATACAGGAAAAATATTTGGTTTGTTATAAATTTACTACAGATGTATTTAAAATTTCATGAAAAAATTCTGAGATCTTTTTAAACAATTGCTACTGAATGACTAAGCAACGAAAATTAATATAGAAATTTTCATACAAAATAAGGGAATCCTATGGGATTTTTTTTTTAAATAAGTGAATCATATAAAAATAAAACTTACTTTTAAAGAGAAAAAAGAGAATATATTATTTTCAAGCTACAATTTTGCGACTATGTGTAATTTTTTTCTTTCTTTTTCTCTTAATCTTTAGTGTAAAAAGGAATAATTTATTACCGAATTCAGAATATATGTATATATATATATATATATATATACAATGCTTAATATCCTTTTTTTTTATGCTTCGTTTGTTTTCTGCACAAGATTATAATTCTATCAAAATTAGTGAAAATTATGTTATGTTCATAAAATCACAGAGAATGTTTGAGAAAGATAATAATAATAATAATAATAATAATAATAATTATTATTATTATTATTATTAATTTATTTTCAGTATCAAAATAGTGAAAATTGCATCTTTTCGAAAACAACATAGAGAACGTTTAGCCGAATATATTTTTTTTTAAACTTTAATATTACACTTTAGTAACAGGTGATAATTATATTAATTTCGTAAAAATTATGATTTTTCGGGAAAGCATAGAGAATGTTCAGCCAAGGGTTGTTTATGGAGGTTTTCAAAATGAAAAACGCATGGGAGATATTTTGCTTGAACGAAAGTATATATTCATACTAGGTATTTGCTTAACTTAGCTTCGTCAACTGGCCATTTTTAGGAAATTTAGAGATAGTATAATAGACATCTGGTCTCAGTGCTAAATTCCGTTGAAAACACCTGTTAATAAATATAAGTGATACGTTTGTAATGTTACATTAGAATGAAATTTTTTATATCATCGGATGCGAACACTCAATCAAAAAATTGCTGGCTACAAATCTGATTCCGTTCATCTATTTCCTGGGGTACTTCATCAAAAAGAAAGCCAGCAGCTGTTTTCAGGAACTCGACACGACATAAATTATGTTTCGGTCTACTTTTATTAATTACTATCGTATTAGAAAAGCAGCATGGATTTGAAACAAGAATCCTAATTATACATTGAAGCTGACAGAAAGTAAATTGAATATCTATAATACATGTCTATAATACATATCTATAATACGACCAGACATTCTTTTCTTTTTCTAACACATTCTATGACACAACAGTGTTAAAAATCTCAAGAAAAATTTTTGATTCATGTTACATGCCACAAAATGTAATATGTTGCTAATAGCGTAAATGTGCGGAAGATGTTCACTTGGACTTAATAAATAATGCTCATCAAGTGTGTAATTATGTTTCTTTTATGTCTCGTACCGTTTTGAAAGCAGTAATTCAAATAATTTAAAAGTCTGCTTACTAGATGATGAAAAAGAGATATCGTCGATTAGTGTATAGTCCCTTTACTAAGACTAAAACTGACACCATTTTTAAGTTATTGTGGGTAAATCTTCTGTTAGTACACTATACACAATATCAGCTTTTACTCAGCATTTCTCACAATGTCAGAAATTATCAACAATAAATTCATTAACGACATTTAATTCATGATATTTCTATTTAATTCCTTTTCTGGTAAATTAACAGTAAATATATATATATATATATGTAATATACAATATGTCAAATTACTTACATTTTCTTACTTATTACAATAATTTACCGAAATACGAAATTTCATAGTTCCAATTTATTTATTGTTCATTCACATTCCTTGAAAAAAAAATGTACATTTTCCGAAATATTTTTCTAAGCGTAAAGATTTTGAAAACCATATTCTAAATATTTTTATTCAAAGTATAGGAATAATAAAATAGAAAACTACTTAAATTCAAACTCCTATAAAAATAAATGTTTAAAAAATGCCACCTTAAAAAATAAAATAAAATAAAAATAAATGTTGCACTTAATAAGAATTCACATTAAACAACTTTTCTTAACAATATAGTACGGGGGGAGGGAAGATGATCACGACACGATAAAGTATTTTAGATTCATAATAATTCTCGTAAAATATAAATAAAAATATACATACTTTGAAGGGGAAAAAATGAAATTACCATGCGTAAGTCGCTGCTCAAAAGAGGCCTAACCCATTTTCAAGAACAAACCCTGCTATCGTTTACCCATTATATAATCGATCATCTTCGGGGCAAAATGTTCAACAATCAATTTTATTCGACTCGGTCGTGCTTTAAACTCTTGCAATTACATTTACATACGCCTGACTCCATCGTCAGAAAAAAAAAAAAAAAAAAAAAAAAAAAAAAAAAAAAAAAAACTCGACGTAGTGGTGTCAATACATGCATTTAAAATATTTTTCAGAAGACGATGAATATTTTCGGCTTACACTTAATTATCACCCCCTTACGATTCGACGTTTTTCTTCGACGAATTTCTTTCCCCCATTTCTTATTATTCCCCGTGAATCAATATTTAAACGATAAGCTCCCTCATTCTCCCAAAATTAATATTTTATCCTTAGTTCGTCCTCCAATCTCCTAGATAAGCTCTTTTATTCTTTTGAAACGCAAACAACCTCTTTGTACTACCCACCCCGCTCCAAAGGCTTCCAATTTTTTTTTCTTTAACCCTACCGTAGATTTTTTTTTTTTTTTTACCCTCCCTGTTCTTTCATAGATGCTTTGCCCTACCCCAGCTCTCTCTCGATATTATTTTTTCATAAATGTGCGTTATCTTATTCTTTGTTATTGTTGCTTACTTTTCTCTCTCATTCCTTGAATAAAAAAAAACTAAAGGGAGAAAAAAAAAAGAGAGAGAGAGAGAACGAAAGCGAATTTTTTTCCTTTATTATGGCGTAATTTTTTTTCCTAAAAAAATTACAGGCCAGAGGGTGGGAGGGAGAAAAAAAAAATCTAGAATCATTACTCCTACTTCGCAGTTAAAGAACGAAGAAGTAGAAAAAAAAAAATCGCCGAAAAATTAAAGGAATACATAAAGTGTGGAGACAACGATGAAATTAGAAAAGAAGGGAAGGGGAAGCAAAAGTAGGGGATCAGAAACCCACATTTTTTTTTTTTTTTTTCATCTTTTTTTTTTTTTTTTTTATAAAATACTTTCTTACTTCTTTTGTAACACTTTAGAACATTTTGGGATTAAGAGGAAAAAAAAAAAAAATGCTGAAAAATTTCGGAAGAGCATCTAACGAGAAAAAAATAAGATTGGATAGTAGGGGTACAGAGTAAATTTTTTTTTCTTCCACTTCCAGAGTTTTAAAAAGAATTATATAAACGTACAGCGGGCAGACACTAGGAAAGAAAGTACCTTATCTGGGTGGCACCTCCTCTCTAAATACGGACTAATCTGTCTTAAAAGGGATGCAAAGAATAGGCAGATATCTCTTTAAAAGCTTGTGCCTCTTTTTTTCTCTTTTCTACTTTTTTTTCTCCTTACTTACCCGTCCCCTCAGGAGGAAAGAGGGTGATAGAGGTCTTCTCTCTCGGATGAAGAAAAAAAAATTACAATAAAAACATAAAAGCAGCAATTTTGCAAACTTATCTTTTTAACTATGCTTTGCTTTTTCCATTCTTCTTTCTTTTACACTCGGAAGAAACTGACTGTGTATGTAATGTTGCATTAATCATTCAAATATAAATGTTCCAAAATAGAAAAATCTTAGATAAAGATAAAAGAAATATGTGGTTGAATATTCATGTAAAAAGAACTAGAATAGGAACCGATGCATTTAACAATTTCTTTAAAATGAATATATTATAGCAATGTTGATATTATACGTTTTTAGCTTGTGTTAACACTAGTTCGATACTCAGGTAAATCGAATTAATTACGTTGTGGTTAAATAACTTTCATATAAATCAGACATCATTTCGAAACTTATATTTTTTAATATTAAGTTTTCTTTATTTTTTTCTTCTTTCTTTTACAAGAATAGACTAACTGAGTGTGATTTTGCATTAATCACAAAGAAAAATAAATGTTCTATGACAAAAGTATCTTTAAAAAGATAGAAGAAATTAATGTTTAACTGTTAACGCAAAATAATTTTGAAGAAAATTCGTTGCATTAACCGTTTCTGTAAACAGAATAAGTGTCTTATTTACTGATATTGTAAGATTATAGATTGAGTTAATATAGTGTTGATGTTATTACCAAGTTCATATATTATTATGTTATGGTTAATATCAAGAACATAACACCTTGCATTAAAATATCGTTAAAGAATCTTAAATTATAAATTTTATACATTAAGAAATGTTTTTGCCTTTTTTTTAGTAAAAAGAATCTGCCATAAAAACATATAACTATATCATTTCGTATATATTTTAAGTATTCTCCGGCTTTTCATATTCTTCGTATACACACGCACAGATACGCACACACACACACACATATATATACATATATATAATAGAGAGGGGGTAGAGAGAGAGGAGGCGGGTGAGGCTTGATTGTAGAGATAGTGTTTGCTGTTTTGATAATCAAAACGTAGATGATCAAAAAATTAAAATTAAAAATAGTACTTTCTAAAATATATATAGACCCAATAAAAAAAATAATAATAATAGCTATACGTTGTTACTATTTTGATATTATTTTTAACAGTATATTGGCGCTAATTTAAAACTTAAAAAATTTAATTCTTTTTACTCACTTATGTCATCATTAAACTGTTTAGAAATTGCAATAATGCATGAATATAAAGAATGTAAAAAAAGTGTGTAACGAAATCATAAAATAAAAAGCAAATTCTAAAACCTTTTGATTTTAATTTTAATATTTGAAAATATTAGTTTGTTATCATTTTTTGTAATGTAATCTAGATATAAAATATTTCTATTATGAACATAAATTCAATATAAATGACGAAAGAAATAGTTGTTGTAAAGGGGATTTTTAAAAAGTCGAGATGCATTTATATTATAACCGCTTACATAAAATTATTTAAATGTCTACTTGTATCAATTCCACTTCAAAAAAAAAAAAAAAAAAAAAAAAAAAAAGAAGAAGAAGAAGAATGTACAATTAACTCTGATTCATAAATATAAAGATTCGTTTCTCTTTTTAATTCATAATAACTGATCAATACGTAATAAATTCAATAACATACATATATATATATATATATATATATATATATATATATAAAAAGACATATATTTCAAATATATATATATTTCAAATATACATATATTTCAGACATATATATATATTTCAAAAAGACACTAATATACACGATAGAAAATTATATTTAAAATGTACAATCAATAATTTGAAAAAAAAAAGCATTAAGCGGAATTAAGAATTTAGTGATGGCTATATATATCTTTTCAAACAGCTACTAAATTAAAGTGTTCGTTTAAAAAAAAAAAGGGGGGGGGGGTGGTTTGGGTTGTGAGGATCAAGGCCGTTTGGTTGCGATAGAGTCCTAGGCTTGAGGGGGAGTGCCCTTCGTGGAGGGTCTTTCTAAGGGGCCTAGTCCTATGTAAGCAAGTTTCGGAGAAAACGACGGAAAACTCCGAACGGATAGGCCGAGCACGACTTAGAATCGAACCTGGCACCTCACGTCTACCAGCTTTCAGCGCAGAACCTCTCAGCGCTGGTCGGCTATAATAAAAAAGAAAATTAATTATATTTATAGATAAAATCTGTACTGAATATATGTAATGAAGAAATAAGACCCACATTTGTTTGATCTGAGAAAAAAAAAAAAAAAAAAAAAAATACTACGCTGCAATCCTAAACTACATACAAGTTAGGCTAACTTACAAACAGATACATCACTATAACGTGGGCTCAAATTAATAGCAATCGTCTACTGTTAAAAAAAAAAAAAAAAAAAAAAAAACTAGAAAAAACATAGAAGAAACATCCTAAATTATTAAGACAACGCATGTCACAGTTAAAAAAAGTGCTAACTCTTAAAAAAAAAAAAATAGAATGTCTCCCAATTAATAATATTAACCACAGTTTTGTCACAACACTTTAAACTAGAACCATCAATTCAACACATTTTTTGCCCTATTCTCTTGAAACATCATCAAATACACAGTCTCTCTTTATTCCTTTGCCTGAGACAAATTAGATCACTGGGGAGGACGCATTGGATAGCGTACAAAATACCTCTTCTTTACTTTAGTCATCAAAAGAATTGGCAGATAGCCCGAACTTTAAAGAACTACCCGATCTCGAAGTAAAATAATTTAGTTTCACGCCATTTCTTTCAAAAGAATTCGTGTCAGATAATATCTTTGAAATTTCAATGTTTATGTTATACGATCATTGCAGTTGATGATGCTGTGAAATTTAATATAACCGGTGAAAAAGGGAGGAAAAAAAATGTGAGAAAATGGATAATGAACATTTATCAACGAAACGCTATAGTTCCTATTAAAACAAATCTGTTTTGCTAAAACTTTTGAAAACAAATACATTAAAAATTGAGATGTATATATTGTGAAAATAGTTGCAAAGTTACATCGTTAAAGAAGAATTAAAAGAAAGCAGAGCGCCTCAAAATTAAGAAAGAACCTTATATATATATATATATATATATATATTGTAAAAAGAAAAAAAAAGGGGAAGAGAGGAGAGAGAGAAAGAGAGAAAGAGAGAAAGAGAGAGAGAGAGAGAGTCTCTTAGTAAAATTTAGACAATGCTCCAATATTATAAACCTCTTATAGTTATTAGAGATTGTGTATATATTTTAAAATATTTGAAATAAATCAAATATCTAAAGAATTGAATAGATGAATCCGGCTTAGTATTCAGAAATAAATACTTCCAAACCAGCATAAGTATATTGAACAAGATTTAACAGTTTGCAATATTATATACCTTATTCTAGGTTTGAAGCCTTTAAAGTTGAAAAACAACCGAATAAGAAATGTGAAATTCTTAAGCGAAAATTTCAGATGAAATTAATTTAAATAATCGGATTTACAGGCAATGTCTCCGCTGCGAATAATCGAAAATAAATCATATATATTCATTAAACAACCACTTTCTCCGCATACATCTGCTTGCAAATTCAGCAGTGCAACTTTTTCAAGATTCACAGTGTTTAAAATGTATATACATACACCTTTAAATATCTCAATCTAACACTCTAATTACAACTTTTACATGGTGCAGTTTATTTTTCGTAAATATAAAATAAAATAAAATAAAATAAAATAAAAAAATAAAAAATAAATAAAATGCAGATATCTTAATATTTTAACAGATAGGACTCTTTTATTTATTTAAAAAATTATTTCTTGAAAGACAACCATCTTAAAATAAATAAATAAATAAAATAAAATAAAATAAAACGTAGGAAAGTAACTGGCTGAATTTCAAATTTAAGTATTTTCTTCGAATTAATTCTTGAAAGTGGTAAACAGTCCGTTTTTACTTTCTCTTATATAGATAAGAAGAAAATATTGGATTCGTAGAAATTTTCGACCCCCGATTTGCGATGGTTTGACATGTTTTGAGAAGTCCTGAACAATATTTGACCATTTTTAGAAAATGATATGCCAGTATAGCACAAAATTCGTATAAATGCACATAATTTTTATAAATAGTAATAGTAAACTAGAAAAAAAAATGTGCATGTAGGGGCAACATCCCCTCACTTGGGGGAGGAGCACCGCCCCGGGTGTGCAAATTTTATGTATGAGTATCTTTCACAGAAACTTATCAATACCTTTAAAACAAATGATTGAACCATAGATCTGTGATAATTTAAAACAAAGGTTTCATTTATTTATTTATTTTTATTTTATTAATTTTTTTTTAAATTTTTATTTATTTATTTATTTATTTATTTATTTTTTTTTTTAGTTGTTGGCAATATTTCTCTTAGGTGAAAATCGTCAGCAGTCATCATAAAAAACAATTTATTTTTTATTTACTTATTTATTTATTTATTTATGAAATAAGAAACATTTAATAAATATTACAATTTCTATTTCAGCCAGCGATTTAAAAAAAAATTTCTGTCACCTAATAATCTTCGAATTGTATTTTTTGTGGGTAAATTTCATTCATTAGCTAATCAATTTCCATACATTACTTTAATTTTTTAGGAATAGTAGAAAATTTTGTACTTAAAAATTCTTGCTCTAAAGTAAACAGAATATATATAAATACCGCGTGCATTTATTTTTTATTTTTTATTTTCATTTTACTTTTTTTATTTACATAGATAGATCAGTAACGATATTAGGGGAAATGAAGATGTGAAGTTTTAGCACATTTAGTCTGAACAAGGATTTTAAAAATCTGATGCAAAAACTATGTGAAAGAATTGGTGATATATTAAAAATAAGAATATTTAATCAAACATGAAATTTTCTAAGTAATAATAATAATATTAAATAATAAATAATAATAAATAAATAAAAATAAATAAAGACAAAAATAAATCTATAAAAAAATAAATAAAATTAACAATAAGAATCTTTTATCATACGCGCAACTTGCTAAATAATAAAAATAAATGAATAAATAAATAAAAATTAATTAATAAATAAAAATTAAATTAAATTAACAATAACAATAACTACCTTTCATCATACATGTAACTTGCTAAACAATTAAAAAATAGAAAAAATAAATAAATACAGAGAAAGATAAATAAATAAAAATTTAATTAAATTAAATTAACAATAAGAACCTTTCATCATACATATAACTTGCTAATAATAAAATAACAAAAAATAAATAAATGCAGACAAAGATAAATAAATAAATAAATAAATAAAAATAAAATACAATACAATAAAATCGTATAGAGTTTTCAACATTATTTATCTATACTTTTGTATATTAACATTGAATCTTATGTTACTTTTGCAGTTTTAGATGTTTTACTAAAATTCTTATATCATCCAATACACTTTGGAAAGTAAATATACATTTTGCTCAACTTATTATTATTATTATTATTTCTTTTATTCATTACACTATATGTGCTGCTAAATTTTAGTAATATATTCAACAAATATCATTTTAAATAACAGATTGAATAAAATAATAGAATTTTTTAGAAATGTAAAGAAATGTTTTGAATTAATGTATTAGTTAGAGTAAATATTGTTTTTATTTTCTTATTTTGAATATATATATATATATATATATATATATATATATATATATATATATATATATAACAAAAGACAAGATTTTAGTTTCAAAGTAAATTTATTTACACAATTTACCTCTTGTCTTCATATCTCTGTCTACAGAAATATTATTCTCAATCACCTCTTTCGTATACATAATCTTTGTTCAGATAGGTTTAAAAACAAAAATATCTCTCACATAATTAATGTTGCTACAAAAATGGGTTATCCTAAAAAATTTATTTATTCACTTGTTTATCAAAAAGGGTCTCTGTCTAACACACACACAAAAAAAAAAAAAAAAAAAAAAAAAAACTAAGGTTTAATTAAAAATTAAAAAAAAATCAGGTGGATGGGTGGACAGAAGTTTGATTAAGGAGGAAGGGTGGTGTTGTTTGGCTGGTTGGCTGGGAGGGTTTGATGCTAAATAAAATTTATTAAAAAAAAAAAAAAGTGGGGGGATTGCTGTAAGTTACATTCTTATTTTTCTGGTTGATTCTATGTATTTTGAACTCTTTTATTTTTTCTGGTTGATACTATGTATTTTGAACTCTTTTATCATTAAATTTTGCAATGTGCTTCTAGCTACTTGAGGCTTCCCTTGTTAAGTTTGAACAATCCATCTATTTGCATAACAAACATAAAATCTTATAAATATTAATAAAAAAAAAAAAAATCTTTTAAATTTTAATTTTTAATTTTAATTTATGATGACCGCATTATAATGCTTATCCTTATAGTTGTGCTCTTTGGAATTATTGCTTGTAATTATGTCTTCTTAAAACTTAACACTTAATAATTTGACTTCAAAATAAAAATCTTAAAAATTATCTTAATCTTGCTGTTAATACTTCTAAACTATCTTAATCTTTCAGTCAATACATCTTAAATAAAAATCTTAAAAATTATCTTAATCTTGCTGTTAATACTTCTAAATTATCTTAATCTTTCAGTCAATACATCTTACATAACTGACTTAATGTTATTATAGCTAACCGAAAGATGGCGCTTGTACTTAGTAGTCTTTAACCTTCATTCTTCAGTCCTTATCTTAAACGATTTAATTATTAATATCTTTGGTACGATTTAATTTAACTCTACTAGTATTAATTTTAACATTATCATTTAATATTTACTCTGTGTATTTTATCTTTAATGTAATTGTTCTGAAGTATTTTCGATTAATCGATATCTGTCGAGCTATTATTTTAACTTCAATTTAGGTTTTGGCATCAACCATTTTTCCAGTTTGTGTTAACTGTTTTCCATGTGGTTACTCTGCTTATTTCATGTTATTAATTTGGTTTCCTTTAAGATTTTAATTAATATTTATTTATCCTTTGTTTTAATTTAATTTTTCACTTTTTTCTCATTCATTATGGTTTTTTTGCTGCATTGATCGGGGCGTGAGATGATATAAATTGCTATGATTAGCAATATCGTTTTACGAAATCATTGCAGCTTTCTCTGCTTTATGAAGTATGCACCCCTTGATAAGTATACTTCTAATTTTAAGCATTTATATCCAATTGATTATGTGGTTTATTATCTTTTTTCTCTTTCACAAGTTTAATGGTCCTTTTTTATTATCCTTCAGGTCGGCGTAAGTATTTTAAGTTAATATGGTAACTCATTGGTTCCTTATATATATCGCAACTTTTTGGGTCATTCTTTCCTCTATGTTAAATTCAGTTCTATATTTTAGTGTGCTGTTATTGTTTTAGTTCTATTAATTGCTAAATTTTAAGATTAAATTTTATTACGTTATCTATTATATATATATATATATATATATATATACAGAGAGGGGAATAGAGATAATAATAATAGTTAAAAAAAAAAAAAAAGTATTAAAACCCAAAAGAATTAGGTTAGTTTACTACATAACAATTTTCAAAAATAATAAGAAATATTAAAATAAGGAATATATAACAATTGTGTAAGTTTTTCTTTTCTATGAAATCGGTCATGAGGTTCATTTTAACACGATGACAAAGAAAAGAAAAATATTCCATACGGTCTATAAAAATGAATACGACGTAAAATTGCAGACTTATGGCGCATTTGAGAATAATAATGATGACAGAAGTAAATATAGAGTTTCATTATGAATTAAATATTTAAATATGTATCCTTATGTCTGCATATACAGTCGGCACCAAAATTATTGAAGCACTAGAAATAAATCCTACTTAAAAAATATGCACCTAATACTGTTTTGTTGAGTCATGAACTTAGTCTAATGCTGTTTATAAAAAAATAAGTTGATGATAAAAATTAGCGATCAAACTTAAAAAAAAAAAAAAAAAAAAATACTTGTGGACGTGTGCTTCAATAATTTTTCTGCCGACTGTACATAATTTATCCAAGTAAAAGTTAAGTTGAAAAAGAAAATAAACAAATAAAATGAGTATTTTTTTAATACAAGTTTCATATATTTTCACAGCAAAAAAAAAAAAAAAAAAAAAAAAACGATTTCTTTTTTTTTTTTCATTTCTAAAAAAAAGCAGCTTTCAGCAATTCATTATTCTCTAGCATCACCTTGATTTATATTATACCCCATTTTGCGTATTCTAAAATAAGGATGCTGAAGATAAGATCACCGAAGTCACCGTTATCACCTAACCCATCTCAAGATTTAATGAACAACTAAAAATACACGCATGCAACCCTTTGGCTCCTGCAGAGACTGGGGCGAATCGCCCTTTACGCCCTCCTTCTTTAGTCACCATGCCAAATCCCTGCTAAATGAGACGGTTCATAGAAACACAAGTAATGTTATCACTGCCAAACGGTAAAAAGAAAGTTTCTAAAATAGACGTGTTTATGTAAGTACAAGAAGAAGGAGGGGATGGATGAAGCTCTTTGGCAAGAATGCTCACAAGATGTTTCGTTTACTCTCCTGAGTGATTGTCGAATCTCCGATGTCAAAGATGTTTTTTGTCAGCAGAAAGATCAAGAGGATGTTTCTAATTATACAAGAGGAGCAAAGAAATGATTTGTGGAATGTGGAAAGAAACAGTCTACGATGCTGTCGGTATGTTAGTTAGCTTTGATTTCATCCGACACTTCCAGATGGGTTTGAGAGAAGATATGTGTCATGATTAACACTCTACGAGTTAAAATGCTTTCTCTTTTTTTTTTTTTTTTTTTTCTTCTTTCTTTCTTGTATGTTGTAGTAGCAGTTCCGGCATGCTAGAAAGTGAAGCACGTCGTAATATCAAGTTTGTGACCGCTTACATCTATTTACGCGTATGTTGAATGAACTTAAACTTTTTTTATAGTAAGAAACGTGATGGGAAGATTATTTTTGCTTCTTGAAATCTTGTTTAGCGTAGTTTATTTAAACTTTCATTATCTGTCTCAACAGCTGAACCAAGGGAAAAAAGAAACAAACAGAAGGACATAAATGTGTGGAATTTTTTTTCTTTAGATAAAAAGTTATGGATATTATACAAAGTAATTTGTAGACGTATTAGTTTTTTTCTTCTATTTTTAAAATACTGATTATACCTTAATTTTTATACAGAAACAAATATGCATACATATATATATGCACTTACATGCATACAGTGAAGTTTTAATTATCATTAAGAAATAACCTAGATATCTGTATAAACTGATTCTGCAAATTAATTTATTCTTGCATACATAATATTGCTGGTACATAAATTTCAGACATCAATGATGATTCATCTTGTTTCAAAATGCAGTAGATTGATATAATCGCCAACGAAACGTCAAGAAAATCTGGGAGAAATCTCCCAGCTGGAGAAATCTCTGGATGATTACTGCGTAGAGAAGAATAAGAAATAAAAATTAAATTCAAATCTCGATAACATTTTTATAATAACTAAAATTTTACGATATCCCTTAGTATATATATATATATATATATATATATATATATATATATATATATATATATATATATATATATATATATATATATAATTTCGAAAATATGTAGAGACTTGAAGACAAGTGGGAGTGGTCAACAAGATGAAAAAACGCTAATAAAAACAAAGAAATAACGAATTAAAGTAACTAAACAATTGTAAAAACAACACTACATGTGAAAAACACCCTTCCGCTTCCTCTTCAGTGGATGGGAGCAGCAGGACAGACAGTAAATTAAATTGAAATATATATTTATATATATATATATATATAATTTCGAAAATATGTAGAGACTTGAAGACAAGTGGGCGTGGTCAACAAGATGAAAAAACGTTAATAAAAACAAAGAAATAACAAATTAAAGTAACTAAGAACAATTGTAAAAACAACACTACATGTGAAAAACACCCTTCCGCTTCCTCTTCAGTGGATGGGAGCAGCAGGACAGACAGTAAAGTAAATTGAAATATACATATATATATATATATATATATATATATATATATAGAGAGAGAGAGAGAGATAGATAGATATACATATACTATATACGTATATTTATAAAATGAATCTTCTTCAATATGACATCGAAAATGATTTCTTAGTGCAAGAAATCAAAAAGAAAAGAAAAAAAGAAGCAATTTCGTATGAACATAAATATTTACGTGAGGAGAAGTGGCTTCATTAAAAACATTTCAAATTATTACAAATATTACCGTCCTATACATTGGAAAATGGAGAGTAAAAGATGTAATAGAAGGTGTTTTGAGAATTAAATTAACTATTACTAATCACATATATAAAAGTTTTCCATAGAAATAAAAATGATAAAACACGCGTAGAGAGAGTGACAGATAAAAAGTTAAACATCAATTTCACACGCATAAATCATATAATGTCTATACATGAAAGCTAAAAAAAAAAAAAAAAAATGCATTTTTAGACACAAATGTTTTTTTTTTTTTTTTTTTTTTTTTTAAATAGCATCATCAGGTGTAGTTGATGCTACTACATCTGATGATGCAGTTTAATAAAAGTGAAAGCTTTGTGTCTCAAAGTGCAATATTTTACACTTTTTAGATTTAATAGAGAGACATTTTTTAATTTACATGTGTGAAAGTGGTTTATAACTTTTCAAATAATCACATAATTGCAGTTTATTGTGTGAAATCAAGTACTAATCCATGCTAGCGCACAGAGTTTAAATTCACAATATCCCTTTTCAAGTAGCAATGTTCCTTTCTGACAGGCTGTTATGAAATAAAATATTTTTATTTCGAAACCATATTAAGGTAAATTAAAACCAAGTATATTTATAGAAAACATCAGCCAACAGTTATTTCGTTTCTGATAATGACTTCCAGTGATAACTCATGTTGGGAAAACATATAACACTTGTAAAAACATTAATGGGAAAAAGAGATTCAAACGTCAACCAAACTGTTTTCCCAAAGGGTAAAAAAAAAAAAAAAAAAAAAAAAAAGTATTTTCTACACATTCAACATTTAAAGTCTCTCCTCTCGGAGTCAAAACTTAACTGGGATCTTTTTTTAACAACCCTCTCTTTCACCCATCTCACATTTTTCTCCCTGATTCATCGGTCGTCTGCTTTGTCACTCAACTCTTCCCCTGTACCTCCCCTCCCCTAAGTGGCGGAAACAAACGCTAAAAACAGATTAGTGAGATCTCAGGGTAAAAAAAAAAAGTACGAAGAAAATTGATAAATAAAACGGAAAAAAACAATCCGTCCCAGGCAAGAAAACATTTATCCTACAAGTTGATAGAATGTTCTGACAAGTCAGGAGTTCTTAAGCTTTTCCTTCTTCTGATGCTCTATTTTGAGAAAGGTATGTTGGCAATTATAGAGTTATAATAACAAGAACATATTTATATGTGTTGTGAAGGAAGCGACCCACATATAAATTGTTTTAAATTGTGACAGAGATGTGATGCTGAAGGGTAGTTAGGGAAATTTATTTGCTCGAAATTTTTTATTGCAACGGATTTGTTATTTGATATAGTTAAAAACAGCCTCGTGCATTTTAGCTTAATTAGGATCACTATTAGATATACAAATTGAGACGTGTAACATTGTGCACTTCTTGTTTTACTTTTAAGGTATAATTATTTTCAAAATTTTAATATATTATTATAATTTTACTACATTATTACAGTTTTATTACATTATTATCTATATATACAGTAACAAACAACTTTGAGCTGTTTACTTTAATTAGAAGATATAATATACAAAATATTTGAGCTTCTTAAAATTGCTTTTATCTTTCTTATCGTTTTCTCATTATTCCAGAATAGGTAGATGATTTTGTGTACTATATATATTTGTATAAAGTACTGTTTACACAGTTGACAATTTTAAATTTGCAGTGTTAATTATTTTAATATCTTGTGAGCAATTTACGCCATTTTTAAGTTATACTGAATTTTGTTAGAAATAAAATTTAAAAATATAAAAGTTAAAAACTTAAAAAAAATTCTTTTTCGTTTTATTACTCCATTAAACTCATTGTTTATGTACAAAGGAAAAAAAAATGGTGTATGTGCCAAAAAATACATTGAATTATAAACACAAAAATCTTATTAAACTCACTTAATTTATTTTCTTTTAATCAGGAACACTTTTAATGATACGTTTGTTTTTATATTATTCAATTTTTGTATTTTATCATACATTTTTGTTTATGAATTTCCGGTTATAGTAGCAGTCATTATTTCTTAAATCATTTTAGAAAAAATTCACTTGTAAGAACTTTTTTTTTTTTTTTTTAACACGCCGTTACAAAAAAATAGCATTTTTATACACATTAAAAGCATCATATTCAGAAATTACCGAAAAATAAATAGATAAATAAATAAATAAATAAAAGAAAAACAGAAACTAAAAGCATTAAGCATGAAAAAGTAATCAAACCGTTTAAGTATTCAATTCATTTAACTCTGTAGAGAATATCACGACATAATGTATAAAACGGTAACAGTTTTAGAACTCGGATACGTAAAATTCACTCGACATATAAATTCTGTACCTCGAAATTTTATTTCATATTTTCGAATATCAGAAAAAAAAAAAAAAAGATCAGAAAATAAAGATATATATATATATATATATATATTACTTTTATTTCCCATTTTTACAAATATTTTGCAAAGAATTGTAACTTTATATGGATGTTTAATTTTACAAACTTTTTAAACTATTACAACTTTATTTACATAATTATATCTTTATTTTTTATCTTTATTTAGGGTAAGTGCACCAGTGATTGACACTTTTAGAGCAATCTCTGATGTTTTTAATGTTCTAGTCTTTTAGAAATCTTAAGTTAGAACATATGGTATGAAAGACATTCAGAACCACGTATATGTTAAAATATATACATTTGAAAACAATTATTTTTTATATGAATTTTTATTTGACACCCACTCAATGTTCCAGTAATTGACATTGCTAGTTTTTCATTTTATTAGCAATTGGCCCCTTATGTTCCAGTGTTTGACAAGGCTAGTTATTCATTTTACCAGTTATTAGCACCCTATGCCAATCAGTGTTCAGTGTTTGACAGAAAATGTTAAAATTCTTATATGTAAAATATATGATTTCATTATTTTTCTTATTTATTAATTATTTCGAGATACATGTCAATTACTGGAGCATGCCAATCTCCGGAGCACCTACCCTACAACATTATTTTATAATTTTATGGGGGTGCACAACTAATATCTATAATACTAGATAGAGATGTCGCTTGAAACATTTTTAATAAAACATTCAAGTAACATATTTTATCGAATTTTGGAGGAAAAAAAAACTATTAATAGAATTGTTTTCTTACTTTTTTAATAGGTCTTCCAAGTAAAATATCTATGCACATTACTACTTTATATCTTTTATGACAGAAGAATCAAAATCAATCTATCAGCCCTTACCAAGAAATCTAAAGCCCCCAGAAATCTAAAATGAATGCATAATACCAAACTATATCCGAACAGCTTCTTTTATACTAAATTCACATAATGAAACTGTTTTGGTTATAGATACAGAGTACTGAGAGAACAAAAGACTGTGAATTTTCACAAACTGTGAATTTCTCCAAAAATATTCACCAAAGTTTAACTGTGAATTTTCCCTAAAAAAATCATTGTGCATTCATCAGAATAATTCTATTTGTGGCGGTAAGATTGAAAACAATGCTTACATATAAATGCATTTCTAATCAACGTCTAATAAGGAAACATTCAAAAGGTGTCGTATTAAAAAATTATTGATAAAAATATATGTGATTCTACTCTTCCTAAAACACCAGAAAGTGAAAAAAAAATTATTGGCTGAAACGAATTACAGCGACCACATAAAATTATCAAAATTAAGCATTTTTGACGATTTAGCGCTGTTATGCGATAAGTTTGCTAGCACCGAGATCGCCGTGACGAACCGAACCGTGTGTTCCTTCTCCGCCAAATGCTCAAAATCAATCGCCTAACAGTGTGAAATCACCAAATATGCTTAATTTTGATAACTTTTTGTGATCTCTGTAATTCATTTCAGCCGATAATTTTTTCACGTTCTGGTGTTTTATGAAGAGTAGAATCACATACATACTTTTCAATATTTTTTGAAGACGACACCTTTTGAATGTTTCCTTGTAAGTCGTAAGACAGATTTTTACTTTTATTAAAGTCATAAATGTAGATTATATGTTCTTTGCTAAAAGACAATATTTTTCGGACTTCCATTTATACCTTTCCGCATGTTGCATCGCACAACTCTTAGAAAACTTATTTAAATTATATTAATATTATTTGCCGAAATTATGGAACGAATTGTTCTGAAAATAAGCATGATTAAATAAATATAGCAAGAATATAAATAAACAAGAAAAAAATATTTTAAATATTAATATCTACTTATTTCTGCTCTTAATTTTTTTCCATTTAAAAAGTAGCCTTGATAACTCGATAACCTCATCCCTTTATCTACCGCATTATCAAACAGACAAAAAATGTATTTGAAGTATATGTTTTTTAGTTACTTAAGAGTATTATTTAAAGATATACGCAATAAAAACCATGCATATGACCTCATCATCTATATATTAATAGGCAAGCATAAAATGTGTAGTCCCTTTTTAACATATTAATTATGGGAGTAGAGGGTTGAAAATGGTATCATTCGAAAGGTATGGTTAGCCGGAAGGTGCGAATACAAATATTATTTTCTTACGATGTCAAGAAGGTATTTAAAAATACATTTATTTTTTATGCATTTTCCCCCATTTGCCCCTTATATACACGTATTCCTTTACATTAAAAAATACCTAAAAGTAGAAAGTTGTTAAATCTGGCAATTTCATAAAGCTCAAATAAAACCATAGACACAATAATTTGTATAATGTAGCATCACTATACGCAAGCGAAGTGATGACGTCACTGTCTGTCCATGGAGCCATGAAAAAAACATTTCATTTCAAACGGTGATATTTAAACAATAAATATTCAACTAATATACTAAATAAAAGGAAAATGGATTTGTTACTAACTGCTGCATGTATAAGTAGACGATACGGAAAAAATTCCGATTTCCGTTTCTTGCTGAATTTACATGTTTTGGGCTTTCTTTACGTTTCAATTAACTGAAATTGGCTACTTATATTTTAAAAAAGTGTCTTTATTGCTAGCTTTTGTGGGTAGACGAAGCAAGTAGAAGATACTTAAAAACTTTTGATTTCCGGCTTTCGATGAACTTACACGTTTTGAGATTTCCTTGCATTTTAATTAAGTGAAATTGACTACTAATTTTTATTTTTTAAAAAGTGGATTTATTATTCTTTCCTCTGCATATATAAGTAGAAAATATAGGATTCAGAAAAGTTTTAGATTTTCGGTTTTCGATAACGTTACACGTTTTGAAATTTCCCGAACTCAATTCAACCATTTTTGAAAAATATCTTTTTTTTTTTTTCTTTTTGTTGTTCAAACACTGTACTTGAACCAATCGAATTAATTTAACAGAATTTGATACTTGGTTGGGCCTTGGTTTGACATGGTACCTATTAGCTTCTGGGCTGTATCACACAACAAGGGGCGTTTTCACGTTGCGATTTTCTCTCATTTCAGGAAAGGCTAACATCTACAGAGAGAAATAGTTATATTCAATAAAACTCTGCTGATTCAGTTAGAGTGAATATCGGCAAACAATTGCAGCAGCTGTGTTGCAATTGCATTCCGTTTAGGACAAGGCAATAACTTTGCTTTGCCTCGCTTTTCAAAAAAATATGGTCGAGTTTCGACCACTGAGCGATACTAGTAGTAATTAATGAGAATTTCCTAAGGTACATAGAAGTCGAAAAAAAATATTTCGACCTTTAAAACATGTAAAATATATATATATATATATATATATACTGTTCATGTTCCTTATATATATATATTTTTTTTTTTAAGTTTGGCGGGAGATTCTTGAAGTAATACAGGGTGTTTATAATTAAACTTCCCCTATGAACAGCATCCTACAGCGCAAACGGGTGAACGGAATACAACGAAATTTGGTATACAGACTGTACACGAGATTAGTTCCAAAATGTCCACCAGAGGGCGTCTTTTCCGGAAAACACTAAATTTAACACAATAAACGACCAAAACGAATACAGAAACAATATTAACATTTATTGACTAGTTTCTGATCACATTGTCATTGAAACACATTAAGTAAAGGTAAGGAGAAATAACCGTACGCTGTTTTAGGAGAAAAAAAAAGTTCAGTTTGCAGAAATTGCGCAAGTAGAGCAGTTGTTAATCGTGTCCAGGACGATGTAGGGAAAGGTACTCCATGTGACCACCTTCATTCACCAGCAAAATTTCAAGTCGATTCATAGTGTGTTCAACAGCAGATGGTAACTGATCAGTTGTGATGCTTCGCATGTGAAGCGTTATGAAGTCAATAAATGTTAACATTCTTTCTGTATTCCGTTTCGGTGGTTTATTGTGTTAAATGTAATGTTTTTCTGGAAAAGGTGCCCTCTGGTAGACATTTTGGAACTTTTTTTTTTTTTTTTTTTTCAAAATTCCGTGAGCGCATCTCGTGTATAATCTATATACCAAATTCTGTTGCATTCCGTTCACCCGTCTGCGCTGTATGATGTTGTTTATACGGAAGTTTAATTATAACCACCCTGTATAGTAAATAATCATAATACACGTGAAGATGTTGGAAAATGCCAAGGAAAAACAGTAACAGCGCTCTATAAAATCCTTTCTGGAACAAAAATGGTTACACATATCGTCGATTGTCTTGTAGTGAAGTGAGGTTTATACCTTCTATCCTTATAAATATATTTGATGTTTCTTTCATAAATTCGATTTTATACGTTCTTTCATCTGATGGTACTTTAAAAAACCCTCGGCAGATAATGTATTATAAAATGTTACAGTTAAAGTAAAAATTCGATAATTACACTGCTCTACAAAAAAAAGATTTTTTTTTCGAGATCTTATTACCATTCTTGCTGATTCTTATGTAAAATGACCTCCTGAATCCGGATATGACTCCCATTTTAGCCAGTCACCCGCCGTTTTCTAGGTACACCACCCCCTCCCTCAATTTCTTTCCCTGTTCGATAATTTTATGACCATGAATTTGATTGGAAGAATGAAAAATAATTAATTTAACACCTAAAAACAAAAAATATATATAATGTTTAAAAAATAACATTAATAACAGATTAAAAAAATATCAGCTATGTAATGCATAATTTCGGTGGCAAATCCCCCACAAAAATTTTTTCTTTGCCGCAAATGTCCATATTTTAGAATTTTCCAATTTTGTAGCCCCTCAGAAAATATTTAACGGTTAAAATAATCTTCCCCCCTCCTAAAAGTCAAATTTGTAGCTATAAAATCACCTAAAAATGATAAAGATGGGGGCATTCCAAAAAAAAAAAAACGGTGGGTGATAAGGCAAAATGGGCGTTATACTATTCGGATTCAGGAGACCATTTTACATAAAAATATGCTGAAATGGTCTCAGAGGCAATTTTCATGCCGAGCAGTGTTATTAATAAAAACACTTTATTATCAATACTAATCATATCTTTTGACAAATGTGGTAAATAATGCACATTAATCACTTTTACAGGTAAATACTTATAATTACTAAACTTCAGTAATAGTTGTCAGTATTTACCAATCACATTGATCACTGTGATTAATTAGGCACGCACTGAAACACCAACTCTAATATAATTACTGTAACAGGGAATAGGAAGTGTTTGAAATTGCATACATTAGTAGTTTAGTTTGCAATGAAATTTAGTTAACGTAAAAATTGTTTTACGATAATTATTGTTATTATTTATAAGCGTACTTATTACATCAAACAAATTACATTAAAGTTAAAATTAAAAACTACTGAAAGTTTAAACTTAGAAAGCGTTTCACGTGTACACATATTATATAAAAAAGTATAAAATCACTTTTAAAAACACGTAGATAATTTTTTTTTTTATTAAAACCAGATACAAACTTTTCGCTATTATCAAAATAGCATCATCAGGTGTACTTAAGTAACATAGTAGCCAGCAATATATAATTGAGAAGTTCAATACGGTGAAAGTTAAATAAGAGTTCAGTCCACAAAAGGTCGAACAGGAACTACATGGCATAAAACTTGAAAAAAGGATTTCAATACAATTTTCAATAATCTTACGAGCACAACGTGTGCCATTTTTTATGAAGAGATGCAGCATCCTTAGAGTTAATAACTTTATTGTACTTGATAATATTTATTGCTTCTGTCAATTATATATTGCTGGCTACTATGTTACTTGAGTACATCTGATGATGCTATTTTGATAATAGAGAAAAGCTTTGTGTCTGGTTTTAATAAAGAAATTTTTTATATACGCGTTTTTAAAAGTGGTTTTATACTTTTTTTTATAAAATTACATTAAACACAAACACCATAAGATTTAAAAACAACTGCAAACAATTTATATAATAAGTACATAATTATTGCATTTTAAGAAAACATGTGCATTTTTGCAGGAAAGTTACTATGGCATTTGCAGGTACAAATGGTTTTAGCGTTTTTATGTATGTTTGCAGCGACTTGAGTTATAATTCTTTCTACAATTGCAATATTCGTTCAAATCCTTACGAGAACAATCTGTGAAAACTATTTCATTCAGTGAAATTTCATTCTAAAACTTCTCTTACAGACACTAAAATTATAAATTGTGTACGATTGGTTTAAAGTGTCGTGCTTTGCCCCAAGTTTACATAAATTTTTATTTTCCTTAACGCGTATAACAACGATCATAATATAGACCTGCTAACTACGCTAGTTTATCCGTAATGGTATTAGGCCCCGCCCTTTTCTCCCTCCAGAATACCTGTAGAGTAATATTTAGCAATATGTTCTCATGATTAAATAAGAAGTCTATCGCTGAACAACTATTCTGGTGTGAAAAAAAGGCGTGGCTAAATACCATTACGGATAAACTAGCATAGTTAGCAGGTCTAATAATATAAAATTATTACTTTAACCAAATTTCATTTGTGAGTTAATCGAAATTGATTCGTGTAATAAACATTCATGAATTACTAACTTAAACTGGTTTGGATTGTAATTAATAATAACGACTATTTGATAGCATTGACTATGAAACATAGCGATATACTTGATAATCGTGTTTAAATTCAATTTCAGATAGATTTTTGCGATGTGCTTATTCCCATTACTAGAATTATTTGATTTCATGGTGAAAAAAAAAAAAAAAAAAAAAAAAAAAAAAAAGAAATTAAAAGAAAAAAAAAATTTTTTTCCTTTTTATAAATGATTTTAGAAATTTCAATGTAAACTTGAAGTTTTATGCAGCAAAGAAAAAAATTACATATTCTCAATCAGTCCACTGTGCAGTATCGGTGTACGAATGCTGTAGAATATTTTTTTTTAAATATTTATTCTATGTTTTATTTGTTTAGCGTTATATAATGTACATACATATATATAAATAAACACACACTTACATATATATACATATACATATATACACACACATATGCATATATACATATAAATATTTAAACTTTTCATTTATTTTTTTATTGTAATCTGCATCCTTTAAGGATTTATATATAGTATACATATATATATTTATATATACATACATATATATATATTTAATATGATTAGAAAATAGTGTAATAGTTAGCATTATAATTAGGCTAACATTTTATCCGAATCCTACAAATTTAAAATACCAAAAACTCACACCAATCTATTTATTCAAGCACAAAGGGTTTTAAAAATATCTGATTATCTTTGTGTTCTTAAAATGTCAAAATAAATGTAGCAATATTAACTGACCAATTCACCGCGCTTGGATCTTGTCATTATTTGGAAACGAAAGGCATGAATATACATTGGTAATGTATATACATATAATGATTGTTAAGACAAAATAAAAATGCAAAAGATATTTTTACAGAAAAATGATTGAAATTCGTATTTGAAAATAAGTATCTTTTATAAGTATTTAAGGCGAAAATGACACGAAAGAAGCAGTATTTTAAAAATTCAATTGTTAATGACGTATCATTAAAGTTTGTGATAAATCAAATTATTCTCCTTTTTTTTTTTATCAATAGCGTCTACGCTTTAATATTCATTGACAGAAAAGCCGGTTCAAAGGCTTTTGAACAATAGATAAAAAGAGATTAGATCAATTCTCACCAAGAAAAAAGCTACTGAAAGAAATGTGAATAAATGAAGCATGATTTGTTCCATCTTTGTTGCATCTTTCTATCGTTCAGATACATCCTTTAGCTTTTATTCACAAAATTCAATTATTCTGATAAAAATTTGCATTTTTCTTTTTTCTTTCTTTATTTTTTTATTATGTATAACTTGTTACTAAAACCTTAGTATACATGACAAATGTTCACACACTAAATGGTGTAATTGTTTATTAAGCAGAAAAACATCCGCTGTGCGTTATTTATATTCTTTTCTGAAACACATTTTTATTTATACATTTTATTTTATTTTATGTTTTATATGTTTTGTGTTTTATTATGATTTACACTCATTGGTTAGTAAATAACGAAGAAAAAAAAATCGACACAAATAAGATGACTTGTCATTTATTACCCGTTGCATGGATTTTTGAAATAAATAAATAAATAAAAATAATTTATTATTGATTTTTTTTATATATATTTTAACGAAATCGGCTTATTAATATATAAACTAAACCTTTCGATCTACAAAAATGCCTGATTAGTAAAATGGTATACATTCCAAGTATAATAAATCACATTATTTGCTCGTGATAATATATTTTATTTGAAACCAACTAAATTAAACAAACAAGAAAAAGATTTTAAGCTAAAAGAATATAAAGTATCTCTTATCCATAAAAGATATTTCAAAATAACTTTGACATCTGACTTTTATATTAGATATATGACTGATATATCTGATTTTTTTATCACCATGAAAATTTTGCACTATCACAAAAACTACGAGAAAAATGTTTCTTCATTTTCCTTCTCTCCCTCCCCTCTACCCAATCTTCCTCATTTTTAATTTTATTTATTTATTTATTTTTTAATTTAGTTTTTTAATTTGGTGATTTCATTATTTAACGTATTATAAAATGAAATCTATATTAAAACACCTTTTGAAAGTATTTAAATTTTAAAATAACTTAAAATTAACTTTAAGTTTAGAGATTTAATTAAAATACATATTTATACAGACGTAGTATGCTTAAAAATATAGGAAAATGTCATTCTAGGAAGTTTTACACCCATCAATAGATTTTGAAAATTAATGTCAGGGAATTAAATAGTAGAAGTATTTTGCTATTTGTTTAGAATATAATGTGAGAAGATGTGGTATAATACGAAAGCAATAAAATATCAAAAAGCGTTTACTATTTAATTTTTTAAAATTAATATTTAAAATTTTGAGAGGGATATGACATTTCATCCCGTAACCAAAAATCTAATTCCAATAAAAACATAAATAAAAATAAAAATAAAAAAATAAATAAAAGTAATTTGATTTTTTTAAAATTTAGTTTAAATTAGCAGGAAAAAATATCAGTCTATTGAATCTGTAAATAAAATTAATATAGAGAAATAATTTGAAATGTTTAAATGTAAAAATTTTACGATAAGCAGAATATTACATTAAGGGGACAAAGTATACTGAAAATTACCAAAATCAATGGAATTAAAAATATCTAGATAATACTGAGAAAAAAAATATATGTATACCGCCTTCATCTAGAAGGAATAAGTAGTCATTTTTTAAATCCCTAAACTAGAAATATAGATTTCCAAACTATGCGCATAAGGCCCGCCAATAAAATGAATAGACCAAATGATCGAGAATTTCTAGTCTACACATTTCTAGATGGTGAAACAATATTCTGAATATTCTGAATCTATTGTATTTCGAGAAATTCTCGCTTGATTTTCTAGAATTGGGTCATAAACCAAGATTATAATTACTGAAACCTACCTCTTGTATTCGCAGTTATTTACAGAGATTTTTTAAATAACTTTGTCCTCGATAATATAGGCAAGCACTCTAGAATTCTAATAGGGGTTTCTAAAATAGAACTGGCTTTCAAATGGAACTAGAATTTATAAGGATGACATGGAACTATTTTTTCTAGAGCCAAAATTTAGATTCTAGATGTCAGTTACAGAATTTTTTCTCAGTGAATTATTATAGAACGTAATATTTAGCTATGTAACATTTTTTAAATAATATCATTCTACAAATCCTCTTATTCAAATTTTTTTACAAAAAAAATTAAACTTTAAATTTATTTTTCTTGGATTCCAAATTTCGGAAATAATTAGTTATTTATAATGCTCTTTGCTAATTTGCTTTCACCCACTCCTCTTAAGTATTTGTGTGAATGGTTAATCAGCGTATATGTGAAAAAACTGGGCATTCATTTCGAAATCAAAAAATTCATGAAAATTACAAAAATTCATGAAAATTTCAAGTTTTATTTATTTATTTATTTATATTTGTAAATTGATGAACTATAAAAAATTTAATGCACAGATGTGTTCTTTTGCACACAAAAGAGACACAGTAGAAAAATCGGAGTCTTAAAATAAATTAGATTTAGCATGGATCGTTTTGAAATTGGGCATTATTTTATATTCCCCCCCCCTCCCCCCCCATAAATCTCCATCTTTTCATCTCAAATATCTTCATCTCAATTTTTTCATCTCAATCTTTTAATCTCAAAAATTACCTTTTTAACCTTTAAAACACGCTATAAGCACAAAAATGATAGATTTCACGGCAGTACTTGCTTGGATTATTTTTCCCATATTTGTATTATTCCCTTTTGCATTTGTATTCCCGTACTTGTATTGTTTCGTTTTGTATTTGTATTCCCATACTTGTATTGTTTCGTTTTGTATTTGTATTCCCATACTTGTGTTTCGTTTTGTATTTGTATTCCCATACTTGTATCATTCCCTTTTGTATTTGTATTCCCATATTTGTATTTTTCCCATACTTGTATTATTCCCTTTTGTATTTGTACTCTCATACTTGCATTTTCCCCATACTTGTATCATTCCCTTTTGTATTTGCATTCCTATACTTGTATCATTCTCTTTTGTATTAGTATTCCCATACTTGTATCATTTCCTTTTGTATTTGTATACCCATACTTGTATTATTCCCTTTTGTATTTGTATACCCATACTTGTATTATTCCCTTTTGTATTTGTATTCCCATACTTGTATTATTCCCTTTTGTATTTGTATTCTCATACTTGCATTTTCCCCATACTCGTATTTTCCCATATTTGTATTTTTCCCTTTTGTATTTGTATTCCCATACTTTCATTTTCCCCATACTTGTATCATTCCCTTTTGTATTTGCATTCCCATACTTGTATTATTCCCTTTTGTTTTTGTATTCCCATACTTGCACTTTCCCCATACTTGTATCATTAACTTTTATATTTGTATTCCCATGCTTGTATTATTTAAAATATTTTTTAAATATAATCTAACTTATTGCATTGTACCTTTGTTGCTTCATACCTTAGCTACCTACATTACATTGTAAGGCAATAACAAAAATGATTTCACTCTATAATTTTCTAAATTAATTTTTGAATATTTTTGTTTGGGGTGATGTTGCTTAGAATGCCCGATATAATTAATATAATAAATATATAATTAATTAAAATGGACAAGCATATATTTTATGTATTTTTATCACATATTTAAATGTTTTATATTAAAAATAACCCAAAAATTTTAAGGTATTACAAATGCAAACTGACTGTTTTCATTGTTTCTTTAGTGCTAATTACCGATAAGATAGAACAGTTTAATTTTAATAATCTATTTAAACAAATAATGGGAGATATATTTTTAATAACTTGCAATAACATATAGAAACTTCATAAACTGAGAAAACATGCAATATTATTTCGGGAAAAAAAAAAGGAAAAGAAAAGAAAAGAGTGCATTATAAAAGAAACAACATACTGGGACCAGAAAACAACAATGGTACGAGAAACTTGAAGTCAATTATTGAACTTTATATGATCTTTAACAAATAATCGTCCAAAATTGGCATTATAGACTTAATTAGAATTCGTGAATTTAGAACTCTAAAAGGAGTTATATAGAAATTTTGAAAATATCAATATATTTTGGCTTTTTATCTATCTATTTATTTTATTTTATTTATTTTTAAATATAAGTAGAATATAGCAAAATTGGGTTTATAAAATTTTTTTAGGCCACAAATTCGTTATCATTAGTTATCATGCGTAACATTTTTTTTTTTTGATGATTTTGGGACAACTGTCACGAGATTGATATACTGGCTTGAATCTTATTATCAATGAATATGTATTTCATATTTGAGTTAAGATTACAAGTTTAATAAAGATAACAAGTAAATAATAGATAACAAGTTTAAGCTAAATATTAATATAAAATAATAAGTTAAAAAATATATACATACGAAAGTAACAATTTTCCTCACAAATAAACACATACACGCAAATAATAATAATTACGCAAATAATAATAATAATAATAAATAAATAATCTAAGAATTACGACACGGCTATCCTGTTTCAAATTATTTCGAGGTTTTTTTTTTTTTTTTTTTTTTTTTTTTCCCCAGAAAAAAATAAATCGAAATAAAAAGACACGAGCAATATTTCTTAAATCTTAGCAAACATATTTTTGTGTGTATGTGTGTAATTGTTAAAAACATTATTTTAGTGTTATGTGACACAAATGTACAATACTCAGCATTATATTTAAGAAATGCTATCAGCTGATATAAAAAGAAATTTTAATTAATATGAACTTTTTTGAGAGTGGGGGAAAAAAAAATCAGCTATTAAACGACAGAGTAATAAATGTCTTTTTTTTTTTTTACAAAATTGGAACAGAGTAAGGTTTTATTTATTTATTTATTTATTTATTTTTTCAAATATTTTCAAACATTTTCATAGAGAACTGCGATAAAATAAAAATTACGAATGTTACATGGTATTGAAATCCAATTTGAAGGAGAAGGATAGATATACAGCAAAGATATATTTTACAGGAAAAAAAAAAAAAAAAAACTACTACGAATGGATGGCAGTGGTGAGTAACATCAGATTCACAGCAAACACGACTATGCAGAACATTTATTCTACACTTACTGTAATGAAAGGTGTCTAAAATATATACCTTCATTAAACTGCCAACGAGGAAAAGTGTGTCATCCTGGATGAATCTTGTTGCGTAACACACCTCTGTCTTGTATTGTGAGTACAAAATGAACACGCGAAAATGTGATATATCCTCAACAATCGTTTTTTTCTTTCTTTCTTTATTTTTGGTAATCTACTGGGTAACTATTTTTTATAAAAGGAACGTCTAACAATAAAACTACATTCATTTTTTAAATGCTGAATAGCTTCGGGATCTATAAAAAAAAAAAAAAAAATATGCGTCTATATCCCGTAAATGATTGTTATGTTTATTCATATCAAATGACATCTGGAATGCAATATCATAATATGAAATATATATATATATATATATATATATATATATATAGTTTAGATGTTACTATGCACGCTTTCCAGCCAGATGTTAGGTCAACAGAGAAAGAAAGAATAAATATTGAAAAAAAATATATATATATATATATATATAAAGCACCATGAAATTAAGGCATGCATTTGTTACAAGTTGTAATTCGGTATTGGATATATGCAAATGTTGTTACGCTATTTCTATATTGCTCAAGTGAACTTCATCTCTCCGAAATAAGTTTACAGGTTATTGTATTTCTTATTCCATTTTTGTCAATGCAAACATATTAATTATTTTTCTTACATTGTTCTTCTCATAGTAACATAGTTACTATAATTTTGTTTACAATAGTACAATATTCTAAGAAGGATGAAATCGCATCGATTGCACAATTCATATTAGTCCACTATTTTCTCAATTTCATTAGAATTACTTGCTATTTCTAATTAGATGACTTAGCTACCATTCCCTCCGTAACCACATGTACTTTCGTCTCCGCTTTGCAAAACTATCAGAATACACCAATGTGGTATTCACTCCTCATATAAAATAACTTAAGCAACAGTGCTTGGTCCTATAAAGCTAGCAACTTTGTGATATCAGATGAAGAAACACTATACATCTACCAGTGCCATTTATAGCCTAATGAAAGAAATTTGCTTTCATATATTATGTGTCAATTCTGTCTTTATTTATTTGTTGAAAATTTCAAAATTTTATTAGTAAATAATTTTATACGTTAAAAATTTTGTAATCACATAACGCTTAAAAAAAAAAATCCTTGGAAAGAAATTTCCTAACAAATATTAAATGTTACTGTTCTAATAAATCTCTTTATTGAAAAATAACTCAATCTTAATCAAAATTTTAAAAATTGGGAGCTAATTTTTTTCAGCATTTTTTAAAACTTCATATATTTAACTAGTTTGCATCTTCTTTGAAAAATAATTGGTTTGAGCCTTAAAGCATTTTCCAATTTATGTATAAAATAATAATAATAATAATAATAAATAAAATAAAGAAGAATACATTAAAAATAAGTAAGTGAATTATATGTCACAACAAATTTACAAAATGAGCGATGCGACAGAAAACCTTTCATCTAAAATTATTTCAGAAGACTAGTTTTCTCTCGACTTATAAAAGTATTAGATATTAATTTAAGAGGTTTACATCTTCGTTTTGCTTGCTATTTGCAGAGAGACAGATGTAATACGAAGAAGCGAATGTCAAAAATTAGAGTAAACAGACGATTCTAGTAAAAAAACCGAAAGCCTTTAAAGAAATGAAGCACAGATGGATTAGAACGTAAGTACATCAAATATGATTTTCGTTATGAAAAGATGTCAGAGGGTATTTTGATTGAGTCCAGACAAAAAAGAAAAAAAGTATCCCAGACACATATGAGACTACGATTCCAAAAATAACTATTAAGTAAATCACAGCTGGCAACATGCTTACAGCATAAAAAGAAAAGATTAAATCTAATCTAAGTCATTGCTTAGACAGATTGAGTTGACACAAATTAGGTTTAGGATTGGCAAAGCAGAGAGAAAGCAGTTTATACACAAAGTGTGTATAAATAAACTGAACTTTTTTTTTACTAAGTACTGAAATGAAATGAAATGTTCGAAAATTGGGAATGGAAATCTGGATTAAAAGCACTTAATACTGTCTGCGAAGTTAATTGATACATTTTCTGCATCTAAAAATATACTGATAGAGAAATCTTTTTGATACTTAGTTTTATCCTCTTAAAGAGGCGACGAAATTTTGTGTAAGACCGAGAGTCCCATATATAGAACATCAATCCTGTATTTAAGAAAAAGCAGATATATACACACGATAAAGAAGTAAAATTCTTATTATAAGAGTCTTATCATGAGGGGAGCAATGACACTTAGACTCAAATTGATTGAAGAAATCAACTAATAAAACACAATCTTCTTTGATTCTCTAATTCTTACTTATCGTTACAAATACATTTGATACATTACAAATTCTTTTTTTTTTTTTTTTTTTTTTTTTTTTAAGATTACGTATTAATTGGTGTATTTTGTTTTGAAAAAACAAATGTATATAAATAAGTAGCAATAGTTTTGTTAAAAGAGAAACTAATTATGGGAGAAGCAATGACGCTTCAAGTCAAATTGATTGAAGAAACCAATTATAAAATGAAGATTACCTTGTTTATTTATTTTTTCTTAATTGTTAAAAATATATTTGATATATTTGTTAAACTATATGATGTGTTATTTTGTGTATTTTGTAACTAAAAAATAAATATAATAATAAGAAACACTTTTATTGTAATGGAGGTGTTATCATGGGTGAGGTAATGACACTTGAAATTAAATTGATTGAAAATACAAATTAATAAAGTTCGGGCTGCCTTATTTCTTTAATTCTTATTAAACGTTAAAATTAAATTAGATATATTACCCATTCTCTTCACTTAAAAAAAATATGATGTACTAGTTCCTGTATTTTATTACGAAGAAATAAATATACATAAATAAGAAGCAAAATTCCTATTATAAGAGGGATTTACTATGGAAGAGACAAATATACTTGGAGTAAAATTGATTAAAGAAACCAATTAATAAAATTTTGGTTTCTTTGTTTCTTTTATTAACATTAAGCGTTAAAAATATTTTTTATAAATCACCAAATATTTTTATTTAAAAAATACATACATATTGTGTTATCAAAATTGAGAATAGTAAAAAAATAAAACTCCGAAAGTTCATAAATTAATATTTTTATTACTACGTATAAACAATTAAAAAACAATTAGTTTTTCAAAAATTATTCCCTTGTGGAGTTGATAACGGAACGAGCCAAGAAATAATTGAAGAGTTTCAATATCATCGTACTATATTCTTCGATACATATATATTCAATTCAATTTGAAAATTCAGGTATTTTTTCATTGAATTCTTTTTTAATTTAAAAGCATTGCCTTAGAAAACGATATAGAAATATGAAAAAAAGTATGAGTGCTTGAATAATTATAAAATTAAGTTACATTAAACGTTCATACATTTGTTGATATTTTAAATACAATCTTTATTTATATTGAAAATTTTTTCATTGAGTTTACAGTTTTATATCAACATTTCTAGCTTGAAAGCATCATCGAGGAACTGTATGTCAATAATGTCTACAGTGTAACATAAACAAGAAACCTTTATTGGTTCTTTCAGAATTAAATGGCTATTTATCAATATAATCAAAAATGCCATTGCTTACATTTATAATTTATGATGGACTCTGAAATATCCAATGCAAATATTTCATATAAGAAACTTATAAATATTATTACGCATTATTAAAAGCATACTTAATATCATATAAATACAAGCAAAAGTAATATTTTTGACAGTTATGGACTGTGAAATATCGAATGAAAATATTTCAACTCTGAGGCATCTAAATTGAAATTATGAATGATAAAGGAAATTAAAATTTTATCAACTCGAAATTTTTTACATGAGAAACACACAACACAGTTTTAGAAGCCTTAAAGTTTATTGTCTCCAGTGCGTAATTAAAATAATCGAATTCACTCGTACATATGCTGAACAAGTGTGCTATAGATTAAAGGAATTGTGGGAAAATTGAGAAGACAGACAATAGGAAAATATGTTTGAAAAAAAAAATGACAATTGAAAACTGAAGAAAAAATTAAGAAAAACTGGGTTTTATAAAGTACATCCAATATTAAAACAAAAGAAGGACTTCAAAATCACGAGTAACTATATTTTTATGAATTTTGTATATAAAAATATACTGCAAAAAAAAAAAAATTAAATTCAAGAATAAAAAATATGTCATGAAGTTGATTTATAGTTACTGAGAATAGTTATAGCCCAATTAAAACTAACAATAAGATTCATTTCCCAACGATATTTGGAAAAGGCCAATTTTAGTGTTTTTTGTTTGAAAATATATTTATACTATGAGCTTTTAAATAGAATTATATTAGATGTTTGCTTTGAGAAAATAAGAATGACTGAATCATGAAATGATATTGAAGACAAACTAAATACATTTACAGGGCTCATTAAATTAACAAAAGTAAATCTAATGCTATGGGTGAAAATTTCATTGAAATTGTATTCTGGAATTTAGGAATGTAAATAATATAATAATCATTTTTATCCAAAAGAAAAATAAAATAAAGAAGGACGTTAGAAATGGAGAAATTATAGTATAAAATGAAATTAATTAGTGTTGAAAGAAACGTAACTATTGTAAAAAACAGTGGTTTTATTTTTTAGAAGCTAATGTATGCAATGAAAATTTAATAATTAAAAATTAGTAAATAAAAATTGTTTCTTATTTGATATAAGGAAGCTAATATGTCTACCTTAGAATCAGTTTCCAATAAATTCAGTTCTAGTTCATAATGAAATGATCGTGAAACATTAAAAAATAGACCTTATGGTAATTTAATTGAAAGATAAAAACTAGTGCTTTGAATTTTTTTTAATTAGAGAGACAACCATGTTTACTTTAAAAACCAGTTTTTGATAAATCTATATTGAAGGATCGTAATCATAAAACTTAATAGATTTTCTTTCTAAATGTAAATATAAGATGTAATATTAGTAAAATGGAAGAAAAATAAATTAAATCGTGTTTTACTTGAGATTTCCACTTTAAAAATTTGTTTTAAATGAATTCAAATTTGAAATATTATATCCGTCAAATGCTGCTCTGAAACGAGTGGAATACTGTTAAAGTTTACGGTGTTTGAACGGAAATATTAAAATAAGAATTAAAGTAGCCAAGTAACATGCAATGTAGGAAACAGAATGTAGGCAAACATCATGAAAATTTATCAGATTGGGCGACATATTTTTAGACAAATTTTAAGTAATGAACGTGAGATTAAAATTAAGAATAAGTTACATTTTTAAAGAATAATTCATTGCGATGCTGGTTTTACTTGCTTATTTCCGAAACATTAATAAGAAATACTTTAAAGAAATCTTAATTTTAAAACATGAAAATTTTTTCTAGAAATATAAGTTTTTAGTAAAACAAAATTTTTGAAATACAAAATATAAGAAATTTCAAAATCTTTTTTTTTTTTTTTTAATCTATTCACTAAGACAAAACAAAAATGTCTTTTGTTATGCAAATTTCTAATCTCAGAACTGAAATTAAAAGATCTTATATAAAGGAATAGAAATCTACACCAAAATAGGCTAAAAGAAAAAATAATCCATGCATGATGAATGCAGCCAATTTCATGTATTCAGTTAATATGAATGTACTATTGCTTTTGTACTATCTAAAGTCTAAATTATCAAAGATTAAAGAAAATTTAAGAGAAGAAATGAAAGAAAAACAAATTGTAAAATAAAAAAAAAAAAAAAAAAAAAAAAAAAAAAAACAAGAAGAGGAAGAGGAAGAAAGGGGAGGGGGAGGGGGAGGGGGATAAAAGAATAGTTAGATCAGTTAAATGACTGTCGATAGGCGACTTGACGAAGAGAATAACTAAGTAAAGCTAATAATCGTTAAAAACTATTAATAAAATAAATGAATTAGTCTGAAATATATATATATATATATATATATATCAAAGGGACTGAAACAAAAATACTGAATTATGTGAATTATATAAAACATTTTTTAATTTTTCTGGAAGCTTGTAGAAAGAAGTATTTGAAAAGAAAAGGAAGTGGAATCGGTTTTGAACTTATCCAGTGATTTCAGTATTAAAAATTACTTTAAAAATTAACAAATTTTCAAAGAAGTATTAGGGGAAAAAAAAAAAAAAAAAAGAAAGAAAGAACACAGTGAAATGTGAGATTTGCTGAAAAAAAAAAAGTATGTCAGCAAAATTATGAGTAAAAAAAGTAAATGATGACAATAACAAAGATTATTAAAATAAAATTATAAGATGTGGGATGTTAAAGAAGAAAATTCTAAAAAAAATAAGATAGGTTTTGCATTTAAAGAAAAGCTCTAAGGTTTAGAATATGCTTAAAACAGGTTGAGAAAATTAAAACAAATGTGAAAACTGATTTTAAAGAAACTAGTATAAAAGAAACTCTTTAAAAAAAAAAAAAGATACAGAAGACATTTAAAGAATGACAAAAGAAATGTTTGTTGTATTTCAAGCCGTTTAACTACTAACTGATCCTCCCTCACTAGTTCACTACCTTTTGATTTAAGCCTCTAAAATTACGTATTTCACCTAATAAATGAAGAATGTCAATTTTCTTTTACGAAAAAATATATTCCCATAAACCAATATGAAAGAGTATACTTATGCAAATATATCATTAAATATTTAAAGGATAGTAACAATTTAAAGTTTAAGTTTACATAACATTATAAAAATTTATTAAATCTACATGCTTCGAAAGTCTTTTCAACAATTATTAAGAAACCTATAATTTTGCTTAATAAACATAAAGAGCAAATTTCGTTTTGCATACTACAATGAATAACATTTTTATTAATGTATAAATATTGTCATATTACTTTAGGAATATGGAATTCAATGGAATTATTTTTAAATTCAATGGAATTATTTTTAAAAATATAACTAAAAGTTAGCTTTTGTCTAATTTTTATAGAATCTCTAACTTCATCTAAAAGTTTTTCACGATATGCTAGTTTGATTTCGTCATCGAGAAGATAATATGTTTGTTTTTAAAAGATATCAACACTATGTGCATGCTACGGTGAATAACGCTTTTTATAAACATATAACTATTGCCACATTATTTTAAGGAAAAAAAAAATATATATATATATATACATATATATCCAATGGAATTTTTAAAAGGAGTTCACAAAAAACTGGTTTTAGTCGCATCTCTGATTTTTGTAGGATCTCTTAAGATTTTCTGATAGTTATGCAAGTGAAGTGTTGTTGGAGACAGCTTTGCTTCCAGACCCAGTTAAAAATGTATTTTTGTTTTTAAAAGATACGAACAATATTTTTTCGCACATACCTTTGCAATAAATATTTTTTCGCATCATTTAGGTTTTAATATTATTTTTTATAAAAAACATTCATAAAATTATACGAAAACTCAAATATCACCTCTGCTGGTGTGTACGAGTTTGTATATTTCAAAAGAAAACTCCAGTTATATTTAACATGCATTGCTTTTTAGCACGCTAATGTTCTAATTATGAAATTGGAAGTCATTGTAAGTTATTATTTACCTGTACATATTATTTTGTAAGTATCTTTAATTAAATGCTGGTAATGTTTCAGTAGAGTAATCGGACAACTTTACGATTCAAGCACACTGTTAAAAAATTCAACAGAAAACTATTGATTTATCTTAAGTCTTATGTAAGATTATAGAAAAACATAAACAAAGACGTTAAAAATGTATGTTATATATACATTTTAATGGCTAATATTAAATTAGTTATTGGAGAGAATATATTTGTGTCTTAGAATGATTTTTTCTAATGCAGAAACTGTCATTTTTAATTTTTATTGAGAAATTAAATTTAATCATTTAATTTCTCAATAATTTCTCAATAAAAAGAATATAAATAAAACAAGAAAGAAAAATCATGCAGTACGCATTCATTAGTAACACTTTCCAACTGTACGCAATTGTTGTATCGAATAACTTTTAATATTCTTTGCCTACGTTATCGCAGAACAGACAGGACTGAAAAACATACAGATAGACAGACTAATTGATTTTAAAATTACTCTTAGGCATTTTGGAAAGTGCTAAAAAGGCTTAACGCAAAAGAAAATGCAGCCGTTAGATTATAATCCTACAGCTTTTAAACTCTCCGAATATTTTACTGTAGCCCTGTAAATCTGAAAGTTCATATCATATTCTATACAAAATCATATTTTAGAATATTAATAATATATGTCAATGTTTTTATGATTTTTATAGTAGAAAGTTTTTTAAATATAACTTTTAAAAAATTTTGTCCTAAAACGTAATACATTGGCTTTTTTTTTTTATTGTTATAGTTGTTGTCCCTGCAAACAAACTAGTTGTACAGGACCTATTAATGACATTTTAAATAGGGAACGTTCCATAGGGAACTTGAGTGTATCATTTTTTAAAATTTCTCAAAATATTCACGGATGATAGAAGCCGGAGACAAACAGAAAGAAAGGTAGACAATCGGAAAAACAGATGCACAAATTGAAATCATATTCCCACTAAAATTATAAGAAAGTGTTAAAACGCTCATGTAAACAAAAGTGCTATTCCAGCAAATTTGTATTAATAGCTCTTAATGTAAATGATTATTATTGTGTGGCCCTATAAATCTAATGCTAACCATACTATATTACATAGAAGGCACACTCTTTTGTGCATACGAATAATATATTTCAATTGCATTAAGCTTTGTGAAAGATAAAATTATTAAAATTTGGTTTATAAAAATAACTCTCATACAACACAATGCTTTGGAATACTTTCAAGTGCCCCTGTACAAGTGCCCTGTACTGGAATACTTTCAAGTGCCCAGTTAGAAATGTACTCTACTTTACATAGGAAACGTCCGATAGGGAATTGAATAACATATTAAAATGTCACTAAAGTTTCTATGCATTAAATGTATTAAAATATGGTTTATAGAAACTCTTCTTATAGAACACAATGCTGTCGAATACTTTTGGGTGTCCCTGTACACAAACCAGAAGAGGTATTCATTCCATTTTCAATAGGGAACATCCGACAGGGGACATGAATAAAATATATTGGTTTAAAGAAATTCCATAAATATATACGGGAATTAGAGCGCAGAAAAACAGACAGACAGACAGACGGGCAGAAGAACAGTCAGACATATACACAAATTGAAATTATATTCACACTAAAAAAATGATAGAAAGTGTCAAAAACGCTTAATGTAAACGAAAGTACAATTCTAGCAATTTTTTATTAATAGCTCTTTATATAACTGAATATTTATGTGTCACCCTGTAAATGTAATGGTACCATGCTATATTCTATGCATTCTTATGTGCATATAAATAACATATTTCGATTTCCTAAAACTTAGTAGAAAGTAAAGTTATTAAAATTTGATTTGTAGAAATATCTCACAAAGAACGCAATGCTTTGGAGTACTTTTGAGTGTCCTTGTACATAAACAAGTGGTAGTATGTAATCTATTTTATGTAATAAACATCCAATAGTGAACTTGAATAACATATTTCAAATTCATTAAGATATTGTACAGTAAAGGTATGAAAATATGGTTTATAGAAGTACCTCTTATAGAACGCAATTCTTTGAAATACTTTCGGGTGTCCCTGTACACAAACCAGTAGAGGTATAAACTCCATTTTCAATAGGGAACATCCTATAGTTAACTTGAATAACATATATCAGTTTAAAAAAATTCCATAAATATTTACGGGCTTTAGAGCGCGGGCAGTCAGACAGACGGACAGACGGACAGATACACAAATAGGTATCATATTCACACTTTAAAAAATGTTAGAAAGTGTTAAAAACGCTTAATGTAAACGAAAGTACAATTCCAGCAAACTTTTAATAATAGCTCTTAATATAACAGAATATTCTTGTGTCACCCTGTAAATCTAATGCTAATCATGCTATATTCTATGTAATATATTCTTTTGTACATATAAATAACATATTTCAATTTCCTAAAACTTTGTGGAAAGTAAAGTTATTAAAATTTGATTTATAGAAATATCTCTCATAGAACGCAACGCTTTAGAATACTTTTGAGTGTCCTTGTACATAAATCAGTGTTGGTATTTAATTCATTCTATACAGGAAACATCCAATACTGAACTTGAATAACATATTTCAATTTCATTAAGATGTGTGTACAATAAAGGTATGAAAATATGGTTTATAGAAATACTTCTCATAGAACACAATGCTTTGAAATACTTTCGGGTACCCCTGTACACAAACCAGTAGAGGTATAAACTCCATTTTCAACAGGGAACATCCGCTAGTAAACTGGAATAACATATTTCAATTTCATTAAGGTATGTTTACAGTAAAGGTATGAAAATATGGTTAGTAGAAATACCTGTCATAGAACACAATGCTTTGATATACTTTCGGGTGTCCCTGTATACAAACCAGTAAAGGTATAAACTCCATTTTCAAAAGGGAAAATCCGATTGTAAACTTGAATAACATATATCAGTTTCAAGAAATTCCACAAATATTTACGGGAATTAGAGCGCGGAGAGACAGACAGACGGACAGACAGACAGACAAACCGAAGTCATTAACACTCTTCAACCATATTGGGAAGTGTTAAAAATGTTAGAAAGTGTTAAAAACGCTTAATTTAAACGAAAGTATACTTTTAGCAACGATTTATTAATAGTTCTTTATATAACGGAATATTTTTGTGTCACCCTGTAAATCTAACGCTAATCATGCTAAATTCTATGCAATGCATTTTCTTTTGTGCTTATAAATAACACATTTCAATTTCATAAATCTTCGTGTAAAGTAAAGTTATTAAAATTTAATTTATAGAAATATCTCTCATAGAACGCAATGCTTTGGAATACTTTTGTGTGTCCCTGTACACAAATCAGTGGTGGTATTTACTTCATATTATACAGGAAACATCTGATAGTGAACTTGAATAACATATTTCAATTTCATTAAGATATGTCTACAGTAAAGGTATGAAAATATGGTTTATAGAAATGCCTCTCATGGAACACAATTCTTTGAAATATTTTCGGGGGTCCCTGTACACAAACCAGTAGAGGTGTAAACTCCATTTTTAACAGGGAACATCCGATAGTGAACTTGTATAACATATTTCAATTTCATTAAGTTTTGTGTACAGTAAGGATATGAAAATATGGTTTTTAGAAATGCCTCTCATAGAACACAATGCTTTGAAATATTTTCGGGGGTCCCTGTACACACACCAGTAGAGGTATAAACTCCACTTTCAACAGGGAACATTCGCTAGTGTACGTTTATAACATATTTCAATTTCATTAAGATTTTTGTATAGTAAGTGTATGAAAATATGGTTTATAGAAATGCCTCTCATAGAACACAATGCTTTGAAATACTTTTGTGTGTCCCTGTACACAAATCAGTGGTGATATTTACCCTATTTTATACAGGAAACATCCGATAGTGAACTTGAATAACATATTTCAATTTCATTAAGATTTGTGTACAGTAACTGTATGAAAATATGGTTTATAGAAATGCCTCTCATAGAACACAATGCTTTGAAATATTTTAGGGGGTCCCTGTACACATACCAGTAGAGGTATAAACTCCATTTTCAACAGGGAACATCTTATTGTGAACTTTATAACATATGTCAATTTCATTAAGATTTTTTTAGAGTAAGGGTACGAAAGTTTGGTTTATAGAAATGCATCTCATAGAACACAATACTTTGAAATATTTTCGGGGGTCCCTGTACACACACCAGTAGAGGTATAAACTCCATTTTCAACAGGGAACATTCGACAGTGAACGTTTATAACATATTTCAATTTCATTAAGATTTTTGTATAGTAAGTGTATGAAAATATGGTTTATAGAAATGCCTCTCATAGAACACAATGCTTTGAAATACTTTTGTGTGTCCCTGTACACAAATCAGTGGTGATATTTACCCTATTTTATACAGGAAACATCCGATAGTGAACTTGAATAACATATTTCAATTTCATTAAGATTTGTGTACAGTAACTGTATGAAAATATGGTTTATAGAAATGCCTCTCATAGAACACAATGCTTTGAAATATTTTAGGGGGTCCCTGTACACATACCAGTAGAGGTATAAACTCCATTTTCAACAGGGAACATCTTATTGTGAACTTTATAACATATGTCAATTTCATTAAGATTTTTTTAGAGTAAGGGTACGAAAGTTTGGTTTATAGAAATGCATCTCATAGAACACAGAGCTTTGAAATATTTTCGGGGGTCCCTGTACACAAACCAGTAGAGGTATAAACTCCATTTTCAATAGGGAACATCCGATAGTGAACTTGAATAACATATATCAGTTTCAAGAAATTCCATAAATATTTACGGGAGTTAGAGCGCGGACAGACAGACAGACGGACAGACAGACAGACGGACGGACAGACAGACAGACAAACAGACAGACAGACAAACAGACAAACCGAAGTCATACACACTTTTCAACCTTGTTGTTAAGTGTTAAAAAGAATAAGAATTTGATTCAGAATTCTTTTTCTAAAGTAGAAACCGTCACTTTCAATGTTTATATTGATAAATTAAATGAATAAAATAAACGAAAATACGAAATACAGATTAAGAATAGCGATTATTTACTTTTGTGAATTATTATAAATTTACAGAGACTGTTGATAAACATTTTAGTAAATTTGCAGGATTTTTTTTTTTTACAGTGATGCTCATGCTTTTAATACAGTATTGTAATTTAATGCAGTAATTTTAATGTGCTGTAATTTTTATCGTTAAAATGATATTATTTAACATTTTTTTAATTATCTGAAAATTATCATTACGTTAATTTAAAGCATTTCAATGTGTATGGTGGACAAATAAATTCATTATTTTATGGTTAGAAAATTAAGTATTATTAATGACTTTTAAGGAGAATTTAACAGTTCAGTTGGTGTAAAAATAAACCACCTTGGCAAAATTATTTTTTAGTGTCCATTTTATTACTAGTCTGCAATATTAGTCCGATTTCAGAGAATATGTTCGAAAAACATTGACTAAATCTTTACTTTCTTAAATATTGATTTTAGGCATACAGTATAAATTATAAAAATTTGTAAAATAATAATAATAATAATATAGTTACAAAATTTTATAGATATTATTAAAACTTTCAGAGAATGGAATTACAAAAATTGCATAAAGGAATTGTTCAGTGAGTAATTATTCATATCATACCGCAATAAGATCATGTGAAAAATTTTAGAGCACTATATAAAAAGTCCAAAAAGCATGTTTCTTGCTAAAGGATTATTCGCAAATTGAGACATAAATGTTTATTTATTTGCGTTATCCTTATTTTCCCTTATTATCCTTTTGACCATCTAAATAGTATCTGTAGGCTAGTTTTCTATTTCCAAACAGTGAACTTATGTTGAGACATTGAAAAATGGCTAAAGGGAACTCTCTACTTATCATCTCGAAAGGCAAAGCCTTCTATGGGAAATTTTGCACCCATTATAACTCATTAACTAATATATATTTTTAAATTCCATTTTCACATTGAGAAAATTCACAACTGATAAACAACTCATTGCTTACTAAATAGTGATTTTTTTTTTTTTTTTTTTAAGATTTCATTTTTAAGCTCAAAAATGCAAATTTTCACATTGTAAAAATTCGCATTTTACAAACTCAAAATAATATATATATATATATTTAAAAAAAAAAATCAAATTTTAGAAAGCGATGAATTGTTTAATAGTTGTGAATTTTCTGAATGTGAAAACGGAATATAAAAATATGCATCAGTTAATGAGTTATAACGGGGCAAAATTCTCCATAGAATAACTTTGTCTTTGGCTTTTGGGGACGATAAGTAGGGAGTCCTCTTAAGTTAAATTTATGGTCTTGTCATGTCTCGGTGAATTGTATAATATAATGATGAAAAATTTGTTTTACATTTTATTATTATTATTATTATTATTATTATTATTATTATAAAGAGTATTTTTACTCATTAAATATTCTTTTTATATGGGGCGCATAAAAATTTAAAATATGTAATTCTTGAAACTGATTTCCCTGGAATTTTTAATTTGCAAATTTTTAAATATAATTTAGCGATTTATAATACATGTTAAAAATCAATATTAATGGAATTAAAGTAAGGTTTCGTGAATAGACTCTATATATATACTCGACTTTTGTTTTGAGTAATGATTGCTGAAACAAGGAATCCACACGCAAGTCACTGAAAATAAGCGCAAAAAATTCAACACACAAAGCAGTTAGCTACGATACTTCCAGGTCTGTCGCAAATATTTAAACTGTCACAGGGTGTTAAGCGCTATCAGTCAGTCTGCAAAGATACCGCCTGCTCCCGAGCAGTTCTGCTCTGTAACAGTGCTATTAATAAACTCTGCTCCACCAATTATGTTGATTAAGGACAATCGTTCAACACTTTTGACGCACTTTTTTATGCAGTTGGTTTGTTCCGTTTTAAACATCTCAATTCATCATTTTTTTTCTTTCTCTTATTCGTTTATTATTTTATTTTATTATTATTATTCGTTTCCAAAACCGACAAAAGAAGATTTCCTTTTCATTCTTACACATTCCTGTTAGTTACAAAGTTTGTTTAAAATAAATGTATTTAAAATGTTCAATGGTTCTGTTTCGAAAAAAAAAAATAAAATAAAAAATAAAGACAAATGTCATTTGCATTATACGTAATATTTAATTTTATTATTTCAGTTCGTATAATATGATATAGATTTTTAAGTTATGCTGATAAATAATTATAATATTCGTAGACTTTCAATATATTATGATATAGTTTTTTTTTTTTTTTTTTTTTTTTTTAAAGCCAATAAAACAGAAACGTAATATGGAGCAAAAATTAGCATTTCCTCTTCCTTATAAGTGCTGCCCTTTCCGTTCTTTAAGCATACAGTGCATAGCGACAATGCATAACGATAATTTATGTTTGTATAGTAAATAATTAGCGCATAGTGATAACTCGAAACTACAGGATGGCTAAAAAAATAGATCATACACTGGTGTTTAAAATTTAAACAAAAACCTGTTTTCTCGTTTTCTTCTTTTGCGCCTACCTATGAATTGTTCATTTTATCACTTTATTTCTTTTTAATGTTGGATATTGTCGTAAGTTAGGGACGCACACTGTATTTATTTATTTTGGCTTAAACAGCGTTAAGGTAGGGGACCCAAAGGCGGCCTTATTTAAGCTTTGAGAATTTTTCATAATTTTCTGGTTGGATCTATGTGGCTGGAACTTTTATCGTAAATGCTACACTTATCTCTTACACATATGACGTATAATTTTCTTGGTAAAGTGTAATTTAGGTACTTTTATAATACAATTTCAAAATTGTACCTTGTGGGCCATTTTTGGCATATAGTGTTCTAATGGTGGCCCATATATTGAAGGCCCTTTTAAATTGTGCCTAAGATGTTCTTTTGTAATTTTTTTTTTTTTTTTTTTTTTTTTTTTGTTGTTGTTGTTGTTTTTCTTATTCAATTTATTTTTTAACACAAAAGACTTTAAACCACTTTTGTGCAAAGTAGTTCAGGACTTTTATTCTAGGATTTATTCTAGAAAATTATTGGAGAATAAGTGATCATATGTTTTTACAGATATTTAAGCAGAAATTTAGGAAAGTTACACTTATTACATTAATTCGCGTATTTATTTGCTATGTTGGCCCACGTGTACCAAGCTTACCCGACATATGGGTCACCTTGAGAACATGCATAGGGTCGCCATTTGTACGGGATTAAACTTTTTATCTGATAAATTTATTAATAATAAAGTTAATGTGGTTAAAGAGAAAGAAATAAGCTTTTAGAAAACATATCATAATGCAAAGTTTTAAGAATTTAAACACATGTAAATTAAATTATCTTAATTAGAAGTTAGAACGACAACCCTTCTAAAGTGAAATCACTGCATACAATGGCGGTCGATCAAGATAATCTCTTTAAATTCAGACACATGCCCTGAAGATACATAATTTACAATGCAGTAGCGCCATTTTGTGATTCAAAATAAAATTTAACCTATTTTAGGGTGGCGGGGTGCCTTAGGAACACTGGCCACCTTCGGTTCACCTATCTTACAGTTTTTGAAATCTTACAATATTCTGCTCTACGAAGGATTATGTGTCCCCTGATGTTAAATTATTCAAGTTGTGAGCATTTTCAACTTCCAATTTTTGTTATTTATTTTTATTTTTTAATTTGTTAGGTTCCTCTTAAATATTAAAGTTATCTTAATGATGAATTCCATTAAATTCCGTTGGTTCTATCAATTCATCATTGACATGATTGGATTTATATATATATATATATATATATATATATATATATATATATATATATATAATATTGTAATAAATCTTCAAATTTTTCACTGTTCAATATTTAAGAAAAAAAAGTGTTACAGACTTTTAACACTTGCTTTATGAACTACTTCCTTAATGGATTTGTCGTATGTTTGAATAAGGTGCTGTACAATTTTTATAATGGCCAAAATGGTGACACGTAAATGACAGTGTAACATACTCATTGAGATATGTAATAGGAACTAATAAATGTATTTAAGTTTTTCAATATATGTAATTCTGAGAAAATCTTTAGTTATTAAATTTCTACACGGGGTAATGAAGATAACTGAATTCGATATAGAAGTTAGTATTTAATCATTTCTTCATAAATATTCATTATGGTTTCTTTTTAGAAATAACAACTTATATACACACCGCTTTAAAAAAATCCAAAGTAAATCTTCTTGAATACCTTATAAGAGAGTCATTTATTAAAGTTTATCAGTATGTTTTCAAAAAATTACCATTGAGTAAAAGCTAACTTTTTAGTTGAAAAATACTTATCCTGCTAAAAAGCACTGATTACATATTTAAGACATTTCTAATGAGGAGCTTATGAAGTCATTAACTTTTTTTTAGCAAAGTCAACAGCATTCCGTTTTGACTTATAATTAGATTCTTAAGGGTTACACTTTATTAAAATCTTATGATATTAAAAAACCAATTAATCTGATTTTTAGAAAACTGCAGAAGAGCAAACTACTAGCTTCAAACTCGAAAATTCAGTTGACAAATTTTGTAATTAAATTCAAATAATGCATTTCAGGTTATGTTCAATCATGTATTCAGATATTCACTTATGTAAGATCGAGAAAGTGTAGGTAATACTCAGTAAAATAATCTGTTAAAAAAAATAAAAAAAAAAAAAAACAGAAAATTTCTGTAATATTCTTATACAAAATTTCGGTTTTCTAAAACTACAGAAATTTTATATTTACGAAATAATTTTCATCCCTACTGTTTCGCAACTGAGCAACTGAGTTTCCGATAACTGAAATTAAAAAAAAGTTTTAATGGCACTTTTTTTTTTTTCACTTGCATTAATTATTGTCTTTCTGAGAATTGTGGTGGCCTGGACCAGATTATAATCAGGGTATCAGGGTCTGATCAAGTGCAGGGCCAAGTGAGGCCCAGGGACAAGGTCCTAATTCAATTTAATGCCTCTTTCCTCTCCCGTAACACATCAGCAAACTTATAAAAAAAAAATTTGCAGAATTGCAAATATACAGTAATTTTCACGTGGGAAAACATTAATATTATATGTATATATATATATACCAGATGATCCAAAAGTCACAGAAAATATATATATATATATATATATATATATATATATATATATTATTCAAAAAGTATTGACCGTAGCACTCTGCGATTTTCCCATAAATGTATACAAAGACATTTTTTTTTTTTTTTTTTTTTTTTCATAACAAAAAATTTATAGCCAAATTTGTTTAATTTTTCTCGATAAGGCGTTTTAATTGTAGAATTACTTTTTTTAAAGGGGCTCAGTAGATTCAACAATTCAACTAGGACTATGAATGCTCAATATGATGGCCGTCATTCATGATAATGGCCGTCAGACATTGCGCATTTTGCATTCTCATAATAAAGCCTAATTAACAAAACTTTATATCTTAACAATGTGATGATTTTTCTTTTAAAATGTGAGTGGTTACTGATAATACAGCGCCATTTATTGGTGTAAAATGTAATTAATCATTTTCCCCCTTATATATATGTGTATGTATAAAAATCATGCTTTTCTGCGTCTTTCAGTGAAAACTGCATAGTGCTACGTTCAACATTTTTTTAACAATATATATATATATATTATATATTTTTTTTCTGTGACATTTGGATAACCCGGAATACCCTGTTTGATTAGTTTTAGTGTCGTTTCTCTCTTCCTTCAAGCTTTTACTTTTAAATTCATAATAAAAAATTGCATTAGTAAATGTAATCTTGTGATCATGTACGAAATTTTTGTGCCCAAACCTTGGACTCGCTGGACTGCAATTTGACCAGCCTCAGCTTATAACTCCAAGTTCACTATGTTAAAGATCTATTAAATCCGCGAATAAATAAGAACACTTGTTTATTGATATTCAGAGTTAATATTCTTTAAAATGCCACACAAGAAAGAATAATATTTTGTTCATTTCGACTATGGTGCAACGTGACATATTAAAAACAATCTTTCTTTTAGGAAAAAAGTAAACTCCTTTCTAAAACACAAAGAATAAATAAATATAATGTTTCCATAATAATAATAATTATTATTATTATTTTTATTTTTGGAACATACAATCAAAGTAATAAAAGTTTTTTTACAGCATTACAGCTATTTTATTATATACATTCTATCACTTTCCTATAAATGGAACAGTGATATAGTTTAAATCCTAATGACAGAAATTGAAATTTCTCACAAAATATTTACATTAACATATCGTGAGTTGGAAATGCATGACTCAGTGCACTCCCTCCTAAAATATCAACTCTTTGTCGAACGCACAAAACTAGGCGAACGTAAAGTAAAATGAAACACACATGCCCTAGTATGCAATAAATGTATAAATTCGAAGTACATTTCTCTTATAAATGATTCAACAATGCCTGAATATTTCAAGCAATGCTTCCTTTGAACTTTCGGAACTTCGAAAACATAGCGCAGTAATCTCTGATTTTCGCTCTACAAAGTGAGAGTTAATAACGTGAGAATGTCTCGAAATACCGATTTGTATTAACGGCTTGATCGACACGGGGTCGGCTAATCAGGAAAGAGCCACTGATGTAGCCAGATGAGGCTTGAATGCGGACTTCCCTATTATAGAGACGAAGCTGCATATAACATGATGATACTTCAGACCGTTTTTCCACGCTGGGCTTTTCCTTTTCAATAAGTAGTTATATGATCTGATCTAAGAAGCGAAAAAAAATTGAAATGGGAAAAAAATAATCGCAATAAGATTAACAAAACCATGTTTAAAGTCATATAATAAACGACGTGACTTTTCCCTTTTAAGTAATTAGTGCAGTATATGCACATATAAGTTAATTTATTGAAGTTCAGGCTTTTTTTTTTTTTTTTTTTTCCTTAAATAAAAGGAAAAGCGATTTTTTTAATGAAATTTAGAAAAGAAAGTAAAAACTTGGCATGATAATGCATTGGTTGTTTATTCTACAATATCTCCAATAAAGGAAAAGTAATAGTGAACATATCGGACACACGTTCATCTCTTTCACAAACAAAACTACTACGAAATTTCCCCACGAGGTAGCTTTTATGGACACATTTAGCTGTATGAATTTTGCGAAAAATACATTATACATGTGTATTTATGTATTAAGCATACATATATGTATTTATATATTAAGCCTAAATATACATATGCATGCTTAAACGTACCTATCTCTCTTCTCGTCTTTTTTTTCCCCAAATAGTATAAGTAGGGAAAAAAAGTTATACGCATGATTTACATAAGTAATCAAGTAAATATGTTCTACTTAACTACATTTCAGTAGGAATAGTTAATTATATCTAATAAATTAGGCGTATTCGGAATGCAGAATCACGACACGAAAATTCACGTCACAGACTTAATGTAAATAGTAATGAAGTTCATTTCAATATAGTTATCGTTTTTTTTTTTTTTTTATGCTTTCTTTATGAAGATTACATAAATTTTAAATCAATTCTACCAATTTACTTCATTTATCCTGTTTTTCACATATTCTCTTTTTTCCCCTAACCTCTTCCCGACAATTTGCATCTGCAATCTATCAATTATGTCTATCTCTCTTTATTTCCTAAATTATTGTTGATTGATATGTTTCTAATGTCTTATGCCTTCACAGGGTAGGGGTAGACGTCAGATAATTTATTCTTATATGGAAAATTGGGTTGTCTTACAGAATGATTATCACAAATAGTGACTTTTTTTTGTGTGTGTCTGTGTGTGTAAATGTCTCACGATCTTGAAGGGAAAAAATGAAAACAATTTAAATCCCATAAGAATGATTTAAATGTCTAGTTTTACGTCTGGACTTCACCAGTTTAACAATGCTGTCTTATTATCTGACTACCCGCAAATATAAAGATATAGATGTGTTCTTTTATTTGTATTCTTTGATCCAGGCAAGCTATTTTTTTTTCCCTTAAGGGGGTAATTTCTTATATTTTAATAATGCATGTCACTGTAAAAGTTCACAACACTTTTTACGCTATTTAGTGGAAAAACGTTACATGCATGTTATATAGTGCAACAGTTTTATAAAATTTAAGGGGACGGTGAACGTAATAAAAAGTTATTGTCTTAAAAAAAGAAAGAAAAAAAGCATACATTTATATTGAAATATAAAATTATGAAGTATGTTAAAAATTCTACAAAACTATTTAAAAAATACATACATATTTTTATTTTTATTTATTTTATTTTATTTTATTGAATATTTTTTTTTTCTTTTTTTAAAGCTCGAGTCTCGCTAATTTTTTTTTTCCTCTTAATTTTACATTATTATTTGAACAATAACAATATGAAAATGTATTGGTTATACTTTGTAAATCCATTTACATTAATATGTTTAATAATAAATATATAAATACGCTTTTGAATTCGATGCAGTGAAATTGAAAACGATATATATACATATATATATGATTATAACATTCTTCTTTTCTTTTTGTTTTTAACTTTTTTTATATTATTATTGTTCTTTGTAACAATAGAATACCGCTGGGTCGATTCTGGGAATCATTTATGCATCTGTGCTATTGCTTGCGATAATAACACATGTTAATAGAAAGCGTTATATTAGAACGCATTATATAATTGCGGGTAGTTTGTTGAAAGCCCAAGTACCTCAGGTGAAAGAACATATAGGATATTTTTTACCTGAGTGATTAAAATCTCGAAGGAAATAATACTTAATCATTGATTTTGAAGTGATTCACCCCCTAGAGGTGGTCTGGAGACGTGCCATCACAATTTTGATCCTCCACGTAAAGAACTTGTAGAGGTTGGATGTACCTGAGTATTTTTCAATACGTAGAGCTATATACGCTATTATCTGAGGTAGTAGCCTCTTACAAATTATTACGGATAGGTTCATTTTTTTGGAGAAGAAAAGTTAATTTCCTTTTCTTTTTCTTCTTCTTCTTTTTTTTTTTTTTTTTTTTTTTTGCCAATTTTTTCTTTTCCCAAATGCTAATTCTTTTGACAGTTTTGTCATGAATCAGTAAAGATAAGAAAAATGAAAAGATTTAGCAATTTGTTTATTTCGTTTTCTCCTCACGCTAAAAAAAAGTATTTTGTGGAAAAATCCATTTTTTTGTTTTTGTTGTTGTTGTTGTTTAGATTTGTCATTTTAACAGTAATTTTGTTCAGTTGTGTAATTCAATTCGCTTCGATTAACCAAAAGAATATGATTGGAAGAAAAAGAATTGTCAATGTTTAGTTCGATAAGATGCATTTATAACTCTCTTTATAAACAGCCAATTAACGAATAATGTGCCAAATTCAATAAATCCATTTGTTTAAATTAGCAAATATTGGTTGAATCAATAAAACAGTTCGGTTAAAACAACAAAATATTTCGGTTTCTAGTAAGAAAATTTTTGCTTACGATATACACAAAAAAATTTGGCTGATTATTATTATTTATTTATTTATTTATTTATTTATTTATTTTGTCGCTGTAGTAAAACATTTTCTTTTTTTTTTTCTAAGCATAAACTGTGCATTTGAGGATATAAATAATACCTAATCTTTAAAATAAAAAGTGTTGTACAATGACTTAATGTTAGTTTAGAAAAGAAAATGACTAACATAATTTAGAAAAGTTTTACCAAAAAATAAGAAAACTGAGAAAAAGGTATACTTCATTCACCTAAAACGAAAGAGTAGTCGTTTTCTGAATCTCTAAACTAGAAATATAAATTTCTGATTTATGTGTATAAGGTAAACAAATAACCTGGATAGATGAAATGATCGAGAATTTAAAGTCTATACTCTTCTAGATAATGAATCAATATTATGAATAGTTTGAATATCATGCAACATTTGTATTGAGAGAAATTCTCGCTTGATTTCCAAGAATTTGGTCATAAACCAAAATTACAGTTGCCAAAACTCGCCTCTTTTGTTCGCATTTATTTGTAGAGAATTTTAAATAAGCTTGGCCACGATAATATACGAAAACGCTTTAGAATTCTCACATGGGTTTTTAGAACTAGCTAGCAAAGTCAACTAGATTTTATAAGAATGACATGGAACTATTTTTAATAGAGCCATAACTTAGTTTCTAGATGACCTTCACAGAATTTTTTCTCAGTGAACCTTAGTTTAAAATTCTTTACATGAAGAAAGATAATACATAAAGAAAAAAAAAGAAAGCTGTTAATTATAATAATAATATTTGTTAAATCTCTTAAATGATCGTATTTATATATATATAATAAATAAATAATAAAATAATAAGAAAGTAACTATTATAATCTCTATTCAGAGGATATTTTTATACAGTCTAAAATAACATTTTTAAATAGCAAATTTGATAACAAAATGTCATAAAAAAAACTATCTCTGGTTAAAAAAATGATAAATGGATATTTCAATGTACTTTTCCCAAATAAAAGACTGATAAATAAACTGATTAGATTTACAACCAAATGCTATTTTTAAACAAAGAAAAAGGTAATCTAATTATTCTAATCGTTTATGATTTTTAAACCTATTTCACCGGAACTATATTTGAAAATGGTTTCAGGTTTGCCCAAGAGAAAAGCTTATTTGCTAGAAGAGAGGTGCTTTCTCCTCGTACATTATGGGAAGCCTGTTAGTTCTAACACAGCTTATAGAAATAAACTAAATTAAAACAAAAGGAGATTTCTACAAAGAGCCATAATTGGTTCTTTGTTTTCTATGAAAGCTGAGTTAAGGGTTTCTCAATGGTCCGTAAATGTTGTTTAAAATTTGTGCTGGTATTTGAATCATAAGTGTAAAAATTATATGTATCTAATATATGCATAAACTTGTGTTCATGCATCAAATTTTTCACATAAGCGTCTTCAGAAAAACTTTAAAAAAGAAAGAAAAAAAAAAAACTGCAGATAATCTGAAGATAATCTGAAGATATTTGAAGGAAAAAAAAAGTTTAAAGGGGAAAAAAATTACTTGCCTCCAAATTGCAAAATTTTCGCTTTTAAACTGCAGTTATTTTATTCTGCGGATTTTATGATTTTTGTTCTAAATACTTTCAAATTATCTGCAGATCTTTCTGCAGATTTTTTTTTTTTTCGAAGCTAGGTATTCATAAAATTTCTGCAGTATAAATTTTATTAAAAGTTGTGTATCAAGTTTTACGTCATCTTGTGAAATAAGTTTTATGATATATACACATATATTATTTTATTGAAAATTTATTTTTCCAACTGAGTGAAAATAATGCCTTGATTGGTAGAGCCTTGACCTTGTAGGTCAAAGATCCGGGGTTCGACTCCCGGTCCAGGCATTATTTTCACTCAGTTGGAAAAATAAATTTTCAATAAAAAAATATGATTTTCTCCCCAATCTGTTGATTGTGTAATATTAATAAATGTACATATATTATTAATTATATTCATGTATTTGTGTATACATGCATGCTGCTTGTTTCACTAAGCAGCTATTATTGCAATAAAAAATGATAGACTATAAGATGCGTAGGTTTTCCTTTTCTTAATAGTGAAATTCGAATTAAAAATATAACAGACTGGTTTATCTAGACCTGTTAATTATGTTTGAAACTGTAAAGACGTATGCAATACCACACCAATAGAAACACCACATGGCAATAAAACCACTTGATTAGAAATGACAAGAAAAACTTAGTGTCATGCTAAGATCTGGCCGACAAACGTCTGAAATTTGGGCAAGATCCCTTGTCCGTCCAAGCAGCTGAGCACCGATGCAAATGTCCGCCCGGATTTCTGACCGTCGTAATAGGAAATTAAGCGGCTTCCGCTCCGCGAATGACCGGACCTCCCGAAGCCGGATTAATGCTAATAAGCGGCCTTCGCAACCCCCCTTTGAGCACGTGTCAAATACCCCCACAAAAGTAAAAGAAGGGGGAAGGAAGGTGCGCAGAAATGAACATTCCGAAAGTTATGAGTCACAGATTCTGCATGAGCCGGATTATTTTCGAGAGCACTGTGAGGATGGAGACGGATGAAACTGGTTAATGCTAGAGATTTGTAGTGAGGCGTTTAGCGGAGTCTCCACGCATTGTTTGCGAAATGACTGAAAAGAACAGTGCGTGCAAGGAATTCTCTGTCGGATTTGTATGCAGAAAGCAGAAGAGAAATAGAGAAAGAGGCTCAGTGAAAGCTTTTTAAATTGATTCGAAAATATGGAAGTGGGAGAAATTCGGGTAGGTGTTAAAATATGAAGACTACATCAAAGTTAGTTTGCAAACCGTCATTACTCAGATTAGGTATTAACAATTTACTGCACTGTTAAAAATTTCTGTAAATTTAATGTAAATATTCATCCAGAGTCTCCGTAAACTTACAGTAATTCTTAGTTAAAAGTGAATAATCGAATTTCTCAATCTTTATTCTGTTTTTTTACCTAATTTTATTATTTAATTTTTTAATGAAAATTAAAAATTAATGTTTCTACTTTAGAAAAAGCATTCTAAGTCCGACATATATTCTCACCAATAATTAATTAAATTAATATTAGTTATTAAAATGAATGTGTAAAATAAGTTTTTTAACATCTCCGTTTTTTTTTTTTTTTTTTTTTCTGTAATTTTACGTAAGACTTAAAATAATAGATTACACAGAGTTTTCTGTTGAAATTTTTAACAGTGTGTCTGTATATTTATTTATTTGTATTGATCTTTTTCCATCATAAATCTATCAGCTGATTCAGCTATAATTTATTGCATCTTTTTTTCTATATGTATCAAACTCGCAATTAAATGCTTGTATACGAATATATGCGCCTGCTAATGAATAAAAGTAAATATAATAAAATACATGCAAAGTGTAAAGATTTTTAATATTTAAGACGCAAATTAAAAAATTACAAATAAAATCGAATTTCTTTAACAGAAATAATTCTGTCGTTTCAAATAATGATAAATTATTCCGTATTCAACACTGAATTTTCAAATTAATAGTTTCCAAAATCAATGTGCATTTATCTACGTAATTTTGCAGATTACCGAATTTATTTCATTTGGTCTAATTGCTATTCCCAAAATGAAATTGCTTATAATAAAGTGCAAGGGAAAAAAATCTACCAAAACACATTATTCAAAAAATTTACTTTAAAATTAAATCCTACAATTGCTCATTTTATTTTAAGTACAATGGTAAAAAATAAATAAATAAATAAAAATAAAACGTATACTTTATAACAACACATTATTAAAAATATATGAATTTTTATTAAATTTAGTTATGTGTTGGAGAAATGTTTTATTTTTTAATTACCGTGCACAATTGTTTAAAGAAAAAAAGTAAAACGTAATCACTATTTTAAACAGTTTAAACATTTTATTTATAAAAATAAAACATAAATAACAGTGATTTTTTTTTTTTTTAAACACATGTTGATCAGTACGAAATTAACTAAAAAAAAAAAAAATCTGTACGTCGCTAATTAAAAATTTTCTTATTATCTCAATTTCATGCAAAAATCCGATGGTTGCATTTACGGACTGCAGCTAATCAGCCTAATTATTTGCTGTTCAAAGCCTTTCCGGTTTTAAATAGATCGTAAATTTTATTTTAGCAGCACAGTTTCCGAAACAAAAGCGCACTATTTTAACAAGATCAAAGTTGCCTACATAACTAACATCTCACCATATGTCATCCCACTTAAAAGTCAGTACTTGAAAGGGAAACGTCCGCACCAAACAATTCTTAATCCGCTTACAGTACGAAAAGGGCTCGGGCAATAAAACATTTTCTCTCTTTTTTGGTTTTTTTAAAGCAATAACACACAAGCAGAGAGCAAACACACACGCACTAAAATATATTTTGTCCACGTAAAAGTGGCGGCAAGAGAAGGGAAGGAAACGGTGCATTAATTGGCGCTGCGGTGCGCCCCTAATGAATAGATAATGGCTGCGATCTGTTTTAATTATCAGTTCGTCCTCGCGCTATGCTCAAAAATTAATAACCCGTGCGGGAGAAGTGGATAGAGACGCTGCAAAAGGGGGGCGTTGCAATTCGGATGAAAATTGTACAACATTTAATTTTAGGTCGTTTTAAGTAAATGGCCTAAGGTTCAAAGGTGAAAAAAAAAAGTTACAAATTGTTATGGGAATTAATGTCAGTTAGATTACTATAAATTTCTAAACAAATTATTATAATTGCATTGTGATATTATAAAGTTATTAAGGTTGTTACTCTAAGGTTATTTTTTGTTATACATTAAGGCTTATTCGACCAGTGCTCACGGCTAAAAGTGGATTCCGAACTACGTTGAACATCCATGCTTGAACCGAGACTCGAACTTGACACCTGAAGACCAATGCGTAATTCACTCGGTTACCAGATATACAATATGAGAATGGATGATAAATACTATACTATAGAAAGCAGTGCAAAATTGCAATAAAATTAATGATAAATGAATTACCATAAAATTCCACAAAAATTCAGCTAAATTTTGTGATATTATAAAAAAAAAAAAAAAAAAAAAAGCAAATATTATAAAATGAAAAGCAAGACAAAACAATCACAAAATTTTCAATGGAAAAGAAAGCAAGATAAATTATCTTAAGCATTCTGCAAAAACAAAGCTATATATTATATTGGTAATAATGATGCTAAATATTATGAAATAGAAAAAAAAAGTGAATTAGCAAGAATTGCACACTCATATACAAAAAAAAAAAAAAAAAAAAAAAAAAGGAAAGGAAAGAAAAGAAAAGACGAACAATAATAAAAAATATGCAAAAACATTATACAAAACCATGTATTTTTAATTTTAATAATATACCTCAAAAACAAATGGCATCTTTTTTTTTATATAAATGGCAAATAAAATAATTGAAAAGAAAGAAAACTATACATTGTGGTGCAGAAAAATATTCACCATTATATGAAAAGGAACGCAAGGAAAACTTTAGCAGTAATTTGAAAAGTCAAACAATTACTAATTAAAAAACTATCTCAACAACACTATACTTTTATTAAAAAAAAAAAAAAAAAAATATATATATATATATATATATATATATCTAAAATAAAACAAAGTTTTTCTTTTTTTTCCCTAAAATTCTTGACTGTACCTAAATTTATTCAAAATATAAAATTTTATTTTATTTTATTTATTTATTTATTTATTTATTTTTTTTTTTTAAGAACACCAAGGTTTATAAATATACACACACAAATAGGGGGGAAAAAATCATGTGCAAAACTGCAATTATGTGTCCAAGTAATAAAAAAAATCTCTAGTGACTCCATTTGACATTCCGAACATTACATAATTAACGGTTTTTAAATAAATAAGTAAGTAAGTGAAGTCTGGAATCAACCAAGCTCAGTTGAATAGGGCGTTTAACGTTACTGCACTTCAAATAATTTAAGCTGTTAGTTCATAATGATTAAAAAATTGTCGTCGCGTCCCTGTAATTATAAGTGCTAAATTCACCAAAATCTATACAGTTTGTGCGACACTGACCTACAAATGTATATAAAACTGCCGCTCAATTGGATAAGGCATTTAGACACTATCGCACTTCGAATAATTTTAACTCATAAACTATAATGATTTTTTTTTTTTTTTTTAAGTGTCCTTGTAAACAACGCTATAAGTGATAGATTCATCAAAATCTATATAATTCGTGCGATGGTTATCTATAATAGGCAAATAAATCTTTAGCTCATTTGAATAAGATGTTTAAACGGTATCGTACTTTAAATACTTTTAGCCCATAGGCCATAATGAAAAAAAAAAACATTCTGTTTGTGTCTTTCAAAAAAAAAATAAAAAAAAAAATAAGAAAAAAACTGAGTGAACACATTTTATTTATTATTCAACAAAACCTATACAGTTCGTTCTACGGTGACCTATAATAATGGTTCTAGGAAAAAACGTCCCCGGAAGAAAAATCTCCCCCCCAAAAAAACGTCCCTAGGAAAGAACGTTCCCTGGAAAAAACGTCCCTCGGAAAAAAATGTTCCCTGGAAAAAAAAAAAAAAAGGCCCCCGGAAAAAACATCCTGGATTCCATATTTTATTTTCAAATACTTCATTTTCTTTCCTTCTTTTTTTTTTTTTTTTACAAATTTACATTCTGGTACTTACACATTTAATTATTGCCTAAGTGTTTTTTCGAAAAGGTGTAATACGTTCGCTTATCTTTTAAAAGTGTGAGTTCAATCATTTGTAAACAAAGCATTTTTATGTCTAACGTTTACACAAAAAAATAAAAGTATAATTACTATTCTTTTGTTGCATAAATAACGAGGTATTCAAGCTCTTGTTAAATAGACATCTTTAAAAGGTGTCAGACTACTTAATGATTTGGACGTTTTCTTTTGTTAAAAAAGTTTGATATAGAATAAAAGAGCAACAAATAATAAACACCAAAAATTTAAAAATATGTAACATTTTTTCGAGCCTAAATAATTAAGTATGATATTTCATCAGGTGATAAAAAGTGGGCACAAGTGCAGCTTGAATGTTGCATTGCGCAAGGGCATACATAAATACTTTGAAATTTTTAATTTCAGTTTTGCGCAAGATTACAGTATTTTTTTTTTATTTTTGTTTTTTAAGCATGACTTACAAGTTTTTTTTTTCTTTTTCCTTTTTTTTTTTTAATACCAGTATTTTTTATATGGTTTGTAGCAGTTTTCTGTGATTCAACAATGTCTTGCTGAAAGTGAGTCATTAAAAAACTCTATATGTTATTATTATTATTATTATTATTATTATTATTACTATTATTGAGTAGAGGATTCTTTAAAATTATTTGCGAGAGGGCCCCCAAGTTGTTATCACCGCCACTCATATAGAACTTTCGGACAGAAAAATAGTGTATATAGCATTCAGAATTCTTTTGTAGTGGTGCCACATAAAAAAAATTTGATTACCATAACGATCTACAGTCAGTAAGTCTTTGTACTTTAATATACTAAAACTATTAGAAAAAAAGAAATTTATAAAATAGAAAGAAATTTATACATGTAATTGAAACTTACTACAATATATTATGCGTGGAAAAGGTATCCGGATCATTAAGCATATATTTAACAGAATCATAAAAAGGGGATTCCAGCACAATATAGACTACGAACATTAAGTATTTTTTGGTTGTGTAATCGATGTTTTGGATTTTAAATTTTGTATAGTTGAATACTAAATGCATACTATTCTTTTTTTTTTTTTTTTTTTTTTTTTTTTTTTTTTCCTTGGAGCAAAGCGAACGTATTCGGTATCCAAAGGCTGGCTGTTAAATTGTTGTAAGTAGATTTTATAAGTTATTATTTGCAAATTTAGAGACTAAACTTTTAGATTTGGGATTTCTTATAATTTTCATTGTATTATTAATTTCCCGGTCTTATATTTTTGGGACACAAAATAAAATTATTTTTCTGAAATATTTTCCAATTAAGCTATTTTCTTCTAAGTGGTAACAATGTTTCATTCGACATTCGCCTAACGAACGAATACAATAAAATGCTCAGGACACAAAACATTACTCCTTTTTTTAATATAAATTTTTATCTTAAAGGGAAAAAAAAACTAATTTGAATCAAGAAAAAGCTTAATTGTAAAAAAAAAAAAAAAAAAAAAAAGTAGAATGTGGAGGGGAGGAGGGGTAGCAAATCATTGACTTTTAGAAAAAGGAAAGACAGATAGTGCCCCCAATTAACGTTTGAAAAGTTGGCGCCTATGTTTCTTCATGTTAACCGCTATTATATAAAATGATACAGAAAAAAGTTTTGTGATGACCAAAACATACCATTTTTTTTTTTTTTTTTGTAATTTGATCTACGAGATATAAAAGTGAAACTTCGAAAATTTCACAATTTATTTCCGGGGACGTTTTTTCCTGAGGAAGTTCTTTCCAAGGAACGTTTTTTTCCTGATACCACCTATAACATATGTACTGACTTTCAGCTCATTCGAACAAAGCGTTTAGACGGAGTCTTATAAAACACTCGTACACATACACACATACACCACGAAATATCTTGCAAAATCGTAGAGGAGCACGTGTTAAGACCATAGTTAGATGTGTATAATTAGACGAAACTCACAAATTTAATTTTCCAGCATTCTACGACCATTCGTTTTTAAACTATGCGAGATACAATATCGATTTCGCAAATCATGACTAATATACTTTCCTTACATAGTACGAATTGCCCATCGCGCAGCACTAGTGCGACCCAACCAACCAACCAACCAAGCTTACATAGTATGTTCGGAAACAAAAAACGACGCTTTATCAGAAAGTGTTTTAATAAAAAAAAAAAGAAAGAACATCTTGCTACGTTAATTAACAAATACTTACAAGAATAATAAAAATGTAAAATAAAATTATGGATTTATTACAGTTAACTTGATTCATAGTATAATAATTATTTACTTACCATTGAATAAAATAACATAAATTCAAAAATATTACTTCAAAAAACAACGTCAAATTACTTAAAACAAAGCTTTTAAATTAGAACATATCCATAAAATTTTTAATGCTAAATTTCTCAAATAAAATAAAATCATACAAAATCTCTTATTCTATTTTAAAATACTTGTGAAATCATTAACGTTTAACCATTTTAAATATATCACAAAAATAAATTTCAGAACCGCAGTTTAAAAGTTTTTCATTTGAAATTCTCATCTAGACAGAGAAATTTAACAAAGTAGGCTATTGTAACATGTTATAAATTGGCTACATATTCAATGAATAATATTTTTAAAATATTAACTATCTACAAACCTCTTAGAACAATGTAAGTAACATCCCCCTCCTTTTTTTAAAAAGATATGACAAAACTGGAATACTTTATTAAATCAATTACTAAATTTTAACAAAGATATAAAAATGCAATTAAAAATTTTAAAAATATATAATAAAGTTAGGAATTTATTATCGGTAACATACATACATAGTACGCATTTTTTTTATATACCATTCAATAAAATAATAAAAATCTAAAAATTATTTACAGTCGGTAACAAAAGTGTCCGAACACTAGCAAAAATTCCTATGTAAAAAAAAGTACACTTCATACGGTTTTGTTAAAGAAATCCTTATCGAATCATGTTCTTATGCTGACTAAGACAAGGATTCGACAAGGATTTATTAAAAATTATATTATAAAAATTAATTATAATTATTTATTATAAAAAAAAAATATTCATTTATTATTAAATAAATCCTTGTCGAATCCTGTCAGTATAAGACCATGATTCGATAAGGATTTCTTTAACAAAACCGTATAAAGTGTACTTTTTTACATAGGAATTTTTGCTAGTGTTCGAACACTTTTGTTACCGACTCTACGTTAAAAAAAAAAAAAAAAAAAAAAACATTTTATATACAGTCGGTAACAAAAGTGTCCGAACACTAGCAAAAATTCCTATGTAAAAAATGTAAACTTCATACGGTTTTGTTAAATAAATCCTTGTGGAATCTTGTTATCAGTCATTGTAAGCACATGATTCGATAAGGAGTTATTTGGCAAAACCGTATGAAGTGTACTTTTTTTACATAGGAACTTTTGCTAGTGTTCGGGCACTTTTATTACCGATTGTAGATAATAAACATAACGTAAAATTTTGTAATTGAAATAAAACATTTAAAAGAGTCATTTTATTTCTGATCCTTTTTAAATCCTTAATTTTTCGCAATCTTAAAATATATCCCAATAATAAAATTTTAGGAACCACCGTTTAAACGTTTTTTCCTTTGAAATTCTCATCTCCCCGCAGTGAAATTTAACAAAGTAGCGAGATGTATCATTTATTGGAATTGGATGCATGTTGAATGAAACACAAGAGCGTTTTCTCGTTTGATTTATGTTAAGTTTTCAGATATTCACAGAACAATTACGAGTCGCCTGTGCTTCATAACAATACATGGCTGAGATGTCATTTGAAACAAAGCTCTTATGCATTCTTGTCGCCGTCAGAATTCACTCTAATTCAAAGCAAAGCGGGTGCTAACTCGGAATAAGCTGAATAAATATAGAAGACTAACAAATCCTTGAAGATTTCTAAACACATTTCTGATTAGTAGTGTTCATTTTAATTCATTTACGAGACAATATATTAAAATGATTTAGGGCTGCAATTAGTTTTGTGAATAGAAGACTGTTGAATAGTAAATTTATCAAAAACTGGTGTTCGCGCAAATATTTCACTGCAGGAAGGAACGTCAAACTTGCAGCAATTTTGTTCATTCATAATTTTGAAAGTGACGTTTTTAACCGAAAACTGAATTAGTGAATTTAAGAAGTTAGACGCAAAAAGTATTGATTTTGAACTAGCACTTGAACATTAAATGTATACTTCCAAGTTACATATTTTTCCAAGCAATTCATTGCATTTCTTAAAATGTGTGACGAAATAATTAAATAATTAACATTTTTTCATAAGAACAACAGAGCTAAAAGTAATGCAATATATGTGACAATTAAACTTATTTTTTTTTTCAGATTAAAAATTTTAAGAAAAGAATGTATATTTAAAGTAAAATTTCAGATATATATTTATTAATAAAATTACATTAATCATTTCACAAAATATATTAATGGTAATTACTTTAATCTAAAATTAAAATTGAAATGTTTAAACAATATTCCTTAAAGTTAACCCCAAATTTAAATTTAATAAAATTATAATTAACAAATGTGATTTCAAGGAAAATTTTAATAAAAGGGATATGCATCAAATAAAATTTTAAAAAAGGAAGTTTACTTTCTTAATTTAATGTTTAAATATTAGATTTAATAATAATAAACTCATAAAGTTATTAATTTTCCATCTGTTTCCTAATTCTTGATTATTATTATTATTTTATAGTTTATGGGCGAAAATGTTATTAGCTAAAAGTTAAAATTTACAGTCGGTAACAAAAGTGTCCGAACACTAGCAAAAATTCCTATATAAGAAAAGTACCCTTCATACTGTTTTGTTAAATAAATCCTTGTCGAATCTTGTTCTTAGTCGGTGTAAGAACATAATTCGATAAGGATTTATTTAACAAAACCGTATGAAGTGTACTTTTTTTGCATAGGAATTTTTGCTAGTGTTCGGACACTTTTGTTACCGACTGTACATCATCAATTAAATTTAAAAAGGGGAAACGTGACGCGTAATTAAGTTTTACTCCTAAATTGCGAAAACGTCCAATCATTTTCGAAATCATTCGAAATGATTTTGCGAAAATGTCCTACATAATTAGAAATGGAATTTTCTAACATATGATTTAAAAAATTCGTTTTCCAATTTGCAGTTCTACTTTCACCGGTTTTATTTTATAAATGAGTAATTTATGAAATAAAAAGAGTCTTCTTCTTCATCCACTGACATTGTCATTTTTGTAAAAGTAGTTTTACAGGTTTCCCTCAGTGAAGAAATCTGAAGCTAAAAATTCGACTGTTCTTCGAGAATGTCTTACATAAATTAAAGTGGAATTTTCCTAGTATATGTTTCAAAAAATTCTTTTTCTAACTTGCAGTTCCGTTTTCACCGGTTTTACTTTATAAATGAGCAATTTATGAAATGAAACAAATCTTCTGCTTCATCCGCTGACATTGTCATTGTTGTAAAAGTAGTTTTACAGGTTTCCCCCAGTGAAGAAATCAGAAGCTAAAAATTCCACGGTTCTTCGAAAACGTCTTACATAATTTAAAGTGAAAGTTTCCTAATATGTTTTAAAAAATTCATTTTTTAATTTGCCGTTCTATTTTCACTGGTTTAACTTAATAAATGAGCAATTTATGAAATGAAACAAGGACATGTCTTCTGCTTCATCCGCTGACATTGTCATTATTGTAAAAGTAGTTTTACAGGTTTCCCCTTGTGAAGAAATCTGAAGCTGAAAATTTCATGGTACTTCGAAAACGTCTTACATAATTTAGAGTGGATTCTAATTTGCAGTTCTATTTTCACCGGTTTTACTTTATAAATGAGGAATTTCTAAAACGAAACAAGTCTTCTGCTTCATCCGTTGACATAGTCATTGTTGTAAAAGTAGTTTTACAGGTTCTCCTTACTGAAGATATCTGAAGCTAAAAATTCCACTGTACTTCGAAAACGTCTTACATAATAATATAAAGTGGAATTTTCTAGTATATGTTTTAAAAAATTCGTTTTCTAACTTGCAGTTCTATTTTCTCCTGTTTTATATTACAAATGAGCAATTTATGAAATAAAACGAGTCTTCTATTCCCTCCACTGGCAGTGTCATTGTTGTAAAAGTAGTTTTACAGGTTTTTCTCAGTAAAGAAATTTCAAAAAAGTCTGGTCTAAGTATGCTCTATGGCAATTTTACTATATAATGCATTTTTAAGAAGTCAGAAATCAGATTTTTTAATCAAAACAAGTGCTAAACAAAATATGACTATTCCCTATAGTAAAATTTCACTCTTAACTTAAAATTCCATGGTTCCAGAAAAACGCTCTACGCAAATTTTAAATATCATACGCATTCCTAATGCGAAAATATTGCTGTAATAAATAAATAAATAAATAATACAGTCTTCCTCCCCCGTAAAGAAATTTGAAAACAGACCGTGTTATAAATATGTACAGTAACAACTTTGGTTCCTTTTTTTATTTTTTGGGCTGCGATAGCTTGGTACATAGAGTTGCGAGTTCGTAATTGGAATATTGTGAGATCAACATCAACGTGTAAATTTTCTGTGGCTGGCACACACAAAATCCATCGTGGCCGTAATGTTTTCCTTGAACCTATTCAATATAATACTTCTGGTGGTCACCGAAGCGCGGGGGCTATCTTATCTGTGGAGTATCAAAATATATCTACGGACCACCCATAGGGATGAGTCCCAGAGCGTCGCCAACTGACCACAGCGTCGCAGTAGTGCGATGCAAAAACCACTCAACCTCAATCTATTTCATATTTTAAAAGTTGTACAAATCAGAGTTTTTAACCAATTCTAATTAAAACAGTAATATCATTCTTTAGAATTACGTTATCGATATATCTCAGTAGGCTACTATCTCAATAATAGAACTTCAAAGTGATAAATGTTGAAATATTTTTTATCCCACTTCCACTTCAAAGTCATTTAAGATACTCAATAATTATAAAATAGTCTTTTATACAGTAAAAATATTCATTTTTTTAAAATTTAAATTTATGTTCTTTTCTTGCATTAAAAAAAAAATAATAATAATAATAATACTAAGAATGCGCAGAATTTAATTACAATACATATGTAACAGCGTTTTTAAAGTCTTATTATATGCATATATTTCCAATGAAAAATATAGAAATTACTTACTTGTTAAATTAGACACAAAATTTTATAATAAGAGTAGAATACGAATATTTTGTAAATTATAGGGCAAATAGTAAATTTTTAATTAAGTTAAATTATATTACATATTTTATTTAAATTATCTTGAAAATATTTGTATTAGACTTTTAAAACAGTAAGAATTAATATATATTATGCCGATATTGAAATTATACATAATTGTTAAAATTCATATAAGATAATTTTACAGGTATGTATTTTATAAAATATATGAAATATAGCATTTTAAATTTCTATTGGAAATATTGTCTTAGTAATTTTTATATACTTTTAATATAGTTTTTAAATGGACGGTTGAAAAATGGAATATATTGCTAAATGGGATACATGCATGAACTAGAAATCTTATGAAACTACACTGGTGGACAAAATTAAAGCAACAAACTGTTTTCTCATTTTATTCTTTTGCACATATTTTTTAAACAAATAAACATTTGAACATAAAATTTGGATGGCCTGTTCGTTACCATATTATTAACCGAATTTTATGTAACTTTAGCATAAGAATAATTTTTAAGATAATAAATATTCATTTTTCTCTAAAAAGTAAGCTTTCGAAAAAATGAAAAATTTCAATACTTTTTGGAAAGAACACTTAATAAAATCTTTTTGTAAAAAAATAGAACCGACTCCAAAAACGAACTACTATTCAAACAACTAAAAATGAAAGAATGTTGGCAGAAAATGGAACTGTAAATTGCGCCTAAAAGTATAAAATAATTTCTTCGCCAAACAACCTATAACACTACAATTAATCATAACTTTTGAAGTCGGCGCAAAATTAAATAAAATTTAATTAGTTTTTAAAGGTTTGTCTTTAGATCGGTAGCAACAAATGCTGTTGTTTCGAATGATCCATTTTCATGTTTCCTTTATTATTTTATCACTGTATACAATTGGCCCATTAGTAGCATCTACATAGAACAGTGAACATTCTTCACAATGCGGTATTTATGTTTCTACGAAGTTAGAGTTTCCTTTGCAAATTTGGTATAACATTGATAACTATCATCCTTGATGGCTTTTGGATTTGGGGAACAAAACGTAAGGCAAAAATATACACGCAAGATGTATATTTTCATAATATATATTGTACGACGTGTTGTTTCATATCCTTGATTTATCTCTTGATATACCTTATGAAAATAATCATGATATCCCAAAAAAATTAAATATGTTTGCTAGATAATTTTGTGATTTTTCTTTCACCAAGGACGTCAGATACCAGCATCTTCGCCAACTTTTGCTGCTTACGAAATCTTATTTGATTTCTTGAATCAAATTAGTTCTCGGTTGCGTTTTGCAAGTAACAATGTGAGATGTGTATTTTGAATAGGATTTGATTTTTGTATTGAACAAAGGTATCAATTTTTATTTAATTTTGCGCCGACTTCAAAAGTTATGATTAATTGTAGTGTTATAGGTTGTTTGGCGAAGGAAATTATTTTATACTTTTAGGCGCAATTTACAGTTCCATTTTCTGCCAACTTTCTTTCATTTTTAGTTGTTTGAATAGTAGTTCGTTTTTGGAGTCGGTTCTATTTTTTTACAAAAAGATTTTATTTTTCTCTTTTCAGTGAAAACTTATTTATATAGCAGAGCATCAGAAGACGTTCGACGGAAGTTTCACAAATCATAAGTTCCAAGAAAAGTGACATTACTCAAAAAATGGTTTATGTCACTGAAAAATACATGAAATGCACCCAATGTGAAAAAAAAGTTACATCTCCATCTAGAAAGTTATCCACTCGAGAAACAGTTGTGCCAGTTTTATTATAGTCAAGTTATTTTTAAGTTGATTTTTCTCAAATGCTGCATTTTTAAGTTGTGTTACTTTTCTTGCCTTTATCGGATATGAGCATAAAACTATCTATTGAACGAACATACGTTAAATTAAAAAGTCTTTAGAAATGTAAAGGACGGATACGCTGTATTCGCAACCGAAAATTCTGTTAGGCATATATATTGTACTTTACAGTGAATACGTGTCACCCGCTGCGCTGGAAATTGCGCAGCGTAAAGTTCAAATAAAGAGCAAAATATCCATTGCAGCTTACGGACAGAAGTTTCAACATCGATACTTACATACTGCTTTTACCATTGTAGCTCCATGCGTTCAGCAGTTAGAGTGAGAACAGATTTTTGTGAGTATCCTGTAATTTGATTATATCCTAATGAAATCATAATAAAACCTATTTCAAGCCAAGATCATTACGACAACAAAAAAAGTATTAAAATTGAATCATCTCTTACGAAGTTATAAACTAACAAATTTCAACAACAACAACGAGAAACATGGTTTGCATTGAGAACCTCTTCCTTTATGAAGTCGGTTTAAAACGTCTATGCGTTAATCGATGTGACCGCTTACAATAACCATACTTTGAATTTTACATAGCATAAATGTCACCCGCTACTCTACAACATATGCAATGTCGTTCAAGTGTGCACAAAATAGGAAATTGTGAACAAACAAATGTACGTTTTAAGCGTTCTGTTTTTAGCATTAATTTCTAAACTATCTTTCCGTACTACATCGATGATGCTCTGCAATTTTATAATTCCCTTTTTCCCCTTTCTTGAAACGTTTCCGAGATAGGATCGCTAACTCCACTCTTTTCCACCAGGTGGCGCTTTAGGCGGTTGAATCGCGTAGCACATGTCCACTTTACAATACCTACATATCACTTTTATAACTATAGCTGCAGCTGCTCAGCAGTTAAAAGAGTCGAGACTGACATTTTTGGGCACCCTGTATTTTCTTTTGATCGTAAAGATCTTACAATGGGATTTATTTCAGACCAAGACACTAAAACAAAAAATATCAAAATCGGATCATCTGTTCAGAAGTTATGAGCTAACAAACAAAAACAAAAACAAAAACAAAAAACATACGCTTTGAATTATGAACCTCCTCCTTTTTGAAGTCGGTTAATTAGAGAATCTCTTACGAAATTATAAGCTTACAAACACCAACAACAACACATAGCTTGAATTAAGAACACCCTCCTTTCTGAGGTTGATTGAAAACGACTTTGCGCTAATCGATGTGACCGCTTACAGTAACAGTACTTTGAACCACAGAGTATACGTGTCATCCGCTACGCTGTAAAGTGTGCAACGTAGTTCAAGTGTGCACAATGTAGGAAATTGCGAACAAACAACTGCACGTTTTAAGCGTTCTATTTTTAGCAATAATGTCTGAAAACTGTCTTTTCGTAGTAAATCGAAGATGCTCTACAACTTCGTAATTAACTTTTCTCCCATATTGAACCGTTTTTGAGATAGGAGCTCTAATTTCGCTGTTTTTCACCAGATGGCGCTTTATTTTCTTTAGATTGTAAAGAAGTTATAATGGGACCTACTTCAGACCAAGATCTCTACAACAAAATAAAAAGTATCAAGTAACCGTATTTTGAACTATATAGCGTATGTCTCACCAGCTACGCTACAACGTGAGCAATGTACCTCAAGTATGTATAGTGTAAGAAATTGTGAACAAAAAAATGCACTTTTTTAGCCTTGTATTTTTAGCATCAATAACAAAACTATATTTTCGTACTAAATCGATGATGCTCTGCAATTTTATAATTCACTTTGTCCCCCTCTCTTGAACCGTTTCCAAGATATTAACGTTAGTATGAATGTCTAAACTATCTTTTTGTACTAAATCGGTGATGCCCTTTAGCTTTGTAGTTCACTTTTTCTGTAGAACCGTTTTCGAGATAGGAACACTAACTCCGCTATTTTCCACCAGGTGGCGCTGCAAGCGGTTTAAACGTGTACAGTATGGCCACTTTGCTATACTTACATACCATTTTTATCACTATAGCTGCAGCCGTTTAGCAGTTAAAAGAGTTGGGACTGATTTTTTTGGGTACCCTGTATTTTCTTTAGATCGTAAAAATATTACAATGGGACCTATTGCGGACCAAGACCTTTTCAACAAAACAAAAAGTATCAAAATCGGAGCATCCGTTCAGAAGTTATGAGCTAACAAACATAAAAAAAACATACGGTTTGAATTGAGAACCTTCCTTCTTTTTTTGAAGTCGGTTAATGAAAAATGGTCATAATTATGCCTTACAGATAGGTGAAGATGCACGCCATCCACATGTTAGATTACAACCAAATATTTCTACCTTTCCGGTTTTTTATTCTCTCTTCTTTTTTCGCATGTGAATAGCTTTTTAAGAAATATGCATACAAACATGAAAATTGAATAAGATGTTCATTGTAAAACTATTTATCGACATTTTTATTATTCTAGTGATGCTCATAGTTTACAAATTATTAATTATATATCTTAATGCCATTATTAAAGAAAAGTTAATCCAGAAAGAAAAATCGATATTTAGTTTAACATTTCAAGGCATGTGCGTCTTTACTTATCTCTACTACATCCTTAATACCACTTTTCATTAAGTGTTCTTTCCTAAAATTATTGAAATTTTTCATTTTTTCCAAAGCTTACTTTTCAGAGAAAAATGAATATTTATTAGCTTAAAAATTATTCGTATGCTAAAGTTACTACATAAAATTCGGTTAATAATATGATAACGAACATGCCATCCAAATTTTATGTTCATATGTGCAAAAGAAGAGAACATGAAAACAGGTTGTTGCTTTAATTTTGCCCACCAGTGTATATAAAAAACCCTTTGGATTTCTAATTATATATTTTCCAATAATTCCGCTTTGCTTCATTCAAAGATCATCGACAGAAGTGACAATTATATAATTGACAGTTACGAGAAATCATCCGTATAGGCAGCTATTAATATACGTTTCAAACAGCCTTTAAAGAGGCTTATGTTTACGATATCATTTATGAAGCAATTGCCATTTATAATGCAATTATGTTCATCTGAGAATGTGTGTATTTCGAAACATGTTTATGAAGGAGATATGCGTGTCGATAATTCAAACGTTGCAAGGCCATGATTCCTATCAAGAACCGAACTGTAGTAGAATATACATCTTACCAGATATACTTTAATGTTTGGACTTTGAAATGTAGTGCAGGAACATTGAAGTGTTGAGTTAATATAAATCACATTTTTCGTACTTAAATGTCTCAGTTAAAATAAGGAAATCAATAAAATGTGGGGTTATTTATTTATTTACTATTGTTATTATTAATATCATTTTTAATTATTCAGTGGGGATTCATTTTGAAGCAGCGTTTCCTTATTCACAAATAAATCCATTTTAGAAAATCGGGTGAATAAAAGTTAATATATTTTTTAGACATTAAATAAAATTTAAAAGAAAATAAATAAATAAAAATTATAGATCTTCCTGCTTTCTAGCAAACGTGGATACACAAATTTAAATAAAATAAATTAATTAACACTCACTGCAAGAGAAAAAAGAAAAGAAAAAAAAAAAAAAAAAAAAAAAAGAAATTGTTTAAACATTTATTTAAATACATCTCTTTATATGTAATCGATGTTCGAAACTAAAAACAATCTATAATTGGCATATAAAATACAAAATGCGATGATAACGCTGGAAAAATCATATAAAAATTGTAAAGGATTTAAAAAAGACTTGAGTAATTTCGTACCTTAGTAGATTTTCCGATCAGTTGTTTTTGAAACACTAAAACCGATCATGGGGCAAAAACTCATATCATTTCATCATCACTATATGCATAATTGCACAAAATTGAAAAATTCTCTGGAAATAGTTAAAAAAATATTCAAATAGAAGATACGCTTGTAAATTTTTCTGAAAAGTTATATAGACCTGTTTGCCAAGTAACGATTAACGTACTGTTTAAAAGAATTATATGAAAGATGAAAAATAAAACCTTTTTAATAAAATACCATGAATTAGAAAAAAAAGTCAACACTTGTTTTAGTCTAAATAATGAAGCACAATATTTAATCGCATGAAATAACATAAGTACGAATGCAGCATGAAGTCAGAACACAATTGCATACACAGTAAAATATAAAATAGTATGTTTCACCAGAAAAGTGGCATTATAACTAAACTGGAAACATTTTTCTGGTAAAAAATACCATTTTAATTTTAACAGTGTATATCTCGTCATGAACACACACCAAGAGAATATGTTAATGAAATCTTGTAAATTTAACCCTTTAGGTATTTTAACTTTTTTCCCCCTTATTAAAATTGGAGGCGACAGAAAAAGATAAAAATCCAATTCCCCTAAATGCTCTAAAGTAATTTACAGTTTTCCATGAATACGAATAATATACGAAAATTATTCAATACGAATATCATTTTTATTTTGATTCATAAGCTTTAATAAAGTTAAATTCGTTAAATCATAATAATATTTCTGAATTCTTGAAAACGTTTTAATAGAGTTTTTCAGTGAATATTAAAATGTTTTTTTTATAATATCAAATTTCATCTTAAGCCTTTACTATAATTATTTAATTTTCTAAAATAAAATTGCTAAATGGAATGTAAATTGTTACATGCGAAATAAAACATATTCAGTAAAATGAACTTGCGGGGAAAAAAAGATAAAAATAAAGATTTTAGTTATTTTAGAATATTATTTCTTTTTCTTTCTTTCTTTTTTTTTTTTTTTTAATACATTTAATATATTTGTAAGGGTTACAATAAATAACTTTTAAATAAATGATCGACATAAGTGAAATAACTTTACTAATTAATCAGCTATATATAATAATGAATGGTGAAATAATAAATAATTACTCCTTTAAAAGTACCCTAACAACACACATATCCATAGGACATCCCAAGGATGTCCCTTGGATGTCATTTTGTTCATAGGATATCCTATTGATGTAATTTGGAGAAGATGTGTTGTTAGGGTAGAAATATAAGTGGTATGTACTTTTTTTTTTTTGTGATAAATTATTATCTTAAAAATTCATATCATCAACAAATGTAACATATACTGCTTAAAAAATAACAGTATTTTTTTTTTTTTTTTTTTTTTTTTTTTTTTTATGAATTTCCCCTTGTCAAAAATAAATAAATAAAATAACATAAAAAATAAATCATTTTTCTTCTCATTTTTAATCAGGCAGTTATAAAACTGGCAAAAAATATTTTTAAATTCCGATGAAAAAATATTTTAACTGAATAACAATAAATAAATAATATATTAAGTAAAAATTAGAATATATAATGTAAGCAAAATTTTAAGACTGTAATTAGATAATGAATTCCTGTCTATATTTTTTAACTATAAGTAATTTCTTATTCGATTGTCAAAAAAATTACTGTTAATTTGTGTTTAAAAAAAAAGTTACATTTTATTCTACAGTATTCTGCGATATTATTTTTGACTTCAGGTGCAATAAATAATGTTTATGCAAATAACAGTGCGCACTTAAAAGTCGGATATCATGAGAAGAATTGACGAAATTAATGAAAGGGAGATAAAGTCGGGCAAAGTGACTGAAGTTTCTTTATCGCGCGCTTGTCTGATAGAGGCTTGATTACGTTTCGTGCCTCATAATTCAATTTATCTTATTTTTCTTCTTATTTGATATGAATAACAAAAAGATTTTTGATAACTCACAAAATCTAATTACAACGGAATCCTCTTATGTTAAACGAGAGACAGAGTCTGGTAACGCAAGTTTGCACAATGTTTGGCAGTGAAGCCCTCGAACTGACGTTCTGCCTCTCTCTCGGATATTTTGTATAGAACGAAAACAAAAAGTAAAAATGTAAGGGAGCAATGCAAAAATCGACACGTCCCTCATTTGCATAGTGACGGCCGAAAACAATCGTTGAAACGAAACCTTTCTGAATTCCAAAACGAAAGACAGAGAACTCCCAATAACCCCCTAAATTAACGTGTAGAGACAGATAACGAATAGCAGCAACAAAAAGTTCAATTCCTTTGGAAACATGCTCCCTGTCTTGTGTACCCGAGCGCAAAGGAACAAGCTTCCAAAAACGCGGGGCGATGAAAAATAACTGTCAATAATTCATTCTAATACAGTCGGAGGGTGTCTTTGATCGCGGAAAGAAGCTGGTGTAACCTCAGTTGGATTTTTCTTCTTTTTCCTCTTTTACGTCTTCTCGAAGGGGAGAAGGAAAAGGGGATGCCGCGGACGAAGCACGTGTCAAATGAGATGCTCAAAAGGAGCAGATGGCTGCTCCGGAAACAGAATGGAAACTTCTTGCTCGCATCTTTCCCTATAGGCATAGCCATGGTGATTCTGAGAGAAGGAAGAGGGAGCTAGAAGGAGTAAGCGCCATTTAGGGACACAACGTTATGAATGGGAAAGTTACAATACAAGGCGCACCCGTTTCTTTTTCCAGGTTGTCTCAGGCACTGGGTATTCAGGGACTAATTAAATTTATTCATCATCAGAATATGCTGAGAAAGAGATGATACCTAGATTCAGAGAAGTATAACATCGATATAAAGCATAACTATTTTCTTTTTTTAACTTTATCGGGAGAGAAAATTTTGAGAAAAATAGAGATTCATAGAAAATTTAGTTTGTTTGTATTGAGAACTAAAAATTAGAACAAAATTTTATTGAATTTCAAAAGGTTCTCTAATTTACCCATTCAAAAGTATTTTTAAATATGGAGATAGAGAAATAAAAATATAAAATTGTGATAAAATAGATTATATTATCCTTCAGGAATTTCATCCCAAGTTTATGTAATATAATTTGTTTATGTTAAAATTTTCATCACTAGAGAGTATCTATTTTCTTCTCTTTTAAGCCCAGACCATATAAAAATGTCATTATTTGATATATTAATGCCAGTAGACTCTTCTTGTTTTACGCGGCAGGAAGATTAGACTGGAATTTCAAAATCATACGACATGCGAAAACAATTTTTATTTGTTTTATAAAAATTTTGAATCCTGTAAGGAGGAAGGAAATTAAGAGAGAGGCATATTTTAACTTTTCCCGATTCTGAAAATAAATTATATATATTTTTTTTTCTCTCTCAATGTATTTAAATTTTTATTTTTTTCATTTAAATTAATCAAATGATTTTTTTCCTTTAAAAAATTTTAAAATGTTTCTGTTTACTTAATTTAAATTTGTTAATGTTAGATCCTATGCGAAATATATATTTCCTGTTATCTTTTTTTTATAAAGCTATTGGTTTACGATTGATAACTTTCATGAATATCGCAAAAATATCTCTCATCGTTAGTCTTAGTGTTACTGTCCTAGATTTTCACTTCAGCGTAAGTAAAAATGGTTTAGCTATTAATTAGTACTGTAATTAAGTTATAAAAAATATGTGATAATATTTAAATTGAATTACAATAACTTTTAAGTGTGTGTTGTTGGTATTATCATACATATGTATATAAATTTAGTCATTACAGCTTGTGATTGTAGAAAATTGCTACAATAGTAATGCATACGTATGAAGCCGTATCATCGTATTGATTTCACAGACTGCTATACGTAAGAAAACTTAAAACTTTATTGATATTATAATAAAAAATTGACACCATTTCTTTCATTCACGTGACATCAGCTAGAACAAAATATGCAATGCAACTTAAACTACAATAATGAAACGTTTGAGAACGCATTATAGTACAGAAAAACTTACTAGAGACAATTAATAAAAATGTATCGTCCAGCTTTAGAATAATAGGTAATTTCGATGTGAAACCTTATCTTGATGCAAACACTCTATACATTTGAAATTGTTTAGTGTTGGGGACTCTCGACTCTTACTCTGTTTGACCATAGCCTCCTAAACTAGAAGCCTTCTGTGTGGCTCAGAAACTTGGCAACAGTTCAAGCGGTTGACAGCGCCACCTGGTACAGAATTCGCGACTTTTTTATTTAACAGCCACCAAAATTTTTTTACAGTGGGATTTGATATACATAAACGGCAAATAGTATCGAAGAAACTTCAGTTACATATATCATATATCACTTCTTAAAATTATTGGTGACAGTTGAATCAAAAAGTCGCGTAATCTGTACCAGGTGGCACTGTCCACCGCTTGAACTGTTGCGAAGTTTCCGAGCCGCGCGGAAGGCATCTAGTTTAGGAGGCTATGGTTTGATCATATTTATTTTATATTGTTTGTAAATTTTCTCTCTCTCATGATGATGACGATGATAATGCATATAACAACAACAGAGGATAAATAAATTGAAATGTGTTGTTAAGGAAAATGATAAATTGGCCTTTGACTACAATTATTACTTATTCAAATTTATTAATGTGAAATACACATTAAACATTGCTCAGTGCTTATGAGAAGCTTCAGTTTACTTCACCTTATTCATTTAACACAATGATTTTTCAGTGAGTAATTATAAGAACTATGGATTAAAAACTTCTAGACAACGAAAGAGATAAACACATATATATAAATTTTAAATTGTTCACTTTACAATACAATACATATTTAAATGTACGTATTTTAATACATATATTAATATATATACATATATATTGGCCTGTGTATGTTTCTATGGTGATTTATTTGACTGAATATTCTTCGTTCTCATTCTTTTCTTTTATTATCAAATGAATTATATATACAGTATATGTTTTAGTTTACACATTAAAACTTTAAATACCCGATATCGGCTATTATCAGTCTATTTTATTCTATTTTATTTTATTTTATGGCCATTTGTTACAAAATTTAAGTAGAAAAATGTTAAACTTAAAATTTGACAAAACAGAAATTCTATTTCGAATTGTATTTCTCATGCCAGTTTTTTTCCAAGGGTTCAAAAATGGCATCCAGAAGAACCGACTCAGTATTTCAGTGCGTCTCATTTTACAACTAAGTTTTCAGAGGATTGACGCCTCACGGCACTTGCAGCATTATTCTTGCACTAGCTACTACACAAACAAACACAAACGGACGCTCGTCTTAAAATAACGAAGCCAGCACGACTTAAACAGATTGCATCGGGAGAAATGCAAATAACGCCCCTTGCACCAGGGAAAAGGGGTGTGGGGGTGGCAGGAGAACTTCTCAAATATTCGTTTTTATTATTGCCAATACCGACCCGAAGGCAGCGTTAATTCAGTTAAAAGGTTGGCACTTTCAAAATAAAATGAAGGGGAAAATTCTGCCGCAAAGTTGCCAAAAAGTTCTAGTAAATATCAAATTTTCTTTCTTTTTTTTCCTTCTCTTTTTTTCAATTAACGAAAGAAAGCGATTCGACACACTTGGATGAGTCTAAATTAAAGTTTAAAACGTGATTTGGAGTTGTTAAAGAGTAAATTTGTTTGTTTTGCAGGCGAAAAGAAAAAGGAAAAAAAAAAAAAAAAACGAAGAAGAAGCTTTATTAAAGCAATAAGCATGTTATTGCATGTAGGAAAAAAAGCATTAAATTAAGAGTGGTTAAGTATTAATGGACATAAAACGATAACATAAATGAAACGGCTTATAAAAATACCTTCTTAAATAGAAATTAAATCACCTTGAATTAAAAAAAAAAAAAGTTATAAAACATCACATCCCATTAGTCAATTAAAATTTTTAAAAAATCCAATAGGAGACAATTTATATATATATATATATATAAAAATGATATAAGCCTATATAAAAAAAATTAAACTTAAAACAATGTTATACGTTTGAAGTTAATTATAATTTCTCATCAATTGCAATGTCGAGCCGTGTACAGCAAGAATTCAGAGCATGTATCCGAATTTTTTCTGTACACGGTTCGGTACTGGATTTGATGTTGTTGATATTGATGAAGAGTTATAATTAAATCTACACGTTTATTATTGTTTCAAGTCTAATATTTTGTATATGTTTATCTATCTATATATATTCGTATATTTTATTTAATAAACTGTCTCCTTTTTTTTTTTTTTTTTTTTTATAAATCAATTATGCTTTTCTGAACATAAATTTAGTAAACTTAATTATATTTCTAAACATTAGTAAGCATTTTTTAAAATCCATAATATAATTGTACCTATGATATCTAAGATATATATTTTTATAGTTTTATTCATCTTTTAATATTTTTATTTCAAATGCTAATTGCATTTTTCAAAATTTTGTTTTAAATCTATCGCTAATTCATTAATGCATCTGATACCTTGAATGATATCAAAAATTAAAGTGGTTTTTGTACCCACTTTAAAATTAATTAATTTATCACAATTTTAGTTAAGCCACATTCAAATTGAATGCAGGCATTGGATAATGCGAACAATAGTTTAATCTGAAAAAAATATTTGATTTTCTTTTCATATCATTAATGACGTGTTCATTTAAAGGAGTAAAACAATTTTCTCCCTGGAACGCGATCTTTTCAAACTACCCAAGTAGCACAGGAACGTTCTGTGAACGTCTAATAACGGTTTCAATAGTTCAAACACCGTGTTTCGTGTCAAAAGAACGTTCTAAAACACGTTCAGAAATAGTATTATTTAGAACGTTCTGAAAATGTTTGATTTGTACCATCTATAAAACGTACAATTCTAGTTCTATATAGAACGTTCAAGTGTGACACCGTCATAACACGTTCTGTAACAGTGTAATTATAACGAATATGACAAAATGACTTTTTAGTACTATTGGTTGGGAAACTAGGTTAACCTTTAAAATTTTTGACTTCAGCTTTTGATTTTTTTACACGTTTTGTGGCGTGAGGAATCCGGAAGTCAAAAGGTTGGTATGGTATCTGTTAATGTGTATCGGCACCTATTAGTGTGATAGCCCGTTAGTTCATGTACACGATATCTCAAGAACAAATGATTGCAGAGAGATCGGACCAGTTTTAAAATATCCCTTATGATATTGATAAGAATCTTATTGAGAGATTTGCAACATTCTAATTTAAAAACTTCGTAAGTTATTCGAAATTTATAATTTTTAGCATGATAGAGAATAGAGCATTTTTTACATTTTCAGTTTAACGTTTTGTTAGCACGTCAGTAAAGAATGCTTCCCAATAATCAGTAGCGGTGAGGTGAAAAAAAATTACAAAATTTTAAACTCATGGAAAAATTTTGTGGATTTTGTATTTCAGGAATCAATGTATGGAATTCGACCAAACTTGTTACAATATTAGATCTTGCCCTAAATTGGAGTTTATTTGAATTTCATTTGGGATATATCGCCCGATAGATTACGGTGCTATGCAATGAAACCCTCCATTTATGGGACGGCTATATCTCAGCTTCTATAGTGTACAAATGTATTAAACATGATATATTTGCATATATCATCATAACCTCTGCTAATACAATTTGGATGTATACATTGTCCAACAGGTGGCGTTGCTAATCTGCAATTTAATCATTTTAACGGAAAGGCAATATTTTAACTCTTGTGATTTAACAATAAATTTTGTGATACACTGAAGTTATAAGTGAAATCGATTTTATGTAAAGCTTTACTGGTCCATTTTGGATACACATCGGCCAACAGGTGGCGTGGCTATGTTGCAATTTAATCTCATAACAGAAACGAAAAATCTCAACTTCTGTGATTTATAAATATTGTAAATTTGGTAAGTGAAATTAATATTACGTAAAACTCTACAGATTGCCTTTGGGTGCATATCGGACGACAGGTGGCACTGCCACGTTCCAATATTTTCCATTCACAGAAAGGCTATCTATCAGCTTCTGTAATATATATACTCACCAAACCTTCTGCGTGACATACATTTGATATATAATATTGATTCAATTTGGCTGTATAACGAGTAATAGTCAAACAGTTTTTTTTTTATTATTATCATTCATAGGACATTGTTTTTTCCCCTAGGAATAAGTATGCATCATCCCTGGGGGATGGGGGAAGGGTGGATAAAAATTTTCACTATAATTATCTTTCAAAGGAATTCGATTCATTTTATTAATTCAGTCTTCTGAGATGGAAATTGTTAAAATGACTATTTTTGGTTATTATGCTTCTGAATGAAGTAACATAAAGAATTTAAAAGATGAGAGCTAATTTTAAGTGAATGCCCTTCCAGACTGGTCATTATGTATTTTAAAATGCTAGTTGGAAGGGTGTTTTCTTGGAGAAATTCTTATGAAGAAAATGAGGAAGGTATGTAATTCTTTTTTTTTTCTTTTCTTTTTAAATTCTGAAGTATTTATTTAATGTTTATATGATAATATATATACAATCTAGGTTATGCAAATTGCATATTTTTAAAATAATATCCTAAGTTTCACCGACTTACAATTTTAAATATCTCTTTACTGTTATTTATTAAATAAAATATATATAATTGTTTAACTGCATAATAAAACAAAGATTCAATTCAATTTTATTCCACATCTTTATAAAAAAAGATATTCTGCTTAAAAAAAAGGACGATTTACTATATTATTTATTAATACTAATAATATTTACATTTATCAATTATTTAATATGCCATGATAGCATAATTACATCAAATGAGGTAAAAATTGCGTTGACTCAATTTAAAGAAATTTAAACATTTAAAAAATACCAATTACATTGCCATGTGGAATAAATTTAAATACCTGCAAACATCATTTTTGTAAACTGCTGCTGTAAACTGAAAATATGTATGCACACATGCACTGAAATTTAAAAATATGAAGTATGTTAAATATTTTAGAAAAATATTATGATTAAATATATATATATATGTATTTAAGTATTTGGACATTTTAAAAATTTCCTCCTTCTAACTAATTTTTAATTTTTTGTTTCAATTTCTTATTATTATAAATTAACAATATATTCTAAACTCAATTATATATTATTTTAGCGGTGTATTGGTACATTCATTTTTGAAATTATTTTTTATGTTGAAATATTAAAACTTTCTATAAACTTCAGCATTCAAATATATTTATAAACTATCCATGGACTTACAAAGTAGTACCCAGAAATGTTTAGAATATACAGGATGCAAAGTCGAGAGCAGGCCTTTATTTGCGCAACAATTGGTCTCAAACGTCCTCCAATAAGAAAATGTATTTAAAAAAAAAAAAATGTAAGAATTCATTATATGACATGTTTAAATTTAAAAAATCAATTTACTAAAAATCACAAAAACTGATAATTTTTATACAATTTTCATGACACTAATAGTGTAAGTTGAGTTCTAACCTAAAAAATATAACACAAAAAGTTTCACTTTTGTGCACCCAAAATTGTCTGAGATAGTTAGTTTCAAAATTTAGGATTATTTCGCATTTTCTCGGGCTTTATTAAAAAGTCAATGAAAAATTCTTTAATAAACCCAGGGAAAATGCAAACAAAGTCCAATTAGGATTTTTAAACCGATCCCTTATTGAAGGCCGAAATATGTTAGAAAATCCAAACTTTAAATATCATGTTCCATTTTGGGAGAATAGAAATGAAACTGTTTGTTAGGATGAGTGTCAGTTTTCTAAATATGATTATAGGGATCTGGGACTATGTAAAAATTTAGTTTTTGCAATTTTGAAAAAATAGATATTTTAAATTTAAACATGTTATACCACAAATGCTCATATTCTTTAAAACATTTTGTAACTGAAACTATATATTTGCGACCAATAGTTGCGGAGATAAAGGTATTCTCGTCACAATGCTTTGCACCCTGTATTTAAAAACAAAAACAAAAAAAAAACATATATATATATATATATATATATATATATATATATATGTATATATATATATATATATATATATATGTATGTATAAATGAATTTTTAATCTTAGTTAAAGCCAAGCAACAGATATAAGATCCCTGAAACCACATAGGTCAATGAGAAGAAAATTACAACAAATTTAAATAACCTGGGGAGACTGATTGTGATTTATTGAAACATTTATATTTTATTTATTGATTTTTATTTTATTTAACTTCAGTCTAATCTTAAATTTATTCCTATATTGTTAGTTGCAATTTTAATAATTTTGCCGGTGCGTAAAAACCACATGAAACTCAAATCAAAAGATACAAACAAGCAACGAGGAAATAAAAAATTAAGACAGCATTTTAAACATTTTTTGTAGGAAAAGCTTAGAATGGTAGAAAAAAAAAAAAGCTCGTCAAGGGTGACCCTTTTCGTCGTTGAGCACCAATGTACGATTTCGTTCGTTAGCAGCTATAATAGCAAATTGCTAGCGGGCACCCTATCGTACAAGAAATTAATTGAAGTTAGAAATGAAGAATAAATTGGAATAAATTATTTACTTCAAGAAATCAGAGAATCAAACAGAAAACAACCATGAAAAACAAACATTAATCATAGGATGACGCATTCGGAATCACAAGGATTAAAACAAGCAAAATAAATCAAGAGTTTAGTTGTATATAGCAGATGAAGAATAATGATACAACACAGCAACAGGGATATAAATTACTTTTTTTTAAATTCAAATATTGTTTGAGAAATTTTAACATACTTACTATTCCTTTAATTTCAACGTATATGCATGAAAAATTCCATATTTTATGACTGTAATTCCCAAAAAGTGTCATAACGTGCCTATATCCCTTTAAAAAATTCCTTAAATTTTTGCATTTTTAAAAAATTTCTTTTTTCCCCTAATCTGAAGATAATGGCGTTATAGTATTAATTAAGAAACTTTGAATAAACACCATAAAATGCAAGAACTCGCAACTGCTACAAACAAAGCACGGCTGCTACAAACAAAGCGGCAACGCATTCCACACACTCAACATGCTTGTTTGCAGCTCTCGTGCCTACAATGTTCGCCTGATGAAGGGTTGTGTCTTCTTTTGACCCGAAACAGTTGGTGCGAGTTCTCGCATTTTATGGTGTTTATTCAAAGTTTTGTAATTAATACTATAACTTCATTATCTACAGATTAGGGAAAAAAAAGAAATTTTTAAAAAATGCAAAAATTTAAGAAATTTTTTAAGGTATAAAGAGACGTTATGACACTTTTTGGGGAAAGCTGTCATAGAATATAGAATTTTTGATGCATATACGTTGAAATTAAAAGAATAGTAAGTATGTTAAAATTTCTCAAACATTATTTGAATTGAAAAAAAAAGTAATTCATATCCCTGTTCATGTGTTGTATCATTATTCGTCATCAGCTATGTAATTTTTACTTCTAAACGCTCGTACTGAGGGGATTTTTTTATAATGACGTCACATTTTTTTTTTTTTTTTTTTTTTTTTTTTTAACTACACTATTTTAGAACGTTTACAGTACGTTTTCTGGAACGTTCTGAAAATGTGTATAACGTTTTGAAAACGTTCTAAAAACGTTTAGAACGTTCTGAGACCGTATACATAGAACGTTCTCAGAACGCTTCTATAACACCGATGGTGATAGTTACACGTTCATTGAACGTTCTCTGAACCGTACTATTGTACGTCTTCAAGATGGACAGATAGACGTCTATAACACGTTCAAAGTGAACGTTCTTAGAACGTGTTTGCAGAAAAATTTTTGAACGTTCAGAGAACGTTTCGGTGCTGCTTGGGTACTATAATTAAAGATTTTTTTTTTTTTTTTTTTTTTTTTTTTACCTTACATCAGGAAAATAACAACCGAGTTCAAATAATTCAGAGACGAAAGTGGTTCAGATATACCTATCAAGGTAATTTTTTCTTGAAGGTTCAGTTTATAATTTCATTATTAATTCATGGTTATTCATGTGTTTTCAGTTCTCTGGAAGGTATTCTGTTTTATTTCTTGAAAAAATATTTTGTCATTATTTCATCTAATTCATTTCAGATTAATTTTTCTTGTAGGTTCTATCAATTGATATTTTGCTAAAATGCATATAAATTACAGAAAACCTACAATTTTTTCCTCAATGCTATGAGGATAGCACTTGAAAACGTCTTATAGCATTATGAGCTTTTAAAAGCACAAATTCAGTTTTGTTCTGTTTTGGTCCGATCTTCTTTTCCTCATCTCAAAATTAATAGGTTACTTTTATAACATTGTTCTCTTTTTTCCTCTTAAAATAATATCCTAGTGTCAACTTTTTTTTTCTTCAGAATATCACTACACGGTCCTATTTAATTTTCACCTGGTATTGCAGTCTTAAAAATTAAAGTAAGTACTATTAATAGTCTTAAAAATTAAATCAATTTAAGATCTCTAGTTATTTTGTTTAACTTGTGTATGTTTCTTTGGTGAATTATTTGACTGACTATTCTTCGTTCTCATTCTTTTTTTTTACTATAAAAGGATTATATATATGCATATATTATAACACATGAAATATTGCTTAAAGAACTTGTGAAATTTTGCTGATATTTTAAACTTTTTTTTTTTTTTTTTTTTTTTTTTTTTTTATGTAAATGTTAAATGTTAAATGTAAGTGGTTCAATATACATTAAAAAGAAAATCTTTCAAAAGTCGTATAAAAATTTTAAAGAACTTATATATTTTTTAGAGATGCTGAACTTATAAATTTTAAAATAAAGTCTAACTTTTGTTCAATGTTGCCAAATTTCAGAACTTTTTTTTTTCTATAATCACCAATAATTTTGAGGAGTGACATTTGATATACATAATAGACGAATAATAAATAATAAATAGACGAATAATAACTAATGAATTTTAAAACAAAGTCTAACTTTTGTTCAGTGTTGCCAAATTTAAGAACTTTTTTTTTCTATAAAAACCAACAATTTTGAGGAGTGATATTTGATATACATAATAGACGAATAATAAATAACAAACAGACGAATAATAACTAATGAATTTTAAAATAAAGTCTAACTTTTGTTCAGTGTTGCTAAATTTAAGAACTTTTTTTTGCTATAATCACCAATAATTTTGAGTAGTGATATTTGATACACATAATCGACGAATAATAACGAATGAATTTTAAAATAAAGTCTAACTTTTGTTTGGTGTTGCCAAATTTAAGAACTTTTTTTCTTTCTATAATCACCAATAATTTTGAGGAATGATATTCCATATACATAATAGACGAATAATAAATAATAAACAGACGAATAATAACTAATGAATTTTAAAATAAAGTCTAACTTTTGTCCAGTGTTGCGAAATTTAAGATCTTTTTTTTTTTTTTTTTTTTTTTCTATAATCACCAATAATTTTCAGGAGTGATTTTTGATATACATAATCGACGAATAATAGCGAATTAATTTTAAAATAAAGCTAACTTTTGTTCAGTGTTGCCAAATTTAAGAACTTTTTTTTTCCCTATAATCACCAATAATTTTGAGGAGTGATATTTGATATATATAAGAGACGAATAATCTTCGAAGTGATTAGGCAACTATTATAATTTAAATTTAATGGCAAATATTGAATAAAGAAGTCCCTAAATTTGCCAAAACTGGTTTTGTTGCTTAGGGGAAAAATCTTCAGTAATCATGAAAATTTATATTTTATTTCATTAAATACTTCTTAAAACTCATTAAGAAAGCCGCAGTTGAAAAAAAAAAAAATAAATAAATAAAAATCGCAAAGTATAAGAATAATAATAAACTACACTAACAGTCTATAATTTATTTTTTAAATACATATATCTATATATATTAAGCTAAGAGAAATATAAAATTTTCTATAACTTCGGAAATGCTTTTATCTTTGTTTACTATTACATAAATTTAATATATAACCTAAGTTTTGTGAAATCATTAATCAAAAGATTTTAGCAGGACCAATAAAATTTTCAGAACCGAATTTAAATTTAATAGGAGCGCCAAGTGATTAAAAATATCAGCCACTGGAAAATTAAATTCATACCTAAAGTTCGTTTCGATATTCTAGAGTATTATTATAATCCTGAATTAACACCCTGCTTTCAAAAATGAAAGGCATTATCTACTTAACTGCTTAAGATTTGAGTTAAATACAGAAAATTAGATTTCAGAGTTATAGGTGATATATTTGAAATGGAAATTTTCCTATTTGGCTAGTGTACACTTTTCAAGGATAAGAAGAAAAATATATCTTCTATATCAGAAGAGGTATATACATGGAGATTAGTAATACATTTACTATTCAAAAATTATATTATTTATATAGTATAATAAACAGTATTATTTGGGTTATTTTGTTACCTTTAATGATGAAATTAGGTAAGTATATCATTAAAAGCCATGCGTCTATTATAAGAAGTAGTCAGTTTTGTCAACTTGTAGGAACTTCTACAGTTGACTGCAAAAGTATCCGAGCACTAGCAAAATTTCTATATAAAAAAAAGTACACTTAATACAGTTTTGTTAAATAAATCCTTGTCGAATCCTGTTCTTAGTCAGTCTAAGAACACAATTCGACAAGGGTTTATTTAACAAAACAGTATTAAGTGTACTTTTTTTATATAGGAATTTTTGCTAGTGCAAGGATACTTTTGCTGTCAACTGTACATTATCCAAAATTAAATTTTAATTGTATCATTTGCCTAATTTTATGTTTCTATCCGACTTTTATATATATAGTACAGGGTGATTATAAATAAAGTTAGGGTTTCAAAACACTATAATTTTAAAACTACCCATCAGAGTGAATTGGTATTTTACCAGAGCAATCATGAGGCAGTCAAATTTTGTTTGAAAAAAGAAAAAAAAATAGTTCCAAAATGTGCCGTTAATTATTCGTAAAATATTTTTTTCCTGAAGCTCCTCTTTTTCTCTTTTCACTATGACTGTTTCTGCTGTAGACACGTATTCTTGACTTTTTGATAAAAAAAATTGTAGTAAACCCTTGTAGTCTATTGTTTCCTGCTATTCCATCGTGTTGTTAACAACATTCTTCTGTATAATGAATCAATTTAGGCATTTCTTTTGAGATTATCATGACGGCGCCATCTATAGGCACATTTCATAAATACTTTTTTCCTTCGCCAAACAAAATTCCATTGCCTCACGGTTGTTCTGGTAAAATATCAAGTCATTTTGACCATTTAAATTATAGCATTTTGAAATCGTAGCTTTAATTATAATCACCCTGTATATATCTATATATCACACCTTTCTACTAGTACACGTTAGAAACAAATCAAATCAATAGTATTATCCATTTGTTTAAAAAAACAATGAAATGTTGAAATTGCAAATGCATGTGTCATTACTTGCTACCATAATATAAAGTTAAGATCCAATTTTGAATTTTTATCATTAAAAAAAAAAAAAAAAACTAAGTGAAAATTTTATTGTGGGACATCAACATAATTTCCCCCTTACAAATTCTAAGAATAATGAAATATATTCCAATAACCATCACGGAATTTTGTTGGATTTACACGCCTTAGGATATCATAAACATAATTTGACTAATAAATCGCCCAGATTATTTCGGCACAGTAACTAAAAGATTAATGAATAAAATTCCGTGAAATTTCGTATTGCAATAGACTTTTACAAAAATTGAAGTTAATTACATAGGATGATATAAAGACATGAATTTGATGATTTGAATGATAACTCTAAACCATTATCTATATGTCATGTAATTTCACTAACTATTAATATGTATACCAAACTTTTAACAAAATACTTTGTTGATTTAATTTAGGGTCATACTGTTCAATTGGGGGCATTGAAATGTTTTTTTCTTTTGCACTTCGATAAGCGTGATTATAATAGCTACAATTTAGCATCTGTATAATGAAGTTATACTAAATTTATCATGTTATGTGCATGGGAAAATAAATAAAAGGTTATAATCCACAGTTCTTAGTTTTCCAAACACATTTATTAATTAACATAAAACATAAAACATTACTTACATAAGTACAATTTAAAATTTATAAAACTTTCGTACACAGCTACATTTCGATAGAAAAATAATTCAAAGTAAACTGACTAAACAGCAAGTCAAAACGAATCTTATTCTAACAACTGGCCAGCTAGCTCATTTTTTATTCTACCAGAATTCTGCAACCGGCTAAATAGCTTTTGCGTTACATTACCAGAATGAAAAATATCGCCATCTCTTAGAAAGGGAGGTAGTTAACCTTTGTTACTTTGTGACAAGGTTAAATTTTAGTTTAAGAATTTTAAAAGGGACTTTGCAATAAATATTCATTTTTGCTATAGATTACAACTATTTCTGATTTTCAGTTAGTTAGAACATGATAAAACGTAATATCATGCTTAAAATACTCTGAATATAACCGTGTTGTTTAAATTGATTTAAAAAAATAAATAAATAAAAGTAAACTAGTATGCTGTGGCCACCACAAGACTTTCTTCTATATTTTCCTGTACATATTCACTCAGTAACAAAAAAAAAAAAAAAAAAAAAAAACTTTTTTTTTTTGTTAAAAATGATAAAAAATCGATAACTTTGTTTTAAATTATCACATATTTATAGTTCAACCATTCGTTTTAAACGTATTCACGAGATCTTTCGAAAGATACCCATCTTGAAAATTTACTCCACCCCCCAGGGGGAAAGCGATGCCCCCACATGTACAGAATTTTTTTCCTAGTTAACTACTACTATTATCAATAATTCATATTAATTTTACAATCACACGTTTAATATAACTCTGATTATGCACATTTATACGAAATTTTGTCCTATACTGCTTTTAAAAGTTTACAAAAAGTGCGACCACTGCGCCACCTGTTGACCGATTGATCCCCAAATCTAATCAGCACCAGTTTATGTCAGGGTGCAACTAAATACCAAGTTTGGTAAAATTTCATTCTTTGGTTCGTGAGATACAGCGTCCACAAAAAAGTGATACAGACAGACAGACGAACAGACATCTTTTAAAAACTATGAATTCGTGTTCTGGACATCCCAAAACGTGTAAATCCATCAAAAAACGGAGGTCGAAAATTTTCGCGAATCCAATACTTTCTCTATATTACATATAGAAGAAAGTAAAAAGACACACTATCCTACTAAATCTCCTTGTTCTATGACACTTCGACTGATAAGATAAAATTTTGAGTAATTTACTGTTCCTCCGATTTATTTTTCCCAGAAAAATTATTTTATATCTGAGACATAAATTATTTATATGTAGTATCTGTATATTTCGTTTGATTGATATAATTTTATTTTTTCGTAAAACATGTTACTAATACATGTTAGATTTTACATAATTTAATACTTCAATGATAAGGTGAAACATAAACAAAAGTTACTAGGAACCCTCCTTGTTTTAATAAATTAAAATAAAAATTAAAAATAAATTAAATCAAATTTACTGGAAAATGTTAAAATGCAATAAAATCTCTTCAATAATTTTTATCTAATACATTCAATAATTAGTTCTTTAAAAAATATTGCCTAAGGTTTAAAATGGGTTTATCTATCTTTATTTCATTTTAACGAATCATTCAAAGTATCCTAGTTAGCAAGGGGGGGGGGGGGATGTTATAAGCTGATTTCATATTTATGATTTTAAAACGATCTTTTTTTTTTTTTTTTTTTTTTTTTAGTACGGTGGACTATTAGTCTCAATCTACGGATAAAATGTTTTCGCCAGTTTTACGATGGTTGGATTTATCGAAATCCAAAATTTTATCGAAAACATAATTGAATAATTTGAAAGCGATGTTATAATTAAAAAAAAAAAAAAAAAAAAAAAAACAGTTCTCCATACTAAACTGGTTTTTGCTTGCGCCAAAACTTCATCAAAATCGTTTTTTTTTTGAAAGAAAAAGAAACGAAAAGAAAATTAATAATAATCAGTAATGAAATGGACAGTATCGAAAAAGTTGAAGAAGCCCTTTTTTAAACAAAAATACATAATTTATTTTACTTTTTAATTGTTGCCAAAAAAGTTTACGAGTTGATTTTAATTTTTTTTTTTTGAAATGGAAAGAAATTCACGCGTAAATGTTAAAACGGATATAAAAATTTGTGAAAAATTAAACTTGCAGGGTAAAATTGACGTCATTATAGCTTTAACCTTTTTTTTTTTTTTCCGGTCTTTATATAAAGAGAGGTTTTCGCAAGTCATAACAACAAATATACATATATATTCACTGCCCAAGACCACTGATCAAAATTAAAGCTATTTCTTATTTATTTATTTATTTATTTATTATCTCGATCAGATATCTCAGCATACGTTGAAATATTCAAGCAAAAATTTGGAAATTTTATTTACTACGCACATGAAGGTATATGCAAATACAGTACTTATAAAATTTTAAGTTTAAATTTTGTTAATAAAATATTGTTGCAATTCACATGACCTTGAATATATCATATAAAACCTATCATACAAAAGAAAAAAAAAATCGCTTACCTGTTTGTGCATTTCGACGTTTAAACCATAAGACATTTCGTAATACTGCAAGAAAAAAGAAATCGTGACTTTAATGTTTTTGCAAACGTTTTTATAAAGATTTATAAAACAACAAAAACACCAAATGCTTCTGTTTCAGATTCAAATTGAACTAAATGCACTTAGACACTTATTTAACGCCATAATCGTCTCTTATAACACTTTGGTTCGATATCACATTTTATGTTATAGCCCATAATAATTATTTAATAATAAATAAAACTGATTATGAAAAATGTGCTTTGCGTGTACACATAAATTAAACACACACACACACACACCAAAAAAAAAAAAAAGAAAAATCTTGCACTTAACATGTAATTTAATATTAAACAAGATTTGCTTCAATATATGTTTTGATTTAATTATTTTTCAATAAATAATTTAGTTAGATTTTAATCTGACAGGAAGTTTATGTCTGCAGTTACTTAAATACAAATTCACATTTAATAAATTAATTTCATTTATTTTATAATAATATTTCATTACTCTATAGCATTGTACACATACATATTAGAAGAAATATCCTTATGATATGAGACTGATAATATCACAAGAAAGATTAAAAAAAAACTCTTTTCTTTTCTTTTTTTTTATTTATTTATACACGGTATCATGCTTAATAGTATATGCATAACTCATTTAAAAACTAATAGTTTTTCTAATTTGTCATTTAATTTATTGCAGAATTATTTATCACATGTTTTTTATCAAATTATTGAGTCAGAAGCATAAAATTTTCATTCCAGTAATCTTATAATCGAGAAAATTCATTATTAATATAAAAACATTATAACGTACAGTGGGTAACAAAAGTCTTCGAACACTAGCAAAAATTCTTATATAAAAAAAGTACACTTAATACAGTTTTGTTAAACAAATCCTTGTCGAATCCTGTTTTTAGACTGACTAAGAACAGGATTCGACAAGGATTTATTTAAAAAAACTGTGTTAAGTGTACTTTTTTTTACATAGGATTTTTTGCTAGTGTTCGAAGACTTTTGTTACCGACTGTATTATAAGCAAAGAAATACAGATTTTGCTTGAAACGCATGATACTGTATAATGTATTATAATCAAACAAGTGTAAGTATAATGTGCTATGACACATTATACTAGTGTTTGGTCTAGAGCTAATACATTCAATAAAATATAAATTAAAAAATACGTACCATGACGTAATGCCTTTGCATTTCCGTTTTCTCACTAGCTAATTTTTCACATTCCAGTTTTAAACTAGAATGAAAAAGAAAAAAAATATTTTATTAAACAAATAGATTTTTACCTCAAACTGTAAGTATTTCAGATTTATGAACAGAATCGATGTTAAATTTACTCGCGTAAAGGTCTTACAACAAGTTAATTAACAAAGTTACTCTCTCCAAAATGGCTTTACACAGTACGATGTTGAACTGTTGATGATATAAGTACCAAAAATCATAGTACTTAACATGTTCTTCATCAACATTAATAACAAATATAAACTAAATGATCATTGTAAATATATACAGTAAACAAAATATAATGAATAATGTAAAATGGATTAAAAATTATTATATATATATATATATATATATATATAATAACACAGATTAAATCGGATTGATCAAAAATAAGAATAGAAAATGTGTTATTTTAGCAATTGCTACAGATATAGAAGGCTGTCTGCTCTTTGTTTATCTATGTCATGTGACCTCTGACGTCAGGTGGGAAGAGCCCATTTAAAAATCACCTTTGAGACTCTCTTGAAATATGGAAGTCTTATCGAATTTGTTAAATGAGATGCAATAAGAGTTACTATATGAATGCAATTTGCATTTTACTGTACTAGAATGGACATTTTCTCAAGAGAAAAGAAATATTAATTAGCAATATAAAAAAATACGAGATGAATATTTGCAACTTTTCATCTAAGTACTATTATATATTAATTTTTTTTATTTATAGTTTTGAAAAAATTTCAATAAATTCAGTGCAAAAACATCTTTAAAGTACTACATATATTAATTATGGAATGTACTACAGTTAAAATAATATTATCTGAAAAAAAAAAAAAAAGTACTTTTATCAACATATTATTTTTATTTTTTCCATTTTTCTTCTTTTCTTCTATTTCATTTTCCATTTCTAGTATAGGCATGTATACGTTACAAGGCAACACCTCCTATAATAATGCCTTGTAACAGAGCTTTGCGTCACGGAACATCGGCCGATTACATCCAATCAACACTTCCTGAAACATGTATAAGATGGTGTGGATTGGATGTAACTGAACGATCTTCCGTGGCGTAAAGCTCAGTTCGGAGACATTATTATAGGAGGTGTTGTACAGGGTGAGTGAGTGAATGAGTGAGTTTTTCGTCGCACTAGTGATACGCAATGGGCATTTGACACAGGCAAAGTCATATCTTACTAAAATTACTAAAATACATTTTTTTGGTCATATGGTACATTTTTAACATTGTTAAAAAAATTAATTTTCTCTATATTTCTTTTTTTTTATTTATTTATTTTTTTTTATTGAATTTTCCATTTCTAGTAGAGGCATGTATACGTTATAGGGCAACACCTCGTATAATAATGTCTCTTAATTGAGCTCTAAATCACGGAAGGTCAGCTGATTACATCCAATCAACACTTCCTATAATATCTATATGATGTTATGCATTGGGTGCAATCGGCCGGTCTTCTGGGGCATAAAGATCAGTTCGGATGTATTATTATAGGGGGTATTGTACAGGATGAGTGAGTTTTACTTCGCACTAATGCTGCGCAATAGGCATACTTCTTACAGACACAGTCATGTCCTACGGAAATTACTGTAACACTGACTTTTCTTTCTCCCCCCCCCCTTCAAATGGAACATTTTTACCATTACTAAGGAAATAAAAATAATAAATCAAACTGAAAACCTTATTAACTTTGAAAATCCGTCGTTTAGAATTTTAACTATTTTTTCAAATAATAATAATTGCATATGACCATTCCATTACTAAACTAAAATTTACTTAATGAAAGTACATTTTGTATTATCTATAAATGTGCTCAACATAAATGCTACTAGAAAACTTTCAGGTGGTTAAACTTTCGCCGTATTTATTTTAAATTAATAAAGATGTTTTTCCACTCCAGTGTACTTCTACTTCTACTTCAAAATTCATATTCAGCTTTTTGATTTTAGTTAGAAAAAATATCCTATCACGCAGCTACAAATAAAAGAATGAATTTGTAAGCACGTAAACAACTAAGTTAACATCTCTTGGTTTTCAAGTACTTTGTTATTTGCATCCAATTAGTTATGCAAAAGAATTTTAAAAGATGCAACTTGATTTCTTCGAGAGTTCTTGTTTACATGTCAGCAAGCAAGCTTTCTCCAGAATCACGTTTTTCGAAAATTACTTTTGAAAACGTATGGATCCGTCACAACTTTAAATATACAATTTTAAATCTATTGTTTTACTTTAATAATTTATAAACATTAACAATCTTAAATAAAACGAATGATAGAATAAATTATAATCAGAGATTATAATCATAGAAATCTAAAGAATGTTTCCTACAATTTACCTGACAGATTTTTAATTTATTAATGGCACAATGGATAATGGGGTTATTTCTAGTTTACCCTGTTTAGTTAAAAAATAAATAAATAAATATTTAAAAAAAATTACAAGTGTTAACACATGGATGTTTTGTAATATGAAATTCAATAAAACTGTCTTGTCAAAAGATTTTATCAGCAACAAAGGCATAATTATATATTTTTAAGTTTTTAAGTCAACGAATTTATTGTTCTAGCTATCTACTTTTTAAATCCAATAAATGTAGTTTTAAAAGCTTTGCGTCAAAAAGAGTCTCCTTCGTCAAATCATACTGGCTTGAATACGCCAATTTACAACTCACCCGATTACAAAAAATTAATAATCTTCGCAAATCGATAAAACTTGATAGAAAAAGATTCAATATATAGAAGTTTTAGACCGTTGGTTACAATTATTAAACGTTCGCCTATGCTCTTGTTAAAAATATCAGAATTCTAAATTTTGGACGCAATAATTATGGCTCCCGTATTTTCCTGGAAGGATAGCACATTGCCAGTCATTTATACACAATTAATGAGGCATGCGCATTAGGACCCCAATATTCTCTTTTACGTTAATAGTTTCTTTGAATGTATGTATATGTATGGTTATAAAATGTTGGTTTTAATACTGGTGAAGAATTCGGATGAATTTTGGAACGTTTATTTATTTTGACTTTTTTTAAAGAATTGTATTTTATTTGCACGTCTCATAATAAAAAAAAAATATTTCTAATTAATGTATATTAATTATACATTATGGTGTATGTGTATATAGCAACTTTGAGTAAATTGTTAGAGCCGTTAAAGTCCCATTCCAATTTTTCTGTTTTCACTGCAGTCTGGCAGCGGAAAAGAAGTCATATGTGCAACAGAATTGTCTGAATTATGAAGTTTCGCCATTCTATATATATTTTTCCGTTTAGAGATATGATAGTCAAAAAGTCCCCCCCCCCTCCCCATCCACACACACGCACGCACTCACTTACACACTGTTCAATTTCCAGAATCCACTTTTTGGATCTCAGAAGCCTTGAAAACATTTAGTGAAAATATCGAAATCTCGATACTGAAAATTTTGACTGAATACAATATTTTCATTATTTATGGTAGTCGAGTAATGGAAGTAGAAAAGACATACACGATTTTTTTAAACAAATTTTGCAATCCTAAGCGGATTTTCTCCTTAACTGATCGTTTTTTTTTTTTTTTACGGTGTTGTTTGTCGATCAGTAAAGTACTTTAGTGCTGAGGATGTACGCAAAATGTACTTTCATCTACAGGATATCCTGAGGATGTCCTGGGTAAAGAGGTACCTGAAAAAGCTCCTGCATGCTAAAGAAAGCTGTTAAAGTCCCAAGCGTAGGCACAAATTCCTACAGTTGTCAATACTATATACTTAACATGTAGACTAAAAAATGTTGGAAAATTCCCCAGATTTCTCAGCAAAAATTTCAAAAATCACTTCGAAATTCCCCCCAAACATTCGGTCCAAAAAATTGTCCTCATGAGCCCGAAAAATCCCCAATCTGGCAACACTGCATAAAGTGCTATTTTCAATTGCAGAATGAAAAGTTTTCAAAGTATTAAACTAATAATAAAGAATCTAAGAAATTGCACGTTCAGCATAAAATAAAAATAAAAGTTGAATATTTAAAATACCTTTATGGTCTTGTTCACTTACTAAATTAGTTCACGGGTTAATATAGGTTCATGCAAATAACGTAAATTTTATTTTAAAATTCTCAAACCATGGAGCAACATGAAGTGTTTATCAGGAACACATTAAAGATATTGTAGTTTATTTATATATTGTTTATGGATGTATATCGGGTTTCTAAGAAAAATGGAAATGAATCTATTGAAAGTTTACCTATTTAATGTAAGTTTCGATTATTGTGTTTTCGATTTATGCAATAATATTTCGGATACCAATTTATTGCACAAATCGAAGAATATCCTTATTCAAAGGATTTAAATTATTTTATTTATTCATAATGGTTAGGGAAACTTTAAATACTCAGTATTAGGATAACAATTTGCAAGTAACATGCGTAAAAGTAAATGCAAGTATACTAAATGTGGGCAAACTGTGATATTCTGTTAGAAAAAAATACGCATAACGCTTGTTTTGTGTTCTTCAACGAAATATGCACAAGCTGCGATAGCGTGTTGTATAAAATATCTTTTAATTATTTATTTGTTTACTTATTTGTTATTTGCCGGTAAGTGAGCCTTAAAATAGCCTAGTCACTATAACTTATAAAACATGATTTTTATTACACATTGTATCTTTCATATTAAAACATTCTTTCAAGAAATTTAAATTTAAATGGAATGATGCAAACGAATCATCCTAACAATACATTCATATAAAGCAGTAATCGATGTTGCTGGCAGTTAAACAACACAGTCGCCGTCTGCGACTGATTTCGTGAAATGACATAAATACATTCAAGGTAAAAATTAAACGTATAAATTATCTTTTTTTTTTTTTTTTTTTTTTAATGATTGCAAGATTTATTTATCAAAAGTTAAATACACTTTTATTTTTATACATATTTCTAATTTTCAGTGATTTTTTTTTTTTTTTTTTTTTTTTTTTTTTTTTACTGTGCCTACAGTTTATTACAGTTCTGATTGTTAGTAATTGCATCATTAAAAATCTAGATTTTTGAGTAATTTGTTATAAATAGTGTTAATAAATATTACTAGATTGGCAAACAAGTCTCTCTCTCTCTCTCTCTCTGTATATATATATATATATATATATATATATATTTATATATACACTCGAATAAAATTAAGATTAATTTATTTATATGAAGATTAGTTACTGATAGCATGAACTACTGATAACATGAAAATTTTGAAATTTTTTTTTATCCCCCTTGAGATTCACGTTAATGAAGTTTAACTATGTATATATATATTTAAATTAGCTATACAGTTTTCCGAAATCTTGCACTCTGCTGATAGAAATGCAAGTTTCCTGATGTGTGAACATTTCTATTTTTCAGCATTTAAAATTCCAATTTTCAATTCATGAATTCTCTTTTTTTTTTTCTTTTTATCGGATCTCTTTGGTAATTTTAACCTTTTCTCTTTTCTATAAAATGTTGACTGTTTCTATAACTTTAATGGTTATTGCAAACTATTATCTCATCGTTAGGCTTATGTGTTATGTTTGTGTCATTTCTCTTCTGCGTAAGTACTTTAACTTGTTTTTAGTAATCATTGGTACTCAAATTAAATTATCACCGTGACAATAATTTTATTCGAAATAAATCTCATTTAAAATTTAATTATATGTTGGTATTTTTATCTGTCTTTTGTTTGCTGAGTGTTACAAAGGTATTAAATTATTCAAATTATACACACACACACACACACACATATATATATATATATATATATATATATATATATAACTTATATAAAATTACCAAAGTATTGCTATATGGAAAAGGAAGAAAATAAGACTAAATAAATTTTAATAAATCTATTGTTTTACTTTAATAATTTATAAACATTAACAATCTTAAATAAAACGAATGATAGAATAAATTATAATCAGAGATTATAATCATAGAAATCTAAAGAATGTTTCCTACAATTTACCTGACAGATTTTTAATTTATTAATGGCACAATGGATAATGGGGTTATTTCTAGTTTACCCTGTTTAGTTAAAAAATAAATAAATAAATATTTAAAAAAAATTACAAGTGTTAACACATGGATGTTTTGTAATATGAAATTCAATAAAACTGTCTTGTCAAAAGATTTTATCAGCAACAAAGGCATAATTATATATTTTTAAGTTTTTAAGTCAACGAATTTATTGTTCTAGCTATCTACTTTTTAAATCCAATAAATGTAGTTTTAAAAGCTTTGCGTCAAAAAGAGTCTCCTTCGTCAAATCATACTGGCTTGAATACGCCAATTTACAACTCACCCGATTACAAAAAATTAATAATCTTCGCAAATCGATAAAACTTGATAGAAAAAGATTCAATATATAGAAGTTTTAGACCGTTGGTTACAATTATTAAACGTTCGCCTATGCTCTTGTTAAAAATATCAGAATTCTAAATTTTGGACGCAATAATTATGGCTCCCGTATTTTCCTGGAAGGATAGCACATTGCCAGTCATTTATACACAATTAATGAGGCATGCGCATTAGGACCCCAATATTCTCTTTTACGTTAATAGTTTCTTTGAATGTATGTATATGTATGGTTATAAAATGTTGGTTTTAATACTGGTGAAGAATTCGGATGAATTTTGGAACGTTTATTTATTTTGACTTTTTTTAAAGAATTGTATTTTATTTGCACGTCTCATAATAAAAAAAAAAATATTTCTAATTAATGTATATTAATTATACATTATGGTGTATGTGTATATAGCAACTTTGAGTAAATTGTTAGAGCCGTTAAAGTCCCATTCCAATTTTTCTGTTTTCACTGCAGTCTGGCAGCGGAAAAGAAGTCATATGTGCAACAGAATTGTCTGAATTATGAAGTTTCGCCATTCTATATATATTTTTCCGTTTAGAGATATGATAGTCAAAAAGTCCCCCCCCCCTCCCCATCCACACACACGCACGCACTCACTTACACACTGTTCAATTTCCAGAATCCACTTTTTGGATCTCAGAAGCCTTGAAAACATTTAGTGAAAATATCGAAATCTCGATACTGAAAATTTTGACTGAATACAATATTTTCATTATTTATGGTAGTCGAGTAATGGAAGTAGAAAAGACATACACGATTTTTTTAAACAAATTTTGCAATCCTAAGCGGATTTTCTCCTTAACTGATCGTTTTTTTTTTTTTTTTTACGGTGTTGTTTGTCGATCAGTAAAGTACTTTAGTGCTGAGGATGTACGCAAAATGTACTTTCATCTACAGGATATCCTGAGGATGTCCTGGGTAAAGAGGTACCTGAAAAAGCTCCTGCATGCTAAAGAAAGCTGTTAAAGTCCCAAGCGTAGGCACAAATTCCTACAGTTGTCAATACTATATACTTAACATGTAGACTAAAAAATGTTGGAAAATTCCCCAGATTTCTCAGCAAAAATTTCAAAAATCACTTCGAAATTCCCCCCAAACATTCGGTCCAAAAAATTGTCCTCATGAGCCCGAAAAATCCCCAATCTGGCAACACTGCATAAAGTGCTATTTTCAATTGCAGAATGAAAAGTTTTCAAAGTATTAAACTAATAATAAAGAATCTAAGAAATTGCACGTTCAGCATAAAATAAAAATAAAAGTTGAATATTTAAAATACCTTTATGGTCTTGTTCACTTACTAAATTAGTTCACGGGTTAATATAGGTTCATGCAAATAACGTAAATTTTATTTTAAAATTCTCAAACCATGGAGCAACATGAAGTGTTTATCAGGAACACATTAAAGATATTGTAGTTTATTTATATATTGTTTATGGATGTATATCGGGTTTCTAAGAAAAATGGAAATGAATCTATTGAAAGTTTACCTATTTAATGTAAGTTTCGATTATTGTGTTTTCGATTTATGCAATAATATTTCGGATACCAATTTATTGCACAAATCGAAGAATATCCTTATTCAAAGGATTTAAATTATTTTATTTATTCATAATGGTTAGGGAAACTTTAAATACTCAGTATTAGGATAACAATTTGCAAGTAACATGCGTAAAAGTAAATGCAAGTATACTAAATGTGGGCAAACTGTGATATTCTGTTAGAAAAAAATACGCATAACGCTTGTTTTGTGTTCTTCAACGAAATATGCACAAGCTGCGATAGCGTGTTGTATAAAATATCTTTTAATTATTTATTTGTTTACTTATTTGTTATTTGCCGGTAAGTGAGCCTTAAAATAGCCTAGTCACTATAACTTATAAAACATGATTTTTATTACACATTGTATCTTTCATATTAAAACATTCTTTCAAGAAATTTAAATTTAAATGGAATGATGCAAACGAATCATCCTAACAATACATTCATATAAAGCAGTAATCGATGTTGCTGGCAGTTAAACAACACAGTCGCCGTCTGCGACTGATTTCGTGAAATGACATAAATACATTCAAGGTAAAAATTAAACGTATAAATTATCTTTTTTTTTTTTTTTTTTTTTAATGATTGCAAGATTTATTTATCAAAAGTTAAATACACTTTTATTTTTATACATATTTCTAATTTTCAGTGATTTTTTTTTTTTTTTTTTTTTTTTTTTTTTTTACTGTGCCTACAGTTTATTACAGTTCTGATTGTTAGTAATTGCATCATTAAAAATCTAGATTTTTGAGTAATTTGTTATAAATAGTGTTAATAAATATTACTAGATTGGCAAACAAGTCTCTCTCTCTCTCTCTCTCTGTATATATATATATATATATATATATATATATTTATATATACACTCGAATAAAATTAAGATTAATTTATTTATATGAAGATTAGTTACTGATAGCATGAACTACTGATAACATGAAAATTTTGAAATTTTTTTTTATCCCCCTTGAGATTCACGTTAATGAAGTTTAACTATGTATATATATATTTAAATTAGCTATACAGTTTTCCGAAATCTTGCACTCTGCTGATAGAAATGCAAGTTTCCTGATGTGTGAACATTTCTATTTTTCAGCATTTAAAATTCCAATTTTCAATTCATGAATTCTCTTTTTTTTTTTCTTTTTATCGGATCTCTTTGGTAATTTTAACCTTTTCTCTTTTCTATAAAATGTTGACTGTTTCTATAACTTTAATGGTTATTGCAAACTATTATCTCATCGTTAGGCTTATGTGTTATGTTTGTGTCATTTCTCTTCTGCGTAAGTACTTTAACTTGTTTTTAGTAATCATTGGTACTCAAATTAAATTATCACCGTGACAATAATTTTATTCGAAATAAATCTCATTTAAAATTTAATTATATGTTGGTATTTTTATCTGTCTTTTGTTTGCTGAGTGTTACAAAGGTATTAAATTATTCAAATTATACACACACACACACACACATATATATATATATATATATATATATATATATATATATATAACTTATATAAAATTACCAAAGTATTGCTATATGGAAAAGGAAGAAAATAAGACTAAATAAATTTTAACAAATGGAAGCTTACAGAATTCGTAATTTCATCTGGGGCATTACACGAATATTGCAAGCAAAGTTTTGCGGTTTTCTATAAAGTTAAATGCATAATGATGATGAATCTTGATTTCTAATACCTGACCACAAAAACAAAAGTAAGAGATGTGAAAATATGGAGATAAACTAAAAAACAGCACAAGACTGACTGACACTCATACAACACTTAAATACAATTAGAAATTTCGCCGGTTTACAGTAAATATTTAAACGAAAAAATATAAAATAGTATTATCATAGCTTGAAGCTAACAAAAAAGTACAAGATAGTATTAACATAGAGTAAAGTGAAGAAAAGGAAAAAGTTTTTTTTTTTTTCTGTTTTAGATTCAGATACAATTTAATGTAATAAATATGACAATAGCCTTAAAAAAAAAAATTATAATAATATATTATGCATTTTATATTATTTAATAAAATAAAATTATTTTCTCTAAATAAGTATATATGAATGAATTTAAGCAAGTAAATAATTATGATATTTCTATCTAGGGTATATTTGATCAAATAAAATAAAAGATATGGAAACATTTAAACAAAAAAGTATAAAACAGTATTATCATAACTCGAAGTTAACAAAAGTACAAGATAGTATTAACATAGAGTAAAGTGTTAAAAAAGATAAATTTATTTTTTCTGTTTTAGATCTAAGGTATAATTTAATGTAATAAATATGACAATATTCTTTTTTTTTTTTTTTTTTTTTTTTAATAATATATTAAGCATTTTATATTACTCAATAAAATAAAATTATTTTCTATAAATAAGTATATACGAATGAATTTAAGCAAGTAAATGATTATGATGTTGCTATCTAAGGTATATTTGATCAAATAAAATAAAAATATGGAAATAGAGTACAAATACATCAATTAAGTAACTTTTAATTTACTTTTTTAAAGTTATTGATAATAAGCATTTTCATAAGTCAAAATAATATCCCAGACAGCACATCGCCTTCCCAGTATATCTTCAAGATGTCTTCTGGATGACAAGGCATCCCAGAAACGTCCTTAAGATGTACTGTGGATAAGTTAAGCCTAACTGTGCTGTTAGGGATGCAAATTTAGACTAAAATACAAGTTGAAATAACATTTTTTTAAACATAGAATAGTTATTGTAGAAGATAGAATTTTTTTTTCTTTTTTATAGATTTATGGCAATTACATTTCATGCATAGATGTTTAAAAATGTTATAACTTTTGAGGTGTCTCTGTAAAGTTAATAAATAGTTTTTAAAAGTATTATTCTTCATCTATTCCACAAGTACTGAATAGAACTTTAATCTCCTTGATGTTAAATAAAAGCTGGGTTTTGTTTGCATTGTTAAAAAAAAAAAAAAAGCTATGCACAAATTTTAAAATTGAAAGACTTTACAACGAAATTAAAAAGATGAAAAATAATTAAAGTAAAGAATTGAATAACTTTATTGTTTACACATTAAGATGATATGTTATATTTTATCAACGATGAAAAACAGATTTAATTAAATTAACGGGATACCCTTGGCAATGGCAAGATTTTTTAGATAGTTATATTGATTTTTCTTAAAATTTTCAGAAACTAAGTGTTTAATGCATAAATTAAAATTTATAAGAATGCTAGAAAATACAGATCATTTAACAATTTTGAAATTTGCTAAAGTAAATTAACTTTAAGGAGAATCTATACGTTTATCATATAAATTAATTTCTAATTGTAGATTATCATCAATAATTATTTTTACATCTAAGAAGTTTATTTCATTAGATTTTAGAGCAGTTTCACTAACAGAAAGATTATTTGGATAATTAACAAGTAAAGCAAAATTATTGTTATGATTATTTAAATAAAATGCAATAATATCATCAATAAACCTATATAACTTAATAAAGTACAATTTTTTTCTCAATAATAATAATAATAATAATAATAATAATAATATATATGTGTGTGTGTGTGTAATCAGGAAAGCTTGGAAACATTTTTACTTTTGTCTTGTATGTTATTTCTTGTCAGGGAGAGGAACTTTATTTAGCAAAACGAAATATTTAGTGACGAAAATCCTCAGTAGAGGGCGTTACCATTGAGGATTGAAAAAATGAAAATTTGCCTTATATAATGTATCTTTTATTAAACTTGTCTATAGATAACACGCTTGTGAAAAATTTCGGCCACATAATAGTATACATTTTTAGATTTTTTTAAGAAAGCGTAATTTATAAGGCCATCAATCAGTGGATTTCGGAATTACTTTCGATTTGTTATATGAAATTTCCCTGTGTTTACAAGTGACAGATAAAAGAGTAAATATGCTAGGGTACTTCAAATAGGAAAGAGTTTCAGCTTTTATGATTTTCTTTCTTTTATTTTGATTTTTCATCAATTTGATATAAAATAGTTAAACATAAAATTCTTGAAAAAAAAAAAAAATCTCAGATTGTTCTTCCATTTTAAAAAGAATGATAATCTATTTTGGACGATAGACTTTAGGGTTGACAAATTAAGTATAGACAACCAATCAAATTTGAAATCAACAATAAAATAAAGCGAGGCTTGAATGTAAGATTTTTTTTTTTTTTTTTTACTAAATGTAACTTTTTTTCTTTTACTAACAAATATTTCTACAGTAAAATTTCGATTAATAATAATAATAATAGAATTAATAATCATTATTTTTCACGCTGTGCATTTCGTACTGTAATTTTCACGCGAAGGAAATGGTTAGAAAAGACATAATCCCGAAAAAATTTCAAATATCATAATTTTTATTATAACTTACACTTTGAAAACGTTCATATATCCGGTTCAATGAGTTGCCCTGTAAAGTGTTCTACAAAATATATTTTCTATATTTCCTGTTCCCCTTGAAGACACAATAATCTAACATTGTTATATTGGACACAACTAACAAATATCATAGTGAGTAAGATCCAGGAAATGCATTGACGACTTGTAAGAAAATACATGAAATGATCAGTTCGTCTGTAAAAGATTTGCCATAGAACTTGACGAATATATAATATAGCGTAACGGCGCGCGATGATAAATCTTGTATGATTACATTATAATCAATGTTAATTATTACTTTCTTCTGTATTCAATAGAAGAAATTATTGGATTCGTAAATATTTTCTAGTTCCGGTTTTTGACGGATTTACACGTTTTGAGAAGTCTAGAACACGATTTGACCATTTTTAGAAAATGTCTGTCTGTCCGTCTGTCTTTGTGTGTGTCAAAAATTTTGTGTCGACTGTATCTCTAGAACTACTGCTCAGAATTGTATATAAATTTATCTGTAGATGCACCTTGACCTAAATTAGTTCCTATCAACTTTTAGTGCTAACCGCTTAACAGGTGGTGCTGCTATACAGCGATTTCCGCAATTTCAGGGAAGGCTATATCTCAGGTTCTATTGCGCATCACGAAACAAAACTTGATATGTGAGAAGGCCATTATGAGACATTAAGCTGATTCAGTTTGGATGTTTATAGGCCAACAGGTGGCGCTGCTATACTTCAAATTTTCTCGATAATGGGATGGCTATATCTCAACTTCTATGGGACATAACTCTACAAACTTGATATGACAGATAAGCATTATTAAAACACCTTTTTTAAGATGTTATTTATGTACAATAAAACTGCCTTTCTTTGGATATTTAGTGTTAGTTTTCTCTAAGATGAAAATCATTTGCATTTGTTATGTTAGATAATTATAATAAATAATAGTTTTAATAAATTATTTGCCTTTAGTGAATTTGTATAGGAAAATACAGAAGAAAGTCTTGTGGTGACCACAACATACTAGTTTATTTATTTTTTCTTTTTTGAAAAAGCAAAAGAAAAAGACAAAACCATTTGAACTGTTTTCTTTAAAGAAATGAAGACATAGAATTAAAATTCAAATCAAATAGTGATATTTAGTAATTACAAGGGTATTTTCTGAGAAATCTGTCAGTCCCATATATGAGAGCTGTGTATTTTCATGGATTCATGAAGGTACATAAACAATTTCATTGATCCATAGGATACTGTACAGTCAAGCATCTATAATTTTCTTACAAGCTATAAATTATGTCTATGTGTACTTACTCGCCCTCGTAACATGTTTTATAGTTGTGCGTAATTAATTAAGAAAAAAATTCAGTTTTTTCCAAAAGACTTCGATATAGGAGTAACAGGAGACAGTGTTTTAAAGGCCTCTACATTACCTGAGCATTGCTGCAATGAGCTATGGATTCATTATTGTAGTTTATCTTTTGATTGTTGAAAAGTGTTGTACTACTATTGCTTTCATTCTGATACAACAGTTTTGCTATCGACAGGGTTGGAAAAACCCGGGTTTTATCAGGGGTTTTTGGGTTTTATCGGGTTTAATCAGGTTTTTTTTTTTTTTTTTTTTTTTTTTTTTGGTTTAATCAGGGTTTTTTCTGTTTTATTTAGAGAATTCAGGAATATTTTCTTTCTTCCTTTCTTTTAAACATTGAGTGTATCATGCATAATAAGTCAATTAAAAAAAAATAAATGTTAATTATTCATTAAAATCAAAATTTAAAAAATTTAATTTTTAAATTTTTAAAGTCTTTTATGATTAAGTTATAAAGAAATTTTTAAAAGCTAAATGACTGTACTTTAAATATTCGAAAATTCTATTTATCTGCCCTTTACAACAGGAAACTGGATTTTAATAACTATTTAGTGTTGCATTATTATAATTTTCACATTTAATAGATTTTCATAATAGATTTTAAATTATCGTCCCTCTACATTACTTAACAGTGTTGCATTGTTAAAGTTTTCCAATTTTTTTTTTTTTAATTTCATTTAAATGTATTTATATTTTACATTCCTTGAGTCACATAGTTTTCTGTGCGTTAACAAATAACTCTTTTTTTCCTTGCATATATATTTGTGTGTGTGTGTGTGTGTGTGTGTTTTAATAAGACAACTATAATTTTTTTCATAAGAAATTTTTCAGATTTTTTTTTTTTTTTTTCTGTAGAACAATTTGAGCACCTCGAATATTTCTGAAAATTTTTTGTTCATGTTGTAATAATGTATATAATATTTGTTTTATATTTATATGTTTATTGTAAGTTAGATAAAAGGGCGATTTTAAATAAGTATTTCGAAAAAACCCACTTGGATTTTTTCTCGAGTTTTTTCAAGTGTGTTTTATTGAAATACCCGTTTTTTCGGGTCGGACAAAATCAAGCCAACCCTGACTATCGATGTAATCTTCTGTAAAAATAGTATTTCATAGACGCACATACAAGTGGATAAAACAATAGCAATAGTTGGTCTTAGGAACCCCAGTTGTGATAACTTTCAAAAACTTACAAAATGTTGTCAAATTGTGTGTCTATACTTAAGTGTATTTTAAATAATCCTTACTTAAATTGTAAATGCCTATAAAATGTTTACTATTCTCAGTAAAGTATTGTGAACTTATTGAACCACGAGTATTAATGAAGGTTAAACAAATTTTGTTGTAAAATTTCTGATTTTTGAATTCATTTGGATATTTGACTTGTCTAACTGCGTGTGCAGAATTCAGGTGTTCACCCTGATCGCTGTTGACAGGATATATTCGTTCAACAAACTGTAGTTTTTTTTTTTTTTTCAACAATGCACTAATAATTAAAAATTACATTATTTTTAACTTGTTTTTGAAATATGAAGATCATAAATAATATAGTAATGAGATTTATCTTCCGGCTCATAGTAATGTTTTTAACCTGAATTTAAAATAGGTATCATTTTAGCACATTGTAAAAACTAAATAAACAACATTACAATTTTACTTTTTAAAAAGGTATTCAGAAGTAAAATAATAAAGTATTTAAACAACTCTTTTTTTTTTTTTTTTTTTTTTTTAACATTATGTTTTTGGAATTCAATGATGAGCCTGATATCGAACGCAAATAACTAGAAATTAGAATAATAATACTAATGAAATGTGAGGAAGGGGCCAAAAAGAAAGAAAGAAAATAGAAAATCATTAATGAAAAAGTTTTTTAAATGCCACTCAGAATCCATTAATACAAATTTAACTATAATTTAATTTACAGCAACATCTTTGTTGTTTATGATGATGCTATTTCTCATTTATTCAAGTGCAAAAGTATGTTTAGTAGTACATTTTTCTATAATCTGATTTTGAACCATTTTAAACCAATGGAAATTCAATAGCATTTGAAAAAAAAAAAAAAAATGCAGCTGAAAGAAGAGGTATTTAGTACTGTTAAAGATACTAAAAAACGTAGGATTTTTTTATGTACATGGTGGAAAAATAAATGCACATTTAGATGTTTCCTTACTTAACACAAACTGACATTCTTTTAGTAGTATTCTAAGTAACCAAAATTTAAACTTTAATTAAGAAAAGAAAATCTGTAAAGATAAAGTTTATTGAAAAGTATTTACCTAATGCTGTAAAATATATTAAAACATTTTTTAAACAATGACAGTGAAAAAAAAAATTATGTTATATGAAATAAAAAAGATAAAGGGATGGTAGTTAAAGAAATCATGTAGTGTTAAAGAAATCTTAAGAAAAAGCGATAATTTAAGTATAAATTGCAATTATTACTGTAATTTTAGATTTCCTGAACAATACGTAAAATGTCATTATTCGGAAGTATTTTTTAATTTCTTTAAAATTTTGTAATATAAAAATAGATTAAAATATTCAAGAAGTGAATATTAGTTTAAAAGACAGCAAGATGCTTATTGTTGTTCAAATATATATTATCATGTTTATCAGTAACTCGTCTTATAAGGTTATTTCTGTTACCCTTAGAGAAAAGTAGCACTTTTCATGCCTCATTTTAATAATTTGTATAAAAGAAAACATAATAACAAACACTTTAACCTAAATTTTAAATAAAAATCTATCTCATTTTAAAATGTTTACAAAAGCACTTGTAAGTGATTATAAATGTTTCTATTTGATTCCTTAATATTTATTTTATTATATTGTTTGTTACTGTCTGTATACAATCGTTTTATATACTTTTTTTTTTTGTATCGAAATAACAATAACGTGCAAAAGTAATGGATAAAAATTAAGTCGATTATTCGTTTTCCTGTTTGCATATCAAGAATCTTTCCGTATTATGCTGTAATCGTTTAGTGGATGGAAATAACCTAATTTACTAAGAAAAATTGAATATGATGAATTTTATACTATGGTGTGGCATCAGGATGCACTACGTTCATGAAGATCAGGTGATAAACAGTTTTGGGATGTTTTAAATGTCTTAATGTTTATGTGTACGCTGCAAGTGTTGATTCACTATTTTTTCTCTAGGGTTTTGTGCAAAACAAAAGGTGACGATGCTATCAAATTTGTGAGTATACACCTGGAGGATCGATACTGTCGGGGAACTTCAGTCATAAATAATGGAAGAAGCCGATGAATTTGGCGATACCAGCTAGAGTAAGTAAATAAGGAGCATAGTTAAAAACCTTTTATTTTTCCGCGCTGAATTTTTTTCCCTCTTCTGTTCTTCTGCTCTTAAATATGCGAGCTTCAAATATTCTCATCAAGCGCTTTCTAATATCCACCGGTTAGAAGGTTCATTAAAATATATTGCCAAACCGTACCCGCGAGCATAGAAAAAAAAAATGGGTGCTTCCCCCCTGAACGCCGCTTTCGAGCCACCCCTCACCAAAAAGGGGGGTGGGGGTGGAGAAGCAAAAAAAAATTTGCCCCGGGACACGAGAAGCTTCAGTGGATAGAGAACTAAAAGAAAAAAAAATTCTACTTTTTTTTTTTTTTTTCACTAATGCGAGGAGCGAAGCGGCCCTTGTTTTTTTGCGCTCTTAAAATCTTAAAAAACCATGTTTGTATTTTAAAAACCATTAATGACTAAGCTTTTTTTTAACTTTTTTTTACCGGCTCTAAATGAAAGGAGAGACAAAAAAAAAAGCTTGGGTGAGGGGGAAGGGACGAGAAATGAAGACGCAGACACGGGCCGTAATGAAAAACAGCCGGATAAAAAAAAAATAGGGTAAAAAAAAAAAAAGCCAAATGACGACGAATCTAGAAAGGAAGGAAGTGAGGGGGTAGGAGATAAAAAAAAATCGAGCTGCGCCCTTACATCGTTTTTAATAAGAACATTCGTTAAAAAAGAAGCGAATGCGAGGTTTTTATGAGAAGCAAAATACTTAATGGAGAAGAAAGTCGTTACGGTCTGAGGAAGCAGTAGAAAAAATAAAAAAGAGAAAACTTGTTAAGAGATGCAAATGCATTTCGATTAGAAAAACTCATTAACGAAGGACGGTACACTTCCACCCCCTGCATTCCCCCTCGGCGCCAGAAGCCTTGTCCGCCAATGCGCTTGTGACACGTGTTTGTGCAGCTTCGCAACCGCCCACCCCCCAGAAGACTGAATTCTTATTAAAAGAAGCCCCCTCCCCCACGGGAGAGCACAGGATTTGTTTCCCTTTATTTTTTTTTTAATTTGTCCTTTGCCAGGGAGTAGCAGAAAAATGTCCCTGCCCACTTTTAATTTAGTGTCGTCTCATTCCAATGCTTGTGCTAGGGTAATCACATATGGAATGTGAAATTCGGAATGAAGGGCATTTGTTTTATCGGGATTTCCTGTTAACAGTTCTCTCTAACAATAAGTAATTGCCATGCGCCGTCGTACTTCTATTATCCGGGGGCTTAAGGATGTCGCCTGACAGCGATACATGTCAGATATATTCACTTCGATTAATCAATCAAGGATGTACTGTTTTTTAAGTGCCTCTTACGAGAATCATGAATTTTTCACGCCGAACTAGCAATTTCCTGGATCGTGAAATAGGAGAGATAAATGCAGGAAACCCTCAGATAATTTTTTCGAACTCTTTTTCTTAAAGATTACAGTCTCTTGATATTTTAAATGAAAATTGATCAACTGATTAAAAAATAATTGAGAAAGCTGTATAAACGAAATACATTAAAGATTATTAGTTTTTATAAAGCATTAAAACATTTATCCTTTTAAGTAAAATTTCATGCCCCGGAGTCTTTCTTTTTCTTCAGTGTGTAAAAAAAGAAACCAAATATCATAAAATGTTACTTCCAAGATGTTTGGTTGGATTCCAAGATGTTCTCCCATATTCGGAATGCGGAACGGAACTGGATTCCATTTCACTTAGAATTTAGATCGGAATATCTTGTTATACTTATATGGAACTTTTTCCGAATTTGGTCTGAAAAACTATATTTTTTCGTAATTCCCCACACTCTGATATATAAAATCTCGATTCCGAGTTATAATTGTATACAGCCACTAATCTGTGCTAGAATATCCGCCATTATCAAAATAAATAAGTGTCTCTCTCTTCTCTATGTCATCTCCTCCGTGGAGGATCAAAATTGGGATGGAACACCTTCAGACCATCCTTAAGCATGCATCCCAGACTGTTGCCAGTTGCCCACTGCGCAGTACTAGTGAGAAATTAAACCCAAACAACGAACCAACCAATCTTCGCAAAGGATCAAAAGTGAGATAGCATGTCTCTGGACTATTCCTAAGGCCCGCTATACCCTGGCGAGACATGAGACAAAGTTTGAAGCGACGTGCGACACGCGCATGCTCTAAATGCAACTTCATCTCCTGAAAACTGTTTAGAACATGCGTGTGTCTCATGCCTCTTCAAACTTTGTCTCGTGTCTCTTCAGTGTGTAGTGGGACTAAGAGTGACTTCCAGACCATTGCCAATTGCCCACTACGTATCTCTAGAGTGACGTTATACCCACTTAACCTTAACTTCCTCTAACAACCGTAGAATACTGTGCAAAATCAATTTTAGCCATAAAGACATAAAGTGTTTGTGATCACAAGTCAGAGATGCATGAAAATCTGTAAAATATTTTATGTAATCAAAATTATGCATTAGACAGGATAATGAAAGTATGCAGAAATAGTGATAGCGTATAAATGAAAATATTATTTGTAAGGACAAAAAACATAGATTGGTTGATTGCGTTAAACGTCGCGCTACTACTTCGGTATGCAAAAAAACATAAGAGTAGAGGTTGATGCTAAGAAGTATTTACGCGCAATTAGACAAAAATCATAAGAGGACAGATCTATATATTAATCGGTTAAATTTGATTAAATCTTCAAACTCAAATTCAAAAAAACATGTAGTATCTCTTAAGATTGTACATCAGTCAGATTCTCACTTTTTAACTTCCCATGTTATCCAATGGAATTTTTGTTGCTTCGTATTACAAGAATACAGTCAGCAGCAAAATTATTGAAGCGCTAGCAATAATTCGTATTTAAAAGATAAGCACCTAATACTACCGCGGCTGGAATACGTAGTGTGGAAAGCGACCAGCAAATCAGTGCCTTAAAAATTAAGTCTCTCACCAGAGGTCAGTGCGATCGAGTTTATTGCTTGAAAACTCCCTATTGGTTAATTATGTGCTTAGATCACGTGATTGAGCAGACGAAACTGGGAAAAACCAATCAGCTCTTCGATTTGAGCAAAAAATTCGATCGCAGCGCTATCTAGGAAGCTTAAATTTTTTAGCAATATTTTAAGCATTCGATCATAAGTGCTTGCCGCGCTGTATATTCTAGTCGCTGTACTAATACTGTTTTGTTAAGTAAATATATGCCAAGTCATGATCTTAGTCCTTATGCTGTTTATAAAAAATTAAGTTTATGATAAAAATGAGCAATCAAACTAAAAAAAAAAGTATAAATACAAATGTGGATGTGTGCTTCAATAATTTTACTACCAACTGAATCTCGCTCGAAAATGAAGTTTCTCGAATTCTGTTTCTTGTATATCACTTTTTGAGCAAATCACGTTCCAGTAGCAGAAGTTTCTATATCTATCTGCAGCAAAACAAAATTTGTCTGCGATTCAAGAAAACTGGACCAAGTCTGTTAGCACAAAAAGTATAAGCAATTCTAAAATTTGCGTCTAAAAAGAAAACAAATTGAAAATATACAAGTACAATAATCAAAAGACATAAATGTAAATTATATCTATATTTCTTATTGTAATAGAAAATTTTGCCTCTATTTTGAAATGCTGTTGTTAGACAATCAAAGATATGACAGTTAAACTTTTAAACATTATTTTCCTGGGAGTTGTCGAAAAGGGTTCAGTCAGCAGCAAAATTATTGAAACACACATTCACACTTTTTCTTTTTTTTTTTTTTTTTTTAGTTTGGTCGCTAATTTTTATCACCAACCAACTTTTTTATAAACAGTATAAGACTAAGATCATGACTCGATAAATATCTACTTAACAAAACAGTATTAGGTGTCCATCTTTTAAGTAGGAATTATTGCTAGTGCTTCAATAACTTTGCTGCCGACTCTAAGCCATGTCCTTCGTAATAGACCAAAATTATGATAGAATCACTGAATATCAGACTGTTGCTAAAAGCCCACTGTGTAGCTCCAGTGCGACGTAAAACCCGTTCAACTTGAACCTCAACATCTAAACAATTTCCATAGCTTCTGTAGTTTCTGACTCCATCCTGGTCAGATTTCATAACTTTATAACTATATCAGAGAAAGTTCTGTTTTCATATGAATTTTCATGATAAATCTGTTTTCTTTATTTAACACATTTTAAAACAAATTTGTTATTTTAAGTAGGATTTTCCCACGACATTCCAACCTAATTACGCAATTTTAAATAAAATCGTTAAATATTTTAATTCATTTACTAACTTGTTAGAGCTTTAGCTTCATTTTCTAACTAAGTTTTCCGACAACATGTATTTTTTCGAGTTTATTTAGTAAACAGAAAACAAAATGGGTATTTCCAGAAAGTCTTGGACATCAGAATAGAATTATAAAGAAGATACTAAATTTTTGAATTATTCACCTGTTCAAAAACTTTTTTTTCTAGCTCAGTGCAATACCTTCTAATAAAATACTTATATATATATATATATATATATATATATATATATACTTTTATATATAAAATCATATTAAATTATATTAAAGTCTAATTGGTTTATTTTATTTTTCTACTGAGATAATGCAGATACGCTGCTACATAAAACAGAATACATTAATAAAATTTTTCTAGTTTGAAAATTAGTTAAGGGCTGAAATTCAAAAGACATTCGGAACATAATACGAAATACCAGTAATTTTAAAGATCTGGCTTCCCTCTTCTGTACTGTGGATTATATAGTAATTAAACCTTATGAATTTGGTAAATTATTTACTTATAATAACAATTGTTAAAACCCAAAATACGGTATCTGCCATTTCATAATTGAATATTTGCCAATCTATTTGCATCAACTCTCAAGCTTGCTTCATCTCGTCGACTGTGACGATACTGCATCTTCTACCTATGTACGCGATTTTTGTAGTTTTTATCCATTTATTTAATTATAACCCCCTCACTGGGCTAGTTTGTTGAATCGGTCCTCATTAGAAAATCAAAAGTCAAATAACTCTGATGCAGTCAGTACTTAAGAATGCCTCTTCCGATTTGCCTGCATTGCCCATTGCGCAGCCCTAGTGCGACGTAAAACACATCCAACCAATAAACCAACTCGATTTGTCTGCTATAGGACCAAGGGTGTCACACCCGTTCACAGCATCTGATTACATTAATGCACTTCGAAATGAAGAGTTCGACTTTCCTCGAAGATTGTCGGTGAACGAAAGCCACAAAAGGGCTACTAAAGCCATTTCATCAATAAAGGATCGATATTATAAAGATACATATGTCTACAGATCACTCGTATTCACTCGTATCACTACACTATCGCCAATAACCCACAACGTAGTTCTACTAAGAGGTCAATGAACACCAAACAATGAACTTACTGTTTTGCTATATGTTGTAGGGAACATCCGTTTTTTCCCATATTAAAATGTGTACTAAATTTAACCCTTGACGCATCTTTTTAGTCGTCTGTACTCGTATCGTCAACGCATGCGATAGATTTTCTGTCGCACCAAGATTTTTTCAATAATTTCGTTTTATTTATTTATTTTTATTCCTTGTACTCCTGGTATTTCTCTTGATAGTCACTGCTTTTACGAGGATTTTTTCTTTTTTCCTTCAGAGACAAAATTCTAAATTTAAAATTTTTGGCTTTTTCCTATTTTCAGTAAAAATTATCTTTGCGTTTTTTATATTTTCGATGGAGGTAAGTACTTGATGCGACCACTTGCAGGTATTCCAAAGTATACACGCTGACTTAGACTAAGTCCCAAAACAGTTGAAAAAAAAAGTACACAATAGTTTGTTTATACATATTATTCTCGATGTTGAGCTTAATTATGATTAAAACATTGTAATACATTTTTTAAACGATTTACATGCATTTTAATAAATTAGTTTCAATGACTATAGTAAAAATAATAAATAACTTTAAACATAAATTAATTTCTACATTATATAAATACATCGTTCTTTTTCTTTATACTTCATATATTTCTTTAAGAAACAGTTTTTAAAAATACATTCACTGCTTATTTTTAGTTTTTTATGACTAACACTCGTGATTTGATAACACTACTATTTTTTGTCACTTGTATATAAAACATTCCTTACATTTATATACATATATTAAAAAAGAAATCGTTGATAGTTAACTTTTCTAATTATCGAAAGTTCTCAACATATTTTTAAAACAATATATAAATTAATTAATTCTATGTATATATCTAAAAAAAAAAAATATTTTTCATGTATCATTTAAAATATGATAGATAGATGGCACCATCATTACGCAATTTTGTTGAAGCAAACGAAAAGTGATCGAAATTCGTTCAGAAAGGAGCTGACAGTTTAACGATCAATTTAACTGAAAAAAAAATTGATCAGAAAAGACTGATTTTACTCAAATTTGATTTTTTTTTCCTAGAAATTCCTCCAATAGCTAAAAATATTTCGTTCGTTTTTGAGTAAGCAAATTCAGTCACACATTTTAAGAGAGTGCTGTCTGTTCTCATCTGGAGGAAAACTCACAAGCGGACTCCGATTCACCTCTGATAATGTTAACAATAAATGAAATTTAACGTCGTTTGTGTCGGCCTGGTGATCTGTTCGGTAGGAGACTGCCTTCTGGAACACCAGGTCCAGGGTTCGAATCCTGGTTCTGGCATGGACATTTGTGGTGTTCTAATAATAAAACATGTGAATCCCTTGTGGTCTCGGTCTGAATTCTTCAAGATATAAGCTGTCCTCGAGACAAGCAAGAATCTCAGTTAAACAAACAAACGTCGTTTCTTACGATTGTTTTGTTATTTATTACTATATGATCACTTCAAATGTTTAACATTATAACACTCAAAATCAGCTTTAAATCAGTTTAGTTAAGAAAAAGTAATGGTGGGGGAAAAATGAATATTTTTATATCCTTATGCAAATAAGGAGTAAAATAAAGGTGAGCGGTCTATCTATTAAAAAAAAAAAAAAAAAAAAAAAAAAATTAGCTTTGACTATCCTGTGACAGAATGGTAAGAAGTCAGTGAAGAGAATCGAAATGATTTATCCATTTTTTTGTGTTTTATTAAAGCTTGTAGAAAGTATGATGTTCATAAGAAGATTGCTTGTTTATCAATATCATGAAATATATATATATACATATGTTTATAAAATATGCAACTAATTAATTTATTTTTAATTTAAATATTAAGTAGTTCCATAATGTGAAGACCGACATAAACCACCATTAATGAAATACTTATTTTGAGCATGTTTTAATTTCAAAAATCATTCTTTAATTATTTTTAAGTTATTTATTAATTTTAATATGTATTAACATCAAAACTCAAACAAATTTATTTAATTTCCTATATTTGTTTTAAATATAAAAATGGATCAGAACATGTCGATAGACAATTTTCTAGAAATACCTTAATAAAACAGTACTTACAAAGGTAAAAATATTTTCTATTCCACCAACTTTTTTAACATATACGACTGATAAGGTGTACTAAGCATTCTATATTTTTGAAAATTTTTGAAAATTTTATTATTTATTGCTTGCATGTATGACAACTCATTGATGAAATATATACCTTCAGGGTTTTTTTTTTTCTTTTTTTGTTAAAAAAACAAAAGGAAACATTAATAATCTTCCACCTATTAATATTTAATTTCAAAATGGTGATGAGTTGGATAAATGTTTAAATTAGAAGTTAATCATGGATTTACATTCCATTAAAGACCTTTTTCCCTCATTGTTTTGAAAACATTTTTTCTCATCAGTAATTTATTATGTTTGTCGGCGTGGTAGTAAACACAATGCGTAGTGCCATTTCCTTTAAAAACATTATATACATATACTATACATATTAAGCAATAAATTTATTTTCCGTCTAACATGTAAACTATACTTCATTATTGCTTTATTTTCTTCATTTATTATCAGGAATTCGGTTTTAAAAAAATAATTAAATTATTCATTTTAATAAATACTCGAAAAAATAAAGAGAGAAAGAAGGAAAGGAATCTAACGCGTTTTACTGGCGATTTAAAGATTATAATTGTAAAATTCATATTTATTTTTTTATTTTTAGAAACTTAAAAAAAAAAAAAAATAATAATAATAATAATAATAATAATAAAAATTCCCCTAAATTTATATTTACCCAGAATTCATATCTGTTTCACTGCAATGAATGTTGTCAATCATACTGAAAATTAACACTAAATTAAATTTTACTAGTTGTATTTAGTTGATGATATTACTTGCTTACTTCGTATATCGGTGTATTGTTTAAAGCTGGCTATTTGGTGTATAAGTATGTGAGGTCGGAACTGTAGAAAGTTACCACATTTTGTTTGAAATTAAGCTGGATCCAGCAAAGAATTCAGTTGGGATGGTTAAATCGCTTCGGCGCTAGTGACTCGGCGAAATTTTGGGTGGAATTAGTTTTGTGTAGACATGGTGCTGCAACGAAGGAATTAAGTTGCAAGATGTAGATGAATGGGAAGCGATATTGAAAGTTTAGTTGAAATGAAGAAAAGGGAAGTTGGTGGAAAGTGGTATAAGATGGAGCTGGTTTTCGTAAAAGGCGTGGTGTGGTGGAGTCTTGTCCGACATCTGTCTACGACAAATTCTAAAGCTTAGAGTCTGAAGAAAGTTATATTTCGGTAGCTGAAATTAAGTTGTGCTTAAGTTAAGTAGCTTGATGAGTGTTGTTGTGCTTCAGCGCGAGTATTCGTGAATGGAAAATAGATTCAGCCGGGAATCCGTGGATCTGTTGAAAGTCACAGTATCTAAGTAAAGGAGTGCATCCGTCTCTATAACTTCTACTATTCTGGGGAGAGATATTTCAAAATGTCTAAATTAGTTATTATACATTTATTTGCTAAAGTATTTAAATCCGCTGACTAAGCTACAAAATTCAGATCATCCTCCCATTATTCTAGTTGAATAAACTCTTAGTTTTATTTTTATATATCTGAGTCTCTGTGCTAATTTCATATTTAATATTTAAGTAGTTAAGTTAACTAAGTTAAGATGGGGTCTGCGTCAACGCAAACCTCACAAGTATATTACTTTTTTTTTTTTTTTTTTCAGTTGAGTTTTAATCGCATTTGTTTTAATTTATTATTTTTGATTAATTTGAATAAATTGAATATCCATGAGCCTATACTTAACTAAAGAATGAAATATTTTTATAGTTTAGTCGTATTATCATTCTATTGAATTAATTTTTATGAGTTTCTCTACAGTTTCCAAGACGATGAATTATCAGAACAAGAAAAATGATTCAGGAATTATTAATCTGATTTGTCATAGAAAAAACATGAAAGTTCCTGTAGAAATACCGATGGCAAATAAAATAGAACACAGATCAATGATATTAAGGTCAAGAGCTTGTGAGGTCCGATGTAGATGGCTCACTATGTTTTCGAACTACAACTTAATAGGTCTACTAACAAAAAAAAAAAAAAGGTTGTAATCCATTGAAAAAAACATTTCTCTGTAGAAAGCAATGTTTAGATCATAAAATTGATCTGATTGTCTAAAAAGTTCCACAAATGACAATCTCAAATACTTTCACTTTGAGGATTACTATGCATCTTGATAATCCAAGAAATAGTTCCCAAATCATTACTCGTGTGTCTCCACAGGAAAAGTTGTCATAAGAACGATGCCCATAGATATAATTTATCTTGCAGTTTTCAAGAAGTGTTCATGTTTTATTTTATTGACCGATAAAAAAAACTATTCTGTAAATCAACGAATTATCTTGTACGTACCAGTTGTACTTAATGCACTGGGCTATTTTTTTTTTAATTCAACTTTGTTACAAACGGCTTTGGAATAATTACGCGGACTTCAATGCAGACATATGTTGTTGGTGTTCGTGTGTTTATGGCGTTGTCTTCTGATTGAAAGTACTGATACCAAAATCTTCAATACAGATTAAATTTTGAGATTATTTTTGTTAAGGTGTTTCCTTTTGTTTGATGTGGTAATCTATATACATAATCAACAGTTGCTTTCATCCAATTTTTCCCTTTTAGTTTTTACAAAGGTTGTTTTTTTAAATATTCACTACACAGATATGATTATCGTGATAAGTTAGGTAAACATAAACTGTTCAGAAAGTTTTTAAGTCTAACATTACGCACCAGCGACATCACCTTTTCCACTTAGAAATGCAGTTTACTGAGGTCACTTAGACCACATTTGTCAGCTTTAGTGATAATTAGAGGCATAATTCAGTTAATAATCCACAAAAGTGTAATACTTTTATGTTTTTCAGAAATATATTCTTTTCGAATTGAATTTGAAGACTAATTTCATTACCAGTTGAGCTGATAAAGGTGACCGAAACACATCATAACAAGTTGTAATTTTACGAATGTAAGTCAAATCCAACGAGCTCCTAAAACTTGAAATTATAGCATGGCGTTTATTTGAAAATTTGTTAATGGTATTTCTTAATTCATGTGAATATTAAAATCGATTTTCTTGATATCGTCTTATTAAGTGTCAAAAAAGAACTTATAGACAACAAAAGCTTCTGCGGAATATCATTAATCGAATAATACAGTCGGTAACAAAAGTCTCCGAACCCTAGCAAAAATTCCTATGTAAAAAAAGTACACTTAATACAGTTTTGTTAAATAAATCCTTGTCGAATCCTGTTTTTAGACTGACTAAGAACAGGATTCGACAAGGATTTATTTAACAAAACTGTATGAAGTGTAATTTTTTTATATAGAAATTTTTGCTAGTGTTCGGAGACTTTTGTTACCGACTGTACTTTTAATACTAAATAAAATAAGCAGTATGTCACAAAAGGCTACAGAATTAAATAACTTTGTTTTAAAAAAAATCATTATGTTTTACTGAATACTACATAAATATGATTTAGATAATAGTTCTTGGAAGAGACGGATATTCGAATCTTAATCTGCTTAATTCCCCTTGAAAATAATCATCGAATTTTATATGTATATTTTACTTATTATTGTTTTATCGAAAAGAATACAACAAATGTGTCTTTTTTCAACTGTTGAACTCACTAATTTGAGCAATAAAAAAGAAAAACAAACAAACATTCTTTATGATGACTAAGAATATCTATTTTTTACAAACATAATATTCATATTTATTAAACAGCAAAAAGTTTATTCTATAAATACATTTTAATCATATTTTAATTGAAAGTTTAACAAATAAACTGATTTTATTGTTTTCTTACAATTATAAACCCTGACTTTTAGATTAATTAAACCATATTAGATAAACAGCTATAATGAAAAATTATAAATTGCGCATGAAAATCCGATTGTATGTCCATATATATATATACATATATGTCAATTCTCTGTTAATTCCATGAAGAACGAACAGAAATAAACATAAAATGTTTTAAGGACCCAAGAGCAGCATAATAGCTTCCTATATTTCACAATATGTTTAAGTTCACTGATATCAATTTAAAGTTTTAACAAAATCTGAGTGAGAAAAATTAAAGTAATTTTGTTACTCTGTAATAGAATATTATATTAAGACACTACCTTAAAATTTTTATGTACGGTTCATTGTAAAATAAATCGTGTTATGAGTTTATGTCAAGACGTAAATGAAATACCTACGTTGCCAACATCCATGTGTTTTAAGACCAAAAGTGCCTCTGTGCGTGTAATAATATTTGTATATATTATATTTATGTATTTGAGTGTTTGTGAAAGTTCAAGTTTATATCTAATATGTTTATGTATGTACGTTTGGTAATACAGTGGAACCTGTAAAAGTGACCACCTTGGTAAAGTGACCACCTGACTAAAGTGACCATTTTCCTGACTAAAGTGACCATTTTCCAATTTTAAAGAGACTTTATAAAGTGACCACCTGCGTATAGTGACCATTTTAGCCGGTCCCTAGGGTGGTCACTTTAGACAGGTTCCACTGTACTTACGTATTAGATATATTAATGTGAATGCGTCTCTGTGTGAGCATTATGATATTCAAAAATTTTGCTTTACCAAAGTAATCATCTACCACTGTTGCTGACGTAACTACTGACCAAAAGTAGCCGTTGGTGGGCGGAATTTACAAATAGATTAACCAATAATGACTGTTATCCTTAAAAAAAAAAAAAAAAAAAAAGAGTACTTATTAATAATTACTTAATTAATAATGACACCCCCCCCCCCCTAAAATGAACGAAGAGTATGTCATAATATTTATTTAATTTTTCTTGTTTTGTTATTACCTTTTTCTTTTTGTCACTACGATACAAAACGTGAAGCATATTTTTTTTCTTACCAAAAATTTAATATAAATGGGAAGAAATGATTCTTTGGGTACATTTTGGACCATAACTAAAGTAAAAGCATAATTTCCCTTAATTAAAATTGAGGCGTTTAATTATGCTTTTTAGAAATACTGTTGGTTTTTGATTTTTAGTCACTTTTAATTCCGTACAAAGCTGTAGCTAAATCACTCATTTTTTTTCTTTCTTTCTTTCTTTTTTCTTTTTTTTTTTTTTTGGCAACTGCGACAGAAAACGTAAAGCATATTTTTTTTCTTACCAAAAATGTTAATATAAAGGAGAAGAAATGATTTTTGGGGTACATTTTGGATCATAACTAAATTAAAAGCATATTTTCCCTTAAAAATTGAGACGTTTAATAATGCTTTTTGAAAATGCTGTTGGTTTTTGATTTTTAGTGACTTTTAAATCCGTACAAGCTCTAACTAAAACACCCATTCTTACTGTCTTTCTTTTTTTCTTTTCCTTTTTTTTTTTTTTTTTTTTTTTGTAACTACGATAGACAACGTGAAGCATATTTTCTTCTTACAAAAATGTTAATACAAATGGGACGAAATGATTCTTTGGGTACATTTTGGATCACAACTAAAGTAAAAGCATATTTTCCCTTAAAAATTGAGACGTTTAATAATACTTTTTGAAAATGCTGTTGATTTTTGATTTTTAGTGACTTTTAATTCCGTACGAGCTGTAACTAAAACATCCATTTTTTTTTTTTTTATGAACGAAAAAAATTTTTCATCCTCATATTTGAACGAGGGCATGACATGAAAACACTACACATAGGGTAGCATTTAGCTAGTGAGTAAAAAAAAAAAAAAAAAAAAAAAAAAAAGAGCAAAACTCGGCATTAATTTTTAAAAAATAAAAAAAAACCCTTTGATCTTGATTAGTATATAATTTCAATCGAAAAGAAATATAATATGTCAATAATCAAAAATGAAAAATAAAATATTACAACATTTTTTTTTCTTGAAAATAATGAGAATCAAAATTATAATTATAATAACAAAGAACAGAGTAAAAAATAAATAAATAATAAAATTTTGACTCACCTGACTGTATCTCTGGAACCGGGCACGATTCCGAAACAGACAGGTCGAAAAAAAGAAAAGAAAAGAAATGCGTTAGAAAATATATGAATATCAAACTCAAAATAAATTCAAAATGAACATTTATAAAGGTCAAAATTTTTTAGAAATAAATAAATAAATAAAAAGCATGCCCAGAAAAAAATATATTTTTTTTTTCTCCTATTTTATTAAATAACTTTTTTTACGTCTGCACTATAACCACTTTTATATTTTCCCTTATAGCGAAATTGTTTCAGTTTTTTCTATTGGTTAAAATATTTTTTAATTTCCTGAAGAAATAGACTGAAGAAATAAATGGTAATTCTTTAGATGGAATAAAAAAGTTATTAAAAAGTTCTGTAGTAATTATTTGTGATATTTTGCCTACAACCTGTACAGTCGGCAACAAAAAGTGTCCGAACACTAGCAAAAATTCCTATGTAAAAAAAGTACACTTCATACGGTTTTGTTAAATAAATCCTTATCGAATCATGTTCTTAGACTGACTAAAAGCAGGATTCTACAAATATTTATTCAGCAAAACTGTATTAAGCGTACTTTTTTTACATAGGAATTTTCACAAGTGTTCGGACACTTTTGTTACCGACTATATAGTATATGTTAACGTACTAATAATTAAATATTTTTCGTAATGAATTTGAATAGGTGCATGCATGGTTTAAAGAAATGGATAGCACACATAAAATATCAGATAGACGAAGAAATACACGGCACACTTGACATTTTATATTTTTAACACGAGGTTATAGTAGGATGGCCATATGTCCTCAAAATTCGAGGGCAGCTCGTTTTCTGAAATTGTTATTCTTAGTTTTGAAAGCTTCTCAGAACGAAACAGTTAATAATTATTATCCTTTCAATCCTCGTGTACTTAGAATAAAAAATACCTCCGAATTTGGATAATTGTAAAACTTTTAACACTTTTTAATTAATAAAGGTACTCAAATACAGTCATCATCGGAAACAAAAGTATCCGAGCACTAGTAAAAATTCATATAAAAAAAAGTACACTTAATACTGTTTTGTTAAATAAATCCTTGTCGAATTCTGGTCTTAGTCAGTCTAAGAACATGATTTGACAAGGATTTATTTAACAAAACATGTATTAAGTGTACTTTTTTTACATGGGAATTTTTGCTAGTGTTCGGATACTTTTGCTGCCGACTGTAGATTATTGCAAAAAATAATCGTTTTTTTATTTTTATTTTTAGTATCAACAAATACATGATATTAGATAATTGCATAAGATCATTCCCAAATTTATAGATAAATTTGTCAGTAATTAATGTCATTATATTCCCCAGATTACCACTGAGCTTATTATTGTAAGATTAAATATTAAAAATTCCTATTGTGTTTCACCATTAAACGAACTTTTTACACACTTAGAAACCCCAATATATGGATTATACAAGTTTTGACAGAACGGAACAAATTGATCCGTGTATCCAATGCTTTTCTTTTTGTTCATCTACAAGACGAATCTTCATTGAATCAAATAAACTGGGGATTAAATATGGGTTCGGCACAGTAACAGAAAAAAAAAAAATGGAAGATCAGAATTAATGGCAAAGGTTAAGTTGCATCCAACGAAATTGTGTCTAGTCGGATTCCAAAGAAATCGGGTTTATCCAAATTCTTTAAATTGGAAAAACACTAGAATTATCAATATTTTAGTCTCTCAGTAATTTTTTCAATAGTAATCTATGGAGTATTAATTAAAATCCCGGATAATGTCCTCTATGAAAATGGTCACGATCTTTTGCAATCACCCTAGCACATATTCTCTTCAGGACATCTTGGGGAACCCTGTATATCACAATACATCTCTGAAATATCCTGAAAATGCTCTTTAGAGATATGTGCTATAAAGACAGCTAATATATTATGACCACTTACCAGCATTTTAAATGATTTAGTTATCCAAAATGGAAAAATCATGTCAAAATGTCAAAAAGTCATTTATGACGTCAGGAATGAACTTTACAACAGTGTTGCCAACTTGTTGAAACTTTTTTTACTTAATAACTAGCAGGTTTTGCCCGCTTCGCTGGTCACAATATTAAATGAATTCTTAAAATTGATTCACTACTTTTTACATCACTTTAAAACTTTAAAAAAAAAAAAAAAATGCTTTGAACATCAGTTTAGGAACCCGCTTCCTTCGGATGCGTCTTTTTTTCCCGTGCTATGTTAAATCCTGTCTCACACTGCCAGCGGTAATGCTTTTTCCAGGCATTTCAATTTGGTTAATTATTGGACGGCAGATGAAACTACTATTATTCAAGAACTACGATTTTACAGATAGATATATCTTAACATCTATTAACCTAGTTTTGGCACCATGTATTTGTGAAACTTAATCATTAGTTTTTTTTAGCCCTCACTCTGTAATAATAATACTATAAGAAGATTAAATTTTTAATTTTAGTACATTTAGTTATATTATAAAATTTATGCATAAACATAACTGTTATAAATAATTTTAAATTTAATGTTTAATTTGTTTAATGTTTTCCATTTGTATTACCATTTGATTTCAATAAAAAAAGGGGGAGGGGAGAAAAAAGATTTCACCTTCAAATAAATTAAATAAATAAAAAATAGTGTAATAACCGTTGCTAAGATACGCAAACGATTAAAATGAAATAATAAATTTTAGAAAACGAAACTGAAAAATCAATGGATACAATGGAAAAAGAAATAATTAAAAAATTCAAATTCGAAATACAAAAAAATCTCTATGAGGTATACACTTGCAGGGTCCACGCTGCCCTTCTGGTAAGTTTTGTACATCTGCGATCAGTATTCTGGGCCCCAGAGCGCAGAGAGACACGCACAGAGACACACAGATACACAGACACTTCGGTTTATTTATAAAGATTACCACTAATTTTGAAGAATGTTGCTTATCTATGTGATGCTCGATTTGGTAAGTATATAATTAGAAATCAGTGCAATTAAAAATCAGTGATAGGTATTGAATATATTATTAAAGTTCCTGCAAGTTGGAAATACTACTTAGCAATCACTCAATATATGTTAACTGAATATTTTTCAAAGTGAATTAGAATAGATACATGTACAATTTAAAGAAGTGAATAGCACACATACTTTATTAAACAAAACAAGATGAAATTTAAAAAAAAAAGGGGGGGGGGAATTGATACTGCATTTTTATATTTTTAACATGATGTGACCGTAACAATTGGTTGTTATTTTATTTCTTTTTAATATCAAGAACTGAGTAATAAAATATAGAAAATGTAACGTATATGTTACATGCATTCCCTGTTTCAAATTAGTTTATATTTCAGCGAACCGTAACATTACGATCAGCGTAGTTTCACTGAAAGCAACATGCTCTTGAAAATTGGATTTCCATTACAGATAAATTACAATTATCCATTTTGGAGAACAAAATTGTTCAATTCAGTCTTTTTAAAATAACAAACAAGTACAATTTTAAAAAATAGAAAATTTCTCTCTCTCTCTCTCTTTTTAAAAGTGAATTTTCCTGGTGCATATATTCTAACTCACAGTGTTTATAAATTTAGTACATTTTTTTTTTTCCCACTAGAGTTTCTCACTTAAAGTATACTTAGTTATTCTGATTTATTTCTTTTATTGCTGGATGATACACTCTGGTACTACTCGATACGAGTAGATACTTCACAAAATGAGGAGAAAAAGAGGTACTCGTAACTATACTAATGTGTGATTTTGCTCAGTGGCTTATTTAAAAGCTTATTAAATAGAATCAAACTTAAGAATACTGTTGAAAATTTCTCCATTTTCAATTTGTTTACTTTAAGAATGTAATGAGTCATCGATGTTAAGATTATGCTTGTCGTATTATTCGAATATTAGAAATGAATCTCATAAAGAAGACAGCTCTTGAAATAGGAAAAAAAAAGAGTACTTTTTCTCTTTTTCTGTCATTTCATAATAGATAAGAGGTATGTAAACACAAATAGCTTAGCTGATAAGCAAATAACAGCTAACAAATATGGTGGTGGCCATAATGTAAGAATATTCTTGTAAATGTAATTAATAATTTCTAGTTAGGTACATTAAAATACTCAAACATAAGAAGTTTTAAAGATATAAAAATTTAATGTATAAATAAGAATTTAATGTAGGTAATGTTTTTTAAACGATAATTAATTAAAATAATGTAGAATGCTTAAATAAAATGAATATTAGTTTTTTTAAATGCAACTAAATCATATATCAAATTAATTTGGAAAATAAATAAATAAATAAATAAATATAAATATTGATTTAGCTTCATTATCATTTGCCTGTACCATGAAGTGTTGTAGAAGACAAATGTACCATACTGAATGTTTACACGAGTAAATAATGAGTCTTACAACTTGTATGTGTGCAGCAACAGTTAAAGAGGAAGAGAACTATTAATTTGTTAATAATTTGGGCGTCAAAAGTTTAGGGCGTTTCAGCATATTTTAAAGCATAATGTTTATTGCTTCAATCATTCTCTTAGGATAAACTATATACACTCATCAGAAAAATGATCCGAACTCTAGCAAAAATTCCTATGGTATAAAAAAGTACACTTAATACTGTTTTGTTAAATAAATTCTTGTCGAATCATGTTCTTAGACTGACTAAAAACAGAATTCGACAAGGATTTATTTAACAAAACTGTACTAAGTGTACTTTTCTTTATGTAGGAATTTTTGCTAGTGCTCGGATACTTTTGCTGCCGAGTGTAAAAACTATATATAGTATTTATATCTTTATACACATATTTTATTCATATATATGTATATTTATATACAGTACAGACTACATATATATCTTAATAGTCAAAATTCATCGTAGGACTGATGCTGAAAAAAAAAAAAAAAATGAATGTAAACAATAAATTGCAAAATAATCGCAACAGGTGTTTCGAGCGGAAGTAAAACCAAGACCCTCTTCGTGAGACGAGCAATGTACAGTCGTTAAAAAAAGTGTCCGAACACTAGCAAAAATTCCTATGTAAAAAAAGTACACTTAATACTGTTTTGTTAAATAAATCCTTGTCGAATCCTGTTCTTAGTCAGTCTAAGAACATGATTCGATAAGGATTTATTTAGCAAAACTGTATTAAGCGTACTTTTTTTATAAAAAATTTTTGCAAGTGTTCGGACACTTTTGTTACCGACTGTAGGCACAAGATTTTAATTTTTTTTTTTTTTTTTTTCCAATTTATGGTGTTTATATACATATATATACATACGTTTATCTATGTTTATCTATGTATATGCAATATATATATATACATAGAAAAAAAGAGTAAATTTATTTATTTACTCAAAATTAAGTCGTTCATTTTTTAAAGTTGTGTTAGACATTTTTATGATAGACATTTTTATGTTAGACATTACTATGGTGAAATGAATATTATTAGTAATTGAATAATTATTAATAATGTAATTGATTATATTACTAATAATTATACATAATATAATTGCTATATTATTAGTAATACAATTAAATGTATATTATTTGTGTAAAATGAAACCCTTTAATGTGACTTCTATGCGCCTTTTATAAAATAACCTCTATACACTCCCCATAACATGTTTACAGATCAAGCAATTCAATTATTTATTTAACATAAATATTTGCTTAACATGCAAAATCACGAAATTTATTTCCGATATGGGGTAATTATTCAATTACATTTAACCTTGATACGCAATTAACAAAGTTCTTCTGAATTATACGCCTCTCATCATGGATTTCTTTTATGACATAACATCTTAACTGTTCTTCAATGCGCGAAAACCGCCGTCAATCATAATTTTTTCAAATTAAAATTAATTTAAAGTACCAATGTTGATATTCATTAATTATTGCGAAATTAATGACTAATTAAACACATCGCGAAATAAAATTTGATTCGATTCGTATTTAAATAATGAGACTATGCATTATTATGATCATAATTATTATAATTAAGAAATAAGTAATTAAGAAATGAGGTCCTATGCTAATTAGTATAAGCTGTAAGACACATTTGAAGTACTACAGTTACAATGCCTCGAACACTTCAAAGCATGCTTTTAAAAGTATAATTACAATGTATCTGATTTAAGATCATTATAAATATAGAACTTTTTTTTTTCTAATTGCATAATAGTATGATGTGCATTACCCTATCCGCGCTTGCAAAAAAAATGCACGGAAGTACAAAATTTTTTGGCAAAGAAATAACAATTACATCATTATTTAAATGAAAAAAAAAAAAAAAAAAAAAAATAGAACAATTTTAAGCATAATTAGCAAACAAAGAAGAAACTGTGTTTGCGTCTACCTAAATTAAGAAAAACAGAAGGGAAAAAAAACACAGACATACTTGCACGTGAATAAGCTCAATCAATATTGTGATATAAAAATTCCAATTAAAAATCTGAATCCTCTATACTGCGCATTCGGAAAATGCATTCATTCCACCCCACCCCCTTCTAGACACACATCATGTTAATTAAGCTACAGAGGTAAGACATATCTCCCCAGGCGGCAACACGAAAGAGCCAGGGCTGTGTAATTAGCCCATGATTAAACAATGAAATGAGAATGTATTTGTTCCCAACAGAGCAAAACGACTTCGCTTTTTATTTTAAAATTACCAAGAATCGATTGAGCAGGGAAGAAGACTAGCAGCAATTAAACTATCAGCAGCATTTTAAAATTTCTGGCAATAATAAGCAGGACAGAACTGCAAAGAGCACTGGAAATAATTAGAAAAGAAAATCACAAGAGTTCCAAAATGTAAAAGATGAGAAAAACTCAAAGAAGCAGGAATAAAGTATATGTTCGGAGAAAAGTTAATTGTTCTAAAAAGAAGAGTTGGTAATAATGTAGACTGGAATTGGTGGAAATAAAATATAATAAAGTTTCCACGGCTATTGTAAAATATTGTATTTTGATATTTTCTGCAATAATCTGCATAATTTTTTACGTTTATATCGACGGAAATCTTGTCATTTATGCATTCATTTGAATGAATAATGTCCAACTTAATTTCATTCATTTTGATGTTTATCTGTAAAAATATTGATAATGATTTTAACATAAATTATTTAGAATATTATTTATAAGACTATTCACTACAGCAAAAAACATATTTTTATTTTTAATATATATATATATATATATATATATATATATATATATATATATATATATAACAGCATAATTATTTTCATTAGAAAATGGTACTGATTGTAAGAGATATACATGCCATAAAATTATAATCTAACTTCTTGTTCTTTAATATATATATATATATATATATATGTGTATATATATATAAAATTTATTAAATGACTTATTTATTTTTTATTTATTTATTTAATTTTTTGTGAAACTAAATTATATTTCAATACTCAATAGCGAAGAAGTAAAAGAAATAAAAAATAAACATTTCATTTTTTAAGAAACAGTTATCGTTATACTCTTTAAACTTTTTCCTTTCCCAGCATTATGAAATAGTTTACAAAATATTTTCTATTATTATTTTCTCTCTCTCTCTCTCTCTCTCTCTCTCTTTTTTAATAAGGCATCATATGGATGGCTCATTGTAAAAAAGTGGTGTAACTCCATATTTTTTAAGTACATATATATATATATATATTATTTTATTTTATTTTATTTTATTTTTGTTTAATTGTATCACATTTTGTGGCATTTTTCATTATAAAAAAGCAAAAAACTCCAACAATTGCTTTAAATTCCCATAAATGGCATTACATGTTTTTCTCAGAAAACTAAAACTTCTAAATATTCATTATAAAAACGAAGTTTCTAAGTTATTTCAAATTATTTTTAATACAGCAATTTATAAAATTTTATAACTATGATTTGTATTAAACGCAAAAATCGATAACACTTACTGAATCTTGCCTTTTTTTTTTTTTTTTTTTTCTACTCATAAATTTGAAAAAAGCTCGTTATTTCAAAATCAATTTCCAAAGAAATAATTCACTTTTACAATGAACGATCCATATATTAATTATTCTATTATTGCTTTAATTAAGTGACGAAACTTAAAATATTTTCGTACTATGTAGTTTGTGATGCAAAAGATCAAAGGAGATTTTAAAAATAATTATAATAATTTACATATTCTTACTCAATTGTTGTCTTAATAATACTAGTAAAATTAAAATTTACATAGGGTAGGTGCTCCAGTGATTGGCAAGCTCCAGTAATTGACATCTATCCCGAAATTATTAATAAATAAGAAAAATAATAAAATCATATATTTTAAATATCAGAATTTTAACATTTTATGTCAAACACTGGAGCATAGGGTGCTAATAACTGGTAAAATGAATAACTAGCAGTGCCAAACACTAGAACATAGGGTGTCAATTACTAATAAAAGAAAAAACTGGTAATGTCAATTACTGGAACACTGAGTGGGTGTCAAATAAAAATTCATAAAAAAAATAATAATTGTTATCAAATGTATATATTTTAATATATATATAGTTCTGAATGTCTTTCATGCCATATGTATTAACTTCAGATTTCTAAAAATATTTTCTGATGACTAGAACATTAAAAACATCAGAGATTGCTCTAAAAGTGTCAATCACTGGTGCACTTACCCTATAAGTAAAACACGTAAAACATCTCGCAACAACAATTCCATAATAATTAACTATTAGAAATCAATTTTAATCGCAAAATAATTCATTTAATGTGGAGTATACTTTTTTAATTATAATTGTTAATTGTAAAATAAAATAAGCTTTATTTCATTCATCAGGACATGCAATGATTCTATGAAAGAAATATGCTACTAAATTATAAATCAAAAGTTATCACAGTTGTTAAAATTAACAAAATTAACAAACAATTAAAAAATAATAATAATAAAATAAAATTGTGCATATATATATATATATATATATATATATATATATATATATATATATATATATATATATATATATATGTATGCATATATATATATATATACTTGCGTACAATAAATCTAAGATTATAAAATAATAAAAAATAAACATTTAATTTCTTGATGAAGCATTTTCTGGTTCTGGCATCAAAAAATATTTGACAATATAAATATATTTTTGTTATTATTTTATTAACGTTTATTTTGTAAAATGAAGCATCGTGTATTACGCATTCCCTTATAGTATTGCCTTGATTAAATGACATAACATTAAAGCTTATCGTACAAGCGATGCAAATGAGTGCAGAGAAAAATAATTTCTTAAAAAAAAAATAAAATACTGAAATAAAAGTGTTAATACTGTTATTAGAGAATGATGATGCTTCTACCACGTAAATATGCTATTAAATTATAATCTAACTTCGAAATCTTTAAAATGAAAAAAAAAAAAAAAAAAAAAAAAAAAAAACATTCTTGATTAAAGGATTTTATATTTTTATAAAATAATTATATTTTTATAAATATTTATGATCTAACATTATAACATAATGAAAAATAAACATTTAATTTCTTCGCGAAACAATTTTCTCTTTTAAACATTCCCTCTTCCTGAGCATCAAAAAACGTTTTATATAATATAAATATATTTTCTATTATTATTTTACCAGCGTTTATTTTTTTTTAAATAAGGCATCATTTATTAATTATTCCCTCATAGGATTGCATTAATTAAGCGGCGGAAGATAAAAAGTTTTCGCACAAGGTATTATGGGATGCAAAAGAGCACAGGGAGAAATAATTTTAACATGATCGCGCTACAACAATGAGCCAGTATCGATTTTTAGACGGAGAAATGGTCTCGTTTTGTAAGCAATTACGACAAATCGATTGCAATGAAAAGCTAGGGACCGTTTTAAAGAGTCAGAGATTTTTCCAAAAGGCGTTTAAGTATGAAAATGAAACTGCACACTATAATGTATTCAGTTGGAAGTGGATAAAAAACTAGTATGTTTTAAATATTATTCATATCAGTTATTTCCGTATGCATCTCATTTTCAACTTTTTTTTTCCCACGTGATTGTTTCACACTCTACAAAATTCTATATTGATCAAAATACCTCCAATAATATGTAATTTAAGGATATAATTTGTTCTAAAATTTCTAAAGTTTTTTTTTTTTTTTTTTTAGGACTGAGGGCCTATTAGAGTCAGACAGCGATTTTTGCGTTGTCGTTTTAGATAGTTGGACATTTGTCGAAATCATTTTTCGATAGTTAGACATTTATCGAAATCTAAAATTTATCGAAAATATAATTGAATAATTTGATAGCGATGTTATAATTGGGAAGGAAAAAAAAACTAATAGTCCTCCGTCCTAAACTAAATTCTGCTTTTGCCAGAATTTCATCAAAATCTTTTTTTTTTTTTTTTTTTTGAAAGAAAAAGAAAAGAAAATTAATAATAATCAGTATCGTTACAAGAGATATCGAAAACGGTTTTTTTTAATAATTTTGAATTAGGAAATAAATAGTGCGCGTGCAATAATATGAAATAAAAATAAATAAAAATATGAATTTAATGATTTGATTTTTATATAAAACACGATCGTGTGCTATCTTAAAAAGTAGATGTAAAATTTAAAGTTTATTTATTTATTTTTTTTTTTTTTACTTAAAACACTTACGGATTCCCTTACTGTTAATTATATTTGTCAGTGATTGGGCATATGGCAAATTTCTTGTCCAATTTTAAATATTAAGTATAATTTTATTTTAACGAATTTCGGTGTCCCAATATATCAGAATGTCTTGCTTCTAAATAATGCAAAACATTTTAAGAAAAATAATTTACACTTAATAATATAAAAAGGTAGTTATGACAAACATCAGAAAAAACAGACATGTTTTCAGTGACTCTTCAACTGCTCAAAATTGTGACACATTTGAAGTTCGGAGATTTAAGTTTATACATAGTATATATTTTTTTCACAATGTAGGTTTTCTATCAAGAAAATAATTGAACTGGATGAAAAGAAAAAAAATGCTCTTTTTATCACCTTTCAGATAAAATTAAACATGCAAGTTTTTTATAAATTATTTTATTTATTTATTTATTTTTAATATATACATAAACCTTTTTTATTATTAATAGTGAGTTTTTACTAAGTTAATAAAGTCATAGTAATATTAATGTTATTGTAAAATTAACAGCAATTTTATCACACCATTTTAGAATCAATATTATTTATTTTATTGCTGTTTCTGAAAAAAAAAAAAAAAAAAAAAATTCATCTTTTGCTGAGAACAACAGCAACAACAACAAAATAAATGTATTTAAAAAATGTTCAGTTTAAAAGAAAATATTGTAATTATTATTGTAATTATTATTATTTAATTTCTCTTTATTTAGACTTTTTGCAAGGTTATCATAATGTCAAAAATAGAATTTTCAAGATAAAGAAACACTTAATAATTTTAATTTAATTGTAAAGTACTGTCCATTATCGATCATAGAAAAGATTACAACAATGTCTTAATCGAATCACAAATAAATAAATCTTAATCATTTTATGAATAATGATTCGAAACACAGATGTTATGAATAATGATTCATGATTCACGATACATTTGTTACACTTTCTTATAACTATTTCCCGCACAAAGCATACATATTTCTTTTCATTCGTATCGTTATTCCCTATTTTATTTTTTAACAAAATATTGATTTTTGAACGCAACATTAAAAATAAATAAATAAATAAACACAACAATTTTATGTAGAAATAACTAGTATGTGACTACTGAATGTAATGGATACAAAAATAAAGAAAGAAAATAAAAGAAATAATCCGTAAAAAGGGCGGAAAAAAAGATCATAATTAAAACGAGAGAAATAAAGTAAAATTTAAAAATAAAATTGTTAAATAGCATCATTAATACATAATAAATTTTAAAAAAAGTTTTATATATATATATATAACTTTTATATATATATATATATATTTTATATATATATATATATATATATATATATAAAATTATTATATATATATATATATATATTATATATATATATATATATATATATATATATATATTTATTTATTTATATATATATATATATATATATATATATATATTTTATATATATATATATATATATATTTTTTTTTTTTGTGATATATATATATATCACAAAAATCCATTTTAAAATTTACATCTTTTAAATGTTTATTTTTATGGTACCAAATGTTGTCTACTAAGAAACAAAATTTGTATGAATTAAAAATCTTTACTGTTCATTAAATTATCAAGAATTTTTTTCCAGCGCTTTCATATACATATACATAGATATACGTTATATCTCATATATCGCTATTAAAAAAAAAAAAAAAAAAAAAAAAAAAACCTCTCATTATTTTACCCTACAATATTATTATTGTCCCTGAAAAAAGTATAACTGTCTTTTGGGAAGTTTCAAAGTCATTTTTTCATCATTTATTATACTTATATATATACATATTTAAACTACATCATATTTTATTAGAAACACCCTACAAGTTTTAAAATTGCCTCTCGTTTAAAAACAATCTGATATTTAATGAGAATTTTAAATATATTTTACGCGATTATCGTGCTACCTTTTATATACGCCATAAAACGTCTAAACTAATCATGTTTAGAATTATAATTTTTTTACAAGGTTTTTTTTCTTTTTTAATCATTTGAAAATAAGGTTACAAAGGTGAATAATTAAGGTTACAAAGGTGACACAAATTGTTGTCTTCTACTACTTTCCAAGCAATAGAGAAATATAGACCACTTTTTCACCATTGTAAAATGATTATTATTATTTTTTTTTTTTTTTTTTTAATCATTTGAAAATAATATTATTAAGGTTACAAAGGTGACACAAATTGTTGTCTTCGACTACTTCGTAAGCAATACAGAAATATAGACCATTTCTTCATCATTGTAAAATGATTATTATTATTATTTTTTTTTTTTTTTTTAATCATTTGAAAATAATATTATTAAGGTTACAAAGGTGACACAAATTGTTGTCTTCGACTACTTCGTAAGCAATAGAGAAATATAGACCATTTCTTCATCATTGTAAAATGATTGATTTTTTTTTTCTGTTTAATCATTTGAAAATAATATTATTAAGGTTACAAAGGTGACACAAATTGTTGCCTTCTACTACTTTGTAAGCAATAGAGAAATATAGACCATTTCTTCATCATTGTAAAATGATTGATTTTTTTTTTTTACTTTTTTTCTTTTTAAAGGCAAACGCTAAGTAGAAATATGGAAGAGATTTTGGCACAGTCGCTGATAACGCAAGTCAAGGATCTTGTTTTTGAGATGGAACTTAATATCAAATCATTTCGATTCCGTTCTAAGCCTCGACTGAAAAAATACCTTCTTTTTCCATCATGTTTCATCGCTTGAAAGAAATTTAAAACCATTATTGGTGGAAGTCTTATTTTAAAGCCTTTTTTTATTTTATTTTTTTAGATCTTCATTTTCTTACACAGAAAAACGATTGATAGGAATGCCGAAGATAAAATATCTTTCCAGTTCACATAGATGAGGAAAATTGAAAGATAAGGAATAAAAGAAACCAAAAACCAAGCTAAATTTATTTTATGATTTTATCATGAATTTTAGTTCTGGCATATGAAGAAAAAAAAGTATCTTCGTTGCAGATTTAACAAAATGTATTTGTAGCGAGGGAACCAAATAGAGTTAAAACTAAATTTTACAGATACTTTTTAATGCTTTATAAGAAAAGCTTATGAAAAATGGGCATCAGACATTTCAAGACGAAGAATGAATATCTACAATACATTTTTCAGAGTAACTATTTTTAGAATTTCGATATTACACATGTTTAAAGATACAAGGAAAGAGGAAAAGTGAATCTAAAAATGAAATAACATTTACTGATATTTTGAAAAACTTTATTGTTATTATTATTACTATTATTATATAAAGTGTAGGTGAAACACACACTGAGAAAAAAAAATATACCGCCTTCCTCTAGAATGAATAAATAGCCATTTTCTAAATCCCTTAACTAGAAATATAGATTTCCGAACTATGCGCATAAGACACGCCAATAAACTGAATAGACGAAATGGTCAAGAATTTCTTGTTTACACATTCTAGAGGGTGAAACAATATTCTGAATATTCCGAATAATCTGAATCTTTTATACTGCGAGAAATTCTCGCTTGATTTTCTAGAATTGGGTCATACGCCAAGATTATAGTTGCTGAAACCCGCCTCTTGTAGTCTCGTTTATTCGCAGAGATTTTTAAATAACTTTGCCCTCGAGAATGTAGGCAAACGGTCTAAAATTCTACTAGGGGCTTCTAGAACTATCTTTTCAAGAGGACTGGAATTTATAAGGATGACATGGAACTATTTTTTCTAGAGCCACAATTTAGATTCTAGATGTCAGTTACAGAATTTTTTCTCAGTGCAATAAAAACTTTACAATTTTTGCATTTTTATTTTTTTCTAATTTTCTATATTTAAGAGGACCTTGCACCTTTAACTTGATACCATTGAAGGTTTCATATAAATACTTATATTTCCATTTAACTTTTATAAATTGGACTGTATTAAGTTTGTTTATTTAAATATATATTCAGGCAACAATTTTTGTGTATTTTGATACATTTTTTACACATTTAAAATCTTAAATTTTAAATTACATTTTTTTAGTTTGCATTTTTTCGTTAATTCGTGATCTTCAAAATGTTAAAACTTGTACAGATATTTAAGAAAAGACATAAAAAAAATATTTTTAAATATTTAATAGAACTTATCTTTTAAAAAATTAAGGATGGATTTTTAAAATTTATTCATTAGTTTTAGGAAAAAAAAAAAAAAAAATGAAAAAGTGCATGCCTACATAAAAATTTGCCCCCAAAAAGGATTTTGTTATATATTTGTCTTTAATAATTTTACTACGTTTTTATTAACTTCTATTCTTGTTCGTTTGTTTGTTTGTATGTTTGTATGTATGTATGTTTGTTTGTTTGTTTGTCCGGTACAAATCTTGCAATCGAATTTTAACTAACTTCCCTACTAGCTAGACATTTGAAACTTTCACAGTATCTCACAACTCGGTGACAACACAATACTTCGAAGTCCGATTTTCTAATTTTTGATTAGTTTTCTTATAATTAATTAAAATGTGAAAATAATAACATCCTAATAGCTTTAAAATAGCCATTAAAATATTAGCTATAATTTAATTGTTGCCAAAAAAAAGTTTACGAGTTCATTTTCTTTCGACATAGAAATAAATACCTTTAATTAAACGTGAACGTTAAAAAACCATAAAAAGTTAAATTATGCATCTCACAAAAATTGACGTCATATCACTTAAAAATTTTTATGCACATTGATAAGAGCTCTATGATTCATCAGAAAATATAAAACACGTTATATAAAAAGTTTTTTTTCACCTTATAATTATTTCTTTCAAAGCTATTGCAAAATACATCCCTATTTTTTTTTTCTTTTTTTTTTTTTTTTTTTGTAATTTCTAATAAACAAGTAGTAGTAGTTTCTAATTAAAAGAAAATCTGTCGAAGTTTAAATATTTTAAGGATCACAAATTCATGGGAAAAAAAAAAAAAAAAAAAAAAAAAAAAAATGCAAACTGAGGAAATGCACTTTGAACATGTCAAATCTGTAAAAAATACATCAAAAAGCACAAAAAATTGTTGCTTCAATATACATATATATATTATTGAACAAACCTAATATGCACCCCGCGACAAAAAGATAGGTACAAAGGTTTTTTTCTTTGATTTTTCATAAAATAATATTATCTAAATTGTGCTTATCATTTATTATTATCATAAAATAACACTATTCCCGGACTAATTTTTGTTTTAAGACTAATTTAGAAAAGTTTTAAGACTAAAATTTTTCTAATTTACGACTACACTCCACGACAGAAAAATAGGAACAAAGGTTTTTTTTTTTTTTAATTTTTCATAAATTAACATTACCTAAATTGTGCTGATCATTTATTATCATAACAAAATATTATCATATCAAAAACATATTAAATATTTGAATCATATTCAAAATATTCATATTAAAAATAAACATATTAAAAAAAAAAAAAAAAAAAAAAAACTTTGTTTCTATCTTTTTGTCGCAGTCTTAAATTAGAAAAATTTTAGTCTTAAAACTTTTTTAAATTAGTCTTAAAACAAAAATTAGTCCGGGAATAGTGTTATTTTATGATAATAATAAATGATAAGTACAATTTAGATAATGTTATTTTAGGAAAAATCAAAGAAAAAACCTTTTATACCTATCTTTTTGTCGCGAGGTGTAGTTCAATATAAAAATATTAAATGGAAATAATAAGCTTTTATGTGAAAACCTCAATGGTGACAAGTCAAAGGTGCCCTTAAGAATTATTATATTCGATATTTCAACGACATTTTTTTTATGTCATTATCTTAGACTTATTTGACTTTTTCATTACCAATTACTTTTAATGCTTGTGATGTCGATTATCACATATTCTAAAAAGTATATTATCATATTAAAAAAAAAAAAAGTTATAAAGCAATAGACACATTTTTATGACCTCTAATTATAACTTAAATTCACATACAGTGTGTTCTTTGAATTTTTATAACCTTCCTCTTCCCACATATCTGTTGCTAGTTGGAACTCTATCGAAACCTTTGATCATGTATTATTCGTTCTTTAACTTAATGTAGATCTACAATAGCTTGTTATGGCCTTTTCTAATTCGGTTTCTTTTCACCTTGCAAAAAAATGCAGTTAGTTGCCATGTATGCCTTCTTGTCTCACAATATGGTACATTAATTTTGTTTAAAACTTCCGCCTTCCCATGGCGAGGGTTGGCTATTATTCAAGACCGTTTGAATTATAATTATCTGGTAACCCCTTCAAAAAATGAAAGTGTTTATACGTAACACAATTACAAAAAAATTTTCTCTACTATTTTTAATTTGGCTTCGATTAGAGTTCTGGCGAGATTAATGAAGAAATTGGAGTGTCACTTCATCATCAACAACTAAACGGTGAAGTCATCTTTTTGGGCTCCCACTCCAATGTTATTCAAATCGCCTTAATGCTAATTATCCAATAATAATAACTTTATAAAAATGGTCATCTATACGAGAGTAATATATAAAGTAAAATTTTTAATTAAATTTTTTCGCGATTATCTACAAAAATGCCTGGATTATTGATCACTGTGTTATTGACGGCAGACTTCGCAAGAACTCTGAAACTGTTTTTTAAAGTAAACTTTTACAACCAACGGCCATCCAAAATCTTCGTCGCAATGCTTATTATGGATTTTCTAGTTCCTTTGATTATTTTCCAGAACCTTAACGAAAAATTTATAAAAAAAAAAATATTCGGAATCCAATAATTAAAATTTTCGATATAAAATAAAATGAAATCATAGTAATAAAATTATACCCAGAATTTTTACTTATTTAAGGATATTCGTTAATATATGTGTATAACGTTGGTAAAGGACATCATGTCACAAAAAATGTAATTTTTAAGCAATTATGTTAATGAAGTTATAATGAAATACATTTGTCATGAATAAAGAAAAGGGATATGGTTTTATTATCCCCTGTCCTATCTCTTTTATAGTAACTCGACATAGTGCTTAATAACTGTATTATATAAAGCAAATTATGTACATGAAAAACGTGCTACTTTTCACAAAATGGAAATGGTATATTTTAATTATTAATTTTCAACAATTATACATAGCATTATTTTACGCTGATCATTACATTTAAAAAAAAAAAAAGAAAAGAAAAGAAAAGAAAAGAAAGAAAGAAAGAAAAAGAAAAAAGAAAAACTGTGTTTTTAAATATTAAATAATATGTTTTTTTTTCTTCTGCCGTCACCATCTGAAAAAAAAGTTAAAATAATAATAATAATAATAATAATAATTAAAATTAATGCTTTTTTTTTAGTACTTACATTTTTAAATGAATAAAATATTTTAAACAATGAGTACATTGGTTGGGGGAAATACATTGTTGATTTTATTATCTGAAACAGGGCTCATCAACTATTTTATATCTACTGCGCACTTTTGATCGTCTGTTTGCAGTAAAATTTTCTAACCCCCTTCGATTCCACAAAAACGGTGATTTATAAAGTAGAAAAGTAATTTTACTTTCTAAAATGTATAAAACAGCAATGTATAAAGAATTAAAGCATGTAATAATAAAGCACTTTTTCATTTCAATATTTTCAATAATAATAATAAGAAGAAGAAGAAGAAAGACAGAAAAAAAGAAAGAAAGAAAGTGTTTTTGTATTGAACAAAACCCATACAGAGTTGACTACCGCTGATCTAAAAATCCAAAAGGATTCAGTGAAAATTATTCATTCATTTAAAATTATTTATTAAAAATCATTCATTCATTTTGGATTTCTTTTTTTTCTTATTTTCGAAAGTAAACTATGAATATAGCCTTAAACAAATCCCAGGCTAAATAATCCTATACAAATTTGATTATTTTTATTAAATATCACTTAAAATAAAAAAATAAAAATATATCTTTGTATTTATATTCTATAATATATGGTGATATATATGAACTTAACATATAGATGAACTTAAATAATAAATCGTAATAACAATCTTTGTCGTTAAAATTTAAATTAAGTACAGTAATAGTTTGGAACAAACCTTCTACAAAAATGGCGTAGTTATTAATATATCAAAATCAATTATGATTAGTATTAACTTCTACATTTTTACAAGTAACCATGGTGTGTAAATTCAAGAGCCGACGGTTAATGGAAAAAATGATAATAATAGTTTTTCCGTTTTGATTTCAATCGTGACCGTTTCGTACCACAAGTTTTTCTCATCATATGTACATAATACTTTTCTAGTTATTATTATTATTATTATTTTATTCAATAAAGTATTTTAAACAAAGCATATTCAATATTTTTATAAATTTATTTTTTTAAATATATTCTACTACTCACTTAAATTTATTTATTCATTAAAAATGCAATGTAATTCACTAAATCATATAGTCAGAAGTAAACTACAAATATAAACAACAACAACAACAACAACAAGTCCATTATATTAAATTAATATGATCGGGTTTTTATCTCAATACTTCTCTTGAATTATTTTTTATCTTTTTACAATCATTCAATGTCTGTGATTTAATAAACTTAAATAACAGGTGGTATTATTCTCTTTGTCATTCAAATTTAAATTAATGACACGATATTATATTGATAATAGTTTGTGTCGAACATGAAAACACGGAATTCAACGAAAATAACATATTATTAACATACCATAACCAATTATGGTTATTATTAACACCTATATATTGCTAATACTACTTTATAAATGACCTTAGTATTTATATTCAAGGCTCGAGAGTTACGACATAAGAAAAGAAAAAAAACTCCGTAATGACTTCTTTTTTTTTTTTTTTTTTTTTTTTTTTTGTTATCTAATCGTCCACGTTTTGTTCCACTGGGCTGTACCCATGCGAGTTCAAAACTTGTTCTACGCCTAAAAACATACGAACTGCATCATAAAATTACAGGTCTAAAGCCACGGTTCAAAAGAGAAATTACAAGGATTCCCACTATAAATTAGACAGTAGTCGGAATTTGAGATGGACGTCTCACCATTGTTACGGAAGAAAGGAGGAAGGAATTGGAGAGGGGGAAAATTGTTTTTTCGAAGTGCAGAAGAGAAGAAAAGATAAATAGCATAATTTGTGGGATTAGATAATTGGAAATCAAAGCATAAAAATAGAGATAGTGTTTTGATAACTTGGGCTTTAAAGTATTTTTTTCTTTTTTATTCTCTCTCTCTCTCTCTCTCTCTCTCTCTCTTTTAGAAAACGAGAGTAATAGAAGGAAAATTAAAATAATAATATATTTAAAAATTAATGTCTTCTACGTCGCATTTATATACATTTAATCAATTCATTTTGTACTACTTTCATTTCTTTATTTCTATTTTTTAAATCTCTCACCTTCATTTTTTCCATTATTAATTTTTATTATATTTATTACATTAATTTTGTCGTCTTTATACTTCTTTATCTTTATTATTAATAATACGAAATATATAATGTTTGAAAAGGTTTTCAATATATATATATATATATATATATAATTAACAACCAGTCTTCACCGGTAATTTTAATTTGATGAAATTATATATATTAATAATAATAATAATAATTATTATTATTATTATTATTGTTATTATTATTATATATTAATTATTACTAGTATTTCATTTAACTATTATTATTAGTATTTAAATTAATAATATTGAATATGCTGTATGAATTTAAATATGTTTGATTCTCATTTGGTTTTTTACATATCTTTTCAGTTTAAATTTTCTCTTTTTTTTTTTTTTTTGGGTGTTATAGTGTATAGCTTGTTGTAAATGTTTAGCAATTTGCATACAACAAGACAGAAATAACACCTATTTTACATGCAACATTCATTCTATACCCTTGAAAACGTAATGAATTTGCATGTTTCAGTTTATGGATGTTTGATAGTCGCAATCTATTTTTGAATTTTTCTGTTTCATCTTTTTCAATGTTTCTTGTTTTCATCTGTCCAATGTTTGAAAAGGTTTTCAATATATATATATATATATTAAGAAATACTCTTAAAATTAAAATGTATAAAAAACTGTACGAAATCTTACATTTTTTTAAATGAGAAAAAAACAAATGATAAATAACATAATTTATGGAATTAGACAATCAAAAATCAAAACATGAAAATAGAGATGGTGTTTTGATAACTTCGTCTATGAATTTTTTATTCCCTTTTCCTTCTCTTTTAGAAAAAGAAAGTAATGCATGGAAAAATAAAATAATAATATATTTAAAAAGTTTTTGTGCTATTACATAATTGTATGTGATTCATTTTGTATTTTGTACCTTTTTTTTTTTTTTTTTTTTTTTTTTTTTAATCTTTATTATTGTTTGTTTTCTTTTTTTTTTATTATTATTATTAATTTTACTGTCTTTTTTATTATTATCGTTATTAGTTTTCCATCTCATTTACAAGGTATTTTGCCGTCATTATTTTTATTACTAAATGTACACGAAGTAAAAAAATAAATTGTATTCCTCTTTCTTTTCTTTCATTTGAATTTAGACTTTCGTTAATTTAAGAAATAGTCCTAAAAAGTAAAATAAAGTACATAAGAAATCGTACAAAATATTATTATTATTATTATTATTATTATTTGAAGGTGCAGTAAAAAAGCATAATTCGGGAGATTAGATAATTCAAAATCAAAGCATGAAAATAGTATGTGCATGATAGATATTTGATAAATTGAGCTATGAAGTCTTAATTTCCATTTTCTTCTTTTTTGGAAAACGATAGTAATAGAAAATGTGAAATAATAATATATTTAAAAAATATTTTGTTCTGTTTCGCAATTATATATTTATATTTAATTAATTTTATACTATCTCTATGCTTATTAACTTTATTAATCACTTATAGTTATTAAATTTTACTACTTTTTTTTCTATTATCTTTATTAATTTCTTATTTTTATAAAATTTTACAATTTTTATTATCTTTATTAATTTTTATAATCGTTTTTATTTTCGTTATAATATTTATTTTGACATTGTCTTTCATCTTTCTTAAATGTATAGAATGACATAAAATTGCATTTCTGTTCCTCTTTTTTATTTAAAATCAAATATTCGGTTATTTAATTAAAATGTATATGAAATTATTCTTTTTTTTTATTTCCAAAGCATAGTTTGTGGAATTGGAAAATGTGAAATCAAAATATAAATATAAATATAAATATAAACATAGTCTTTTGATAACCTAGGTTTTGAAGTTTTTATATTCTGTTTTTTTTTTTTTTTTTTTTTTTTTTCCTTAAAAAAAAAAAAAAAAAAAAAAAAAAAAAGTATATATACAACAAAAATTACAATAATTATGCAATTAAAAATTTGTGTTCTGTTTCGTATTTTTTATTTTTAAATAATTCAATAACAATTTATTATCATTATTTTTATTTTAACCTCTATTTTATTAGCTTTATTGAACTCTTATTATTTTATAATGTTTATTTTTTACAATGTTTACTAATGACAAATTTTATTAATAGCTAAATATATATATTTACTTAATTTATTATTATTTAAACCTTTTTATTTTTATTATTATTATCTTTGCTATACCTTTATTACTAAAAATATACGAAAGTGTAAAAAAAATAATTTACATACTATTTATTACCTTTATTTTTATTTTATATTTACTTTTATTAACTTTATTATTTTTACTACATTTACTTTTACATAATTAATAATTTTTAAAACAAAATTGCATAAAAATATATAACATGCTGTATCAGTAAATATGATAGTAAAAAAAAAAAAAACACGCTGCATTTTCTCCCCCATAAATAAAATTGCTGAAACAATTGAAAATGATTGAATTTTTGAGAGTTCATTACAAGTTTTAATACATTGCTTATTATTAAATATTTATGAATATTTAATTTTTATTAATATTATTATCATTAAGAAAGAAGCAACAAAATAAAAATAATAAATTTAGAAGCCAGTAATATTTAAGCAAACGATATAAAAGCAATTATATTCATTAAATAAAAATATTGTAACTAATGCATAAAAAAATAACAATAAAATGAAATAAAAACTAAGCATATTTTTGTTTCTAAGTAATGTAAATATAAAGTTCTGCAAAAAACAAAATTTTATTTAATACGACAGGACATTTTTTAATCTCTTTTTTTCATTTAAAGGCTTGTAGTAACTGTGTTGCACACTTTTGATGAAAGTAAATTACTTTAAATACAATTACTTTAAATACAATTGTTATATGTCAATATTAAAGACATTCCCTATTCAAAAAGAAGAAGAAATATGTAGAAGTATATACTTGGTAACATTTAAGCAAACGATACAAAAACAACTATATCGCCAAAAATACAACATTTATATATATATATATATATATATATATATATAAATACTCACAGCAATAAATTTCTTTTTCAATTTTGAAATTTCATAACAATGCTCAATTCATATCAAAGGAAGGAATAGGAAATTGTTTTACGTGAAATATGAGATTGTATGTTGCAAAATATTTAATTAATTGATTGGGAAAACTAAAAATTTGAAAAATTCTATTTTACACATGTTAATTCTTACACAAACTTTTCTATTCAATTTTAATAATGAAAGGAAGGAATTTGATTCCAACGAATTACAGATTTATAAGTGTTCGATTCATTTAATTTTTGCAAAATTTTTATTTTTTGCATTGCATATATTTCCTGCATATCCTTCTGACTATCTTTGAAAAGAACGAATTAACTAGGCTCCTGAAGCTATGCATTATGGCTAACCTTTAGGACATCTGTACATCAAACACGAGTTAAATGTTGATAAATGTAATAATTTTTAATTAAAAGTGTATTGTGGAAAAAACAAAAGCTTAGTGAACGGATATATATCCGTCAGAGGCAGTCAAGTGGTTAATGATATTTATACTGTAACATAAATTAATGGAGAAAATATAACATTTTATTTATCATATTATTTATTATTTTATTATTTTTATTATTATTATTTGTCTTAAGTACTTATCTTAGTTCTTATCTTAATTCTTTTTTACTTCCATTACCCTACTACCGTAGGTAATGGAAGTATTGTATTCGGTCCAAAATTTCGATATCGAGATTTCACCTGATTTACACGTTTTAAGGTCCCCTGAGTCCAAAAAAGTGGTTTTTGGCAATTGGTCAGTGTGTGTGTATGTATGTATGTATGTATGTGTGTGTGTGTGTATGGAATCTTCTGGCTATCATATCTCCGAAACTAATAAAGGCAGAACTACAAAACTTCAGAATTGAGACAGGTCTGGTGTACAGATGAATTTTTCAAATTTTAGTGAAAATTGAAAAACCGGAAGTGGGACATCGGGAACCGTTAGTGCGACCGTATGTCCGTATCTTTAAAACGGCTCTAACGATTTTCTTCAAATTTGCTATATAAACACTCTATTAGATGTCCTTTAGAATGATACAGTTGGTTAGTTCAGGAAAATTGGTAGGCGTCCTGTATAAATAGCTCAATTGCAGGTCTCGGAAGCGCGATTCTTTAAAATCGGCTGTACGGATTTCTTTCAAACTCGCCATATTAACCCACTTTCAAATATTCTTTTGAATGTAATTATTGTTTTCCGGTCATTAATTGAGTTTTAGCAAAAGTTGGTATCTCAAAAACGGCTCTAACGATTTTCATGAAAATGATTATCCATTCCTTTCTTATGTATTACGTGGTTATTAGAGAAAAATTAACAGTCATCCTGCTTAGGTAGGTCAGTTTTAGATCTCGGAAATTGGCGTTTTAAAAAATAACTCTACCATTATTTATTTATTTATTTATTTCTATGTAAGCTTCGTTTTATACGTCTTGACATGTGTATAAAGTTTCTCTTACCGGAAAACTTTTTGGTTCCTACTACTTTTTTATGTCACTTTTATGTCTTCTGATCACATTATCCCAAAAAAATGCATATAATACGTGTAATAGTGGGTAATGGAAGTCGTGTGGCTGTTTCACACCAGATTTTATTATTATTATTATTATTATTATTATTATTATTATTATTCCTTTTTCGTATTATTATTAATGTATTATTAAAAAAAAAAAAAAAAAAAAAAAAAAAAAAAAAACACTACTTATTTTGTAAAATATACATTATAATGAACTATCTTGCATGAGTTTAAAATAGCGCTGCACCGAGTAGCACTTTGGTTTAGTAACCGAGTACCGAATACCGAGTAGTTGTAAGAAAGAAAAATTGGTGTACATATGAAGAATTTTGCATATCTTGAAATTAAAAGAAGACTTTTTAAACACAAAATTAAGTTAAATGGCTGGCAAACAGCATGTTTTCACGAAATGTTTCACAACTTTTGTAGTGTATATACACAATTAGGTTGATTGTTATATTTGATACTTCCAGCTTAGTGGATTATTAAAACCATAATAATTGATAACTCTATCTTATACTATTAAGTGAGCAATATTTGTATGTATATTTCACTGATCTCGAAAACGGTAGCTCGGACAGTCACGAGATTTAACACAAAGGTGCATCCCGAAGGGTCATTGTGCACATCGAAGTCAGATTTTCGAATTTTTTATTAGTTTTTTCTTAATTAATTAAAATGTGAAAATCATAACCTTCTAATTTCTGATAAAAAAAAGCCATTTAAATTTTAACATTTTATCCATAATTTAATTGTTGCCAATTTTTTTTCGACAAAATAAAAATAATAATTAAAAAAAAAAAAAAACGTACATCTTATACTATTAAGTGAGCAATATTTGTATATATATTTCACTGTTCTCGAAAACGGTAGCTCGAGATTTAACACAAAGGTGCCCCCCGAAGGATCATTGTGCACATCGAAGTCAGAATTTCGAATTTCTGTTTAGTTTTCTTTTAATTAATAAAAATATGAAAATAATAAGCTAATAATAGCAAAAAATTAGCCATTTAAATTTAATCCATAATTTAATTGTTGCCAAAAAAAAAAAAAAAAAAAAAAAAAAAAAAGGGTTTTTTTTTTTTTTTTTTCCCACAGGAAAATAAATACATTTATCTAAACATGAACAATACTACACACTACTGATCACAGAGCTTCCAAATTTGGCATAGATACCTGGGACCCTGCAGGTGTGCACCTCATCGAAATTTTTTCGAATTTCGAATTTGAATTTTTTGAATTATTGTTTTTTCGATTTTAAACATTGACTTTTATGTTTCATTTTTCATGAATTTATTCTTCGATTGTAATCGTCTGCGTATCTTAGCAACGGCTATATTATGCAATTTATTTTTTATTTAATACATTTATTTGAGGGCGAATCTTTTTTCTCTTTTTAATTTATTGTATTTATTGAAAATAAAACGGTAATGCAGTAGAAAAAATTAAATATATTAAATTTAAAATTTAAAAACGTATTTATAACAGTTATGTTTATGTATAATTTTTGTAGTATAACAACAAGTATTTTTCATTTGTTAATTTAATTTCTTTAAAAGAATTTTTTTTTTTTTTTTTTTTTTCTAATTTATAGTATTTGTCAGGAAATAATGGTAGTATATAGTAGAAAGGATTAAACTGATTGGAATTTATTTGTTTTTTATGTATTTAATTCCTTCTGAAAGAAAATCTACTTTTTATTTTATTTCATTACATTGGTCGGAATCAAATTGTAATACAGTGTAAATAGCATGAGCAATAAAATACTTGGTTCAAAAACTAAAATATTTAATAGACGCTGAGATACAGTTATCTTTAAAATCGTAGTTCTTAAATAATGGCAGACCAACCTATCGTCAATAAATACCCATATTGAAATACATTGGAAAGAGATTTCTGCAGGCAGTGGAAACCTGCTCCCGATACAGTGCGGGCAGAGAAAGAGCTGCCGTAGTCAGCGAGTACCCGATGCGAGGTCTAGAGCGATTCCAATGTAATTATTTTAGTTTTTATTTATAATGTGATGTGAAAAATAAATAATGATCCAATTCTTTTGGAGATTTATTTAAATATAGGGGCCAGCGAAGCGGGCGTAGCCTGCTAGTTCTTTATTATATAGTCTTTCTCAGATGCGAACCATTCTCATATAATTCTGAGAGAATATAATAGTATCGATACACTCAGGCTTAATTTAAGATTCATGAAATTTACATATGAAATGAGAACATTAAAATAAATATATTATCAACAATATTAAAAGTGTCTTACTTTTTAAAAGTGTCTTACTTTTATTTGCACAAATATGTAACTAAAGTTTTATCTACTATATTAGTATTATATAAGGGTTATTTTTTCTAAAATATTTTACTTTTGTCTGCTTTAGAGATACAATTTTTTGTACTAAGTTTTTATAAAAAAAAAAAAAAAAAAAAAAAAAAAAAAAGCATACTACAAACATACATGTTGGTTATACTTAAATTCTTGTAACTAAAATGGATAAGCTCATATCATGAATAGTCTCTATACCGAGTTTCATGGCAATCTACTCATCCGCTTTAACTGCAGAAAGCTCTTTGCAGCAAAAGTTTAATGACTCTATATTTATATTTTCATTAATTTTTTAGTTTAGTTATTAATAAACAACTCTTATAAATACATTTCTTTCAAAAATACATAAAAATAAGGAAATTCTTACAACTACTCGGTATTGGCCGAATACTTAGTCCAAATTTGACCGAATACCGAGTATATACCTAGTACTCGGTACAGTTCTAGTTTAAAATATAGACACAAATCGAATAGGACTATCCAATCTAACGTTTAATTCGTGTATTTGTGAGGTACTCATTAATTACAATATATTTTATTTTAATAACCTATTTTAAAAAATTTAGTTATTTAAAATCATATTTTAATAATTGCCTTTTAAGTATTATTTTACATATAATCTGATTCTTACGTAAGAAAAATTAATTATTAACACAGGAAAAGTTTTAAATCAAATATATGTTAATAATAATTCAATAAAATCTCCAAAGATATACCAGAATAATAGAATTGATGAACGTATGGATATACGCACCTTTCCGTTATTAATGACATATTTTGAGAAATCCCTTTTTTTGACAAGTATATTTCACCATGCGATCAATAAAAAGCCACATATTCTTATCCCATAGTAAATTAACCAGAAAGTACCGAAATAGATACAAATCAAATATCTACAAACTATGCTGAACTGAAGATATATACAAAGGACTGAGCAGAGTATTAATATCTATAAATCTGAAACGAATAATCGCCGCTCATTTGTATAAATGTGCATAAGAGTCTCTATGAATGTTTGTATCTGAGTGCACCTACAACTGAATACAAGTCTTACCACTGTTTACTTATTCTGCCATTCGAGATTCCATCTCTATTTAGACAGCATATTAAATGACTATTTGAATCCGCTTTGTGTATGAGCTGTCTGTGAGAGTAAACGCAGTTATCAATAACTAGGTCCAAACTAATAACCTAATGACTATGTTTGAATGCATATATTAGGTAGGCAAACAAAGTCCCTTTCGGCTAACCTCACAAAGTGACATCAAAGTTTGTATCCGGACGCACAAATTAGGCATCTAATGAAGCTAATAGATAATAGTTTTAGTGTTTTTTTTTTTGTTGTTGTTTTTTTTTCTTGTTTATTATTTAGTTTTGAAGATATAACGAAATTTCTTACACAAAACAAAATTCATGTATGAGTATGCTTTAATTTCATTTTTATTTATTAAAAAATGCGTAGTTTTTTTGTATGTTACGAGAAGCTTTTATTAAGATGTGTTTTGAATCTCAAATTTTTTGCTTAAAATTTAAGTAAATTACACCATTAAGTAGTTTTTTTTAATGCAGATCATTCAGTCCTGTGCTTAATATATATATATATATATATATATATATATATATATATATATATATATTGTATTTTAAGAGAAACTTTCATTAAGGTATGTTTAATTCTCAAATTTTGCTTAAGATTGTAATAAATTGCATCATTAAAGCTTTTTTTTTTTTTTTTTATGGAAATGGTTTAGTGTCGTACTAAAAAAATATAATTTTTGTATTTTAAGATAAATTTTTATTAAGACGTGTTTTAATTCTCAAATTTTACTTAAAACTTTAGCAAGTTAGACAATTAAAGTTTTTTTTTTTTTTTTTTTCCATGCAAATCTGTTAGACCTGTACTAATTCAATCGACTTGCGAAATGTAATAAAATCTAAACCGAACGAAACTGTCAGTTCTATTATTTTTTTCCTATACCCTCCACTCCCCCCTCCCCTTAAAAAAAGGGGGAAGTTTGTAAAGTTATAAAGTCTTTCTAATTCAAATTATTTAAGATCACATTCATGATGCACAATATGTCACCGTCACATACGTAACAGATTTTAACGGTGTATTACAAACATAAATATAATTTTTGTATGCTGCATTACTACAAGTGTGGCCAATACCTGATTTTATTTGGTTTCTAAATTGTGATAAAGCCAAACTAAACTTTAAATAAAAAGTTAAACACTGTAACAACCAAAAGAAGACTATATAGCGAAATTCTAAAATTTTTCGGTTAAAGAGAAAAAAAAGGGGGGATGATATATGCATGATATAAGAATTAATTGCGAATCCTCGTAGAAGGCATGTAAAAAATTTTTGGAAAATTCAAAACGATACCAAATTTAGGTGTAATTTATGTAGTATAATAATCTCTAGCAGATTTCCAAATATTTTTATTGAACTGGTTATTACATTTTCTTTCAGTGTCAAATAGTAATATTTCCATGTGAAAGCCTTTTAAAAATTTAGAATAAAAAATAAGTTATTCAATAATTATTTAGCTTTCACTTAAATAGCTATTTATAGGATTCCTTTTGTTTATAGGGTTTCCTAAGTATTTTACATAATTGTTAAAATAGACAAGTTGCTGAAATTCTTCGTAAATTATCATGGCAATTGAAAAACAACATTATCCGCTGTTAAACTATAAAATTATGCTATTTGTCAAAACCATTTTAAAAGAATTGTAATAAAAAGAATATAATGAAGATATTCACCTGTGATACTGTGCTTGTAAAAAGGAAAATTCTTCTTTAATTCTGTCGCACGTTTCGGCGACTGTAAATTTGAAAGGCTGACCGGCGGCTGGCGGAGGACCCTGTAACGAATAGAAAAAATAAAATAATCATCTACATCTGAAATAAATATATTTTAAGAAACTTATTTATATAGATTTGTCATATTTTCAGTCATTTCATTTCATTATATTACATGTTAGATTTTATTTGTTAGGTTTGATTTTGAATAGATTTTACAAGACATTCCGTTAATATTCTTAAAAAAAAAAAAAAAAAAAAAAAAAAAAAAAAAAAGTAGCATATTTTTTATATTATAAAAATGCCAATAATAATATTAATAATTAAAAGTTAAAAATATTTTGGCCCATTTCATTGATTTTATTTCCAATTTATTTCACTTGTTAGTTTTTGAATAGGTATTGCATGATAATCTTTTACAAGGTTGCTACACAAATCAGGAGAAAAAATTCCCTGAGTTTCCCTGTCTCTTTTAGACGTAAAATAGATGACATGCAATCATGCAGCATTAGAATCTAACATGTTTAGAAATCAATTGAACATATTTAGGTTTTATTAATTTTATTAACTTACTATAATGGATGAAAAAAAATCATAATTGATTCATTATAAAGCACTAAAATTTTAAAAAAAAATATTTGATTGTGAAAAATTTTCCACTGTTTTTCCAAAATTCACTGAATTTTCCCTGTTTTTGCAATAAATTTTGAAATTCCCTGAGTTTTTCCTTTTTTTAATAGATTTTCAAATTCTCTGAGTTTTCTAGGTTTTCCCTGTTTTCCAGGTACCATAGCAACCCTGTTTTAGTATTTTAAAAAAATCTTTATATTTTTCTTATAGTAAAATAACATTATATAATAATATAAATATTACTAATTAAAGACGTTTGTTATAAACTGCTTACTGAATTATCTTTCATTATTATTATTATATTTTTAGTTTGAAGAGGGATATTGAATTTAGAAATTAAAAATGTGTGTTTATAAAATCTAACAACTTGCCTAGCTCTATTTCTATAAGCTATATATACTTATTTTTATATTATTAAGAAAAACATTTTTTTTTATTTAAGATTGGGAATAGTAAACAAAAAATAAATAAATGAATAAAAAATAAATTATATAAAGATAGTTAACTTTTACTGATAATAAGCATAGCTGTCAATATTTTAATTTATTCCGGAGTACTTTTAGCCCCGCCTTTATTTCGCACCACTTTATTTACAGAAAAATTTTCTTCAATAAATAACTTCGATAAAATAAGAAAAAATTACTTTTAAAAAACAAGTGGTACGGAATAGAGGCGGGGCTAAATTTACTCCGGAATAAATTAAAATATTGGCAGCTATGAATAAGTATTAATAAGAACTGAATTCCAAAGTTCAATAGTCACTACAAGCATGCTTAGTGAGATGAGGACGAAAATTTACCTTCTTTCACTTAGAAACCAAACTGCAATTTTTAATTTAAAATGATAATAATAATGCGAAACTGCCTTACGTCTGGTAAATGCAAATTAAAAAAATACAGAATCACTAGACATGGTTATCTAAGTCACGATATTTAAAACACATTTTGGAGTAACCTAAAGCAAAATAGGAAAAAATAAATAAATAAATAAATGTTTTAAAATTATATTTATATTACTTAACTTTATTTTTATTATTTATTCTTATTTTAAAGATAAGACTTCTTTAATTTTCCTTAAAAATTTTATAATAATTATACAAAATATAACTGGTGAATTGCGAAATGACAATTATTGTTTAATGAAATTATTGTATTAGATTTTTTATCTATGGTATCCGGGTACAGAATGTTAATAAATATCAATTGATTATTGTTAACTTTCAAACGCGATAATGTAAAACATATTATGCATTTAGTTTATTCTATATCTATTAAAAAAGTATGTAGGAATAATACTTAAATAATTATAAAATTAAAAAAAAAAAAAAAGTTTTATATACTATGTTTTTAAATTTCCTGTTGAATCTTAGCTATAGAACTACATTAGCATTTTATCAATGCGTATAAAATTTTTAAAGTGATAATGACGTCAATTTTTGTGAATCGAAAATTTGAAAATCAGGCTTCGAAGTATTGTGTTGTCATCGGGTTCCGAGCTATTCTGAAAGTTTCAAATGTCAAGCTAGTAGGGAGGTTAGTTAAAAACTGATTGCAAGATTTTTACCGGACAAAAAAGAATAGAAGTTAATAAAGAAAAAAGGTAAAATAAAGAACCACTAGACGTTATTATCTGAGTCAGGATAGTTAAAACACTTTTTGGAGCAACATAAGGCAAAAAAAAAAAAAAAAAAAAGTATGTTTTAAAATTATTCATATTATTTAATTTTATTTTTAATATTTATTCTTATTTTAAAGATAAGACCTCTTTAATTTTTCTTAAAAATTGTATAATAATAATTTTATATAACTGGTGAATTGTGAAATGACAGTCATTGTTTAATGAAATTATTCCATTAGAATTCTTATCTGTGGTATCCGGGTACATAATGTTAGTAAATACCAATTGATTATTGTTAACTTTCAAACAAACGCGGTAATGTAAAATATATTATGCATTTATTTATTTATTTATTTATTTTTTTTTTATTTAATAAAAAGTAGAAACACTACCAATCTTCCCCCCCCCTCCCCCCCCCCCCCAAAAAAAAAAAAAAAAAAAAAAAAAAACCTAGATTAAGTTAATAACATATTATCTGCATTACCAATGCGGATACCTGACGCATCATTCTGTCAGCGCTTCGTGACACATACATACTAATTACTAAACCAATTATCTTCTGTACGCTAGGCGGAAAAAGGAAATGTCGTGACTGCATATACAATACAAACACAACCTCATCGATTGTACGTACAATACATTCACAGGAATAGTTTTTATTGTCTGGAACAATGACTAGAGTTTCAACACAAGACCGAGCATTTAGTTTTTACACGAAATATTGACAATTATACAACCATGTGTCCCACCAATATCATATCCTATAATTTACAGTCCCCTCAATATAGATATAGGCCATAAATAAGTAATATCCAAAGAGAGTGATATTCCATATCAAGATGATGTGCGCCTTCATATTCACAAATAAAACGAAATGTGCGCATTTAATGTAAGCATTTTTTAATGTTTACTTATTTCCAATCATTATTGCAATGTTAGTTGGTATAACTTGATCATGGTGAAATGTGTTATAATTGATATATTTACATAAATTATATATACATACACACACACACACACATATATATATATATGTGTGTGTGTGTGTGTGTGTGTGTCGATAGATAGATAAAGGATAAATAATGAATTGTAAAATGTACATAAATATAATAAATTTAGCTTTTTTATTTAAATTAATCTCAAACATATATTTAAGTTTAAAGTATAAATATTAACAATAAACCATTTCACTTAATTTAAACTTTAAATATTTAGAAACAGTGATTTTTTTTTTTTTTTTTTTTTTATCACACAGATAAATTATTAATATTAAATATGCGTATAACACATTATAACATAGATTGAAATTGCATACATGTGGCCTTAATAATCAATAACAAAAACACCAATAAGTAGGTAAAATATTTTAAAGTTATTAATTTTTTTTTTCTTCTTTTAAGTGAGAAAATAAAAACATGTATCATTGCATATAAATTACATTAATTCACATTCTTAAATGACGATAACGCAACGACAAAAGAGTAAAAACACAATGAAAATTCACTTGGACTCCCACTACGATTAAAATCCATTTTCATTATCTGGAATGCTGATAGGAGCAACGCATCTCTCCTTTTCCAACAAAAGTACTTTCCCTGGTTGCTTCTCTTTTGTTGAATATTTTCTAAAAATCGCGCCGGTAGAATAAGATTATGTTTCCGAGGAGAGAGAGAATTCTTTGCATTGCATATGCTGATGAAAAGAAGTGGCAGACAGCCTATTCTTTTATACAGAAGAGACAACTTTAGATTGTTATCGAGCTCTGGATGCAGAAATAGATTGCATGCGAATGCATATTTATATAATATATACATTCATCTCATTTTGATTTTAGATGCTGTAATTACCATAGAAAATGAAAGTTTTTAATATAAATGCGAATTATCTATATATTATATTAATGTGAATTATCTATTTATCACATTTTATTTATATTTTATAATAATATTTAAGAACATTTTTTTTTTCTTTTGTAATGTAGTTTTGGAAAATAAGTCAATTGACATAAACCATTAATACATTTTTTTGTCATAAAGATGTACACAATTTTACTAATACATATCTCAAATATGATTATTTTTAATTTGTTACATTATATTAATCTTACTGTAAACCTTTCAGATTGTTTTTTTTTCTTTTTAGAAATTGGCATTTTGTAATCACATAGTTTATCCAGAGCCAGATTAAGGCATGGGCACATGGGGCACTGGACCTGGGCACCAGAATTTCGGGGGCACCAAATCTATAAGTCAAGTTTGAAAATTTGTCACTATCTTTGTGTACTATAGAAAAATGTAAATATAACTATGCAGTTTTTTAAAATAAGAGAAATAGTAAAGAAAAAATAACTTTTTTTCATGCATGTTTATAATACTATCTAGATTTTATTAGACTGGATGCATTTTTTTTGGTCCACAATTTTGGCATAAGGATATTTTGCTTACCCTTTGCCATAGGATATAAAATAAGCACAAACATCTCTCTCCCCCACTTTCAGGATACTTGGACCAACGAATTAACAAACCATGTGTTTTTTTAAAGACTTTGTGTTTATTAGAAAATGTTCCATGTTGCTTGCCATACTTTAGAAAACACACAAAATGTAGTACTTAAAACCCATTTATTCTGGTTTCAATGCTATTATGGGTATAAATGCATCTTAATCCTACCACTGCATATTTAACCTATTACAGATAAATCAGACATTTTGTCCAAGTATTCCTCAATTTTATTTTTCTCAGAGATTAAGTAAAAGAAATATTTTTGAGTGATGCATAATAATTTTATTCTGTTTATACCATTCGAAATATCTAAATTATAAAAGTCATACAATACATAAATATATATATATATGCATCGGGAGGGAGGGGACACAATATTAAGCATGTGCCCAGGTCCACCAAAAGTCTTAGTCGGGCCCTTAGTTTATCTGTATATACAGGCCCTGATTACCCAATAGGCACGAGAAGCATGTGCTTCCCCTATAAAATTTTGAAAAAGCCCCAAATTAAGCAAAAAATGGGCCCCGAATTGTAAGCTTGTGGTCTAAAAGCATTGTATGATTATAAAAAGTCACAGTATACCTGACTGCCCAACTACCATTTCTAGATGTGTAGGAAATATGCTAATGAAGCTTTGACACATTCATTTACAATGGAATAATTTCATATAATGTGGTGAGTATAGGCTTTCACCAGTTTATACTTTGGTACAAAAATTATGTGAATTTACTTGTCTATATTTTAAGTGAATTTACTTGTCCTCAATTCCAAGTAACTACAAATATTAATGAAATTTTTATACATTTATCGAGATGTTTGTATGAGTCTTTAGACCAAGCAGTCAGTGGGGGCTCCCAAATGGATTTGTGCTTCCCCTCCGTTGTAAGGTTAATCGGGCCCTGTGTATATACGTATTCATCTATTCAGCTTTCTATCTCTTTTATTATCACTACGATGATTTCCCAAATACTGAAGCAATTCAAATAAAAGTTGGACAGAGAACTTTTCATACAATACCTTGGACGAGTACATTAAACAATATGATCCACCACTTTGTTCCTAAGTGGTAGTCACTTAAAATTTTATAAATCACTTTAAAAATTATTCTGGTTGAAATTTTACATTTATGCTTATGAATCTATTTGCTTAAAATTCCTTATATACCTAGTCCGTATTAAGTTCTCAATCAAGTTTATTAATCAACCTGATCTAGCATTTTATTTCGAAACCATAACCACTTGAAAATTTCAAATTCAGATAAAAATGAATCTATTTGCTTAAAATTCCTTATATACCTAGCCCGTATTAAGTTCTCAATCAAGTTTATTAATCAACCTGATCTACCATTTTATTTCGAAACCATAACCACTTGAAAATTTCAAATTCAGATTAAAAAAAAAAAAGTATTTTTGAACCAATATACACGAAAATCATATTGTACATAGCCCACCCAATCTACTTTCTTCATTTTGTTTTTAAATGGCAGATACTTGTTAATTTGTAAACTCTCATGAATTTATGAACCGATTTGCGTGAATGTCAATATCTAAAAAGTTCATATAAGGGTCTAAACCAGGTTTATTAATAAACTCGATCTGCCAAAGTGTTTAAATTTTCAGCCACATGAAAAGAACCTACTCTTCCAACTCTGCCGAAATGACTTGCATTATCGTGTTTTCATTCAGAATATGATTTAATAAAAAACGTTTAATAAATAACGCCATCTGCTGAGCTCGATTTATTTCTTCCTTAATTTTTTTGCTTATGTTTCCTTTGCCTGTCTTTAATAAACAAAAATATTTTTAATTTTTTTTTATTTATTTATTTTTTTTTTTTTTCAAAAAAAAAAAAAAAAAAAAAAAAAAAAAAAACTAAATTTTCAAGATTTAATTTTCGCATACTAAGCAGAATTTTATATTTATTTATTACTATTATTATTACTATTTTCTTAAATCGTAAGTTAAATCGTATGTTTAACTGTTGTTAAATAACAGTATGTTTATAAACACTAATTTTTAGAAACACTAACATTAAGAAATATAAATTTACGAATATATTTATAGAGAACATATAACCCATTCATCAAGCGTAAGTCAATAAGTTAATTATCAAACTAAAAATGAATTATACTTTTTAAGAATACATAAAATAAATACATTTTATAGTAACGTAGAGCATGTTTTTTAGTATAACAATGATACATAGTCACCATAAGGAATGCTATTTATTACTCCTTCAGAATATATAAGTACAGTCGGTAACAAAAATATCTGAACACTAGCAAAAATTCCTATATAAAAAAAGTAGAGTTAATACTGTTTTGTTCAATAAATCCTTGTCGAATCATGTTTTTAGTCAGTCTAAGAACATGATTCGACAAGGATTTATTTAACAAACCAGTATTAACTCTACATTTTTTATATAGGAATTTTTGCTAGTTTTCGGATACTTTTGTTACCGACAGTATATCGGAAATTATTTAAGAAAATAAGAAATAATTCTGGATTTTTTTTTTTTTTTTTTTTTTTTTTTGTATTTTGTTGTTTATAGTTATAAAATACAGTAATGGTGATAAAACAAAGGTGAGTGTTTCAGAAAAAGAGAAATGTATAGTAAAAATTTAAACTAGTATTACAAATAAAATTAAAAGAAACTGGAAAATCCATTAGAAGAAAATGTGTATGCATTTTTTTTTTTTTTTTTTTTACGTACAATGGAGGCGATATTTTATAGCGCACAATGTCAATAAGGATTTGTTTAGGATTTTTCAGGATTTTTTAAGGATTTTGTTAGGATTTTTTAAAATGTCACCAGATTATGAATATATTAAAATCTTTAAAATAATAATTTTTAAAAACACATATCAGTAAACTATTTTTTACGGACCATAAGATTATTTAAAATATTTAGCATACTATTAATAGATTTATGAATTTTGAAAAGTTACAGATACATAGGCCAAATCGACTTATATATTGCTAGCTTAAACAACGTTCTTAATCTGCATTAGACGCAACTCCCAAGTTTATCTAAACTTATCCAAAATATTCTGAAACAAGGAGATAATATGATAATAATGAAATATTTTAAAAAGCCTCATCTCATTGTTCTTCTCTTGAAACCCTCTTTCTTTGCTATCCATGTTTGATTAGATTATCTCTGAGTGTCAATAGAAACAACAATAACGGAATACTGAAGGAAAATCTTACATTGTTAAATACTTTTTGAAAGTCAAATCTAAAGAGTTTGTAAATGTACAGGAAAGAATTTATTAATATTCATAAGGAAGTAATAAAAATACTTTGTTCTTAGATTTATTAATAGATTACTTTTTATTTTTTAAAATATGATTTTTAAATACAATTTGGCGTGCCACACACATTACTTTCTTTCAATCTCTTAGATTTACAAACAGTTTCAGTTAGCATATATTTCTGTGTAAGTGGACTTGTATAATACATTTACAAAACATTTAAGGTTCCAATTGAATAAAAAGCTTTAAATTAATTTGCTATATGATACAGACTTATAATCCCCAATTTTGTCTTCCTACAAAAACTTTTTTTGAAAGAAGCAAATAACAGACCAACAGACAAATATACAGAGCCTTTGATAAAAACCTTATTTTAGATTCAGGGGATCAATAGATTACACCTAGACGTTTAAGAGGGGGAACAGTGGGTTTAAACCCGCTGTCCCTTCTTAAACGTCTAGGTGAAATCTATATAGTGCTCCTTGTAAAAATTGTGATTCTACATATATCGGTGAAGCTGGCAGAACAGGTAAAATTAGATTAAAGGAACATAAACGCTCATATAAAACAGGACATTTAAGATCAAAACTCGTAATCCATTCTCTTAATAGTGATCATATTCAGGATTTTGAAAACTTTAAAATTTTAGCTTATAATGTAAATATATATGAATCCCGTATTTTTCTAGAGGGCGCTTTTACTAAAATGCAACATTCTGCCTTGAACGAGGCTAAAGCTATTCCACCTGAATATTTAATCTTGCTATGATGTATTATGAATATTTGCAAATGTTGTGCTTGTATGTTTGATACTGAGGAGGGCTAGTGTTCTAGCGGAAACGTCTGTCTTGTGTTTTAATGAAAATGTATTTTTAAAGTTTAAAATTTTTGTATTCTTTATCTCATTTTAAATGTTACATTTGTTTTAATATATTAATGAGACGTATAAATTATGTTTAATTTTATTAAATCTTACAATTAAACAAATCTTAAAAAATCACCTATCTCTATCTAACTTTTAAAGCAGAACTTTTCATAATTTTTCTGATGATTATACATGAAGAGAAATCCACAGCAGTCTTAATATCATTTACATTATATATATATAATATATTATATAACTTATAACAAAGTATGGCATTTAAATATAAAGTAAAAATGTGTTAGTTCTTCTTCAATTGCTTTAATTTCTAAAATTACGAATTTGAAAACTATTTCAAGATCTATCAATAAAATTTACAACTGAAACTTTTAACAGAACAAGAATAAAATAAACTAAAATAGTATGGCAAAACTATAATTTCAATGCGTTCTTAAGTTTTAAAGCTTTTAATTATAAAATGAATTTCTATACAATGTACAAAATAATTCATAACTAAAAATGTAAATTTTATCTAATAAAATGTAATAAATAGACATATTTTATCACAAAAAACTAAAGAACCCCTGAAAGAATGTCTCTATAACAAAATAAATAAATAAATAAATAAAACAAAAAGTAATAATAATAATAATACATTTCAATATCTTGCACACGAACATGATCATTAATTTTATGCAATTTGAAACTTTCTCTGAAAAAGAAATAGTTTGTATTGTCGTTAAAGAAAAAAATATATATATATTATTATAAAGCACATTTTTGTCTTTTTCTATTAGTTAAACTTCTTCTTGTTTACTTTATGCCAAAACGTTTCAGGACCATTTTGAAATCTACATATTTACCATTATAAACAACTTTTTGTAAAAATTTGTATTTTTACATTAGTTAACTAATTTTAATCTTTTATAGTCATATTACATATCAAAACTGTAACATACTCCTAGAAAAATTCGGAAAATAACAGATCTAATTCTTTTTTTTTTTTTTCTTTCTCGTTTTATGACTTCTCCAGCTTTCATAATAGATTAAATATTTTTATGATAACTTTGGTGTGTGAGAAAAGTGATGAATTTTCATCTAGGGATGAATCGAATATATATATATATATATATATATTTACCATTTTAAAATATATTAATTAGATAAATCTTCTAGTCATATTGAATGAGAAAATTAATTTAGCTATTTAAGTAAATTTTATAAATTGAAATTTTTTAGATTGAACAAAAAATTATCATTTCTTCAATTAGGAAAGAAAGAAAAAAATATTTAAAAAAATTGGTGTGATGACACAAGGATTACCATCAGGGATTTCATAATACTTTTCGGAATAAGAAATCATGGATAAAGAGAAGAAAAGGCGAAGTAAGAAAAAAAAAAAATAGACAAGAATTAACTGATTAACCTCAAACAAAAACTGGTATTTACGTAGAAATACAGTAAGGGCAAAGGGAGACTGTGATACATTGACTGATATATCATTTTTCAAGTCTTTAAAAGAAGCCTCTTAAACGAGAAACGTATGTCATTTGAAGAGAGTTTGAAAAGGAAGAATAACGATTCAGATTTCCACGGAAAGATTTGAGATTTCTCGGATTTTTCCAATGGCTTATGCAAATTACATGGGGTTTACAGGTAAAGAAACCTACGCCAATCCACGAGTTTTTCATCCCTACTTATTTAACCAGGTGATATTATAACATCTTAAAAAAGGAAAAATTACACTGAATTTTGTTTCATTTAAAAAAGTAGTAATTTGCTAGCTAGGAAATTATAAAAATGCATATATTTTTTAAATACAGTAATATTAGTAAAACAAAGAGCGACGTTATTTTATAAACGCAAAATATTTGTTGCAGAAATTAAAAATTATGGTGTTGAAGTTAATTATAAACAAATTTATAATAGCTTGAAAACTCCAGATATTATAGTATCACCTGGTTAAATAAGTAGGAATGAAAAACTCGTGGATTGGCGTAGGTTTCTTTTCCTGTAAACATCATGTAATCAGTTAATTCAGTCTTCGGATAAAGGCAGTAAAGATCATTGTTGTAATTTATTCAAAAATTGCTTAGTAAATTATTCGATCGTGAATTTGGAACAAAATGGGAATTTACAATATGAATGATAAACGATTTTATAATATTATAAATAAAACTTGATTTCAAAACAGAAATAATGTGTATTTTACCAAACTTAAGAGCAAAATAATAATGTATGTTCTATACATAACATTAAAAAAAAAAAAACTGTCGTGTAATAAAGAAAAATATAAATAAATACACAAAAATAAAATATTAGAAATAATTTAAATGCAATATTCTGAACTGATGACGGTACGCTTTACGCTAACGAAAATGCAGTTTGCGTTTAATATTTTTACATCAGTGTTTTCAAATTTGTGTAAAAAAATCATGATTATAATTTAAATGCAATATACTTTGCGAAAAATAATAATAAAGTTTCAGTTTAATTTTTGTACTTTAAATGGCTGCCATCTAATTAAATGTGTTATTCGAATTTTTATTTTTACTTTTTTCTATATGTAATATAGAGAAAGTATTGGATTCGTGAGAATTTTAGACCTCCGTTTTTTGATGGATTTACACGTTTTGGGATGCCCTGAACACGAATTGATAGCTTTTAGAAAATGTCTGTCTGTCTGTGTGTATCACGATTTTTGTGGACACTATATATTACGAACCAATGAATTAAATTTAATCAAACTTGGTATTTTGTTGCACCCTGACATAAACTGGTGCTGATTAGATTTGGGGATCAATCGCTCAACAGGTGGCGCAGTGATCGCACTTTTTGTAAACTTTTAACATGGCAGTATAGGACAAAATTTCGTATTAATGTGCATAATGAGAGTTATATTAAACATGTGACTATAAAATTAATATGAATTGTTGATAATAGTAGTAGTTAACTAGGAAAAAAAATTTGTGCATGTGGGGGCATCGGTTCCCCCCCTGGGGGGGGTAAATTTTCAAGATGGGTATCTGTCGAAAGATCTCGTCAGTACCTTTAAAATGAATGGTTGAATTATAAATCTGTGATAATTAAAAACAAAGTTATCGATTTTTTTTTTTTTTTTTTACTTTTAACGATTTTTTTTTTTTTTTTAATATTGTTACTGAGTGAATATGTATAGGAAAATATAGAAGAAAGTCTTGTGGTGGCCACAATATACTAGTTTAATGTTGAAAAAAGAAGACTTTAAAAGATAAATCACCTTCGGGTAAAAAAAAAAAAAAAAAAAAAAAAAAATCTAACTGCATACTTAAATTTAGATTATTTTGTAAGTTGTATCAACAAAGGATTGTTTGATAAAACAAGCCTCTATCATATTATATCTGACAACATTTCACACGTTATCTTTTATCAAAAATCTGAAGTATGTGCTTCAAATTGTACTTGTGCTTCACGCATATCTATCTCGACTTTGAGCAGACGTTACTAGTAGAAACAAAACAGTTAATTTAGTTTTCAATCGTTAACAAAAATATGAAAAAGAGTAAAGATAAAGTAATATAAACATATTACCAATTGATTTTATAAGAACACTTTATGGATAATGCAACACTTTTGATTAATAACTTGGTTCATTATTAAACACACACGATTTTAGAATATAAATGCCCTGCCCTTTTATGAAAAAAAAAAAAAAAAAATAGGGCGGGGGGAGGGGCAGACGGAAGGGGAAAAAATGGTATCAATACTAGTACTTAATTGATTGTCAGAATATGAAAATAAAAAATCAGAGAAATTTTCACTTCACTTTATTATTAAGATATAAGATTATAAGATATTAACTGTGTTTTAATTATAATTATCTTTTAAATCAATCTTAAATCATATGCAAGCATATATAACTTTGCAATGTAACATAATTCTTATTGAATCAACAAGATAGTAAGAGAGAAAAAATTAACATAATAATAATACATAATATACATAATATATATCTTTGTATACTGAAGCTGTTCCATTTCTATAGCGTGAGATTTTTCTAAATTTTATTTTAATTCACAACAAAAGAAGAAAAAAAATGCTTGCACGTTCTTTTTTTTTTTTTTTTTCCCCGACGTAAAAAGGAATGTATGTACTTGTTTATTTATTTATTTTTGGCATCACTTTTTTTATTCTTTTTAATTATTTTAAAGTCAAAATGTGAATTTTATTTAATATCATTTGAACCAATTATTGGATTGAAGTAAAAGCTACGGCGTTAGATAGGTTTTGTTCTGATTAACAAGTATAAATTTTTTTTATTAAATCTAATAATCCAGACTAAAAATCCGGACAGATACAATAACAAACTTTCTGTTTTATATATTACAACAAAAACAAAAATAAAAAATGTTTGCAAGTGTAATACTGGAAAGGGCGACAAAGATAAATCGCTGATTGAAAGAAACAGTAAGACTTGTCGTGCTAATAAAAACATGACTTTTTTTTTTTTTTAAACAGATATCGGATGAACAAGGGATATTAAAAATATAAAACAATCATCACAAATCTTTGGACAATGCAGAATTAAAATTAGTGGATACACTGAGAAAAAATTCTGTAACTGACATCTATAACCTAAATTGTAACTCTACAAAAAATAGTTCCATGTCATCCTTATAAATTCTAGCCCCCCTTTGAAAGCGAGTTCTAGCGACCCCTATTAGAACTCTAGAGCGTTTGGCTATATTATCAAGGTCAAACTCTCTGGAAATAAATACGAGTACAAGAGGCGAGTTTTTGCAGCTGTAGTCTTGGTGTATGACCCGATTCTAGAAAATCAAGCGAGAATTTCTAGCAATACAAAGGATTCACAATATTCAGAATGCTGTTTCACCATCTAAAAATGTATAGACTAGAAATTCTTGATCATTTTGTCTATTCAGATTATTGACGTGCCTTATGCGCATAGCTCGGAAATCTATATTTCTAGTTTAATAAATATATATGTTTATATATATATCAGGGGTGCCTAACCCACGGCCACCGTGTAGTCTTTTGCGGCCCGCGAGGAGACGAGTTTAAAGTTTAACAACTTTGGTTAACAGATTAAAAATGAATAGATTCATTGTGACTTTTTGAAATGAAAAGACAACAGATATGGGGCTAAAGAATCACACACTGTTGTAATGAAATATCAATAGATATATTATTTATTCTTTTTTTTTCTAGTTATTAATATATAGACTTTTTCTTTTCTTTAATTTTGTTGTTAATTTATGAATGAAAATAATTTAAATTAATATATTCTGCTCCGAATCTTTACCCTGCTCTCCTCCGAATAAAATGTATACATACAGGATTCTTGCACTCTCAAACATACGTACACATACAAATATACACATACGTGAATGTGGATGTGGATGTACGGTGCGACCCGTTTAAATAAAATAGATTGTCAGTGAGGCCCACCCAGTATTTTGGGTTTCATACACTTGATATATATATAACCTAAATAGCAGTACTTAGATACAAATATATTCAAATAAAGTTATTTTGTACTTATGCCTTTCATATCAGGAAAAATTACGCATAAAAAATGTATGTAAAATACATAAAATTACAACAATAATTAAGTTTTTAAAATACGTTGTGAAATTTTAAAGTTGAAAATTTGTTACACTCCTTTAAACTCTTTCTGTAAGAGAACTAAGCTCTGATCAGCACAAAAACTAAGTACTTATAGCCCTAGCCCTAAATTATTATGAGCAAATAAATATCCTGTAAGCTTTCAGAAAATCATACCGTTTGATTTTTTCTATATTTTGACATAATCAATATATTTTTGCCGAAGGCAATTAGGATAATACAAGGACTAGGATATGGCTGACGTGAAAGTAACAGAATGAATAAATAAATAAATAAATAAATAAGAGTAAAAAAGTAAGTTTATAAAACCTTTTTATGTATAAAGATTCGCCCATTATAGAAGCTTAAAAAAATACTTTTGCCCCACTCAATAGTTTAAATTCCCGCAATAGATTGCTTTTATTGCCCATAAATAATGTTGATTTATCGAGAGATAAACTTCTTTTATTATAAAGATTTTTGGTAATCAGAAGTATAATTTGATGAGATATCAATGCAGATAAGCTGAAAAAAGTTTGTTTGAGTTATTTATGAATTTGTTATTTTAAAAAATAAAATAAAAATCTTGATCGGATTTTCAAAAATACAAATAGATGAAAGGGGATTGGCATATAAAAAGCATAGATATTTGATATTTTCAATCTGAGGGGATTATAATCTCTAAAAAAAAAAAAAAAAAAAAAACTTATATTGTGATTTAAGCAAGATTTTATTACTAAACTGAAAGGAATTATAAACATATATCTAAGATAAAACAATGATTATTCTTCCAATTTAAAAAAATAATCCTAAAGTTCACCACCACTTAAGTATGATTTGTAAAGTGATTGTACAAAGATAGGAAATTGGATTTTATTCGAGTCTGGTAAATGTATTCAAAAAAATATTCAACCGAACCGAATGCTACTAAGGAGGTCATATAACTGGAAATTTAATAGAATTGTTTCACTCTAAAAACAATTGGAAATATCATTTGATACAGCACGGCATCATCTCAATATAAGCTAGTAAGATTATCTACATACTTAATATGTTTTTCCCAAAGGATATATATTTCAGTATATAAATAAATAATTAAAAATCTGATATCCATTAGTATTTTATAAAATCTCTATTTGAATAAATTTGTCAGCTTTAAATGCAATTGAAGTATATTAGAGATTAAATTAATTTATATTATTAACACTATTTATTTTAATCAGTATGCTCCGTGAACAGCTTTCAAATTTGTTAGCAATCCTACAACTTATTAATTTGTTTGAATGTTTAGTTAAATTATAGTTAAATTTAAATAATTTTTCGTATAAATAATACGATAACGATTAATAATGATACATTTAGTAAAAATTAATTCATTTGATAATACTTAATAAAATCGTTATTAATGTTATTCTTTTAATAATGATTTAAATAATTTTAATATAATTATCGAAATTAAATTATAATGAAGTAAACATTATCAAACTGTTTTAGTAATCAAATTGTCAAAAGTATTATTTAATTAATGAATTTTTTATAATTTTATTTTTATTAAATAATTGGAAACAAATACCACAAAATATAAAAGCATCGGACTTTTTTGCGGGGTTAAACAAGCAGCAACTGCTTTGTTATTGAACGCATCTTTTCCTTTCTGGTACCCATATATTGAAGAGAAAGTATTGTTTTAAAAACAGATTTTTGAAATCGTTGTTTTTAATATATTTATTGATATATTTTGAATATTTCTATTGCATTTTTTTAGATTTCCTGAATCCGAAAATGAGTTATATCAGTGTAACTCAAGAAAAGACATCAGCAGGAAGAGTTACATGAAAGCTTAACATATAAGCCTATGGAATGCTCCTTCCTCTTTCATGGGTTCAGTTTGAGATCTTCAGACTATACTGTGAACAAAATGATATCGACACGCATTTCTTTATATGCACAAAGTATGTTTAACAAAGAATAATGATATGAAAAGTATTTATTCTTCATTTATAAAAGAACGTCCAACAAAAGAATTTTGGTATATTAATGTTGTTCGTTTCAAACTGAGTCACGCGGTTCTTTTTTTTTTTTTTTTTTTTTTCTGTGTTAAATTTTAATACAGTGTTTCTTGCGTATATGATTTATAGACAATATTTAGGGCTGTTCAAAATTGCTCGAAAAAATTTCAGAGTAATGTGGACTACAATTTTCTGAATAATTTAAAATATATATATATTTTTTAATTTAATTGTAGCATTAAATGTTTTATAATTGTAGCTAAAATGTTACAACGTGTTGTTAAGGGTGCACTGATAAACAAAATACATAAATAAAAATCGAAAATTTTCTACATAAAATTTATGTCTTCTAAAACTACAGGAATTTAATTCAAATCATAATGTCAAAATAAACATTTTTTTTTTTCTATAAACAGTGTAAACATCTGTAAACACTGATATAGATTTCATCAGGTTGTTATATATTTTTTTTCTGTTTTGTATCCGGAAAACCGGTATCAAACCAGATTTCAGAAATGTTAAATATCACAACAAATTATGTTTCCGTGGTTGAGAAGGGTTTTTTTTTTATTATTATTATTATTTATTTATTCAACGGAAGGAATCCGCTCATCACAATGTGGCAGTTTGAAGCGATTTTAAGCCTTTCTCTGTTGTTTATTGCATAAAAAAGAAAAGAAAAATTACAATTTCTGTCGGATAAGAATTCCATGCGACAAGAGAACAGCAATAGCACAAAGAGTTCTAGCTGAACTCCGATTAAGAACTCGAATTAAAATAATATATCTTAAAATAATAAATTATTTTCTAAGCAAAATATTTCAGAGTTCTTCAAGCTATTTCCAGCCTTAAATTAAGAGAAGCCTTTTTATTTATTTATATAATTAAATAATAGAAACAATAATGACTGAAATAAAAAATAGTGCCAAGTTAAAGTAAATTAATAAAATCTGCAATTTTTTTTACAGTTTAATTGCAGATTTATTAACAATTAGAATGAAAGTCCTTACCTTAATTTTAACTTTATCTTTTTTAACTTTTGCAGTTTCTGCATCATTTTACACCAAAAATTTACTTAACTTTTTTAATGCATTTAGTACACTGAGAAAAAAAAATATACCGCCTTCATTTAGAAGAAATAAGTGGTCATTTTCTAAATCAATGAACTAGAAATATTGATTTTCGAGCTATGCGTATAAGGCACACCAATAAGCTGAATAGAGGAAACGATCGAGAATTTCTAGTCTATACATTTCTAGATGGCGAAACAATATTCTGAATCATTTGTAGTGAGAGAAATTCTCGCTTGATTTTCAGGAACTGGGTCATAAACGAAGATTATAGTTGCTAAAACTCTCCTCTTGTATTCACATTTACAGAGATTTTTAAATAAGTTTGACCTCGATAACATAGGCAAACAGTCTAGAATTTTAATAGTGGTTTCTTGAACTCGTATTCAAAAGGAACTAGAATTTATAAGGATGGCATGGAACTATTTTTACTAGAACCACTACTTAGATTCTAGATATCAGTTACAGAATTTTTTCTCAGTGTATTGTTAGAATTTTTTTTTCCCGAATATATTTTGAATCGTGCACAAATTATTGCAAAATACTAATAATAACAGGGGACTTGGCGTTGGAATATTAAAACCCAAATAAACTACTACGTCAGAAACGCTAAAAGAAAAATATTTGCGATGCATACAGCTGTTTTGGTAGCCTTAAGCATGCCGTCTTCAGTGCAAAAAACTCTTTTTGCACTCAAGACGGTACGCTTAAAGCTACCTAAACAGCTGTATGCATCGCAAATATTTTTTTTTTTTTTTTTTTTGGCGTTTCTGACGTAGTAGTTTATTTGGGTTTTAATATTGTAAAATACGTCTATTAATAAACTTTGCATAGTTAAAATTTTCGTTTGAATATCTTAACAAGCATACGATGCTATACTAACCTTACGCTTATATTGCATAAAGTGAATAAGTATTTTATCGATTTGTATTATATTAAAAGCATTTATAAGTATTAAACATATAAACTTTTACTTAAGAGAAAAAGAAAATCAGTTTAAGTATAATATCACTTTATAAAAACAGCTTTAGCATCTAAAGACACCTGTTGTAATACTCATGATGCAGATGTACAAGTGCATGCAACGGTATAGAACATGGAATTACGAACCAAGAGAGCAATTTTAAAAACATTTTCTAAGATTTATAACAATATTTTACATAAATAGTTGAAAAGAAATAAATGCAGCTTAAAAATATCGAATTGTAATAAAGTTTGAATTCTGCTCAAAAGTTATATATTAAAATTGTATAATAATATTATTTCTAGAAAATATCCACTCATAATAAATCCCCAGAAAGTTTAATACTATCAAAGTTGAATGAGGAATAGATCTGATGGTGTTAAAAATGTAATTATGTGTAAAATATATTTTGAACTGAAATAGTATATTACTTTTTATATATTATTCAGAATGTATATTATTCAATATACATATGTAATTCGGAACCAATTTATTTATTAAAGTATTGGAATTATAAAGTCAGAAGTTAAAAAAAGTTAATAAAATTTCAGTTTTATCTTGATATTAAATTCTTATTATAACCCGATATAAGATTTTCGTATACAAAATGTTTAAAAATATTGTTGCGTGAAACTCACAAATATATTTCATGAAAATCCATATACTAAAAATAATTAAAATTTAAATGTAATGAGCAACGTGTAAAAAATGTTTAACAGAAATAAAAAAGTGCAAAATTAATCTATTAAGTTTTAAAATTGTTGTTTATATTAAAGTAATTATAATGGAGAAATAAAAAGCAAATATGTTAATGCATTATTAATTCTGTAAAGTAATTACATAAAACGTCGTTTTATTCATAGATAAAAAAATTGACGTTGTTTACAAACACATTAAATATTTTACACAATTCTTAATAAGATTAATAATAATAAAATAGATGTTTTTAAAATTTTAACCATATTTTTCGTAATTTTTTATTATGTCATTTATTATTAATGATACACATTTTGACAAAGTTTGTTCTCTTGTATATAAAATTAATATTTTAATACTAATATACTAATTTATTATTATTATTTTTTTAAATGAAGATTTCTGGATCTTTTCTACACATACATATATTAACTTCACTCTAGATTTTTATTTTATTTATTTATTTTTTAGTGTTTCAATTTATCAAATAAATAAATAAATAAATAAATAAATAAAAATAAGAAGAAGAAACATAAAAACAACTTTCAAAACCATTTCAAAACATTTGTCAGTCCTTTCGTACTACGTAGATAAAAATTTTCCTATTCGTGTTTTCTAAGGTATACATTTTAACTTCATATGTTCGTAATTTTACAGCCGAGTGCTCAAAACAGCGCAATAGTTATTTTTAGTATGTATTATTTGCTGTTATCAAAATTAAACCTTTGCTGCGGTAGAACTCTATTGAATAGTTCCTTAGAACTACACGGGTATGTTTTAACTACTCATGCATGTTAGAGCTGTGATGCTGAAGTTGTACTCACTTGGCTTAAATAGAATAGTTCTAAAATCTCCTTTCGAAATGCTGCCGAATTTTGAAATATATGCAAGTGACTCAATATGTAATCTCTTTATACATTTTGATAAACAATATAGAGACGGGAATCTTCTTTTAACTAAGCATACCATAAAAAGAATGTTCAATAAAATAAAATCACAAACTAGGAAAAAAAAAACCTGGTGAGCAGGAAAACTTTTATTTGAATTATTTCGGGTTCTTTATATGCTCATAGTATGTTTAGTATCGATAAACGATAAATCAATACCAGACAAGGTCATTCAATATATACCTATTCATATCGGGAAATTCATTTTGCGAATGTTTATATACTATTTAAGGTTATTTTACAAAATAATTACATTTTCGAAAATTTCTGTCTTTTTCGTTTCGTAATCACATGTTTTAATAAATATATAAATTAAAATATTTTTCATGTTTATATCTCATTTGAAATATAACACAAACTATATATTGGCGCATCCCTATTTAAATAGCAAAAATAAACAAAAACGGAAAATCATGCACTTTACATAGATTATTAAAACTTTCCAACTGTATGTACTCATTGCGTCGTATACCTTTCAATGTACTTTGACTACGTTATCAGAAAAATGACAGGCAGGCCGACAGAAAGACAAACAAATAGACTAATTAAATAATCACTCTTATCACTCTTAAATAATGTTCGTAAGTGTTAACACAAACGGAAGTGCAATTCAAGCAATGTACAGTTGCTGTCCTTCATATATTTGAATGCTTTAGTGCAGACCTGTAAACGTTAAATATATCATATTCAATATATATATATATTACTATATGAATAATAAATTTAAATTTCATTATGATTTGTTCATGCAAAGTTATTAAAATGGAATTTATAAAAATGCCTCTTGTGAAACGCAGTGCATTGGCATTCTTTGGGATGTCCCTGTACACAAACCATTTATGCTATTTTAATCATTTTAAATAGCGAAAATCAGAAAATAGACTTTAAAAAGGAAATCTAAAAATATTTACGGGCGCTAAACTTAGATAAATGAAAATCAGACGAACAGAAAGACAGACAGATAAACTAATTCAAATTATAAGCATTCTTGAATATTGTTAGAAAGTGTTGAACAAACGAAAATGCAATTGCAGCAATTTTCATTTATATCCTTTAATGTATTTGAATATTTTTGCGTGAACACAATGAATTTTATTGCTAATTATACTATATTCTATCGAATCTTTTTTTTTTTTTTTTTTTTTGTGCATATAAATAATAAATGTCGATTTATAATGTATATGCAAAATAAAGTTACTGAAATATGGTTTATAGAAATACGTTTCATAGAACGCAGTGCTTTACAATCCTTTTGGGTATCTCTGTACATGAACCAGGGGTGATATTTATTATATTTTCAATAGGAAACATCCCGTAGTGAACTTGTATAACATTTATCAGTTTCAAGGAATTCCATGAATTTTTACATTAGTTAGAAAGCGTGGATAAATAGATGGACATACAAACAGTAGTCAAAAACACTTTTTAATTTTATTGGGAATTATTAAAAATAATATATTATTTTTTAAATTAACAGATTAGTTTGAAAAACAATAGATATAAGTATGAAAAAAAAGGGGGAAAAAATAGAATAAATTTAATTAGAAAAAATAAATAAATATTTATTCAAACTCAAACATTTGGTTTAGAAAATTTTTATTTTTAGTCCAATTCTCTAAAAGTATAAACCATTTTTCTCTAAAAGTGGTCTACTTTATCATCTGCATATTTAAGAAATAGATCATTAACATTACGGTTCTTTAAAGAGGTTTTGATCGAGAACAAACGAACAAAAAAGAAAAGAAAGAAAAAACTATTAAAGATCACAGAATATTTCTTTTTTATTTATTTATTTACAACAGATTGACGTTATTAGTATATAATATTAATCCGTTTCAATTAAGCTAATCAGCGTATTGATTAATAACAAAAATCCGAGTCTTCATAATACAGAGTACGTTCCGTTCGGTATAAGATTTCTCCAATAATCTCTAACTAGACATTTGATAGTGCTTATTAATAACATTTAAGGATTGTATATAATATAGACGTAGCTAAAATTAATGGCTAATTTCTTATTTAAAAGCATCTTGTAATTTCAAAAAAAAAAAAAGTTTTTTCAAAACTTTTTTGCGACGTTAAAAAAAATAAATGAATATTTAGGGAAATTAAGAATATTATTTGTTATATGTGTAAATTTGTCACCATTATGCTCTCTTCTTTCTATAAATATTCAAACGAGTATTTGAATCTTTTTTAAATTAATAGTTTTAATTAAGGATATTTTATTATTATTATTTTTTTTTTTTTTAAGTATGGTCAATATTCTAAAAAGATTGTAGTATTGTAATTAAGCACTTTATAGGTACGCAGTACAAAAAACGAAATTGATACTGGTGCAACATTATACTAAATAATGTTGTAAATACACAAAATATCGTCTCAAAATATTCGGATGTTTTTTATTATTGAAGCCGTTTTAAACAAAATCTGTAAACCATGCATTTACATGTTCAAGTAATATGTGCATTTACATGTTCATGACATTTTCAAGCAATATCAACCATAAGGTAATACATCAAATACTATTTCGTAATTTGTAGGATGATAAAAAAATTAAAAATCTGTGAAGATATATTATATATTGAAAATACTACTTGAAATACTCACTCTAAAATTACACTGATATGTTAGACAATTCCCATTTATTTATTTATTTATTTATTATTATTATTATTATTATTTTTACTTTAATTGATTTAATTGATTTTTATTTGTGTTTAATATGCTTGATATAACGAAAAGTAACATATTAAGTATAACATCACTGGTCTTACTTTATCAAAAAAGTATTGACTTGAATTTCTTAAATTAATTGAGCTTTACTGATTCATCAAAATGATGATAAATTGATAAATATTGACGCCTCCAAATAATAAGATGTTACAAAACCAATATGAATGCGAGATTTTATACTCTAGGCGTTATAACAAACAAAATTTCTGAACATAAAGAAATATATTAAGTTTGTCAAAAATTATTTACTTAAAATTCTTAAATTAATTAATTTTTTCTAACCCATCAAAATAAAAATAAATTGAAAAATCATGCAACTTCAAAGTGAAAACGTGTTACAGGACCAACAAAACCCTGATATTAGGCTATACGTATATAATGACTCACAAAATTTCTAAATATAATATCACTGTGTTAAATTTTACAAAAATATATACTTAAATATTTACTTATTTACTTAAATATGTCTTGATGTGATGCAAAAACATATAAATAAGTAATAAATTCATAAATCTTGCAACTTTCGGGTGACAAAGTGCTACAGAATCAGCATGACTCTGATGCTATAGTAAGTATAATGATTTACAAAATTTCAAAATATAACAACACTTCTTAATTTCTCCAAACATTTTTTACTTAAAATTAATACATTAATTACTTTTTACTAATGCAACAAAATAGTAATGAACTAAAACTGTGTGGCTTTAAGATGAAAATTTTAGCAGAATTTAATATGAATTTAATCAATTAATTTTTCGAATTACCTTTGAATCTGATTAAATGGGGCGCTTAATTTTTAACCTATTCAAGAAAGTCTGAAATTTTCAAATATAGACCAAATTAAATTCCTTCAAATGCCAATTTCATCCTATAACAGGTAATATGGCAACTTTCGAAATTAAGCTAAAACTGTAAGAATATACCAGTAGTTTTATCATTAATCGTACAAGTTTGGAATTAACTTGAACCCATGAATTTTAAATTTAATTCGGTGTGTGAATCTAAAGTTCCCGATTTTATTAAGAAGATGTACCTATTCATAAAGTACAACTGTGAAATGTCTCAGAATTAAACTGAACCATTTCTGAACAGCAGCATCCAGATCATTATCCTTTGGCCTTTTGTAACATGTGTGAAAGTACCACTTAAACAGCACTGGACAAGATCTGAAACTGAAGAAATGTGCGACTATGCCATTAATCCAATTATATAATGTATTAATTGGCTAATTCCTTTAGATACGTTTAATAAAGTAGAAGAGCAATTTTGATTAAAATGCTCGGATCGTTTAAAAGAATTAATTGCACAGACTTTGTCAAAACTTCCGAAAGTTTCATGAAACTAGAAGAAACTTACCCGTATCTATATTAGATATAAGAAACTAGGATTAAATCCATTTTACATTATACAGTTTTAAATAATCCTAAAACAATATGGAAAAAAAAGAAAAAAAAACAGGAAAATATGCTGACGATCAATCGAACTTTACAGGACTAAATTGCATAATTACTATTTATAAAAATAATTTATTCAGGTGACTTTACTTTTTAAAATATCCATGATTTTTGTGTATAGAAACAAGTATTCACGAGATATATATACATTTATATATATATATATATATATAGAGAGAGAGAGAGAGAGATAGACAGATAGATACTCTTGATAAACCCTTCGCAACATCTATGAAAGTACCACTTAAACAGCAATGGCCAAGATCTTAAACTAAGAAATGTGCTACCCCGTTTTTAATTAAATTAACTAATGTATTAAATGGGTATCTCCTTTGGACACGTAAATAAAGGTGCAAAGTCACTTAATAAAGTAAAAAGAGTAATGATCAAGTACATTCTTTTGTACTTAATAAAGTACAAAGAGCTGATTTTGACTTAAATAAAATTTTTAAATATATAAATAAAAATAATAAAAAGTAAAGAAGAAGTAAAAGAAAAACAGAAGGTAAATACATAAACCATCAATCCAACTTTAAAGGAATGAACATTATAATTACTATTGATATGAATAAATTCCGATGATTTTAATTTAAATATATATGATTAGGTATGGGATCCGGACGTAATATCGCGGGACAAAATCTCGCCGGACAAAATATCGCGTCAAAAAAATAGTATGATCTATTTGAAAATTTGATTTTGTGTCACGTATGATCTCTGGCGTGGGCCATAGGGCCTTACAAATATTGATTAATTAATTAAAATAAATAATTAAATAAATCATAGAGTTGAATTTCATTATGTTAATTATTTTCTATGTTTATTTTTAAGTTATTTGATCTTTTGCTTTTCACTATTCAAAATACATTTTAAAAATCGTGTACATCACTGTTGACATTAAAGCTGAACACTGTTCACAAACCTGAATTAAAAATTTTAAAATTGATAAGCACGATTGAATTCATTATGACTAATCATGACAAAAGTTAATAAATATAGTCCTTAAACTATTTTAAGTAAAATTTATAAAAATTTTCGTTGTAGGTTTGTCAGAATGTCAGTGCTCTGACTAAGGTATGTGTTGTCATGAAATTTTATACAACATTACTAATAATTACCAACTCATTTTTGCTTTGTATTCATTTACGTCGGCGATAGTTTGTCCTCGCGATATTTTGTCCCGCGAAATTTTGTCTCTATTAGGTATATGTTCATAGCTATCCATGGGATACCTAACAAACCATTCGTAACCTGTATGAAAGTACCACTTAAACATAACGTTACAAGACCTTAAACTAAGAAATGTGAGTCTCAGACATTGACTAAATTAAATAATTTGTAAATAGATAATCCATTTGGGCACCTCAAAAAAAAGTACAAAGTCACTTAATAAAGTACAAATAGCATCTATAAATTACTTTGCAAAGAGCTGTTAAATATAAGAATGTTCAATTAAATGCATTTCACATTACACAAACATAATTAAGATTTGCACTGAAACAATTTCTCTAAATTTACTGAAATGCTTATAAAGTGTCTCTGTAAATATACAATAGAATTCACTTATTAATAATCCGGTTTCTTAATCTTTATTTTACATTTGTGTGTGTCTGTTTTTTTAATTGGTTTATTTTGAAATAAAAATCAAAAATGAATATTTTTACATCGAAAAGGCTATAATCAATCTATAATGTATAGTCGGTAACAAAAGTCTCCGAACACTAGCAAAAATTCCTATGTAAAAAAAGTAGAGTTAATACTGTTTTGTTCAATAAACCCTTATCGAATCATGCACTTAGTCAATCTAAGAACATGATTCGACAAGGATTTATTGAACAAAACAGTATTAACGCTACTTTTTTTACATAGGAATTTTTGCTAGTGTTCGGACACTTTTGTTACCGACTGTATTCTTCCGGTAATTAAGAAACAGTTCTTGTGCAGCAGCCTCCATGGTCAAGAGAAACGTTCTTAAAAAATACATGTATTCCTTAAAAATTGTCTCATTTCAATCTCGTTTGAGTTTTTGTTATACTTTTACTTTGTTATTTATTCATATTTGATAAATATGCTTCAACTAGCTCAGTAACATCAAGGAAACTTACAGTAAGTTAAAATGTCGTCAAAAGTTACATATTGTAATATTGATTAAATAAAAAACGTAAAATAATAAGCACCACGATACTGTTTTATCCAGCTGAAAGACACAAAATCATAAACTATTTTATGATGTTTTGTGATGCTTCTTTATTAAATATTTTATCGTATTCATCTAAATTTATAGAATTATAATTTACTTAAACGAATAATTAACTATTTAAATTATATCCTATTTTATTATTCTTTGTTTTTAATTATAACAGTTGAAATTTCCCAGAAAACAAAATTGCGAAAATTGCGTCATACATACAGGGTGATTATAATCAAAGTTACGATTTCAAAACGCTATAATTTTAAAACTACCCATCAGAACGATTTGATATTTTACCAGAGCAATCGTGAGGCAGTAAAATTTTGTTAGGTGAAAAAAAAAATGTTCCAAAATGTGCCGTTAATTATCTGTAAAGTATTTGTTTCGTGAAGATTCTCTTTTTCTCTTTTCACTATGACTATTTCCGCTGTAAACACGTATTCTTGTCTTTTTACTAAAAAAATTGTAGTAAACCCCTGAAGTCTATTGTTTCCCGCTATTTCATTGTGTTGCTAATATTCCTCTGTTTAATGAGTCCATTTAGGCGTTTCCCCTGACATTACCCTCACAGCGCCATCTATAAGAACATATTGGAACTACTTTTTTCCTCCCCCAATCAAAATTTCATTGCTTCACGATTGCTCTGGTAAAATATCAGATCGCTCTGATGGGTAGATTTAATATTATAGCGTTTTGAAATGGTAACTTTAATTATAATCACCCTGTACTTCAATTTCCTCCACGTAAATTTATCTTTTAATTTATACGTTCATCTTTCATTATATTTCTGCACCAGTCAAATTATATAATGTATAACATTATTTAAAACACATACAATTTAAAATACGTACAACGCACAATAATAACATTTTCAGTACATGAAAGTAAAAACGTTTTTTCTTTCGCAAATGGGAAATCTTACAATCGTAATTTCACGATCCTATAACTTTTGAGCCAAAAAAAAGGGCACTTCTGAAGAAATGGAAATAATAGCAATCATTCTGTCACACAAAGAAAAAAACATATGGATAGCAAGAATGCAGAAATTTCTCGATATAAATGACAAAATTAAATTCTAGTCACTAAAAATGCTTAACCGATTGATATCTTTTGAAAATGGTTACGGATAAATTATGGCAAAAAAAAAGTGTCGAAGTGCCGCATGTGATTAATCATGTTCATTCAAAAATGTCATTATGCAATGTCTGATCATTAATCATATCATGCCATCAATGAGTCTGGCATAACCAAAAAAAAAGAAAAAAAAAGTGCATTAAATGGGAATTCGTGCATTTGGAAGGATGAAAGCCATAAATATTAGAACCAGATAAATTCTTTACCAATAACTTGCAAATGAGAAAGGAAAGCTAGTACATAGTAATAGCTTCCTTTCATGCGCTTTTTTTTACATTGTTTAATAGCATTGTATTGATTTTTATTTATTTATTTTTTACTTTCTCTTACCCATATAGTATATATGTATACGATAGAAAAAGTATTGTTTTGGGGTCAAATTTAAAAAATTGAGTTTTTGTCATATTTACACGTTTCAAGGTCCCCGAATCAGAAAAACATGTTTTTAGCGATTGGTCTGTGTGTTTGTTATCAGAATATCTTAAGAGCAAATAGCAGTTCTAACTTAGTATACTAATTACATATCATATAGGGATGCGACACTAAACTCTTCGTTGAGATTAAGTAAATAATTCGTGTACAGGGTTATCTATGAGAATACAAATACATTATGTCTGTGGACGAAATTGTAGGTAAATGGAATTTAATGTCTGTAGGCTTCACTAAATTAAATGAAAAGAATATATATTTTTTATATGTATAAAAGCATATTTTGTGTAGATTGTGGTATGGATATTAGTATTCACCATTCTACCCAAAGTATTTAGATTCTACCCAAAGTATTTCATTTACGTTAGGTGTTTTTCATAAAAGACAATATTTATTTACAGAATGTGATGCACATGTAATTTATAGAAAATATACAGGGCTGCCCAAAATTAAGCTAAACGTTCTTTTCTATTGAATGTAATTGATGAAAATTTGATTTTTCACCCATTTTTGCAGCCCGGTGTATCAAAAACTAAAAGAGATAGGAACTTATTAATTGGTATACATTCATTTCACAATAGGACATATAAATGAGCCCAATTTCATAAAAATCTGAGGGCCAGGTTAAAAATGCAGGGCTTTTGTGTTGATTTGACATGGAATGACCCAGTTACATAATGATTTTGCATGTAAGTTTCAACGTAACGTTACCTTCTCAGCTTTTCCTCATAAATCATTTTTTTTTTTTTTCAATTCTATAAATTCTAATCTGTCTTATTTAATAAGGTGAATAAATAATTCGCTGCATTAACATCACATAAAATTTCCAAATAAACCTCAGCTGAGACAATTTTTATTTATTTATTTATTTCTAACAATAAATACCAATATATAAACCCATGGATTTGTTTTAAATTTGAAGCCTTGCAGAAAATTGACATTTCTCACAGTTTTATAAAAGAGAGAAACACAGTTGTATTGTTGCAATAATGATAGTGTCAGAAAAAAAAATAATAATAATGTGGTTTTATTCTATATTATACGTAAGTCTTACAAAAAGATTCTCTAACTTTTTAAATAATTCCTGTATTAATAAATAAATAACGCGTGTACTTTATATATATATAGCTAGCATGCTCTTTCTTATTACACTTAACTGAGTGTTGTTTACATGAAATAAGAGAATACAAAAAATTAAATGAAGAGTATACAGCATTAATATTTCAATATTTAAAAGCGAGCTTAAACATTTTCCACAGACATTAGGGTAGTGTCATGTCAAATTTGGATATTGTACCTATTGCTGCCAAAAAAATATTTTTAAAATAAAATAATAGACCTTATGTGTTGCAATTGTGTTAACAATGTGCCCTCAGTGACAATAATAAATAAATCCAGCACATACTGATATATAAGCCTACATAAATACATCTTCCATCTTTGGGGAACAAGCCTTCGATTTTACAGGACATTTTGTATAATTTAGTTTAATAACGATAGTAATCTAAGCATCGGGCTTTTATTTTTGTATAATATCTAAATTATGAGTAAATTAAAAATTTATGGTACGTAAACATTAGCAACATATATATCGTTCCTTCTTGTTAATAAATTACATAACATGACGTTAAATATTGTTCATGGAAAAAAAAACAACTTCTGAGGTCACCAGAGAATTGAATTTTAATTATTTAACAAATAAGACGGCTATGCCAATAATACTTTATCAGAGGACAACTGGAATCCTAGTCATATCTAAAACGTTCCAGAATTAAAAGGTATGCTTGGCATTTTGGTTTAAGGCTGATTGACTACGAGAGGGTCCTAGGCTTGGGTGGAATGTCCAACGTGGGAACCTTTCTAAAAGAATCTTTCTAGTTTTGGAGAAAATTAAAGAAAATTTCGAATGGCTAGGTCCAACAGTGGAACTTGTGTTGAATTCGGAACCTCCCATTTAACGAATTAATCTCTTGGCCATTGACGGGCCCATGTTTAAAGTAGTTAAGTTTATATGTTTCCAATAATAGGAAAGAAATATTTTCATATTAAAAGTAGCATTCCGATAATGTCAGTGCAAATATTATTATATGTTAAAAATTCAAATGGAAACGTGTCGCTTAAAATCTTATATACATACTTCTGTTTTGAAAAATAATCTGGGAAAAGTGCCCAAAATCAGTAAAACAATATTGAAAAGATAGATCAGTCTTATCTATCTATATCTATATCAGTAAAATAATAATGTAAAATGTATTTTTTATTTTTCATTTTTAAATCACAATTTTAAATACTTTTCATTTTGGATTATATCTTTATTTTTATTTCTTTTTTCTTTTATATAACATTATTTGCTTTGAGCAATGATTATATAAAGACTGTTATCCCTACATTACTATTATTTTCTTATATTATAATGCCGTTTTCATATTTACTCCTTCCATTCTCATGCTTTAACTTCACGGTGATAAATTATTGCTGTAAAAATATTGCTTTGCTGTCTAAAAGTTATGGTAATCAAAATTAGTAATGACAACTTTCCGAGTAAGAAAATGTTAATTGAAAGCAAACAAGCTGGTTAGTTGTGAGGTTATGGTTAATGAACGCAGTTGCATGGCATGGCATAACTACGGTACCTCTTTGGGCATCATGGTGATCAGAGGTGGCGCTCCATATGCATTGAAAGGAGGCATCCCGTCTCCCTTATGGAAAAAGAAGCATTTGAGTTATTCAAGTAATGGGAGCGTATTGCTGTAATATGTTTAATATACAAACAAAAAAGTAACATAATAAAAATATTCAAAAGAGTTTTGTTCCACTTAGTCTTGAAATATGTATATAGAGACACACACTGGCCAATGAATTAGAAACCTGTAAGAGTTTCTACAAATGCTCGCTGGCGGCGAAGGTATGTAAAACCTGTTACAACCCTTTGGGGAATGTTCTGCTTGTATGGAACACTGAGCTGAAGAACAACTGGAGCAAATGCTTCCAATGCTTTTACACAGTGTTCGCGCGTGCCAGTTTTTCTGCAATCGTTCGCCTGTTTCGCACGGCAAGCAACATTTGTCGGGTCGTCTGCTACTATTATAATCTTTAAAGAATTAAAATTTAAAATTGTAATGCCATGTTTAGCATATGGTTGTTCGAACAGACAACCTTTACACAATTTTACATTGAAGTATAAATATATCAAATGCTTTTTGCCGTGCAACGCTCGGATGACAAACCTTCAAAAAACGGCACGCGAAAACCGGTCTAGCGTTTCCTCCAGTTGTTCTTCAGATCAGTGGTATGGAAGTGGTCTTCAAGTGTTACTTGAGGATAATCAAAAACCCCTGCAGTACCTGAACATATTTATAGATTAAGTGCATCCCTTAATGTTACATTTTTACTCCGAAGTTAACGGACACTATGTACTCGATAATGAAACTATACATCGTGGCAGAATCGTTCGAGATTCATTCAGTGAACATCGATCTGACCTCTAACAGTTACCCTAGATGCCGCAAAGCCCGGATCTTAATCCAATAGAAAATGTTTGGGGCATGTAGGAAAGGAGTATGCGTCAGCAATCTCCTCTTCCATTCAATTTACAGGATCTTAAAATCTGTGTAGCCATTATATGATAAACTCTGGACATAAATGCACCCCAGAGCCAGAAGCTTGTAGAATCGCTGTCCACACGAATACTGGCTGTTATTCATGCAAAATGAGGTCCAACGTGCAATAGAAGTCCAATAAAATTTAAAGGTTTCTAATTCATTGGCCAGTGTGTGTATATTTCGGGTGTCCCATAAATCTGTAAATATTTTAAAATTCTTAAAAATTGTAGGAATTGGTAGAATTGAACGCGGTTTGTGAAAAAGTTATTCTCGTAAAAGGTGATCTTCTTCTTCTTTTTTTTTTTTTAATATAATAGTTAACAAAAATAGTTAAATTTTCGTCAATATGGGGCGACGTGAGGAAATCACACATTTCCATGAAAAACTGTATTTATTTGCATGCAAATTTTTACTAGCATATAATTCTTAATATATGGTTACGCCATATATTAAAAGAGATATTATGCTTAATATATGGTTACATATTAATGTATGGTAATATATTTATATATGGTAATATATTGCTTAATATATAGGTAATATAATTTATATATGGTAATAATTATATATAATAATGTATATAATAATATGTATATAATATTATATATAATGTGTATTATATATAATAGATATGGTAATAATTTATACATGGTAATATATCGCTTAATATATGGTAATATATTTATATTACGTTTCAGGGTGGCTAGCATTTAAACCTTTTCAAATTCCCTGACTTTTCCCGGACTATATTTCGAGATTTTCCTCTATTTTTCCCTGACTCTCACGCTTATTTTCGATGAAAATTTCACGACACTAGCAAAAAATTTTGTGATTTAAAATATCATTAATAATTTAATGATTAATATAGCTTATTTTAACAAAATTTGTTGAAATTCCCTGACTTTGAAGGAAATTCCCTGACTATTCCCTGACTTTTCCAGATTTTCTAAATTCCCTGACTTTTCCCTGATTCTTTGATTTTCCCTGACTGCTAGCCCCCCTGCGTTTAATACATGGCCACGCCTTCCCCACAAATTACAGCTTGCAAAAGAGTTATAACACCGCTAATTTATCTTTAACGTACACAAACATCAAACCGTCTCAATTATATACATATAAATAAAAAACAAAAATTATTTTATTTACGAGACTAAACTTAAGTTAAAATACATTTAAAAACAAAATATACATATAAAAATAATTAAAATCTAGACGTTTCGAAACCCGTCCGGGTTTCCTCATCAGTATCAATTACAACATAATATGCAAGCATTACATAGAATCCATTCAATAGAAACCGATCATATTCCTAACTTCGATAATATAAAAGTTCTAAATTCTGGTTTTGATAATTATAAATCACGCATTTTCCTTGAGAGATGGCACACTGCCAGGCATCTCCACACTATCAATGAAGCATGCGCACAGGCTTCTCAATATTCGGTACTTCTTATAATTCCTTGGGTATTCGTGTAATGCTTGCATATTAAGTTGTAATTGATACTGATGAGGAAACCCGGACGGGTTTCGAAACGTCTAGATTTTAATTACTTTTATATGTATATTTTGTTTTAAATGTATTTTAACTTAAGTTTTGTCTCGTAAATAAAATAGTTTTTGTTTTTAACCGCTAATTTATGTTTCAGACGGCGATTCTTATATGAGGTAAAATATCTTTACCTCATATAACACACTATTACAGCACGCTTTATCCACTAAATCAGATTCGCAATTACAACTTCATATATGCACAAGGAAGAGGGAAATTAAGAAATGAGCCTTTAATCTTGAAACTTGCAATTGTATAGTATTATGATTTCTACATTTCTCGATACGCGTCTGTGCAGCTATTTTTTTCTTTGCCCCTCCCCCCTCCCCCACCCACACACACAAAAAAAAAAAAAAAAAAAAATCCCTTTTACGAGAAAAATTTTTTCGCATGCTGCGTTCCATTCTACCAATTCCTTTCATCTTTATTAATTTTTTAAATGTCTACAGACTTATAGACACCAAATGCATGCATATTTAAAAATTTATGAAGTCCTAACAAATAGGAACAATATTATTTTTAATTTATTTCATCTCATCTCCCTTATGGAAAAAATAGACGATACCTTATTCGTATATACTCCTGTTTAAACGTTTTGCAAGATTTACAAACGGATATTTTATTATTATTATTATTATTCGCCCACTTTGCCAAATGAAATGAAAAACTTTGAAGAAGCAATGAAGAGTATCGTCCTTATCTTATCCAATAAAGATTTCGCTATATTTAGAGGAGAGACAACAAATTGAAAAATATATACAGTATGTGCTATTTCCTGTATCATCACAATACCTAATGGTAAAATGCACTAAATTATTGTTTCACCTAATTGGAACCATTTGTCTGGTTAAATGCATGATTTCATTTTTTACAGTGTAAGGAGAAATTTGTTTCCATGATTATCCATCACATAATGTAATTCCATTTTCGTATTCAAAGAATTTAGTACTATTAAATTTAAACTCGCCTTTCTAAAACATTCATTTTTTAGAAAAATATTGAACAGTTGTTATTAGAAGTCAATGGATAATCACACTGGAATATATAAAGACACATTAATGTGTGTAATACACAAAATGCTTTGCAAAATTTTTATATAAATAACAGTCAGTTATTTAATTTAGTACGACTATCTATTGATTTATAATGAAAACAACTATTTACGACTAACCTTTGTGGTAAAAGAAAAGGACATCTTTAAGGAATAATTGAAAAACACCTTAATATTTTGCATATATGTTTCTGGATTTTTACAATATTTTACAGTGGTTTTAGCATAAATTAACTTGTACATTTATTTAAAAAAAATGCAATAAATACACATTGGTAATTTTCTATAAGTTTATACATATATACACACATACATATATATACTTTGGTGGACAATTGCTAAGGACGGATGACAATAGCTTAGTTACTGTCATCCGTCCTTAGCAGTTGACCACCAGTGTATATATATGTATGTAATGTATGTATGTATATAGATATATTAAAAACCCTTTCAAACATTGCATTATATGAAATCAAGTACCACATAAAGAACTATAAAAATTGAATGAAGTTGACGAAAATAAAAAATGAACAACCAAATATTATACATATATATATATACATATATACATACATATATGTATGTATGTATATATATATATATATATATATATATATATATATATATATATATGTTACCGTTAAAGCGCAAAACCCGTTAATCTGAAGATTACCTAGCTAATCTGCAGATTAACTAAAATAACCGGTTAAAGTGCGGAATAAAGATTTCTCCGCATTTTAACTAGGTAATCTGCAGATTAACGGCTTCTGTGTCGTTAAAGTTCAAATGTTTCTTTCGAGCCTTAGTTTTTTTTACATTCACTATGACGTCAAACAGTCATGTGATACAGATACGCGAATCCCAGATTAGTCTGTGACGCGATTGACCTTCAAACACAAACCGAAACTTTTATGCCTTCCTCTCCGCTGTGATAAACAGTAAGCGCAAAATGTGGATCATCGAAGCTATGACATTAAATTTCTTATTATGACCAACACAAATTTTAAAGTACAAGTAAGTTATAATTGTTTTGAGTTTATTTCTTCTCTTTTTTAATTCTGTCAACATAAGTTTGATAAGGTTCTGCATTTTATTAATGAAATATAATCTTAATTAAAAGCTCTCTCTCGTGAAACTTCATTTTAAATTATGAATCTTAAATTTACAACACAGTAATTATTTTCTCCTGAAATAAAACTATTAAACCACAACTTTTTAAAACTACTTTATTTTAAAATTGATTTAAATTACTATTACTTACTGAAAAAAAGAACACATGTATTATTTTTTAACTCTGGAAAATATGGCATTCAATATTATGGCATTATTTAACAAATACTTAAAATGAAATTTTTATGCATTTTTTAGCATTTCATTACAATTTTTCTCTTTTGTTTCTTTCAATTTCAAGTTTCCTTTATATATTTTATATATCGTGATTATATTTTTATTTTTAATTTTGTTCGCTTTTTCAAATAATTTCGTTGTAGTTTATCACATAAAATGTGTTAATAAAGTTTTTTTTTTTGTAAAATTAATATATTTCCTAAACTTGTACAGATATATGTATGCTGCAAAATATAGTTTAATAAAGCATTGGAAAACTGTCATTTTAATTTTCATGCGTTCTAAAAATTATTAAAGCAGCTTTAATTGTTTGAAGTACTTCTTAAAATGCTTCTGATTTGTCTAATTTAATATTTCTTTAGCTAATTAAAAATTGGTGCATATTTTTTTTTTTAAATATAGTAATAGTAGTTAATAAATGTTAATAAATGTGTATAAGTTGTTAATAAAATGTTTTTTTTTTTTTAATTGTTAAATATTTTTATTTGAAAAGAAATCGTTACTGTATTACAATTCTAACATTCATTTATAAAATAGACTTCATTGTAAGCTATTAAAGATATTATATTTCATATCAAAAATGCGTAACATCTTCAAACTTATATTGACAGAATAAAAAAGATGAAATAAATAAAACAAATATAACTTTAAAACACATAAAAATTAAAAGATATTACAGATTAAAATAAGTAAAGAAAGAAAGAAAAGAAAAGCAAACTAATCTTATTTTTTTTCTTTTCCCGAATGATAAAAACAAATACAACACAGCGTGCAGTAAAATTATACCACCAGAGATCTTATTTTCACTTTAACGAGTGCCTAGTAGGTAATGTGCAGATTATCTAGGTAATTCGCAGATTACCTAGGTAATTTGAGAAATGAAACAATTTTCCTCACTTTAACGGATCACCCTAGTTAATGTGCAGATTGCCTAGCTAATCTGCAGATTAACTGATTTCTGCACTTTAGCGGTAGATCTGGTTTCTTTACATTAGTGTATTTCATCCACTGATGATTTTTTTTTTTTTTTTTTTTTTTATCTTATTGGTCATTGGTGTTTCAGAGATCTTCTATCTGTTGCTTGGCTTCTACTATGCTTAATAGATCATCTTTATTATATATATATATATATATATATATATATACATATAGTAATAGTAATAACAATAATCCATCATTATAAATATCAAATAGCAGGAAGGATGAATTAGTAAGATATCAATAAATAATTGCATATCAAATTAAGGGCAAAGATATTGAAAAAGTTAATAAATGTAAAAAAAAAAAAAAAAAAAAAAAAAAAAAAAAACTTAAAATTTCATTAATAAAATAAAATAAAATGAAAACTGTTGTATACCTTTGTCAAGGGCAATTATAGCAGCACGTTAATTAAAAATGGGGTTGTTTCTGAGACAGTGATAAATGAGATCATATAAAATCATTATTATTTCCCAACAGCTCAAAAATTTCAAAAATGAATTAAAATACATATAAGAAGTGGGGAAAAAAAAGAAATCAAAATATTAAAAAACATCATCCAATTGTATATAAATTTACATGAAGCAAGAATAATCTAAGAGTGCTGAACACGGTACAATGTGACAGACAATACCGTAGCAACACATCTCATCTACAAGGTATCCTCAGGTTATCCTATGGATGAAAGTACATCTAAGGGACATCCTAGGGATGTATTATGGATAAGTGTACTGTTAGGGTAAAATTAAACTTTTTAAATAGTTAACTACTGATAAATAAATGATAATAATAATAAACTAACATTTAGATAAATCCTCAATAAATAAAATTACAATTAAGTAGCAAAAAGCTTAAAACTTTATACTGTAAAAGAATTATAAATATATCACCATAGAACAACTATTTTTACTTGAAGATATCGAATATCAGAACATATCAGAACATATCTGAACATATCCAATATCAGAACATATCCAATATCAGAGAATAGACGAGGTGAGTATTTTTGAACGCACCAATAATTATGTTACGCAATATTTCATATCATTTAATGATACCAATTTAAATCAATTTAAATTTGTTATGATAAATTAATTATGATTTTAAAATTCTCATTAATTAACATTACGTTTTACAGTATATAATTACTATAATGTTAACTTTTACGTATATGCTATACACACATGCGCAATTGAACCAATTTTCATCAAAAAATATTTATATTTTTAAAGAAATTTAATATTTTTCTATTCCGATTGCTGTATATTATTCCTCAAGTTCTTTTTTTTTCAACTCATCTGAAAGCGGCGTTAAGTTTTGTTCTGAATATTGGAAATTGAAAAAAAAAAAAAAAAAAACTGCTGGTTGTTTTACAAGTTTTAAAAAAATGCTTATAACTCTAATATTTAACATTATATTATTACACAAATATATCAAATAGTTGTAAAGCGCTTATAATAATTTTATTTAATGATACAGGATATAGGGCAAACGCTGTGACTTTTTCTCAATATTTGTGGGCCTTCTAGATATTGTAGTAACCAAATATTCATTAAAAAAGATGGGGGCAATCCGGTTTTTTGCATCTTCAAAGTTTAATAATATTTCATTAAGCGGATAATTTACAAACAGAAAAATTAATAAATAAAAAACAAAATAAATAAAAAATAAAATAAATAAAAAATCAATTCGTTCATAAATCTTCAGGGGTCGATCTAGGCAAAGGTTGGGTCCCTTTTGCTACCCCTCATCATAAAAACAGACCCTTCACAAAATTCATATCCGTAAAATGAGACCCTTCACAAAATTCCAATACATTAAATGGAGCCATTCACAAAATTCAAATCCATAAAATTAGCCCTCCCTTCGCAGAATTTGGATTTTAAAATGAACCCTCTCACAAAATTCAAATTTATAAAAGATGCTCCTTCACAAAATTTTGTTTTATACGATTTTTCCTTCCATAAAATTTTTTCTTGTTTTCAGTATTATTTTTTAATTAATGCTTTAATTCAGTTCAACAAAACTCTATTAACTTGATAATAAACATTACATAAAATGAATGTTAAAATGGAATATTTTATTTTATTTATTTTTTTTTTTCGCAAAAATAAATGAAGATTTCGCAAAAATAGGCCTCAAAATTTAAAACCTGCATCGACCCCTGATTTTCCCCTATAATTTTGATCAGGAATGTAATATGAGCGTATTCTTTTAACATACTTATTATGCAAACTCAAAAGTAACAATCATAAAAGCGTGCGATATACTTTTATTCCACTTAGCATTGCACAAAAGAAATATATGTTTATATATTTAACAACTAATGGGGTCTTTTAAACCAATTGAATAATATTATCTGCAATTTACTGCGCCACCTTAAGGAAAAAGGGAGATTAGTCAAGCAAAAGAAGCGTTTTTTTTTTTTTTTTTCATATGCCTAAAAATCCTTATAGTTTAGTATTTTTTAGCAGTTCACGTGATTTTAGCAGAACATATTTCTAGTTTGCTTCCACGATTAATTAAAGAAAAGATTACTATAATTAAACAGTGTTTCAGAAAAATAAAAACTTTAGGAACCTTGTATATTTAAAATAATAATAATAACAATAATAACAATCATTAAATTGTTGCTATGATTTTGCTCCACTTAAAAAGTGTTATTTAAAAATTGAATTTTTAAGAATTTGATAAACTTTTTTATACATTTTTTTTTTAATTAATGTGAAAAATATTAGTTTCAATTTATTGCATCTCATCTCCCTTAAGTACAAGAATAAGTTGAGTTAACCAAGAAATTGGAATGAATGACTTTCATAAATTTAATAGAAACAAAAAAGTATCGACTATTAAAAGGATCGATGTACTTTTGTTCCACTTTAAATTAAGAAAATCTATGTAATATTTCTCTAACGTGGAACAGTTGCAAATAAATTCTGTCGAAACGATACGATAGTGATGTAAGGTGTTATCTGATTGAATAACACAGACCCAAAGCATGAATTCGGCTGCTACAGATTTCGGCTACAAATATTTTATCTAATATGCATGAAATGCACATTTTCTTAAAGAAATTTAAAAAATATTAACTTTTTGTGCTGAAACATATGCTCAAAATCTCGTATTTAGAAATACATTTGGAAGAATTTAAAGCCAGTTAAGCATCACGTTTGATCTTTGGCTTTTCTGCAAGACAGTGGTGGTGCCATCTGTTGATCGAAGTCAAAATCATCATATTAAGATACAATTTTAATATAACGATAATTTAATTTTAAAAATGTTTAACTTAGCAGCGAAACTTTTCTTTTTTTCTAAACTTGAAATGATAATGCAAGCATCAAGAATTTAAATATTTTTTATGGGAAAGAAAAAAATGGAAAAAAACTGAACTTTTTCAGTAACTGGTTTTATTTATGCGATTTTTCTGAAAATCTTATTAGATATGTAGGTACACCCCAGATGTTCTGCGTGGGAAAGCCTAGAAAGAGTAATATATAACATGGGTCTGGATACAAAGGAGTCTGAGTTATAGACTATTAGAAAGCACAATGAAATTATAATACCAAGGTTTACTACTACTACTACTACTTAAAATAATAATAATTGATTTATAATAATCACATTGAATTATTATAAGGATTTCTTTTTCGGGGGGGGGGGGGGAATTCAACAACAACCAAAAATAGACGAGATTACTGCTTTTTTAAAAAAGTATTTAAAAATTTTGTTATAAATAGTATTATAATATATTTTGCGCCTTACTTATAAAACAGAGCACAAGAAAGAAATAATATATTATCAAATTAAATAAACCTATTTTTAATAGGTTTATTTAATTTGAATTAATAAACAAAAATCTTAAAACCAACTAAAAAACTAATAAGTATATAGATATATTTTTAAGATAATAAAATATATATTTTGTTAATTTCTCGGAAAAAAAAAAAAAAAAGTCTCCCAGATTGGAGACTAAGATTTGTAATTAATATTTAGGTAACAGTTTCTATTTATTCTATTTTACTATTAAATGCAGAACAGTCTATTTTCTTAAGATTTACTCCTCAAGTAATGCATTAAAATAAGTAACACATGGTCGCAAATACTACTACTAATAATAATAATTCTATAAATTTTGGTAAGAATTTTTTTTTAAGCGAAAATGTTTAAAAAACAAATAAATATATAAATAAATAACCAACTAATAAGCGAATCATACATTTTTGTTTTCAGTAAGCTTCCGATTATACAAAAACATTTATTTAATTACACAGGTTTGCGATGAAAGTTTTCTCTTCAAAGTGATGCAATTTTCTGATGTATTTTTGGATACTGATTAAGAAAAAAACTATTCAAAAATTTCCAACGTATACAGCTTTGGTAAAAAATGGAATTTTTGAGCTTAAAGTTCCATTTTTGAAATCCCATCTAAATTATTTCCCGGAAAATCAAGATGATGTGAATGAGGAACAAGGGCAACTATTTCATCAAGACATCAAAAAATTTAGGTATAAGGGACAATGGCAGGGGTTGATCCAGGTTTTAAATTTTGGGTCCCTTTTTGTGAAAAACAAAATATTTTTGTGAAATTTTTATTTATTTTTGGGGAAAAAAAAAATCGTGTATAAAACCTTCCATTTTAACTGCCATTCTAAATAATGTTTAATATCGAATTAACACAGTTTCATTGAACCAATTAATTAAAAATAATACAGTAAACATGGAAACATTTTTGAAATAATCGCTTTTCTAAAACAAATCTTGTGAAGGGCTCATTTCATTTTGCGAAGGGCCCTCTTTTATGGATTTGAATTTTGTGAAGGGTCCCCTTTTATGGATTTGAATTTTGTGAAGGGTCCCCTTTTATGGACTAGAATTTTGTGAAGGGTCCTCTTTTATGGTGTGGAATTTTGTGAAGGGGCAGCAAAGAGGTACCAATTTTTGCCTGGATCGACCTCTGAATGGAGTGTTAACATGCGAACACATTACTGTTGGATGCTGAATAGAGAATCCCCCCCCCATCCTCAAGACCCCAAGCACTGCACAAGATAAAAAGGACTAGAAGGGAAAAGGACTCAAAGGGAGCTTCTATGTGCAAAAACACATTTAAAAGTCAAATGTGTAGATAGTAGCCTATTTTAATGCGTTTTATAAGTAAAGAGTTTCTAATTTGTTATAAGTTCTGTGTAAATTATTTCGATCTTCCTAATTAGTTTGTGAAAAATCCGTAGGAAGTAAAGACAAGCATTTTTGAATTCAGCGAATCAAAACACATCAAAGCAGTGGGGGGGAATTCAAAATGCGACTTTATAGACTTGTGTTATTCATTTGCAAACAAATAAATTGTGGGAATGATCACAAGAATAAAAATTTCACACATTTAAAACAGTATAGCTTTTTTTTTTTTTTTTAATAATAATCGATTAAAATAAAAGGGATATGTGATTGGCTATATCTCAGAAAGTTTTTGACGATACATTGCACACATTTTCTTGTCTGTAAACATATGCATAGCTAAATCAACCAATTAATAAATCATCGAATATAAATGGGTTTATTTACTTTTTCGAGGGTAGAATTTCTAGGTAAAGAACCTTTATTCACAGTGCGTGAAATAGGAACATGCCACACACGGCTAGACTCGTCTCGACCTCGGCGGGGAATCATAGAAGCACTGGGACACGTTCCAGAAATAGACACGGAATGGCTAGACAAGCCGACGATTTATATCATTATCTCATTACACAAATAAAATTATGTTTAGAGAATAGTTAGGGCAAATAAATACTTAGAAAACGGAAAGTCGTTCGAAATACAAATATCACACTGCCAAAGTTTTAAGCCAGATCCCACGTAAATAATTCTCAACTAAAACTGTGTATAGTTAATCATGTATTATATTTTTTACCAGATATAAACAAAATATAAAGGGGTAGGGAACAGCAATATATTAGGCAGATCTTTACAAGAAATTTTATATATTTCATTTATATAAAATTATACAATTAGTTTCCATTACAATAGTATATATTTGCATAATTTTTCAATTAAAAACTACAAATCTTGAACTATATACTAAACATAGATTTTGCAATATACATTATTATGAGTAAAATTATTATTATTATTATTATTATTATTTTTTGGGCATATATTGGAGTTTTTAATCGAAATTTTCATAAAATATTTTTAAATGTGTTATAAAATTATGTATTTGGCTATTAAGCCTAATTTAAAGGTCTCATTTTATTTTATTATAAATGTATTTTTTTTTCTCACAATTGTTTTATACATTTGATTAGAAATGAAAGTGCATAATTAGATATTGAACTCTATTGTTTAAATTTCGTAAAAAGATTTACATCAAAATATATTTATTCGCAATATAATAAATATCTTTAAAAATGTTTAAAAGCATTTAAATATTATTAATTACATATAAAAATAAAATATATTTCATTCTGCGAACGTGCATTATATATATGTTGTACAAAATACAGTATATTACAGTGGGTTTTAAACAATACTAAAATCTGAAATAAATATAGAAAATGTAGATAATATGCGAAATTTAAAAACTTATTTTCAATTAATTTCCTTATATACATTCTGCAAATTTCACGATTGAAGCAGCCCCTTTTAAAGTTTAACACCAGTTCCTTGATATATATATATATATATATATATAATAGATATCGTAATAAAATTTAATCTTAAAATTTAGCAATTAATAGAACTAAAACAATAACAGCACACTAAAATATTGAACTGAATTTAACATAGAGGAAAGAATTACACAAAAAGTTGCGATATAGATTAAGAACCAATGAGTTACGATAGTAACATGAAAAACTTACACCGACCTGAATGATAATAAAAAAGGATCATTATACTTATGAGAGAGAAAAACATATAAAAATCACAGAATTAATTGGATGTAAATGCTTAAAGTTAGAAGCATATATTTCAAGGGGCGCATACTTCATAAAGCTGTGAAAACTGCAACGATTTCGTAAAACGATATTGCTATTCATAGCAATTTATATAATTTCACGCCCCGATCGATGCAGTAAGAACAATAAAGAATGAGAAATATGTGAAATATGTGAAATATTAAATAAAAACAAAGATTAAATAAAGATTAATTAAAAACTTAATTGAAACCAAAGTGATATCATGAAAAAAGCTGAGTAACCACACGCATAACATTTAACACCAACTGGAGAAAGATCGATGCAGTAAGAACAATAAAGAATGAGAAATATGTGAAATATTAAATTAAAACAAAGATTAAATAAAGATTAATTAAAAACTTAATTGAAACCAAAGTGATATCATGAAAAAAGCTGAGTAACCACATGTATAACATTTAACACCAACTGGAGAAAAGAATGATGCCAAAACCTAAATTGAAGTAAAATAAAAACTCGACAGTTATCGATTAATCGAATATACTTCAGAGCATTTTTATTAAAGATAAAATACACAGAGTAAATATAAAATGATAATGTTAAAATAGATTTTAAAGTTAATTAAAATTAAAACTAGTAGAGTTAAATTAAATCGTACCAAAAACATTAATAATTAAATCGTTTAAGTGAAGGACTGAAGAAGGAAGGCATAAGACATCAGAGTGCCAGCGCCATCTTTCGGTTAGCTATAAAAACATTAAGTCAGTTAAATAATTTCAGGAGAATAAGCCAATGCAATAAGGAGTGTAATTAAGATGTATTTACTGAAAGATTAAGATAATTTAGAAGTATTGACTGCAAGATTAAGATAATTTTTAGCACCAATCAAGTAATAAGAAGAATGAAGATTTTAGTGAAATTTTATTTTTCCGACTGAGTGAAAATAATGCCTGGACCGGGACTCGAACCCCGGATCTTTGACTTACAAGGTCAAGGCTCTACCAATTGAGCTATCTAGGCCGACACCCCGGTCAACATTACTCACTCAGACAACCTTTTAGGCAGAAGATTTTAGACCACTAAAACCACATAGACAAAAAAAAAAAAAAAAAAAAAAAAAAAAGATCTAGAAAATCAAATAAATTGGTTTTACAATAAAATATAACAAATATAAAAATGCATCCAGATTTTACTTTTTATTTTCTCTAGCGCAATTTCAAGAAATACATAGATACATATTTATATATGTTTATGAAAAAAAGTATTGATATAAAGTATTTTTATAAAGTATAGTTATGAAGTATTTTTCAATACTTTAATTTCCTAATTCCTTTCCGGGCCCAAAAGCGGCCGTGCGGCTCTGCGCTCAGAGCTGGTAGAGTTGAGGTGCCAGCTTCGATCCAAGGTCGCGCTCGTCGGTCTAGCCGTTCGGAGTTTTCTGTAGTTTTGTCTCAAGCATCCGTAAACACGGTATAGAACTCCTTAGAAAGACCCCCCATGGAGGGCACTTTCCCCTCAGACCTAGGATCCTAGAGCAGTCAATCGGCCTGACCCCCAAATCCAAATCAATTCAATCCTAATTTATTTCCTTATTTATTTCATGATTTCCTAATTCATGTAATTTCAAAACTCAGTTATAGAATAATCATATGTATAATTTTATTAACTAATGCTATTATTTATGGTTCATATAAAGAAAAATAGTAGAACAATTTATGTAAATAAAGGTTCAATATTTACATAAAATGTAATAAGTATTTTTAAGTATATAATTCAATCGACATTGTTATACCACTTCTTCGTCATTCCCTAATAAATATAATCAATAATAATAATATAATATATAAATATATATTTGTAAATGCATAGTTAATTAAATGAAATTTTTATTATTTATTTATTTATTTATTTATTTATTTATTTATTGCTTCCAGTCTCTCTCTCTCTCTCTCTCTCTCTCTCTCTCTCTCTATCTATCTATCTATCTATCTATCTATCTATCTATCTATATATATATATATATATATATATATATATATATATACATATTGAACATGTAAAAGAACATTTTGCAGAACTAATAAGTATTTCCTACAAATAGCATGGGTAAAATAAAATACAAAAAGCAAAGTTAGTGTATAAACTTCTTATAAATTACAGTTTCTCTATTTTATTTTCTGCCAAGACATCATTTCGCAATATAGATATGTAACGCTTAAAGAGAAAAAATACATATCGTAAAAAAGGCGCAGAAAAATACCAGAAAAAATTAGTCAATGTACTAATATATAGAAAAAAAAAATTTTGAATTAACAGATTCAGTAGAAAAGCTTAGCGTATTATACATTCATTTAATTTTACTTACTTATTTATTTATTTTTTTAATTCATGTAATTTCAAAAGTCAATAATAGAATATATATATATGTATAATTTTATTAATTAATGAAGTTGTTTTTGGCTCATTTTAAGAAAAATAGCAGAACAATACATGCAAATGAATATAAGTAAACATATAATTGTTAATAAACGTACGGTTAAAAGATACATAAATGAGTTTTTTTTTTTTTTTTTTAATACGCTTTTATATATATATATATATTACATTTAGAAAACGTTGAACAGAGCATTCATGTCATTTCATAAACGTGTACTATATATAAATAGCTAAAAATGCGAATCTGCCTTTAAAGATAAAATTCAATCGAAATTATCATACCACTTCTCATTTCATACGTAAATGTAATCAATAGTAAAGATATATATGTATATACATATATACTTATTTTTTAATGTGTAGTTAATAAATTGAAGTCATTATTTATTTATTTTAATTATTTATTTTCATTTATTATTTATATATTTTTTAACAGAATGTATCCAGTTTTTATTTATTTATTATTTTTTTTTTTTAAGATACTGAGCATGCAAAAGAACATTTTACGGAACCAATAAGTATTTCCTTTCTATATCAAATGTAAAACAAAATGTAAAAAGTAAAGTTAGTGTATAAACATGACAGAAATTATATATTTTTTTATTTTATTTTCTGCCAAGGCCTCATTTTTCAATATTGTTAAGTAAAGCTTAAAGAAAAAAATGTATATGCCACAAAAAAAGTCGTAGAAGAATATTAGAAAATGTAGTTAATGTAATTAATTTATAGACAGAAATGTTTCGAAGTAATAGATTTGATAGTGGAAAGGTTGGGATACTTAGCGGAATATTGATATAAATAAGAATAGCCTACTTCTTTCTGCAAATTTTTAAATGTATTTATATTGTAATCCATTAGATTTTCGAATAATTTGCAATAAAAAGAGAGAGCGATAATAATAATTTAAGAGCCCAACTTTACATTTACAAAAACATGTTTAATTTGTTAAAAATGCGAAATGATTCATATCAATGTTAACATAAATTTTTAATGTATTCAGAATGAAATTAAACAGATGTGTTCTTGCAATAAAATGTGCAAAAAAAAAAATAATAAATAAATAAATAAATAAATAAAATAACCTCGTGCTCAAAGACAATGAATAAAAATTTTGTAATCAAAAATCACAAACTGCGAGACTCAAAAAAGTATATTTGAATCGAGGTAATAGCACGATTGTTTATTAAGAGAAAAATGTAAGTAAACGAGTTCAGCATGATTTTTTTTTTTTTTTTTTTTTTTTTTTTTGTATACATGTATACTTTTTAATACATATAGTTTCAAAAATATTTGTATACTGCATTTTGAGAGGTTTTACCCTATTAGCGATAAGTATTCGCACAAAACCTTTTCACTGTTAAAAATTAATTGAAATTAAAACTATATAATAATCAAAATTTAATTTAAGACGAGATCCCTGTATTTTTTAGTCCTTTTTTCCATAAAAAGGCATGTGATAATTGCGAAATTAAAACTATATAATAATCAAAATTTAATTTAAGACGAGATCCCTGTATTTTTTAGTCCTTTTTTCCATAAAAAGGCATGTGATAATTGCACACATTTTTTAAAACACCAGTTTGCATATATTTATTAATAAATATTGTATCTATTGTTGTATGGTCTCTTGTTGTACTGTGTTTGGATTGTTTCGAAGTGAAGATCCATGATTGATAGCACTTTAATAAAATCCGGCCCCCTTTTTAAATAAACCTAACATTAAAATCCCCATTAACACAATTTTGCGTTTTTTCTCTTCGACCAAATTTTTTTCACACTAACATTTACACAATTTTGTAGACGATAAGATATTAAAGATTAATTTTCATTTCTTTTAAAAGATTTTTATAAATTATTTTTATTTAGTTATGTATTGATTTATTTTTGTTTTTGTTGATTATGCTGCGTTTTATCATCTGATTTTTCTGAATGCTACAACCTGGTTATAATTTAAATGTATATACGTATATATTTATAAATAATATAATAGTAATATAATAGTTAAATGTATAATATAATAGCATAATAATGTAATGTAAATAATATAATATTTATTATTTGTTATACATGGTCTCATCTATCAATGTATCGGAAACAACTCGTATTAACTTTTTCAATATCTTTCGCTTTGTATTAAACTTCACTTCCATATGTAATTGTTTGTCGATTAATTTCTGGTGTTTGATCATTGTAAAGATGGTTTATTATTATTATTATTACATATTACAATATTTAAATTTAAAAAATCAAAATAAAATATAGATTACAAAAGATGAACAAATATAAAAAATAAAAATAATAATAAATGTATATAACCACTACACATTTTCTTTTTTTAATCAACATTTTATCTTAAAAAAAAAAAAAAAAAAAAAAGATAAGAAGAAGAAGAAGGAGAAAAGAAAAGAAATAAAGAAATAAAGAAAAATTACAGCACGTACATTTTTTTTTTTTCTTTTTGTAATCAGTTATAAATTGTTTAAACATTATGTTAAAATGAAAAAAAAATGTAAAAGGTATTCAATAATTAAATTTCTTTATTTATATTTATATTTATATTTATATTTATATTGGGTTATTTATTTATTTTTGAAAGAAATGGGCCTGTATACTAATAAATAAATACTACGCATTATTATTTTTCTTTAATGTCAATTAGATATTTGTATTAGACAGCTTTCTCGCCTATATTTCGTTTTACTTTTTAGAAACAGTTAAATCTGTGTTATAAATAATTGTTTTAAGAATTCGTTTCATAATTTTCTATAGTCTGTCTCTTTAACTATTCGAGTCAGAATATTAAATATTCATCTTGTTTTTCAAATGGAGATAATGCGATCAGATCGTCCTTCGACATTTTGTTTACTTTGTTAGGATTTAATACCAGTCGGCCATTATCTTTCCCGATCACGTTCTCGGATAAACTGAATTGATTTCCGAAGTTCATGTTTTTAACAGCATCGCTCCAGCCAGCCGCCGAATAATCCTTCACATTAGCTTTTACTTGCGCTATGAAGGCGCAGCCGATAATGTCTGTTGAAATTGAACAATTTCAAATTTTATTTAGCAAAATAAAAAACAAATAAAAAATAAAAAGATAATTGATGTCTGATACGTATGAAAATTGCATGTAAGAGTAATTTCTTCCTTCGAAGGAGAAAGAGGAAAAACAAAATCATTAAAAGCAATCTTTCTAAAAATTATTCATTGTTAATGTCTGATTTTTAGAATTATTAAATGAATTAGATGTTGGTGTTGGTGTTTAGGATTAAGGCCGATTGACTGCTGTAGGTCCTGGGCCTGAGGGGGAGTGCCTTCCGTGGAGGTCTTTCTAAGGGGTAATAGCCCGTATTTACGCAAGTTTCGGAGAAAACCACGGAAAACTCCGAACGGCTAGGCCGACGAGCGCGACCTGGGATCGAACCCGGCACCTCACGTCTACCAGCTTTGAGCGCTAAATGAATTAGAAATCATTCGTAGTACATTCATAACTTTCATAACATAAAGTATAATAAAACAATACTTTTCATTCGATGTGCTAAGTTTATTTAAAGATAGTAAAAAATGTATTGTTATATATATATATAATATATAGTATGCATGTATGAATTCTAAATGAGTACAAGAAAGAAAGAAAAGAAAAGAAAAGAAAAACTTTCAAGAAAACTCACTAATTGTAAAGAACTGATTTTTTAGAAAAATATCAGAAATAAGTTCTGTATTACACTTCTGTAAATTTCCATTATATATAATAAAACAACATAATGATGAACAGAGGTACATTAAAGAATTTTTATTCGATAAGAGTTTGGTAAATTCCTTCTTAAAAAAAAAAATGCGAGGAAATATTGGTTAAAGATTTTAATAGAAATATTATTTATTCCAGAGTAAAAGTAGTTTCTTCCTTTCTGAAAAAAAAAAAAGAAAGAAAGGAAAGAAATTTTAAAGAATTAACTAATTCTTAATATTAGATTTTTAGAATACGATCATAAACCATTCAATCTACACTTCTTTTAAATTCGAATAGTTAAAATGAAATGAAATACAGTTTCTTCACTGGTGTGCAAAGACACTTTAAAGATTGTTTAAAAAAAAAAAAAAATATCAAAGTTTTCACTTTCACAGTATAAGTAATTTCTTCTTTTAAAGCAACCTCTTAAAAATTGATTCACTGCCAAAAAATTGACTTTTATTTATTTATTATTATTATTATTTTAAAATCTAAAAGAAAAATCCACTGTATATTTCCAGAGGTGCCACGTTATTGCGTATTATCCGAAAACTTAATACCGGAAAAAAAGCATTGTATTCTTTTATCTGAGATTAACTACGACAAGTTTTACTATTTTTTTATAGTGGTATGAAATTGATTTTTCGTTAGTAATAACTTAGCATCTTTGCATTTTTGTAAATTTGCATTACTTAAAATATATTAAAACAACACCAGTTTTCATTGGTTTTTAATTGAAGCAAAACATTAAATTATAATTATATTAACATTATAATTATACTAACATTTAATTATATTAACATAACGAAACATTAATCGGGTACTAACAATTGTTAATAACCAATTTTTAGAACAATAACAAAATCATTCGCTCTAATTTTGTTTAATTTTCCTTCCTTATAATACTATAAAACATTATTTTTTAATCAGTATTAGAGCCATTTTAAAGATTCTAAATTAAAATATCAATTTTAGCATACTAGAAGTAATTTTGAAAAAAAAATCATCCAACGATTGATCTATTGTTAATAACCAATTTTCAGAACAAGATCATAACCAGTTGCTGTACATTTCTGTAATGTTCATTACTTACGAAATTAATCAGAGATACCTTTAAAATTGTAAATTAAAATAGCAGGTTTTATTTTATTATTTATATATTTATTTAAATAAGAAATTTCTAAATACTGGAAAAATAAAATTTTAAATATTTATAAACAACAGAAAATATTTCTTACGTTTTAGATAGCAATTTTTGACTTCCATAAAACTAATGTTTTAAAAAAATATATAATAATAAAAGTAAAGTAAATAACGTTTACAATCTATGAATGAAGGATTAAATGTATATGTCGGAAAACAAGCTTTATAAATGTATCAAGCGTATGTTACAAATTTCAAGCTTTCCCTTTTTTTTTAATTTAAAATGTTATCATACGCATGCCAACTTCCTAATTAATATTCCATAAAATTGTTAGTGCTGCCCCTTTTTCCACACCACTTAATTTTTAGAGTAACTTCTTTCAAATGTAATTGCGAACAAATAAGAAGAAAAATACTTCAAAAAAAGACTAGTGTGAGAAAAAACAGGCGGGGATAAAAATTTTAAGGAATATTAATTAGAATGTTGGCAGGTATGTTATAAACATAAATTTACATAAAAATTCATATTTTTAGACATCCTTTCTTATTTCCATATTCTCATTTTTATTATATAACTTTTTTTTTTCTTTTTTCGTTACCAAAATCTAGCGTACGACAAAAATATAGCATAGTTTTTTCTATGTATGCACCTACACGCTCGCACCCATAAAAAAAATGATACTTTGAAACCAGAAATATTTAAAAAGTATTTCTAAAAAACGTATATAATTTTAAAGTAATTTTTAGGTAGAGAATATTTTGTTTAATACATTTTTACTTGCATAAGCTATAAAAAGAAGTATTTTATCATTTTTATTACGCATCAGAAATTATAGAATTCTTAATAAATTTTTAAAGATACATAATATGTAATTTTCTTACAATATAATTTTTTCAACTTTTATCGGCAACAAATATGGTACAAGGGTTACATAAGAAACGTAAGGAAAAATCGAACTCTAAATAACATATTAGGGTCAGGTGGAAAAAAGAGGGCCTTTGGGGTAAAATGGGGGTAGATTGAAAAACACCTATTTTCTTAAATTAAGATATTTAATTAATTCTTTTTTAGAGACATTTACTGAGATAATGGCAAATATTTTTATTTTAGGTTTAGGTACAAGCAACAAGTTTAGTGTTTAAAAAATATCTTGTTTATGTTTATTGCACACGGCACGTTAATTCATGCTCCTGACGAACTTTCTTATAAAATCACTATTAACAGGGAAGACTTATTAATTTTACTTTAGACTTGTGGAGGAAAATCTAATGAACAGATCTACGTAGAAAGATAAGAATAAATTTTGCAATTCTATTTATTATGAATTGTTTTTTTGAGGTGGGGTAATTTGTGGGTATGATAAGACTTAGCTAAGTTTTCTATGATAAGGATATTTTTTACCTCTGTGTTAACTTAAGTAAATGTCTAATGCTTTATATTTAAAAATAAAATTATTAAAAAGGTGATTTACTTATTTGTTAAGCCCTAGGTGGTAATTTTAACACTGGAAAACAATCTTTTATTTTCTAATGACAGCAAAACAAAGGTTTTAAGTACTAATAATACTTTAAATTACTACTGCTATTAATTTTTTACATTGTGTTTTATAATTCTTAGTAGAAATTGAAAACAGACAATAGAAAAGTAGACTTAGAAATAAAGCAAGGTTCATGGGTAGAAGTTACGTACCAGACAAAAAAAAAAAAAAAAATCATCTAAATTCATCCTCCAAGTGATAGAAATTAATGAGTTCTATCACATAAAATATCTGACTAAGTCACCATTGGTGGACTATTAGACTTTTCCTTGTATTGACGATGAAGATTGTGTAGAATTCAGAGATATGTGTTGCATACTAAGTGAACCCAATTTTGATAGCCATAGACACCATTCCTTTAAATAATATGTGGGGAAAAAATGTGCATTTGTAACTTTAAATATAATCAAGATACATTTATTTCTGTGTATTCCTATTTAAAAAATAAATAAATATTCCCATATTTTTATTTAAATATTCACTTAATTTAGAACCACCCCACTTTAGCCCACCACGGGGTAAAGTGGGGGTATCAAAACATGCTCTATATAATTTTGAGAAAACTAACAAACAAAATTGAATGATTACGCTTCATATTTTATCTATATAAATCCAATGTATATAAAATGCATCAAAAGTTTTGTTAAAATAAATTTAATAGTTTAATTTTAGAACCTTTTCTAAAAAAAAAAGCTTGATTTTACCCTCACGTTCCCTCACCTGACCCTATTAATTTTATTTATTTTATTTTATTTATTTATTTTTATTTATTTATTTATTTTAGTATTAAGATGTATAAATCACTAAACTAATTCTATTAAGTGCAAAAATAAATTGACAGAAGTCTACAGTTTCATCTGCATAATTGTCATGCATCTTAAATTGCGAAAACAAAATTTTTAACTAATGTAACGAATAGGTACTAAATAATGCAATATGCAGATTTTTAAAACCGCTTATTTTCAACATTGAATTGTATGTTTTTAAAAGTAAACTGTCAAAACATTCTTTTACATAAATAACATAAAATGTTACTTTAAATCTGAAACATTCTAAAAATCCAAGCATACATTTTTGTGCGATAATCACAGTTTAAAAAAAAAAAAATCTCATCTGAATACCGATGTTTAAAAAGGTTTAAATGAAACGTTTAAGTCAAAATTAAGCAAACTTAAAAGTTAATTAATCCTTTACTAATGCTGCTCAAGTTCCTAATACGAAAATAGTGATTTTCATTCTTAGATGAACATTTGGTTTAAAAAAAAAATAAAAAAAAAGAGGAATTTTGAAAGAAAAAAAAAAGTCATGTAAGATAGAAAAAGTGGCAGAAAATTATAAATGTTGAATATTTAAGTTGTTTTAATTGAATATCAGCGACCCAAATAATGATTTAAAAATAAGATAATTTAAGAAATGTTAATAAAATACACTGGTCAAAAAAATTTAAGGAACAGCCCGTATTCTCTTTCTCTTCTTTTGCACATAATTTTTAAACAAATAAACATATGAACATAAAATTTGGATGGCCTGTTCATTATCATATTATTAACCGAATCTTATGTAATTTTAGCATAAGAATAATTTTTAAGCTAATAAATATTCATTTTTCTCGCAAAAGTAAGCTTTGGAAAAAATGAAAAATTTCAACAAATTTAGGAAAGAACACATAATGAAAAGTGGTGTTAAGGATGCATTAGAGATAGGTAAAGACGCTCATACCTTGAAATGTTAAACTAAATCTCGATTTTTCTTTTTGTATTAACTTTTCTTTTACTTTTATAATGAACTTTTTATAAATATATAATTACTAATTTGTAAACTATACTCAGCACTAGAATAATAATGATGTCGAAAAATAATTGTATAATGAACATTTTATCCAATTTTCATGTTTGTATGCATATTTTTTAAAAAGTTATTCACATGCGAAAAGAAGAAGAAAAAAGAAGAAACAGAAAATGAATGCAGGTAGAAAGATTTGGTTGTAATCTAACATAGGAACGCGTGCGCGCCTTTACCTATCTGTAAGGCATCCTTATGACCATTTTTCATTAAGTGTTCTTTTCTAAAATTATTGAAATTTTTCATTTTTTTTTAAAGCTTACTTTTGAGAGAAAACTGAATATTTATTAGCTTAAAAATTATTCTTATGCTAAAATTACATAAGATTCGGTTAATAATATGATAATGAACAGGCCATCCAAATTTTATGTTCATATGTTTATTTGTTTAAAAATTATGTGCAAAAGAAGAGAAAGAGAAAACGGGCTGATCCTTAAATTTTTTTGACCAGTGTATATCTACATATTCGTTTTATTCTGTATTGAAACTAAATACCACTAATAAAAGTTTATCGCATAGCTTTATTTATTACATGAAAGATATTTGTATGTACAATTAAGGGTATCATTACGTTTTTAAGGAATGAATTTATTTTTGGCTCTTTTGCGCACAACTTAAACAAGAAAATTTAATGCGGAAAAATCTTATCTGGACTTCGAACACGAAATGGGGGGTAGATGTAATAGAGGAACCACTGCAGCTTTCTCACAAAAATGGACGAAAAAAGTTTTGAAAATTCTTAACACACAACCTAAGATGCAATAACAATAAATAATAATCATTTGTATTATATACATATATATATATATATATATAATTACAGATATAAATCAAGATTTCTGTAGAATAAACGTCCTATATTATATATTTGTAGGGAAAATTATACTCATGTGATCTTTTAATGAAATTTATAACGAAATTAGTACATACAATACTGGGGTTTATTTAAGAGTACGCATAGTATCACGGTCAAGATTTTTTCTTCAATAATCACCAATAATTTTAAAAAGTGAAATTTGATATACATAACAGACGATTAGTTTTCGAAGTGTTTAGGCAAATGTTACAATTAAAAATTACTGATGATTATTGAAGAAAAATTCCGCCAAATCTGGTAACACTGGTGACGGTTCATTTTCTTAAATATAATTATTAAACTTCGGTATTGTATATAAAATGGCATCAAAAACTCTATGATTACCTATAGCAACTATTATTTTTTTAATTGAAATAGTAAAAGTTATCAAATAATTATAACATCCTTTTTTTTATTCAATACTTTATTTATTTATTTATTTATTATTAAAGTCAATCAATGCTAGTGAAAAACCTTACAGTTACTTATATTTTTATTTAAAACCCAATTCTTATTTTATTTTTACATTTAAAATTTTTAATCAGAATCCAATCACAATAAGAATTCAAACAAAAAGGGCAAATGTAAAATTTTGCACTTCGTTAGTCTAGACTTACAGTCGGTAACAAAAGTGTCCGAACACTAGCAAAAATTCCTATGTAAAAAAAGTACACTTCATACGGTTTTGTTAAATAAATCCTTGTCGAGTCTTGTACTTAGTCAGTGTAAGAACATGATTCGATAAGGATTTATTTAACAAAACCGTATGAAGTGTACTTTTCTTACATAGGAATTTTTGCTAGTGTTCGGACACTTTTGTTACCGACTGTACGACAGAATTTTTAATTTAATTCTGCAATTTAACCCTTTCATGTTCAGTGGTATATATTTTATACCATCTAATTTCAATTCAAAACTGAAAAAATCATACCAGAAATTTTTAATAAAATATTTCTTTTTCAAATTAATCGAAAAAATTCACTTATTTCTTAATTCAAATCTTTTTCTCAAATTATGGTGGCACTTGATTTTTGAATAAGCATAATTACGCTGCCCCTGGAAGGGTTAAATTTTTAATCAAAGTTATTTAGTGTGTAAGATTTTTCATTTAAACCATTCCATAAAATTCTACTCGCATCCAAAATTTAAAAATATTATTTTTTGAAAATTAAATAGTGGAATTGTTTTGATTATTGTTTTAGAATATAACATAGGCAGCTAAAGCATCATGCTAAAGCACGGGGAAAACAATTCTACGCTTAATTTTCTAAAATTATGATTATTATTGTTTTAATTTATTTTGTGGCAGTTGTGACATTTTATTGAATGGCCCAAATTTTTAACCGCTCACACATTATCTATTTTAATTCTTTATTTCAAATTTTCAAACAAATATAAAATCTTGCACTATTTTTTTTTTTTTTTACTTAAACACACACACACACACACACACATATATATATATATATATATTATTTAATTTCATACTTTAAAATTTTGAATAAATTCATTGAACGTGAATATAAAATCTTCTATTTCTAAACTTTTCCCTTGTTGCAAAATATTTATTTTTAATTCTATATTTCAAGTTTTTAATCAAATTCATTGAGTGCGGGTGAAAATCTTGCAATTTTTGGACTAATAGCACAATTTTTATTTTTCCACATTTCCGTATTTCGATTGGCTTCATAAGCATGTCCAAGAACAGGGCACAAATAAATTAAAAACGATAAGGTAAAATGTAAAATATCATCCTTAATTATTTTTTGACTTAAAACACTTATTTTTTATTTATTTATTTATTTATTTATTTCAAACACGTAAAATTTTTAATCGAAGTTTATTAGTACGCATGTATCAATAATACCTTGCACTTCTAAAATTTTCACTTATTCCACAATACTTATTTTAATTCTATATTTCAAAATTTCAATCAAATTTATTTAGTACCAATGTAATCTTGCACTCGATTACATTGCGCTGAAAAAAAAAAAAAAAAAAAAAAAAAAAAAATCGAGCCCTAATACCGTTCCTGCTGATTCTTATGTAAAGTGACCTCCTGAATCCAAATATAACCTCCATTTTGCCCAATCACCCGCCATTTTCTCGGGATACCACCTCTCCCACAATTTTTCTCACTGATCGGTAATTTTATGGCTATGAATTTAATTTGGAGAATGGAAAAGTATTATTTTAACACTCAAAAACAGAAAAAACAATATAATGTATAATAAATAATAATAATAATTGATTAATAAAATATAATAAATGTAATTTATAATTTCAGGGGCAAATCCCCCCCCCCCCCTAAATTTATCTCTTACTGCAAATGTTCATATTTTAGAATATTTCTTTTCTGTAGCTCCTCAGAAGGTACTTAACAATTAAAATAATCCTTTCGTCTCCTACAAATTAAAGTTATGGCCATACAATTACCGAAAAGTGATAAAAATAGGGGGGGGGGGTGGGGTCCCCAAAATACTGTGGATGATAGGGCAAAATGGGCGTCTATTCTGATTTAGGAGGTCATTTTACATAAGAATTGCGAAAAAATGGTGTTGGGGCCGATTTTCATGCAGAGCAGTTTATTATTATTATTATTATTATTATTATTATTATTATTATTATTATTTGCTAATGACATAATTTTTACTTTGTCACATTCCCGTGATTTGACTGCTGTCATAAACTTCTCCAAATGGTGCCCCATCCCTTCCGTGGAGGATCAAAATTGCGATGGCATATCTCCGGACGATCACTAGGGGTGAGTCCTAGACCGTCGCCAAGTGCCCATCTGCGCAGCACTAGTGCGACGTAAAAACCCAACCAACCAACCAACCAAGTAGAGCCCCAAATCAATTAGTGACAATCAGATGGAATGTCGGGTAATAATTTTCAGCAGGCGAATTACGTCACATAGTCAAAAATTACGTACACTAGACTGAACTAAATATGTGTCGCATGTATATCTTGAAATTTGAGGCTTTAGTAGTGAGATGTCACGAAGCGTGAAGTATCTGATCGTTTCCTGTTATTGAAGTGAGATGTATTTAGTTTGTCCGGCTCGGAGGTGTTGGATTTTTCAGAAGCATTCATCCAAATGGAACTTTCTGGGAGCATTGTGTCAAATGCAACGAAGTGTATGGCATTTTTTATGAATTACTAAATAAACGTCTATGGCAGCTATTCAAAAGGTCATTCCTCAACACAGATACGATTACCCTGACTCACACTTTTTCTTACTTTGAAAAAGTAGGATTTACAGTAGATTTGTGATGAATCTTTAAAAATGCAGCGGAGAAGGAAAGGGAGTGAAAAGGAAGTGAAACGGTCTTCGTTTTTCAGACATTCTGTCTTAATATTCTTAGTATTCAGTATTTTAATATGGTGACTAGTAGTGGAACCTACATCTAACGGCCGAGATTAACACAGTTTTGGTTAGATTTTCTTTTTTAAATAAATTGGAAAATTAAAATATAATATAAAATAGAATTAATTGTTTTATTAATTAATAATGCAAAATAAGGAATTCTGAAAGTAGTCTATAAAATGCAATAAGGCGTATAGCATATTTTTTTTTTTTTAATTATGAATTACTAAATAAATGTCTATGGCAGCTATTCAAAAGGTCATTATTCAACACAGATACGATAACACGGAATAAGACAATTTCTTAGCTTGAAAATATAGGATTTACAACAGATTTATGTTGAATCGTAAAAAATGCAGTTGAGAAGAAAATAAAATAAAAAAGAAATTAAACTTTTTTTTCAGAAATTCTATGTAAATGTACTTAGATCTCAGTATTTTAGTGTCGAGATTAGTAGAACTTAGGTCTGGAGGACGATGTTAACATAGCCTGAATTTTAAATGTTTTAAATCAATTTAAATAAAATCAAGCATTTAAATTAGAAGAAAATTACAATTAAATTACTAACATTTTAAGAAGCAGCAGTATTCTACTTGACAGTCACATGTTAACTTAATATATATTTATAATAACTGTATTACATTATAGCTATGTGATAGGTGTTAACATAAAATCTACGATGGCTCTTCTCAACATATTAAATTTCACAAAACTCTTTCCTTTTAATTATGTATCTTCTTCATTTTCTTTTTAAAAATATATTAATAATAATAATAATAAATTTTTACTTAGAAGTTCACATAAAAAAAGAGAGACTTTCTTCTTTCTTTATTCAAATAAGTCTCTGTTACTGTATAAAAATAAAAATAAAAATTGGATACACGCATACAGATTCCTTTAACAATAGGTATTGTTGAAATGCATTTTAGAAAATAATCGTTTAAATATACATCATTCCGTATTGAAGCTATTCATTTAGGTATATATGTACGTATAATTTTCATTTATACAAGAGAAATACTATACAGATAGGCACATTAAACAGTTAGAAATGAAAATACTTAACATTTAAAAAGATAAGATTATATATATATATATATATATATATGTATAGTTTTTAAATGTTTTGTGATATACACTCATGGACAAAAAAATTAGCGCACCAAGAAATAATTGCGGGATCGTAACGAAACTTGGCATGAAGGTACATGTCGGGGAGATATGCAAATGATTAGAAATGAAGCGTGATTGCGCATTACGTATAGCCGGTAGAGGGCGTTTAACGTCGTTCTCTGTGGAGTATAAAAAAGGTAACCAAAGCTTATTTGAGTGTGCTGAATCGTTTACAAAGGAAGAGCTGAGGTAGACATGCCATTACGTCGTTTTCGAAGACAATATGAGCAGCTATCGCAGTTTGAGAGGGGGAGAATCATCGGCATGATGGAAGCTGGGTGATCAGCTAGGCGAGTAGCTTGTCAATTAGGCCGCTCTGATTGTGTTGTGAGGAGGTGTTGGGACCAGTGGACCCAAGAGATGTCATGTAAACGAAGACCAGGCTCATGACGCCCTGGACAGACCGGTCGTCGAGAAGACCGCCACATCGTAAGAAATGCACGCGTACAGCCAACTGCTTCATCGGCCGCCATCCAGGCACAGGTGGCACCTTCACTAGGGCCCCTGTGTCTTCTCGAACCATACGAAGGCGCCTGGCTGAAGGACATTTGGTATCGCGGCGCCCATAATGTGTGCTGCCCATGACGCCCACCCACCGACGCCTCCGTTTGGAGTTTTGCCACGCACGAGGAAACTGGACTGCAGCGGAATGGAACCAGGTCGTCTTTAGCGACGAATCTAGATTCAATCTCAGCAGTGATGACAATCGTGTTCGTGTGTGGAGACCCCGTGGTGAACGCCTCAATCCTGTCTTTGCTTTACAGCGACACACCGCTCCTACAGCTGGTGTGATGGTATGGGGTGTCATTGCCTACAATACACGGTCACCCCTAGTATTAATCCATGCCACCATGACAGCCCAGCGGTATGTCCATGACATCCTGCAACCACATGTGTTGCCACTCATGCAACGGCTCCCAGGAGCCATTTTTCAACAAGACAATGCTCGGCCTCACACGGCAAGGCTGTCACAAGACTATCTCCGCACTGTTACTACCCTTCCTTGACCTGCCCGATCCCCAGATTTGTCTCCAATCGAGCATATCTGGGATAATTTGGGACGGCGAGTTGGGCATCCCACGTGTTTGAACGAACTAGAGGCAAGGTTACAGCAAATATGGAACGAAATGTCTCACGACATCATACAGAACTTGTATGCCTCAATGTCCGATCGTATCGCATCGTGCATTCGCGCTAGAGGGGGTCCAACAGGGTATTAAATCCTCTGTTCTTTTGCCTTTTTCTCTGAAATAAATTATCCTTTTTCTTTGATTTTCTAATCATTTACTTATATCAAAGTATTCATTACGTATGTAAAATTTCGTTTCATTTTGACGACTCCTTCTTGGTGCGCTAATTTTTTTGTCCATGAGTGTACATGTTCAAAAATATTTCAAAAGGGAAATAAAGTAGTGAAAACGCATACATAATCAATCTAATTTAAAATCCTTACATAAAACAGCAGATAAAGTTTCCTAAACGCATTATATGTTATTATACACAACAGGTGAATATTTTGCAATGAACAATGCAATGGACAAATAAATTTGAAAATTCTTATATTTTCTTAGTCGATGAAATTATTACTTCTTTCATGTTATAAAAGAATAATGAACGCATAATTTATTTACGTATTTGATTAAGATAATAATTGTTTCAACATAATAGCTTTAATAGGGTATCTATCTACATACTTTTTCTGAGAAGATTCTTCAATAATGATCAAAAAGATTAAACATGTATTACATTCGTTGTATCCCTAGAAAACTTTTAATAATTATGATATAATATTATATTATACGATGATGATGATATAACATTATATCACCATTATATTAACGATAAAACGTTATAATATTATAATATAATCGTATAATTTTAACAATTATTTAGTTTTAATATTATTTTATCCGCTATTATTTTGTATATCTTTATTATTTTATATATATTTTAATAACAGCAAAACTGTTATGTTAATTTTACTAAACAATTTTTACAATGTGTAAAAATGAAATTTATTTTATCTTGCGATTAAAATATAAATTTATATTTGAATATAAAACTTATGTCTGTTACATATGATCTTCAATCTGAACATACATGATAATAAACCATAATTATGTAATTTTTCAATTATTATTATATTTAGAAATCAATCAACAAATATATCGCTCCGAGAAGTGAAAAGTTTAAGAAAGGGTATGCCCCATAAATATTTATTGTTTTTTCGAAGGTACACACGTACAAAAACATTTATTTTTATTTGATAGCATCTCACTCTGTATCAGTTGCATAAAAGCATTTTATTTTTTACAACACTGTAAAAAAAAAAAAAAAAATCGGTAACGTTATTCATATACATCATCAGATACGTTCCTGGGAGCAGGTTCCTGGGAATAACAGGTTTTTGTCCATGAAACGTTCCTGATTCCAGGAATGCACTATTGTTTTGAATGATTATTAATTCGATGGTTGCTGATATAATCAAGGAACATTACTGGTAAATATTGCACACATAAGCTGACCAAAATATCCCAGGAAAGTGCTGAAATTTTTTTTTACAGTGAAACCACAACTGTAAAATATATTTAATCATCTTTCTGATGCCACATTATCGCTTTAAAAAGTAATTTTAAGACAATTTATATTACTTTAAGTGATTTCATTTCTTTACAGTTACATAAAATACAATTGCGTTATTTTGACTAGAACAAATTCTTAAAAAGAAAAAAAAAAAAAAAAAAGAGAGAGAGAGAGAGAGAAAGAAAGGAAAAAATAAATAAAAATAAAAAAAAATAAATAACTAGATTGCGTTATCTTTAATGTTGTTTATAGTTATCCGTTTTGCTCTTTGTTCTAGAAAAAATTACGGTCATCTAATACTGGAATTTCTAGTTATCAGTAGCTGACATCATTTAAAACTATCTTAAATGAAAACAACATTTTTTAAAAAAAGGTGTCTGTAAGAAAATATTATTGTTTCATAGCGAGATTTCTATTACAAACATTAAAGAAGTAGCCCGAACGTTTTGGACTTTCGGATTCCACGGCGAAGTTTCATACAACTACATTATATCCAACTGCATCCATAGGAATAAAATATTTTCGCTACTAATGTTATAAAAAGCCGGAAAAGAAGACTGTGAGTAATAAAATACAAAATAAACATAAATAATAACCATATTGAATTTCATATTGTGAAACTATATACAAAATATTTCATAATCTTCAATATACAATCATATATAATTTATCATTGTTTAGGTAGGTAAGTATATCCATTAATCTATTAATCAAATGCTTCATTTACCTTAAAATTCTAAATCATATAAGAAAAAGTTAACCCAGTTTAGCATTATTTACAATGATAGCAATACATACACATACACTAAGAAATATAACGCTTAATAATACTAAACAAACATTTAAGCAATCAAATTTTATGTTAAACAATATTAACCCTCCGAGAGGCTGATACGCGTTTTTCCGTTTACTGGGCAGTTGTTTTTTCCCTAATGCACTTATAAATAAAAAAAATAATTAGCAGATTTTTAAGATATGACTGTCACATTTTATAGTCCTGAGGTTTTCCTTTAAATGTGAAGTCAAACTTTTTATTTCGAGCTGAAATGACTATTATTTTAGTACATTGTAAAAATCATGCAGTGAAAACAACGTTACAATTTTGTTCTTTTCTAAGACTCTCTTAAGGGAAGCATTTAGAAAATAAATATAATACTGAATAATTCTGAAGGAAACCTTTAGCAAAGTAATGTCATGTTGTGAAACTATATATAAAAAATATTTAAAATATTTTGTAATTTTCAGTATATGATCATATATAATTTATCATCGCTTAGGTAGATATCCGCAACGGCAACAGTTAATTTGTATGTCTCATTTATGTTTAATTCTTAATTATACAAGAAAAGGCTAACTCAATTTTGCGTTTGTTATAAAACAATATCGATATATTACTAAGGAATATATTAATTAATAATAATAAACTAATATTTAAGCAAAGATACCTAATAATTAAAAATATTAAAGGAAACGTTTCACAAAGAATTATAATACTGAATAATACTAAATAAAACCTTTAGCAATGAAATATAATATTGAATAATACTAAATAAAACCTTTAGCAAAGAAATATAATACTTAATAGTTCTACAAAACACAATCAAATTACTTTACAAAACATATAGCTTTCTTTCCCTTAAAAAAATTCTCACCCTTTTTCATGTTAAATAAAGCAATGTGTTTTTTAAAAGGGTCCTACAAGTAAAACGTGTACTTTTAAATACCCTGACGAAAATTTGTTTAATAAGGTTCGTATGTTTAAAGTGGGTTGTTTAAATATATAAATATTATATTATTAAATTATTTATACACTTTTTTTTTACTTAGAAAATATTTAATTTTTAAAAAATATTTGTTTTGTTGTAGCTAAAAATAAGTATACAGGTATTGAGAAGATTGACTTTTATTTGTATTCCAACTTCTTTGATTACATCACAGAATAGAAAGCACTTTGTCATGCCATTAGAATAAATGATTTTTCAAGCTTTTCTAATTCTAATGTTTTTGATAAATATATCATTAAAAATGCGATTTCTTTTCATTATAACTTTACTAATTTATATTCAGAGGAGAACACGTTTATATAATATGTATGCAGCTGGCATTAATTATACTAAATATTTTTTTTATTATTATTAGAATACATAGTCAGAACGTTTTCTGAATGAATATTTTACAATTAAATAAGATTCTGTCTGGAGTCTACAAATATAGATTTACACATATTTTTGTATGCTTGTTTTTTGTAGACGAAGTAGGGGAGCGTCGGGCAATTTACCCCCAAATCCGTGGCAAATTGTAACAGGCAAATTATTTTGAAAAAATATTGTTTATTCTAAAATTAGCAAAATTAACGATTTTTTTTTTTTTTTATGAATAGGATAGATGAATATGTATGCTATGGCAAACAGCAATTATAAACAGGAAAGTAAATACATTTCAAAATATATTTAATTTTCTAAAAACTGTTACAACCAGCCCCACGATTCCTTACTACAAATATTTTTTCGTATATTTCACTATACATTTTCCAAATACAAAATCTGACATTATATTATCTCACATTCTATGGGAGACTTCAGATCTGGTGTGCCACTTTGTATACGTCTCAGATATTTAAAACGAAACAAATGCTATATAATGATAATGATAAATAAAAACTGTTTCAGGGAAAGAATTGAATCAAATGTAACTAAATAGCAAACAATATTGCCTGTTATAATATTCTTTGAACGATATTTAATCTCTTAAAATACTTACATATGTGCATTTGTATTATTTGGCCTAAAAACCAATATCAATATATATGTAATGTTACAATAATTGTAGCAATATATATGTACATATTACCCCTACATTCTGAGCCATTAATTTTATTATTTATTCAATTATCTCTGTTCTGTTCTGTTCTGTTTCTTATATTCAGCTTTAGTCATTTTCTTTTTCTTTTCTTTTCTTTTTTTTTTTTTTTTTTTTTTTTTTTTTGGGGGGGGGGGGGGGGCTCATTTTTTTATTGTCAGTTCCAATAGAAAACTTTTGATTACGACCATTAAAAAGCTTCTTCTTGTTGCGTTTCTATATGTTTTATATTCTAATCGGAATTAATTTTAAAGTGAGTATTCTTCGTCTTTTTACAAATATAAATTAAAACATTCCGGTCAAATTATTTTTAAAAAATTTAATTAAGTTAACTAGTTCCTGAGTATTCTCTATAAATTATATACATACCATACAGTGTACTTAAATTCAGCGAAGTATCAAGAATACATAATACAATTCGAAATGTTCTTTCAGTGATTACTAAGTATATAGTCTTGGTATACCTGAATTCTTTTGTTTGGTCCTGCATATACAGTCTTAAGTACAACTTTCGATGTATCTCCTATTAATAAATTAAACTATGGTCTTCTGCCATAGCAGGGCCGTAGAGAAATATTTCTCTGTGGGAGCAAAAATCCTTATAACCACATGGTTTGGGACCCAAAGTGAGAGACCATTGTAACCAATCTGGTCCTGCATGCGAATGATGAATGTTATCCATACCATATTCCGTACTTGCTTTTATGCATATAAAAAAATCATGTTCATATCATTTTGTTTAGTGCAGTCTACAGTTGTTAAACTGTACCTGTCTGAAATTTCACCCATAAACGTATTTGAAATTTTCTCTTCGGTGTTCCTGTACTCGAGCTACTTCTCCGATTTCAATAAAACGTTTTAACGGCTCTCTTCACTTACCGTCGCCGGAAGCCCGAGCCAATGTTATTCTATGGGGAAATTTTCTTTACCAATAACTTATTAACTAATACATATTTTTAAATTTTGTTTTCACATTCAGAAAATTCCCAACTGTTAAATGGACGGACCTTTAAAAATGTATTTTTTTAATTTATAATATTCTATTTGGAAACTACAAAATGAAAAAATTTCACATATTGAAAATTCGTATTTTGCAGCTTTAAAATAAAATATTAAAAAAAAAAAAAAAAAAAAAAAAAAAAATTAAAAAAGGTCCGTCAGTTTAAGAGCTGGGAATTTTCAGAATTGGAAAACAGAATTTAAAAATATGTATTAGTTAATAAGTTATTTGTAAAGAAAAATTTCCCATAGGATAACGTTAGCTTCGGCTTCCAGCGGCGGTGAGTGAAGAGTAGCATCGTTATATGATGCAGGTTTAGGATACCGAGTTTGAATTTTACAGAGACACACATATTAATCGCTTAAAGCCTGATATTCATGTTAAGGCGACCTCAAAACGTGTAACTGCAACAAAAACGTAGTTCTGGAAGTTCGACCTAAAAACAAGGATTTTTTTTCCCATTATATGGGTAAGAGAAGGCAAAAAATATGTTTCAACAATTAGCTTCTAACGGCATTTATCAACATATGCAGTAAACTACATTTGGGGGTCACGCGAAAGCTTTGGACATCGGGTTATCAAAATGGGTTCAACATCAACAAAAGCTTTTTTCATTCGTTATACAGATTACAGGATGAAAATATTTTTACAGTTGCGGCCTCTCAAGAAGTGTTTTCTGATTAAAAATAAATAAAAAATGAAATAAAGTATTAGATTACACATTTTTTTACTTTTTTTTTTCCCCCTATCAAAATCTTATCACTGTACTTTTTAAAAAGCACTCTGATAATTCAGGAGTTGAAAAATTTAACAGCTTTGCTTTCTGTTGATCCTTATCTGATAGTTTTATAAGCAAAACTGTTATTAACAGACTTCAAGAAAAGTAAAAGCCGAATGGATCATTTCCAGTACCTTCAAAATAAATTGGTTAAAAAATAAAGTAGGTATTAAAATATTGAAAAATGAAATAAATTCATTATTTCGATTTGATTTGCAAGTATTTTTGGAATATATATTGTTACAATGATTAAAGAATGCAAGAAAACAGATCATGAACTGCCATCGCATTCGCAAGAACCAAATGTATAGGTATAACAAATAATAGTTTTATTAGAAGTAAGAAAAAATCCACAATACTCGCTTAATCATTATCCATCAAATCACGAATTTAACAAATAAGATACCAGTTTAAGAAATAAAGTGATAAATCACAAATTAAGAATAAACAATATTATCATATATATATATATGTGTGTGTGTGTGTGTGTGTGTGTGTGTGTGTGTGTGTGTGTGTGTGTCTGTATGTATTATTATAATAATAATAGAATGGAAGAAAAAATATGATGAAATATAATTAACCGTAAGAATAAAAAATATCAATATATACAGTTAATAAAATTATAAACATTTTGAAAAACGGTCAAAAACTGAAGAGTTCATTAAAAATTGAGAAAAAGATTCAAACTATAATAGCCATATTAAGCAAAATACTACAGAGTACAACCAATCTTGCATGTAAAAATACAATAAATTTGAAAGATTAAATGAACAAATATAAGAGTAATGATAAATTGGAAATTTCCAAAGATAATAGCAATACAAAAAAACACAAGACACATGTACGTTTGTAGTTTACTGAAAGAGATGAGCTGTATTCAGCAAGCTACGAAGTTTAGTTGATGGAGAAAAAAAATAATATATATATATATTTATAAGGAAGTAAATCGACTAATTTTCTTTTACTACAATAAGAATATACACCGGATTACAATACATTATATAATTTAAAAATATGTTAGAAAATCATATTAAAATAAAATAAACTATATTTTTTAATGACTTTAAAAAATAGAGCAATAATTACATAATTATACCTCAGTAGATTTGGAACATTGCTGCTATGAATCGTGTAAAATTATATTTACATTTATTTGCTATTACAAATTTGGTAAAACAGACCTAAAATTTTAAATTAAAAATAAGATTATTATTTGAATCTTTTTTTTCTCGCAAAAATAATGTAGGTAAACTAATTTTCATTTTTTATTAATTACATTATAAAAAATGGGTTTCTGAAATATGAAATTTTAGGAAAGTTTTTTTTTTTTTTAATTTTATCAATATATGGAAGTTTTATCTACAATATAAATCAAAGCAAATTTTATAATGGTAATTTAAAGTGAGGGTGAAGAACAATATTTCTTTTTTTTTTTTTTTCTTTTCTTTTATCTATCTATTTATTTATTTTTTGTAAATTACATAAATTTAGAATAGGAGGCTAAATAAAGAACCGACGATAAGTAGTAAAACAAAAAGTGAAACTGAATATACATAAATAATTACAATGTTAACACAATAAAATGATATTTCCTATACACAAAATTATAAAACACAAATAAAAATATATAAATAAATGAAGAAGCAGAGCAATTGTTGTAGATACAACAATACTTCTTCTTCCTTTTTTTTCTGAAATATACATCAGATACCCAACAATCAACCAATCTGCAACAACACCCGATCTCCATATTCAAACATCTGCTCACCCATCCCCCACCTTTTTTATTGTGATATATGTATAAGATGACTAGCATTACAACTTTTCCAAATTTCCTGACTTTTCCATGATATTTTTCACCTTTTTCCCTGACTTGCGGTGTTTATTTCATTTTCAAAAAAGTTTCAAAACATTAGCGACAATTTAGCAATTTACAAAAACGAGCTATCAAATATGGCTTATTTCTACAAAATTTGTAAAAATTCCCTGATTTTTCGATGATTTCCTGATTTTCCCTGACCAGTGGTCACCCTGATATGCATATATATATACGATTGAATGCAACAGAAACATATTATCAAATAATAAATGTATCCATATGAACCAATAGCAATATATAGATATAGATATAGATTCACTACAAAAAGGAAAAGCATATTTTACTAGCCATCAAAAAGTCAAGTACTTTTAAAAATAACCGAAAATTCATTTTTAAAATTTATTTATTTTATTTATTTTGTTATAGTTTACCGAGAATATATTTTCTATAGATTATAAATGATAGCTAAATGAGCTACAGCTATTACCGTTAATAAGATTACCAATTAAGAAATGTTCACTTTTTACGCTTATTTCATAACATATTTTACAATTTTTTATAATTTTTCCTCATGAATACATAAAATTGAAAAACAGAAATTCGAATCCATATAGACAAAATATTAAATATTACAAAATTTTTAAGTAGACATTGTAATTCTGTAAAATTTATAGCCCCCCCTTCCCCCCCCCCCCACAAAAAAAAAAAAAAAAGTTTGATAATGTACATAAAAGAAGTTAGAATGTAAAATTTACATTTGTCCGTTATATATATATATCTGAACCTGACATTCAAATTATCATACATACATGCATTAAAAAGAGATAAACACTTCCAAAAATAAAATCAAACAATTTTAATTATTTGTTTTATACAATTTTAAATAAAATTGTTCCACAGGGTTCATACTCAAATACGGGGAAAAATATTCCCTGAGTTTTCCCTGAGTTCCCAGACAATTTTCAAGAAAATATTAGCGACATGTTACAAGAAACGCTCTTCTAGACAAGACAAAATACAGCTACTTCCACTGTATGATGTCATATTACTGCCGATCATGATAGAAATTCAGGTAGAAATCGTTATTTACATGCGTATTTTCACAATAATTAATTATTTAAATTTTGATACGAAGCTAAACAAGAAAAACATAACTTGAGAGAAAAAAAAAATGTTTTTCCAGGTTTTATAACTGATTTTCCCTGACTTTTAATGAAAATTTTTATTTTCCCTGAATTTTCCCTGACTTTTTTTAACAAATTCCAAATTCCCTAAGTATTCCCTGTTTTCCAGGTTTTCCCTGAGGAGTATGAACCCTGTTCCAATTAGAATCATTATTTTACATACAAAATGGTCACAATCCTTTTAATGGAATAAAAAATTATAGAAATTGACAAAGGACAATATTTAGTAAAATACAATTTTAGCAATAAGAACTTATTCAAGATAATCTATTTTATTTTATTTTATTTTATTTTTGTTTATATTAATTAGTTACACTTATGAGTTACACTATTATTATTATTACTTATTAGTTACACTATTAGTTACACTTATGAAAATAACATGTGTGTTATTTGAACAACGCATTTAACATTTTAGAACTAGAAATTTTGAAAAAATTAAAGCGTGTGCATTAAAAAAAAAACTGAACTGGCTCATATTGGCAATAATTAAAATCTTTTAATATGAATTGTTTTAGAAGAAAAGCACATGCTGAATCTTGAAAATGTTAAATTCAAAAGCTAATAAATACTTCGTGCCCAAATAATACTGAAACTTAGTTTCGATCTATTTTTAAGTATTAAATACAGAAAGGAATTTTTAGGGTAACACACATCCCTTTAATCAGGGTTAGGGTTTAGGACGTCTGAAACTAGTTTTGGAGAGGACAGGTGATTTTTGCCGTCCAAAAGTGTCTAAAACTATACAAAACTGTCCTAAAGTATCCAAAACCTAAAATTATAAGAAATTCCACTCCCTACATTCTCATTAGCAAATATAATTAGTAATTAAAAGTATTCTATATTGAAAATTTTCCTTCTTTTTTTTAATTGAAAAGAAATTTTAAATTTTAACAATAGCTATATAAAATGTGAATTTTAGTCATAATTTTTTTTTCTTTCTATAAAAAATAATGTACGATGAAATAAATATTCAAAAAGAATAGTTTGTCCATTTTCTTTTCTTTTCTTTCTTTCTTTCTTTTTTTAATACTTTCGTAAAAGATTTAGTTATCCATTATTTTACAGAAATTCTGTTTAAAAACTATTTTATTAAAAGTTCTTTCATAAATTATATAGGTTAGCATAGCAAAAGTAAATAAAATATAAAGTTATAATTAGGCAGTGAAGTCTATGCATTTTTTAAACGGGCAAATATGTCCACACACCCCTAAAAATAAATCGTTAAAATATGTACCATTTAATATTTTTATATTCCCTTAGTTATTGAAAAATTAAAAAAATAAATTTATATAGCTGTAGTTGTTGTTGTTTTTTTTAAAGATTATTATTATTATTTTTTTTTTTTTTTTTTCAAATATTTTTTTAATAAATAAATAAATAAATAAATAACATTTCGATATTATTTTGTTCTCTTTTTTTAAAATTGATGTATTCGCTTTTAAAGCAAATGCGATATGTTTTATTCATGTTGTTTATATGTATGTGTGTGCAAACCAGGGTTGGGTTTTTGACATGACAAGGGTTTAAACCTGGTTTAAACAGTCAAAAACTTGTCAGAAACCTCTACCGTCAAAAACTCAAAATCTGTATATGAGGTAGAATTTGGCTAGAAATAGAAATTATTAATATTTGTCATCTATAGTTGACAACTAAATATTATGCTGTTTGTAAATTAACAGATCTTAAAACAATTTTTAGATGATAATTCATAAAAATTTAGGTAAATGTACTGTTTTCAAACCTAAGAAATATATACAAAACATGTGTAGCCATATTTTGTATATTTATTTTTAGTTATATTAATATTTATGAAATTCTAAAATTCTAAAGTTAATTAGGAATTTTAACATCATATAAATTTATAAGCCAAATGTTAAAAATACAGGATTGCTGAGCATTAAAAAGAAAAGAAAAGGTAAAACATAATATATACAATAAGTTAATGTGAATTTGAAAATAATTCTATTTATCATCTATGTTTATTACACTTATCATTTATCAAGAATTTTTTATCTGTTTATTATTATTATTATTATTATTATTATTATTATTATTATTATTATAGATTGTATATAAATATTTATGCCTTTTCACAGCTTGAACTAAAAAATTTAAAAGAAATCTGTTCAAGTAAATATTAAATAATTTATAAATGTCCAGAAAGCAATTATATTTCTCGTCTCAAAATAATTATGAAAATTTATGAAGCAATTCAATTTCTCTAGCTCTTTGGTAAGATTCTGAATGGCACAAACTTGTTTCAAAAAAATTTTCCTGAATAAATGCTTAAAGTTTTTCTCACCTAATGTTAACATAATATATTAAACTTAATTATAAATTAATTTCTTAATAATATAAAATTATCCTTTTTTTTTTTTTTTTTTTTTTTTTTTTTTTTAAGGCACATAAAAATAATACTTCATAATGAATTTTTAAAAGCCTAAAGTTTTGTTTTTACATTAATCAAAATGTTATAATAATGTTTCTCAAAAAACTTTAATCCGTTTACTTTTTAAAACGTACTTATAAATAATATCTTATTAAAAACAGCTAAATCTTTAAAGTATCATTAACTAAGAAGTTTAACATGTACTATATTAAGCATAGTTATAAATAAATTTCATAGTAATATACGAAATTATCACGGCATATTTTGAATGAACATGACCATAATTCATAATGAAATTTTCCCAGTAGCAGAAACTGAGTGTAGCACGGCAACAACTTCTGCAGATTATTGAAAGCTCTGCAGATTAATTTTACATCTCTGAAAAGAAATGCCAGGTTTAAAAATACAATTATAATTTACATTATATCTCGATCATTGTACTTGTTGTATATTCTTAACTTATTTGTTTTGTAGATGTAAATTTTATGTATTTTATAAAGTGCTGGTAATACTTGTGAAACACCAGTCTGCCATTCCTAGCTCGCAGACAAATGTTGTTTTGCTGTGGATTCATACAGAAAATTCTGCTATTGAAGAAATTTTAAAAGCCTGAAATGTGTTTTTCTTATTAATCAAAATGTTATAACAATGTGTTTTTCAAAGAATATCAATTTATTTTTAAAAATATCTTTATAAACTATATTTTGTTAAACTATATTTTCATATAACAAATTATAAATATAGGTTTTTGAGAGTTTATGGCATTTTTGACAAGGAGGTTTTTGACATGACGGTTTAAACCAGGGTTTAAAACTGTCACATGTCAAAAACCTGCCAACCGTGGTGTAAACATTACAAATATCAATACCTGAAGTGCAATTATCCACATTTTTTCAATAAAGCCTCAATAATAAATTCTTTCTTTTGTATAATTTATAGTTGTTATATGCATCTCTCACTAAAGATATTATTAGAACAATGGGAAATACTGGAAGATGTTACAAAATAACAATTAATAATTATAATGTTTTTGTAATTTTTTTCAAACATTTGCATAATTTTACTTTAAAGTATAGTTTTGGACAGTTTAGGACAGTTTAAGACACTGCTAGGATTTTGGACAGTACGGTAAAAACCATGGTTTATACCGTGTTTTTCACCATAGTGTCTAAAACCTTGACAAACCTGCCTTTAATATTTCCCATGCTATATTCACTCTAAAATACACACGCGATTAAAATATGCACATTATTTTCGTTAAATTAAAAAGAAAAAAAGTACACGAATATGCATAGATACCTATGATAAAGAAAAAAGGCGTATTTTATTTCATATGTCGGATTTTTAAAACAATAATAATGGGAATATCATCATTTTTAATTAATAAATCATATTAATAGATTAATGTAACATTAATTACGCCTATGTTCTCAGTAAAAACTAATTATTTTATATTCAAATTATTTTATATTATTGGTGGCAGTGTTACTGAAGCAATATTACTTTTCCCTCTGAATAATATGTAAACCGATATGTCGACGATCTATTTAAAAAAAAATAAAGAACATTATTTTGAAATGTAAATTTTAGATATATTCGTACAGGAAATTGTTTTTTTTTTTTTTTTTTTCTTTTTTGAAAATCAAAAATAAAAATAAAGCTAAATATGTATATAATTTGTAACTTAAATTGTATTCATATTTAAAAAATCCAATAGTATTGAAAAAAATTACAAGGAAACTAAATTAAATCCCGATCGGTATTTTAATGAAGAATGGTAAGCAAGTTAAAATAAAGAAATTAATTTGACATGGAAGAACAGAAATATATTAAGTATAATAAAACCTTTAAAATATTCAAAATAAACTGATATACAATTCAAAATAAACTGTTAAATGTGTTTCTTATATATATATATATATATATATATATATATATTAAAGTTTTGATTATGTTGTTGTTTATCCACTGAGCAATTTTAGAATGTGAAATGTTTTACATTAGAGAGTAATTCCATGTAAATATAATGTTAGTCACACACAGAGATATTTCCTCTTCCACCAATATTTTTATTTTCTCACAGTGATCACTATTCTATTTAATCGCAAAAAACTTCTGCAAATGTACGATAAAGATTTCTTTATGGTAATAGTAATAGGAAATATTCTTCTTCTGCATGACTGACTATGCCTTATGTAATGTAATTACATTTTAACATTTTTTTTTTATCAAAATATTATAAATTACAATTAATACTTTCTGCATTTACTTCTACTACGCCCAATTTTACGAAATCTTCACCAAGGATAGATTGTACAATATTTGTAGTATTTTGAGCATAGGCGAGATAAAGGAGGTAATAAATTTTTAAATAATGTATTTAGAAAAAATTATGAACATTAAGCTCAATTAATTTAATGGTAAATAATGGTTGTAGTTAATGAGAATTTGGTTGTTTCTGTTCATATGAATAACGAAGAATAAAAAAAAAATATTTGCTGCAAAAGAACAAAAGATATTTTTATACTCAGAATTTAAAAATCAAATTTAGTTATTTTTACACGTTTGTGTTTTTTTTTTTTTTTTTATAATTAATTTACTTTACACACCATACTAATTACAAATTTTAAATAGTCAATTCGTCATAGAAAAAAAAAATGAAGTATAATTCTTGTACAATAATATCATTATTTATATATATATATATATATATATATTTATTTATTTATTTATGAAAATATTTTTAATCTGTTGAAGTGTAAAATCTAGATTTAAATCATTAAATTAACATTCAGCATAGATCATAGAATATATTAATGAAAATGACCTTGATAGAAGAGAATCATTAACTATTAACAAAAATAAAAATTTAAATTACACGATGTTTACAAAATTGCGCATGAAAATAAAAAGAAAACTACAATGTTTATCCGAAGGTGAGTTAAACACTTCCGTTCAACATTTGACCTTCCAGAAATATTTTTGCGTCACCTACATTTTATTTTGCCTCATTCTTCTATTACTTAATAAAATCAAAAAACATTTTTCAAATAGTAGATGAAGTTCGAACAAGAAAAACCATAAATTATATCTTTATGAATGAAAAGTTCTGATGTGCACTTTCCAGTCCAGTACTTCAGTGTAGCTGCAATAATCTCGCACCAGTGATTGGAAAAAGAATTTATTCACTTTCGAAATGCCTGATCAACGATGAAACATATTGGTAACCTCATCAATCTTACGCATTAATATTCCAATAAACCTGATACAAAACAAATGTGTATATGTGTGTGTGTGTGTGTGTGTGTGTGTGTGTGTGTGTGTGTGTGTGTGTGTGTGCTATGATAAAAATGTTCTTGCGATTTTGTAATGGAATAAAACATTTTGAAAATAAAAAAAAAGGAATTGTTTACTCGTTTCATAAAAAATAAAAAATAAATAAAATGTAATTACTGTATACACTGAGAAAAAAAATATACCGCCTTCATCTGGAACGAATAGGTGGTCATTTTCTAAATCCATAAACTAGAAATATAGATTTCCAAACTACGCGTATAAGGCATGCCAATAAGCCGAATAGACGAAATGATCGAGAATTTCTAGTCTATAGATTTCTAGCTGGTTAAACATTATTTTGATTTGACTATTCTGAATCCTTTGTATTGCGAGAAATTCTCGCTTGATTTTCTAGAATTGGGTCAAACACTAAGATTATAGTTGTTAAAACTCGCCTATTGTACTCGCATTTATTTGCAGAGATTTTTTAATAACACTGACATCGATGATATAGGCAAACGCTCTAGAATTCTAATAGAGGTTTCTAGAACTCGCTTTCAAAGGGCACTAGAACTTATTAGGATGACATGGAACTATTTTTTCTAGAGCCACAATGTACATTTTAAATGTCAGTTACAGAATTTTTTCTCAGTGTACATTAGCATATATAAAAACGTCTGTTATGTATCAGATTTGTTGCAATAAATAACACGTGCAGATTTGAGGAAATGAAAAATTTTTTCATTGAAAAAATAACATAATGAATTTTTTAAAGAGGATAGAAAAGCAAAAGGATAAAGAATAATCTTGGAAAGAAGAAATACTTGAAATTTTATGTACAGACTTTTACATACTTACACGTTTTAAAGTGAATATTTATCTCGAAAGAAAAAGAACAATTACAATACATCAATCAGTAGTAATAAATTATGCATAATATAAAGGACTTTAAATTTGCTTAATACGGAAAAATATTTTAACAAATTTTCATAAAACCCCTTGAAATACGTCTACTTTATCTTAGCCTTTTACAGCATTTTTTATTTTAGTTTATTATCATCCTAATTATTATTAGTATTATCATTATTACATTTCCTTTTCTCAAATACTCAAAATGCATAAAATTTTATAAACCTATCCTTTTATTCATTTAGAAACATAATTAAATAAAATAACGACATTACAATCTGGTCGCAAAACTGCAACATACCAAAACAGAAACGTTATTTATTTAAAATAAGATTTTATTTTTTTTTAACTTCTTTTTAATCATGCGATAAAATGACATCAAAACACATACTTTCGACATGAGGAACATTACAGAACCAGAAATGATTGCCAGATAAGAAGACAAGCTAATCTAATTAAAAGTGTATCTGATAGTGGAATAACGTTTTAGAAAAAGACAAATGAAAGTTCTTAGTAAATTTCAACACGTTCTGAACATTACACCATTCATCAAAGACAGACAACAGCTTTAAGTGTTTCAGTGACAGAGTTTCTAATCTCGGTCTGTCTTAGAAATAAAGATATATATATTTCGTACGTGAACTGAAAACTGCACAACAATGAACCTTACCATTAGACATGATGGGAGATTGTTTGGCGCATTGAAGCTTGCTTGAGATATTATCACGATCATATGGAATGGTTCCAGGAACAATGGCGTTGAATTCAACGTTTTAGACCCACTCGGTGATAATTCGTGATTTCCTCTGCATGTACATTTGTAATATCTATTTAAGAGAAGGAGCAGTGCCCCATACTATTCAGGTTGCATATACTTATCACAAAAATGCTCCTTCACAGTAATTGTTAAAACTCTGTATGTAAAACTTTTCTGTGGGTGGTTTTCATCATATCCATATACTTCCATACATTTTTTTTTTCTTTGTTTCGCTATTTCTTTATGAGCATAAGATAAGATAACACATTTTTATGTTAAGTTTTATGTCGGAGTTCACGTTAGCTTTATGTTAGTGGAAGGTAGCATTAAATCATATAAGGATTCAGCAGATAGTTTTTATTTTATCGAAATGTTACAGAAGAAAAATATATATTATTTGCAAACCTGAGAATTTATTATTATATTTAATTATAGTGTAGATCAAAAGTTCGATTCCCTGTGCGGGCAGGGATGTTTGTGGTTACCTACAAATTCAAAATATTGTGTATTGATACTGTGAATTGATGTAGTATGGATCATTCGAGGCAAAAGTCATATTAACTATAAGTACTCAAAAGAAAGTCTTACTTTTAACTATAAGGGGTTTTTTTCTTTCTTCCTTTCTTTTCTCATGTGCACGTGAAGAAACGCCACAAAAAGAAAATAGTAAGTATAATGATTTGTACATATATCAGAATTTTTAAAAACTGTAATTCAAAGAGGAAAAAAATCGGATATTATTTTTTCTGGTAGAATTGGGTTTTAATGAGTTTTGAAATTTCTTTCTTTTTTTTTTTTTTTTTACATTTTACCTAGAATAACACTACTGAGTTTGAATTGTAAGTTTTATTTCAAAAGAGAACATTTTTAGTCTACAAAAAAGCTTCATTACAAAATAATAGTAATTAATTACAATTAGTTAAAATATAAATGACTCTCTTCATGATGTTTGATTTCAGCTAAGATGGGGAATAAAAGTAAAATGAACTTTTATTGCATTGTATTCAGTATTATAATGTTACAATTTAGAATTCAATTAATTTTTATTTTTAAATTTAATTGTAAAAATAAAACTAGCAACAAAAACAAAATATCATAATCCTACCACGTATGATTTTCTTACTATAAATAATTATACATATTTGAATTGTTTAGATTGAAAAAAAAAAAAATGTACGCAAGAAATCTATTTTTAATTTTTTGCAATAATACTGATACGGACATCTTTTATTCAAATTTTAAAAATTATTTATTAAAGGAATACAAGGCAATGTTATCACTAACCGCAATCTATGACTTACAAGTTTAGTATAATGTATTTGATGGTTAGGTTTAGTATTGGTCGTTAAATTACTAGAATTTTAAGTATTACTTTTTACATTACGAAATAAAATAACTTACAAATGCAAAAATGACTTGCAATTTGTTCTCGTTTTATTATTACGAAGGGTCGTATATTTCTTTGCAGCAGCATTGCATTGCTACCATTTTGCAATTTTGCATTGCTACTATTTTGCAGTTATAATCTTGAATGAACGTGTAAATATTTTTTTTATTATTTATTTAATTTAAAATATATAAAGCTGAAAGTTTGTTAGTATATGTGTTTGGATTTTTAGTTTGCTATGCTATACAAAGCTACACCATTTAACCGATCGCTACAAAAATTTGTACTCTTATTAATCAGAACAAAGAATGCTAACGTTGTAATTTTTAGTTTAATTCAATCGAATAATTGATTCAAAAGATATTAAAGAAAAAAAAAATCTACAATTTAACTTTAAAATTATTAAAAAGGAAAAAAAAAAAAATAAACAAATTGACACCAAAATTAAATAAGTAAACTAGTAGAAAAAGAAAAACTATAAATTGGTTTAAATGAATAAAAAGAAAAAAAAAAGAAGAAGAAAAAAAATTGTAGAAAAAATGTGCTAAAGAAGGAACAGCTGTAGTGTAGGAATCCCTGGAGAAATTTTAAATTTCGCTTGGCAAAATCCTTGGCGAAATTTTATATTTCGGACGTTTCTCGCCAAGATCTTTACGTAAGCAAAGGCGATAGCCATCTTAATTCATCACGAAAATGACAACAAAAATTTTAAAGCTGCCAAGGGGCTACTATACTAAAGCTATATGAAAGAGGTTTTAAGAAATGGATATAGTAACCTATGCTAGGGAAAGAAACGCAGTTACTGCATGAATTTATATGGAAGAATAGATTAAAATAATTCCAATCGTACTAAATTACATTCTATTTTGTACAGAATTCTATATCGATTACTTAGAAAACAAAAAGAGGTTTTTTTTTTTTTTTTTTTTAACTCTTTCGTTCGAAACAAATATTGCAGAGGAAGAATTAGGGAAAATTTGCTTAAAGTGATAAACTATTGGTTGTAAAGAGAGCGATTTTTCTTATGTTAAGTTGGAAAAATAAATACATAGTATCAAACTGGCATATATTTCTCTAATAATATTGCACACAACATGCTTATATATATACTTAAAGCCAAGTAAAAAATAACAAATGATTTTAAGAATAATGAAAGTTCTGGTTAGGTTTAAAAAATCCAATAAAACCTTCTGCATTCACCTTGAGATTTATTAAGTACTTTTATGTTGGTAAACCCAGAAAAGCCCACCTGGGACTTTTTGGTGTTTTTGAGTACGTTGAAAACCCTGGTATGTATATGTGTGTGTGTCTAAATATGAAACATGCATTTTTCTTTAATGCAGTGTAAAATTAAGTACATTATACATGTACATTAACATTTCGTGTTTCTAACGAAATGTTAATGTATAATGTAGTTTTTTGATATGTAATGTAATTTATAATGTAGTTTTTTCTTAAATAGGTTTTTTACAAAAAGATACACTAAAAAAATAGTAAGCTAAAACGTTTTTACATTATATAAAAAAAAAAAAAAACATTCAAATTAAACATTTGAAAAACACAAGCAATTAAAGTTCATTTTATAAATAAATTTCATGAAATTATTGTGTCTTTGGTTAAATTTAAGAACGTACAATGAGAATTTAAAGTTCTAAATTTATTCAGATAATAAATAAAAATAAAATTATTTTTGTATTAAGGTAAAAAGTTCCTTTACTTTATACAGGTTAAATACACCTGTATTTTAAAAACTGTTTACTTCACCAAAAGTACATAATTGTATGATTATTATACAGCACCATATTTATGTTTAGATATCAAGGCTAATGATACTGATTAAAATAAATTTATTAATTAAAGTAAAACCAAGTTTTTGGTATTTCTATTCCCATTTTGCTGATTCATCTACCATATTTTAAATTTTAGAGCCCCTTTTCGGAAGATCGATAATTACAAGTACGATAATTTTAACATTCAAATGATATTAAAAAAGAAATGTATAAAAGTAATTTGGAATAGTAATGTTAAAAATTTAGAGAGATACATATATATTTAACAGGGGGAGGGGGGTGAGACGGCAGTATATAAAATGGAGAGTATCAGCTAATCAGAAATTGCGATTGGGATATTGTTACAATTCCAATACTTTTGTTTTGTAAAAATTCAAAAAATTTACTTTGCAATACACAACATTAAAAAATGTTTACATGTAGTGATTGAAAAAAATTGCGTCACGTCGAATCTTGTAATAGAAATCGTTTAATGCATTTTAACGTTTAAATATACAGACATGGTACAAGCTTACAGAAAAAAAGGCTGAACTTTTCACGACCCCCACCCCCACCCTCTCAAAAGTGGTATCAGGCAACTGACACAATATAAATTTTTCAATAATAAAAATGTTAAATCTGAATGCATACATGTACACACAATAAACAAAATCAGAACAATAAATCTTATATTGAATATCATAGTAATTATAATTAAAATAGTTGTAAGTGTTTAAAAAACAGACAAACTTATTACATATACTTGAAAATAAGTTTATTCCTATAGAAGCATTGTTTGCTGGGACAATTGATTAGCAAAATAATGTAATTCAAGTTCATTAGGAAAATGCAGTTGAAGTGCTATTTCTTTTTCATTTTCTCCAAGTTTGAATTTGACATTTAAAAGCCAATCACATAGAAATTGCTAATAATATATTGCACAAATTCAGGCTGACTCCCCCCCCCCTTCCTCTACACATGTCCAAAAAGTTTTAATTCAGATTTGCATTGATCCCAAGAATAATAATTTTCAAGCTTAAAAAGGCTGAATTCAGCCTTAAGGCTGAACAGTAACATGTCTGAATATATTAATATTATATTGTGCGTGAAAGGGGCATAATTTAACAGATTAAAGAAAACCTGATTTAATAAGAATTAAAATCACACTTTCTGTTACAACTGACTATATTTGAGACCTCTTCTAAGAAACTTAATTTTGCTAAAACATTCCTTTAACAGTATATTGCCATGACAGTATTCATATTGTCACTTTTTAAAAAATAAACACGTAAATAATTCAATTTAGGAAATTTTCTCTATCAAAAAAAAAAAAAAAAAAAAAAAAAAAACTTTAATACTGTGAATTTTTTCCCCAATATGACTGCTAACAATTAATATACGAAATAAAAAGATAGATATAGAGAGATAGATATTATTTCAACTTTATAATAATCAAAGACCGGATAGAAAAAACTATAGTTAACACGATATCATTAAAATATTATAAATGGAAATTAAAATAAAGAAATTATATAAAGTAAGATATATTGAAAAAAGATAATAAATGAAGAAAAAAAAAAAAACTTTGAATTTTCCCCCAAAACTGCTATAACTTTATCAAAGACTGTATCCGTATTAAGCAGCAGGTTAAAATATAGCGTTCTTTCTGCAGTGATATAAGAGATCATATAATATTACTATCATTATCCAGCAACTCTAATTTAACTACAACGAATTAAAATGGAAGTAAGAAGTGCAATATAAAACCAAAACTTTTTCTAGCGTATTATAAATAAATTACCAAATAGTATCTATTTGGAGATTAATTAACATGAAAAAGGAATAAAAACGGTTAATACGAAACGATAATAATATAAGCTTCGTTTACAGCAATAATTTTAGTAAGATAACAAACTTATAAATGAGAGAAAAAAAAACTGTAGTTAGATATAGTATCAATGAAAACAATTACACAATTAAAAAATATAAAACTTTATAGATGCATTACATTTTTAATCATTTAAATAATGAAAAACATAAAACTTTATAAATGTATTATATTTTTAAGAATTGTTTGTAATTTCAAAATATTATTATCGTGCTAACGGCTCTAAGTTTAAAGAAATAATAATAAAAAAAAAAAAAAAAAAAAAAAAAAAAAACTTGATATTTGTTTAAAAATTTTTATTAGAATTTTTTGTAACTTTTTTTAGAATTTTTTTTCATAGATTATTATAGTTTATATAAAATTATTCTGATGCCTGTAATTTTTCTTTCTATTACAAATTCAAAATCATAATAATATTTACAGAAAATTTCCCGTTGAATTTGAGTAATGAATTGAAACAACTTTTTCACCATTAATTGTGTTATCCATGCATACATGTATTGGAGAATATAGAAACTGCATTTCATTTTAACAAAAAGTATAGCAAAGGAAGTTCAAGAATAGTGCATAGGAATAAAGTGCATTATACATTTGAAGTTAAATTAGCTTAAAAATAGAGATGTATACATCATATACACATACATGTGTTATACTAAGTAAGTAAACATAATGTGTGTGTAAGATGTAAGCATATATGTATTATAAAAATATATATGTAATTTCATTTTAATTTTTTAAAAAAAATGTAGCTAATGGAATACAAGAATAAGGTGAATTATAAATGAGAAATCAAAAGAGTTTAAAAATAAACTCAGAGAACAATGTAGAAATTTTTCTACGGAGATATAAAAATAGTGAGGTTTCCAAATTTTAATTTTTGCCTCGAAATTTTTTATTTTACAAATCGATAATTATATATAAACTGCGTGTGCTACTTAATTTACTATATTTACTTAACGTACTTCTTAATTTACTATATTTACTTAATGTACTTCTTAATTTACTATATTTTATGTATGTATAGTATTTATATTGCATTGTTTTCACGAGGGAAAAATAATTTAATTCGGTCTAGAAAGGGAAGATATTTTCATTTGTAAATCAGAAAAAAAAAATATATATATATATATATTTTCGTATATGATAATTCCGAAAATTACCTCTTTCAAATCATATAACATAAATTTTTCATTCATTGGTTAATATGAACGTTTTTTTTATTACCGACATGCGCAAATCAACACTAGAAGAAAATATATTGCTTTAATAAAAAAGTTTTAATTTCGAACGTTATAAAAATAATGATCGTTTCTGCTTACCACAAAACAATCCGTTTTTTTTTTTTTTTTTTTTTTTTTTTTTGAAATATATTTACATAAAAATAAGGAAATGTATGAATAAAAATGAAAAATAACAATAATAACAATAATAAAATCTATAAGAATATTACAAAGTATTTTTTAAGCGTTTTAGTACATTTTAAAATAAAAAATTGGTGCAAGTATTCATTTTTGCAGTATAACTTTAATAAATATCAATTTTACTCCATGTTTTTAAATATTGAAATGAAAATCAGAAAAAAAAAAAAAAAACTTAAAGCATCAAATTTAATTTATTAGCGATAATAGACTCCCCTAAAAATTGCATAACGGCCATTTTATAATAATAAAAACAAATACTTTTATAATATATCACTTATTTTATTATTTCGTGTATACATAAATTTGATTTTTTTTTTTTTTTTTTTTTTTTTTGTAAGATAGATTTTGCTTCCTTTTAAATTGATTTTCTTTTACAATAATCTATTTTATTAATGTTTTCATTTTTGCTGTTATAATTTGAATCTAAATTGAAAAAAGAAGAAAAAACATTAGGAAGAAAAAAGAAAAAATAACAAAACACTGAAAGATTAGAATATATATAAACAATTGTAAATTAAAGCAAAACTCTTTTATAAATTTGAATATATTTTACAATATATTTATTTTTCCAAACTGTAGATATTTGATTTAAACATCTGAATTTCTAAAATCTGAATTTTCTGTCGCAATCAATGTAAAAATTTAAAATTAAGAACCTGCAAAGCGGTTAAACTAAATGAAATTCTTATAATTCTTCTTAATTTTTATACAATTTGTTTCCAATTTACAGTTACATTAATCTAATTCCTTCGTATCTTATCAGTTTAAGCATTAACAACAAATATAAAGGCATTTAATAATAAAATTTTATACATACACTGAGAAAAAATTCTGTAACTGACATCTAGAATCTAAATTGTGGCTCTAGAAAAAATAGTTCCATGTCATCTTTATAAATTCTAGTCCCCTTGCAAAGCGAGTTCTAGATCCCCTATTAGAATTCTAGAGCGTTTGCCTATATTCTCGAGGGCAAAGTTATTTAAAAATCTCTGCAAATAAATGAGAATACAAGAGACGGGTTTCTGCAACTATAATCTTCGTTTATTACCAAATTTTAGAAAATTAAGCGAGAATTTATCGCAATTTCAATGATTCATAATATTTAGAGTGTTCAGAATATTGTTTCACCATCTAGAAATGTGTACACTAGAAATTCTGGATCATTTCGTCTATTCAGTTTATTGGCGTGCCTTATGCGCATAGCTCGGAAATCTATATATCTAGTTAAGGGATTTAGAAAATGGCCACTTATTCATTCTAGAGAAAGGCGGTGTATTTTTTTTCTCAGTGTATATTTAAAAATATACAATATATACATTTCCTCATCTTTATTTTTTTTAAATTCAAACAAAATTAATTGTTTTCAATATTTAATTTTTTAAACATATGCTTTCTTGATATATATATAATTAATTTTTGAAAATACGTTTTTGGAAAAGCAAAATTAAATTAAAAACAACGCTATGTTGATTGTAAAAATAATCTATCTTCATATAACTTTTACAGCTTATGAAGTATGTGTACGAATCCATATCAATGTAAACACTGGAAGTTTTATTTCTTTTTCAGAGGCAGAAACTTTCTAATTATTTTAAAACAACTGCAAAAATTATATATAAGAATAATATACGCAAATAGAAAATGAAATTATTAAAATTTTAAAAGTTAAGTCTGAAAATGTTGGAAGACTAGCAGGAAACATTTACAAATGCGTGTACTATTTACCAAAAATGTTTTCCCTGCTACGTTTGAATCAATATTCAATTAATTTATGACTGATGATATAATTAATTGCAGGATAAACAATACACTTCTATTCAGATAAGATGAAAAATGACGTTATCATTCACAGTCCATTTTGATTCTCTCTCTCTCTCCTTCTCAGACACATATGTGAGCGTGTTTCTACGTGCGTATTCGGAAAAAATCAATTAACATTATACATACTTATAAATTACCAATAGGTTTGTACATTTTTCCATGCGAAAAATGCTCCGATTATGTAAGAGTTTATGCATAGTTAATTAATTCTAATTAAATATTATAGTTTTTATAAAGTTATTACTACTTATACATAAATTAAAGATTTTCGTAAATTCTAATATTTATTAAAATATTACATTTTATTATTTTCTTCTGTATTCAACTGAACTAATTACTGTATTTGTAAAATTTTAGACTGCCGGTTGTCGATGAATTTACACGTTTTAAGAGTTCTAGAATGCGGATTAACCGTTTTATGGAAATGTATGTTTATAAGAGGCAAAAAATTTCTGGCTAAGGTGAAGAATTTCATACAAATTTATATGTAGTTGAACCTTCAAATTAGTGCTTATCAACTTTTGGCGCAAACTGATCAACAAGTGGCATTACCCTTTTTAGTTATTTATGTTTTAAATGTAGTAATAGTGAAGACACCATTGAATAAATGTGCAAATTCAAACTGTATTTAACTAATTATTGTGAAATTAAAAAGAATTATTTACACTAGTAATAGTCAACAAGGAACTTTTTATTTTTTGTATATTTAAGAGCCTCGATCCCTCTCTCGGGGTGTATGAAACATTTAAATGTGGATATTAAAAGAAAAAAAAATCTAGCTGTAATATTAAAACGAATGGTTGAACCATGGGTTTGTGATAATTTAAAACAAAGTTATCGATTTCTTTCTTTTCTTTTTTTTTTTTTTCGCTTTTAACAATATATTACACACACACACACACACACACACACACACATATATATATATAGATATATATATCCTGAAAAACTGCATTTCCTAAGATACTGTCTGTAAGGCACAAAATTGACTCTTTTTCAACATAACTCTGAGATGAAAATTATCTGCATCATGCCATCAGGGAAAATAATTTTGATAAATAGTAATTTTAATAAATAATTTTAATTGCATGAATTTGCATAGGAGAACTTTTTGTAATGGCTTACACATACTAGTGTAGAATCTACTTTTAGTAGTAGTAAACGCATTTGAAAAAATAAAAGAGTTCTTGTAAAAACTATATGTTAGAAATTTCTTATTTTAGTGTATTATTATTAATTCTTTATAACAAAACACTATATAGTCTAAATGTTTAACCAATATAAACTTTTGAAACATTTAAAGCTTTATGGAAATGACAGATTAAATTCCATTTGAATAACAAGCTTTAAACTTCCCAATCTTTATTAATTTCATTAAATGTTTGTAACATAGAACTGACGCAGTAAGGTCGCATTCATTTGCTCAGAGAAAGTTTTCTCTCAGCCTATTCACAATAGCTATCCAACGAATATACACAAACCAAACAAAAGATAACTTCAATCAAGCGCACAGAACAAAACTCATAAAAAAAATCCTAAGTTAAAAGAAAACTTGTCTTGAAGAGCTAAATTACTCAATAAAAGCTCTATTGATTATATTTCAATTTTAAATTTCTACGAATATCATTCAGTTCTTTGCAGACTATCAATTTTCAAAAAAAAAGAAAAAAAAAAGGGGAACAAAAAATAATAAGAAATAAAGAAATAAAAACGCGCATACATGGAGGGGGAAAAAATATTTTAAAAAATCCCGTGTTCTCAACTTTCTTTTTGGGCGGCATAAGGTAAAAGAAAAAAAAATATTTAAAAAAAATACTTTTTTTTTATCAGTAGTGCGAAACGATTCTCAGCATCTCTGAATCGTAATCGAAAAAGGCGAGCGTAAACGTCAGCGCCAAACCCCGGAAACTCATTATAACCGAGGATAGAAATCGCAGTTCGCTGAGAAGAAAAAATCATTTATGCCTGAAATGTGTTTTTGATGGCAGCAGCAGGAATAAAAATAACCCAGAAGTTTAAGACTTTAGAATCTGACTTTTTGGCAGTAATTATTTTTAAAATAGACGATAGATTATTACGGGTATGAGAATTTTATTCCTTCTATATTAATCCGCAGGTGAAAATATCCACTTCGGTTGCAGACAGCTGTGATCGTCCAATGATAAATGAGAAATATTTCCCATTCACTGATAGACAGATTAATTTTCATCTTTGAAATTATAAAATGAAATACATCTTTTTTTTTTTCATTCAAATCATTCGATGAAAGTTCTGGTGTGATTTCGAATAATTACTCTATTTTTCAACAGATAATTTCCTTTCATCCAAAAGTGTAGTTTTTTACATTATTAAATTATTTCAAATGTTTCAGAAGTCATTTCTTTCTTTCGTTTTTTAATTATTTTATAGTTATTTTTAATAATTTTAGCAAAAGATAATAATAAATCTTTTCTTTTTTAAAAAAAATATTTTTAGTTATATATATATATTTAATTTTATTTATTTAATTTATTTATATAGCCTTATTATTATTATTATTATTATTATTATACTAATTTATAAGTTAACATTATATTTTTATGTATATTTTTAAAATTTTCAACTCAGTAAAATTATTTTTATTTCATTATTTTTTATTGTTTTATTTACTAATTTATTAATTTTTTTTATATATATATTTTATCAGGATTTTTCTTTCTTTTTTCTTTTAAAATTTGTGCCCTATGTGTTCATTTTACTTGAAAAATAATTTGAGTTTTAAATTTATAATAAAATATATACATTTTATCAGAAGATAATATTGAATTTAAACTAATATTTAAAGTTGAGATAATCTTGATTGAAACTGGATAAAAAAAGAACACACTAACATTCATATATGCATATGGAAAAGCAGAAAAAAAAAAGTTTTAAAATGCGTGGCTATTTTAAATAGGTATTGGTGCGGTTAGTAATCAACGAATAAGAACACCATTTGGGTACGTTCAAAAAATTACCTCCGTCATACTTGATCCAATGATATATATAATTTTTCTGTCTTTTTTATTTTAAAATTTGTGCCCTATGTGCTCATTTTACTTGAAAAATACCTTGATTTTCAAATTTATAATTATATATATATATATGTGTGTGTGTATATATTTAATCAGAAGATAATATTGAATTTAAACTAATATTTAAGGTAATAATAATCTTGTTTGAAACTGGACAAAAAATAATACACACACATTCACATCGGCAGAAAAAAAAAAAAAAAAAAAAAAAAAAAAAACGCTTAGCAATTTTAAATAGGTAATTGGTGCGGCTAATAATCAACCAATGAGGACATCTTTTGGGTCCGTTCAAAAAACTACTTCCGTCGTACTTGATCCAATTATATATGTATGTATATATATAATACTAACATTAATCCCCTTCATGATTACTCCCCTGTTTACTCTGTACTAAATCATAGTGTCAACCAGAAAACTTCTCGTTCAAAAAGAGGTAACAAATCCAATAAATCTACTAATGGTTTAATATCAAAAAATCTCATTATCAAAAATATTCTTGCCTTACAGTCAAATTATCTTAACCATTATGATTGGATTTACATTAGAAAGTTTATATTTGCTATCAAAAAAAAGTATTTGTCCACTTACTTAAGTGTATTTAAAAACCAATCCTATAATCAACATTTTTCTGATATTTTCTATGATTTAATATTATACAGACTTAAACTCTTCAATTTAAATATCTCTAAAAAACCTCACAAAATCCAATCAAATTCACAGCTTATTCTAAATTATTCTAATCAAATATTTAATAGCATTAATATTTCATCTATTCTTAATGATAAATCATGCATGTTTCCTATTAAAGACATTCATATTTCTCGTACCTTTAAATATCCTATTACACTTGGTCGCCTGCTTTTTAACTATAATTCAGTCTCTAAGTCTAATTTATCTTCTCATGTGACTTGTAGTTGTGCTCATCCCTCAAATGTAAAATATGTTGACAGAGATCATGCACATATTATTACTGGTGATCTTAATATTATTAATGACTCAAATTTAAAGAAATTTATGGAATATGGTACTAAATATCGACTCCCTTCAAAAACTAATATTTCAAAGATTATACAACAGTTTTCTTATGATATTGATTTGTTTATTTATAAACTCTCCATCTCTTATAATAAACCTATTGAATATTTCAATCAATGGAAATTTTTAGTAATTTCAAAAATTAAAGCTGAATTAATTCAACATAGATCAAATCTCACACATTACAATAAATCAAATCTCTTTAAATCTATCAAAGAATTGCAACAAAACTTTGTTATTACTTATGTCGATAAATCTCCTAATAATTATGCAATAATCTGTAAACATTATTATCTTTCTTTACTCAGTTCATCTATATCTAATAGTACTAACTTTCATACTACCAATAATGATCTTAAAATCAATAACCGCAAAATTCACTGCTTTTATAAATTGCTAAAGCTTCCATTTAATAATTTTAAATATCCTTATATTGTACTTATCCCTAAATTTCACAAAAATCCTATTAAATTCAGAACTGTCACAGTAGGGTGTAATACTTACAACAACAATGCTAACAAAATTCTCCTTGATATTCTCAAACAAATCTATGACTTAATTAGTAAATCAAAAAATTTCTTTTGCCTTAAAAATAGTTATCAACTTAAAGCCAATGTCTTATCTATGAATAATGTGACTGATATCATGACTTATGATTTTGCTGACCTATTTAATAATATTAATTTAACAGATCTTCATCGTATCATCTTTAACCTTTTTGAAAAATTTAAAAGTCAAATATCTTTACCAAAATGCTTTTCGGCAACTTCATTTAAGACACTTTTAAATTTTATTATTCATAACAATTACATTCTACACTGTAATAAGATTTATATTCAAAAGGTCGGTATTCCACAAGGAGGATGTAGCTCGAGTATGTTAGCTGACTTATACCTTTACCATTATGAACAGGGATTATGTATTGAAAATGTCTATTTTTACCGATACATTGATGACATTATAATTTTTTATGTCAATAATTTTTCACTTAATTTATTTAAATTTGAATATCCTTCTCACCTTACCTTAACTTATAATCATCTCAACAATAACTGTATTAGTTTCTTAGATTTAAAACTTAAACTTGATGGTAGTAAAATTTATACTGATATGTATGACAAAAGACAAGATTTTAGTTTCAAAGTAAATTTATTTACACAATTTACCTCTTGTCTTCATATCTCTGTCTACAGAAATATTATTCTCAATCACCTCTTTCGTATACATAATCTTTGTTCAGATAGGTTTAAAAACAAAAATATCTCTCACATAATTAATGTTGCTACAAAAATGGGGTATCCTAAAAAATTTATTTATTCACTTGTTTATCAAAAAGGGTCTCTGTCTAACAAAAAAAAAAAAAAAAAAAAAAAAAAAAAAAACTAAGGTTTAATTAAAAATTAAAAAAAAAAAAAAAAAATCAGGTGGATGGGTGGGCAGAAGTTTGATTAAGGAGGAAGGGTGGTGTTGTTTGGCTGGGAGGGTTTGATGCTAAATAAAATTTATTTAAAAAAAAAAAAAAAAAAAAAAACGTGGGGGGATTGCTGTAAGTTACATTCTTATTTTTTCTGGTTGATTCTATGTATTTTGAACTCTTTTATTTTTTCTGGTTGATACTATGTATTTTGAACTCTTTTATCATTAAATTTTACAATGTGCTTCTGGCTACTTGAGGCTTCCCTTGTTAAGTTTGAACAATCCATATATTTGCATAACAAAAATAAAATCTTATAAATATTAATTAAAAAAAAAAAAAAATCTTTTAAATTTTAATTTTTAATCTTAATTTATGATGACCGCATTATAATTCTTATCCTTATAGTTGTGCTCTTTGGCATTATTGCTTGTAATTATGTCTTCTTAAAACTTAACACTTAATAATTTGACTATAAAAATCTTAAAAATTATCTTAATCTTTCAGTCAATACATCTTATATAACTGATTTAATGTTATTATAGCTAACCGAAAGATGGCGCTTGTACTTAGTAGTCTCTAACCTTCATTCTTCAGTCCTTATCTTAAACGATTTAATTATTAATATTTTTGGTACGATTTAATTTAACTCTACTAGTATTAATTTTAACATTATCATTTAATATTTACTCTGTGTATTTTATCTTTAATGTAATTGTTCTGAAGTATTTTCGATTAATCGATATCTGTCGAGCTATTATTTTAACTTCAATTTAGGTTTTGGCATCAACCATTTTTCCAGTTTGTGTTAACTGTTTTCCATGTGGTTACTCTGCTTATTTCATGTTATTAATTTGGTTTCCTTTAAGATTTTAATCAATATTTATTTATCCTTTGTTTTAATTTAATTTTTCACTTTTTTCTCATTCTTTATGGTCTTTTTGCTGCATTGATCGGGGCGTGAGATGATATAAATTGCTATGATTAGCAATATCGTTTTACGAAATCATTGCAGCTTTCTCTGCTTTATGAAGTATGCGCCCCTTGATAAGTATATTTCTAATTTTAAGCATTTATATCCAATTGATTATGTGGTTTATTATCTTTTTTCTCTTTCACAAGTTTAATGGTCCTTTTTTATTATCCTTCAGGTCGGCGTAAGTATTTTAAGTTAATATGGTAACTCATTGGTTCCTCATCTATATCGCAACTTTTTGTGTCATTCTTTCCTCTATGTTAAATTCAGTTCTATATTTTAGTGTGCTGTTATTGTTTTAGTTCTATTAATTGCTAAATTTTAAGATTAAATTTTATTACGTTATCTATTATTTATATATATATATATATATATATATATATATATATATATATAAAATAAAAGTAACCCAGAAGTTTTAAACTTTAGAATCTGACATTTTAGCAATAAATATTTTTTAAATTAGGCGGCTGATTATTACTAAGCATGAGATTTTCCTTATGTCTATAATAATCCGCAAATGAAAGCATTAACTTCAGTTGCAAGCAGCTGCGAGTGTCTATTAATTAAATGAGAAACATTTTCATAAAATAAATACTCTAATAAATAAATAACTCGAATAAATACTCTAATAAATATTTTCCTTATAAAATTATATTTTTAGTTATTAAATTATTTCGAATATTTCACTCAGATTTTTTTTTTTTTTTTTTTTTTTTTTTTTTTTTAATTCTTAAATAATTATTTTTTGATATTTCCTCATTAAGCCCTTATTAAATCACTTTGTTTTTCAATAAATGTTTTTATTTCGATAAAAACTTTTATATCATTTATTTATTACATTTGATGAAGAAAAATTATATATATATATATATACTGTTTTACTATTATTAAAATTTCTGTCAATTAATTACGTACGTCTAAAAAAAAATCTTGGACTTTAAATTCTTTTATGCTTTTACGTTTAAATAATTTATTTCATCATGAGATCAAAGTTTAATGTAAATATCACTATTTAACATAACTAAAAATATTTTTTTTTTCGATAAAGCCCTTTATATTATTTATTTATTACTTTTTATGAAATATAGTAAGTACTATTAATAATCTTAAAAATTAAATCAATTTAAGATATCTAGTTATTTTGTTTGGCCTGTGTATGTTTCTTTGGTGAATTATTTGACTGACTATTCTTCGTTCTCATTCTTTTCCTTTACTTTAAAAGGATTATATATATATATATTGATTTTTCTATTAAAATTTCTGTCAGTGTGTTAATTACATCTAAAAAAATGTCTTAGATTTTAAATTTGTTTGTGCTTTTACTTTTAAATTATTCATTTCAAAAAGAGATCAAAGTTTAATGTAAATATCAGTATTTACTTTAAAAATAATTTTAATTTGCATAAAATTGATACGGAAACATGCACATAGATAAGCATTAAATATTTTTTAAATGCAAATTACGTTCTTTTAAACAACTAACTTCTATTGTTAATAGCTAACAGATCAAAACATTAGTGTTATAAGATTGTTCAAAAAATCTATCTAGGTACATAAATGAATATATATATATATATATATATATATATAATAAATGAATAAAAATGATCAATAATTAAGACGTTGTTTAACTATTAACTCTATATGCTTCTTTTTCATCGAAATATTAAAATTAACGCATTTAAAATAATAGTAAAACTGTGCATTTTATAAATCAGAATAATAGAGAACGTCGCGTGATGTTTTGAATTAACAAACAAACAAAAAATTTTAATTCCAAATCACCTTCTTTAATAATAATAATAATAATAATAATAATAATAATAATAATAATAATAATAATAATAATAATAATAATAAATAAACAATAAATAATTTTATAAAAGTTGACGCATCTAAATCACAGTTAAAAAAAAATAATAAGAAGAAGAAGAATACGTAGTTCTTTGCTTACGAAATAAACACAATTAATGTGTGATGCAATTAGCATTAAATTCCAAAGAGTAAAATAATAATAATATTATTAATGTAATTATCTAATAGTAGAAAAGGATATTGAGTATTATGCAATTGAATTAATCTAATGTATTTCCTTATATTTTTGACAAATTTATTATCACAAAATCTAAATTAACAAAAAGCAATTACAATTGTTAAAAAAATAAGGAAATTACGTATATTGCATGTCTGAACAAAGTTATTTTAAATAGAACAATTTTGAAATCGAAAATATTTTAAACAAATACATAATATAGATCATATGAAAATGCGAACTGTGTGGGGAAGATGAATTTAAATGAGTTATAGATGTCTTTTCCTTTCTTTTTTTTTTTTTTTTTTTTTTTTTCTGCGGTTGCTTATTTGTTTTGAATGCTTTATAGTTTTAAAAGTATTTTTAAAAGAAATTTACTTTTCGCAACACTCACAATTATAAAATTACTAAACATTAAAATTTTAAATAAAAAATATTACAAACTTTAATGTGTAAATTAACATATATATATTTAATACAGAGATAAAACATTAATTACATAATACTTCCACAAATAATATTTTCGTTGCTAAACTAGTTTCAATTTTTAAGCACTATAAATTATTAGTAACAGAAATATATTACAATAATTATTACTATTTTGTTCGCTTGTTGGATTCTTACGCAGTTTTTCAACTACATATTTAAATAAGGTAAACATTACTGTGATATTATTCTAATCATTATTGTATTTTTTAAATACGTTAATTTTTACCTGCTAAATAACAAACAAAATCCTTTTTTAAAATTAAATTTACATTTTCATTTTACTCCTTAGTGTCCTTTTTACAATATTCATTAAATGCATCTAAAAATCTATTCCGCCTTAAATCGCCATAAATAATAATAATAATAATAACGACAACAAACTAAAATTCATACTTTTTATTTACAAAACAAATTTTTACTTGTCAGTATTTTTAGTTACAAGGACAATAGCAACTGCTTTTTTTTTTTTTTTTTTTTTTTTAATAAAATAATTACTGTTTAAAACATTCATTTTAACATTTTTTTAGAAACTTAAATTACTCAATCCTCCAAGTTATTACGAAATTGATGCATTAATAATTATAACGTTAATAATTTAAAAAATACTTTTAAAACTAAGATTTAAAAAGATTTTAGTCATTAAATTTTATACACCTTCATTAATTGTTCTGATATGTAGAATAATAACATGTGTTCCATTGCGGAAGTACATAATAAAGTCGTTTAAAAAATGAACACATGTTTAATACATACAATGTAAAATGCATTAAATATGATATATTTTAAAATTATACCTTTAGTTATCGAACAACGAATATTGCCTTTTGGGCTTATATGTATACATTTCTCGTATACAACAAAAGTATTATTAACATTCCAAATAATCGGGAATCCTTATATTTCCTTCCCTGCGGATTTCGTATACAATAGCAGACGTGGGCCAAAGCAAATTGATAAATTTTATGTGTATGAAAAATTTGCATAATGCTATTATGAAAATAAATGATCCAAAATCCTTCTTCTCGATTTTAATGCTTGTAAAGAACTCCCAGATGACAAGTTTATCATTTTGATATAAAGGTTTTAAATTATTATTTTAAAATCATAATGTAATTTAAATAAATTTCCAATGGATACAAAATCTCAGTATGTTAACTGATAAACTGATAAAGCTTTGTTTTTAAAAATATTTAGAGTTTAAATAAAGTAACACGTTATATAGTTTGAACTACTACTATTTTAATTATTGCTGCTTACAGTTTATAACCATTCACAATTGTATGTAGAAAGGCAGTCATGGATATCGTGTGTAAAATTACACTGATTTTTAATCTAATCCGGAGTGCGCTTAGTTCTATTATTATATTTAAAATGTAAGAATAAAAATGACAATTTCTAGAATTTACAAAATTTTTCAATTCTATAGTTTTGTAGTTAATTATACAATTTTTCAGCATTAAATATATAATTACACAACTTCTTTTACTATGTTATAATTGTAATAATTCGTCTTTATTTTTTCTAAACTAAATTTATTTAAACATAGAGTTAAAATATTTCAATATTTCAACGGGATCAATATTTTGTATGCTTTCTCTTCTTTCTTATTTATTGATTTTATTTTATTTTATTTTTCATTTTTTCACTTTAAACATTTAAATTCAAAATTATTTCAAAATAATCGGTTCAAATTTACCAAACTAATGTTTCTGGACTGGTTTGTAGATTTTTTGACTTACAAAAATATTTTATCCTTAAACCACTAGGTGGAAAGAAAAATCTATAAACAGAAACTTAATTACTATTACGTATGCGAATATATATATATATTTTTTTTTTTTTTAAATTTATAAAAAATATTCCATCACACAGCTTTTGTGTAAACAATAAAAGTTGGCTAACGGTTTGTCAAGTATACCTATTTTTTAAATTTACATGTATGTGATTTATAAATTAAAATAAATTCATTAAAAAATATCTATTTATTTGGCTTTAAAGCTGCGTCTCCAAAGCTGCGCATGAATTCTTAAATAAACCTTACTTTAACTATGTGAACAGATCCTAATTTTATCTAAAATGCAAAAATTAAACACTTAATCAGTGATTCTTAACCACTGTGTCGCGGTACTTTTGTGTGCCACCAAATTTTTAAAGTGTGCCGCCAAATTGTAGAAATGTATATAGTAAAAATTATAATGCTTTTTTTTATTACGAGTAAAGTTTGTTTAAAGAAAATAAAAATACACTGTAAAAGATAACTGCTGTTTTTACAGTTAAATACCATATTTTTAACTGTTTTTATCTTCGATATCTGCGACCTTTCATAAAGTGAAATATTTGCCCTAAGTGAAATGTGTGCCGTCAAAATTTGAAATCGTTAAAAGTGTGCCGCAAAAAAAAAAAAAAAAAAAAGGTTGAGAATCACTGTACTAGAGTTAAAGTATTTAATATCATGATCAATATTTTACAAGCAGTATTAGTAAAATTAATACATTACAAATATTTCTACAATGTTTCATAGAGTTTTCTGTTTACATTTAAATCGTTAAATTAAAATGAATATTAGTGAAATAACCGTAAATTTTACGCATTTAAAAATTTCAAATATGAATATATTTTAAAAAAGGGGGGAGGCGGGGGGGGGGGGGATTACGAAATCTGTATACATTATGTAAAAACGTAAAGGAGAATTTCTTTATTCCATAAAATATTCATCTAGTGTTTCATACAAACTACACGGTATGATTCTTGTGTAATAAGTTCTATATACTTGTCTTATTTTATAAATTTTATTCATTATAAATTATATTTAAAAAGACAGAGAAATAAAATAATTTAATGCAATAAGGAAGCTTCATAAAAAAATTATCAAACAAAATTTTCTATAATAAAATTTTCCATTGAATTATTTTTTATACCTGTTAGAATTTTTTAAAACTACAGAAATAATTTAGGGTTATACAGCATTAAGCAGAAACGTGTACCAATAAAAACATGCGATATCTGAATGTCACGTGCGTAAGAATTGCGTAATAATATTTACGAAATCTAGTTCGTTAAAAATTATGTTTCATTAATAAAGTGAGTAATAAAAAATTTAATACAATGAAGAGCGTCTATATACAATCATGGAAGAATATTATAGAAATTTTCAGTTGAATATTTTCATACTTGTTAGGAAATCTATATATAGCTACAGCAATAATTCAGAACTTTTGACAGATTTTACAAGCAATGGTAAAAACTTGCAATATTTAGATGACTTGTCTGTGATAAATGTAATAAATTTATGAATTTAATTCATTAAAAATTACATTTTTTTTTAATAAAACGATTAGATAAAATATGCAAAAAGGAAAAATTTATCGAATGAAATTTTCTATAATAATATTTTCAGCTGTTTATTATCATTATTATTATTTAACATCTGTAAGAAAATTCATTGATACCTGCAGCAATAATCCAGGATTATCAAACACATTTATAAGTAATCATTAAAAATATGTGATGTCTTAATTATTCGTCTGCATAAATATATTACGAACTATAATTCTTTAAAACTTAAAACTTTTAATAGAGAATATATATATATATATTCTCTATTAAAAGTTATATATATATATATATATATAATTAATACAATAAAGAAGATTTGCATAGAATTATCGAGCAAAATTTACTAAAATAAAATTTTCAGTTGAACTATTTTTATACCAGTTAGAAAAATCTATATGTAGCTTCAGAAATAATTCAGAATTATTAATCGGATTTTATAAACAATGATAAACTTGCAATATCTTGATAATCCGTGTGTATTAAGTTTAATTGAAATTACAAACGCTAATTCACAAAAAAAATATATTATAAAAAAAGCAAATAAGTAAAATAAATTAATACAGTAAAGTGGATTCGTATAAAATTATTGAACGGAAATTTACTGTAATAAATTTTTCTGCTAAGTTATACCTGTTAGAAAAGCTATAGCTAACTACAGTAATAATTCAGAATTATCGAACATATTTTACAAGCGATGATAAAACTGGCAAATCGAATTATCTTTATGTCTGTTTGTAAAATCCATTTCGCTATTTCATTGTGGACTTCTGAAGCTGCTTATCGTTCAATAAGCGTTATGGCTATCATATGGGCTATCAAATAACAGAGACTGTTTGTTTGCACAACGAAATTGAGAAAATACTGAGTAGAGCAGTGTACATTTTGACGCATTTTGAATCAATAAAGAGGAAAAAAAAAAAAAAGCATATCAAAATAAATGTAACGTTCAAAATACCTTCTAGAACTGAAACTGATACATCATATCAATTAAAATAGAACGGTGAGAAACAATATTTTTTTCAAATAAAATCTCTCAATTCATTAATTTTCTCTTCTAAGCGTTCATTAAAAAGAAAACGGTTTCAGAAAATTGTTAAGCGTAACGTTTAAACGTATATATGAATATTTTTTTACAACGCGTTAAATTTGAATAAAATAGAACAGAAATATTTTAATACAAGTTCGCAATTAATTATTTGTTTTTGTTAAATGAGCACAAAGAGCGTTCACTAATGCTCTTCATTGAAGTAAATGAATAATTTCTGCTCCGAATTGTTAAACTGCAAAAAATTAAAAAATTAAAATAAAATAAAAGCACAATCTATAAAACGTAATTGTATTTTTATGAAAAAAGTATACAGATAGGAATAACTTTTTGCTAATAATTTATAATTATTACCTTTTTTTTAATTAAAACAAAATTACCATATACAAAATTCGAAATAAAATATATCGAACTTTACATATGGTTCGATAAAATATTACTTCTCTCCCCCCCCCCCCAGCTCTTTTTTTTTATTTTATTTAATTTTTTTTTTTTTCATCAACGAAATGAAATTTTCTATCATGCTTCGAAATTTTCGCTACTGATAGTTATGTCCCTACGGATAATTTACAATTACAACAACTAAATAGAAGTTGTGGCCACCTTTTAAGTGATTTGTTTTATTTTCTTATTGTTTTCTTTTCCATTTTTTTTTTTTTTTTTTTTTTTTTTTACTTATGGTTAATATTTAACAAATATGACGGAAATATCTATTTTGTAATTGTGTCTGTGTGTAATAGTGTCTAGAAATTTCGTTGAAAAGTTTTACAAAAACCAAATTTGTTTGCATGTTACTTTGTTCATAAAATCACACGATGTTGTCTCTCTCTTTATATATGTATGAGTCTGTTTATATATATATATATACACGCGGTTTTGGTTTAAGTTTTACTTCATTTTCTGCTCTCCATCTCTTGGTTTACATGTAAGTTTGTTACAAGTTATTTTTGCTGTTTAATATTTTTAGTATATTGTATGAGTAAAAGAACATATTTTGATGTAATATTCATATATACATAGATATTGAAACTATTACCATTTTCATTTAAATTAAATTTAACTACATTAAATTAACTCCATTAAATTTAACTTCGTTAAAACTTTCGATAAAACCTCACATGAATCATATAATTTAACAATGATGTAGTTAAAATGTTATTTTCTTTGAAAACTTAATCCTACGCATTTGTTCCAATGATATGATAAAAATTTGTGTTTTCTCAATAATATGTACTACTTGAAAATGACAATCGATTATTTAAAAAAATATATACTTTATTTTTATTTATTTATTTATTTATTAGTTTTTTGTGCAAAAATCCCCTTTAAAACAGTATAATGGTATGTATAGAAATATATATGTATATGTACATAAATATATGAATAATAAAATAATAATGATATGTATATGTATATGTATATGTATATGTATAGAAACTGTCTTTTAATGCATTTAATGAAAATACTATTTTTAAAATAATGCCGGCGATCAACTTTTTCAAAATCCAGGTGAGTTCAAAAAATTATACAACAAATAAATTTCAAATGCCTAATCAAATAATTTATGTTAAAAAAATGGATAAGCGGCAATCAATTATATATGTGTAGTCTAAAACAAATATAGTTATTCTATCTCTTAAAAAATGATTAAAACGACATTATACTTTAAAAACAAATCGTAAAATTTCAAATATATTTGTTTGGTTTTGACTTAATATACTGCATATATATAATAACTATTTAGTAATTAATATTTATTTCAAATCTAAATCAGAACTAAATTTAATTAACTAAATTATATTTCATTAAAAAGACTTTTAAAATGCGTTATACATGTAAAATGAAATATTTAATGGGATGGTTTTAATTTAAAAATATATATATATAATTTATAGAAGTAAATGACAAATAAATAAATAATCACAAGCTGTATCTCATAATTGTTTTTCATTCTTATCGGTTTTGACTCCGTATATATGCATTTCTAAAATAAATATTATTTTTTATATACGGAATACCTCTTTTAAATGTAAATCAGAACTTAACAAACATAAGATTTTATTATTATTATTATTATTATTATTATTATTATTATTATTTTAATGTTAAATGTGTAAATTAAAATAAATGAAGGAATAGTTTAGATGAAAGAATGTAATAAACAAAAATTGATAATTTATAGAAGTAAGTGAAAGATAAACAAATAATGATAAACTCTATTTGATAACCGTTTATTCTACATGTCGGTTTAAACCCTCTATATCCGCATTTATATAATAATTATTGTAATAATTATTGATTTTGAAGAACTAAATATAACTAATAACAGAGCATTAAAAATCTTAAAAACGCGTTAAATATGTAAATTGTACTAGCTGAAATGATAACTCAAATGAAAGAATACTATAATAAGTAGAAACTATCCTTGTCGAATCCTGTTCTCAGACTGACTAAGAACAGAATTCGACAAGGATTTATTTAGCAAAACTGTATTAAGCGTACTTTTTTTATATAGGAATTTTTGCTAGTGTTCGGACACTTTTGTTACCGACTGTATATATTTATTTATTTAATAAAAGAAATACTATTTAAGGACATTTTAAGATTTATTTCTTCAAAAGATTTCAGTATTATAAACTTGCAAAAATGAAGTGTATTAATTGTTATTAATTGTCTTCTTATTTTAAAATATATTATTTTTGATAACTTCTAAAGGAAATATGGTTTATAATTCTACAAAACATATATATATATATATATATATATTGGAATAGATTATCAATGAATAAAATAAAATACCCCCCCCCCCCCACACACACACACATATATATATATATATATTAATAAATAACAATTTTCAATTTTTCGCTTAAACGTGAATAATTAAAACAATTATTTTATGTTATAAAATGTAAAAAAAAAAAAAAGTTTTTCTATCGTAAATGTATGAGGGTTTTTTAGCTTCTTTTGCAATTTCAGTAAATTGTTTTTATAGCAATTCTTAACAGCGAAGCGAACTCTTAACAAAGTTCAAAGAAACCTATTATTATTACAATTACTAGTTTACTGTTGGAAATCGAAAAAGAAAAAAAAAAAAAAAAAAAAAAGGAAAGGAAAGAAAAAAAACACTCATGGTTATTTATTTCCCATTTAAAATGCTTGATTACTTACAATTATTTTTACTTAGAATTTCTAATAATAATAAAAATTTACTTAAAAATATAAGAATATAAATTTACTTAATTCTCACATAACTTTAAATGTTTTGCGTTTATTTATTTATGAAATTTATTTAATTTTGTAATTTATTTTCAAATAATTCAAAAGTGAATAAAAATAAATGAAAACTTACTGCTAAATACATGCATCTTACAAGAAATAGTTATTTTTCAAATTACAAAACAGATTATATATTTATATATATTCCTTGTAATAATTACCGTTTAAATTCTAGAAATGTTATTGTTCGGAAAACACTTTTGCAAAATGGTTAACATTAACAGGTTTTATTATGAGGAGTTCTTATTTTAGAATTTACAAAATTATTAATCTAGTTTTTTGATTTATCATGGCTTTATATTAGACTGGGATATAACATTACATTTAAGAAAACAGAAAAGGAAACATAATAGAATGAAAAATTGTTTGCCAGAAACTAAAACAGAAAAAAAAAAAAAAAAAGGATAGTATAAATGTGTGTTATGATTTCATATAAATTATTTCATGAAGTTGAAATGTTTTTAAATCATAAGCAAAAGAAAATCTTTTAAGTATTTCAAAATACAATGTTATTTATTTTTGTCTCAAAACATGACGTTACCAGGATGTGCTTTTCTCTTTCTTTGTTTAAAGACACATTTTTATGAAACAGAAATTCTTCAAAAAATTTTTTACATCGCACTATTAGTAGAAGTAACGGGTAAAAAATAGCAACAAACATAACAAAATAAAATAAAATGAAATACAATGTTTCTATCAATATTTTTTGAAGAAAAATGTTTTTTTTTTTTTATATTGTTGATTTTTTAAATGGTCATAGGTAAAAAGACAATAACATTGTGGTATGCAAACATATTTACTTGAAAAGAAATTTTGATATAAAGAAGTTCAATTTTATTATATAACCGTTTATTATTAAAATAAATCAAACATAACAGTATTTTTTATCACATAGGTAAAATTTTTCATCTTTTTTCTTTATATATATATATATAATGGGAATTAAAATAATCATGAGAATTTATGTGGAAAATAGATGCTGTAATTCGATTTTATTACGATACGATTATTATTGGAGTAGATAATCGAATAAAGATGTATTTGAACATGTAGTATTTTTCACTTGTTAATAAAATCACTGAATTACTTACTAATAATGCCCCTAAAATAAATATTTTCTGTTTGTTTTGAAAAATTAGTATTATAATACTTGCGGATAATTATTTTATTTATTTAGTATTATAAATCACACTCATGCTTGTAAAACAAGAATGTAATGTAATTTTTAATTAAAATATTATTAAATATTATTCCAATTATATATATACATGCATACCGTTTAAATGCATTTAATTTTTAAACTATAAAATATTTTTTTTTTTTTTAATATTATGTATCTTATGTTTAATACATTTTCACATAATAATAATTATTATTATAACAGATTTATATATTATTATCGAATATTTTGTCTTGTCAGTCTGTTTTATCAAATTATTGTTCAAAATGCCTAAAGAACTAGTTTCATGTGATAGTTTGAAGAAATGTCTTTTTATGAGCAATTAAACAATCTGTTTGCATTCTTTATTTTTATTTTTCATACATTTTGCTGTATGAGTAGCTTTTCACTAAGATCTTTAATTTACAATAACAAATTTCTAAGATACTCTGTAGTTTGAAAATTCTAATAATAATAATAAACTAGAAGAATTAAATATTTCCTTGTTTTTATGTTCGTATGTTTAAAACAGTATTTTAATTAGCAAAAATTGTAATTACAAAAAGATTAGTACAAAGGTTATTTTTTAATTTTATATTTAAAATCTTATTTATTCATATATATCCACTTTTCATTATTCACAGTTTAAATAGTAACTATGCAATTATTACGTCTTCAAAAGCGAGCATAAAATTTAATAGAATAAAATACGCTGAGATTATGAATAAACAGTTTCCATTTACAATTTTATGTGTATTATTTATTTATTTATTACAATGACTCGTGATCATCCATCAAAATATGCTCTTACGTACGATGTTGTTTATGTCGTAAAAACGTTTTATCACAAAGTTTACATTCAATCCTTTTTTTTCCTCCTCTGAATTTTAACCAATTTTAATCCATTGTTATATATTTTTAAATTAATCATTTTTAGTTTTTCTTTGCACAGTAGAAATGAATACTTAAAAACATACTAACGTTTAAGAATACTTTTTGAATAATGATTTTCGAGAAAGAATATAAGATACAAGATTACACCTATACATTAATGTTATATTACTCTGAAACTTTCCATTCTACTTTGATTATATGTTTAACAAGGATTCTTATAAACATTTACCTAGATTTTAACAATTTCCTACTTGGCAATTACTTTTCTGTCTTTAAAATAATAATAATAATAATAATAATAATAATAATAATAATCTTGTAACATTAAATATTTATTTCTATAATAACCTATATAAAACCCCCAAGTAATTAGTTAAAGCTATTGTTTTGATAAAAGACATTGGAAATTTAATTATTAAGAACAATCGAAGTTTAAAGTTTCTTGCGTTATACAATTGACACCAAAGTACATTTAAATATATATTCAAAATTAGTTTCTTTTCTATTTATTTTTTGCTAGAACTTTATTTTTCGCGATTGTTCATTACATTTTCATTGAACTGATTGTTTAATAATTATAAGTTGTTAAGTAAACTCATTGTTCTAGAAAAATAAAATTAAATAAAATTAATCAGGAGAAAAATACATGTTTCCAATTTTGTCTTTGTCTTTTTCAATAGAAGAACATTCGCAGAGACAGGTTGAAATAGGGCAACAGTTAATTTAATTTCTAGTTCATGTGTTTGTTTGCACTGTTATGGCTTTCTAAACTTAGTGTAATGTTATTAAAGCGATCATTTCTCTTTAATAGCTTTACATCAGTATATCATTTCGTCATAATAATATTAAAGAGATAATTTCTAAATGTAAATGATTCTTTATACTTGTTTACCTTTCTTAGAAACGATTGCGATTTAAACGCTTTTATCGATTTTTTCATTTATCAATTGAAGGAATCCAACGCGTGCAATGGCACATCCAAAGTTTCTTTCTGCATAAAATTTTATATTTAATGTGATATAACAAACAATTAAGACCTGAACATATTTGAGTAATAAATAACTCTGGAGAAACTTCATTTCATATTTAAACACTTTTTTTTCCTTTTTCTTTTCTTTTTTTTTTTTAGTGATAATATGATACAAATTTTTAAATTAAAAGTATTAATTAAAGTACTCTGATTAAATTCAAAGTACTTACACCTTTCTGAAAATATGTAATTTTATGAATAAAACAAAACTATCATTAATGAAAAACTATTAAAACACTATCAAAGACATTAATTTGTAGTTATGCATTCAGAATATAGAACTTTTCAAAAAAGATTTTAAAATAAAAATAACTTTTTTTAAATTATATTTCTATTGTTATGACGCACAGTTGGAGAGATCTATATGGAATTCCAGTAATTAAACTCATCGCACAAATATTATAAAAATCACTAAAATATGTTTTTTTACTATTATTATTATTTATTTATTTAATTTTATATAAAATTAGTTTGCCATCCTATGTACAAGTAAAAATCAATTATTTTATTCGTTATTATTATTATTATTATTGAGCGAAATTGACTTGTCATAACCAGGAAAATGACATAGCATGTTATAATTTACATGGTCAATGTAGTTTCAGTAAATAAGTGATCTAAGATAGTATTGATGAAAATTATCATGAAAAGGGATATGTGAATCATTGAATTTGGTTTGATTTTGATATGGATAACAATGATGTTAAATTCAAATGGAGGGTGATAAAGAAATTGCATATATTTTACAACTTTGCTATTGTTGCAATGTACAATTTCAGATATTCATACAAATTTTGGTAATTTGATTGGTTACATATATATTGCGAAAATCCCAGAGTTTTTACATGAATTAGTTTATCACATCTATATCTTATGTAATACTATAAAGCATTTATTGCATTCTAAATATTAAAGCTAAAGGTAACAGGCGTGTCACAATCCAAAAAATGATTCATCATGCTTTTGTATTATTATTATTATTTACATGAAAAATATAAGTTTCAGTAATAAATGATCTAAGGTAATATTGCTGAAAAAATATCAGTAAAGTGAGATATGGGGATCATCACGTTTGTTTTGGTTCGGATATGGGTAAAGATGATTTTAAATTACAAATGGTGGCGAAGAAAGTTACATGTGTAAATGAATAGATAAAAACTGTCCGGTTAAGCAATTGTTAGCGAACTTAAAAGTGACGTCGGGTAATGAGAGAAATTCATTAGAAGCGGGCGCGAACAATTAAGAGGCTCTATTAAGGGAGGGAGAAACCAAAGATTTTAGGGTTAACTCACCGGGTGTCTGTTAGGATACATGGTCGCCAAGGTTCACCGCCAAATCAATAGCGCCGCGTCGCCATCACGAGAATCCAACGGACTGCGGCGACATGGCCGTTTTAGTCCACGGTAGTCGTTCGCAGCAGCTAGAGCGGACGCACAAAACAGGAACGCACTCAGCGATCGCCCCTATCAACAAACATGACTGTCCACAAAGCTTTTCCCGCGCACATCTCGCAACCCACGTGGTATCGCAGAGAGCGAAACGAACTACCACCGCCAATGAGTGGCGCTTCCAGCGCTGGGCGGAGAAAAGAGTGACGTCATGAAAAGTGACAGACGTCAATCAAGAAACGGTGGTATGAGAGAGCCACGCCTTCTTGGTTCTCCTTTTCCCCACGTTTTTGTTTCCCTCCCTCCGCAAATAGCGGTCCGCTTTAAGCGGGGCGTAATGAGCGAAGAGTTATTTGCGCAGAAAGGTGTCATATTGTCGGGGGTGCCCCAAAAACAAGAGAGTGAGTCAACATTCTGCCGCCTCCCCCCAATATTTTTTTCATTCTTCTTAATTTAACCCTTCATTAAGGAGGAAGCGCTTATTTAAGAGTAATTCGATAAAAAGCGCTTTACGAGCCTTCTTACCACTAATTATCAGCCGCGGCTTTTAACTCACCCTGATCATTAAACACGAAACTAATCGCCCGTGCAAAAATTTAGGTTTTTTTAATTGTTCCTCCACTTCACCTCTTCTCGCCACTTTAGGCGTGACATTGCCCGAATTTCGGAATTCTTCTTGTGGATATGGGTGATTCGGATTGGGGAATCTGATTCGTAACCCGAATTTCACTGAAAATAATTTATTCTTTCGGGACTTGCCACGTATGAACTAATTTAAATGACAACAATTAAAATTGACATAGGTAATTACCAATTAGTAATAAATTCCAGTTGCAGCACTCGCGTTATTTCCAATATGAAATTTCGTTAAAACAATAAATTATTGTGATTATTTGGGATTTTTTTTTTTTTTTTTTTTTTTTTTTGGGGGGGGGGGGGGTATTAAGAATAAAAATTGATAAAAATATAATATTTTCAAAATATTGCGATATTTATTTGAAGTAAAATTGTATATTATTTAATTAATCAGAAAATTGTTTTAACATTGTAAATTTTCCTAGATTTTAAACTGATACCTAATATACAATCATATTATGAAGAAAACATTAAAAATCTATTGTTAGATAGAACATTCTTATTCTCTTAATATAAATTTAATTTTACTGTGGAGGAAATAATTAAATTGGCTAAGCAACTGAATTAATTTCGGATGCGCGAATTTTGTTTCTCTATGAAATATTAAAAAAAATACTTTTTTTTTTTAAATAGCAGAAGCACACAATACACTTTTGTAATTGTGTTTTAAAGCTATTATACATGTTGTGGAATTCTTTTTGACATGTGAATTTGTATTGTTCGTAGAATGGTCTGTTGTCATTCTTGAATAATTACATATTTGTATGCGCGCACGTATATGTGTTATATTATTTATTTATTTTGTCAGTTTGTAATATCGTTAACTAATTACATTATAAATAATTAGGAAATAGCATTGCATTGATAAAAAATTTTTCGTTTATGTTATTATTCATACCACGTTCGGAAATATTAGAAGACTTAGAGAGTAACAAAAAAGACTGATAAACAATTATTGAAATAAAGAATATAATCTTAAATAAATACTTAAAAATAATAACTTTTGAAAATTTTTAAGAAAATTTAAGATTTTCTTTTTTTTTTTTTTTTTTTTTTTTTTTTAATGACTTTTTTAAAATAATTAATTTATAAATATACACCCTTTTACTGATAATTTTCATTACTATGTTTTATTATCGGAACGTTTCATCAAAATGTAGTATTTTGTAAATAGTTTTCGCGCTTAAAAATGTGCTCAGATATAAACGTTTGTTTCTTTCTGGAAAAAACCTAGAAAATAAGAATGAAGAATATGTAAGTGTATTAATTTGTAGGAATTAGAATGGCATTCTCTCTCTTCTCTCTATGTTCCCATCAAAAATTATACCTCTGGGGGTCACCGAGGCGGGAGAGCCTTCCCTTCCGTGGAGGTCCTTCCCCAAAATTGTTATGGCATGTCTCCGGACCACCTCTAGGTGTGTCTCCCAGACCGTCGCCAGCTGCCCATCTGCGCAGCACTAATGCGACGTAAAACCTAACCAACCTCTCTCTTTCTCTCTCACTTCATTATTTATTTATTTATTTATTTATTATTACTAATTAATAGGATATATAAAAAACGTTTTCGAATTGCTGCTGCCAGTGCTCTTAAAAATAAATCATGAAGGGTGTTATTAAAACCTAACTGTGTCTCGGACTCTTCTCGGGCTGCTGCTGTGGCTGAGTTTAGACTATTGACTGGACATGACTGCCTCCATGCTCATTTGTTTCGTTTTAATCTGACTGACTCACCTTTTTGTGTTTTGTGTGCTTCTGTAGAAATCATGGACGCTGCTCATCTAGACGTGTTTAAGAGTTTGGACTGTATTGTGAAGAAATATTGGAGAGCTCGTTGCCTAATGACCTGATGGTCAATGACCTGGCATTTGATAAATAATAATTTATTATTACTATTATTATCATTCAACAAATGTTTTGCGTACATTTTAAGTATGGAAAAAATGAATTTAAATTTTATAGAATTTTGCAAAGTGTTTCCCCTAATTACTCTGTATTCAATAGAAGAAAGTAGTGAATTCGTAGAAATTTTTAACTTCCGCTTTTTGACGGATTTATACATTTTGAAAGATCCAGAACATATAATACAGCCATTTTTAGAAAAAGTCTGCCTGTCTGCGTGCATAACAAAAATTTTGTATCAGATCTAGATTAAGAACTAAGGGTCAGAATTTCATACAAATTCATATGTAGTGCTATCTAAATCCCATCTTAACATATGAGGAAAATAATGCCTGTTGTTAATAAGTACAAACTTTCAATAAGCACCGTGCAAGAACTCGCAACAATTTTTTTCGGATCGAAAGGAGATACGACCCTTCGTCAGGCGAACAAAACAGGCACGAGTGCTGCAACCAAAGCGGCAGCGCACCCGTGCAACATTCGTGCATACTTTGTTCGCCTGACGACGGATCGTGTCTTCGCTCGATCCGAAACAACTGTTGCGAGTCCTTCCACATTGTAGTATTTATTCAGAGTTTGTACTTTTAACAATCGGGAATTTTCTGGATGTGAAACCGGAATTTTAAAATACGCATTACGTAAGGAATTGTAATAATTGTTTATTTTCTCCATAGGTTAAGATGGAATTTGTATGAACTTGACACTCGCTGATAGAGAGCCAGTGAGGTACGTGAGTACCACGTCAAATTAATTATTTAGAATTTAGAGTTAGTATTGGAAAGAATTAGTACTGGAAGTAGAATTGGAAGTTAGAAAATTATGAGCGAAGAAATATCTGTTAAAGAAACGAGAGCATCATACTTCAGTACGTGAATTTTTCCATTTTATAACCGCAAAATAAATTTGAAAAACCAGGGGAATCAATTTTTAGAAAAGAGTCTAAGTGAAGAAGATTAAAAAAGAAAAAAAAAGTACTATAAGTACCCTGCCAAATTCTTTATTAAGAATTTGGAGTTAAAAGTATGGTCGAAGAAGTACCTGTTTTGGAGAAAAACAAGGCCATCTTACTTCACAGTAATGCTACTGTAATAAAGGTAAAACAACTTTTACAGGCAATAAGACTTCGTCCTTTCCATGTAATCCTGTGGAATTCAAAAACGGAAATTTTGAATTCTGCTTTCTGGATTTCACTCAATGAACGTGTCGTCTTTTATCTTTATGAGAAATTGTTTTATAAAAATTAATTTAAATATTTCTCGTGGAGGTTAATAACTTTAAAGCCGTGAGATTACTTAAAGAAATAAAATATTAAAATTTATTTTTGAAAAAAGTTGTTCATAAACATAAAAAGCGACACGTTCAAAGAGGGAAATTAAAATAATAATAAATAAATAAATAAATAAATAACAACAGATTTTTTATTATTTAATTATTTATTTATTTATTTTTAGATACAATACATTGACAAATTAAATGATTTTAAAAAAATATTTTTATGTTTGAATGTTAAAAACTCATGCAAATTTGAGGGGGGTTTTAAACTTAAAATTTTTTAAGTTAATTATGATCGAAATTAAAATAAGCAGCACACACATGCATATATGTATTTGAATATTTCTATTCGATATTATGTTTTCAATGTAATTTTTTATGATATTTCAGTCTAAAATTAGCGAGGTTGGATCATTTAGAAAAATTTCTAAATGAATTAAATTTTTGAATTTTACATTTTTTTTTTTATTTAAATAGCTTTGAAGGAATTTTAATTCTTAATAATATTACATTTTAATGCACATGCGCATGCATTAGTCTTCATTTTAAGATGGCAATTCGCAAAAGAGTTCTTTAATGTGCAGCACAGATTTTTATGCGAATTGATATGTAGTTGCACATTGATAAACATTAGTGCCTATCATGAAAATCGTACAATAAGTGGCGTTGCCATTCCGTATTTTTATAATTTTTATTTTGGCAGTATAAGATAAAATTTGGTGTAAATGTGCTCAATGACAATTATTTTTAACGAATCACTATGGAATTAAATATATATAATAGTTGTAGACATCTAGGGGGGGGGGATGTGTATAAATGACCATCGCTCCCTCCTTCCGGAAATGTAAATTTTCAACATGAATAAGTTTCAAAAGAACTCGTCAATACCTTTAAACGAATGGTTAAATCATAGATCTTTGATAATTTAAAATAAATTTATCTGGGGGGAGGGGGGGGAGAGAATACTTAGTTGCCTGTAGGGCACAAAACTTTCTTTTAACACTTAGTACCATACTTCTCTGAGATGAAAATCGTCTACATTTATCATGGAGAATAACTTTAACAAATATTACTGCGTAAATTTGCATAGAAAATGTAGAAGAAAGTTCAGTGATGGTCACAACATACTATTTTACCAGGTTTCTATTAACTTCGATTCCTGTTTATTTGTTTTATTTATTTGGTACAAATCTTGCGATCGATTTTTAACTAACTTCCCTATACTAGCTAGATATTTGAAAGTTTCAGAATAGCTCAGAACCCGATGGCAACACAATACTTCGAAGCCCGATTTTCGAAATTTTGATTAGTTTTCTTTTAATTAATTAAAATATGAATATAATAACCTCCTAATAGCTTTAAAAATAGCCATTAAAATATTAGCTATAATTTAATGGTTGCCAAAAAAAAAAAAAATAAATAAATAAATAAATAAATAAAAAATTACGAGTTTATTTTCTTTCGACATAAGAATAAATACATTTGATTTAACGTGAACGTTAAAAAAATTGTAAAAAGTTACATTATGCATGTCACAAAAATTGACGTCATTATCACTTTAAAAATTTTATACGCATTGATAAAGTGCTGATGTAGTTCTACAGCTATGATTCAACAGAAAATTTAAAAACATGGTATATAAAAAGTTTTTTATCTTATAATTATTTTTAAATGATTTATGTTTAAAAATATTTGAAATCTCGCATTTATTAGTCTTTAATGTGTATAATAGTGCGTTATCATGTGCCATTGAGCTTATTGTGTGTCGTAAGCGTTTCATATCTTTTATTTTATTTTATTCTTTAGCTTTCTATAACTCCATTTTGAAAATTAATGACAGAGGCATTCCACAAAGGAGGGGGAGAGAAGCATACGACAACGAACTTTATTTTAAAGAAAATTATTTTAAAGTCATGCGTTAAAAGATAATTTCGTAATCGATATGCATGTAATTTTTTTCCCTTGCAAAATTATTTTAATATTAATATATTAACTACTTATTTACCTGTAAGTATTGCAAGACTTGTATGTTTGAGCTATAAAGAGTCGATTTTTCTATTTCTTTAGTCTTCAAGCAACCAAATATCTTAGGGCTGCGTAATTACAACATAATCTCTTTTAAATATTACTGCCTTTAAAAGTCGGTGCTGTTTTCACTCAACTACGCTGTATTTAAAAAAAAAAAAAAAAAAGAGTAAAAGTACAGTACAAGTATACAAAATAAATTATGCTTTATTTCTATCATCTAGATTCTTTATGTAATAAGATATGCATTTCTGCTACCGTATTTCAGTTTAGTGATGATAAGCCGTGGGCTATCTTTAAAAAAATATTGATTTTTGGGGGGACTGCGGCTTATCTATCAGTGCGGGCTATCTAATGATAATGCAAATTTCGTCGTCCATACTTCTTGGAACAGTCAATCTTCCCCGAAAACGGAAGTTCAGTATTCAAGTTTCTCGAGCACTGATTCACGCTTATAATCTCTTATTTATTAACTAATAATCTCTTACTTTGATTAATTTGCATATATATACCTTTGGAGTTTGCAATCTTGTTCCCTGATTTTTGATTTTTTGCATCGTATTTATATACTGACTTTAATTTGTGTTTCATTTATATATATATATATATATATATATACAGTGTCTTTTAAAATAATTTATTACTTTTAGTTATAATTAATTATTTTTATGACTTTGTATATATGCCCGGATTCCACCATCTTGTACCCTTGTTTCTCATATTTGTTGCATTACATCTGCACATACTGGCATAGTTTTATTTTATTTTCTTTATACCGAATTATTTTTTAAATAATTTATTATTTTCGTTTATAATTACTAATTTACTATTTTTAATAACTTGCCGTAGATGTCAGACAGAAGACTAATATCTTTTTCAAATTATTTATCTGTCACATCATCGTAACAATGCTTGCATAAGCCGCATCTTACCTTCCGGTGCGGATTATCTAAGAGCATTTTTTCTCCCCGCAACATATTAATAAGCTGCGGCTTATATACACTAAATTACGGTATATATTAAATTAAAAAATATAATATATATGTGCTACTTGAGTCGTAAACGATATTTATATCGTAAAATAACAGTTTTCTGGTAAACATATATCATATGTCGTTTACATCAATGCACCATTCGGACGCACAAGTTTACATACATGAGCGTGCTATAAAAAAATTTATTTTACATATATTGTAAATTTGATTTACGGTACAGTATACTGGACACATCGCTGTTAGTGTACATCTACCATAGTTTAGTATTGAATTTTTTAGGGTAGCTTTCGAATTATTTATAGCTTCCCAGAAGTTTTGATTTTAAAACCATTTATTTTAATAAAGGAAGTGATTTTTTGTTTTTTGTTTTTTTTTTTGTTTTTTGTTTTTTGAAAGAAAAATAGAGAAAAAAAATAAAAGGATTTAGCAATATTTTCCTGTGCTGTAAGTGGTTAAATCTATAATAAATGGGGTCACACTTCAAAGGGCTTTCCCTCTTCACCATACCACCTGCTCGTATCACCCTAAATATTGTAGAGGGGCCCCCACTAAGCTTGTACTTATGATTGCTTACAAGACCAGAAAGCAAGGAAAAAATGTCTTAGTTTCCTTAAAACGTGAGGATTCAGGTTTATTTTCATAGTTATTTTTATTTTTATTAAATTTTCTCTCTCTCTCTCTCTCTCTCTCTTTTTTTTTTTTTTTTTTTTTTTTTACTGAAAGTACGAATACTAACGGCTCGACTTAAAAGGTTAAGCCATTATATAAATTTCTATCACACACACATAACTATTTTTCGATTAAACGAATAAATAAACGAAGAAGAAGAATGTGAAGAAAAAAATATTTTAAATGTATAGAGAAAAATAAAATATAAAATTAAAATTTGATCTGGGATGATTTATTTGCATAATTTCTAAGAGATTAATAATTAAGAAAATATGTCATTTGGTGACTGATTTAACAAATGTATAATTTACGAACTTTTATCCTTTTTTTTAAAAAAAAGCTAAACTGTTTCTACATACACGACATAATAATATAATAATATTTTATCACTTTTCTGCACATAAAAAAAAAAAATAAATAAATAAATAAACGGTCATTTATCCGTCGACTTACAAATAAAATTTTGTTATAGTAAAGATGTTCCAACATTTCTCTTTAAATAATATAAACTACCTTCCCCCCTCCCAAGTCTAGTCAATCTACAGACCTAACAGCGGATAAACCAGAATGTCTCTTCTTAAAATTGTCTCGGCGGAAAATGTTCTTCCCCAAGAAATAATTAAAAAAATTTATCTCCAAAGAATAATGATCGACAGAAATTCACCATTTTAATACAGGATTTCAAGTTAAATGTGATTATTATTTTTTTTTTTTTCAATATAATATATGTAATTATCATTTTTGAGATCGATATGCCGTGGGTTATTATATTATTATTATCTTGTAATCAGTAAAACAAAACTGCATACGACTTTTTTTTTTTTTTTTTTTTTTTTTTTTGTAATTCACATAATAAAACTGAAAAAAATTTTGTGTTTCGAGTATACCTATTACAGTGAAACCTCTCAAGTTAAACACCCCTATAAGTTGTACACTTTTTCTCGGAACGGAATGTATCCATTAACATTATGTCTAACCCCTATAAGTTGGACACCTCTCTAAGTTAGACACTTTTTCTTGGAACCGTAGGTGTCCAATTTAGAGAGGTTTTACTGTACTTAGAGTATCAAAATATCATCCTAAGATTTTCATGATCGCTCCCAGATTAAAGTTTCCCACCCCCCACCCCTTACCTCCCACGTTGACAAAACTCTAAGTAATTCCATTGCTACTTTAGTTTTTTTTTTTTTTTTTTTTTTTTTTTTTTTGCAAAATTACTTGTTTCTACATCATAGGGCACCCATGTATCGCAGATACATAATATTGGAGCTCAAAAATTGAAAGGGAAAATAATAACAAATTAAAAAATATATAGAACAGTAAAATTAACAATGTTAAAACAATAAAAATATAACAATTCAAAAGAGAAAAATTGTGTATAAATACATGAACTATAAAAGAATTCAGTCACTACATGTCATCATCATCATCTCCCTGGCACGCCAATATCGGTCATATAGGTTTTCTTCATTCAACTACTTTCTTTTCTACTTTTACTGTCTGAGTTGTAAAGCGGGTTTAGGTGTGCCAATTTACAATAATAGTAAAATAAATAAATAAATAAATAAAATAAAATAGAATAGAATAGAATAAACGAAATTTCTGATAAAGAGCTTTTAATTTTATTAATTGTATTTTTCCATACACTAATTAACCACCTGGTGCCAATTATATACTTTCATTTTTCCATTTTTTTTTTTTTTTTTTAAGTTGTATTATACTGCATATATATTTAGTTTTCATAGTTTTATAAATGACCTGGTGGTCACCGAAGCAGAGGAGCCATACCTTCCATGGAGGATCAAAACTGTGATGGCATGTCTCCAGACCATCCTTAAAGGTGCGTCCCAGATGTCGCCAATTGCTCATAGCGTAGCACAAGAGCGATGTAAAACCCACATATTCTGATTATTTTTTTTTTTTCAACCACTTAATGAAACTGAAAAAATTGTAGTGTTTTGGGTATACCTATTATTTAGAGTATCAAAATATCATCTTAAAATTTTCATGATCAGCTCTAAAGTTCACCCCTCCCCTTAATTTAAATAATAATAATAATAATAACTTTAGAGCTATAAGGACGTCAATTTTACCCTGCAAGTTTAATTTTTCACAAAGTTTTATATCAATTTTAATATTTACGCGTGAATTTCTTTTCATTTCGAAACAATTTAAAGCCAACTCGTAAACTTTTTTGGCAACAATTAAAAATTAAAATAAATTATATATTTTTGTCTAAAAAAGAGCTTCTTCAACTTTTTAGATACTGTCCGTTTCGATACCGATTATTATTAATTTTCTTTTCTTTTCCTTCAAAGAAAAAAAAAAAAAAAAAATGATGAAATTATGAAATTATGAAATTTTGGCAAAAGCAGAATTTAGTTCAGTAAGGAGGACTATTAGTTCTTTTTTTTTTTTTTCCCAAATTATAACATCACTTTCCAATTATTCAATTATATTTTCGATTTCGATGTATGTCCAACCATCGTAAAACTAGCGACAACGTTTTATCCGTAGATTGAGACTAATAGTCTTCCGTACTAAAAATGTAAGGATACATGATATCAGCAAACGCATTTAAATTTGTAGTTCAGAAATTACTGTAAAATCACTTTCACGGCAAGCGAAGCACACGTTTGCTAAGAAATTCTGGATTTCCTGTAAAATTGTTTTCACATAAAGTAGAACATATATGCTATAGGAAACCACATTTGATATACTCGTTATTCTGAAATTCCGGTAAAACTACATTTACGGAGAGAAGAGTATATGTACTAGAAAATCACATTTAATTCACTCATAATTTTAAAATAACTACAATTTTTACGGTGAAAAAAGCATATGAGTTAAAAACCACATTTGATACTGTCGGCAGCAAAATTATTGAAGCATACATCCACATTTTCCTTTCTTTTCTTTTTTTTTTTTTTTTTTTTTTTTTAAGTTTGATTGCTAATTTTTATCATCAACTTACTTTTTTTATAAACAGCATAAAGACTAAGACAACGACTCGACAAACATTTACTTAACAAATCAGTATTAAGTGCACATATTTTAAATAAGAATTATTGCTAGCGCTTAAATAATTTTGCAGCCGACTGTACCCTCGTTAATCTGGACGTAAAAGTAATTATTTATTTACTTATTTATTTATTATTATTATTTTCCCTTTTACGATTTAAATTATTTCATCAAAGTGGTAAATTACTGTACCCAATTTTTAACATTTTCTAACAAAGTTTGTTTTAAATTATTTACCATGTATTATAAAATAATAAAATAAACCTTTACTTAAAATAGTAATAGTAACAAAGAATGCATTTCTTTGTAATATTGTTAAATTCCTCTCTGTATGTATTATTAGCTTTCAAAAATCAATGTAAAGTAAAAATATAAAGTTAACAACAATATTAGATTAGCTAATGTATGTTACCTTTTATTTACTTTCCTCAGTAATTTTTTTTTTATTTTTTTTAATAATTCATAACAAATAATTATTATAGATTACAAAACATTTTATTTTGAAAGAACAACTGTATACGAAGGATTATTTTTCAAATGATTTCTAGATAAATAATTTCTTTATTTTAAGTTTTTTTTTTTTTTTTTGGAAAGGTTAAAACATTATCTGCACTTAAAAAAAAAAAAAAAAAAAAAAAGTAACAATAAATTATTTACAAACCACTTCAAATTTGAACTTTTAGTTTTCTTCTAAATTACACGCCTATTTTGAACTTAATAAGCTGAAATTGTTATTTTTTGTAAGTTTTAACAGTTCTTTAAATCAGTTAAATTTAGCTGCTGTAAAAAGTCTTTTGCTAGTATGATGTTAAAATTAACACCACATTTAATTTACACACACACACACACACATTTATATACAGGGTGATTATAATTAAAGTTACAATTTCAAAACGCTATAATTTTAAAACTACCCATCAGAGCGATTTGATATTTTACAAGAGAAATCGTGAGGCAATGAAATTTTCTTTGGCAAAAGAAAAAAACTCCAAAATGTGCGTTAATTATCCGTAAAGTATTTGCTTCATCAAGCTCCTCTTTTTCTCTTTTCACTATGATTGTTTCCGCTGTAAACACGTATACTTGTCTTTCTGCTAAAAAAAAATTGCAGTAAACCCTTGTAGTCTATTGTTTCCAGCTGTTCCATTGTGTTGCTAACAACATTCCTGTGTTTAATGAGTCCATTTAGGCGTTCCCCTGACAGCGCCATCTATATGAACATGTTGGAACTATTTTTTTCCAACCGAAAACAAAATTTTATTGCCTCACGAATGCTCTGGTAAAATATCAAATCGTTCTCATGGGTAGTTTTAAAATTATAGCGTTAGCGAGAGAGAGATATGTGTGTGTATGTATGTGAGTGTGAGTGTGTCATTTCAAAAGTTATTTATACATTTTTCGAATTTTTATTTAGTATCATACAAAAATGCATATGAATAAATGTTTTAACCTTTTAACCGTTTCCTTACTTATCTTTTTTTTTTTTTTATCTGCGGGGAATTCCTGACCATCTACATGAATAGTAAATATATTGCTATAACAATGCTTTGATCTTACACGACTAATTGATAATAAATTAAATATAAAATTGGAATTAAATATAAAAATAAAATCCTAATTTGATCCTCTGTGCCACAGTACTATATCATCATATTCTGGTTCATTAGACTCCTTTTGTAAGGTTTTTCCCATCCCCCACCATTCTTTTCCCGTCCCACGTGGTTTCGACATGTGCCTGTCAAACTGAAGCCGCACCAAAGTGAGGAGGGAAAAAATAGGGAATAATAACTATAAAAAAAAAAATCAAGGGGAAAAAAATTGAGCAAGGAGGGGCGTAAAAATGTTCACATACGTGCTTCAACTAATTACGCTCTATGTGAGAACTCGTCTGAAGAAACAAAACGCCCAAGACAAGTGACAAAAAGAGAAAAAGAAGAAGAAATAATAACAGCATTGACTGGGGTGGGCTTTTTCTTCTACATATCCTCTGCTTTTTTACTTTTTTTCTGTATATCAGTGACATGGGGGATCTATATTTTTCTTTCCTCGGACACGGGGGTCGACATGTAATGGGCGGAACCAGGACCCCACAGCCTATATCCCCCCCCCTCCTCCTTCGATTATTGCGTATCTGAGGAAAGTTGGAAAGAAAATAATAATAGTAATAATAACATATCGGCGCCAGGTGAACACTTTTATCTTAATTTTTAGGCCTAAGAGGAAATTTGTGTAGTAAATAGTAAGGGAAAAATAAGTATGAGGTTGTAGATAAATGCTTGATAATAATTTCTAAATTGTTGAAGCAATTTATGATTATGAAAGTAACTAACCAGGATTATGGTGACATGGTGATTATCGAAATTAGGTTAATTCGATATAATATATATATATATATATATATATTTGTAAAATAAAATATACAGGGTGATCAATTTGAAAGAGTATCCGTTAGTTTTTCTTTTTACTCTTAAATATGACGGATGTGGCAACTATTCTAACACTGAACTATAATTGTTTGAACCTTGATTAAGTGTGGGAGACAATTTCCAACACTGTTGGATTGTTACAACTTTATTTGTGAGGTAAAACAGAAATGGAGACGCACATTTTTTTTAATCATGTAATAATTTTATTTATGAAAAACAAAATTTAATTAAATATTTTTACATTATCATTCCTACATTATATTTACATTAGCATTAGCATTTCTACATTATCATTTCATAGGTTTTTCCAGAGAAGTCCTGTAAACATCGATGAATTAAAACAGATCATAACTGAAGAAATCTCGTCAATAACACCAACAATGCTGCGAAGTGTGTCAAAAACCTGGTTCGACGTGATCATGTTTGCATTCAAAATGGTGGCGAATATTTTCAACATTTTCTGTGAGGAATGACAATGCAAAAACATTGAATTAAATTATGTTTTTCAAAAATAAAATTATTACAGGATTTAAAAAAAATTGTGCGTCTCCATTTCTGTTTTACCTCACAAATAAAGTTGTAACAATCCAACAGTGTTAGAAATTTTCAGTGTTAGAATAGTTGCCAAATCCGTTAGTTTAAAGGATTAGGGGAGGACGGGGCACAGTGGACCACCCCTATTTAAATCTATTAATATTCAACTCTTTTAGTTCATATGAATACTCATGTATGGCAGCATAGTACTAGTTGTATGCAGCCAAAAAAACCACATGGGAAATTGTAAGGTAACCATTTTGATCAGTTTTTATGTTTTGAGCTGCTCAAAGTAATTTTTCCACATTGAAGTTTTTTTTTTTTTTTTATAAAGATTGAACTAGTGACTGTAAATACTATATAGCTGTTAAAGGAAGGTAAGATATTGATGTTTTTAAATTCCTATAAAATATTAGCATATTTGTAGTCTATATATTATTTTATTATTATTATTTGTTTCACTCTGGTCCGGGGCACAGTGGACCACTTTCCAATGTGCCTGAAAGTACAAATTAGATTTAATACTTATATTTGTTTTAGTTAAATTTGTAGATACAAATATAATGCAAATTATTAATAAATCAAAATAATAAATATCTTAATGTTATAATAAAAATAATAATAAATTTTTGAAAGTAATAAATATTTCAATAGTAATATAATAATAATTAATATCTAAATATATTAAATATTTTATTTATATAGCATTAATAAAAGAAAAAATATTTAATTTAAAAATTAGTAGGAATAATTTACTATTGATTGTTGTTTTTAGAGATCACATGTGAAAAGCAAATGAAGTAACTTAATATATTTTCGTTAAATTTATCTTACAAATATAATGTAAATTAATTATATCTCAAAATAATTTAAAAAATATAAACTATCTGAATAGTAGTATAATATTTATTAATATCTGAATTTAAAAAAATATATATATTTGATTTATATAATATTAATAAAAGAATAAAAAACAATATATATATTTTAACTTAATAATTTTTTTTACTGAGATTTGATTTCTTATTTGTTTATTTTAATTTCATTTTGGTTATTTTATTTCATGAAAATACTTGAATTATGTTCTTTAGGGTAGAATAGTATAATAAACTAATTTTAGAGGGGGGGGGGGGGAGTAATTTATATTAATTTAATACAAACAAATGATGATGGTCCACTGTACACCGGTCATGGAGCACAGTGGTCCACTTTGTGAGTACTCACAATTTATTTTTTCATTTATAACGTATTGGAAATATTGTTATAAAAAAATTACGACATGTCAAGAAGGGTTTAGAGATTATTTCCTTTTTTTTTAAGTACATTGCTTTTCTGTCTTTTGTGAAAAAAAAAAAAAAAAAAAAAATTAAGAGTGTAAAAGTGGTCCACTGTGCCCCGGTCGTCCCTATAAGAAAAACCTTACGGGTACTCTTTTAAACTTAACACCCTGTATATGTATATGAAATATGTGTTTGGTAGCTTTCCATTAATTGTATTTAATTACATTTAAGTAAAGTACTTATTTTACTCTAACTTATTTAGCTTCTAAATACTATTACTTTCAATTGTGAGAAAAAATAAAATAAAATAAAAAACCAATCAGTAAAATTAGAAAATTGATACGCAATGAAATAGTAAATTAGTATTGCAAACTCGTATGGATTTGAATATTCATCACTAATTTAATTGTAATGTTTTTTCTAATTGTGTGTTTGTCTAATCGGTATATCATATATATAAAACATTCTTCAAATTCAATAAATTCAGTGAATTCAATTTTTAAATTTTTTGAACAAATAGTAAATTGTTATTGTATTTTTAACTACTTCAATACTCATCTTTAAATTGATAATGTAAAGAAGCATTGTAAAAGCCAAAATTAATACAGCAGAATAATTATAGTTCAATTCAGACAAAATCAGAAATAAGTCAATAAACAAACATCAGAAAAGTTCGATCTGTAAATAAGTCGCTATTATATCAAATGCTAAAAATTTTTCGATAAAAATAACCCTATACTGCCTTACTCAAATTATTTTAGAGATAAAATTTAACATGCATAATTAACTAATTTATAACTACCATTTTAAAAACAACTTCTAGATTATATAAAATTTTACAAAATTTTGATGACGTATGGTTAAATTTCGCTCTTTTTAGAGCGAAAAGGAAAATAAATTCTATGTCTGGCTTTATATTTCCCCTTCTAAATCAGCCCAGTCGGTAGAGCGCCGGGTTCGTAATTGGAAGATTGCGGGCTCGGTACTCAAGCCAAAGACCGTCGTGTACACTTAATGGAGGCTGGTGCTCGTAAAATCTGTCGAGGCTGCAATGTCCTCCATGTTTCCATCAAAATTATACCTCTGGGGGTCACAAAAGCAGGAGAGCCATGGAGGATCAAAATTGTGATGGCATGTCTTTGGACCACCTCTAGGGGTGAGTCACAGACCGTCGCCAATTGTCCATTGCGCAGCACTAGGGCGATATAAAAAAACCAACCAACCAACCTTCTAAAACGCTCTGAAGATTTTGATTCTAATACTGATAAAAAGCAAAAGTTTGCAAAACATTAAATATATTGATATAATATGCAGTAGTAATTGATATAGTAGCATTAAATTATTTGTTATAGTAGAAATATATATATATATATATAAATATTTATTTTAAAAACAAACGAAAGTATATAAATCCGCTAAAAATTCCTCAAAATAAATCAAAACTTGAATTATTATTTTAAAGATCACTACAGAAACTAACAATTTATTAATGATCATGATATGTTTTTTATTAGAGCAATATCTTAAAAATACTTTTTACTTGTCTGCTATATTCAATTAAAAAAAAGTTTTTTTTAAATGTCGGATTCAAAAAAATTTTAATTTCCGATTTTTAACGGTTACATACGTTTTAAGAGTTCGTAAGAGCGTGTTTTGACCAATTTTGTAATAATGTCTCAGGAAAATTAGCGTTCATTGCTAACATGCTTGAGAAGAAAAAATTACAAAAAGTAAACAGCTTTGTTCATTTCAAATAAAATGAGAAATTAGAAGAGGTTGGTTTTGTAGGGTTTAAGAACGATTGACTACACAAGGGTCCTAGACATATATGTGGAATATCCTCCGTGTGTGTGTGTATGTGGGGGGTCTTTTTAATGGGTCCCAGCCCGTATTTACGAGAGTTCCTGAGAAAACCAAGGAAAACTCTAAACAGCTAGGCACTTTCCATCTACCAGCTTTGAGCGCAGAAACGCAGAAATTAGAAGAGTCTTATATCTAGAAATCGATATAATAGTTTTTTATTTCGAGGAAAATTAATTTTCGTTAGTAATCCGCACTAAATACAGACAGTACACTGATTTGAGAATTTAGATGAATAAGGATCAGAAATTCCTCTTCCGAGAGTCTACAAAATCGCTCATCCTAACACGAAAAGCTGTAAGACCTTGCCACTAAACTAAAATTTATCAAAGATTTATCACGAGCTTTGCTATAAGTCTCATTTTGTGCTTGAATTTTGATTTTTAATTAAGACATTTCTTATTATGTAACTGATTTCTGCAATTAACTTTATCGTAAGCAAACTGTGACTCGACATTAGGTTTGGTGCCAAAATTGGTGCCAAAATTGGTGCCACACCACAGGCGCCGGCTTTTAAAAATTTCAGCAGGAGGAGGAGGAGGAGGACACAATTGATCTCGGAATTCTCAGGCGCGATCGTAAAAGTGAAAGGACAAATAATGTTCCGAAAATCCGGCCGGACAGTAGTGATCGGCCCCGATCTATTTTTATTATTTTTTTTTTTCCCCTCAGAAAAATTACCTTAAGCTTATTATCTTTCTATTATAAATCTCTTTATTTTTGTATTGCCATGTGTAATGCATACTGTCTGTCCAAGCAATAAAAATCACAGAAAAACTTTTGGAGCCCCCTCCCCTTGAAAACTTTTAAAGGTTACGGTTACATGCTCTCCAATGCCTCCCCGTAATCAGTGCGTATGTGCGATACATATATTTTATTACAATATTCTTTTTTCAACACTACAACTACACGTCCATGTACATCTATTTTTCCCGTATTCAAGACAATATTACGAAAAAGAATTTGCTTATATTTATTTCATTGTAAAAGCTGAGGAAAACTGGTAATTCATTCAGTCATTCAAATATGTCTTCCTGACGTTACACAAGTGCATTGAACATTGAAGATCATCTGCGGAGGCTTCGGATGAGCGTGAAACTGTTATAATTCATAGTTAGAGATTTCTAAACCCAGGAGGAATACCACGTGGTTTTGAAGAGCAACTGTCAGCTCTTCAAGCATAAAAGAAGTCAAACCTACATATTTATGATGAAGTACCCATCTCTCCCCCCCCCCCCCTTCATACTGAAAAGATGTCTGTACGTGTCGACTCATTAACTTCAGCAGTGGATATTTAAGATCAGGTTTTCTCTAAAGATGACCTTCAAACAGACGCTTTCGTTTATAACGTGCGTAAAACAAACTGAAGGTAACGGGTGGCATGTATATATATTTCTAATTCTCCCATGGTGGTTAAACTCGGTGGTAGGATGAAGTTTCTAAAGTATGTTTCAAATTAAATGTGACTTAATTAAGTGGGGTGTGGGGGTGGGGTAATGTTTCAGCCTTTTTGAAAAAGCAGCACATTGCATGGGATTTTGAAACGTAGCATTTATATAAAAATCACATGTATTTATTATTATTATTATACTTATTATTATTATTATTATAAAAACTTTATAAAACGTTGCACAGTAAAAAATGATATATCGCATAAAAAACAGGAAAAAAAATGAGCATTTAAATGATGAAAGCATACATCACTACATCATTAGGGGCATGATTGAATATTGCATGCAAAACAGGTGTAATTTGAATTTCTGTTACACTCTAAGCATATTTGCCAAAAATTTACAAGGCACAAAGTCCAATTGACACTTGATTAGACATTGGTAATGAAATCAGTTGTAAGGTTTAAAAAATAAAATTGGTAAGAAGACAAAATAAAACTGAAAAGATAAAAATTCATAAGAAAAATGAAATAAAACTTGTAGAATAAAACTTACAATCTCGTAGAATATAAACGAGTATCCGATAGGTCAATTAACACCTACTAGGACCACACCTAGTAGTTTAAGTTGTCAGGTACCTATGAACGGTGGAAATATCTGAAAAAAAAAAAAAAGACTATAATGTTTTTTGCAATAACTTAAAATATCTGAAAAAAAAAAAGACTATAATGTTTTTTGCAATAACTTAAAGACTAATTACTTTTGAAATTTGTAACTTTTAAGATGTGTTAAGAAAGAATTTATCTATTTATTACAGCTTTTAGAGAAAATGTACATTTTCAATTTTATTTATTTTGTTTTCTTGAAAATATCAGAGCTAATTTTTTTATAGATATAAGCCTTGCATAGAAATAATACATCACATTAACCTAAAAGAAAGTGCACTTGGAAATTACCCCTATAATTGAAATGGCAAAAAATCAATATGCTGGAAAGTTCCATTTAAAAAAAAAAAAAAAAAAAAAAAAAACATTATTATATTATTATTAAAAAAATAATATCACTCTATTTTTTAGCGTAAATATGCTTAAAATTACAAAACTTCTAATGTTAGTCAGCTTGATATCAGTTAATTGTTCGTCCTTTTATACATTTATAAGTCACGTAAAAGAAGTAAGACTTTCATTAAATTCTGACTGACATCATGGAAATATTGTGTACTCAAAATTATACATCGACAAAAAATTCGCTCTGTCATTTTTATGTATATAAAGAAAAATAAATAAATAAGAATAAATTAAAAATGAACTTTAATGGCTTTAATAGAGAGACAAAGCCTTTCTTTACACTTCTTAAAATTTACAGGCTTTAAAAGTAATTATTTTTTTTAATTACTGTAAATAAAGTTACGTTCATTTTTTTTTTTTTTTCTAATACTTTTGCTTTTCAAATGTACCGGTCCCCTTAACTGGTGAGATACTATATGGGACAGATACATATGATAGTCAAAACTAACTGGAGAGATACATATGGTACTAACTGGAGAGATACATAGTAATCAAAATATTGTTTGAAGCTCAGTTCTCGACGTTAATTTCTTGCTGTAATTACGCGTTTCTTAATTCTTAAATACGCAATGATTGTTTTATGTTAAAACAGACATGACTTTTCATCAGGCAATATTTGAAATATTTTTGTGTTCAATGAAATAAAATATAACTGAAAGTACTAATCTGCATTTATCATGCATTGTTGTAATTCCCCCCCCCCTTTTTATTAACACGTTAATACAAAGAATTTATAAAATACAGTATATCTCCTTAACATATGTTATTATGTTAAAAATTCCGCTAATAATACATCGCACTTGCTTATGAGTGTTACAACTATTCGTTCACCTTAAAGAATCTAAACCAAAAATACTGATGCCAAGTGAGCACTAAAACTTCCATCACCTTCTTTTAAAATCATTTCTCACTTTTTCTGAAACCAACGCCAACTAAACGAAATTCGAATAAACACTTTACCTTCAACTAACCAAACTCTCCATAAACAACTTAAGCGCGTATCAGACACGACGACTTTATAGGCGATTTTAGAGCCAACCACTGATCAGCGCCGATTTTTCGCCCAACTTTTTCAGAGCTGTCTTGATAAAATTGTCTCTACACACAATTTTTACACAGACGCATCCAATCAGTATGTGCTATTTTGATACGTTATATTTCCAAGATGGCGGAACACGGGAATCGCTTAAAGTGGAGATTTGAAGAAACTGTTAAATGATAAGAATTTTGAATTAATCGTTTTTATTCTCGTATGGCGTTATGACAATAGTTGTAACAAAGATCAAAAAAGAAATAATAATGGGATATTTTACACAAATGAAAGGGAATTTTAACATTAATCATTGCGTATTTTATTCGCGCCAAGAAAAGTGATAAGCGTCAGAAGTTAGTCTTATTTCATCCAACTTTTCACCAGTCTATTGTAACCTCTACGGTGTTTTCGTCGCGGAAAAAGTGGCGCTCAAGTCGGCTCAAAAATTGGTTGTTTCTAAAGTTTGTGGGTCTGATACGCGCTTTATGCTTATAACCTCAGCGCGATTTTGAGCGAGTAATACCTGACTGTTTTACAACTTTTCTACTTAGAAATGCAAAGTTGAATAATTTGTTTCGTTATATAATTAAAAAAAAAAAAAAAAAAAAAAAAAAAAAACTAAAACGCATTTAAATCTCAAATAAACCTATAATAATGGCTATTAAAAATCTATATAGGTAAATAATGTTGATTTGAATAGTTAAGACCATTCAAAATTAATGGAATTTGTTGCCTGAACTATGTTCTTATGTACGACCTCTATTAAGAGATCACCTCTCCAGTGGTCCAATTTTCATAGCGTACGGTATTCAGTCCTCTGATGTTTTTATTTATTTCCTTTTCTTTACGTCAAAGTTTAAAAATTTATATCTTGATATTTTTATATGTTCTGAGGTCGCCTAAATTCAGAAATTAGATTTTCAGTGGTTAGTCTATGTGTGTGTATGTGTGTTGTGTGTGTTGTGTGTGTATATGCTTATGCCTATCAGTGAGACTATTATCAGCATAACTCAAGGGCAGATACTAGCAGGAAGTGCAAACTTAGTATTCTAAATCCGTATCATGTAGAGGGGCTACATGAAACTTTTTGTTAAAATCGAGCAAATAGTTTGTATACAGGGACACCCAAGAGATTTCAAACACATTAAGTCTATGGACAAAATTTGTGTATGAAATGAAACCATTATTTTCTATTGAGTATATTTGATAAAAATGCTATACTAAATTTTATCAAGTTCAAGAAAGCTGCTTAAAAAAGATAATTACATTCTCATACTCCGTATGGTAGTAAAAATACTGTTTGAAGCTTAATTTTCAACAATAATTTCTTGTTGTAATTACACGTTTCTTAATTCTTAAATATGCAATGATTGTTTTATGTTAAAACAGACATGACTTTTCATCAAGCAATATTTGAAATATTTTTGTGTTAAAAAAATGAAGCATAACTGAAAGTACTAATCTGCATCTACTATGCATTATTGTATTTTTCTTTTCTTTTTTAAACACATCAATACCAAGAATTTATAAAACACAGCTTTAGCATATGTTATTATTTTAAAAATTCCGCTAATAATACATCACATTTGCTAATGAGTGTTACAACTACAACCAATCATTTTAAAATGGTTGAGTGATATACCACAACCAAATTTATTATGAAATATGCTTTATTGTTTTTTGAGGGATTTTTTTTTTTTTTTTCTTTTTTTACATATTATTAGAAAAAAAAAAAAAAAAATGGTAAAACTTAACATACTCTGACGTATTGTTTTTTAAAGATGATTTAATGTCAGTATTCAAACAATTAATATGATCAAAAACCAAAGACCACCCAAATCAAACCAAAAAAGCTATATATATATATAACTTTAAAAGTGTGTCATCAAAAGTTTTTAAAGATTATCTAAATTGCCAAACAAAACTTATATTACAGAACCAATTAAAGTTTATCCGACTCAACTATCTAGGAGTGGTCCGGAGACATGCCATCAAAATTATGTTTATCTGTGAAGTGCATCGAGTTAGTTTGGAGCAAGTTGTACATTTTCTAATATAAAAATGTTTGATTGAGATTTATTACATAAAAGTTTGGTGTAACAGATGTCTTCAAGCAGAGTCTTATATATTCATCTAAACCAATTAACTAACTACCAATAATATAACTTAATTTCTAAAATTTACCGAGAATTTTGTAAATGTAATACCCCCATCCCTAAATAAAACAAATTTTTGGACTATGCTGTATTTATTTATTTATTTATTTAACGCTAGCTACAACTCTCTCTATATTTATTATTCACTAATCTTTATTGTTTAATGATGAACTAAATTTTCCACATATTATCAGAAAAAATCAATAAAATTTGACATATATTGACACGTGTATTTCTGAAAAACCACGAATAATCTATAAAACATGCTTATGAGTGCTACAAGCAAACTTTTTCTATTAAAATTATCGGCTCATTTTACTTTTTACATCCATTACTTAACAAGTCATTTACCTTAAACCTATAATACTTCTTTTTTTTTCATTCTTCTCTTCCAAGCACATTTTTTTCCCTAGAGGAAGATAAAACAGGATTTTAGGTTTATTTCCATTTAACACACATGCTTCAATAATCTAAGAAGCATAGAGCAAGAGAAGCCCGCAACGAAGTTTAGTAAAAGCGATAAAGTAGCCTAGCAGCATATTGCTATGGTATGTTGAAGCACCTGATTAACTTGTATTGGAGAGAATCTGATTGCATAACATGACAACATATTAGAGACATGTAATTGAGTGGTATGCCGGGATAAATTAGAGGCATGACACATATTAGATGCGATAAAGAGGAGCAGAATTATATGCCTTAGTTGTTGGTACAATTGCTTTAACTCAGAAGATCTTAAAAGAAAAAAAATAAAAATAAATAAATAAATAAATAAATAATAATGGGGAAAAAATTATTCGTGAATTATTGAAGATGAAAACTTCTTCCGATTTGTAGGTAACAAACACAATGATATGGTATTTTGTGACATGATGTGGTTAATACTTCCTGTACATGAAATCTGGTTTCCAAATATTTCCATTACTAATTATTATTTAATAAATTTATAAAATTGTTTAAGTGCAGAAAATTTAAACTTGCATAGACACAAGAGAAAATATCAGTCATTAAAAACATTTACTCACTAAAAACAAAGCTAGAATATAATAAAAAACAATTACACCTTAATATTAACTAATTTATAGCTCATGGCTAGTTATTATTACTTTCTAAATATAGAAATAATTTTTACATGATTTTGTTATTTATTAAACAAACATGTACAGTAAAATTACATAACTAACATTACTAAACCATTTTACCGTTAAAAAATGACGAACTTTTTTTTTTTTTTTTTTTTTTAAATCTTAGAAAAGATTGAAAAATGTTAAGTAAACATGATGGTCTGTTTAGCATAATATAAACATTCGCTTTGTTCATATTGTACCACTATAGAAATAAAATGCAGTTTAAAATTATTATTATTATTATTATTTGTCAATATAATATATTATAAACTATTGTTTTCCTTGTACTTTCTATAAATGCATTATCTCAATTTTCATAATGTTAAAGTGATATTGCTTCTCCTTGATTTATTAGATTTTAGTTAAATCACGATTAAAAAAAATCGGTATTATTTGCTTGCTATAATTATAATTTATTTGAAAATTATTTCAAAATACTTTTAATGAAAGCAATTAATATGAAAAATGCTAACGACAGCATTTAGTGCAATTTTCTAAATGTAATTTTCAGGGAAAAAAAAAAAAAAGACTTTGAGTACTTATTTAAAATAAATTATGATGGTAGATTAGTAAATTCTATTCATTTCGTTATTTATCACAATTCATAAAATAAATTTTGTTAAATATTTTATATATATAAATATAACTGAAAATTGAATATAATAAAATTATACATATTATATTTTATGTAATGTTATATCATATTAATTATTATACATCTAAAGTTAAAATTTTAGTCTTAATATAGTATTTGGTTATACGGATAAATAATTTTGGTGATAATATTTTTTAATATAAATATTTAGTGTTATTGTATGTTATTTGCGCAAAATTTTGTGCAAAAAAAGGAAATAATGAAAAATTTACACAAAATATGCAAAGCAAAGCAAAATTTGCCGAAAATATGCAGAAAAACTATACACATTAGAACCTAATATAGGTATTTTAGTCCAGTTCTCAGGATGAGAAAAATAAAAACTACTTTCAGGACTTTTATTTAAAAGAAAACTTACACAGAATGTGGCAACTTGTAGTTCTTAGGATGAGAGAAAATGAAAAATTGTTTTTAGGCTTTTTTTTAAATGCAAAACTTTACAAGAAATGCTCAGAAAAAACCAAACACTCTGTTACTTGATATAAGTATATTAATCTAGTTCACAAAAGGAGAGAAAATATGGGAACCTTCATGACTTCCATAAAAATCAACACTTATATGGAGTATGCATAAAACTGTACACTCTAGCATTGGTATAAGTATATTAGTGTAGTTCTCAGAATTATAGAAAATATAAACGCCATTATTATAAGGACTTTCTTAAAAATCACGACTTATATGGAGTAAGCGTAAAACTGTACACTCTAGCACTTCGTATAAATATATTAATCTAGTTCTCAGAATAAGAGAAAAAAAAAGTTACATTTTTAAAAACAAAACTTACATGGAATATGGAGAAAACTATACACTCTGCATCTAATATAGATGTCTTAATATAGTTCACAGGATGAGAGAAGATGAGCAAACTTTTAAAGGACGTTTTTAAACGGAAAATGTACCTGAGGAATGCAAAAAACTGTACACCTTAGCACTTGGTATTGGTATATTAATCTAGTTTTCAGAATGAGAGAAAACAAAAAAATATTTTTGTCGCATTTTTAAAAACAAAACTTACATTGAAAAGGGAGGAATCTGTACATTATAGCAATAATACATATATCTTAATATAGTTTTTAGGATGAGAGAAGGTAAGAAGATTTTTTAAAGGGCGTTTTCAAAAACAAAACGTACATGTGGTATGCAAAAAACTATACACCCAACTACTTTATATCATTACCAACTACTTTTTATCATTATCATTATTGTCCTAAAGCTGAGAGAAAATAGCAAATGATTTTCAGGACTTCTTTCATGAACAAAATATTCGTAGATCATGAGTAGGATCACCAGTCTGTATGATTTATTACTTTAAATTTTATTTCTTTAACATCTTCTAAAAGCATATTTAGATTTTCAATTATTTTTATTATCAGATATTCAGGTGTCAGAGTGTTTGAAAATAAATTCATGACAGAAGATCCTTCAAATTATCTAAATGAAATCTCAAGTGGGGGGTTGAGGGAAAAAAAATCTTGTTATCATTATCTTTTTCAAGATAGTGTATTTCCCCTTAGGATTTCTTTCAAAATGATTCTATTTCTATTTGAATCTTAGACTTTCCTCAGTGATCTATCTGCTCTTTATTCTTCTTATCTTTAAAAAAGCACAAACCAAGCGTTCAGGTGTTAGCAAAGATAAAAGCTCAAATTAGAAAGATCGACTTTCTGCCTTTGTAAGTGAAAAACGCTATTAAAGCTGAATTTTAGGGATAACACATAAGTATGTAAAAATGATAGGAACCGAATTATATTTCTAGTAATATTATCAAATATTTATCAGCGTAAATATTGATTAAATGAATGGCGGGCTCGTTATGGCCTACTGCTGGCATCCTGCACTTGCCATCATTTGCCGGTTGCCCCATATAACTCCAGCAGCGGGCCTTTTATGGCTGCCAGCAGTGTTGGAAGCCTAAAGCAAAATGGTCGGTGGCCCAGAGGTGGCACAAACACAGATGGCCTTATGCAGGCTATCACCACACGGCCAACCTCATGTTTTTCATGTTGTGGCCACAAATTATTATGCCATAACCAATTTGTATGCATAGAGGGCGCTGTGATTCTTTTTCTGTTCATTTGAAATTCCCTCGCTTTCCGCCATTTCATACGAAGTTGTTGTTCGTTAATGTAGTCTGCGGGTGCGTCTTCGAGGTTGAAAATATTGTAAAAAGAATATATGAGTAAGTAATTCCATTATTAATTTGTTTTTGTATTATTTTTTAAATACTATTTTTTAAAAATGTTTCACTCTAAAGCCATTGTTATAACAAAAGGATTTCTAGAAATATATAACAATTATCTAGTTGATCCGTTTTAGTAAATTATGATAGTCGCTAACCTTCTAGTATTTTATCATTGTTATTATTATTTTAATTGATTTAATAAAATAAAAATTATGGATTTTATTTTATATATTTATATTATATGGACGGGAGAAAGTTATTAGAACAATTATAACTATTTATAGTTTATGTTTTATTTATTTTTTCTTCCTTCAGTGTAGTTAAGAAGAAAGCATTAGATTCGGGAAAATTTTCGACATCCGGTTTTCGATAGATTTTGCACGTTTTGGGTTGTTCTCATCAACATAATTTGAAAAATTGTCTGTCTGTCTCTTTGTGTGCGCTCAAAAATTTATGAAAGTGATAGTAGCCTAAAAAGTTTACTTCTTCCGCTTTTTTCCCCTTTAATGTACAAACATTGCTTCCTCCACCCCTGAGGGAGAAGTATATCAGATAGAGTAAATTTCCAATATGAGGGCTTGGGGACAATATCTCTCGGGACAAAATATCGTAGACGTAAATGAATACAAAGTAAAAAGAGTTGGTAATTAATAGTAATGATGCATAAAATTTCATGACAACACTTACCTTAGTCAGAGCACTGATATTCTGACAAACCTACAATAATTTTTTTTATAAATTTTACTTAAAGAAGTTTAAAAACTATATTTATTTATTTTTTGTCAGAATTAGTCATAATGAATTCAATCGTGCTTATTAATTTTAAAACTTTTAATTCAAGTTTGTGAACAGTGTTCACCTTTAATGTCAGCAATGATGTACACGATTTTTAAAATGTATTTTGAATAGTGAAAAGCAAAAGATAGAATAACTTAAAAATAAACATAGATAAAATAATGAAATTCAACTCTATGATTTATTTAATTATTTAATTATTTATTTTAATTAATTAATTAATATTTATAAGGCCCTGTGGCCCCCTCCAGAGATCACGCGTGACACAAAATCAAATTTTCAAATAGATCCTACTATTTTTTTGACGCGAGATTTTGTCCGGCGAGATTTTGTCCCGCGATATTATGTCCGGATCCCAATATGAGTATTTTTGAAAAAAAATTCGTTAATATCTTTAAACGAACGTTATATTATACATCTGTGATATTTTAAAGCAAATTTATTGATTTTATTATTTTTAACAAAAACTAGTATGTTGTGGCACTACAAAACATGCTTTTATATTTTTTATTATGTAAATTTGCGTAGTGCAAATAATTTGTTAAAATCATTTTCCTGAATGCATGGAAACGATTTTCATTTTAGAACAGTGTTTGTCAATAATAATAATAATAATAATAATAATAATAAATGAATTTTGTGCCAACTTCTGAAAAAATGACTACTTCTTCTTCTTCTTCTTCTTCTTTTTTTTTTTTTTTTTTTTTTAATAATTTATAACTTTATTTTAATTTACCACAAATTTAATTCAGTCATTTACTTGAAAGTTATTGATGAGTTTCTTTTGAAAAATATCACCACTGAAAATTTGAAGGGCGAGTGATTCCTCAACTTATACAAAAAAAGTTTCCTGGTTAGTTGTTAACAAGTGAAATTGTTTTTCTTGAATTTTTGCATGCGTGAGAAATCCTACACACTAAATCAGAACAGAAAGCCATCTGTACTTCTTTCATGAAACAACAACAAAATGTAACTGATAATTGCTGCGTCAGCGTTGGTTGGGCTACTGGGCAGAGAGGAGATTTATTTATTCAGATAACGAGGAACTGTGTTCAGAAAATAAAATAAAAAAAGAAGAAAAATTAATTAATTCATCAATTATTTTTAAATGAAAATTATTATAAGTATACAACTAAAAGTTTGTAGGTGTAATATATGTCACTATCGCATGAAATGTATAAAGATTCATGGAGTCCTTCTATTTTTTACGGGCCTATAAATAAGTATATTTATTTATTAACAGCTTATAGATTCAAACTATTTGAAGTACGCTATTAAACAAATTCTTCAATAACATATTGATTTCTATCTGAAATTATGCTAGGATTTGTGTCAACTAATTATTAATATTATTATTCATTTCCATAATCCGAATACCGTAGATAATGAAAGCATTGTATTCGGTCAAAAATTTTGATATCGAGTTTTCACCTGATTTACATATTTTAAGGTCTCGTGAGTCAGAAAAGTGTTTTTTGGCAATTGGTCTGTGTGTTTGTGTATCTGTATTGTATATATGTGTATATGTTTCTGGAAATTTTCTGATTATCATATCTACAAAACTAATAAAGAACGACGAACTTCTGATTAAGACAGGTATAGTGTACAGATGATTTTTCCAACTTTTGTTGAAAACTGGAAATCTCAAAAACTGGCGATTTTCTTCAAATTTATATAAACTTTGTTATGGATGTCCTTTTGTACTTGTTAGTTCAGGGAAATTGATAAACGACCTATAAAAATACACAAATTTTTTAAGTCTCACAAGTGGTTTCTCTTAAAAACAGCTTTATGGATTTTCTTCAAAATCGCTATATTAATTCCTTTTTAGATATCATTTCGTATGCAATTGTTAATTTATGGTGAACAGATCAGTTTACTAAGTTTTGGTGAAAATTATCAGTGGGACAGTGAGCCGATATCTCAAAAACGATTTTAACTTTCTTCAAATTTGCTACATAAACCCCTTTTTACTCGCTCTTTAGCATGTAATACTTGCTTAATACAGGAAAATTGACAAAAGTACTTATTAGGTGGAAGCAATTGCAAATCTAGGAAATGAGTGTTTCAAAAAACTGATCTAACGATTTTTTTTTTTTTTTTTGTTAATTCGCTATGTAAACTCTTTTTGTTATATCTTCATGACGCATGTACCAGTTTGCTTTGACAGGAAAATTATTAGATGTGTAAATTCATAAATCATTTTTATGTTTTCTGACCACTTTATTTAACAACAGCAACAACAATAATAATAAAATATAACAGGGGTAAAATATGTGTAGTAATAACTGATAAAATTCATGCAGATTACTATTATTATTATTATTATTTTAATGTGGGTCGGGTTGTCTGAACTTATTTTACTGTTGTCGGAACTATTCAAATTTTATTATCTAATAATTTTCTTGATAATCGCGAAACCCCACTATTGGAAAGAAATTTTGTAGCCTAAAATATTCTTATACATCCATTTATTCAACTTTTTATGTATTAAAAAATATATGAACATAGGAATTTTGATATTAACAAAATGACACAAAAAACGACACTTTTAAAAACTTGAATTTTTTGCATTTCAAACACACGTCTATCTCTAATCTTCGCTTTATGGTAAACGTAGTTTTTAACTCGGTTATCGACCTCAAGGTTTTGAAGACAAACTGTTTTTAAGCTACTACATTTCGTTGATGACATTATGCTGAACTTGTAGTCAATTTATCTTTTACTGATGATGGGTCAAGCTTAATTATTTTGAGTGGAAACGACTGGTGTGTTGTTTCATAATCTATAAAATTAACTTACTTTTTTCTTTCTTCAGCACTAATTTTCCTGTCATTTTACTAAATATTCTCTAAAACCTTTCTAGCATAATTTATTTTAATAAATTGAAAAAAAAAAAAAAAAATAAATAACTTATCCAAAACAAACAAGAGAGAGACAGATTTTAAAACATATACTTATTGCAGCAAAAAATGTAATGAAGAGCTGGTGTTGAAAAAAGTAAATAAAGAACTTTGTAAATTTAATTTACAAAGTTGTAAAAAACATTAATAATAATGATTCCACGACCATTCATTATGTGAATAAAATAGGCACGAGTGAAGTAGTTATAAATGGCGAAGTATTGCTCTTTCATACATTTTGAAATATGACTAACTATTATTAAAATAAACAAACCAAAATGAAATATTAAAAACTGGAAGTGATATTTAAACTTTTCAAAAACATAATTTCCCCATGGGATTGAAATAGTGCTAATGGCATATCTTAATACTATCTTCGGCGTGAAATTGCTGACAGAATTTTTGAGAAATGAATACATAAATATAGAATAATTATATTAATATTATTATATATTTTAATTATCTTAATCATATTATAAATTTATAATATAATAAATTTATTCTAAATATAAATTTAATATAATAGAGCGAGGGATAGGAAAACTATTTTATGTAACTAAATTCTTTGATACATGGTACCAAAACTAAGATGTTTAATAGATGCTGAGTTATAGTAAAACTGTAGTTCTTGAATAATAGTAGCATCGCCTGACTACCGATAAACACACAAATTGAACCTGTCGGATAAGGCTCTATCAAAGGCAGTGGAGACCCGGGTCGAACATTGCGCGAAAGACGAAGACGCTGCTAAAGCAGCGGAGAATCAAAACTTGGTTTTATGTGATTTCAGTGAACTTTGCTTTAGTTATTAATTTTAAAGTAATATAAAATATATATATATATATATATTTATCTATTGATTTTCTTTCCTTCCTTTCTTTCTTTTTTTTTTTTTTTTTTTTTAATTCATTTAAGTGTAGGGACAAGAAAGCGAAGAAATCCTGATAGTAATAAATAGAAACATTTGTAAATAAACATAATCATTGCCCCCCCCCCCAACCCAATGAAAAAAAAAAATGTATCAGTTCTTTCAGGTTGAAATAATAAAACATCCCTTCGTGAGTCTAACAAAAAGCGTGAATGCAGCAAATTATTTTTGCTGCACTCATGCCCACATTATTTCGCCTGATGAAGAGCCTTTGGGGTATTTCGACCAGAAACAATTGCTGATTTTTTTTTTTTTTTTTTTTTTTTTTTTTTTTTTTTTGAGTTTATGGTGTTTAATTTTTTACAATGCTCTTTTTATAACAATTTTGGTTTCAATATTTTATAATTTTCACATGTAAAGTTACATTTATTTATATCAAATAACTTAACAAAATTAAACATATTAAAATTTGAACACTTAAAAAAAAAAAAAAAAAAAAAACATAATCTACTTTATTCCAAAAAATGTAATGGATCAACTGAATATTTCTTATATGCTGTACTAGAAATCCTGAATTTATAGCCATGGTGTATGAATCAAATACTTGTAAATAGTATTTAAAAATGAATATGTACAAAATCAAATTAAATATTGGATGCATAGAAAAAACTGGCTGCTACCTCATCAGAAAAAAGAGAGAGAAAAAAAAAAAAGAAAAAAAAAAAGAATGAAAGAAAAAGAAAAAAAGCACTAATAAAATTAAAGGTATCACCAATAAAATAATATACTAGGTATAACCAAATCACTGCTGGCCTATTAACGGCCTTCTTCACTTACCGTCTCCGGAAGTCCGAGTCAATGTTATTCTATGGGAAACTTTCTTTACAAATAACTTATTAATCAATACATATTTTAAATTCTGTTTTCACATTCAGAAAATTCCCAACTTTTAAATTGTTGGACCTTTTTTAAAGATGTATTTTTTTAATTATTAATATTTTATTTTGAAATTGCAAAATGAAAAATTTCACATATTAAAAATTCGTATTTTGCAGCTTCAAAGTGAAATATAAAAAATTAAAAAAATAATTTTTTTTTAAATGTCCGTCAATTTAACAGTTGGGAATTTTCCGAATGTGAAAACAGAATTTAAAAATATGTATTAGTTAATAAGTTATTTGTAAAGAAAATTTCCCATAGAATAACATTGGCTTCGGCTTCCGGTGACGGTGAGTGAAGCGGGCCCTTAATAGGAAAACATAAAGGACCAATGAAGACTGCCGGCAGTAATGTAATTTTTTATGTTTGCCACAACTGGCCCACTGTAGGCTGCCAGCAACAACATGGAAAAACTATATTTGCCACCATATGGCCCAACACTGGCCCTCTAACAATTTCCAACCTAATGTTCGTTACCAACAGTGGCCCATTACATATTTTCATCATACTGCTAGCTGCCAGCAACGACCCATTCACCGGCCCACTAACTTATTTTTAACTTACTGCTGGCTGCCAACAATGGATCGGTTGAATACGGCCAACTGATGGCCGGCGTAACATATTCCCTGCGGCAACGTTAACTTTTGCCACCGGCGGGCCAATTGCAGCTGCTGCTGGCAACCAGCACTTGGCCTCATGCTGGCCGTCATTTGAGGTTTTGCTGGGTAGGTATTTTAGTCCAGTTCTCAGGATGAGAAAAATAAAAACTACTTTCAGGACTTTTATTTAAAAGAAAACTTACACAGAATGTGGCAACTTGTAGTTCTTAGGATGAGAGAAAATGAAAAATTGTTTTTAGGCTTTTTTTTAAATGCAAAACTTTACAAGAAATGCTCAGAAAAAACCAAACACTCTGTTACTTGATATAAGTATAATAATCTAGTTCACAAAAGGAGAGAAAATATGGGAACCTTCATGACTTCCATAAAAATCAACACTTATATGGAGTATGCATAAAACTGTACACTCTAGCATTGGTATAAGTATATTAGTGTAGTTCTCAGAATTATAGAAAATATAAACGCCATTATTATAAGGACTTTCTTAAAAATCACGACTTATATGGAGTAAGCGTAAAACTGTACACTCTAGCACTTCGTATAAATATATTAATCTAGTTCTCAGAATAAGAGAAAAAAAAAGTTACATTTTTAAAAACAAAACTTACATGGAATATGGAGAAAACTATACACTCTGCATCTAATATAGATGTCTTAATATAGTTCACAGGATGAGAGAAGATGAGCAAACTTTTAAAGGACGTTTTTAAACGGAAAATGTACCTGAGGAATGCAAAAAACTGTACACCTTAGCACTTGGTATTGGTATATTAATCTAGTTTTCAGAATGAGAGAAAACAAAAAAATATTTTTGTCGCATTTTTAAAAACAAAACTTACATTGAAAAGGGAGGAATCTGTACATTATAGCAATAATACATATATCTTAATATAGTTTTTAGGATGAGAGAAGGTAAGAAGATTTTTTAAAGGGCGTTTTCAAAAACAAAACGTACATGTGGTATGCAAAAAACTATACACCCAACTACTTTATATCATTACCAACTACTTTTTATCATTATCATTATTGTCCTAAAGCTGAGAGAAAATAGCAAATGATTTTCAGGACTTCTTTCATGAACAAAATATTCGTAGATCATGAGTAGGATCACCAGTCTGTATGATTTATTACTTTAAATTTTATTTCTTTAACATCTTCTAAAAGCATATTTAGATTTTCAATTATTTTTATTATCAGATATTCAGGTGTCAGAGTGTTTGAAAATAAATTCATGACAGAAGATCCTTCAAATTATCTAAATGAAATCTCAAGTGGGGGGTTGAGGGAAAAAAAATCTTGTTATCATTATCTTTTTCAAGATAGTGTATTTCCCCTTAGGATTTCTTTCAAAATGATTCTATTTCTATTTGAATCTTAGACTTTCCTCAGTGATCTATCTGCTCTTTATTCTTCTTATCTTTAAAAAAGCACAAACCAAGCGTTCAGGTGTTAGCAAAGATAAAAGCTCAAATTAGAAAGATCGACTTTCTGCCTTTGTAAGTGAAAAACGCTATTAAAGCTGAATTTTAGGGATAACACATAAGTATGTAAAAATGATAGGAACCGAATTATATTTCTAGTAATATTATCAAATATTTATCAGCGTAAATATTGATTAAATGAAAAATGTATAAATATCATTTGACATTAAATGAATGTATATGTATTATTCGAATCTTTTAATATTAATGAGAAGATGGTATTCTTCAAATGAATAATTATTTAAAAAATAAATACTATTTATATATCTTAAGAATATACATGGGAATATATGTGGAATATATACCTGCTAATGTTTTGCTTTTGATAAAACACTGAACTTTATTTCCAATTAAGTATTTTAAGTAAATAACTAGACACGTGGGCCCGATAATCATATATAATATTATTAAGAAATAGAGAAAGTGCAAGAATTAACTGTTTATTTGTTTGTTTGTGTACAGAGAGTTTATGCTTTGACTCGAGGACCCATTATATCTCAAATAATCCAGGCCACATTTTTTTTCAAACTTTTATTACAATTTAAGACATTTATTTTACACACATATAAAGACAAATAAACTTCCATGACTTACAAGGGATTTGAACCCGGATCCTGCTGTTCCAGAAGCCAGATCTCTGCTAAATGAGCCAGCGAGCTTGCATAGTTATGAATTGTTGTTTTAAAAACAAAGTTGAAATATATGATGTGCCAAGAAGAGGAACAGTAATGAATAAAATGTAACATTCCAATACGCGGATGTCATTATTCAAATATAAGAAAATATTATTCAATTAAAAATTAATCGTGCAAGTAAATAATACTTTCAGCGAAAGCACCTATGCAACATGGTTATTAAATTGTATTGATATTTATATGAAATATTAACTAAATATGCTAAAACAATACTTACAAAGATATTAAAAATCCTTAAGAATACGAAAAAGACACTAATATTTCATAACTATTTTACAAAGTTATATTTATGTGGAGTATTTATAGAAATAAAACTTGTAGATATACAACATGTATGTTTCAAATGATCGAAATAAAAGTATATTTGTATATAGGGTTCACGCCCCTATTGACTTAGATCATGATTCAGCGGTCCGAAATATACAAAACGGTGGAAAAAAATAAATAAGAATAAAAGTAAATGAATGAAGATCTTCTTCTGTCATAATAATAGTAATAATAATACAAAATACATAATTGAGATGAACTCAAAATACTTTTTGAGCTATTGATAGTTATATTTTTTAGTGTTCGATTACAAAATAATGATAATAATAATAACAATAATAATAACAATAATAATAGATTATTATAAAGAGCTAAAACTGAAAAAAAAAAAGTAATAATGCGATTAAATATAGATCATCAAGGTGAAGAATATTGATGTCTTTCAAATATTTTTTTATAATCAAATTCTCTTAATTTAATAGAAAAAAATTTTAACTTTTAATGATATGGTGGGATTTTTAATCATTTTGTAAATTATTGTTTTAGAATTATGAAAATTTGTCAATATATGCACTGAAATATAACAATATAAAGTATATTATTTATTTTTTAATTATGAAAATATTTTAATTTAATTTAATTAATTAATTTTGAAATTTGAAAATTTTTAAATGTTCTCCACTAATTAAAAATTTCTTCTCTCGATTTTTGATTATTAAATTTTAATAATCTATTCTAAACACATTTCAGTATTACTTTGTGAATTGATTGATAAGTTAATTGTTTTAAAGTAAATTATATATATATGTTTGGATGCCAAAAAACTGCATGAAATTTCAACGTTCAAAATTATTGATATATATATATATATATAACGTATTAATACTCATAACGTATATATACATATAACATATCATATATATACTTATTAACGTATCAATCAATCCCTAATAGTAATACACAAATATGTTTAGAATACGTAGTAAAATTATGACAAAACTGAGGAAAAAAGTGTTTATAATTAGCAGAAAATATTCTAAAAATGTTAATTTTTCTTTTAAAATTTTTTTCAAGTTTTTTTTTTAATTAATTAATTAATTAATTAATTTAATTTAAATACTTTTCGAGCAATTTTAATGCACTTAATATTGTTATATTTCAATGCATATATATGCAAATTTTGATAATTGTAAAACAATAATTTACATAAAAGGTTTTTAATGTCCACCATTCCATTAACAGGATCAATTTATACTTTTATACTTTTCAAAAATAAACTAAATTTGTATTTATTTTTTTATTTATTTTTTTTTTTAATAAAAAATATTAACATTAATAAATTATATGTTTTTATATCTGTATAAAGTGTATTTTTGCAATAATATCTTTTCTATCATGAAAAATCATAATTAATTAAATATATATACATATATATATATTACAGCAAGTTTATTTCACTGAATGTTGTGACATCAAAAATTCCTATATTGTAAATTTGTCCAGGGATTTCGTTCCTTAATTAGGGGCGACATTCGCTAATTGAAACTTTTACACGTCATTTATTTAGCAATAAGATTTACTAAAAGTTCTACTTAAAATTGCAGCTCACTTTTAATAAATTATCATCGCATGTGAACACCTTTAATCTATCATCGTTCTTTCTTTCCATACAACCACAACATGTTCCCCAATCTCATCCTGCTCTGCTTAAATACATTTTCTGCCGGATCATTCTTTACATCATTACATCCCGTTATTCACTCAGGGCCCCCTTAAAAAGTCCCCACATTCATCTGCCGGAGGGGAAGTTTCGTGATTGATCTATATTAAATTAGGGGGGATTCTGTCTGTGGTAGGTGAGAAAATTGGTAAAGCATAAAAAAAAGGGAAAAAAGAAAAAGAATGAGATTAGAATGCAAAAGTTTAAAGTTCACGAGTTCATTATCAATATTCTTCCACATTACATGCGTTAACATATTGTAGTTGCAATTTTTCATCATCGTTGTAAAATGAACTTATCGCAATTTGTTTATATTTGAAATATATCATGCAAAGTTTTTTTTTTTTTTTGTCTTTTTTCCCTTGTGTGTGTGTGTGTGTAATAAATTATATACACATAATTAATAAACATGATAGGACATTATTAAATACACGCTTTTTTTTTTCTAAAATTTAACAAATACAGTGAAACCTCTCAAGTTGGACACCCCTATAAGTTGGACACCCCTCTAAGTTGGACGCTTTTTCTCGGAACGAAATGTATCCATTAACATTATGTCTAACCCCTATAAGTTGGACACCTCCCTAAGTTGGACACTTTTTCTTGGAACCGTAGGTGTCCAACTTAGAGAGGTTTTACTGTATATACAATCGACAGCAAATTCATTCGAGCGCTAGCAATAATTCCTAAAAAAAAAAAAAAAAAAAAAAAAAGTACACTTAATGTTGTTTTGTTAAATAAACCCTTGTCGAATCATGTTCTTAGGTTAACTAAGAAGATGACTCGACAAGGATTTATTTAACAAAGCAGTATATTAAGTGTATTTATTTATTTATTTATTGACAGGGATTATTGCTAATGCTTGGATACATTTGCTTCCAACTGTAGGTAAGATTTCAATTTCAAAAACGGTAACCTCATGCAACGTTTTTGTGTAACCTACAGTCGCCAGCAAAATTATTCGAGCGCTAGCAATAATTTCCATGTAGAAAAAGTGCACGTAATACTGTTTTGTTAAATAAATCCTTGCCGAATCATGTTCTTAGACTAACTAAGAAGATGACTCGACAGGGATTTATTTAACAAAGCAGTATATTAAGTGTATTTATTATTTTTATTTATTTATTTATTTTATTTATTTATTTATTTATTTATTTGACAGGCATTATTGCTAATGCTCAGATACATTTGCTGCCGACTGTAGGTAAGATTTCAATTTCAAAAACGGTAACCTCATGCAACGATTTTGTGGTACCTACAGTCGCCAGCAAAATTGTTCGAGCGCTAGCAAATACTGTTTTCAGCGCTTCAACGTTGTTACAATGTTTCGAGCGATTATGTTTTACTCTATTAATATCACAAAGCAAATGTATACACATTAAGAAGACAATACAAATTTTAAATTTACTCTAATTTGTCTTGTATTTGAGTTGATTGCAAATAATTACTATTACAGTTTAAAAATACTATTACCATAATACTTAAGGAAAGAAACTTATATAATAAATTTTAAATTTACTTTATTAAATAATTTCCAACAATTGTATGACATTATACAGACAACTATTTAAATTGAATACTAATCAATCATCTCCCCCCGACTAGAAAAATGCGAGGTATTTTTACGTGTGATACAATAAGGAGAGAAGGATACATTTATGAATGAAAGAGAACAAATAAAACTAATCTGCATTTTTTTTTTTTTTTTTTTTTTTTTTTTTTTGGGGGGGGGGGGAGGGGAGGACATAATAGGAACGGGAAATAGTAGTGGATATGGAAATAAAAAAAATTGTGAAAATGTGAAAAAGGGGACAAATAGATTATTAAACGCCCAGAAAATATTAATAATAATGTTAAACTGAATTAAGTTTGAATTGAACTTTAGCTATACAATTTTATCAGAATTAAATGTAATAATTGTTAGTAAATAAATGACATGAAAAATATTTAATGTATCATTATCATTTATAATGAAAGGAGTAATAGTACATTTAAATATTTTTTCTCCGGTGTTTAATTAATATTTATTTTATATATTATTTTATATTGGGAAAAAAAAAAAAAAAAAAAAAAAAAAAAAACTTAAACACTTTAGTTTTTAAGATGTTAGAATTTTTTATTCGTCCTGAATAACTTTTTTTTTTTTTTTTTTAAACAAATACATAATTTTAATTGAACTGCTTTGGCAGCACTTTGATAATGTTAATTCTAAACAGCTGTCTGCTAAATATTAATTAAAAAAAATAATGCATGCATAGAATCAATTTCACTTGTTTAAAAGCAACAATTATTTAGTTAATCACTAGTTTCTTTAGCTTTTTTTTTTTTTTTTTTTTTTTGTATCATTTCTATAAGAGTGTGTTACATAGCCTGAATATAAGACAATGGCTCAAAAATACCATAAACGATAACATTATAGTTAATCGTATTGATTATGACATAAGTGCCTGTAAAAATAAATAAGGGTTTTTATGGGTTTTAAAAGCTAAATAAATAAATAAATTAATTAATTCTTTTTTTCTTTAAAATAATAAATAAATTTTCTATTAAAATTTTTGAGCTTATAAAAGAGTTCGAAACAAGGCTTGAACAATATTAACGTTTATAATTTATTTATAAATGTTATTAATAAGTAATTAATAAGTAACGTTATTAATAAGTAATAAGTAAGCGTATAATAAGTAATTATTATTTGTTAATAAATATATTATTTATAAACGTTTGAACAATATTTAAAAAAAAAATTTCAGTACAAAATTTTCAATATAAAATTTGAAAAATTCAGCCAGTGGGAGATCATTTCCGGTGGCCCTTCAGAAAAACGATGGACACAATTTCTCAAAAATTAATATACAGTAAAACCTCTCTAAATTGGACACCGACGGTTCCAAGAAAAAGTGTCCAACTTAGAGAGGTGTCCAACTTATAGGGGTTAGACATAATGTTAATGGATACATTCCGTTCCGAGAAAAAGCGTCCAACTTAGAGGGGTGTCCAACTTATAGGGGCGTCCAACTTGAGAGGTTTCACGGTACTAATCTTACTGAAAATTTATACACTTCTTCAAAATAGAATTGACTTAGTGCTTGAACGAACAATTTTTCTTTAGGCTATACGTGAGGTAAAACATACAGAAAATTATACTGTTATTTCACGAAATTCTGCCAAAAAATCTAATTTCGATTAAAAAAAAAAAAAAAAAGAAAATCCCTCGTTCAAACACGAGTCAATTCTATTTTGAAGAAGTGTTTCAGTTTGCATTAATTTTTGAAAAATATTTTCCAACATAAGGGTCTCCGGAAACTGACACACAGACAAAATTTTTCAAAATTTTTAATCAAAATTTTATAAAATATTGTTTATATGTTAATCATTTGTAAGTTCAAAATTTTCAAAAAAAAAAAAAAAAAAAAAAAAAAAAAATATTTATCATATTAAAAATATGTAGAGAGAAAGAAAATACTCTTTTCTTAACTTTCAAGGCAAAACGCGTTTGATTTTTAATAGGCACTTTCATATTTTCGCCATAATTTAGATAAAGAAAAAAAAAAAAAATCTCTAATATATTCCTGCGGTGCAATAAATATATAGTCAATTTATAAACATTTGTGTTTGTGAAATGAAGTACAAAGTACACTTTTGCAGAGTTAGGATATTTTGCTTATAAAATTTCGAAGAGGTACATTTCGCTTGAAATCCTTCAACTTTAAATGACATTCATGAATACATACAATGAAAAAAAAAAGTTGACATTTTTCTAAAAAAGAAAAAAAGAAACTGGATATTTTTGTAGTCTTGGGGTGTCCAGACGTTCAAGCTCTCCCCTTCTCTTTTTACGAGGCTAGAAATCTAATACCCTCTTTCTATTCAATGCATATAACTCCAACATGCATTCCAACGATTTTCTCTCCCGATTTTAAAATACTTCTTCTGAGCCAGAGAGCTATTAAAAATTCATTGCTTCTTTCAAGGCACGTAGCGCCATCTACATGTGATGTGAGTAAACGCTTGATTATTATTAAACAAAGCGTTGCGTAAAATTAACTTATGATTACACGATTTCATGATTGAGATAATATTAAAAAATTTCTTTGTTGTCTGTTAGTGGTTCGATCAGTTTTTTTACTTCTAAATGATAAATATTTATTTTTTGGAAGAAAGTCTGTTTTCTCTACTTTAACAGTGTCAGAGTTCACTATAGCAATCTTAGAGAGAGAGAAAGAAAGATCAGCGAAACAACTTTTGCCTAAATTACGTTTCTTATATATTAAAAAAATGTAAAATACTTGCACTAGCACTTTTTATATACTCTTTTGATCCTCATTTTAAGAGTAAAATTTTCACGTTATCACTTTAGCGAGATGCATCTACAGGCGGTAACAAAAGTATCCGAACACTAGCAGAAATTCCTATGTAAAAAAAGTAGAGTTAATACAGTTTTGCTAAATAAATCCTTCTCGAATCATGCCTTAGTCAGTCTAAGAACAGGATTCGACAAGGATTTATTTAACAAAACAGTATTAACTCTACTTTTTTTATATAGGAATTTTTGCTAGTGTTCGGATACTTTTGTTACCGACTGTACTTCTTCCAGACATCCTCAAAATTATGTATATTATATTATTTAAATTGAATAATATTATAAAAGATTTTATTATCGTTGATGACTCATCAGCTTTTGTTAAAAATAAAATAAAATAGAAGTCTATTAACAAAATTATGATTCTTTTACACTGGAATACTCTTAAGAATAAAATTTTTAATTCAACATTTTTTCTTTCTATTTTTAAGAATTTAAAAATCAATAGAAAATAAGTTAAATCAAAATCTTTCCCATGTGTTTGTTTAACTTCCAATTTCCTATTTCCAGTAAAATTACATGACAAATTGTAAACGTTCTTGGTGTATATAACATTACGTTTCTTTTTGAAAAAAAGTTTTTTCGTAAGGCCTATAAACGTTTCGAAACAATTAAATAGAATAGTAGCATTACAAAAGAATTGTACTAAGGAATATAAAATTATAAAGATCTTGATTTAAATAATGATTTAGGACTATTGTTCTTGGAGCACCTTTCATACGTTTCTCATTTATACGTTTTTCTCATTTAAACGTTTTTCGACTTCGGTCCCAAATCATTCCATTGAATTCTAATGTTAAAATATTTCGTTTATACGACACGAGTAAATTCTTAATTTCACTTATACGTTTTTTTTCTCCTTGTAGAATCCCAAGTTTGAGTTTCATTCCAGGATTAAAAAGAAAAAAAAAAAAAAAAAAAAAAAGATGAAATGCTCTTTATGTTTTATTCTTATCTTTTTCGATTATTTTTTCTTAAAACTATGGTAGCAAAGTGTGGCTATAGAACAAATTGCGACCTGCATCGATAGCTAGGGGCAAGGGGGGTATTTTTCAGAGATAAGCACTTGGCAACTGGGTTGAATGGCAGGTATACAAGTAGCCAGTGACCACATGAAGACTTTCCGCTTACTCTTTTAATTGATTCCAGGGATGGGATATCAAAGGGAAAAAAACCCACAACTTTATAGGCATTTTGTAAACTTGAAGATTTATTACTCACATCCGTTGGGAGACTTGGAAGATTTTCTTATTTCTTATCATCATGTTTATTTGACATTACAGTTGGAGAAACAAGAATTTTTTTTCCCTTTCTTTTAATCGTTTGCAAAACTGTCATCTTCGTTTAGAGAACGAAAGGCTTGGTCTTAAAAGGTTAAAATCGAAATCTTGAGAAAATTTTCTGAATTTCTGTATTTTTAATTATCATTTCATTTTTATTCTACCTTTTAAAAATATTTTAAATTTAATTAAAAATATATCTTACTCAAATAAATGTAAAGGAAATCATGAAAATTGATTAGACTTTTATTATTAATATGACACTTTATTGTGTATTAATGCTAAAACGAATTTTCAGTTGTACGTTTTTTTCAGTTATACGTTTTTTAGGAACGGTCCCTTGAAAAACGTATAAACGCTGCTCCACTGTACTACTATAAGAGAATATACTACAAATTTCTGGTCTCATAAACTTGTTTATGATTTCGATTTCGTACAAGCATTAGTAAAACATTTGAAAAAAAAAATGAATTTTTTAATTTGATAGCTAAATATAGCGAAAAATATTAGTTTAAAAAATGGACACCAAAAATTTCGCACACTGAGAAAAAATTTTGTAACTGACATCTAGAATCTAAATCGTGGCTCTAGAAAAAATAGTTCCATATCATCCTTATAAATTCTAGTCCCCTTGGAAAGTGAGTTCTAGAAGCCACAACTAGAATTCTAGAGCGTTTGCCTATATTCTCGAGTTCAAAGTTATTTAAAAATCTCTGCAAATAAATGAGACTACAAGAAGCGGGTTTCTGCAACTATAATCTTGGTTTATTACCAAATTCTAGAAAATCAAGCGAGAATTTCTCGCAATAGAAATTATTCAGAATATTTAGAGAATTCAGACTATTGTTTCACCATCTAGAAATGTGTACATTAGAAATTCTCGATCATTTTGTCTATTCAGTTTATTGGCGTGCCTCATGCGCATAGCTCGGAAATCTATATTTCTAGTTAAGGGATTTAGAAAATGGCCACTTATTCATTCTAGAGGAAGGCGGTATAATTTTTTTATCGGTGCATCGCTAATTACTGGAACAACAATAAGAAGAACAATATTGTTATTATTATTATTATTATTATTATTATTATTATTGCATTTTAAAAACACCAAATTAAATGGAAATATATATATATATATATATATATATATCAAGCATCTTGAAATATATGGTTCAATTACAACATATTAGAGCCAGGTTCAGTTTAGATTATGTAATTAATTTTAATTTGATTTTAATATGTTATAAAAGAACGCGAATCTTTATAACTTAATATGCTATAAAGAATTTATAAATACGAGTAGTAATCCACTTCACCATTCTGCACTGATGGCTGCCCGTTTTACTCAACCGTTTGTGCTTAATATTTTTACACTAGAGTTTCCAACGTTGTGTAAATTTTTTCATAAAGAAATTTGTCAAGAATTACTTATTGGCAAGAACCTTATCGATTTGCAATATATTAATTTGAAAATTTCGTAAGTTATTTAAAATTTACGAATTATTTGAAATTTGTGATTTTTCTTTTTTAACATGGCAGGGTAAAACGAAATTCCGCATAAAGATTTTGCTGCACATGATAAACGTTTGGTTAATTTTCTATCAAAATATCTTGTGTTAAAGGAACATGCAGTATTTTGTAACATTTTCTGTTGTTATTTTAAGATTTAGAACTAATAAATAGATGGAACTTGGCAATTGATATTCGAAAAAAAAATAATAAATAAATAAATAATTAAATAAATAAAAGGAGCTCGTATAAAATAGAATGTCTTTATGGAAAGCCAGTGAGCAGGATTTCATCGTTTGGAGATATACATACAAAACTGTTACCCAATTTTTAATTTTGTAAATCCGCCAGTGGTTATTCATGAACTTTGTATTTGTACAGAAGTATAGAGACGTTTTCTTTTTCTTTCTTTCTTTCATTGCCCTTTTTTTTTTTTTTTTTTTTTTTTTTTACTGATACATGATAGAGAAACTATTAATTATGGATCGAAATTTTAAACTGAGTTTTTGATATATTTACACGTTTTGAAGTTCCCTGGATCGAAAAATTAGGTTTTCGACTGCTGGTCTCTGTGTGTATCAGTAATCAGCATAACTAAAAAACAAATATTACAGGAGCATTCAAAAATGTTCAATACATGTACGGGTGAAATACTTTATTGGTACAATTTAACATCTTCAGACAAAATAACATGAAAACATGTTTTATATAAGAATATAGTATGAAAACACGGATTCATTTACAGGGAATTTGGGTAAATAATTAGAATTTAGTAAGACTATATCTGGAAGTCCCTCGAAGAGCATTTCAAGTGGTGGTTATATGCTTCTAAATGTCAGTAAACTAATGGTGCGTATACACTTTGCAGACAATACACAGCTCTATCCAAAATAAAACGAGTACATTCTTTTTCCTTGGATATAATTTGAATATAATTGAGGAAAGTGTTTTAGTAAATTATACCTTGTCCAAGGGCGTTGCTAAAAAATGATAATTATTTTCTCTTACTCTTACGCTAGAATAAATATTATTTGGAATACAATGTTTGATGTATTGTTTTCTTATAATCACCGTCTTGAGGTTCTCTGAATACGGACATAATTTTTTTTTTAGCGTTTGTATGTGTGTCTGTTATCAGCATAAATCACTTAAACAGAAATGAATGAAAAAAGTTCAAATTTACTATTTTAAAGATTATATGGGGATGCAACTTGAAAAATTTTACTAAGATTGGCAAATTTCTAAACAAGGTGTGGGTAAAAGTTCTTTGAATAATTTGAAACAAATTAAAAATTTTATAACAAGCTTAATTGTTTTATGAATGTAGATACAGTCGGTAACAAAAGTCTCCGAACACTAGCGAAAATTCCTATATAAAAAAAGTACACTTAATACAGTTTTGTTAAATAAATCCTTGTAGAATCCTGTTCTTAGTCAGTCTAAACACAGGATTCGACAAGGATTTATTTAACAAAACAGTATTGGGTACTTTTTTGTGTACTTTGTGTAGACTTTTGTTACCGACTGTACAATAACATTCGCCTGTGAAATCGTACTTTTCAAAACCTTTTGCACTGCATTGGGTGTGAATTCAGAAATGATTATCTTTTTTTCCTATATGGTAAGGAATTTTCACAAAGTAAGGATGAATATTGGAAGAATTCACTTAGAGACTGCAACAAATTTGAACCAATTTATGTATAAAATACATCACAATCGGCTATTATTTACACATTTTCTTTCATTTATTTATTTATTTTTACATCGAAGCTCATTTTATAGCATTTTAACTTGTGCACACCTTGAAGGCGTGTGTGTGTGTGGGGGGGGGGGGGGGGATTCTCTATGCAGCCTCCAAAAATAATCTGCTAACATGTCAGCACCCTATCGTTCCTGATACCTTCTCTACATTTCTTTGGTGTCTTGATGAAATAGCTCTCCTTGTTCTTCATACACATCACCCAGATTTTGCGGGGAATAACTTAGATGAGAGTTGTAAAAGTGGATATTTAGGCTCATACAATCCCATTTTTTGACAAAACTGTACGTGATGGAAATTTTGGAATAGGTTGTTGGTTGTAGGATTTAAGGCCGATTGACTACTGATGTGTCCTAGGCCTAGGGGGGAATGCCCTCCGTGGGGGTCTTTCTAAGGGGTCCTAGTCCGTATTTACGCAAGTTTCGGACCAAACCACGGAAAACTCCGAGCGGCTAGGTCGATGAGCGCGACCTGGGATCGAACCCGGCACCTCCCATCTACCAGCTTTGAGCGCAGAACCGCTCGGCCGCTGGTGGGCATTTTGGAATAGTTTTTCCTTAATTAGCATCCAAAAATATATGAGAAAAACATATCACCTTGAGGGAAAAAAATTTCATCGTCGACCTGAGTAATTAAACGGGGATTGAAATTGGCAGTAGCCCCATGACACAGAAAAATAATACATATATAACAGTTTCTAAAACTAGCAAGATAAGAGAAAAGAGTGTGGGCGTCATATCAGATTATTTTAAGTTGATTTTTTAAAAAATTTTAAAAGTAGTTATGCAAAATTATCATAATATATATATATATATATTTTATATATGGGATATATATACACTGCAAATTCATGTGTCTTAAATTCAGACACATAAGCGTCTGAAATGGGTGTCATTATTTTCAGACACGAATTCGCGTCTTAAATTTTAAGACACGTGAAGCGTCTTAAATTAAGACGGGAACGTAACTGAATTTAAGACACGTGAAGTGTCTTAAAAGGCAGCCATTGTTAACCACTTATTTGAGCTGCCATTTTTTACCACTTGTTTTTTTTTTTTTTTCTTGGCAGCCATTGTTGACCACTGATTTCAGCTGCCATTTTTAACCACTTGTTTTTTTTTTTTTTTTTTTTGGCAGCCATTGTTGACCACTGATTTCAGCTGCCATTTTTAACCACTTTTTTTTTTTTTCTTGGCAGCCATTGTTGACAAAATCCAAAAAAAGTATTTAAAAAAATATTATAAGGACCTGGCACCATTAAAGTAGGCTTCATATAAAAGCTTACATTTCCATTTAATATTTTTAAGTTTAACTATATTAGATTTGTTCAATGAAACATATTTAAGGAACAATAATTTTTTATACATTTTTTACAGATCTGAAATCCTCAAATTTCGAATTATTAGTTTTCCTTTTTTTTTTTTTTTTTTTTTTTTAAGGAATTCATGATCTTCAAATTGCTAAAACCTACACAGATATTTAAGAAAATATGCATTTTTTTTTTTTTTTTTTTTTAATGATTAATACAACCTACTAAAAAGAATTTGGGATGGATTTTGAAATTTATTAATTAGTTTTAAAGAAAAAAAAAAAAAAAAAAAAAACAATAATAATAATGCATGCTCATGTAATAACCTTTTTTTTTTTTTTTTGAGGGGGGGGGGGGTAAATATTTATTTTTAATATGGTTTGTTTTTAAAGATATTGCAAAATTCATCCCTGATAATTCTTTTAAGTAGTTTCATATAAACATCAAAAAAAATATTAAGTCTTTCTTAAATATTTGTAGAAGTTTCAGCATTTTGTAGATCACAAATTTATGAAAAAATGCAATTAAAAAATTTCAAATCTGTAAAATATATATATACATATAAAACCACAATAATTATTGACTAAATGTATATTTTATGGAACAAACAAAATATAGTTCAATTTATTTTAAAAATATGATATGGAAAAATAAGTTTTTTTTTTTAATGAAAACTACTTCAATGGTGCTAAGCTACTTTAAGAAAAGACAGTATCTAATTTCACCGACAGCCAAAGCCTATGTTATTCTATGGGGAAATTTGTTTATAAATTGAACTATATTAAGTTTGTTAAATAAAATACGTATTCAAGGAACAATTATTATGGATTTTGATCTATTTTTTACAGATCTGAAATCGTCAAAATTGCATAGTCTCAGTTTTCATATTTCTTTTTTTTAAAGGAATCATGATCTTCAAAATGCTAAAACATCTACATATTTAGCTCTGGTATTTTTCACATAGTTGGTATAAAAATCATCCTTCCACTCCAAATTTTCTAAATTAATTAAGGTTGATAAATAAAGACTTCCTAAACATCTACATATATTTAAGAAAAGACTACTTTTTCAGGATGTTTAATAAAACCTAATTCTTTTAAGTAAGTTCTTATAAACATCCAAAAATTATCAACTATTTTTAAATATTTATAGAAGTTTTAACATTTTGAAAATCATGAACTTATGAAAAAATGCAAACTGACAAAAACCATTAAAAGATTTCAAGTCTATAAAAAATGAATAAAAAACCATAATTGTTGCCTGAATATATATTTTATTGAACAAACCTAATATACTTCAATTTATAAATATTAAATGGAATATTATATGAAAACTACATCAGTGGTATCAAGTCTTATTAAAAACAAACAATGCATAATCTCACCAGCAGCCAAAACCCATGTTATTCTGTGGGGAAAATTTTTTTTCATGAATAATTGTTAATATAATAATGTAATTTTTTTTTAAATTCTGTTTTCACATTTTTAACATTTTACCTTGCTAAAAAAATCGAAAAATGCACTTAGTGATTTTTTTTTTTTTAAACTTTAAAAGTGAAATATTAAAAATTTAAAAAATAAATACTAATTTAACAATTGTGAATTTTCTGAATATGAAGAAAGATTTAAAAAAAATAAATATATAATACGTTAGCTAATGAGTAATTGTAGACACAAATTTTCCTATAAAATAACATACACTTTGACTATGAATGAGATTAGATATTATCTGCTCTTAAATGAAAATAAGCAGAGAAAACAATTGAGATGTTGTCATAAGAGAAATTATTGAAAAAAGGCCCTTCGCCTTTCTAAAACCTCAACTAAAATTAATCTTTAGAATTTTCTAGAATGTGCTTTAAAAGATATATTGGAAAAAAAAGAAAAGAAAAGGATATATGAATGGAGTTGCACCGATCCCCCCTCAACAATCAAAAGTTAGAGTTAGTTTCAAACTAGGGAAAAAAAAAAAAAAAAAAAGACAAGTTTACCTTTTTAAAAATACCTTTTTCTTATAGGACTTATATTTCCATTTAATATTTTTAAATTGTAAATAATTAGGTTTTGTAAATAAAATATATATCAGGGGTCAATCCAGGCAAAATTTGGGTCCCTTTTGCGGCCCCTTCACAAAATTCTCCATAGTAAAAAGGGACCCTTCACAAAATTCAAATTCATAAAAAGGGACCCTTCACAAAATTCAAATCCATGAAAAGGGACCCTTCACAAAATTCAAATTCATAAAATGAGTCCCTTCACAAGATTTTTTTTTTTTTAAATGATCCTTTTATTAAATGTTTTCAGTATTATTTTTAATTAATGCCTTAATTTGGCTCAACGAAACTATTAACTTGATATTAAACATTACATAAAGTGATTGTAAAAACGAAAAATTTTACACAATGTTTTACTTTTTCACAAAAATATTTTATATTTCACAAAAATATTTTGTTTTTCACAAAAAAGGGACCCAAAAATTAAAACCTGGATCGACCCCTGTATATTCAGGGAATAATTACATTATGGTTTTTGATATACTTTTTACATATATGAAAACTTTAAATTGCGTATTCCCAGTTTTCATTTTTTTTTTTTTTTTTTTTTTTTTTGGGGGGGGGGGGGGGGGAATTTATGATCTTCAAAACACTAAAACTTCTACAAGAAGACTTATTTTTTTGGATGTTTAATACAACCTCCTAAAAAGAATTAGGGATGGATTTTGTAATTTATTAACAACTAGTTTTTAAGAAAATAATAATAATGCATGTGTTTATGTAAAATTTTGATTTTTTTTTTTTTTAATGATACTGCGAAATCCTTTAAGTAGATTCTTATAAACATCCAAAAAAATATTTAGTCTTCCTTAAATATTTGTAGAAAATTTAGCATTTTTAAGATCATGAATTTATGAAAAAATGCAATTAAAAGATTTCAAGTCTCTAAAAAAATGTATCACAAACTACAATAATTCTTGACTAAATATATATTTTATGGAACAAACATAATATAGTTCAATTTATCACATAAATATTACATGGAAGAATAAGTTTTAATATGAAAACTACTTCTGTGGTGCCAAGCTCCTTTAAGAACAGGCAATATCTAATCTCACCGACAAACAAAGCCTAAGTTATTCTATGGGGAAATTTGTTTCTAAAATTATTTGTTATATAATGTATATATATATTTCACATTCAGAAAATTCACAATAGTTAGATTAGTACTCATTTAAAAAAAAATTATTTTTCACATTTTTAATATTTTATTTTCTGGCTAAAAACCACAAAAAATGCACTTAGTTGTTTACTTATGCTATAAAAACTGTAGTATGCAAAATTTCTTTCTTTTCTCTGGACTGTTTGATACATATTTTGCAGAAAAAAAAAATATTTCATCAACAGGCATTTCTTTTTAACATTTCACCTTCTACTGCAAATTATTATTATTATTTACTTTATTTATTTATTTATTGACACAAAACATCAAGTTAAGAGATAATAGATATATCTTTTACATTGAACATATTATCTTAAAAACTCATATATATTTTACTTTAAAGTAATATTTTTAATTTTTTATTAAAACAGTGAATCCGAATAATACAAAACTTTAACAGCATACAGATTAACATAGGGGGAAAAAAAATGAAAATAATGTTCAAACAAGAACGATTTAAGAAAAATAAATAAAACAATTTATTCAGTAAATTTAAAGATTTATTTAACAATATAAAGTGCTTCTTTTCTAATTTTAGCATTTCTTCATAATATTTCTAGAATCACATTCTTTAAAGTTTCTTTCCTTCTTCTTAAAGTCTGATGTGATGGACCTGAAACAGATGAAATAATGATAATAATATGAAACGATTCCACCCGACTTTCCAAACAAACAATAAATGCTTGGTAATTAAATACATTTCAAGCATGGAATATTTCAGTAAATAAGTAAAAAATCACAAAAGAATGTTTAAGTATATATTTCAACTCAAATTCACATGTTTGTATGGACAATATTTGAACAAACATTCTGGGTATTAGTCAGGGCTCATTTTAGAGGGTGAAATTGTGAGAATCCCACTATGTTTTAAAAAGTCACACTCGAAAAGATATTACCCCCAAATTTTTCACATGGTTCAACAAATAATAATAGTGGCAATATTGAAATAAAATTGCAAGACGAAGCTGAATAATGTGATAACAACATCCAAAGATTAATAAAAATACAAAATCATTAAAAAATTCACACTAAGTTTTTTTTTTTACCCTCAATATATCAATAAAAATGTAACTGTAACAAAATTATTGAAAAAGCTTCATGATTAAAGTATTAAAAAATAAATAAATAAAAGCATTATGATTAAAGCATTAAAAATAATAATAATAAGCAGAAAAAATGATTTATTCAGCATTACTGTTGTGCTTCTTTTTTTTTTTTTATCTTGATATTTCACTTTGAATAATTTCTTCTATCACAAGACTTCTTTCAGAGTCTAAATTCTAAATTTAAACCTTTTTCGCTTTTTTTAATTTTCAGGAAAATTGGAAAATTATCATAATAAATTCTATTTCTGTTCAAGATTGTAGTGATATAAAACAAGTGATTATTTTTGAAAAAAAAAAAGAAAAAAAGAAACCTTTGATTTAAATCACTTCTTTTTAAAATCAAAGTTATTGGTTTTAATGGCTTGCCACACTTACCAATACTGGAAGCCCAAGCCAATGTTATTCTATGCAGAGGTCGATCCAGACAAAAATTGGGACCCTTTTGCGGCCCCTTCATAAAATTCAAATTTCTAAAATGGACCCCTTCACAAAATTCAAACTCATAAAAATGGGCTCCTTCATGAAAATAAGATTCATAATAATTACAAGATAAAAAACAAAATTTTTATAAACCATGTTTCTAAATTTTCTGTTGAATCATATAAACACTACCGAAGGCAGCAGGAAACCGGAACAATTGGCTAAATGTATTAAAAAAATTCATTGCTATCATGTTTTGAGATCTTATAAAAGTTTCAAATGTAAGTCGGGAAGTTAGTGAAAAATCGTTTGCAAGCTTTGTACTGGTAACGCTGCCGAAGGCAGCAGAGTCCCGAAGCAGTTGGTTAAAAGTATTTTTTAAAATGCATTTTCACCGTGTTCTGAACTAGTCTGAAAGTTTCAAATGTCTAGCTAGTCGGGAAGTTAGTTAAATAAATTTACCGTTGAATCATATAAACGCTGCCGAAGGCAGTAGGGACCTAAAACAACTGACTAAAAGTAGTACAAAAATGCATTGTCACTGTGTTCTGAGCTATCATGAAAGTTTCTGTTTCAAATGTTTAGCTAATCGAGAAATGTGAAAAATTGATTGCAAGCTTTGTATTGGTAACACTGCCGAAGGCAGCAGAAACACGAAACAGTTGGCTAAAAGCATTTAAAAAATGCATTTTCACCATGTTCCGAACAATTCTGAAAGTTTCAAATGTCTAGCTAGTTGGGAAGATAGTTGAATAAATTTTCTGTCGAATCATATAAAAGCAAAAATGAGCCCCAAAAATTAAAACCTGGATCGACCCTTTCTATGGGAAATTTTGTTTACTTATAACTCATTAACTAATACATATTTTTAAATTCTGTTTTGACATTCAAAAAATTGTCAGCTGTTAAATATATGGATTTTTTTAAAAAGGAATTTTTTTTTTTTTTTTAATACTTTATTTTGAAACAGTATAATGAAAAATGATGAGTGTAATCTATATAATATTTCTCTAACGTGGACCAGTTTCAATTATTTTTTGTCGAAAGGATTCGGTACGCGAGAATAAAAAATAATTATACATGGACAATATTTAAGCACGCGGACTTGGCTCAATGGACTAACAAGAAAAGATGACGAGATTTGTCTGATGAGACTATTTTAAGAAAAACAAAGGATTTTTAACAATTGTTTCTTCAAAATGTTTGCAAGTGTCATTTTAAACCTAGCAATAATTTAAAGATATATATAGATTATGAACTTTTGTGTCATAAATTGACTAAAAAACACAATCATAAAAAAAATTATAATCAAAATAGGAATTATTTTATTTTATTTATTTATTTATTTTTAAACAAAACAACAACAACAAAAAAAATTATACCAAAATTAATAGAAAGTTATCTCCAACATGATGACAAAAATTTAAAAGGCGTCGTGGGTGTCCTATATTAAAGCTGTACTGCCAGTGGAATAATGAAAATTGAATCATGAACAATGAATTTCATTTGGAAACCTTTCTTTGAATGATTTTGGCTTCCCTATTGTACAATATTAATTTGGTTTTAATAATAATTTGGCTTCTGGTAAATTAAAATTTTAATTAGGTGGTGAAATTGGTATAACATTTATGAGTTTCAACTTTCAAATTTTAAAGATAAATAAGAAAAGAAAGAAAGTGCGAATATCTCCCATGGGTTTGCTAGTATAATATTTTATCCCCCCCCCCCATTTGCTGATGATCAGAGATCAAACGTCCTGCAGAAGCATTGTGATTACTAATCTTTCTCCATCTACAATACAAATGTCAATGTTCATTTTAAACTTGCTTTATTAGATTCTGGAACCCATAATGAGGTAGAATTGTTCAATATCTTTCACTTGAATAATTTTTTTGTGGGTCCCTTCACCCTTCCAACAATCGGCGATCAAATGCCATCTGTAATCCTTGCAATTTCTAATTTTTCTCCATCTACAAACAAATGCCAACTTTTTTTAAACTTACCTAATTAGATTCCAGAGAAGAAAAATAATAAAGAAGAAGAATTGTTCAATATCACTCACTCATATGTTTTATCCCCCCCCCCCCACACACACACACACTTTCTTCTAATGATCTGCGAAGCACTGCGATTTCTAATTTTTCTTCATATACAATACAACATAAATATCAATATTCTTTTTGAACTAACTTTAATGCATTCTAAAACTTATAATTAGAACTGCTCAATAACACTCACTCATAAAAAAAAAAAATTGTGCGACCCCCCCTCCTCTATCCCTAACGATTGGTGATCAAGCGCTCTACAGAAATTTTGTGCTTTTCAATCCTTCATTCGCAGCATAAATAAATTTCGATAGGGATCACATATGACATGAAGTCTTCATACAAAAAAACCCGTTGGTGATCTTTAAAAGAAAATACTTGTACTTATTAAGTCACTTATACACACAATTCCAATATCAGAAGCTTCCTGTAAAAGTTGGGATTTGGTCACTGAGAAAGTGAGCAAAATGCAATTTAAGATAATGTACAGATGGCAATGACGAACAAACTGGAATTGTTGATAAGAGTGTGTTTATATTTCTTAATGGTTCTACATCTAGTTATAATTTTTGAAAGCTGCATTAATTTCAATTTGGAGTCCCTTACATACAAACATTTTACTGGAGCTATGAACAAAATCATGGACATATTTCTTCTTGTGTGATATCAAGAATAATGAATAATGTCAACACTTTACCTTAACTAAAATTTTAATATTACAATGCTTTGATCATATCTGGTTAACTAACATTAGATAAACACAAACTTGGGATCAAAAATATGTTTACTGAATCTGGCAATATTTTTTTCAGTTAATTATTATTGCAAAATTATGATGCAGATTATTTTCTGATACCTAAATAGCTGTCGCAGATTGGCAGATAAAATTCTGCTACTGGGGGATTGAGCAATGAGCATGTTTTAAAAAATATATATTAGTACATATATATAAGAGTAGTATTAAAAATAACTAGGATTTATGAAGGATCCATTTAATGACTGTGTTATAAGTATACAAATATTTAAATTTATTTTAAATATAAAGTGAAATATTTAGCATATTAATAAATATAGAAAAATTCAAGAAAATTTTAAATTATACATAAATACCTATCACTAATATCATTTTTACTGTTTTACTAATTGAAAATTGATGACACAAAAACAAAAAAAGGGGAAGGGGATTAGCTAGCACAAACTGCTAATGACAGAGGGGAAGAAAGAATTCGAACAAAAATATTAATAAACAATTGAATATTGATATTAGTGTACCTAGAAATATTGTAATATTCAAAAATTTAAAAATATATACAGTACACTCCCAGAAATCTGCACAGTTTGGAACCAGAGATTGTGCAGATTTTAGAATATTGTGGATTTTGGGTATTTTATTGTTTGCATATTTAAATTAAAATTTTAAAGCCGTAATGCATTAAAAATGACAGTGAAGACATATGAGCAAGCATATAAGACACGTGAAATATTTAAAAATAAATGAAGGCAAGTAAAAAGTATAAATATAGTATACATATAAAATTCAATGTAAGTATTTTTCTTTTCACTTAACAAATTAAAAATTGTTCCATAAGGCAAAATACAAAATTGAGCATATGTAAACATCTGATATAATAACTTTTATTATAAACTTGCAATTTTTATTATAGTTTAGAATTATAGGTAAAGCCAAATGATTTTTTTTTTTTTTTTTTCAGTATATGAAATCATTTTTTGTTCAAGCACAAATACTACTGGTTTAAAAGAATTTAGATATTTACCTTGAAGATCTGGATCTTGCTTAAAATAAACTTTCTTTAATCTTATTAGATTCAATTTCTAAAATACCACCACTAAAATAAGTTCTACCTCGTTTTTTTTTTTTTTTCCTTTTCTTGAAAACTATAAATTTCATTGTTTACATTTGTTTTGATGTGTGGATTTCTGGTTTTATTTATGTTGAACGTTTCAACATATACATCAGTTTACAACTCTAAATACAGGTTAAATTATTTATAGAAAAATGAAAACACTCTTTGATTTTTGCTTCAATGTAAAGAAAAAACTGACACGTTTGTGCATTTAAAATTTTGTCCCTGATTATGCAGAAAGTTTAAAATATTTATGAAAAGGCTTTTAAGTAACTTAAAAAATAAATAAATAAAATTTTAATAATATAAAATAATAAAAATCTTACCTTGAATTGAGTCTGTAATATTGCAGGGGATGAAAGCATTTCAGATTACTCCTGAAATTGATCTCTAATATACTGAAAATACAGGTAATTCTTCAGCTGCAACATTTGTTGTATCTAGAAAAGAATATTGTTAATATTAGAAATACAATAAAAATATTACAAGATAAAAACAACTTTTTTTTATATCATGTTTTAAATTTTCTGTTGAATCATATGAATGCTACCAAAGGCAGCGGGGACCTGAAACAGTTGGTTAAAAGTATGAAAAAAAATGCATTTCCACCGTGTTTTGAGCTATTTTTAAATGTCTAGCTAGTCGGGAAGTTAGTAAAATAAATTTTTTGCTGAATCATATCAGTGGTGGATCCAGAACTTCACTTTGAAGGGAGGGGGGGGGGGGCAAAGATTTTTAAAACTGTTATTCTAGACCAATAAAAAATTTACAATTGCAATATTCAATTGTAAATGTCAGTGTTTTTGGGGGGGGGAGCCCCCCCCCTTCAATCCGCCACTGAATCATATAAACGCTACCAAAGGCAGCAGGGTACTGAAACAGTTGGCTAAACGTATTAAAAAAAGTATTGTCACCCTGTTCTGAGCTATTCTGAAAGTTTAAAATGTTTAGCTAGTCGGGAAGTTAAATGATCTTTGAAGCATATGATAAACGCTGCCGAAGGCAGGTGGGACCCGTAACCGTTAGCTAAAAGTATTTAAAAATGCATTTTCACCATGTTCTGAGATATTCTGAAAGTTTCAAATGTCTAGCTAGTCGGGAAGTTACATATTTGTTGAACCACATAATAAACGCTACCGAAGGCAGTGGGGACCCAAAACAGTTGGCTAAAATTATTTAAAAAATGCATTGTAGTCGTGTTTTGAACTATTCTGAAAATTTCAAATGTCTAGCTAGTCGGGAAGTTAGTTAAATAAATTCTTTGTCGAATCACATAAACGCTGCTGAGGGCAGCGGGGACCAGAACCAGTTGACTAAAAGTATTTAAAAAATGCATTGTCACCATGTTCTAAGCTATTTTGAAAGTTTCAAATGTCTAGCTAGTTGGGAAGTTAGTTAAAAATCGATTGCAAGATTTGTACTGGACAAACAAACAAAACAAGAATCGAAGTTAATAAAAACACGGTAAAAAGTCTAAAGACTTTTCACTAAAAAAAGAAAAAGTGAAAAAAAAAAAGAGAAAGAAAGAAAAGATTACCAAATCACCATGAAATTAAATAAGGAAATAAAGAAGTCAATACTTCATTCTTATATAATGTAGCTTGCAAAACAGAAATTTCCTGCCAAATATTATTAAATACAGTTGAACCTTGTTAACATGAATTACTTTTAACATAATGTTTCCATAATAACTTTCAAAATGAAGATTAGTTTAATTACATAAAGATTAGTTACCGAAGCAGGTACAAATTTTTATCCCCTTTAAGATTCACGTTAACAAGGTTCGACTGTATAACATTTATATAACTATATATCATTTCTCTTGCCTTTTCAAAGTTTTAATTTTTATTTTAAAAACTTTCACTGTTTTATTGATACTTAATTTCACATACTCAGGAAAAATATCTACTTTTTATCATATATTATATTTTATCTGCTGTTTTCCCATTTAATATGTATCTAACAGGGGTCTGTCCAGAGGTAAAACTGGGTCTGTTAAAGGACCCTTCACAAAATTTTATACATTAAAAAAGGATCTTTCACAGATTTTTTTTATCCTCAAACAGGACCCTTCACAAAAATTTTTCTCGTAAAAACAGACATTTGATAAATTTCTTTTACTTTGAAACCTAATTTTCTACGGAGCGAAAGGCCACTTGAGTAATCGTATGTGCTTTGCTGTATTTCCCCCAAACAGCTGCTATTCAATTTCTAATTTATGAAAGGTTTCTGTGTGTATGTGTGAGTTTAATTCTACAAAAGTGAACTTTCATTGTCTAAAATGATTGCAAAATTACCTTTAAAAAAAAAAAAAAAAAAAAAAAGAGAGAGAGAGAGAGAAAAAAGTTCGGCCAAAGTTAGCCAAAAAGTTCAGTAGGACTTGATTTTTATATTACAGGGATGAGATTAGCAAAAATACAAAAAAGCTGAAACTGTACGCAAAGACAAGACGTTGAGATTAAACATTAGAATTTTGATGACAAAATCTATTATATTAGAGTAATAAATATTTATTTTAACCTTAAATGTATAAAAAAAAAGAAGAAATGCACATTAGAAACATAACAAAAGCTAAAAAAAATTTAAAAGCTGAAAAGTTAAATGTACAAAAAAGCTGAAATCATCTGAAAAATCTCATCCCTGATATTACTATTTGATTCACAAAATTATGTGTAGATTTTTCACAATTTCTCAATAACAGGTCTCTGTCTGAAAAGTCTAGACAGACCCCTAATCTGCTTATAAAATAATAATAATTAAAGATGCATGCAATTTAAATGTTTCAGACACTTTATTATTGAATTTAGCTATATATCAGATTTGACAGATAAATAGGAATAGGCATACTGTAACATTGTTGGTATTACAGTATCCTCCTAAACATATTTATTAAACTTCATTTCGATAAAAGCATATACTACTAAATGAAATAACAAACAGAAAAGAAAATGTCTCATAACTTAAATTCTTTAACAGCAATTGCTGAAATATCACAAGAAAACGTTTCTTAAACTTTTATTTGATTGTACAATGTAATGTATAAGCATTTTATACATTACTTGTCTACATTAAATTACTTCTGGAAGATAATACTAAACTTTATGCACACGCAACAACGATTAAACAATGAACTAATTATTTACTGATTTTTTTTTTTTTTTTTTTTTAAATTGTGCAAAATGTTATACTTTGATTAACAAGACTCCCTTATTTGTATGCATGCATGTTTAATCCTTAATTATTAACAATCAGTTATCGTATTAATCATCTCTGAACAAAAGGAAATAAATATCACTTACCAAAATGACTTCCGTCTCGATTGCTTCATATTTTTGAAGAAATTCAAAAAAGCACACAAGCATCAATTATTTATGGCGCGGCGTTTACTTCTAGTTGCTATAATCATCTCTGAACAAAAGGAAAATAATGTCACTTTTAAAATTTTACACTGTTATGGTGGGATCATCGATTGATATATCCATTACGCAGTTTCAAAGTAAGCTTCCGGCATTGCAAACAACGCCATGTTTTTGTTTACAATCCGTGAACTGCGATTACAAGGGAATTGTGGGTAAAAGACCGGTTGCCAAGAGGATCGTCTCTTATCCTAGTAATTTCCTCTTTTGACCAGGGAGTTGAACTTTATTAAAACTGAATTGTAAATGGGATCTAAAAGTTTTTCCTTGCGAGGAGTCCGCCATAACTGTAGTCGTGATGCATGCTGGGTAGGTTGTTTTGCACATGCTCTCGCAGCAGAGATTAAGACACTACCGTTACGTGACTGAAATTAAGACACTTGTCGTGTCTTAATTCTTTTTAAGACGCTTATGTGACTGATTTTAAGACACGTGAATTTGCAGTGTATATTTTAAGACACATAACTGACTGAAATTAAGACGGCATCGTGTCTTTCTTATATTTTAAGACACATAAGTGACTGAAATTTTTTCGTTTAAGACACTTTGATGTCTTAAATCTATTTTAAGACGCTTATATGACTGAATTTAAGACACGTGAATTTGCAGTGTATATATATATATATATATATATATCCCATTTTTTGTAATTGGAATGTATCCTTCTTATCACATTAAATGTCCAATAATGGACCCGTGATCAATCTTTTGACTGTAAAAAAAATAATAAAAAGCCACTTAAAAGTCATTTTTGTAGCTTTATACTTAGTCAATTAGATATATCTATCATATTTACATCTTTTCACGTGTGTGAAATTTGACCACTACCCATTATCGTACTCAAATATTAGTACATGATTGAAATAAAGAGGCCGCGTGAATAGAATAATAAGTAAATGTGTAGAATAATTTTACATTGCGTGAGTAGTTTAATTTAATTTCCTTTTGTAAAGTAAAAAACACATTATTTTTATGTTATTTCTTAGAAATGTGTAATTAAGTGAAAAATAAAAATAATTTGTAGTTGACCAAAATTATAACTTACATATAAATTGATCGTACTAATATTATTGTTAATTTTAGATTGATAATTTTTGTTACTGTCAATTTTTTAAAAAGATGTCATGAAATGTTTTAATAATTATGTTTGCAAAGGCTGTGCTCACAAAATCATTAATTAAAAATATTATGCAACTACCAAATATGTGCTTAAATAGCACAATTTCATAATTTTATGACAATATTTTAAAATATAGTGTATGAAGTATAGAGTCATGCGTGGATCAGATAAATTTGACCGCAATTAAGTATTGTTAAATTTGTGTTATATAAGAAACTTAAATAAAATATTATTACACAAAATAGGTACACTTATTTTATTGAACAGATCTTTGAGATAATTTAATATTACATAAAAAAAAAAGTTGCTAGCATATATATTTAAATATATACACAACGCATTTCAGTTTGTTATCCCAAAATTAAAAATGTATTTAAAACTAATTTTTTAAAAGTCCGCTGTACAGTACATAAACGAAGTAATATAAGGAAGCTAATATAAGATAAAACTACGAGAGTCTACGCACATTTGAACAGAATAATAAAAAATAATCCAAATAATATTTTTTTGCTAAAATATCTCTGAATATTTTTTACTTCATTTGTCTTTTAAGCATTTCCAGTGCCATTTTATTTTTAAGCTTTAATTTAATGCAGCCGTTGTAATAAAAAACAAGAGAGCTCTTTTGCGCAATCTCTTCTTACAGGATTGTCGTGAATGCGTACATGGGTAAGATAGATTATTATTAATAATAATCACAATTAAAATGTTAACAACAGTAATAATTGCAATTAAATGGCATTGCTATGAGATTTTTGTAAACAAATATTATTGTATTAGTAGTGGATATTTCAATTTAATAAATAAAAAAAATCAGAAAAATAAAAGAAGTTTAAAAATAATTAAGAAATTTTATTAAAAAAATGTTTAAAAAAAAATCAACACCAGAAAAGATTATAAAATAACATTAAGTTACTAGATATCACGTTTAACTCAAAATTAGCGGCGCATTTCCTTTTCATTTTGAATGGTTTATTATTTGATGACTTGATTTGTCGTTGCCTACAGCAGTTGTACTTATTGTTGTAAATGGTTCATCTTTCGTACAATCACCTGTCACAAGTAACACTTTTAAATTAGTCCAGTCATTCATCGAAGTTGTCTCCTGGTTCCATATATTCAATGCAATCATTGTTTTCTTGTACGTGTACCAAAGAAGTGCGTATAATCTCTCTAATATAGAAATAATGGAAAGAATGTGCAATCTCTCTTAAGCAGCAAGCACGCAATTTCCCCCATTTCGGAAGAGAAATTGCGCAGCCTTTCATTAAATATCTATTCGCTTTTGTAGAGAATCGTTGGTACTCGTACCGTTAGTTTAGCTTATGAGAAATCGTTTAATTAAAAAATATTTTGTACTACTGCCGTTCTATACAAATTCCTAGAAAGTGATATGAAAGTCCTATTATTTACTTTGAGAAACAAAACAAAACAACCATATTTTATCTTAGACGCTCGAAACCGTCTACATTCACATTCATGTCGGTACTCCATGGTTACTCTTATACAACAAACTGGAGTTGGAGCGCGTACTCTACTCCTTTCCTCGAATGTGCACAACCTCTCTTACTGCGGCACCTATAATAACTTTACCTTATATTATAGAAGACAAATAATTTTCACATATAAAATTTTATACTTTAACTATTGATATTTACATAATTGTAAGTTTAATTATAGTTTCATGTTATAGGTCACGTTGTTTTAACCCTTTTAAGAAAAAAGAAGTTTTGCTCATTTAAAATCAATTGGCACCGGAATTCACGAATAATGTTAGAAGAGAAGAAAGAAAGCATTTTTCTTTCAAAGCTATAAAAGTATATATATATATAATTCGTGGTGAGTTTTTGCAGTTGGGAATTAAAATTAGGTGGGATATACCCATCGGCCCTGAATGATTTAAATCATTATGTAGGAAAAGAATGTCATCCGATTTCTGATTCAAAAGGTTAAATTCTTAAGAAAGCAGCACAAAAAATTCTTTTCTTATTTACCTTTAAAATTTGAAACTCATAAATGTTACACCAATTTCACCATCTAATTAAAATTTTGATTTACCAGAAGCCAAATTATTATTAAAACCAAATTAATATTGTACAATAGTGAAACCAAAATCATTCAAAGAAAGGTTTCCAAATAAAATTCAAGTTTCACGACCCAATTTTCATACTACTGTTTGTGCACAAACAGTACAGTTTTAACATAGAACTCCCACGACGCCTTTTAAATTTTTGTCGCCATGTTTGCGATGACTTTTTATTAATTTTGGTATATTCTTTTTGTTAAAAAAGAAATAAATATCTATATAATATTTTTCTAACGTGGACCAGTTTCAATTATTTTTTGTCGAAACGATACGATACGCGAGGATAAAAAAATAAATTTATACATGGATAATATTTAAGCAGGCGGACTTAGCTCAATGGATTAATAACAAAAAAAAAAAAAAAAAAAGAGACGACATTTGTCGGATGAGATTATCTTACGAAAAAATTTATTTTTAAAAGTTGTTTCTTCAGAATCTTTGTAAGTGTCATTTTTAAACCTATAGCAATATTTTAAAGATCTACGCCGAATATGAACTTTTGTGTCATAAATTGACAAAAAAATGCAATCAAAATAGGAATTATTTTATTATATATAATATATTATATATATATATATGTGTGTGTGTGTGTGTGTGTGTATATTTTTTTTCACGCCCCATATATATGTATTTTTATATGTATATATATATATATATATATATATATATATATATATATATATATATATATATGTAATTTTTTTTTTACGCCCCATATATATAATATATATATATATATATATATATTTATATGTGTGTATATATATATATATGTATTTTGCTTAGCCTTAGTACATCCCGAGGATGTCCATTAGATGTCTTTTAATCCTCTGGACATCCTAAAGGTGTCCTCAGGAGAAGATGTGCTGTTAGGGCTATTTTCATACTTCCACAGGCAGTATAGTTTTAATATAGGACTTCCACGACGCCTTTTAAATTTTTGTCGCTATGTTGGTGATGACTTTTTATTAATTTCGGTATATTCTTTTCGTTAAAATATATATATGTATATATATATATATATATATATATATGTATATATATATATATATGTGTGTGTATATATATATATATATATATAATAAATAAAATAAACTAATTCCTATTTTGATTACATTTTTTAGTCAATTCATGACACAAAAGTTCATATTCGGCATGTATCTTTAAAAATTGCTAGGTTTAAAATTACGCTTCCAAAGATTCTGAAGAAACAAGTGTTAAAAATACATTTTTTCGTAAAATAATATCATCAGACAAATGTCGTCATTCCCCCCCCCCCCCCCCCTTTTAGTCCATTGAGCTAAGTCCGCGTGCTTATATATTGTTCATGTATAAATGTTAATTTTTTATCCTCGCGTATCCAATCGTTTCGACAAACAATAATTGAAACTGGTCCACGTTAGAGAAATATTATATAGATAGAGCGTAATGTACTGAATCCTTTAATGAGTCTCTGAACACAAATCAGTAATCTTATTTGGAAGTATTTTCTATAAGAAATATGTTTAGAGAATCAGAATAACATATACCAGTTTAAGTTCATTTAAAAATGTTTACAAGAATAATAACGCAAAATGGCCGATAAACAGCCAGTTTAATTGAAATTATGAACATTTTTCAACAAAGTTAGGAGCTGTTATAGGTTTAGCTCATTTAAAACAATCATGTAAGTTATTATGTTAAGTTTAACTATTCATTACAAATATAAATAGTAATATTTTCCCCAAACAATAATAAAAATGAGAAACTCGGTACAAAAATGTAATCTTTAAACAAGATTTTTCTTTAAAACAGTATATGTATGTATCTTTAGATTTAATTGATTAAAAATACAAATTAAAAAGATAATAAATAAATGCACGTTTCGATTGTACCATTGAAAATTTAAATATGAAAATTTGACTTAATTCTTTGGCATTTGCGTACTCTTAGGTTTTCTCTTCTTTCTTTTCTTTTCCTTTCCTTCTTCTTCTCGTTTTTTTTTTTTTTTTTTTTTTTTTTTTCCCTCGATTTAAGGAATAAACGTGTTTCTTTTACAATCATCACGTTTAATAGAAAAAAATAACATTTTTGATTGAAAAATGAATAAATATTATAAAACAATTAATTTGAAATTAAAAAAAAAAAAAAGGTTTATGGGGGCAAGGGATAATGAAAATTATCAAAATAGATGCATTTAAAAATATACAGATAGTTATTATAAGAATATACGAAGCTATATTTTTAAAATAATATCATTCTACAGCTTCTCAAACGTTATTTAATTATTTCTCTTTTTTTTTCTTTCTTTTTTCTTTCTTTCTCTTTTTTTCTTTTTTTCTTTTTCCTTAGAAAATTTTAAACTTTAATTTCCTTTTTCTTGGGTTCCAAATTTCAGAATAACCGTTACGTATTGTTATGAAAAACTTAATGTTTTTCTTGTTGAGAAAGTAGTTCGTAAAGAAACAGACAGGTTCTAGTCTATGAATGCACTTTATTCAGCGTACCTCTTTGAATCAGTATAACAAAACTGTGATGATAACGGATATTCTCGAAACAGTCCAATAGTATTGTTAATTCATCGAATATTCTGATAACAGTCCAATGAGGCTGTCACTCTTACCGCAAGAGTTACTATTCGACGAATGTTCTGAAACAATCCAAGAAAACGGTAACTTGTTCCACAGCAGTAAAGCAATTAATATAATATTTCAGAGCAGAAATCCTCGCTATCTCATGAACAAAATTTAGTCGCTTAGAGCACAATCTCCAAAGTGCAATCTTTCAGAATAGGGCTCTGAACAACTCTGAATTGCAGTGACTTCACATTCTCTAGGCAAAAGCCAACTCACTCCAATTTATACCTTTTGAAGATCATTTGGCGGTAATTCTCTCTCCATCCAGAAACCTATGTAAAGTTCTAGATCTTAGACCCCAGTTATAGTAGATCTTTGAAACTTTGGGAACCCTAAACTACTATTTTTCCGCCAAATTTTGTCACCATATCGCCAAGCTTGTCGCCAAGGCTGACATCACTGAAAGTGAATGAACTGCTCCTTTATTTTCACTTTGCCTGTAAAACTACTTTCACTGCAGCAGGACAATTGAGGCAGGGAAAAAGACTTAATCCGTTGTATCATTATAATGCTCCTTGCTAATTTGTTTTCATCCAATCCTCTTAAATTTTTTTGTAAATGTTAATTAGTGTACATGTCACAAAACTGGGCATTCATTTTGAAATTAAGAAATTATAACAGTTATTACGAACTGTTAAATTCAGTCACATGATAAAAATTTATGAAGGTTTCAAGTTTTAAATTTATTTTGTTTGTAACTGGTGTTGTAATTGACATCTAAACTAGTACGTTGTGGCCACCACAAGACTTTCTTCTATATTTTCCTTTACAAATTCACTGAGTAAAAATAATTTATAAAAATTATTATTTAAAAAAAAATTATCTTCCATGATAATGCAGACGATTTCCATATTAGAAAAGTAGTATAACACTAAATATCCAAAAAAAAAGTTCATTTTATTCTCAATATTACAAAAAAAAAAAAAAAAAAAAAAAAAAAATTACGATTTTTTTTTTTCGTTAAAAGTTAAAAAAATTGATAACTTTGTTTTAAATTATCACAGATTTATAGTTCAACCACTCCTTTTAAAGGTATTGACGAGACCTTTCGAAAGATACCCATCTTGAAAATTTACTCCCATCGGGGGTACTTTCCCCCGGGGGGGGGAGCGACGCCCCCACATGCACAATTTTTTTTCCCTAGTTAACTACTACCATTATCAATAATTCATATTAATTTTACAATCACAAGTTTAAAATAACTCTTATTATGTACATTTATACGAAATTTTGTCCTATACTGCCATGTTAAAATGTTAGAAAAAATTCGATCACAGCGCCACCTGTTGAGCGATTAACTCCCAAATCTAATAAGCACCAGTTTATGTCAGGGTAAAACTAAATACCAAGTTTGGTTAAATTTCGTTCATTGGTTCGTGAGATACAGTGTCCACAAAAATCGTGATACACAGAGACAAACAGACAGACACACAGACAGACAGACATTTTATAAAAACTATCAAATCATGTTCAGGACATCCCAAAACGTTTAAATCCATCGAAAACCGGAGTTCGAAAATTTTTAAGATTCCAATACTTTCTCTATATTACATATAGAATAAAGTGAAAAATACAATGCACAGATAGGTTCAGTTACATACAAAGAACACACAGTAAAAAAATTGGCAGTTAAAGTAACTTAGAATTAGCATGGGACATTTTGAAATTGAGCATCATTTTGTATTTTTATTTCTATTTAAAAAAAAGTCCTTTCCCTTTCAAATATTACTTTTTATCATTTAGAACACACTATATGCATAAAAATGTCAGATTCCACGCCAGTACTTGCTTCGAGAAGCAATAGAATGTAAAACAAAAATAATTAATTTCAACATCCCTGGTCCCTTTAATGACAATAATATACAGTACCCGCCGCTTTTTAAAATCACATTCGTAAAAAGGTATTACTTCCCAGAATTTGGAAAGAATTTTCAAAAAGTAGCGAATAATACAAATAATAAACAATATTAATTATTTTTTGACAGATTAATTGTTTCTTCAAAATAAGTACCATTAAACACATCCGAAGTTCTGATGCGCTTTCCTTTGAATCATTAATTAAATCATTATTATTTTACCAAAAGTTCACACTTTTCTTTAAGTTTAATATCTTTCCGTTTAAACCTCTTGCTTCTTCGTTATTTCAAAATTAGAACTAGAAATAGTCTTTTAGCCATTTAAAAAAAAAAAAAAAAAAAAAAAAAAAGAAAAAAAATCATTTGCGAATCAAATCAAATCTGTAACTTACTACTGCGCATTGAAGAACACGTTCCTTGGAATTGTTACTATGACAAGTGATGCTGTGTGTTTAATTTGTAATTTTGCTGCAAGGGTAAAATATTCAATGAAGGTAGATAATGAATATATTGCTGCGTTTTATTTTCTTTGTCATAAAAAAAATAAAAAAATAAAAAAATAAAAAACACACTGTAAACAAAAATTTTTTAAGCGTGTATACATGACGTTTTTGCTGCTGAACACAATTTTTTGAGTTTATTAACTGGTCCATGATGATTTTATTAAGCGGTGGTTTTAAAAGCATTTTGTATTGATTTGATCCCAGTCCTGGAAATTTTATCAGATTAAGATTACTAACATTGAATTTATTAAGCGGCGGTTACTATATACAGGGTGTTCCAAAATCCCACGACCCCCTCCTAATTCGAAAAAGAGTCGGAATCTTGAAAAATGGAGAAACATATATTTAATGAATTCGAGAGTGACCTCTTTTGGTGAAAAAAGTTTGGGCCCGGGGTGCCGTTAGGGAGGGCAACTTTAAATTTTCAAATAGGAAGGTATGTCTTGTGATACATCCCTGGAAACGTCTCTTCAAGACAATGAATTTGACATAAATAGTTTCGCCTTCGATGATTATTAAAGGAGATACATGAGTTTTTAGACTTTTGAAATGTGGATTTTATACTAATGTATCCCCTTTAATAATCACTGCAGGACAAAACTATTTATACCAAATTCATTGTCTTGAAGAGACGTTTCCAGGAATGTATCACAAGACATACTTTGCCTTAAAATGTTTGGGCCCGGGCAAGGGGGTGGTAGGAAGGCCGCTAGGGAATGTAACTTTAAAATTTCTAGTGGGAAGGTATATCTTGTGATACATCCCGGGAAACATCGCTTCAAGACAGTGAATTTAATATAAATACTTTTGACCTGCAGTGATTATTAAAGGGGTACATTTGTATAAAATCCACATTTCAAAAGTCTAAAAACGCCTGTATCTCCTTTAATAATCATCGTAAAACGAAACTAATTATATCAAATTCATTGTCTTGAAGAGACGTTTCTAGAGATGTATCACAAGGCACACTTTCCCCTTTGAAATTTTAAAGTTGCCCTCCCTAGCGGCCCCCCTGGCCCCCCCCCCTCTGGCCCAAACTTTTTTCACCAAAAGAGGACTCTTTAGAATTCATTAAATACGTGTTTCGCCATTTTTCAAAGTTTCGACTCATTTTCGAGTTGGGAAAGGGAAGGGGGGGGGACTTTTGGAACACCTTGTATATATATAATGTCCAATTACAAGATATTCGGAGAAATTTTTAGATTTTTTTTAAACAAAAACTTTTTTTATTTAACAATTAGTATTACGGAAAGTACATTTTATTAAGTAAAAATAATATTTATTAAATTATACATAGTTATTGAAATTTCATAGTAAAAGCGAGAGATTTTTCCGAGAAAAACCAAAGGTTTTTCTCATATTTCATACTTAGCGGAGTTTCTTCTAATATTATATATGCTTGAAATAGTATATAACAATAGTCGGAATTTTTGCGAAACCTTGAGGAAAAAATAAAACTTTCAGAAGTATAATCTTTCCTTTCGAAAAACTAATATTTCAAAACGAGGTATTATTGCTCAAATTTCACAAACTGACATATATGAATTGTTAAAACATCTTTCCTGTTTGACTATTGAAGAATTCCTTATGTTTTTTTTTTTTTTTTACGGGAAAAATATATATCATTTTAAAACTCATATTTCATGATAGTGATGATTGACATACTTTATTCAAACTTTATAAACAGTTGTTCTTGTTTTACGATTGCCTCATGCTTAATAAACCCGAAAAATGTAAATGATTAAAGAATTCTTCACATTGTATGAATGTTATGACATCCTTAGTCAATAACTTTGTGTAAAAGGATGGTACTGAATCTTGTTTAGAAAGTACTCAAAACTTCTACAATAAATATGTGGGCTTTCAAACGTTATTATTATAGTCATGCAAATTTAAAAAGTGCTGCCTAAATAACTATATTCTTTTGTTTAGATAATAATCCTTCAAGTTTTGTCAAAAATCAAAAATGTGTTTTAAATATCTACATTGCGGTGTCCTTAAGGTAAGAAAAATTTATAATTATGTAAATGATGTAGAAAAAAAAAAATAATAAAATGGATAGAGAAGGGACAGGCAAATATAAAATCGTTGCAAAAGAAAAAAAATATCTTTAGAGCTATAATGACGCCAATTTTACCTTGCAAGTTGTATTTTTCATAAAGTTTTATATCAATTTTAATATTTATGCGTGAATTTCTTTTCATTTAAAAAAAAAAAAAAAATTAAAATCAACTCGTAAACATTTTTGGCAACAATTAAAAATTAAAATAAATTACGTGTTTATCGATGCTGCCCGTTTCGATGCTGATTATTATTAATTTTCTTTTCTTTTCCTTAAAAAAAAAAAAAAAAAAAAACGATTTTGATGAAATTCTGACAAAAGCAGAATTTAGTTTAGTACGGAGGACTATTAGTTTTTTTTTCTTTAATTGTTCAATTATATTTTCAATAAATTTTCGATTTCGATAAATGTACAACCATCGGCGACAATGTTTTATCCGTAGATTGAGACAAATAGTTCCCCGCAACAGAACGATAATAATAACACAGGCAGGTCTACATCTAAAATTTTGGCCTGAGAATTTTGGCTGATCTTTATGTTTTTTGGTGAGCTGAAACCGAAACTGAAGTCAGTTTTTCTCTGTAACGTATAGATTTTTGTCAATACAGGGTGCCTGCCGAGATATTTTTTTTCTGTGACTCTTTCATCAATAAAATTATATAGTTATTTTTTAGTATATTTCCATGATTAATTATAATCAATCATAATTAATTATGAAAACATAGTAGAAAATGGTGAAAATGAAGCAATTGTGCCAGTAGACACCATGTATAGGAAAAAATCTGTACATGATATGATAGAGAAAAATTGGTTTCAGTACACCAAAAAACATATATATCAGATAAAATGATCAAATCAAATTTTACCAGCATTACTTTTGTAGACCTGTGTAATTACCATGTTTTTATTAACTTGTCAGATACAAATCTTGCAATCAATTTTTAACTAACTTCCCTACTAGCTAGACAATTGAAACTTTTAGAATATCTCAGAACCCGATGACAACACAATACTTCGAAGCCCGATTTTCGAATTTTTGATTAATTTTCTTTTAATTAATTAAAATATGAAAATAATAACCTACTAATAGCTTTTAAAATAGCCATTAAGATATCAGCTATAATTTAATTGTTGCTAAAAAAAATTGCGAGTTCATCTTCTTTCGACATGAAAATAAATACATTTAATTAAACGTGAACGTTAAAAAATTGTAAAAAGTTAAATTATGCATCTCACAAAAATTGATGTCAAAAATTGATCATTTTACAAATTTTATACACATTGATAAAGTGTTAATGTAGTTCTTCAGCTATGATTCAACAGAAAATTTAAATACATGGTATATAATTTTTTTTACCATATAATTATTTTTATTATTCATATAAACAGTTTAAAAACAAAACAGAATAGTTCGCATTTTAAATGCAAAGACATGAAATAAAAGTACCACCAACTCTTAAATACACATATATTTCTTTTACTAAAAAACATAAAATTATTTATATTTACTAAGTGAAGAATGATATTAAAACTGTAAACAATAATTTTTAAAATATGTATATATTTTTTAATATAATTTTTAAATAGAAGTATTTGAACTGTAATAACATTTGTGGTATCAAAAATTAAAAGCTTGAATATGTTAGTATGCTTTCCATACCACTGCACTCTAAAGAGTTAAGGAGCACAACCATCTACCAATTTTGTAGATTTAAAAGCTGTTATTTTCGATTCTTTTAACCCCTCCCCCTCCACCCACATAAAACATAAGGTAATTGTGCTCATTTAATATCGACTGCCACCAGAAATTACACTCAAAGTTAGAAGAAAATAAATAATTGATTTTTACCGCTTAGTTTTAAAAACAAAATTTTATTTAAAAAAAAAAAAAAAAAAAGAAATCCAGGAGGAATTATATATACATATATATATAAATGTATATACCATCAGTGCTTTAAAGATATCTGTAAAAAAAAAAATTCCGGGAGGAATCTTATAAAAAAATAAAAATAAAATAAGGGGTATATACCACCACAAATGCTTTAAAGAGAAGAGAAGAGACCCTTTCCCTATCATCCCAGGTAGCACATAACGTTGTTATAGCGTTGAAAATAAGTCTGAACAATGAAAAATTAGTTATAATAACGTTGAAACAACGTTATGTGCTACTGGGGATCATTGGCAGACAAATCCTCTTTTTTTTTTTTTTTTTTTTTTTTGTGGGGAATTTTATTAATAGAATTACTCATGTATTTATTTATTAATTAATTTATTTTTTAATTCCATTTTCACATTCAGAAAAGTCACAACTGTTAACTGCGTTTTATTACCCGAACTATAGTTTTGGGGTCAAATCTTAGAAAATGCGTTTTTGCTTCATTTACATATTTTGAAGTTCCTTGGATCCGAAAATCAGGTTTTTATCGACTGGTCCATATGTGCATGAGTCTGTTATTAACATATCGTAAGAACAAGCTGATTAAGAAGCAATGTATATATATGTATTTATATGTAAAAAACGAACATGAAAAAACATTTTCTGAAAGTGGTGTCATATTTGGTTTCAGAATTTGTCTAATTTTAAACGATATATAAAACTGAATCTGCGAAAATGAATAATTTATTTGTATTAATAATGTTTTTATTTCAGTTAATAAAAAAACATATATTTTCAATTTTGTTTTTGAACTACTTTTTCTAAAATTTTTGGAAAATGACGTCATAAATAAGAGGCAATGCATATACGTGGAAATAATATATTTATACGTGACATATTACGTGATATAATTAATAATTATATGATAATGTGATTACGTGATATAATAAACAATTATTCATACGTGAAAATAAATGTTAAAGAGAATTTTTAAAAATATAAATCCTATCTAAACAAGTGTGCATTTCCTTGCATTTATTTATTTTTAAACGATATATAGAAGATATTTTAGAGATAATAAATAATTTATTTTTACTATTATAATTATTATTTTTTTTTTTAGGTAGTGAATAAGGTAATAAAGGATGATGATGTTTAATGCAACACCGAAAGGCATCTGAAAGTTGAAGTTTTTTTTTCACCGGACACGAAGAGGCTCGTGATGTTTACTAACAAAAAAGGGCATCGAAAGAAGCTGTGAGCAACAATTTGCAGTAGTCAGGATTTTCAAACGCTTCGCACTGTTTGCCACTTCAGAACTGTTTCAAGAGGCATGTTGCAACGCCACAGTCACATCCGAGTGACACTTTGTTGGATCAAAATTTTCAGTGGTCGCGACTTATTTCGTCACTGAAGGCGGCTAGTATGAAATGAAAACAAAAAACGAATTTAAAAAATTACACAATACTTAAAAGAGGTAAATTTTCGATCCTAAACGTTTTTAAGTCTAACTTTGATTAGTTTTCTGTATGTTAATGCCGCATTGCTCTCTCCTCAAAAATAAGTACGAGATAAAAATCAAATAATAATAATAAAATACAAGTAAACTCATGTGCTTTATTAAACAAAGTTTTCCTTATACTTCACAAATTAAAATATGGAAATGCCGATGCATGCGTATAAAAGAAATTTACTATTACACGTCAGCTGATATATTCACTTTCTCAAAACAAATCTTTTTATTTTGTACCTTAAGATTTCATTTAGATGATACTCTCATCAATGGGGGTTTCTGAAATTTTTAGGACGATCGAAGTTGCTTTACTCTTCAGAATACAGTATTTTATGATTTTATATATATGTGTCCTGTTTTAATGCAGCGTAATTATAAGAAGACTGATGTTGAAATCACTTAAATTTATGAATGGAAATACATCTTATACATAAACACGTCTCTCCTGTTGACGTATTTCCGTTTTTCGAAAACCTGGCAAGCCATGTAATCGGATAAACATCCTTCATATATAGAGTGGTATTTTCTAGAGTGGTATTATTATTTATTTATTTATTTGGTAAAAATACTAAATTTGTTTTTCCGTCAGTGGCACCCTTATAATGATGGTTCATCTAGATTCAATTTTGCCCGTATGAATTACAATGCTCGGTCATACAGATTTATTGCAGAGAGCATTCCAGAGAAAGAAGAGACCAGTGTACACCATAGTCATAATATAGTACAGGTATGCTTGGAACATGCCCAGGAATGAAATTCTTCCAAATATACCACCAAAGAACCTAATCACGCTATTCTACAACAGGGAAAATTATTACCTTATGCAGAAATTCAACTTTTAATAAGTGGAATAATTTTGAAATCTAAATGAAGGCTAATAAAACATCTTGTTATTTACTGACGGTTATTTTCATTCAAAATGGAGACATTCATTTTAGTTTACTGTGAAATTATGAATTGACAAATCTTTTTTATACGCAAATCATAGATCTATTATATATCATTAAAAAAAAAAAAAAAAAAATCAATTTTTAGTAAACTTAGATTTACCCACTTTTCATGAATGCACTTTTCATTTCTTTGAAAGATGTACGTAAAGTTAAATTTACTCAAGATTTTACTCTCTTTAAGTTCTTAACACAATTTACTCTTCTCTATTTTTAAACAAATTTTTCAAACAAAAGTTATAGTTATATCTACACAGCTTTCTCCCCCCCCCCCCCCCCCAAAAAAAAAAAAAAAAAAATCACAAAAGTTTTAATAACTTCTTCTTTTTTTTTTTTTTTTTTTTTTTTAAGTTTATGTTAAATTTGAATATATTGTTAAACTAAAAAAATGCTGAATAAAACTGTAATATGTAAATTAGTGACGTTGCAATCTATATGCTTCCTTTTTGAGGAGCATAAAAATCCATGCAGGAGAGTAAAGTTACAGGTGTTGCTATGTTAGCGAGATAACAAATTTGGGATAGCCAATTCGTTACAATGACATCGATACATCATTTGCCAGAAGAATTTCGATGGACAGCCATTGGAAGACTAAAGGGAGTTAAAAATCAGACTGAGAGGGCTAGATGGTTCAATGTGAGACTTTCGTTATTTCAACGACATTGGCAACAATTTCAAATCCTTGATTTGGCATTCGAAAAATTCAGCCAAGCACGATGAGGGCTACGACAAGCACTGATCACCAATATTTATAGTTATATGCATGACTGCACGAAGGAATAGAACCACAACTCCAATTAGATCCTCTATTGCGACAGTTATTAGAAAGCTAGTGTCAATTTCTATGCGTTGAAGACTTTACAAAGGTTATAAGGTGGTCAGCCATTTATATAACGTCATTGAAGGAAACATTTGATGTGGGCTTGTCAATATGTCTACTGGACAGCTGACCAATGGAGATCTGCTCACTTTACGGAAATGTACAGGATTAGTCTCCAAATCGAAAGTAGGCTTTATTTGATATGGAACGAACACGGAATACATTGTCATCTATCAAACATCCATGAAACAGATTTATACGTCGGAGGCAATTTCTGTGTTTGGAGTGGTATTTCTTTGGGTGGACGCACAGCCTTCGATGATTTTCCAAACAGAATTGTGAGTATTCAAATCTATAGAAATGACATCCTCGATACGTCGATACTTATGTGTGCCGTTATGCAGATAAAATAGGTAATGGTTTCTTGGTACAGGACGATATCAACTCCAGACGGTACAGGGCTGGCATATGAAAGACTATTATTAAACAAGTTAGTGCATTGAATAGCGAGTTCGATCACTGGACATGAATCCCTTTGACCATGTTTGAGAGGCTTTAGGTAGACGTTTTGATCCTCTCAGTTCTCCTTCTTAGATACTTGCCGCGCTTACAACTGCTTGAAGAGCATTGTGTTTAACTTCCCAATGAACTCATCGATTATTTAACTCACAATAACACACACCTCTGTATGTGCTGTATTGTTTATACAGGTGATTATACACTTTTCCCATTCCAAACTGACACGTTCAATTCTTAATTTTATACATGTTTTGATTTGTAATACACCATTATTTTTGTGGTATTTTATTTTCATGTTATTTTATACCTTATTATGTGTCGTTTACGTGGCTCAGTTAAATTAAATTCCGTCTCCAGGCCATCTCTAGGAGTCAGTTCCAGACCACCGTCAATTGCCCAATGCGTAGGCGTTAAACCCCACTCAACTTACTCAATTCATAAATTCCGTACATTACTTTTTTAAATAATTGCTAATTTTGTGATTTTTCTTTATCTTCTGCGCATCAGTGTATAATAAAAATTCAAAGGACAAGGTAGTCGGATGTACATTTTCTGTAATGATTATGATATGTAGCAAGTAGGCCAATTTTACCATAGTCATTTAAATAATTAAATATCAACAAACGAAAACCTAAATAATTGATAATTTTTTTTAAGCAAGTAAATTCTAAACAGTTAAATTTTGGAAGCGATAAAGAGAAAATCTAACATAGATGGTAATGACTTCAGTGAAATTCTTTTTCACAGCTAAAATCCAGAATAAACCATTTCCGACAATTCATCACCAAAAAAGTTTTCATTGTATCAGTACTAAGAGAAAAAAATGCGGCAGACAAAAATTGAAGCAAAAAACATATATATAAAAAAATGTTGCAATTGTAAGGGGGGTGGTTTACCCCTCCCACACTTTCCGAAGGTATGGGCACCTAGGCGTGGTTTTGGTGAGATGTTTTTGCGCAGGGCTATCGCAAGCATCCACGCGGCACATCGGGATGGGCCTTTTTTTCCTCATTTTTCGTCGCTTTCAAAAACCAATTCAAATCAGAAGTAGAAGAGAGAGACGGAAAAAATGAGAAAAAAAAAAATTGCAGTCACGCAGCCAAGATATCACCCGCTCACAGAAATTCTTTTCTTATTCTCCCGACGTCTGTAAAACCTTCGCCCTCCCCCCTAACTCTGTCAACTGCGCTTCTTGTTTTGTTGGCTCACATTTTTCCTACACGCGCATTATAGATCGTCTGCCAAAGATGCTTCCAGTACCCCCCCCCCCCCTCCTTAAATTTTATTTTATTTTTTATATATATTTTCTTCTATCCTGAAGATGCATTTCTCATCTCGAATTCTAAAACGGCGTTATTCTTCACACTCTTCGCCGCATCATCCTGAGTCGAATGTCACCGGAAACAAGAGGGGGGGGGGGGGAGGGGGGGTGCTGCTTTAAGAATCGATCCAAGGTCGTTCGCCTACCCCCTGTAAGACTAAAGTTAACTTTTCATCATAAAGTCACTTATATAGAGATTTTACATCCCTCTATATCCACAATATTTACATTTTAGAGTATGTAATCAACATTCCTCTGTCAATGTACGAGGTTTTAGATGTAATCCGTTTACTTCAAAGGTATATGGAAAATAAAGTTATATAAATTTATATTGGAAGATTGTGTGTAGAAAGTCTTTTTCAAAAAATGATTTAGTTTTTTTTTTAAGCGAAAAAATAATATTTAACGCATATTCGGAGAAAGGATAGGAGATGTATATAAGGATAGTGATGTCATAATAAATAGTGATGTGGTAGCTCCTGCACAACTCATTATCATTGAAGGAAAAAGCGCCTTATTTTACACACACGCAGACACGCACATAAGAAAATATTTTAAATATATATCAAACTTAGAAAAGTTAAAATATTTTCTTATTGAAAATACAACAACCGGTGCAAGAACTTACGCACTTATTACTCCCTATTTCCTAAGTTATTCTCCTTTTATTTCAAAAGCGGCAACACCTTATAGGAGATAACGCAAAACATCATTTGAACGAGCTACCTTTTCGTTTCATTTATGCTTAGTCTAACATTAAATCGGCCCTTAATTTTTCGAGCTCTTATTCTCACCTCTTACTCTCTATATATACCAAAAGATAATATCCTTGATTCATAAACTGATTTATAAATTTGTGTGCATCAAATATTACCAGAATTTTGAACGAGTCTGTTGACCGGCTTGATTTACTAACTTGTTTAAATAGCGACCACTTAAAAAATAAAATAAAATAAATAAATAAATAAATAAAACAAATAATAAATAAAATTTGCTATACTATGAGTTAGGGGGAGAACTGAAATTCAATAAAAGCATGCTATAACCTCATATCGTATGCTTCAAGTCATGCGAGGTAGATGATAGCTCAGTTCTTGTTTTCCTTAGATTTTTCGTTAGTTTTTATTCAGTTGAAGTTGCACTTGCCAACCCGAGGGTCCAGTGTTCAGGGTGCTGAATTCTCATAATATGACTATTAAAAAAAAAAAAATAAATAAATAAATTCTGATGTGAAACAACCACACGACTTCCATTACTCACTATTACACGTATTATATGCATCTTTTTGAAGATAATACGATCAGAACACATAAAATTGACCAAATGAAGTAAAAACCTAACACTTTTCCGGTATGAAAAATTTAATACACGTGTAAAGACATATAAAACAATGTTTACATAGCAAGTTAAAAAATAAGGGAAAAATAATTACAAGATAAAAAGAACTTTTTATATACCATGTTTTAAAATTTTCTTTTGAATCATATAAACGCTACCGAAGGCAGCAGGAACCCGGAGCAATTGGCTAAAACTATTAAAAAAATTCATTGTTATCGTGTTTTGAGCTGTTATAAAAGATTCAAATGGCTGGCTAGCTAGCTGGAAAGTTAGTCAAAAATTGATTGCAAGCTTTGTACTGGTAACGCTGCCAAAGGCAGCAGGAACCCGAAACAGTTGGTTAAAAGTATTTAAAAAATGCATTTTCACCGTATTCTGAACTATTATGAAAGTTTCAAATGTCTAGCTAGTCGGGAAGTTAAATAAATTTTCTGTTGAATCATATAAACGCTGCCGAAGGCAGTAGGGACCTGAAACAATTGATTAGAAATATAAAAAAAAAAAAAAAAAAAATTATTGTCACCGTGCTCTGGGCTATCCTGAAAGTTTCAAATGCTTTTAGCTAGTCGGATTGCAAGCTTTGTACTGGTAACGCTTCCGAAGGCAGCAGGAACCCGAAACAGTTGGCTAAAGTATTATAAAATGCATTTTTATCGACTTATGAACTATTCTGAAAGTTTCAAATGTCTAGCTAGTCGGGAAGTTAGTTAAATAAAGTTTCTATGGATTCATATAAACGCTACTGAAGGCAGTAGGAACCTGACACAGATGACTAAAAGTATTTAAAAAATAATTATTGTAACCGTGTTCTGAGCTATCCTGAAAGTTTCAAATGTCTAGCTATTCGAGAAGTTAGTTAAAAATCGATTGCAAGATTTGTATTGGATAAAACAAACAAACAAACAAACAAGAATAGAAGTTAATAAAAACATGGTAAAATGGTAGAGTTATATTTTAAAACACCAATTTCTAAGGTCTAAAATTAACATACCTAAGCAGGATGACTGTTTATTTTCCTTGAATAACCACGTAATGCACGAGAAAGGATATCTAAAATTGATTTATGTAACAATTTTCACGAAAATCGTTAGAGCTATTTTTGAGATACCAACTTTTACCAAAACTTGGCATAGTCAATTATTGACCAGAAAACAATAATTACATACAAAAACGATATTTAAAAGGGAGTTAATACGGCGAGTTTGAAAAAAGTCCGTAAGGCCGTAATTTACAGGAATGTAATTTACAGGAACGCACTTCCAAGACCTAAAATTAAGCTATTTATACAAAACACGTATAAATTTTCTTGAACTAACCAACTATGTCATTCGAAAGGGCTTGTAAGAGAGTGTTTATATAGCAAATTTGAAGAAAATCATTAGGGCCGTTTTTGAGATACGGACATCACTTCCGGTTTCCGATGACCCACTTCTGGTTTTGCAAGTTTCACCAAAATTTGGAAAATTCATCTGTACACCAGACCTGTCTGAATTCTGAAGTTTTATAGTTCTATATTAGTTTCGGAGATATGCTAGCCAGAAGATTCCGCACATACATACGCACATACATACACACACACTGACCAATTGCCAAAAACTACATTTTTGGACTCAGGCGGAATTAAAACGTGTAAATCAGATGAAAACTCGATATCGAATTTTTGGTCCGAAAAAAAAAAAAAAAAAAGCAGATATAAAGTTAACAGGAATATTTATAATTGTTAGTGTGAAAATAAAATAACATTGTTTATTCACTGGTGAAGGCTTTTAGCAAAATTTAACCATCAGTATACGATAATTTACCAAATAAAAATAAAAATAATGTACTTCACGATTAAAAAAAAAAAAAAAAAAGAATATTAAACTTTAAAATTTACATAAATGGAAATGACAGGATAAAAGATACAATACCAAACGAACATGTAATACTTACGAGCAAACACTAAAATATACATTAAGTGACAAGTTGAGATGTAGTATAAATATTAAAATAGAAGAATATGATAAAAAATTAAAGGAAATAATTTAAGGATAAATTTTAATTAATTTAATTATATAAATGATTTATAAAAAGTTTCTTTTATAAAATATTATTGTTATTATTATTTAATATTCAAATATTTAAAATGCACAGTGGAATATGATATGTGATACGTAGAATAATTCAATATAAGAAAAACTAAGTAATCCGAGGATACATTGAATAATTTAATTTACATGAATAATTAATAGATCAAAATAAAAATATTTAATTAAACTAAGCGATATAATAACATGAATATATTTTTACGTTTAACCGAAGTTCTGAAATAATATTAATTCGATTTCCTTGAGCTGTTGAGGGTCGCTAACGTACACGGGTCCCTAACGTACACTAGGGACCCTCGATAGAGAGAGACTGGACATTGGCGCGCCGGCTTTTTGACGAAATTCTCCATTTTAGTGCCAGTTGCTCCATTGCTTACCATTACGCTGAGAAGAAATTTTGATTATTTTACGTCATAATCGAAAAAGAACTTATTTATTACATTTTTACTTCGTTGGGAGATAAAGTGCTTTAATTTTGGAATACTTTAAAAAGATAAAAATGCATAATTATTTATTTTATATCATGCTTTAAATACTTTGAATTATCTTATTGCATGCTGTTTTACGTATTTATTTCCAAACATATGAGATAATTACATCATTTATTTGCTAGCTATTAGTTTTTAAGATCTGTTGTGCAGTATATTTAATATGTTATATCTCAATGTATTTTTCTGATATATTTTTAAATACATATTTAAACTATATAAAAATATATTTTTTGATTTTTTGCTAGTACGCAAAATGTATCAGATTTCTTAAAATAAATTAATAAAAATAAAGAAAATAAGGTGTATATTATTTGCTAACATATGAAATATAAATTTCTTTTAAATAATAATTGCCATAATAAATTTTATAAATAATATTTAAATAAGTAATTATTTTTATTTACATAATATTTAAAAACACTAAAAAAAAAAAAAAAAAAAAAAAAAAAAATGAAATAAGCAAATGTAAATAAAATATTTTTTTTTTTTTTTAATTTCTAAAAGGTATTAGTTAATATTTTTACAAATTATTATTAATAAAATTTTTATTTTTAATATTTAACTAAGTCGTTATTATTAATAATGCGTAATTGAAATAAATAAAATACGTATTTTTAGCTCGCAAAAATATTACGTAAATATTTTTATAAAATAATAAAAAATAATTTCTGTTCTTCTGCCGTAGTTTTACATTTATTCATGAATTACTTGAAAAAAACTAAGATTACCATATTTTTGTTAAAAATTTTCTAACTTTTTATATATAGAATGTATGTCCTCATAAAAAATAAGGTAGAATTGCTTTCACGATCAACGTATTTTGCTTAATATAGAAATATACAACAAAAAATTACTCTGTTTTCCGATAGGAATTGAAAAAGTAACCATGTCGAAGGTTAAAACAAAATTCGATTTTCTTCAAATTCTTTTTCTTTAAGACGAAAAAAATTACATATTTATATTCTGCATAACTTTCTGCCCACATTTAGCACAATTTTCTTTGATTTATGTTGTATAATAAAGCGTCAATCGCGAAGAAAAAAGCATTACGTTCTACGGGGATCGCTCCGAATTGGCACTAAGATGGCCGACTTTCGGTCAATGTCCAGTCTCTCTATATATAGGGTCCCTAACGTACACTAGGGACCCTATATATAGAGAGACTGGACATTGACCGAAAGACGGCCATCTTAGTGCCAATTCGGAGCGATCCCCGTAGAACGTAATGCTTTTTTCTTCGCGATTGACGCTTTACTATACAACATAAATGAAAGGAAATTGTGCTAAATTTGTACAGAAAGTAATGCAGAATATAAATATGTAATTTTTTTCGTCTTAGAGAAAAAGAATTTCAAGAAAAACGAATTTTGTTTTAACCTTCGACATGGTTACTTTTTCAATTCCTATCGGAAAACAGAGGAATTTTTTGTTGTATATTTCTATATTAAGCAAAATACGTTGATTGTGAAAGCAATTCTACCTTAGTGAAAGTAATTCTACCTTATTTTTTCTGAGGACATACATTCTATATATAAAAATTTAGAAAATTTCTAACAAAAATATGGTAATCTTAGTTTTTGTCAAGTAATTCATGAATAAATGTAAAACTACGGCAGAAGAACAGGGTTGCCAAATTTGGCCTTTTTTTTTATTCAATAGTCACCAATAATTTTTATTTGTAACGTTTGACTAATCACTTCGAAGACTAATAGTGTATTATGTATATCAAATGTCACTTCTCAAAATTATTGGTGACTATTAAATAAAAAAAAAGCCAAATTTGGCAACCCTCCAGAAGAACAGAAATTATTTTTTTATTATTTTATAAAAATATTTACGTAATATTTTTACAACCTAAAAATACATATTTTATTTATTTCAGTTAAGCATTATTAATAATAATGACTTAGTTAAATATTAAAAATAATAATTTTATTAATAATAATTTGTAAAAATATTAACTAATATCTTTAGAAATTAAAAAATGTTTTTATTTATTTTATTTACATTTGCTTATTTCATTTTTTTTTTTTTTTTTTTAAGTTTTTTTTAAATATTATGTAAATAAAGATAATTACTTATTTAAATATTATTTATAAAATTTATTATGGCAATTACTATTTAAAGGAAATTTATATTTCATATGTTAGCAAATAATATACACCTTGTTTTCTTTATTTTAAGAAATCTCATACATTTTGCGTACTACCAAATAATCAAAAAATATATTTTTATATAGTTATTTTAAATATGTATTTTAAAATATATCAGAAAAATACATTGAGATCTAACATATTAAATATATTGCACAACAGAACTTAAAAACTAATAGCTAGCAAATAAATAATGTAATTATCTCATATGTTAGAAAATAAATACGTAAAACAGCATGCAATAAGAGAATTCAAAGTTTTTAAAGCATGATATGAAATAAATAATTATGCATTTTTATCTTTAAAAGTATTCCAAAATTAAAGCAATTTATCTCTCAACAAAGTAAAAATGTAATAAATAAGTTCTTTTTCGATTATGACGTAAAATAATCAAAAGTTCTTCTCATCGTAATGGTAAGCAATGGAGAAACTGGCACTAAAATGGAGAATTTCGTCAAAAAGCCGGCGCGCCAATGTCCAGTCTCTCTCTATCGAGGGTCCCTAACGTACACAGTATTGCACCGCCACCTATAGAGCATAAAAGAAATTAAAATGCATTATCAATAAGCAAGTACTTTATTTATTTATTTATTTCTATCATTATCATTATTATTTTTGGAAAAACATCTTGAAACCTGAAATCGTTAGAATTATTTAAACTTTCATTTTATGATATTTAAATATTATTAAATTACGCAAAAGTGTTTTATTACTAAGCATTTTAAAAGAATAGAGTTAATGTATATAACATACGAATTATATCTTACAAGGAAACATTCAAAAGGTGTCATCTTCAAAAAGCATTGAAAAAAATATATGTGATTCTACTCTTCATAAAACACCAAAAAATGAAAATATTATCGGCTGAAATTAATTACAGCGGCCACAAAAAATTATGAAAATTAAGCATATTTGGTGATTTAGCGCTGTTAGGCGATACGTTTGCTAGCACCGAGATTGCCGTGTACGAACAGAACAGTGTTTTGCTTTTCTGCCAAATACTCAAAATCAATCGTCTAATCAATTATACTAATATAGTTTGTATGTGTGAAAAAAAAAAAAAAAAAGACAGATTTAAAGTGAATTAACTATTACAGAGCTTCTACACTTATTACAAATTTGATATTTCACTATAGTAAATTTATTAAAATATTAATTTAATTGTATATATAATTAGCAATATTATATCATTGAATTTAAAAGGTAATTTTGAATGTAAATTTCAGGGATGAAAGTCTCCGCTTTTTTTTTCAACGAAAACGAAATCCTGAATTCACACCGGAATAAACTTCTCATTTAAGTACATTTATTGCAACACATTATTTGTGTGCTAATATAAATGCATTTAAATGAGAAACTTCTTCTGGTGTAAATGCAGAATTTCGTTTCCTTTAAAAAAAAGCGGAAATTTTCATCCCTGAAATTCTTAGTAAATTTCGCACTTTCAACACTCGTTTTTTTTTTTTTTTTTTTTTTTTTAATAGATTACTAAGGGGGACTCTGTCCTATTCGCAGATTTGACTTTAATCGAATAGGCATATTAATAATGTATGAAAGGATTAAAAGAATTCAGATTCTAAAATTATTATTATAAATTAATATTAAGTGATATCTTAATAGTATTATCTCAGAATAAATCTTAATTTTAAGAACATCTTTGTGAGAATTCTATTTTAGAGCCCCGGTAAAGTTAGTTTTCCAACAAAACACGTCGTAGCGTGGGAATAGGATTTAAGAATAAGTTTTAGAATAAAAATTTTGCAATAGTCGAAATAAGCGGCAAAACATTGCGAAATACTAAATCCCAGATGTCCGGGTCAACCAATCATAAAATGTAGGCGAGATTTTAGTTTAATTAATTATCCAATAAGAATTCATATTAGGAGTTTGGCCTCACCCCAAAATAGCCATATTTAAGCGGGAGCACACGAAAATCGGGGCCTTTTTCATGCAAGCTTTTGTTCAATTAATCCACGTCAATAAAAGTTAATTTAAGGGCCCCAGGAGGGGAATTGTTTACGGTTCCACTGTTAACGGGACGGTTTCGGCCCGACTCGTCTACGGATGTACATGTCAGCGTGCTCAGACTGATTGACTGTTAATAATCTGTAGAATGCCTAAGTGTCTTCAATAAAACCACTGCACAAACTATTTTAGAATATTTATTGAGTGAACTATCTTAATATGAAGTGACAGTAACTAATCATCTTCTAAAGAAACAATTCCTTACATATAACACAAGACAAAAACAGAACAATATTATAGAAATCCTCATATTTACTATCGCATTAAAATACACACTATTTAATACTATATCGTTTTTAAAATCAAATAATATGTCAAAAGTCTGTTTTAATAAAAATTTGTCACTGTTTTGGGCGGAACCACATGCTAGACCAGTGGTAGTCAACATTTTTATACCTATGTCCATTTTTGAATCTCTGTTAGAAATAAAATTTCCAACCACTCACCCGTTTCACAGTAATGGTGATTTATAAAGTAGAAAAGTTACTTTATAAAATTTACAAAGCAAAGTTATAGCAAGTTAAAGCATATAATAATAAAGCATACATACATTTCTATGTTTTTAAAAAGTCAATGAAATTTAAAAGAAGAAAATGATTTGGTGTCAAACAAAATATTTATCGTCCATCATAAAAGCTGAAACGCCCATTAGTAAGCTTTCGGGACCAAGTTGACTACCACTGTGCTAGACACACAAAATAAACAACGACGTCAGTAACTTTATTTTAGAGATTAGAGAAATTCGTAATATCTAAACCATTCACCGTTATAGCTTTAGTATATGACCCCCTTGGAGACTTTTAAATTTTTGTCTTTATTTGGCGATGAATTTTTGGGCGAAATTGCTGGTTTAAAGAAATTATGAGCTTATTTTTTCTAATACCTATATTTTTTACCAATGCAAATTTTTTTTAGTTAATTTAGAACAATATGTAATACTCTATATTTATTTCGAATGTAAAGCTAGGTTTAAAATGGTGCTTGCAGCAGTAAAGATGCAGCTTTTTAAAATTCATTTCTTCTAGAATGTGATATAGTGAGACACATTGAAAATAAATAACTTATGTGATTATTGTAAATATATTAAACATTTCATTATTATTATTATTATTGCACTATCTTATAACTTATCTATATATTTAAGACATGGCTAGAGTTAAAATGTCTATCGTGCTTGTGGAGATGAATTCCTTGGCGAAAAAATTCTTACTATTTCATCTTTAAAATTTAAAAAACGCTAAATTGGTAATATTAAAGATGTTCCCATTTAGCCAATCATTTAAATATGTTTTGAGTTAAAAAAAAAAAAAAAAAAAAAAAAACATAATTCTTATATAAACCGATCTAAGTTGTCTCGTATACTTCGTTTTAAGAATTTTTGGGCTTAACTTAAAACTCTATTGAAATAGTTCTTTAACATAATCACGATATTCATTACTAAAGATTTTTCGCCTGGGTTAAAATAAAATTAACAACATATAAACTAATTTTCATTTTAATCTGGATTAAATTTTTGCTTAATATATATATATATATATATAACGTTTTCACTATTCTTAATAATTTTTTTCCTCTATGGAGCATCTCGATTATGCCAATGTTTCAGTTTTTTTCCTTTCTGTTTTTCATTTTTTCCCCTCTCATAGAATGTAATTTATATAGATCTAACATCCTCATGTAATCGATCAAAGGTTTTTTATGCTGAAAAATGTTTTTGGCATCAGCCATTAGTAGGTATGAATTTCGGCAAAAGTAACAGAATAGAATGCTGATGAATTTTCGAAATACCGAAGTATAGCGTGACTTTTAATTGTTCTAATAAACATATGAAAAGAAAGGAAATAAAATTTCATAAGTAAGTTACATTTGATTAATTTATGAAAAATATAATTTTATAATCAGTTGCTTAGCTACTATTATGAAATTAATATTGTTTTCATATTTAACGGATTTTTTATTTTTATTTTTTTTTTTATTTTAACATTTTTTTAATATATTATATTAGTAAGTATTATGAATTTTCAAAATTCTTTCAAAAGTTTAACTAAATATTAACTAAGTTAATAGATATAGTAAAAAGTAAAAGGGAAAGAAAGAAAGAATTTGTAACTATATCTGGAGTTTTTTATTCACCTCTAGTTCATGAATTTTATTCGCTAAATTGTCCGTGTGTATTCACTCGAGGAAAGACAGCCATTAGGAGGTAAAATGGCCGTCTTTCCCTAAGCCAAAAGGAATCATATTTTCCCCCTCTATGATCAATCTACGTCTTATTACTACATCTATATTCACCTCCTCCTTCTCTCTGCTTCCTTTTTTTTTTTTTTCATATAATTTTCCAAAAGTAGAAAACACATATATTTAGACGATAATTTTCTTTATTTCTAATAGAAATATTGACATTTATTTATATATTTTTAATAGCATTAATTTTATTTTAATTTTCCTGGGGAAAGTGACGTCAGAGATAGAAAACCCAACGTAATAAGAGAAACTATTTGCAAACTGGCAAATAGAGTACCTGTGTTATAGCGAGGTAGTTGATAACTTCTTTGATTAAGGCGATAGAAATTTCTTATCAAAATAAACGAGTTCCTTGGAGTTTTCGGCATGGTTAACACCTGTCATGACGCTGAGGATCCTCCCGTTCGCGGAGAAATACAGTCACAGACAAAAAAAAAAAAAAAAAAATCGGACATTGCGGCAGTAACTTTTTTTTTAATAAATAGAGCTATTATTATTATTCTTTTAATTTCCATCTAGATCTATACTTACTATCATCAATCCTGATTCACACAACATACATACATATATCTAATATAAAAATAACTTTATTTAGGCAGAGTGAAATGCATAGTGATATATGGAAAACAAACACAATAAGTGCAGTGATAAGTTATTTTTAAAGTTAAATATTCAACAATCCGCCCAACTTTTCAAACCATAAAACGCTACCTTTCCTTCTTAGTATATATATGAAGAGAGAGGGGAGGGGGTAATGGAAATAAAATAAATAAACAAACATTTTCTATCTTTCAAGCTTCATGTCTCCTCACAAGGATACCAAATAAATCTCAATTCATTTCTATTTTAATGAATGGCAGAAATAAAGCGGCTTTAAAATTTTGTCATATAATTTTCAGCAGTTTTATTCACAATTGTTATTTGCCATGAAGTAACAACAATTTAATTTGTCCACGATGCTTAAAATTAATTTCATTATTGGAGCTATTGCTGTAACACATGCTTCAACATTTTACCAAGACGTTTTGTACAATAGATTTGGATGGTCGCCTGTTATTGAAGTTTAATTTGAAAACAGAATTCGAACAGCATTGCGATGTGAACCGTTAATAACACAGTGATCATTAATCCAAGCATTTTTTGTAGATAATCACGAAAAATTTTATTAAACTTTTTATTTGATATACTACTCTCGTATAGGTGACCATTTTTATAAAATTATTATTATTGCATAATTAGAATTGAAGTGATTTTAATAACACTAGAGTGGGAGTCCGAAACGTCGACTTCTCAAGTCAAATCATAGTGATGAAGTGAAGCTCCGATCTCTTTATTACTTTCGCCAAAGCTATAATCGAAGTCATATTTAAAATAATAGAAAAAAAAAATGGTTGCAATTATGTTACGTATAAACACGTACAGTTCTTGAAAAGGTTATCAGATAATTATAATTCAAACGGTTCTCAATATCAGCCAACCCTCGCCATGGGAAGGCGAAAGTTTTAAGCAAAATTAAATGTACCATATTGTGAGACAAGAATATACATACATGGCGACTAACTGCATTTATTTGCAAGATGAAAAGAAACCGAATTAGAAAAAGTCATAACATGCTATTGTAGATCTGCATTACGTTAAAGAAAAAACTAGTATGTTGTGGTCACCACATGGCTTTCTTCTATATTTTCCTATACAAATTCACTCAGTAAAAATAATTTATTAAAACTATCTTCCATGATAAAGGAGACTATTTCCATGTCAGAAAAAATAGTCTAACACTAAATATAAAAAAAGGGTAAATTTTGTTCTCAATATTACATTAAAAAAAATGAAAAAAAAGAAAAAAAAAAAAAAAAGATAACTTTATTTTAAATTATCGCAGATCGATGGTCCCATCATGACCATCGATACTCATCGTGAAAATTTACTCCCCTCGAGGGGGGGTTTCCTTCCAGGGGGGGAAGGCGAGGCTCCTATATACACAATTTTTTTCCCTAGTTGGCTATCTCTATTACAAGTAATTCTTTTAAATTTCATAATGATTATTAAAATATAATTCTTTTTATGCACATTTATACAAAATTTTCTCCTATACCACCATGTTAAAAATTTAGAAAAAGCAGGATGGCAACGCAAGCTTTTCGATAATTTTTACCAAAAATTGATAGGCACTAATTTATGCCATTGTGTAACTACATACCAATTTGTATGAAATTCTGTGGAGTAATACAGTTGCCACAAAATTTTGTCACACACATACACAAGAGAGAGAGAGAGAGAGAGACAGACAGACATTTTCTAAAAATGGTCAAATAGTGTTCTACAGCTCTCAAAACGTGTAAATCCAACAAAAACCCGAGGTCGAAAATTTTTACGAATCCAGTACTTTCTTCTATTGAATACAGAAGAAAGTAATAATACGGGATCAAAGGTTTCGATGGCGTTGCAATTAGAAAAAAAGTCATTTGTGAGAAGAGTGATGATATAAAAATTTAAAGAACATACTATATGTGAATTTAAGTCATAATTTAGAGTCACAAAAAGGTGTTACTTTAATTTTTTTTTTTTTTTAATAATAATATATTTTTTAGAATATGTGATAATAGACATCACACGTTTTGTAAAATACTATGGTACCTAATTATCTAAAGTGCATTAAATTATTTAAAAGAGAAGGAAATTAACAATTGCTTTAGAATGTAGCAACAATGTGGCCATTATTGAAAACTGTGTGTTCTTAAATACTTCTCTTGCAGGAAATATAGAGCCATGTAAAAGTATTTAGAAATATTACGGTTCATTGTACAAACATACGAATTTTGAAAGAAATACTCAAAAATACTATTATAATTTTCGAATTTATTTATTTACTGACTTGTTCATCTGAATGATCGATTAAAATTTATTTAAATGCTTGTAACATGTAAATGTTTTGAAAGTAAAATAGAGTCTCTTAATAACTTATTTTTATTTTTCCGGTGCTTTTTGCTTTCTTATTGGCTGCTGCTTCTCATTTTATATCTGACTCTTTTTCTCGTGCCAGTTATTTTCTTTTTCAGTTTTTTGTCTGTCTCATAGATGATTATTTGTACTTTCGCACCTCAATACGAAAGGCTACGTTCTTTAAAAAGTTGTAGAACCTGTATAATTTGTACGTCGTGTCAAGAAGCTTTTCAAATTTGCATTAAACAAAATTCAAACAATATTTTATTTATATCACATAATTCAATTTTATTTATATAATGTAATTATATACCCAAATTCTCGTATGAAATATGAATAAATTATTGAAATTTAAATAAATTTTTCTCCCTTCTAACATGTTGACACATGTTAATGCAATGGAATATGTAGAAATTTTTTTTCTAAGAAGCATCTTCTTCTTCTTGTTTTTCTATTTTAATTCTAGATTTATTCCTATTAATCGCATAAGTGATTTAAGATTGATTTATATTTAAAGGCTTTTCTATAGTTTTTGAAGCATACTCGACTTCTAACTTTCTGATAAAACATGGGGAAAAATAGAAAGTTATTGAAGAAAGACTATTAAGTTTAAGACGATTATTTATTAGATGATTTATTTTGTTTTAAGAGTATTATAGGATTATACGTATATGGAAGTTAAAATAAGAAAAATATAAAGGGTAGCAATTATAGTCGAGTTTAGCATATGTTTAGGATGCAAATGCAAGTTTCTGTATGAATTGCAGCATCTTAAAAAAAAAAAAAAGAAAGAAAATCCAAACTATATTTATAAAAAGAATTAATTTCTACGACCCCTCTTCTCTCTTTCTTTTTTTCTTCTTTGTGAAGTCCACGGAAAAAGAACGCGCGTTTATTTTCCAGCCATTAGAATATAGAAGAGATATTTTGTACCTTAAACAATTCAGTTTTTACAAATTTTGATCTATTACACATAGTATAAATAGTATGTCAAGATATAAGTTATTAGAATATGATGGAATGAGTTTTTAATTTTCGTTTTATCAAAAATTCATAAAAAAAAAAAAAAAAAAAGAGTATTTCTAAGACTCGAAGTTAATTTGAATAAATAATAATTTTTCCTTTTTAACCCTCGCTTTCCCATTTTGAAGTAGAAATTTAGTTAAGCCCGCCTCATTCAAAAAGTGCGCTAATCCGCCAAAGATAGCAAACGTAACCAGTGGAATGTTGCAACTTCTAAACGATACAAAAAGGCGCGGTGTTGATGATTTAAGCCAAACGTGCCAGTGGCACCTGAAAGCGATTTTTCTGCAGTAACGCCTTGATCTTGGGAAAGCGAGGGTTAATGATAAAAATTAGCTGTAAATTAATTGGATTTAAATAATTCATAAGTTTTATTTAATCAATTTGACAAAATTTGAATTTGTATGTTATTTTGTGATCAATTTTACGGTTTTATATTATGAAAATTGAATAAGTTTTTCACGAACAGTAAATATATTAAAAAAAATTCTTATAGCAAAGGACATTTTTATGTACGTGTAATAATAAAAAAAGAAATGATTTCAACATTTCTACCATTTTAAATAACATGATTTTCTTTTTATTTATGTAATATACTCTAACAAACACGTATATAATTTTAAATCAAAATATTAATCCGAAAATAAACCGATTTTTTTTTCTTTAAAAAAATATGCTGTGGCTATTACAAAACTCTTTTCTATATAATTCTATATAAACGCACAAAAACTTAACCATAGCTTCTTACAATAATGATTTTCCATATGCTGTTTGGTACATTTTTACCACATGGAAAGCAACAGAAAGGAGTAATAGTAACGCCACCTGTCAAACGATATGTATCTAAATTCAGTTAGCATTCTTTTCATAATGTTCGTCTCACATAACAAATTTTGTGCATTTACTCTCTAAAATTTCTGGAGTGAGAATATCACTCCTTTGAGAATCCTCAAAGGGACCACTATTTTGTCTCCAATTAAGGTGAAAAAACACTATTCTGACCATTGAAAATGTGACATTTCTCACTTTTCGTAAAAGAGTGACAATTCGCGATAGTTCTAAACTGCATTCGTCCCACCTCTAAAACAGAGTCGTTGCGCAAAAAAAAAAAAAAAATAAATAAAAAAATAAATAGTCTAGTGTACAGGATTTCTTTTCTTTTAAGGAAAAATAAACAGCAAAACTCTTTAAATAACTTATAATATTCTCACTCCTAATAGTGAAAATTGTTACTCTTTACAAAAGAAACTTTTCATTCTTTAGAGATAGGCTCCATTTTGACATGTTTTAGAAGTTATATGCCATTCTTTAAAAGTTAGATCTCACTGTTCTTATTTAAAAGAGTTTAGGATATAAAAGCTGAGACATACCCTTTCTGTAAATGAGAGAAACTGTAGCGTAACATTGCCACCTATCAGCCGATACGCAACGAAATTAAAAAAAAATATATATATAGTATTTTATAACGACCTTTTTAAATATCAACATTAGGGCCATTATATGAAAATAGCTGATATACATCCTTCTCGAAAAATAAGAGAAATCGCATCATAGCAACGCCAACTGTCGGTTGATTTGCGCAAAAATTTCATATGTCCCAATTTAATGTCAAGATGTATTTAAATACGCATTTATAAGAAATTTTATGCATTAATATTTGAGCTAGAGCTGCCTCAGAATTTTTCTCGCAGACAGATGGACATTTTCTGCAAATGATCAAATCGTATTCTGTATATTTCAGTTCAAAACGTGCGAACCAACGGCAACCGTAAATAAAAATTTCTACGAATCCAACAATTTCTTGTGTGATATATAGAAGAAAAAAAAGTGTGATTTTAATTTATAACTATGCTCAATAGTATTTTATGAGAAATAATTTCATTGCTTTAAATAATACTTCGTAAAATTATTTCATTTTGTATAATTAAAACACTAATTTTAGTTCCCCATCATACTATAGGTATGGGGAACTTAGGTAATCGTGAAAAATTTCGACCTCGGTTTTTTGACTTTTCTACACGTTTTCAGGTGTGAGGAATCCGAAAATGACAAAATTTCTATGGTGTCTGTCTGTAGGGTGTCTGTTAGTCTGTTAGTCTGTTAGTGTGTTAGTCTGTTAGTGTGTTAGTCTGTTAGTGGGTCAGTCCGTTAGTTTGTTAGTCTGTGTACACGATATCTCAAGAACAAATTGTCGCAGAGAGGTCAGATCAGTTTTAAAATATTACTTTCGACACTGGCAAGAACCCTATTCATTTGCAACATTCGATTTTAAAAACTTCGTAAGTTATTCGAAATTTACGATTTTCTTAACATGGGAGAATAGGACAAAAAATCACTTAAACGTGCATTAAATGAAAACTTTTTATTGTAAAAATGTCAGACCAGTTTTAAAATATCAGTTTTGATGCCGGAATGAACATCAGTAACTATAAATATGCTACTTTGAAAATTTCGCAAGTTACTGGAAATTTACGAATTTCTTAACATGGCAGTATAGGGGAAAATTTCACATAAACGTCAATTTTGAGAGATATTTTCATCGTAAAGATGTCAGACTACTTTTGAAACATTATTTAGGACACTGGCATGAATATTAATGACTATGAATTTTCCAATATAAAGATTTCGTAAGTTATTGGAAATTTACGAATTTCTTAACATGGCTGAATAAGAGGAAAATTTCACATAAACGTCAATCTTGAGGGATATTTTCATCGTAAAGATGTCAAACCACTTTCGAAATAATATTTAGGATACTGGCATGGATATCATAGACTATGATTTTTCCAATTTAAAAAATTCGTAAGTTATTTGGAATTTACGATTTATTTAACATGTCAGAATAAAGCAAAATTGAGCATAAACTTCCATTTTGAGGATCCTAAATACGTTAGACAACTTCAAAATTACGTTTGTGATATTTGTTTGAACATGATTGAATACAAATATTCTAATAGGAAAATTTCGTAAATTATTCGTAATTTACGATTTTATCAACATAGCGAAATTGCAAATTTTTCATATAAATATGAGTTTGAGGATTATTGCATTGGAAATAGTAGCATGAAAACTAAACAACGAAATTGACCCTGATAAAATAAATTAATAGATTAGAATAAGATAAATATATCGAAATGAACGGTGGATAGCCTATTAGGCGGGGATTTCATTCTGTCACTGTATGAAGCTTTGGTCAAATTGATTTCTTTTAACATTATTGCCGAAACGTCAGTGGAGGCCCTCTGTTGAGACTCAAAACGGTTTTGGGCTGTGTCTGTCTGTATGTGTGTCGCGCGATAGCAGCCGCCAAAAAAGCGCTATTTACTTGAAATTTGGTACACATGTTCATGAGCCCCACGAAATCAGCTGTATAGTTTTTGGTATGTATACCATTTGTAGTTCGTATACAGGGACACGCCAAAGTTTTTCTTATCATTACGGCCTATGGGAGAAATTTGTATGTATCACGATAGCGGCCACAAAAATCACGCTATTGACTTGCAATTTGGTACACGTGTTCATGTGCCCCGCGAAATCTGCTGTATAGTTTTGGGTGTGTATTCCATTTGTAATTTGTGTACAGGGACACGCCAAAGTTTTTCTTATCGTTACGGCCTATGGGAGGAATTTGTATGTACCGCGATAGCGGCCACAAAAATCACGCTATTGACTTGCAATTTGGTACACGTGTTCATGAGCGCAACGGAATCAGCTGTATAGTTTTAGGTGTGTATTCCATTTGTAGTTCGTGTACAGGGACACGCCAAAGATTTTTTATGATTAGGGCCTATGGGAAGAATCTGTATGTACCAAGATAGCCACCGCAAAAATCAAGCTATTGACTTCCAATTTTTGCCGAAATGTGAATGGAGGCCCTCTGTTGAGACTCAAAAGGATTTTGGATTCCGTCTGTCTGTCTGTCTGTCATGCGATAGCGGCCGCAAAAAACACGCTATTGACTTGAAATTTTGTACACATGTTCATGATGCCCACGAAATTAGCTGTATAGTTTTCGGTGTGCATTCCATTTGTAAGTTCGTGTACAGGGACACGCCAAAGTTTTTTTTACCATTATGGCCTATAGGAAGAATTTGTATGTACCGCGATAGCGGCCCCCGAAATAACGCTATTGACTTGCAATTTGGTACACATATTCATGAGCCCATTGAGCAAGCATTTGACGAAACTGATATAGATCTGAGACTGACCGCCTTGGCGAAAATAATGCTCCTTTTATACTTTTCTATCGAAAACAGACTGTTCTGGAAAATTCTCGTATCACATCAGCCAATGAGATTAGAGCTTCCGTATTTGGTATATCCTTAATAAGGATTTTCTCGCCAAGATCGCAAAAAAAAAAAAAAAAAATCGCCAAGGAGGGAAATAGTCGCCAAATTTGGCGCCAAATTTATTTCTTCCCTTATAGGAGCTTTTTAATGCGTTTTTAAAGGAAAATTTGGCTATTTTAACGCTAAAACGACTATAAAGGCACAAAATTAGCATTTTATCAACTTACTAACCCTCTTTGAAAGAATTTATACAAAAATAAATGCAATTATTTACAATTTCGTAACACTTTATATCATATACAAATAGGTATACAAAGAGAGATACAACGGGGGGTTGAGGGGGGCTGCCGCCCCCCTCAGGAATGTATTTGATTTTGGTAATAAGTCGATCGAATCAATATATACTATTATATAATAAGGAATAAATAAAAATGACCTATTGAATAATGTCTGATGCAAATAGGACGTTGAGGCTCCTGATCTGCAGATCCACTAGTAATATGTCTCGCACTAGAAATTTCTGAGAACATAAATATGATGGGGAACTGAGCAGAGTCCACCTATGCCAACTAGTTTTATAAGTTTTACTTTTTATAGCAGATATTAAATATAAAACCGTCAGAAATAAGATGTAAATTCGTATGGAGCATTAAGTTGAATTAATGCCAGCTGAATACACAGAGAAGCTTATGTAATAGCATTATGCAGTGCAACGCGTAGTATACGTAATATGTCGAAATTGTATTTGAAGTGTACGTTACAGAAAATCCTTTGAGTTATAGAAGAAAGCTGTTCTCTTCAAACATAGACTACTATAAAATTCATAGGCAGCAGTATAATCCTGCCTTCACAAATGCCTATGAAGTATTATATTGAGTTCACAAGATAGTAATTACGGTTTTTTTGGTATGAAAAAAAACTCGTTCTTTTTTTTTTTCTTTCGATAATTTAAAATAAAGTTCTCGTTTTTTGTTTTTTTTTTTTGTTTTTATTTTTTTCATTTTTTTCATTTTTAACAAAAAAAAAAAAAAAAAAAAAGAAAAAAAAAAAAAGAAAAAAAGAAAAATTGAAAATAAATTCAACTTTTTTTTTTTTATTATTATTTAGTGTTATACTACTTCTCTAATATGGAAATTGTCTGCATTATCATAAAAGATAATTTGCTTAAATAATAATTTTAATAAATTATTTTTTAAAAACAGAATTATTTTTTAATAATGGAATTGAATTCTATATAAATGTAGGTGCATTAATGAAACGGGGGGTTGAGGGGGCGGTAGCCCCCCCCCTCACACAGAACTAATTATCATATAAAATTCTTCCGAAGCCTAATTTGAATTGTTCAACATAGGTTTACATAACAGTATTCGTTATATTACCTCTTAATCTCCAACCTGTATTTATATGCATTAAATTTCAGGGTAAGAGAAAGTCATGTGAGTGACGCACCAGATTATTTTACTTATTTTTATTTCATGTTGCTCGCGCACTTTTTATTTCCTAATTCAAAATTATATATATATATATATATATATATATATATATAAACTTTTTCGATATCGTTTGTAACGATACTCATTATTATTAATTTTCTTTTCTTTTCCTTAAAAAAAAAAAAAAAAAAAAAAAATGATTTTGATGAAATTCTGGCAAAAGCAGAATTTAGTTTAGTACGGAAGAATATTAGTTTTTTTTTTTTTTTTTTTTTTCCAAACTGTAACATCGCTTTCAAATTATTCAATTATATTTTCGATAAATTTTAGATTTCGATAAATATCCAACTATCGAAAAATGATTTCGACAAATGTCCAACTATCGAAAAATGACACCATAAAAATCCCAGATTGTGACTAATAGTCCTCTTTCCTAAAAAGAAGAATCCAATGATGTATTGTCGGGTTTATATGAAGAATGTAACGTAACTTCCTAACTAAGCTAGGGTGACCAAATGTCCTCGAAATTCGAGGGCAGTCCCTATTTTGAAATTGCCCATTGCGCAGCACTAGTGCGATTAAAACCCATCCAACCATCCACCCAGCCCTATTTTAAAATAGTTTTTCAGTGTTCTGAGAAATTATTAATAATGATTATTGCTTTTAAGGTCTTCATTTACTTAGAATAAAAAATACCTACGTAATTGTATGATTGTAATATATTTTAACGCTATTTTATAACAAAAGTACTCTAATGTGGTCACCCTCATAAACTGAGCTCCAATAATTTCTTACGTGTTGCTAAAGATGTCGCATTGTCGTAGTGGAACATGAGATTTTTTATTTTATTTATTTATTTTCCAGTTAAGGTCCCTTCCTTTTTTTTTTTTTTTGTACATCTTCAAATTTCATAAATTGTTTGTGAGTTGATCATTTGCAGTTGAAAAATATAAAATATGTTAGTATCCCACCAAATTGATAGGATTATACTTTTCTGATGCAATTCAGTTTAATATGGTTTGTGCTGGTTCATCACACTTGAAACAGGGTAATTATTTTTTGAGTAATTTTATTACAGACGACTTATTTTCCCCCAGCATATAGTAATTCGTTTAAAAAGGTGTCGATTGCATTACGTCTAATAGCAAATTTTGTTTCGTTATGTTAATTTCTATCAGTTCATGTGGAATTCAAATATCGAACTTTTTAATGCGTTTAAGACATCTTACGTGACTTTAAAATATTATATGTGATACATTTAAGACTTTTGCATTATATTATAACAGTGACAGAAATGGTTGTTGTTTGGATCAAGGCCAATTGACTACACTAGGCATGACAGAAAAATAACAGAATAAACATCACACTATCTACTTTCAGAAACTCGCAATCACTTTCTTCCCACTCGATAATTCGTCAAGTATTAAAATGCATATTATAATACATTAGATGCAGTTACGATTATGCCTTTAATAATAAAATAATAATAATAATAATACAATGTATTAAATTAAAAAAAAAACTGTTGTTGCTCTATTTAATATTCCGAAAATTTAGCAGTTATCTAGCGTTTACAAAATTTGAATCCTGAAATAAATCAGTAAATAAACAAAAGGGGAAAATGTAATAGGGTGTTTGAATATTTATTTTCGAGCTCTAGTCATGTTTATTTTCAAGTAAAACTGGTGGTAATATGCGTCTGCGTAAAAGAGTAAAAATTTTATGCAATCAGTTTCTAGCAATGACCATTACGCAGGAAAATTAAAAAATATATAATCAATTTTAGTCTTTTTCGAAAAATTTAATTAGCTTCATGTAATTAGACACAATAGAATGTGTAGATTAAATTATTTTATACTTCCCTGCAAAAGAACTATAAGTAATATGCACATAATTTCCTACAATGGTCATACATTAGTTAAATTAATGCAGTTAAATTTAGTGACCAGCGAAGCGGGTGTAGCCTGCTAGTATGACACATAACTGTACGAAACTTGATATGTGAGATAAACGTTATAAAAAAAAGCATTTTTTAAGATGTCATTTATAGATATTATTATTCAATTTATTATTCAATTCAGTCATTTATTATTCAATTCTTTTGAAAATGCAGTTAAATTTAGTGACAAGCGAAGTGGGCGTAGCCTGCTAGTATGACGTATAACAGTACGAAACTTGATATGTGAGATAATCATTACAAAAAAGCATTTTTAAGATGTCATTTATAGACATTATTATTCAATTTATTATTTAATTCAGTCATTTATTATTCAATTCTTTTGAAAATGCAGTTAAATTTAGTGACCAGCGAAGAGGGCGGAGCCTGTTAGTATGACGTATAACTATACGAAACTTGATATGTGAGATAACCATTATAAAAAAGCATTTTTTAAGATGTCATTTATCTTATAGATAAAGCAAAGAGTTTGTCAGGAACGCATCCGGGTGGACCCCTGCTATTTTTGATTAGTCTAGATTTAACTGCTTTGGTGATGAAAGTTGGCCATATTTTTTAGTAAAAACTGATGACTTTTTAAAACTAGTATGTTGTGGCCACCACAAGACTTTCTTCTATATTTTCCTATACATATTCAATCAGTAACAATATTTAAAAAAAAAATATATATATACGATTTTTTTTTCTAAGGTTTTTTTTTTTTTTTTTTTTTTTTTTTTTTTTTTTTTTTTGAAAAAATTAATACATATTCAATCACTAACAATATTTAAAAAAAAAAAAAAAAAAAAAAAAAAAATGCGAATTTTTTTTCTAAGTTTTTTTTTTTTTTGGTTAAAAGTAAAAAAAAAATCGATAACTTTGTTTTAAATTATCACAGATTTATAGTTCAACCATTCGTTTTAAAGGTATTGACGAGATCTTTCGAATGATACCCATCTTCAAAATTTACCCTCCACGGGGAGGTACTTCCCCCCCAGGGGGGGGAAGCGATGCCCCCCCATGCGCAAAAATTTTTTCCTAGTTACGTACTACTAATATCAATAATTCATATTAATTTTACAATCACAAGTGTAAAATAACTGTTATTATACACATTTATACGAATTTTTGTCCTATTCTGCCATGTTAAAAATTTAGATAAAATGCTATCACAGCGCCTCCTGTTGAGCTATTGATCCCCAAATATAATCAGCACCAGTTTATGTCGAGGACCAACTAAATACCAAGTTTGGTAAAATTTCGTTAAAAAAAAAAAAAAAAAAAAAAAAATGATTTTTTTTTCTAAGTTTTTTTTTTGTTAAAAGTGAACAAAATCGATAACTTTGTTTTAAATTATCACAGATTTATGGTTCAACCATTCGTTTTAAAGGTATTGACGAGATCTTTCGAATGATACCCATCTTCAAAATTTAACCCCCCCGGGGGGGGTACTTCCCCCCCAGGGGGGGAACCGATGCCCCCCCATGCAAAATATTTTTTTTTCCTAGTTAACTACTACTATTGTCAATAATTCATATTAATTTTACAATCACAAGTGTAAAATAACTCTCATTATGCCCATTTATACGGAATTTTGTCCTATGCTGCCATGTTAAAAATTTGCATAAAATGCGATCACAGCGCCACCTGTTGAGCTATTGATCCCAAAATCTAATGGGCACCAGTTCATGTCAGGGTGCAACTAAATACCAAGTTTGGTTAAATTTCATTCATTGGTTCGTGAGATACAGCGTCCACAAAAAAATGATACAGACAGACACACACACAGACAGACAGACAGACAGACAGACAGACGCACAGACAGACATTTTTTAAAAACTATCAATTCGTGTTCAGGATATCCCAAAACGTGTAGATCCGTCAAAAAACGGAGGTCGAAAATTTTCGCGAATCCAATACTTTCTCTATATTACATATAGAAGAAAGTAAAAACTACTGCATAGATGTTATACTTTTTAAAAGAGCTCTAAAAATTATTCCTTTTTTGTGTGGACACTATTTATATCAAGTTATTAAAGATATTCCGTTGCAAAGTTTTCTTTTAATTAATTAAAATATGAAAATAAATATTAGTTATAATTTAATAGTTGCCAATAAATAAATAAATAAATAAATAAAATTAATTAATTAAATAAAAAAAAATACAATTTTTTTTTACATAAAAATAAACACATTTAAATAAACGTGAACGTTAAAATATTGTAAAAAAATAAATTACTCATCTCACAATAATTGACGTCATTATCACTTTAAAATTTTCTACACATTGATAACGTGCTAATGTAGCTATAAGATTATATAGTTATAAGATTCAACAGAAAATTTAAAAACATGGTATATAATTATTATTATTATTTTATCTTATAATTATTTATAATTTTGTTGTCATTTCAGCGATGAATTGATATGGGTATCACAAATGCATAAGTAAACATTTTGGCGAGAAACGTCCGAGCTACTTCAGTGACAAATTTCAAATTCCCCCAAGAGGTCCAAGCTGTTTCAATGTTTTTGTACAATTATTCTCAATTTTATTTTAAATATTTTTGTAGTGCGAGTGGGAAAAAAAAAAAGGAAAAGCATTTTTTAAAAATTGGTCTAATTATACAAAATATCTCCATGTAAAATATTATGCGTTTTCCGTTCTGTTTATTATTAAAAAGAAAATGGCTAATGCAATTTTTCCTGTATTATTGACATTTCTATAAATTAAATTAAATTAAATAATCCAGTACCAAGACGTTGCGGTGAAGAAGTCTCTGCCGAAGTCAGCGAGGGCCCGAAGAGAAGTTTTTCAGCAATTTCAATGTATTTTCTTTTTAGTTTTAATTTGTAGAACGGTATAAAAAATATTAATTCTTTTTTTTAATTCATTTAAATGTAGTGACCAGCGAAGCGGGCAAAGCCTGCTAGTAGACAATAAAACTCTCTTTCTTTGGATATTTAGTGTTAGTTTTCTCTAATATGAAAATCGTTGGCATTCATCCTGTTAGATAATTTTAACAAATAATAGTTTAAATGAATCATTTGCCCTTAGTGAATTTGTATAAGAAAATATAGAAGAAAATCTTGCGGTGGCCACAACATACTAGCTTTAATTGAAATAGTGTTGAAGAAATATGCTAGCAATATATTTAATACCGGGAATATATTTAATAATATACTTTATTGTTATATTTAAAAAATGCAGGTATGCAAATATTTTTAATTTTAAGACGGTAATTAAATATATATATATATATACATATATATGACCATCATTTCCTTTGATACAGTAAAACTTCGATAATTCGAAGTTGAAGGGACTAGAGAAAAATTCGAAATACCCGAAAATTCGAATTACATATACTATTTTGTCAAAAAGAAGCGATAAATTGAAAAAATAAAACTCTACGATCAAAAATGTAACACATAAACTTTATAGCTAAGAATACTGCTACATTCACCCCCCCCCCACCCCCATTAAATCAATATTTTTTTACAAGCTTAATTATTCAACACTTTTTAAAAAATGGTCAGATATTTTTTATTGCTTCTTTAAGTACACTCTTTGTATTATATGTATATATATTTGTATATGACTTCAACCAATCAATTGAAAAAAAAAAAAAAAAAAAAAAAAAAAAAAAATAGAATCTCCTACATTAGACATGACTTTCAATTAAAAAAAAACCTCGAAGTTCATGTACATGGACTATATCATCTGATGCACTAGGTAAGAAATACTCTCCTACTTTTGACAGACTGCTAAAAAAAGCTGAGAAAAATCTCGGGAACAAATCTTACTGTAATATTTTAAAGGTAATCGTATGAAAAATTCGAATTACCCAAAATAGAATTCGAATTATCCATGATTTTTTAACATTATTTTATTACAAAATTCAAGGGACCGAGTAAAAAATTCGAATTATCCAGAAATTCGAATTAAACAAGTTCGAATTATTCAAGTTTCACTGTATTTAGAACTACTTCATCAATGGTTTTCGTATATGAATTATTATTATTGACAGTACTTAAATTACATGAAACGAAGTAGGAAAACCTTTCCTATGAAAATTAACAAAACTATTTAACTCATGCTCCATACTTTAATCATTACTATCTAAAATTTAATTTTACTCAAACTATTTATAAATTTCAAAGGACAATGTAAATTTACAATATAGATATGGAAAATTATTTCCTACACAAGTTGCTGTGCGTCATAGGAATAGAAATTTAACGTGGTTAACTTTGTATCCATGTAATGAATCCTTGTGGTGACTTCGAAAATAATCAAATAATAGACATAAAATTATTGAAATTTCCTTACCTCCTATAAGGAAAAGTTGCAGAGAATTATAAACTTTAATTTGGGGCGCCGCCTAATTCAATCAATGCCAGCAAATAGTAAGTGAATTTGCTAACATAATATTGCCAATCACTGAAATGAAGTTAATGATGAAAATATCGGGGAGCTAGTTTTAGAGAATATCCAATGTAATTTTCTACCGGTAAATTTTGAGGAGTGTAATCACGAAACTCTAATAAGACTTCAGTATGAACTTCTTAATTAAATATCAGGAAGGGGAAAAAAAGGCTATGTTTTAATATAAACATGCTTAAAAAAAACGCGGAGCAATATTAAGCTTTAATGCTTAATATTGCCAGTTATTTTTGAAAGAAAGGAAAAAAAAAAAAAAAAAAAAAAAGGAAGAAAGAAAAGAAAAAAATCTTATCTCGAACGCATCTTTAAGAAAATTTTAATTTAAAACATTTCGCTGAAAACCTTCAAATTAATCAGAAAGAAAAGAATGTTATACGTTCGAAAAGGTAGAATAGAAATTAGTTCAAATTAATTTCCTTGTTTTCAGTTTGAAATTAACGAAATATGAAAGAGATGATTCAGTGGAAATGAAATAAGTGAGAGATAATTCTGTTTGAATTTGGAAATTTTGAAAAGAATGAAAAATTACTTTGCAAGTCTAAATATCAGAAACCAGAAAAATGGTATTTGTAAAAAAATAAAGCAAACATTTTGAGGCTACTAGTTATTTCAACTTCAATATAATTCTGTTGGATTTTTCTTATGAATATTCCATGATGATAAAATTATGAATATATAAGTTAATTTTCGCATATATGTTTTTTTTTTTTTAAAAAAAGTTGTAGTATATATTATGAATTGAAAGCGAATATGCATTGTTTTATGCATTGCGCATTTAAAGAAGAGAAAATATATCTGAAACAAATAATTTTATTTTCGTTCTTTAATTTAAAAAAACTATTTTAAAAATTTTCATCGAAAACTGTATTATTCATGTGAATTTGGTCTGAAAACTTTTACTATCTAATTAGAAAAATATGAAACATGGTCTTAATTTCATTTCAGCCAAGTAAGAATGTACTTAATTTAAAAATACAATTTTTAACTAAAAAAAGATATGCTTAATAAGTTATCGTAGATAAAATGTTAAGCATTTACAATAGTAAGTATTATTTTAAAAATAACTTATATTTTCTTTTTGCAATTTTAAATGCATAATATACATTTTATTGGAATATTTTGTCAGGTAGAGAAAATAAAATAATTCAAAACAGAATCTAAAAACTAAGAAGCATCCGCTGTATTCTTTTGAGAATTAGCATAATTAAAAGGATTAAGTGTAGATATGAAGATATATATATATATATATATATATATATATATATATATATATATATATATATATATATTATTTATTTATTTATTTATTTTTTTGGTAAGGAAAATATGTTATTTAAGGGAAGCTTACATTACTAATGGAATTCTTTCTATTCACATAGAAATCTAGAATTTCTAGAAATTATTACGTGTCTTATTAAGAAAAATCTAAAATGAATCTACTCGATTCTTCGAATATGTATTTTCTAGGTGGATAAACTGATTTAAATATGGAAATAATTCAGTAAATAAATAAATACATAAATAATAATAATAGTAGTAATAATAATAATAATGTTTGAAAATGTCTCTTTAAGTTCACATGTTTGTGCAATGGACCGTGATTTATCAAAATGCTTTGGCGCGTCACTGTACAACAATTATAAATACAGCATTCCGATTTTCAGTAATGACAATATTGTAAGAAAACAACATCAAAAGTATTTGTTTCATTTTCTTTTAATTCTTTTAAAACACTTCATATAATTAAATGATTTAGGGTTAAATATATGTAAATTATTCCATGTTTCTATGCAAAAGAAGTTTCTATGTATCATTTCCTATAACAACAATATCTTCTGAAAGCAATAAAATATCTGACAGATTTTGAAAATTCTAAAATGGTAAATCACAATTTGTTATACATAAGAAACTCCCTTTTTAGTACCACAGGCTTTTAATCAGCGTCATCATTATTTGTTGTATTTCATCTTGAATATATCAGGCTTAATTCGATATACAAAACTACACCTTTCAACCGATCTCTACGAAAATTTGTTCTTTTATTAATCAGGATAAAATCTAAAAAATGCCTTTTTATTTAGATCAATCGTATAATTGGTTCAATAGATTAATGAAAAATTCATATTTAAATATTTTTTTTTCTTTTAATTTGTTGGCAAAAAATACATATATTATGCGTTTTTTTTTTTTTTTTTTTCGCATAAAAATAAATTTATATTATTTTACATGTGAATGAGAAATTTATTTCTTTTTATGTCGAAAAAAAAAATAAACGTGTATTAATTTTCTTTTATTTAAATTGAAGGACAAGACAATTATTATTATTATTATTAATGTTATGTACGTTTATTGTTTGTTTAGTTTTTATTGCTTGTATCCCGATTAAAATTTTTTTTCCTTTTTTCCTTCTCGCATCAAGTTATTATTATTATTTTTTGTTCATTAAATTCAGAAAAATTGCTCAAAAGAAGTAGAACAGATTTAGTCAAAGGTTTTTCTATGTCTTTACTTACGCAACTGTGACAGCCATTTTAATTTATCGTGAAAATGGCAATAAAAATTTAAAAGTCGCCAAGAGGGTCCTATACAAAACCTTCAACAAAGAGACTTTAAGAAATGAATATAGTAACCGTTGCTAAAAAACGCAACACAGTTACCTCACTCTTTTATATGGAATAATAGACTTTTGTCGTACTAAATTAAATAATGTTTCCTATATAATTTTATATCTTTTACTTAGGGAACAAAAATAGGCTCCGTTTTATTTATTTATTTATTTATTTTGTTATTTCTGTAAAATAATAATTACATATCCTAAACTGAAAAAAAATCCATATATATATCATGTAACGGTGATGTAAAATGTCTGTAAAATTTGAGTCGAATTCATCTTTTCCATTGCAAAAAATGTTTTGTTAATATATATATATAATAATATTTTTGTTGACTGGTTTTTAGATTTATTTTGTCATTTTTAGCAATAATTTTGTTTACCAAACCAAATCAGTTTGCTTCGATTAACCAAAAAAACTGGATAGTTCGATAAGCTATGTCATATATCTCTCTGTAAACAGCTAATAACAGAGGGATGTGCTGAATCAACAAACCTGTTTGCTTAAATAATAAAATCGTTTGGTTAAAACAACAAAATAATTTCGGTTCTAGTAGCAAATTTTTGTAGAGGCTACAATGTAAAAACTTTGCACACTAGATTACGATCAGTGACGGGCAAAACATTTTCAAGTCATTGGCTGTGAAATGAAAGTCATGTCCCTAAATCTGCCATGTGGTTTTTCTCGAAGAAAAAAGGTGACATTTAATAAACGGTTAGTACTCCGAATTTTACAGCAATTTGTTAGAAATTCGAGTACTTGACTTCTTTCTCAAAGAAAACAGCTGACTGTATAATTTGACTGTCATAACTCTCCAAATTATACGGACATTTCTTTGAGTGTAGATGATATTCTGTTCACTCACAGACATATACACATACAAACATCACCATAAAAATAACAACAATGGATCCAGTATACCTCAAATATATAAATACACTAAAGTCTCACAGATGGATAGTTTCATGATTTTAATATTTCCCTTACCTAGTATACGTTTGGTTGTATGAAACGGTTGTGTAGCTTAAGGCCGATTGACTACACTAGGGTCCGAAATCTATGGATGGAATGCCCTCCGTGGGGGGATGGGGGAGGAATCTTTCTAAAGGATCCTAGTCCGTATTTACGCGAGTTTTGGAGAAAATTACGGAAAACTCCGAACGTGTAGGTCGATTAGCACGTCCTGGGATTGAACCTGACTCTAATTTGCCACCTACTAGCTTTGAGTGCAGAGCCGCTCGGAGACTTGTGGGGCAGTATATATTTAGAGAGTAGATGCATGAAATATTATTCAAATTCGTATTTGCTCTAATATGTATTTAATTCAAAAACATTTAAAGAGGCAGTTTATCTTTGCGATTTTTTTTTTTTTTTTCATCTTAAGAAATATGATAATATTGTGAACTTTATGCATTTCAATGTTTAATTAAAAGTACATTTTTGAAAAAAATAAAGTAAAAATAAAGTAAAAAAAATAATTTAAATAAATAAATAAATAAAAATAACTGCACATTAAATTAAAATATTTGTAAAAAAAAAAAAAAAAAAAAAAAAAAAAATGCCCACTACATTTTAAAAACAACTACATTTCCGCACGATTTAAAAAAAAGTTTTAATCGGGGATATATGCACTGTGTACACAATATAATTTAAAAACTAATTAGAAAGTTAAGCAGTACTCCTATGATTCTTTTCAGAAATAGCATATTTAAATGAGTAATTCCTTGTATATAAATGTGAAGATTATAAAATATGCAAGCTTATTTGCTCGATAAAAGTTAATTATCGACTCTATATAGCTATTTTGTTTTCTGTATAAATAATAATATGCGTTTGATAAGGAAATATAGAATGAGAGAATGTTCCCAAATTTTGTAATATATATTTATTTAAATTTTATATAAGATTTTTTGTACCTTTATTTTAACGTAAGATTTTACACAAAACACATTGTTATTTTCTGAGTTAAGAATTTTATATAAATTATAATTCAATAAATAATCGATAATATATAAAAGAAGTACTAGATAAGTTTGCACTCTCTCCTTCATGTGAACGCACTCATACAGGCTCACGATTATAAAATTAATATGCGTAGCGCCACGATTTAGTGTTAGAACTATTCAATTCTACTAATTTTATTTTTATGGAAATTAGAACACGACTTATGGATAAATAAACATTAGTAAACATTAGAAAAACATTTTTGTAAAACTTTGCTCTGTTTGGTATTATTAAGAAAATTTTTAATTTTGAGTAACTTACGAAATTCTCAAAATTAGACATTTTTGTTAAAACCTTTGTTAATTTGAATCCAACAGGATATTGGCCTGTATCCTATATTGTATTAAAAAAAAAAAAAAAAAAAAAAAGATGTTGAACGTTTTAACAAATGAAAAGTTCTCCAATAAACTTATAGCACATTTAAATATTTTTTTTGCATAACTTTCATACATGTTTTAGTGATATTTTGAAAATAAATTGCAGTTATAACTATTGAAAATTAAAAAAAAAAAAAAAAAAAAAAAAAAAAAACATGCAATAAGGCATAAAAACTGAAAGCTATTGTGTAAAATATCTCTGCATTTTTTATCTATGTAAATTTTTTAACATTTAAAAATAATTTTTTTTTAAATTTTCATTGAATTATACTTTATAGTGTTACTCCCATAGCTTTTGAAAATTTTAAATGCGGAAAAAATTACTTAAATCACTTCGTAAAATTCCTAGATTATTGCTTAATATAGTGCAATGAGACATCTTTAAGATCTTTACTTGTCAATCTCTACTTGTGCTGTAATTCCCTTAAAAATTCTTTTGCACGGATTCAATTTAAATTCTTTTGAAAATAAGCTGTTTTACGGTAGTTATTGGAAAATTCCTCTGTAACCGCGTGCTTTATGCATATATGTATAGGGGGAGGAGTAAACAAATAAATGCAATATATACTGTATGATCTCAATTATTACTTGAATTGCTCTTTACATAGGATGTATTTAAGAATAAGAAATAAGGAAATGGAGTGAATTTTATAAAACTATTTATTCAAAATTTGAATAATGTAATGTAAAATTACATTGACTATTAAAAAAAAAAGAAAAAAAAAACCGATATTGGTCAAAATTAGTTAATTCTTGTTTAATTGTTTATAAGCGTCATATGACATAAACACTGTTTTTTTTTTTTTTGTTTTTTTTCGCTACGGATTTGAAAAATGTGGGGCAGTTTTTGATGAATAGTTCAAATAGAATCGTTCATAAAATCATATTTTGAAAATTTGTGAAATAAAACTATTATTAATAAACTCACCAAGAAAATTTTATTTTAAATTGCATAACAAACATTTAATTTAAATAGCAGTACTTTATCACAAAGGTAATTTAGTTGCAATACATATAGGGTGTTTGAAAAACTTAATCTCGGCTATATGTATTTTTAAAAAAATTATCTTAGACATACAGAATAAATTTAAAAAATAAGCAAAATAAGGTACAGAATTTGACAATACCGATCAAAAATTTCAAGAGGTTTGAATTTCAAGAAATACGAATTTTAAATTTTTATGTGATCGCACGCGGCAGACACACACACACACACACACACACACACACACACACACACACACACACACACACACAAAGTAAAATGTACTCTATATCCTAATAGAGCGATGTATGAAATTTAAAGCAATATACAGAGGGGGTGACAAAATAATGCGATCAGTTTTAATTTCATGCGTTTTGTCGATAACTTGTCAAACTCATTTTGCAGTTAGGAAGTACATATTTGATTACACATTCTTAATAGCATTTTAGGCATGATGGCATTAAAAAAATCCACGACAAATGCAATAAAAAATAATATTTTCTATCACCTTGTACACAAAAATGCTCTAAATGGCCTGTAACCATAGAAGATTCCTCCCTTGGTTGCTTACAAAATTTGCGTTCATTTGTGTGAAGATAGTTCTTACACTCATGGAGATATAAACGATTGTTTAAAATTTTCATTAGAAGTTAATTGTTAACAATTGTTAACCGAATTAGTATTTGTAAAAAAAAAAAAAAAAAAAAAAAACTATTAGTGTGTTATAAACAAAAATTAAAGGTTTTTTATTTTTATAACACATCGTATTTTCAACCAAATTTAACGTCAGTTTGAGGTAATTTAAAGAAATAAACAATAATATGCAGTTGGAATATAAATATATTGAGCAATTCATGAAATATCAGCATTTGTATGTAATAATTTTAAACTGCGCATGCGCTAAAACTGACAAAAAAAATTGTTTGCATCATTTAACAGTACAAGGAAACTTAAAAAAATGTGCGAAAGAGTATCGTGACAATTTAAAATGTTAAGCTATTTTAAAGGATTTTCTAGATGAGGCTTAAAATTAAGGGATAATTGATCGTTCGAAAATTGATATGTTTACGCTACTAAATCACTCAGAATATATTTTTGTAGTACTTTTTTTAACCACTATTTTAATAAATAAATAAAGCCCTTCCTTTCCCTACCTAATTAGGTCTGAGGTGTACTCCAAACGAATACTATTACAGTAATTTCAAGGACGATGTTGCCTAGATGTGAGGTAAAGAGTTTCATTAAATTTTCATTTAAAACCATGATTATATTTAATAATTTTGTTTACTCATCCTAAATTAATCAGTGATGCAATTTGTAGCAAGCTTGTTTTAACACAATGGTGTTCTTTTGCAGAAAATATCTGATATTCCAATTTGCTTTTAAATCGAATTGATGAGAGACTTCATATTGTGACGGGAAACCCAATTATAGCAATTAATAATAATAGAAAAAAAAATCAAGATATAACAGCCAAATTAATATATGGTATGATATAAAAGTGCTAATTTATGAAATAAATACCGTTATATTTTTCTCGGTATATAATAAATCGAAGCACAAAATTGCATGAAATAATAATAATAATAATAATAAAAGAGAGAGAGAGAGAGAAAAAAAAACCTTCTCAAAATCATAAGTGTAAAAAAAAAAAAAAAAAAAAAAAAAAAAGTGACTCCAGAAAAAATAAGAAGTAAATTAGAAAAAATAAATACATCGGTGAGACAGTTAAACTAAAAAAAAATATATAATAGGATATCTTTGTCAGAGTCATATCATAGGTGATATCAATTGTTGTCTGGTGTCTGGGCTTGAGATTGCAGCCTGCTCTATTGCAATAAATACTTTGTACAATAGTGTTACTTTACACTGCAATGATATCAGAAAACACAAATTACAGACTCTTTTTACGTACCATACTTGATAGTTTTTTCTCTTTCGCTATGCAAAAAATCTTCATTTATACCAGAACAAGCATCAATAGACATCAATTTCTGACAGCAATCTGAGCTCAGTGAAAAATGATCTTATTATTATGCCACTGCTGCATTAAAAATAACAAAAATGCTACTCATCAATAAAATTTTACCAATAAACGACATGTTATTATTATTATTATTATTATTATTATTATTATTATTATTATTATTTAAATTAAAAGTTAAAAATCGGAAAATTAATTCAATTTAAAAATACATAAATATAAAAAATATTTTATTTAAAACTAAAATAAAAATAATTGACTTAAAATTTAACATTGTGATAATATATATTACAACGACTTTTATTTATATATATTTTTTTTCTAATTTCTCTGACGTAATTGCTATTAAAGAAAGAAATCCTGAAAATTACCAAAAATCCAGATTGAAACTCGAGCAAAATCAATGGGTCAAAACCAATAGAAATGATTTTGCTTTATTTGTGTACTGAAATTACAGAGGAAGCTGGGATGAAGTTTTACTTTGCAGTGCGATAGAAATTATCCGAAACTTTGAATTGACTAGTGTTCTCCAGCTGCACAAAGTCCCCTATACAAATCGAACTTGATATTTAAATCATATGCATGACTACAATCTGAATAAGCCAATAAATAAACAAAAATTCCAAAACCAGACTACGCCACTGCAATAATAACAGCAATACTTCTGTTTACCTTCTAGCAATTAAAATATCCCATGGCTTCCTCCTTTTCAAACCGTGCAATTGTCCTCAAATAATGGAACAGAAATAGGATATTTATGGATGGAGAAGAGGCAAAAGTCGGGAACACCGAGAATCACAATTAATTAGGTCCACTGCAGAGCGTTTCCTTCAGAATGAATATTCTGGCCAGGGACAAAAGAGCTTATACTTTTCAATTGTTGGAGGAACGCTAAGTGGACCGACTCCGTTTGAAGAATATCTCAAAATTTCTATTATGTTGGAATTGAAAGATATTTCATAGAATAAATGCTTTTACAGAGATACGAATGAGGAATTTTTTCCCCCTCAAATACGTTGTCATAAAAGCAAATTTTCAGGAGTTTTATTAGTTTCATAAAGAGATTAAAAAATATCGATTTTCTTATGTAATTTTACAGAAATAATGCATGTCCAAAAAAGTGCTTATATATATATTTAAACTGAATTTCTGATGAAGATAATATTTTTAAATAGACTATTATAAAATGGTCCCACAACGGAATTAAAAATATTGAGAGCTATTGTAGGTTATATTGGTCCAATATTATTTGAATCTTTAAATTTAATTAAACCGCTTATACAATATAAAATTACTGCCTATTAATGTATTACCGATTTTAATTCCCATTTTTTTTTTTTTTTTTTTTTTTTTTTTTAAGACAAATACTTCCAGCATTTCCAAACTGATAATATTACTGTCGAACCTCGTTAAAATGAATCTCAAGGGGCCCGGGGGGAAGGGAATTGTTCAGGTTATCAGTAGTTATTTATCCGTAACTAATCTTCATATAACTAAACTAATCTTCATTTTGACGGGCATTGTGGAAACAGTTCATGAGCGTGTTCACGTTAACGAGGTTTGACTATATTTGAGTTATTAGTGACATCATCGAAATTTAATAACTGATTCAATTCTTTTGCTGGTATATTTGGTCATATATGCCATAAATCGTCTTCAGTTACAATTAAAAGTAATACTAAATCGAGTTCAATATCTGAGTTCCGTGTCCATTAAGTTTTTTCGCCTGCTGAACTAAAGATAAGTGGACTCTATTTGAAAAATAGTTCAAAATTTCTATTATGTTTGAAATGAAAAATATTTCATAAAATAAATGCTTTTAAGATGCAACGAATGAAAAAAAAATTTTTCTTCTGAAAAATATTTTCATGAAAGCAAGTTTTCAGGAATTTTGTTACTTTCATACACTGTTTTAAAAATATAAATTAAGCTTATTCTACGGTAATTCCATATAAATGTAATGTCAGTCACATACAGCGATATTTCTATTTCCCCAATATTTTTAAAAATTAATTACTACCCTTTTTTAATCACAAATAGAGTGCAGTAAAAATACGATAAAGATTTTTTTATGGTAATAGTATTAGTAAACCTCATCCTTCTGTACAACTGACGATAACTACTGCCATGGAGTTAACCTCAAATGTAATATTATAGAAATTTAGGAATAATAAGAAATTGCTTGTAGGAACAAATATTTCATGACTAGCCAAAAACAAATTGTTCTTATTGTCAACTCCTAATACACTGGGTGTTGAGGTGATCTGATGACAACAAAATTAGCTCAAATCGACAATCGGCTCAAAAATTGTCTGAAAAGTTGTCGTGTGTCATAGACCTTATAGTGATGTGACATTAACAGGAATTAACAGGGAGGAAGGGCCGCTTACCATTCCAGGAGTGGTGTCGAGCGATTCTAGCTATGCTAGTTCCCTCCTCCGGAACGTTTATTTAAAAACCAAAAAAAAAAAAAATTACAAGGGCCGCTGGAGACAGGTCTCCCACGCGACAAGGAGCGTCGGTAAAGAAGTCATATTTCAATTCATTACTGGGTGCAGTAAGTACACTATGATGAAGTATAGTAGGCGCCCAGCTTAAACTCATCACGACAAGGGGCACCAATGCACAGCATAGATTGGTTAAGATAGTGCCGGGCAAAACCCTTCGGGACAAGGGGCACTTAGTCAGGATACTGTTGAATTGCAGGCAAAGATTTACTGAAATTGTTTATGGTAAAATTGTGATATGCGCATTGAGCCAGTAGTAATTGAAAACCAGTAGAGGAGTAGAAAAAAAAGTTGAAAAGAAACATAAGCAGTGTTTAATTGACTTAGTCTAAGCGATATGACATTATCAATTAAAGTCCTACTATAGTGTACATGTTGCTAATGGAATGGTGGTATATTCAAAATCTAAATACCGTAATTTCCGGCGTATAATCCGCCTGTCAGAGAAGTCGATTTTACATCAGAAATTTTTTTTAAACAAAAATAACTTTATGAGAAATATGTCGTACAAATATAATATCGTCAGTTAATTAAAATTTCTGGTGTAAAATAGATTCATCTAACCTGTGGATTGTACGTCGGAAATTACGGGGTGTAGGCAGCGTACTGACTGATTTTATTGAATTATATGTTGCAGTTCCACCATTTATCATGGCTCGAAAACAATCAAGAAATATGAGTTAATCAAAGTATACGCACACATATTAGCAGGAAAAAAACAGTGACTGGAGAAACTATTAAACTCTTTAGTAGGGCATTACTGAATATGTAAAAATGATGAAATGATGTTCATGATTGTGTAGTAGAGATGAGACAGGCTCAGCCCGAGCCCGTAAGCCCGAGTCCGAGCCCGAGCCCGGGCCCGATCGGACTCAAATCTTACGCAAGTCTTCGGGCTACGGGCGGGCTCGGATTCAAGCTAAAAGTTCCGTTTATTTTATTCTTCACTACTGGAAAATGTAAAAAAAAAAAAAAAAAAAAAAAAAAAAGAAATTTTATTCATTTTGAGAGTACTTTTAGTAATGCCATAATAGGTTATAAATCACAAAATAATCTGGCAAACCTTAGTAGCTTTGACTTTCCTTTTTCTAAATATAACTTTTTTTTCAACGGGATGCATATTATGTCATAGTGTTATACAGTAATCCTTCCTCCTTCGTTATATTGGGCCTCATTATATCACTCATTCGGATAAATTTTTTGTCCTCCGATAGACGCGTTATAAGCAATGGGCTGCATTATAAATATATATTATATAAATATATACATGTATATAGAGACACAGACATTATAAATTATAAAAATAACATTTATAGTTATTTAAATTGAGGATTGATAATAAGAAAATTAATTTGAAAAAGAAAACGGTATTTAATTTTACTATTGTGTATGCGTTGCATAGCATGCCACTTTCAATATCGGGCTCGGGCTCTGATCACACAAAATTTTTCGGGCTCGGGCGAGCTCAGTTCAAAAATGTTTCGGTTCCGGGCGGGCTCGGATTGCCAAAATAGAGCCCGAACTCACCTCTATTGTGTTGCGCATAGGATGATTGTGCATGATGATTGTGTAACGCTTCTGTTGCAGAATCCGCTTCTGATTAAAGGTCCTGCTTTGGCATCTTGTATTTTCTAATGTGTCTAAAGCCAGGAGTTAAATTATGCATTAAATGACGTACATAAAAATCATATTCAGTATATGATTCAATTTCAATACAGTTCTCTTGAAAAAAAAAAAAAAAAAATCTGGAGTGACTCCACTCGACTTTCCGAACATTGAGTAACTAACAGTTTTGTAGATAAAATAAAGAAAGAGGAATTGCTAAACAAACAAAAGAGAGAAAACCATAATAGAGTGTTTTTTTCTCCATATATCACACGAGGTTTTATTTAACGCTACTGAACTTTGAGCCCTTAGATCATAATGATAAAGAATTTTTCGTTTTGTCCCTGTAAAAATCTATAGATGCTAGATTCACCAAAATGCTTATAGTTAGTGCAACAGTGATTTATAATATTCATACAAATTTTCAGCTCAATTGAATAAGGCGTTTAGATGCTATCGCACTTTTAAAAATTTGGTCTCATAGGCCATAATGATAAAGAATTTTTCTTTGTGTCCCTGTAAAAAAACTGTAGTGCTAGATTCACCAAAATCTATACAGTTGGTGCAAATGCGACCTATAACATGCGTACAATTTTTTTGCTCAGATTAATAAGGCGTTTAGACGCTATCACACTTTTAAAAATTTGGCCCCATTGGCCTTAATGATAAAGAATTTTTCTTTGTGTCCCTGTAAAAAAACTATAAGTGCTAGATTCTCCAAAATCTATACAGATTGAGTATTTGTGACCTATAATATGGGTATAAAATTTTTGCTCAATTGAATAAGGCGTTTAGATGCTATCGCACTTTTAAGATTTTGGTCCCATAGGCCATAATGATAAAGAATTTTTCTTTGTGTCCCTGTAAAAAAACTATAAGTGCTAGATTCACCAAAATCTATAGGGTTCGTACTATGGTGACTTACAATATACGTACCAACTTTCAGGTTAATCGAACAAAGCCTTTAGACGCTAGCGTGTTCACAGACATACACACATACACACATACACACATACACACACACATACATACATCATCGTAAAAATAGTGAAAACGGACTCAGTGGACCTCAAAACGTATAGAAACATCAAAATCTCGAATTCGGATTTTTGACATGATTACAATACTTTCCTCACTATAGTGTTCGGAAAGTAAAAAAAAAAAACTATTGTTTATTTGTTTATAATTATCGATTGAAAATAAAAGAAAAAGAAAAAAAAAGATATGAAGCTTGTAGCTTACATTACATGTACAAAGGTTCTGTTGTTTAATTTCTTTTAAGCAAAAACTTTGTTGAAATTTCGAAATTGCACCATCTAGATATATATTATATTTCCCCCCCCCCCCCCAAGTTTAACGGAAATCAACAATCTTTTTTCCAAACGCAGTAAGTTCCCTTAAGTTTTAAAATTGTGCGATTTTAGTATTTGTACAGTTAAATGGACTTCTAAATAATGTTATCACACACAAAGACTACTGAAAAAGCAATATACAGATAAAAAGAAAGAACAAATATAACTTTCCCCTTTCTCTATTGAAACAATATGTCAGTTGAAGACCTCATTAGATTTTTTTTTAATCATATCCAAAAAAGTTAAACAGACATACTTTGTATGAAACTAGGAGTATCGAAAAAAACCACTAGTTTATATTCTATGATTGTGTTCCATCGTTAAATATGACATAAAAATGGTGTTTTTACTAAAACATCTCATTTCCTCAATTGCAAAATAATATCTGTGTTTACAATAGAAGGTTATTATTTACTTAATCGGAAGATTTTAACTCAAAGTACTAGAACATGAAAGAAAGCGCTTTTAAAACTCTTCTCTACAATAGAACCTTTTTTTTTTCATCGAAACTCAGGAGCACTAAGGCTACCTAAAAGTCATTTAAAAAGCTAATCCAAATTTTATTTTTTTTCCCCAAAAAACGTTAAGATCAGGAATGAGATCCTTTTTTTTTTTTTTTTTTTTTCTTTGTGGGTTTTGTTACACTATGTTTGTGGAAGAAACTAAATTAAAAAAGACAAACATGGAAAGAAAAAGACGAAATTTTCATTTCAATTGCTTTTTTTTTTTTCTCTCTCTCTCTCTACCGCTGCCACCGTCATCACTTTGTAATTTTTTATCCATTTATTTCTAGAATTTTCATTTGCTTTTTACCCATCCTATTTGACATTTTTTATTTTATTTTTTTTACATGTTCTTTTTAAACATGCCCGTATTTTTTTTAATGTTCTTCCCCCACGTTAAAGTAATGCTGTGAGTTAAAAAATATTTTTTTCCTCTTCTTTGACGAGGATGAATAGGGTTGCAAGTAAGAGTGTTGAGGCGCCAGTGGCGATGTAAATGGCTTAATCTTTTGTAATGTCTTGCCATAAAATTGATTTTATTTAAAATAAAGCTCTATTTTTTTTTTATTAATGCGTGCATAATGTAAAATAACAAAACTATTTTTGTTTCCAATTTTAGGGGGGGGGGGGGAGGGGGAGATTATTTTCGTAGATGAAATTCGTAGATTTCGTTTTATGGTATTACACTATTATTTAAATTCAAAATAATCTTTTTCACGAAGTTATGTTTGTTATAAATGAATTATACATAGACTAAGCCACGTCTGTAACACTGAATACATATAAAAACTATGTAAACTTAAAATTGATTGTTAAAAAATTTCTTTTTATACAGTGTGGGATTTTTGATTGCTTATGTTGTGCACATTATGCCACGCAGATGTTCATTATTTTAGTAAGCATCTCTTGAATTTTCGCTTACCTATATAGTAGAACAACGTCTATCTGTAAAAACTAGTCAAGTATTCATAAAAATATTCTACAACATTAAATACCCGATGAGGTCTTGGGCAATTCATCAGGGTATCAAAGCAAAGAAACCATGCTCCCGTAGAGGACCTAAAATAGGATGGTATCTAGTCTAGATTTGTCCCTAATTTTTTTCTGTGCATAACTATTTTAAGACAGTGTTATGTTTTTCTTATAGTTATTCCGCTTGTCATTCAAAGTTTTATTTTCTTAATTATTATTAAGTTATACCCAGTTTCTTAAAAAGGAAGTTTTACCCCATCATCCATATACAGTCGAACCTCGTAAACTTGAATTTCAAGTGGGATAAAAAATTTGTTTATGTTATCAGTAGTTCATGCTATCAGTAACTCAGAAACTAACCTTTCTTTTGACGGCAACTGTAGAAACAGTTCATGTTAAAAGTAATTCACGTTAAGCGTATTCACGTTAACGAGTTTCGACTGTATTAGTGCCAAGCCCTGGTAATGTTCTTAAAGCAATGCATGCTTGGGCATAGTGAAGTCATATAAAAAAAAATATATCAGGGATACTAAAGCGAAAGGGGACCCTATGTTATACACTGGCGAATATTCACTTCTTTGAGAGGTACCAAAACCCGTAAACTTAGATCGGCCAAGTAGGCAGGGGTCACTCAGAGATTTTGAAATTGAAAATACTGTCAGACCACTTAAATCTCAGGAATGTTTATTAGTAACTAACACACAGTAGCCGAGCGGAATAGGACAAGTCTATCTCTCTGTAAAAAATCTACAAATGTTCGGGTATGTGATGCTCCCTAGTTGTTATTTTCTATATACCCTGTAAAAAAAAAAAAAAAAAAAAAAAAATGTGAGTCCGGTTTATGAACTATATACACGTTCATTAGCTATCCTCGACACAGATCTTAATTCTATCATCAATTTCAATATTCGCTTGATTCAAATATCTGTTATAGGAATATCTGATCTAAAGTCTTTGACATTTAAGTGTTACAAAAAAACATTCGACCATTGTACCATTTCAAATGGTATCGTTGTTATGGTAACACATATGTTCATCGATTAAAATCCTGCTAGAACTGACGGTATGAATGGCTGTTTAAGTGGTGTTAGCTATTCACAAAGATATTGTAAAAAAAATTAGGTAGTTGCGGATCGGGCTGGATTAGTTTAATTATGTCGCACTAGAACTACGTAGTGGAATGTTGGAGACGGTCTAAGATTCACGCCCAGGGGTGGTCCGAAGACATGCTATCACAATTTCGAACTGCCTAGAAGGGAATTGCTCCCCGCTTAGGAAATTTTATTTAACATAGTATGCAGTGATACCGTGATCCACGGGCGATGCTAGTGGCTCAGAAAGAAAATATTTTGAGACCCACAGATGATGCTCATAGCAGTGAACTCCTGTTAAACAGTGCTTTTCTCTTTCATTTCATTTCATTTATTTTTTAACATTGCTGTATAAATTTATGAACAGGTTTCATAAAGGTTCTGAAATTAATTTTCATAGGTAAGTTTTTTTTTAAATTTAAATTTAATAAAATATGCAGAAAATTCTTTTGCGTTTGGTCATAATAGGTCATCAAAATTTGCTTATTTATAACTATTTAAGCCCAAGATTCATAATAAATAACTTGAACATTTTAAAAATAAAAATCCGTAGTTCTTAGATTAAAAAAAAAAAAGTAATAATAGTAGTTAGTTCTTAAATTTGTGTCACTTTGATCTATTTTATTTACTAATGATATAGCACTCTGTTTACTTAATAACATTTAATACTATTTATTATGAAAAAAAAAATAATAAATCATTTCTCAAAGCTATATATATATATTAAACAGTAGATTAATGAGTATTGTATTTGCATAATTTTGATTCACGTAATTATTGTGAATAATTATTAACCAGTACTTTGTGACTTGGTGTTCACTGCCAAGTCACAAAGACTTAAAAATATAAGGTAATTCCGGGTGAGTTGCCCCACCGGTAGAGATGCCCCACTTTATGTAATTTCGAAACGCAACGCTAGATGGCTCTGTGAGTCCGATTATTATTTCAGATAGATGTTAAATAGTGTTCTGTGGAAGTTACGTGAAGTCACTTCTTTGTTTTCTGCTAGCACAACAATATTTCAAGTAAGTACCATGTTTTTTCTACTCTGTTATAAGGGTGATGTTGCATTGTAAGGCAGGCACTACTTAATAAGTAGGGATTTTTTTTATATAAGCTTAAAAACATGTAGTAAGAAGTTGATCAGTCGACTTCGGGCATTGTGAGGCCATTTTTGCTGTCTTGTACTTTGGACAGTTTCCGGGGCATCTCTCCCATATCAAAAGGATAGACGCCCCAGATAATATTCGGGTGAGATGCCCCACATAAATTTTCAGAGAGAAAAGTCTTTTAATTGTTTAAATGTTAAACTAATATTTTTTAAATCATATTGTTTTCATAAAATGCTTAATATTTGTAAATGGAAAATTTTTCAACTTAAAAATATTTTTTTCAACTATAAATTTAGATTAAAATCCTTCAAACAAAATTCAAATTCGCGTGATCGCTAGAAGTGGCAACTGAAAACGAAATCACAAAAATACAGATTAAACCCAGATAAGAAAGCGAAAACGCATAGGTATGTCACACTGACTTTTGACGTTTAAACTGAATATTGACATTTAAAATATAACATAAATAAAACTTGGGCGTTAACGAAACTGTAGGTGGGCGGTTAAGTTATGCCCGTGAGTGTATATTATTGTATTTGTTCATGCAGTTGTTCAGTGCTTCTTGTTTGTTTCAGGAAAGATGCCTACAGTGTACAAAAAAAAAAAAAAAAAAAAAAAAAAAAAAAAAAAATACTGGAGCAGCTTGTGAGACCTGGAGAGAAGACGATTTAAAACAGGCTCTCAAGAGACTAGAAGCAGGGGAAATTTGTGCCAATGAAGCTGCTAGGTACTATGGAATTCCTTCTCGGACACTTCGTTGTCGTCGAAGAAAAACGGGTAATAATACCAAAACAAGTTCTTTGGAGCCACAAGGAGTGTTTGGAGTTGAAAACGAAAAACATCTCGTCAGCACATCCAACGTTTAGAAAAATGTGGATTTGCACCTGACAGAAAGACAATTAGGACAGTTGCATTTCAGTTTACTGAAAAACTAGGTCTCAAGAATCGATTTAATTTAGAAGCAAGAATGGCTGGGTACGCCTGGTTGTCATAATTTTTTAAGAGAAACACAGAACTAAGTATTAGACAAGCCCAGGCTCTCATTAGCAAGGGAAAGGCATGAACAGAGAAAGTGTTGATCATTTTTTAAAAATTCTTTCAAGAGTGTTTCAAGAAAATCAATTCTTTACCAGACAGGGGAGTATTTATAATATGGACGAAACCGGCTGTCAGTTAAATAAAGTTCCAGGAAAGGTCGTAGCTACCAAAGGGGCAAAATATGTTCATGTTTTGACGTCTACAAAGAGAGGAGAAAATGTTACAGCCATTGCCTGTTGCAGTGCAGCAGGACAATATTTCACTGGAATTTTGCTGGAATTTGAGGACTAGAATGACATTATAATTGTATGCCTGCCCAGCCATACGACACAAGCTCTTCAGCCTCTTGACCGGTCTTTTTTTAAGCCACTAAAACACTACTTTAAAGAGGAAGCAAGGAAATGGATTGTTAATCATCCAGAAAGTACCATTGGGTGAATACAAGCTGCAGAACTGATTGGTATAGCCTGAAAAAGGGCAGCTTTTGTTGACACTATGCTATTAATGGTTTTCGGGAGACGGAAATTTTTCCTCTAAACCAAGCAGCGATTCCAAACCACTTCTTTTCCATAAGTGAAGAATTGAAAGAGACGTGAACAGTCCCAAATTCCTGAATCAACTGAACAAACATCCTCCCCGACAAAAATATTGCAACAGCTTCCCACTGTACCTAGGTTAAAGGAAAGATGCCGAAAAAGAAAGACACAGTCGGCTAAGGTCATTACATCCCAAGAGCACATCCAAGGAAAAAAAAAAAAAAAAAGCTAAAATCCGCTGTTAAATTTAACAAAACAGCTGGTGATGGACATGCCTATTGAAAATGACGAAAGTGGTCTTACAAACAATTGCCTCGAATATGAGGAGAAATATTATTTTACAAAAGAAACAGTAGATTGGATAAATTGCATAAAGTGCCATAAATGATTGCATTAATCATGCACAATGTACGGAGACCTGTGCAATGTTTGCGGAAAAACGAAAATTAGAGAAGAGAAAAAGAAAAATATTATCTGAATAAATTCGACATAATTCGGAATATTTTTTTATTATACTTTCTAAGCTGTAAATATGAAAATTTCCCATATATTAAAGAAAAAAAAATATTTGAAATTTTTTTCAATAGTTTATGTGTTTTATTATAATTTTTACACCTTGTCTATGGTAGCTAAATATTTTAATATTTTATAAATTAATGCTAAGGGCGTATTTTTTTTTAAATAGCTTACGTTTCATATGTTATAAACTACTGAAAAATTGTTATAAACTATTGACCATTGTTAAAACCTTTTATTATGTTTTTTACAGGTAGGGCATCTCTCCCACGTGAATGGGGCATCTCACCCGCAACTTCGGGAAAGATGGTCAAATATAGTAGTGCGGCAGTTTTAATTTTTTCTTTGGAAAATTTACAATACGGTACAAAAAAACTACTTAGTATTAATAAACAATATATATTATGTATTTCCCACAACTTGTCGTTGTCATTGTTAATACCCAATTTATTTTATAGCTCCCTTTCCTTAAGTGGGGCATCTGTCCCGGAATTACCTTAGTTTCTAATAAAAAAAAATAAAATGGTTTTTTCATTGTTTCATCATTTGCGCAGATAATTGCGTCATCTCATGTGCTAATTGCATCAGACGCTTTCTATTGCTATAAATAAAGGTGCCCGAAACGTTTATCACCAGTTGTTTATTGGATATTGTCGTAGACAGTGCTGTTTTGTAATTATTGTAATGGGTAAAAAAACCTTCACTTACTATTACAAAAAGGTCAGCAATATTGACCCTGAATAAAATTGGATTTCTGAACGTCAAATAAGTTCGAAGGTAAGTGTGAGCAAGACAGCTGTGCAAGCTATTAGTAAATTTAAAATTTCGGGAAAATTTGTGGACCTTAAGAGAAGCGGCCGCCCTAGAAAAACGAGTGCATGTGATGATCATGTGATAAGAAGGTTTTGGTTTATCATCTCATACACCTGCAAGGAAACCTCGACTTACTCCAAGTATGAAAAAGAAACGACTGACTTTAGCCAGACAATATCAGAATTGGACAGTACAGCAGTAGAGTTGGGTCTTATTTTCGAATGTGTCAAGTGTGCAGCAATTTTCTGCACGTCCTACAAGTGTTCGCCGCCCAAGGATCAAAAGATATGATGAGAGATATACGATTCAAACTATGAAACATCCTGCAAGCCAAATGATATGAGGTCGAGGTGCAATTTCTGTGTCTGGTACTGCTAGTCTGTATTTTGTGGCACTTAAAAACACTATGAACGGAAAGCGGTACCTTAATTTGTTACGTGAGAAGTTGAAGCTTCACATAAACATGCATGCACACAAAAGTGCTTGACTGGCCAGGTAACTGCCTAGATTTGAATCCAATAGAGAATCTGTGGTGTATTGTAAAAATAAAGTCGCCGTAAAGCAACCTATCCACTGCTACGGCACTTGTTGAAGCAATAAAGCATGTCTGGTCTGGTGCACAGACATTTCTAAAGCTTACTGCAAGTCTCTTATTTATAGCATGCCTAAGAGGATTGCACAAGTTATTAAAAACAAAAGAGGTCCTACAAAATACTGCTTTTAATTACAGTAACTAACCAAGTACAGTCTATTTTGTTCTTTTATGTGTAAAATATGTATGTTATTTTTGCGGAATTTCATTAAATCTGATAATTCTACGGGTTGTTTTAAACTTTTGCAAATGACTATATTTTTTAAAATGCTGCTTTACATGTAAAAATTCTCAAATGTTAAAGTGTTTCTCGTTCTCCAAGAATTAATTTTTTGAATTTTTAATATTCCGTTTTAAAGATATAAAGTGGAAAAAAATTAACTAAGCGCACATTTTTTGCTCTTTATAGTTTCAAAATGAACTATTAAAAATTTAAAAAATACGTTTTTGTTAAAAAAAAAAAAAAAAAAAAAAAAAAAAAACATTTTAACGGTTGTAGATTTTCCAAATGGGAAAACGGAATTTAAATATACATTAGGTAAGGAATAATTTATAAAACAAATTTCTCTATAGAATAACCTATTGAACTGCTGCCGGACAAATTAGGTGAAGTGTCCCCTTAAAGGGACAAGAGATGATGAAAATCGTTGGAAATAAATTTATCTAGATACCTATTATAAGCTATGTAATACTTTTAAAATAGTATCATTTCTGATTTTTTTTTTTTTTAGAATTTTAAATTTTAAATTTATCTTTCGTGGGTTCCAAATTTATGGAATAACACTGCTCTGCATGAAAATTGCCACCAATACTATTTTTGAAAATTCTTATGTAAAATGACTTCCTGAATCCGAATAGGACGCCCATTTCGCCCTATCTCCCACCGTTTTTTAGGGACGGCCCCTCTATTTTTGTCACTTTTCGGCAATTTTATGGCTATAAATTTGATATTTAGAGGGGAGGAAGGATTATTTTAACTGTTATATAAGGGGAATTTGCCACTGAAATCGTGTATTATATTTCTTATATTTTTTTAATCTATTATTAATGTTATTTATTAAAAATTAAATATTTTTGTTTTTAAGTGTTAAATTAATTCTTTTTTCATTCTCCAAATTAAATTCATGGCCATAAAATTACCGAACAGTGGTAAAAATTGGGGAAGGGATAGTCTCCTGAGAAAACGGTTGGGGACTGTTCAAAATGAAGTCATATTCGGATTCAGGAGGTCATTTTGCATAAGAATCAGCAAAAACGGTATCAGGGCTCCATTTTTTTTTTTTTTTTTTTTTTTCAGCGCAGTATTATTTCTCATTCCGCTGCTTTCCAAATATCATAGATTAAATTTTGCAATGTAATAATTGATTCAATTCGATTGTTTTGTTGTAATGTTAAGATAATTCGATTGAATAATTGATCATAGATGTAAATGTAGGAAATTTAAATTTCATGCATATAAAGAGAAAAATGAAGTTATAAGAACATCAAAGATATATATATATATATATATATATATACAGGGTGATTATAATTAAAGTTACGATTTTAAAACGCTATAATTTTAAAACTACCAATCAGAGAGATTTGGTATTTTACCAGAGCAATCGTGAGGCAATGAATTATTATTATTATTATTATTATTATTATTATTATTATTATTTTGGCAAAGGAAAAAAGAAAAAAAATACTTCCAAAATGTGCCGTTAATTATCCGTAAAGTATTTGTTTCATGAAGATCCTCTTTTTCTCTTGTCACTATGACTGATTCCGCTGTAAACACGTATTCGTGTCTTTTTGCAAAAAAAAAAAAAAATTGTAGTAAACCCTTGAAGTCTATTGTTTCTTGCTATTCGATTGTGTTGCTAACAACATTCCTGTGTTTAATGGGTCTATTTAGGCCTTTAACCTGACATTACCCTGAGAGCGCCATCTATAGGAACTTGTTGGAACTTTTCTTTTTCTTTTGCCAAACAAAATTTCATTCCTCACGATTGCTGGGGTAAAATATCAAATAGCTCTGATGGGTAGTTTTAAAATTTTAGCGTTTTGAAATCGTAACTTTAGTTATAATCTCCCAGTATATATATATATATAAACAATGCACAGATACTTACAAAAGACTCACAGCAAAAAATTCGAGCTTTAAAATACATTATAATTAGCATGGAGCATTTTCAAATTGCACATTATTTTGTATTATTTTTCCAATAAAAGAAGGATCCCTTTTCCCCTCAAAACTTATTATTATTATTATTATTATTATTATTTACCATTTAAAACACGACATATTTATAAAAATGGCATATTGTATGACAGTACATGATTTGAAAAACAATAAAATGTAAAAAAAAAAAAAAAAAAAAAAAAAAAAAAGGCCTTAAGTAAAACAGTTGTATTGAAGCTCTTCAATCAGAATATGCCTTTGAAACCATTAACTTTTTTTTTTTTAGAGACAATCTGTTTTAAATTTACGGTGCAGGTTTTTATTTAAAAATTTTCATTCGATTAACGCATTAATGGAACAGTAAATACCTTTTGTTACATAAATATGAATTTTTCACATCGGTTCGCTTTTCATTCCGCTCTTTTTTTTCTTTTTTCTTTTTTTGTTTTTCTTTTTTTTTTTTTTTTTCTACAACAATTTAAAAATTTCCATTTCTGGAACAGAAAATGTGTAAATACGAGCTAGGATCCCTTAGAAAGACCCCACAGAGGATATTCCCTTCAGACCTAGGACCCTAGTGCAGTCAATCAGCCTTTATCCTTATACCAATACCAATACATGGAACAGAAAAGTGTCCATTAATCGCGTATTTAAAACTCTTGGGAACTGTTTTTTTCTTTTTAAAGTAGAAAAATGCGTTAATTAACACATTTAGTAATGAGGTCACAAAAAGAGTTAGAGTCTCTAAAAACCAATACATGAAAAACAGCCGAAAATGTCCTGAAAGTGACCACTTCAGGTACACTACCTTATGTATTTTTGTCGGAATAACATAAATAATCTTCTAAAGGGGTGGGTTCCCCTTCATCTAGAGTGGACGGCAACCTAAACACATGTTATTCTATGGAGAAATTTGTTTTCAAAATTATTCATTACCAAATGTATTTTTAAAACTACGTTTTCACATTCAGAAAATTCACATTAATTGATTCCCATTAAAAAAAAAAAAAAAAAAAAAAAAAAGAAGAAGAGTTTTTAATATTTTATATTTAAGCTCCATAGTTAAAATAATAATAATAATAATAATTAAAATTAAAATAAATAAATAAAAATAAAAATAACTAAGAACATTTTTTGCATTTTATAATTTCAAAATGAAATATTAAAAAGTAAGTAAATAAATTCTCGGAAAACGAAAATCAGTTTAACGGCTGTAAATTTCCTAACTATGGGGAAAAATAAATAAATAAATAAATAAATAAGTAAGTAAATAAATAAAAATAAAATAAAATAACGATACATTAAATAAGGAGCAATTATAAAAACAAATTCTTCCAAAAAATAACATGAGATTAGGCTGTCGTCCATATTAGGTGAAATATCCCACCGAAACTAACACCATAAATGATTTCATAGCTAAAACAGTGTACTGGCATAAAGAAATTAATATTTGATCCATATTTTTCATGCATGCATTTCGACTGAATAAAATAATGAAAAACGATAGTTTAACTTAAAAATTTACATCAAAATCTCAACGATGTATTGAGATAAAGAAAATAAACTTTAATCCGTGGTAAAGCATGGAAGAATGTTTCATTGATTCAAATAACAAATTAAACATACAAAATTAATTGGCCCATTTACAGAGATTTATTTAAAACAATAATTTCAGTATAGTTTTTAATAACTGTTATCCTCGCAAAATAATAATAATATAAATAATAAATATTAGCCAGAATTTATATATCCATAAGACAAAACTTAAATAACGCAAAGAATTTTTTGTTTATAAAATAAATTCTTTTCGTTGCAATGCGTAATTTTAAAACGTCAAGGGAAAATAATTATAATTATTTTTAATCTCTTTTAATTATAATCTCTTTTTTTAATAATTATTATATATACAGGGTGATTATAATTAAAGTTATGATTTCAAAACGCTATAATTTTAAAACTACCCATCAGAGCTATTTGGTATTTTACCAGAACAATCGTGAGGCAATGAAGTTTTGTTTGGCAAAATAATAATAATAAATAAATAAATAAATAAATAAAAAGTTCCAAAATGTGCCGTTAATTATCCGTAAAGTATTTGTTTCATGAAGCTCCTCTTTTTCTCTTTTCACTATGACTGTTGCCGCTGTAGACACGTATTCTTGTCTTTTTGCTAAAAAAATAGTAGTAAATCCTTGAAGTCTATTGTTTTCTGCTATTCCATTGTGTTGCTAACAACATTCTTGTGTTTAATGAGTCCATTTAGGCGTTTTCACTGACATTATCCTGGCAGCGCCCTCTATAGGATCATGTTGAAACTACATTTTTCCTCCCCCAAACAAAATTTCATTGCCTCAAGATTGCTCTGGTAAAATATCAAATCGCTCTGATGGGTAGTTTTAAAATGATAGCGTTTTGAAATCGTAACTTTAATTATAATCACCCTATAAATTAAATATGTAAAATTCAACACCGTCACGAGAAATTAATAATATATAGTACGTTATAAAATATAAATGAAAGATTTACGCTGTCTATTTAAAATTTCTTGTAGGCGTTTTCACTTTCAAACATATAAATATCGTAAATTAAAAGAGCAAACCATTTGTTTTAAATATCATGTACAGTTGGTAACAAAAGTGCCCGAAAACTAGCAAAAATTCCTATATAAAAAAGTACGCTTAATACTGTTTTGTTAAATAAATCCTTGTCGAATCCTGTTCTTAGACTGACTAAGAACAGGATTCACAAGGATATATTTAACAAAACATTATTAAGTGTACTTTTTTTATATAGGAATTTTTGCTAGTGTTCGGCACTTTTGTTACCGACTGTAAGTAAATGCTTTAGTCACTTGAACGGGTAATGAGAAATAAATTTGGAAATGCTCGTGTATGTGTATAAATCTAGCTCTACGAGCAAATAATAATAAATAAAATGCTACGTTGTTTGTTTTCGTGTTTTCAGTCAAGTCAAAAACAAAACGATTACACTAATATTTTCATTAATTCAAATATTAGTGTGAACAAAACAATAAAAAAAAATCCTTGTTTTCTCATTTTTAAAATTTAAATATTATTTAGTATTTTTTTTTTTTTTTAAAGTTAATTTAGACTTCAGTAGAAAATTTGATATTAAATAAAAATTTCAAAGACATAGCTAAGAAGCAATAATCTTTAAAAACTGATTAGATGATCCAAAGGTGACAAATTTAATTAGTAATTCTCATTTATTTAATTAAAAATTGCTTGTTGAATAATACTTGCTACATTGAAAATCTTTAAAAAGCTACCTTTTTATGTATTTTAATTATTTGCCTTTTGTTATAGGAGCATTTTGTTATAGGAGCACGAATTTAAACTAGTGTAGTAACTTTGGGATAAGAAACCAATTACATTAAAAATAACTTCATATAGTATTAAGAAATTTGAAAGGTTATCACAAATGCATATATTTTGAAGTCTAGGTACAAGTTATGACGTTTTAAGTTAAAAATATTTTTCTTTCCATATGTGCTAATATTTGTGGTATTGCAGCTTCCAATATGCAGTATGTTTGACTCGAAATCCACATGATAGATGAAACTAGATAGCCCAAGAAAACATAACAACACGAAAAAGTGAAAAAAAAAAAAAAAAAAAAAAAACACTGGGATAGCGCAGCCTGAGTCTTAAGACCTACGCGCGGAGGCAGTTTGCGGTATGGAGACAACCACTCGACCACGAAAAGCCCAAATCAAAATATCTTTTTTTTTTTTTAATAATTAAAAATGAAATTTTTACGGCTCATTTTATACTGACATTCATTAAATTGTGAGCTAACCTACCTTTCAGTTGATTTATGGCAATAAATAAATAAATAAATAAATAAGGTAATTTTCATGAAAATTAAAAATTGGCTTTGATTATGAGTTCACAGTTCAAAAATCTTTCCATTTGGTTGAAAATTGTAGATTTTAGGAGAACAATATTCAACTAAGTTCTAGGTCGGTTTGACTGGTTTCTTTGGAATAGTTTTTAGCTCTATTTGATATTATTCACTTCATGGATCCGGGATATTTATACAGATAGCTTTACACTTAATATAAGAAAAAAAATTCACGTTTTTCTTTAGAAGAGTCTAAAGCAGGTTTACATTGTTTCTTTTATTTTATTGAATGAGCTACCGCAGCATGGAACTGTAGATGAATTAGCATGGAAAATGCGTACATTACGTGCGGAAAGGGGGGGAAAGATTTGTGAGAACTGTGAAAAAAAAGGAAAAAGACCTCCCACCAACAAAATTTCGCAGCAAATTATAATAAAAATTTAATAAAAATGTAAACTTTTTTAATAATAATTATATTTTCATAACTGAATAATTTTATTCTTTCTTGATTTGCATATTGAATAAACATATTTGATTTCTTTTGAGAATAGGCCATATAAAATGAATTTGAAAGAATATATAATTTCAAATGATAATGAATCTTTCATTTAGTTCCTTCACCAATTGAGTTAAGGAGGTTTTGCGTCATATTAGTGCTATGCTACGGGCGATTGGCGACAGACTTGGAGGCCTCCACCAGAGTGTCCGGAGACATGCCATCACAATTTTGATCCTTAATAGATTAAATGGTTCGTTCGATTTAGTTTATTCACTAAAAATATCTTCTTTTATTGGAAGTTTTAAAATATTTAGAGAAAACGGATAAGTAGGAAAAAAAAAAAATCAACTATTACTTAAATAAAAAATAAAAGTTTGAATAAACGCACATTTAAAGTTGCCAAGATTACCATTGGAATATTACACAACGGAGATACTTGATACTTCATAATTATTTACACCAGTTTATTATTTATTACTTACAAACTTTGAATAAACACCATAAAATGCAATAAACTCGCAACAATTGTTTCGGGTCGAAAAAACACATGACCCTTCATCAGGCGAATAAAGTAAGCACGAATGTTGCAGTCAAAGCGGCAACGCACCATTGCGTTTTATGGTGTTTATTCAAAGTTTGTAAGTAATATTTTTTACAACGCCAGTTTTGTGGTGCTTTTTTATTAATCAGTTTATTATTTGTTAAAAGCCAGCATTAGAATTATTTTAAAAAATCATTGTTTCCTAATTCTCTTTACTTTTCTTGTAATTCTTAGATATGATGTGACCCATCAAATAAGTGTATTGTAATGAAATAATTAGATATATTTCAAAATTGCAGCAAACATATTTGGTGAAATAATAGTAAGTCTCATAATTAATGTTTTTTTCTTACACCAGAAAATCTTGTGAGAATTACTTTTTAAAATGTCATAACATATGAAAAAATAATTTAAAAGATGACAGATTGTTGAAATTTTTCAGAAAAATGTCATTATTTACTTTTGAGGAGGAAAAAAAAAAAAGTGAAAATCCAATTAACATTTACACGTTCTTTAATTTAATCATAATTGAATTCGCCAAAGTAAGCGAAATTATTCTAATTGTGGCAAACCTTTATGATCCTCGTCCACTACAAATGAGACTGGAGGGAAAGCAATGAAAAAGAGGGAAGGGATGCAGTAAAAAACGCTGTTAAAAAATGACGCCTCTTGCGCTGAGGACATAAAAGAGATAGGTGAAGACAAAAAAGCAGAGCTAATTTATTTTTGGATGCCACTTTAATTTAAAAACAGGCTTTTTTTTTTTTTTGATGGTCTAATGTGAGCTGCCTGTACTAGAGGAGACAGTTCCTTCATACCCACCCCCTACTGTCTCATTTTTTTAATTTCTTTTTTCTTTTTCTTTCTTCTGAGCTCTTCTCCTTATCAAGCCTTACAGCAAGGTTTTATACTAGCAAAGACTTTTTTTTTCTAATAAATATGCCGTGGGGTGGGGGAGGGCTAAAATTGTATTTTCTAATACACTAATGGTCTTTAATGGATTGGAAACGGAAAAGTTGACACTGAAGTACAGCCGACGACGTATTAATTAATCCTAATTAGTCAAAAGCTTCGGCAGGGGAGGTAGTAAAAAAAAAATAAAAAAAACATTCTGGAATGTTCTGTAATCGAAAGTAACTGCTTGAGAATAGCGGAAATTCGAGTTTTTAATGGGAGACAAGAGTGAGATTGGATAAAAAAATAATTGAAAAAAAAAAAAAAAATGTCCCTTGTCGACACTTTTGATTTCAACGTTATGTAAAATGAGGGAAATGTGTAATGAAAAGAAAAAATAAAATAAACCAAAGAAAATTAAAGTATGTTTTTTTTTTCTTACTTATAATAGGAGCACTGTTTTTTTGTGTCAAATTTTTTTCATGCTCTCCTCAGTAGAAAATTGTAATTAATTTCTCCAATGCAATAACTTCAACAGTTCCCAGTGACGCAGACATTAATTAGTAATCATTGAAATTTTTATTAATTCCGCTTAAATATATATTAATTGGAAGTGGATTCAGGTATTAGTTTTTTTGTGTAAGATAACAAATGTTGTTAGAGAAAATTGAAATGGAATATAATTTGGTTATAAGTGTTGTGGAATCATTAGAAATTTAAATGGAAAACAGCCAAATTATCTTTGAGCATTTCCATCGAATGAAATTGTGCAAACAAATTCTTAAGTAGTTGATTTTGTTCCCTCTTTGCACTTTCATTTCTACTTTTTTTTTTTTTTTTTTTTTTTTTTAGTTTTACAAAATAGAAAAAAAAAAATAAAATTAATGGATGTAAAGTACTATATAGCTTTAGGTCTTATGAAAAAATATAAACATTAAAAAATAGCAGCATGAACATTATCTCTATTATTTGAACAATTTGAACAATGTAGTTTTTCGGGTATTTTTACTAAAGCGATCAGATCATTTGCTAAGGTATAGCGTCATTTGTAGTTGATAGTTAAAAAGTATTTGTGGTATTTAAACCATAGATATAGTAATAAGACATAGATTGATCATGACGGGAGAAAATTTGTTTTCTTTTCACTCGGGGAAAGACGGGCATAACAGGGAAATTGTAATAGCGCTCGTATCAAAAGCAGTTGCTATAGCTTTGGAATACACACGGATAATTTAGCAAATGAAATTTATGAATAATTTATGTATTAAAAGTGAATGAAAAATTCCAGATACAGTTTCAAATTCATTTTTTTTTTTTTCAGTACAAAAGTATGAAAATATGCTTTATAGAAATACCTTTCGTAGTACACGGAAACATGCAATTATGAACCTAAATAGTATACATCAGTGTCAAGACATTCCGCAAATTTTTGCAGACATTAGAGAGCAGACAGACAGACAATCAAACCAATCTCATTAAAATTTTTAAGTTTTGTTGGAAATTGCAAAAAATACAAAACATTTTTTAAAGTCGAAACTTTATTATTAGTTTGACTTTAGCGCAGGGATGTTTGCGTTTCGGATTTTTTATTTTATTTCCCTCCAGTAATTTTTTAACAGTGATATCATTAGTAGTTCTATTGTGATGTTTAGCAATTAAATATAGCCAAAAATACAATTCGTAATTACTAGTGGGAAATAAAATAAAAAATCCGGAACGCAAACACCCCTGTTAGCATAAAAATAAAGTGTATGCATCACTGAATAACTGTTTTTTTTTTTTTTTTTTTTTTTATGAAATAATCAAAAACATGTATGTTTTGTAAGTTTTATTACTCTTACCTTTTAAATTATTATTATTATTATTATTATTTTGTAAATTAAATATAGCGGGCTTTACATGCATTGCTGCTACTTATGTATATTTAAAAGAATTTTGAAATTTCCATATTATTTACTAATATAAAATCTTAAAAAAAAACATTTAAATTAAAAAAGAATTCCATTAAATATCAAAATAGTATTTGTATCATAATAATAACAAAACGATTGTTTATAAAAATTATATTATTAATAAATTAGTGAAATATAACTTACTAATGAAACTTATCTCATTTCCTTTCATATATTTATTACTATAATTAAAAGTCACACACGATTACAGCATTTTCAAAATTCATCAACATTCTATTTTATTATTATTTACCCAGTTTCAATCCCCTGTAATGGCTGATGCCAAAACTTTTTCTCTGCATCAAAAATCTTTGAACCCTTCAATCAAAATCCCTGAAATGAAAACTAATCAAATTAAAAGCGGTATGACGTTTTGTTGACATATTTTCTAGGATATATATATATATATATATATATATATATATACATATATGAAAAATTATTAGTTAGTTGTATTAAGCAATTAAACAGTTAAACGATGCACTGAATATAGATTAATGGTAACACGTTGACTACGTAGAAGCATGAGAAATAAAAATAAAGCAATTCGCACAGTTTATAAAGTACCTTTTAGCTGTATTTATTCTTAGCATCAATTTATCTTTAACGTATTTTGCTTCTTCGGCGATACTTTTTTACTTATCAAATATGATAAAAAAATATTTATTTTAAGTTTCACTTAATAATAATAATAATAATAATAATAATAATTTATTAATTAATAAAAAAATAAAAAAATAAATAAATAAATAAAGTTTTTTTAAAGCCTTATATATTGTTTAAAAACTGTAAGGCCACTTAATATATATACATAAATGTATATATATATGTATATATATTGTGATTTCAACTATGGAGAACCTTCGAAAAGTTATATCCGTCATGTCTATGCATTTATTTCAAAAAGAAAGCATAAATTGCAATACATTTTGTGTAGCCCTGTATATTGTCAAAAAATAATGTACTCACAATAAAGACTATTAAAAATAAATGAATAAATGAAATAAATACTCATAACAATGAAATATTTTTTGAGAAGTTTTTAATTATATTCCATAGTGTATCCGAACAACTTTTTGGGGTCGGTAAACTAATTATTAATGCTAATTACACCATAATTTACAGGAAACACATACATATGAAAATTTTATGTTAATTTTGTTGTTTTATTCAGTATAAAAGCATACAAAGATACTTTAAATAGTTTTTGTTTAAATTTATTTAAACATTAAACAAATACTTCTCACAGAAGTAATATATCGGGATACTTTTGTGAGTCCATGTACAGAAACTAGTAAAGCTATTTAAACCATTTTTAATGAGAACATGCCATAATAAACTCTGTAACACATATTAGTTTCAAGACACTTGAAAAATATTTGCACAAATTAGAGAGAGGACGGACAGATATAAGGTCAAAAATCATAGACTTTTAGTTTTGAAAGTGTTAAAAACCGCGCGAAATTTGTAAAAGATATATTAGTAACTATATGTATGTACTCCAGGATTGTTACAGTAAAATGCTTTAGTGTCTCGAATTTCATCCCAATTTGCTCAAAAATTAAAAAATTATACATATGTATCGTTAAACAGCCAGTCCCGTTAAACAGTTTGATCCAGCCGCAGAATTAATTGGTCAAATACAGGATGGCCATAATTAAATCGACAGTGTTTACAGTCTTCTGTAGAGTGATCTAATTGTGCGAATAACGCCAAATTTTATAGGATGATTTAACAAGACGGGGACGAAGGACTACATAAAAAAATATATATATTAATTCCAATAGTCACCAAAAGGGGAATATGTGGCGATGTGTAAAAGAAATGAGAGTACTAAAAAACGCAGAATTAATATTAAAATAAAATTACCTTTTATTTAGTACATTTAACAATTTAATTCAAGTTCAATGTGGTAACAATTTTTAAAAAAGCGAAAAAATTACATAAGCAGTGATAAAGTTTCTTTATCTGCAATTTCACTTACTGAGGACGTGCTCACTCTTACTAAGCTTCTTAACCGGTTAAAAGATCAAACTTCCCAACGCTCGAAGTTACCGATCCATTTGAGGCAACGACTTAACAAGTCCTCAGTAAGTGAAATTGCAGATAATGAAACTTTATCACTGTTTATGTAATTTTTTCGCTTTTTTAAAAATTGTTATCGCATTGAACTTGAATTAAATTGTTAAATGTACTAAATAAAAAGTAATATTATTTCAATATTGATTATTCGTTTTTTAGAGCTCTCATTTCATTTACACAGCACTGAATATTCCCCCAGTGGTGACTTTTGGAACTAATATTTTTTTAGTGCAATCCTTCGTCCCCCGTCTGGTTAAATCACCCTACAAAATTTGGCGCCATTCTCGCAATTAGATCACTCTACAGAACACTGTAAATTTTGTCAGTTTAATTATGGGCACCCTGTATATGAAACTGTTCTTTTGATCGTCTGCGTGCAGCTTTTTACACCGCTGAAAAGTTGTTGTTGTTGTCGTACAGGTTAAGATCGATAGACTACAATTGGGTTCTATGCCTATATAGTTGGGATGCCTCCGTGGGGCTGTTGAAAGGATATTAAAAAATTATTAGTAGCCCTGGTTTCCAAAAATTAAGGAAAAATCTAAAAAATAACAATTGCCTAAAAAGATATGTCTACAATTTATGAGGAATAAATAAGGAATATATAAGGAATAAATAAGGAATATAACAACAAGACAATACAATACCGGATAATTGCAGGGTTTTAGAAATCAGCACACGTATAAAATTAACAAATTGAAAAACCGAGTTTGACATAAGAAATGTGCCTTTAATATTGAAAATGGTTATACAGATATGCCTGATATTGTCTGTCATTTTACCGATGAGTTCACTGGCAAGTGAGAGAAAATACTTTTGCAAAGCAGTTGTAAACGTAGAAAGAGTCTGAGGAGGAGAATTGAGAGCAGCGACGCTTATACCAAACATGCTGGATGATATTATCAACCATGTGGTCGATAAGTTCATTGGCAAATGGGAGGAACTACTCTTGCAAAACAGCTGTAAACGTAGAAAGGATGATTGAGAGCAGGATTGATATCAGGATTGTAAGCTGAGGATGAGGATTGACAGCAGCGATGCGTCTTCTAAAAGCATACACTGTAAACAATATGTCCTATTTACTGCCAGAAATTCTCTGTAATTTGAGAAAATACGTTCTGACAACGTAATCTTTTCGTAAATTACACGTATTTTCTCAAATTACAGAGAATTTCTGGCAGCAAATTGGGCATATTTTTTACAGTGTACTAAAAATTTAAGTCCACAATGTGATGTGCATACAGTTTATTGACAAGATACAGGGCTACCTAAAATTAAAACTTTTTTTCTATTGAATGAAAGGGATATGGAAGTGCTTTGCTACATTTTACTATGCCGACGAACACTGCTCATAAAAGAAAATAAATTTTTCATATCCATACTATAAATATTTATTAGTGTCCTATTTCTAACTGTCATATTTTGTATGATATCACGCTTTGAAGTGCCCTGAATACGGAAATCAAATTTTTAGCGGTTGATTTGTATGTATAGCTATTATCTAAATTCTAACTTGGTATTTTGAAGTTTTATATAGTTTGCTTCTTGAAAAAATTGATTAAGCTTGGTAAATATGAAGGCAAATCAATAATAGCGTTGATTTCTTTTTTTTTTTTCCTAAATAAATGTAGGCACTATAATTGAACAGAGGTTCCTTATTCAACTTACGATTTAATTTGCGTGCAAAGCTACATCAACAAAAAATCAGTCCAGTCCTTTTTAAGAAAAACTTAAACAGAAAAATTATTCTAACATCTGTAATAAATACATAAAACTTTTCTTAACATATTTTAAAAACTACAAGATTCAAAATAAATTATTTTTTAAATTATTGTAAAAAGAATTTTGATTATTTTTTGCTGATGTTCCCACTGTTCAAAGATACCTGACCCCTTAATATCATTAGAATACATAGGAATGCACAGCCGTTCATGATAAAAAAAATATAAAGATGAAAAACGTGTAAATAAGATGTAAAACCCCCACTATACAGTATACACATTAAATTAACAAATTTAATTTTATTCTCAAATTCTGCCATTTTTGATAACCGTTTAAACAATGAATAACATTCTTGCAAACACGAAAAGCTTATTTCTTCGGACAACGCAACGTGATCTGCCTTTTTACACTATTTTCTTTCTTTTACAGTTAGAACACTTTTCGTCAGCTAGGAAGCTAGGAGACTTTGGGAGCAAGAATAAGAAATAAAAGAAGGGATTGAAGCTCAGATTTAAAAAGAAAAAAAATAATTCCAAAGTTGTGTTGAAGAAATTTTATAAAAACGTGCTTCTAGGTAAAAAGATGAACAACTAAAGAAGAAAAAATAGGTCTCCACTAAATGATATAATTTTCAACCAACAGATAAAAATTTAATATTGAGTATAATTAATTAGCTTTTCTTTATTACTTTTTTTTTTTAATTTAAATTTTATTCCCAATTGCTAAGATAATTTTTTTAATTGAATGACTCTTTTATTTGAAGTTTTTGTGGCTGTAAAAATGTTAGTAATTTTTATCTTTATTTTAGAGTTCTATTGAATTTGATTTTATCAAATTTAGGTAAAGAATATATCTATATATATTTTAATCTTCAAAAATTACTATTTATCGTTTATTTCTATTAAACAACTCGAAACCCATATGGCAAAATTCTCGGTTAAAAAAAAAAAAAAAAAAAAAAAAAATCTTGCAGTAGTTTTAAAGATATTAATTGTAATTTTACGTACAATTTTCACTTAATTTGTCATTAAATTACAGAAAAAATGGTTTCTTTTGAATATTTATTTATTTATTTATTTATGTAGTAAAAGCGTAACGTGAAATTGTAAAAATAAATAAGTAATAATTATAAGATTTAAAGAAAAAATCACATACTATTTTTAAATTTTCTGTTGAATCATATAAACTTGACAATTCTATGTATTAATAAATATTTAAAAAAAAAATTTTTTTTTGATGATCCCATCAACTGGAAAGAAAATGATCAAATCCGTAATAAAGAGAGCAATTATAAGAAATTTTCAAACATTTATTAATTGAATAAAATATTAAAAGAATGCACTGTCATCGTGTTCTTTGCTATTCTAAAAGTTCCAGATGTCTAGCTAGTCGGGAAGTTATAGAGAGATAATGACGTCAATTTTTGTGAGATGCATAATTTAATTTTTTACAATTTTTTATTGTTCAAATTTAATTAAATGTAGTTATTTTTATGTCGAAAGAAAATGAACTCGTAAGTTTTTTTGGCAACAATTACATTATAGTTAATATTTAAATGGTTAATTTTAAAGCTATTAGGAGGTTATTGTTTTCACATTTTAATTAATTAAAAGAAAACTAATCCAAAATTCGAAAATCGGGCTTCGAGGTATTATGTTGTCATCGTGTTCTGGGCTATTCTAAAAGTTTCAAATGCCTAGCTAGTCGGAAAGTTAGTTAAAAATGGATTGCACTATTTGTACTGGACAAAGAAACAAACAAGAAAGCGGGTTAATAAAAACATGGTAAAAATAGTGGTTGAATATTTTAGTATTAGTTATCTCGCTTTCTTATAAAGTGTCAACAAAAATAAAAACATCATATGTTTCATAATTTTATTATAAATAAAATATCATTATTTTTTCACATGTGTGTGTGATCTCAATTTAAAGGTTCTACATATACTAACACATGTTACGAAATTTAGGTAGAATAAGATATATATATATATATGTATATATATATATGATAATAATAATAATAACTTTTTAAAAAGTAAAACATAAGTTATTTATATCTATGACAATTTAAAATAATAATAATAATAATAATTCTTTGCCTTCTTAAAGTTTTACCGTTACAAAATTTTGGTCCTCTCATAATAGTTAATTATTTTCTCAAATTTTGAAGAAGCTTTGAGAAATTACCATTATATAGTCATGGTACTATATAATAGGCAGTGCATGTACTTTAATTGAATATTGTAAAAATATTTTGACAAGATAATTCCCAATATTCTAGTAATTTACTTTGGTTAAATGAAATTTATACTGCCATTATGATTTTAAAATTTTAGAGCCAAATGTTTCATAAAATGTATTGAAATGAACAATTCATAAGTTTCTTTATACTTAAAAAAAAAATATAATTATATAAAATTTACTCTACATCTGTTTTTGTAGAAACAAACTAGTTATAGTTTGGTAGAAACATTTTTCATAAAATGAAGTTTATAAAGGGGAAAAAGAAAGTAGTTGTGAAATCGATCATACGTGTCATACTTTTGAACAAGTGAAGAAAATAGGTACTATATTTATATATGACACATTAGTAGCATATATTTGTACTCATAACACATTAGTAACATATGAACACACATTGCGAACGTATCAGTTATTTCATCATAATTGATGCGTTTTAAAGGAGGAACAGAAGTTTAAGAGTAACGTATATGAACTCATAGAAATAGTTTTTGTTTGTACACTTGGGAGTTTGAATATAAAATTAAACCTTTATATATTTCAAATACAGAGACACCGACTTAATACAGTTTAACATAGTATGAATTTTATATTTTAACACAGTAAAAAATGAAAAAATCACACTAGAAGGTTTTCGAAGAAAAAACTAATTCTCCTGTTTGAATCTTCCATGGTCTATAAAGGTATCATGCTAATTTATTTTTATAATGTGATCTTATTTTTATTTTCGGAGTAGATGGGATGTTTGTACTCCTAAAAAAGATTTCTAAATTATGCGTAATTCTGTGACTTATTTTACTACTAGACACTATGCAAAACTTGTATCTTTTTTCGGTCAAATTTTATTAATCCACTTATTGATAATGTACTTTAAAAATAAGCGTTAGGTTTAAAATCATATACTGCAAAAATTTGTAAACTATTTCATTTTTAATTAATAAATGAGTTATTTTTATAGACATTACTTTTTCTATCTATCATAAATCATTTCTATGTGAATTTATGACGCATGTATAGTAGTATAGGCAATCATTAATTATATTCTATTAATTTGTTTTACCTTTATTCTAAACTTTATTCTAGAAAGGATTTGGCTAGAAATACTAAATGCGTTTTGTTGAGGTTCTTTTGTAGTTTTAAACAAAATTTTCTTTAGAAATAAAAAATCACTTTTGTTAAAATTAAACAAAATATGTTGAGAGTAAATTTATAAAGTACAATAATTTCTAAAACGAAAAAAAAAAAAAAAAAAGCAAAGAAAGTTATTTTTCTAATCCACCCAAAATGTCTACTGAAACAATGTTTTGTTGTACACACCAAGTTTCTATTGATTAAACAAAACATCTCTCTGAGTGAAGAAAATTGCAAGAGACATAATATACAGGTTCTCATATTTAAAATTTGACGAGAGAAACTTATAATTATTAAGATCGATACTTTTCACAATAATAATCCTTTATTATATGATTATTAATGAGTATTTAATATTTATGATTTTTATAATATTCTTATCTTCGAATATAAAATCTTTAACATCAGTGTTTTTTTTTTTTTTTTTTTTTCGGTTTATTTTTTTTTTTTCGTAAAAACATTTTGTCTATCACGAAATAATTAAATTAATTAATTAATTAAACAAAAGTAAAAATAAATAAATAAGTAATATAATTATCGTGCATCTTTTTACTATCGTCAAAAATTACACTTTCCGAAAATTAACTGCGTTGACACTTCAGTGGTGTGTTATTTTTGGCTAATTTTCGACTATTGGTATAACTAGTTTCTTTTTATTATTATTGTAGTGAAAAAATAAAATTAAATAAAAAATAAATAAATAAGAATAAAGTAAAATAAAATAAATAATTACTATTACTGAATTTTTTAGTATTATTTTTTAAATAATAATATAAAAGTATACATATTATTTTCTAAAATTGCAAGTTCTTCTTTATTATTAAATTTTTATATACAGGGTAATCATAATGAAAGTTACAATTTCAAAACGCTATAATTATAAAACTACCCACCAGAGCGATTTTATATTTTACCAGAGCAATCGTAAAGCAATGAAATTTTGTTTGGGTGAGGAAAAAAGTAATTCCAACATGTTCTTATAGATGGCGCTGTCAGGGTAATGTCAGGTTAAAGGCCTAAATAAACTCATTAAACACAGGAATGCTGTTAGGAACTCAATGGAATAGCAGGAAACAATAGAGTTCACGGGTTTACTACAACTGTTTTAGAAAAAAGACAAAAACACGTGTTTACAGCGTAAGCAGTCATAGTAAAAAGAGAAAAAGAGGAACTTCATGAAACAAATACTTTACGGATAATTAATGGCATATTTTGGAACTATTTCTTTTTCTCTCTTTTTCTTTTGCCAAACAAAATTTCATTGCCTCACGATTGCTCTGGTAAAATACGAAATCTCTCTGATGGGTAGTTTTAAAATTATAGAGTCTTGAAATCGTAACTTTAATTGTAATTACCCTGTATATAAATGCCATGCTAATGTTTTTATTTATAAAATGACTCAGTGACATTAAATAAAAATAACATATTCCATTTAGTAGTAGGGTAAACAACTTTTCGAAATACATGTACCATAAATAAGAAACATAAACTAAATTAAGTACCAAAATAAAACATTGAATAAAAGAATTAACTTTTAAGTATCAACAAAAATTATGTGAAATATAAAACGATATAAAATAAAACTTTTTATTTCTAAGCTATTTAGTTATAATGTGTACTTTATAAAATTAGAGATTTTTTAAGTCAAGAAAATCATGTAACAAAGTTCTATTTCAAGAGCATGTATAAATAACAAAGTTTTAAAATCAATTATGGTGCAATAACTTTCAGTGACCTTAATTAGGTTTTTCTGCAACATTAGCTACATTCCTACGTAATGCAATACTCTTGCATTGAAAAAATATACTTGGCAAAACGTTTCATTGTTCAAAAAATTGTTGAACTATATTTTTTACAACATATTACTGAAAAACAGATTTTCTTGGTATAATAGACTGTGTATATACATTTTTTTCCCCCATTCAAGATTTTTTATTGTAAAATATTTATATTTTAACAATTTTTTACAGGATAGCATAACAATTGTAAAAATAGCTTAAAAAAAAAAAAAAAAAAAAAAACTCCTGACCTTGAACTTTATTAAGTATAATTTTTCTATAATATTTGTAATTTTTACGTGGAAGGACGCCAATTTGCAAATCATAAAATATCATGATTTGGCTGGTCTTAAATTAAGTTAAATATTATTTTTCTGTAAAATCTGTAATTTCAGTCGAGTTTAGATATTTTTGGACTATGGACTGAGAATAACTATTTATAGACTTTTTGTTTGTTTGTTTTTGTTAAAATCGGTTAAAAATTTTCGATTCTTTAAAAAGAACTTTCATATTACAATTCATAAAACCGCGTGACTTACGATCTAATACGAGTAAAAAGTTTGTCAGCCTAAAATAATAATAATAATAATAATAATGAAAATAAAAATAATAATATTTTAATTAATATAAAGAAACAAAAATTAGCAAGTTATCAGGAACCATAGTTAAGTGTGTTTGGGAATAAGGCCGATTGACAACACTTGGGTCCGAGGCCTGAGGGGGAGTGCCCTCTATGGAGGGGGGCTCTTTCTAAGGGGTCCTAGCCCGTATTTATGGAAGTTTCTGAGAAAACCACGGAAAACTCCACTGCTGGTGGGCCCCCATAGTTAAGAAACGCCGTGATTAAATCAGCCTTCTTATAAAAGGAAACCCGATTAAAATCAGTACATTTGTTTGGAAACTGTAAATTACCTCCCATATCCCCACCCTCCACACACACAATTAGATAAAGGCTTTAAACTTGTAACCCCTATGTTTTTTTTTTTTTTTTTTTTTTTTTTTTAACCAGAGTTTTTCCTATTCTTCTACGCTCATTTTAAATAATCAGTACAATAAAATGTAACTAATATTATCTGGTGTGCCACTCACACGACTTTCTCTTACCCGGAAATTTAATACTATAAATACAGGTTGGAGATTAAAATATAACGAGTACTGTTATGTAAACTTGTGTTAAACAATTCAAATTAGGCTTCGGAAGAGTTTTATATAATAGTTAGTTCTGTGTGAGGGGGGCTTTCGCCCCCTTCAACCCCCTGTTTCATTAATGCAAATAACTTTATATAGAATTTAATTCGGTCATTAAAAAATAATTCTGTTTTTAAAAAAGTAATTTATTAAAATTTTTATTTAAAAAAATTATATTTTATGATAATGCAGACGATTTCCATATTAGAGAAGTAGTATAACACCAAATATCCAAAAAAGTACATTTTATTCTAAAAAAAAAAAAAGAAAATTTTTTTTTTTCTAAGTTTTTTTTTTTTTTTTTTTTTTTTTTTGTTAAAAGTAAAAATAACTTTGTTGTAAATTATCGCAGATTGATGGTTCAACCATTCGTTTTAAAGGTATTGGCGAGCTCTTTTGAAAGATACCCATCATGAAAATTTACTCCCCTCGAGGGGGGACTTCCCCCCCAGGGGGGAGGCGAGGCTCCTACATACACAGATTTTTTTTCCCAGTTAACTATCTCTATTACAAAAAATATATATTCGTTTCATTTGGTTTAGTGCAGTCTATAGACGTTAAACTCTACTTACCTGCAATTTCCCCCATAGACGTAATGTATTAGAATTCTCTTGATTGTCCCTGTACACGAACCATTTGCTTGATCTTAACGAAAAGCTTACTGTAGCATCCCTATATCATACACATTTAGAATACCAAGTTTGAATTTTCTGCCATAATTTGTTGTTGAGATATGCTGATAACAGACAGACACACACACAGACACACACACACACACACACACAGACATACACACATATCATTTGCTAAAAACATGATTTTCGTATTCAGGGGATCTTGAAACGTGTAAATATAACAAAATCTCGCGTTCGAAAATTTGACCCAAAAACAATACTTACCTTATGGGTAAGAGAAAGTAAAAATGGCTAATTTACTCTACTTTTATGAAAACAAAATGGCGTTTATACATAATTATTTTCTCGATATGGTTATTTTATACAGTTTTTTATTTATTTATTCCATTTGTTTATTTTTAGTAGGAAAACAAAAAAGAAAAAAGATGATGTGAGAAAAAAAAAAAAAAATGTAGCAGAAATATTTGGCTTATTTTATCGTTTATTTATATACACTTTAATTATAAATTTTTAAGATATTAAAATTACGCGTCAGATTGTCTTATTTTTTCAGTTGCAGTTTTTTTGTAATTGTAAATTTTTTTATCGTGGGAAAATTTACATACATTTTGTGAAATACATACGCAGGTTTAAAAAAAATAAAATATTAGAAATACAAAAACCTTTTGCTTCGTAATAATTACACTTTAACTTCCTTGTCCCTCTAAATATTACATTTTCTACGCCATCTGATATAAAGTTCTATTCCCCCCCCCCCCCCATCCATCCCTCCCTAGTTTTTCATTCAAATTCATTACAATTTTGTAAATATTACTTTTATTCTTCGGATGATGACTTTACGGAGAAATGTTTAGTTTTCGGGCTTTGATAATCCAATTGTTCAGTAACAACATTTACAGGCGGAGCTTCATACGTTCAAAATTGCTCATATACCATCATCTGAATGGACCTTGGCGGCAGATTTGACAAAATTCTTGGCGACTTTTTTTTTTTTTTTACTTTCACAATAAATTAGCAGTTTTAGAAAATCCAAGGCTTTGTGATGAAATATTTAAACAGCGCGAAATATCATGAAACTGGTCTTGGTTATACAACAATCTATATTGATGTTTTGATATTATAAAGAAGTTAAATTTATTTGTTTGCTTACTGAGAGAAATACCGAGCTAAATAATGATAATTACAATAATAATAATAATAATAATAATCCACTAATAAAAAGCTACACTATCCTATAAAAGCTACACTATCCTATAAAAGCTACACTATTAACAACATAGTATTATTTATTTTAATGAATATATATATATAGTTCTAAATTTCAATACTTGTAAATTAAGTCGGAAGAAAAAGTTCTGTTTGGCGGATTTATCGGCATGTGGCATCTTAAAGATTCATTTTATCATCTAGGAAATTTTACTGCAATGAGATTTTACTGATCTAATTTAAGAAATTTTCTACTTATTTACATTTTAATTCATGTCAGTATTGAAGTAATTATTATTTTTTAGTTATTTTATTTGTTTGTTTAATTTTTAATAAAAAAAGGCCTTTGATATAAGCCTTCGTATCAAATCCATTCTCTTTTACTTTTCTGCATTTGGAAATTTATTTCTGTTAATTTATGTTGTATTACTCTTTAATATATACCTTAATAATGCTTTTTGACTATTGTGTGTTCTCGTATGTTTTGAAAATTTCCAGAAATAAATATTTATCGTAACGCCTTAAGAATTATTTTAATCGGTTCTCAAGATTTTTAAATGCAAACATCAGATATTTCAAATGCACAATAAACGTATTGAACTAACTTTTTTTAGTAATAAAAACTTAAAAGAGTACTCCGTGGACATCAAATCATTATTAAATTTTATGCGCATATATTTCAATAATAAACTGTATTGGTGGTATTAGGTACAATTTTTTATTTTTTATTTTTTTTTCTGCTCAATCAAATATAAAAAAGAAAAAATAATAATTTTCATGAGAGCCCTCTACTGGTGGAAGAGAACATAAACGTTTCATAGCCTCCTTAATTATCAAATTTGTTGTAGCCTTATATTTTAAAATGATGCTTAACCTAACATGGCCGTCAGTCGAACCCTATTTTCCTCAATGGAGAAATGCATTATGCAGTTAGCTCGTTACTTAATGTAATTTTTTTAAAATCCCGCTTTAACATTTAGAAGATCTCACCAATCGCCGTAAGGTTCTGCTCTGGAATTTGATAGACGGGAAGTACCGAGCTCGAACCCAGAACGTATTCATCGGCTTATCTGTACAGAGTTTTACGTGGTTTTCTCCGACACTCACATAAATACGAGCTAGGGCCTCTTAGAAAGACAACCGACCGAGAGCAAATCACGCAGAACTAATACCCTCGAATAATCAGTCGGCTTTATTACCATACACTGTTAAAAATTTCAACAGAAAACTCTGTGTAATCTATTATCTTAAGTCTTACGTAAAATTACAGAGAAAAATAGATGGAGATGTTAAAAAACATATTTTATACATTCATTTTAATAACTACTATTAATTTAATTAATTATTGTTGAGAATATATTTTGGACTTAGAATGCTTTTTCTAAAGTAGAAACAGTCATTTTTAATTTTAATTAAAAAATTAAAAATTAAAATTAGGTAAAAATACAGAATAAAGATTGAGGATCTCGATTATTCACTTTTAACTGAGAATTACTGTAAATTTACAGAGACTCTGGATAAATGTTTACAATAAATTTACAGAAATTTTTAAGAGTGTATACACATACACACATACCACCACCACCACCCACAACAACAACAACAACAACAAACAGATTTAGAAAATCTGCAACTATTAAATTAATTCTCGTTTACAAAAACTATTTTTATTTTTTATTTTTTAATATTTCATTTTTATGCTATAAACTACAAAATTTCAGTTTTTTTTTTTTTTTTTTTTTTTTTTTTAACCATATTTGGTAGGATTTCATTCATAGTGGTCACTATATACCTCTAAGATACATAATAGAAAAGTAGCACAGATTAAACATCTTTTAATTGATATTCTACAAAATATAATAAACATATTTTTTTTTTTTTTAAATTAATGATTTTACCTATAACGTATTGTCGATACCATGGATATAGCTATCATAGTATTTGTGAAAAGTACAAATAATAGTACTTCGTGTATCCAATATACAAGATATTCCATGAAATATTTCCTCTGTAATTAAACGTTTAACTAAAAGTTTGTGTAATGCTTTTTGAACTGTCACTTACAAAATTTGTATAAAACAAGTTGACATAATCAGTTAAATATTTAATAAAAATTACAAGATAAAAAGAACTTTTTACATACCATGTTTTTAAATGTTCTGTTGAATCATATAAACGTTACCGAAGGCAGCGGGAACCCGGAACAATTCGCTAAAAGTATTAAAAAAATTCATTGCTATCGTGTTTTGAGTTATTATAAAAGTTTCAAATGGCTAGCTAGCGGGAAAGTTAGTTAAAATCGATTGCAAGCTTTGTACTGGTAACGCTGCCAAAGGCAGCAGAGTCCCAAATCAGTTGGTTAAAAATATTTAAAAAATGCATTTTCACCGTATTCTGAACAATTCTGAAAGTTTCAAATGTCTAACTAGTCGGGAAAGTTAAATAAATTTTCTGTCGAATCATATAAACGCTGACAAAGGCAGTAGCGACTTGAAACAGTTGACTGAAAGTGTTAAAAAAAAGAAAACGTAATGTCACCGCATTCTCAGCTGTCCTGAAAGTTTCAAATGTCTAGCTAGTCGGGAAGTTAGTTAAAAATCGATTGCAAGATTTGTACTGGACAAACAAACAAGAATCGAAGTTAGTAAAAACATGGTAAAATAATCAAATCGAATACAAAACTCTTCCAGTCGTCTGAGTCTACTGAAATCAGAAATCGAATCGATTTAGCAATTAAATACTTTCTTTATATATGTAGCAAAAGAAGCAATTAGTGCTTTTTCTAGAACATCAAAATTCTTAGCATGGAAACGATTGTGTATTTTATAACCACTGTGCCCACATGACTACATAAAATCGAAATATTCTATTGCTAGTTTTGAAACTGATTGCTTTTTTTAATAATTCTCTAATTTTTAATGCATTATATAAAAGCTACATTCATCACATATGCACATTTTTATAGGGAATTTCAAAATATTTTGTAAATCAATATCTAAGGATTCCCACCCCCACCCCCACCCCCACTTTTTTTTTTTTTTTTTCTTTTAAATTCCGTTGGCCGTCAAAATCTCTACTTCAAAACAGGAATTGAAAATTTCCGTCGATTCTGTTTCCCTTTCTTATTTATAGAACGAAAAACGTTTCCATAAACAAATACCAAAATCTGATTTCTCCGGATAGTGCAACGTGATCTGACTTTTTACACTGTCCTCCCCCTTCTTCCTCCTTTAAAAAAACTCTTTTCTGTCTTGGGTGCTAGCAAAGACCAGAACTTTTAAATAAAAAAGGATAAAAAAAAAATATGACTACTGTTTAGATATATATGGGTGACAAATCTGTGTCTCAGTTTTATAGCTTTATGGTCAATACTTTTGGTATTAAAAAAACATTTGGCTCTGGAAATTTTTTAAAAATACCATTTAATTAATTTGATCAAAAGAAAAAGTGATGAAATAAACTAAATTATGAACTCAGCATAGTTTTATTTTTGTTCTTCTTAAAATATTACTTATTCTTTGTTAAACTCAAGAATTTTTATTTTTTATTTTATATATAGCCGCTACATATCTTTCTGTTTTGTAAGTTTAAAATCGGTAATTGTATGCTTAAAAATAAAAATTAAAATTAACTCAGGAAAAAAGAAAAAAAAGAAAAAAAAAAAAAAAAAACTTCATTGTTTTCGTTTTATAGGAAAAAATATTCTATAAACAAAATAATATTTTCATTCGTATTTTCGATTATTTTTCTTTTTTTTTTTTCCTAAACACAATGTAATTTTTTAATGTAATACGAAATGCATATATATCTCTGTAATATGCTATAAAAATCGCTTATGATATTTCTAAACTTGTAAGATTGCTTGGAATAATAATAATAAACAAAATAAACAAAGTTTGATTAGTTGCGCTGTAAATCTTACACTGTATTTTATAATCTTTAGATCATGAATTTTATTCTCAGAAATAAAAATTTAACACGTAAAAAAATATTTTAACTATGTTCTTTTTTTTTTTTTTTTCTTTCTTTCTTTTTCTTTTTCTTTTTCTTTTTTTTTTTTTTTTTAACACAAAAAATATTTCATTAAACGAAATAATATTTTCAGTGGTGTTTTAAATTCTTTTTTCAAAAGTTTTTCCTAAACGCAGTAGATTTAGGAGAATTTTTAAGTTATTCACAAAATACACCTATTGTGCTGTTTTTAAATATAAAAATATTTTGTGATAAATATAAACATACTAAAATTAACTTAAAACAAAATTTTTTTAACAGAATTTAATTAATTGCAATATAAATCTTTCTCTCTGTCTTATAAGTTTAAGATCAATAATTTCATTTTTAAAAATAAAAATTTAACTTCGAATAAAAAATGTATATTTATTAAGTTATTTATTTATTTATTTCGTTTTAAAAGAAAAATATGCTTGTAAGTTAAATAATATTTTTAATCGTGTTTTAAATATATATTTTGGTTTTCTAAAATTGCTTCTAAACGCAACCGAGTTAAGATATTTTTCTAAATATCCACAAATGTCATCTATTGCTCTTTATTATAAGATGCGATAAATCTACTTGGAATAAAAAGTATTTTAACAAAATTTAATTAATTGCGATATAAATTTGCATCTGTGTTTTATAAAATTTTGATCAGTAATTTTATTCTCCAAAATAAAAATTTAACTAGAAAATATATTTTAACCAAATTTTATTTATTTATTATTTTATTATTATTTTATACGAAAATATCTCGATGAATGAAATATTTTCAATATTGTTTAAGATTATCTTTTCTAAAACCGTTCCGTATCAAAATGAAATTAAGATTATATATATATATATAAATATATATTAACTTTACTCATGAAATTCATCTATAGTTCTGTATTTTAAGATAAATATATTTTGTAATAAATCGAAACTTATAAGAAATCGCTTGGAATAAATTCCTTTATTCAAATTTAGTTACTTAACTTTGTTAATACAAGGTGAGATAGGAAAAACTAAAGATGACATGATTTGTTGTTAGCTCAACTATTTTATATTAATTCAAAATATCTTATACTCAGCATAGTAAAGTATAGTTAAAAAACCTTTCAAAATATTTTATACTCATTATATTAAAATATAGTTAAAAGACCTTTTTTCTTGCTGAAACATATCATTATGATCTTTAATACCTGTGCGACTGTTGCGTCTTCAAACCTACGTGACACCCAACGAAATTTAGAAAAACGTAGTTGTCCGTAATTGTCCTTTTTCCCAAAAGGGTTCGCAGAGTTTTCGTCTGCGTGATTATTCTTTTTGAAATTAATTCTAAAGTTGTTAGTTATTCTAAAGTTAAAATGTAATGCTTGTATTCTGTATATATTGTGTTTATGTCTTCATTAAACTTTGTCATTTGCTAAAATGGTTTCAGAATTTTTGAGTCTTCATTTTCAACGCCTCAAATTAAATTGGTTTTATGGAAATGCAAAAATAGTTAATCTTATGTTCATATTAACGGCTCTGTTCACTTACCGTCGCCGGAAGCCCCAGCCAATGTTATTCTATGGAAAATTTTCTTTACAAATAACTTATTAACTAATACGTATTTTTAAATTCTGTTTTCATATTCAGAAAATTCCCAACTGTTAAATTGATGGACCTTTTTTAAAAACGTATTTTTTTTTTTTTTTTTTTTTTTTTTAATATTTTATTCTGAAATTGCAAAATGGAAAATTTCACATACTGAAAATGCGTATTTTGCAGCTTCAAAATGAAATATAAAATAAAAAAAATACTTAAAAAAAAAAAAAAAAAAAGTCCGTCAATTTAACAGTTGGAAATTTTCAGAATGTGAAAACAGAATTTAAAAATATGTATTATTTAATAAGTTATTTGTAAAGAAAATTTCCCATAGAATAATATTAGCTTCGGCTTCCGGCGACAGTGAGTGAAGCGGGCCCTTAAGTGCTCTACCAAGCTAGTCAGCAACACAAATCTACATTATAAGAAAAATCTATAAAATGGCAAATAAAAATGTTGAGTTTACCATTTATTTCTTTAAACGGTGTTTCCTTATTTCCACAATTACACTAATTCATCAAAGGAAATTTCATCTTTATGCCTATAATTTCGACACAAGAAAAAAGAAAGAGTCTTTTTCGAAAAATAAGCTATAACTGTCATTTTCGTTGATACAATCACAATCGTAATAATTGTCGTTTTACACATAATACAAAAACTAGAAATATTAAAAACTATTGAAGAAATATAATTGAGTATCGTATAATATTTAGCTTGAATAAACCTTTTTTTTTTTTTTTTTTTTTTTCTCATCTTGTTATGTATAGCGTGAAACCAAATCATTACAAGAAATAAATGGTCAGCATTTTCTTTTTTGACATCCTCATTTCGGCTGTGAATTCTTGCCATTTCTAAACGGCTAAAAATCACGGAATGTGACTAAAGCTTTTTAGTCACGAGAGGAGTAGAAGCTTTATGTTTCACGATCAAATATATATTTATACCTAATATTTGAACTGCAATAATTTTTCCCTTAATGATATTGAATCTGAGTTGTTAAAAAAATATATATATATATATATTGAGCTGCACTTCATAACAAATTATGAAATTCTCCTATTGAATATAGAAGAAAGTAAAAAGTTATTTCAGTCTATTTCAGTAGAATTTGTGCATATATCCAGAAACTTAATTCCTTCTTAAATAAATATAAAATAAATATAACAAAATATTGTTTGTGAATAATGACCAAAATTTAAATTATATACAAAGACAGCTGCTTAATATAATAATATGTATTATAATAAATGAAGGCAACAAGAACTATTTCATAAGCATAAATGAAATTTAATTGATCATACAGTAATGCTTCAGATAATAAGTTTTATATTATAATTTATACATTTTTTTTAAATGTACGTGTGTATAAAAATGGTAATGGCATGGATAATAAAACCATTCTTAATCTACTGTCAATTTCTAGGATTATGCTATTAAATTGTTCACAATAATATTTTAATACTATTACATTTGAAATGAACTTTTGGAAGTAAATAAAATTGTTCTCCTCTGCATGAAAAGCAAGGTTTTCTTAAAAAAATGTTAGAATGTGTTCGTTTATTAAATTCCCTGGATTATTGGCTTTCCTGGTTTTTTGCTGTCCGAAAAAGATCGTAAAATTACTTTATTTCTCCCAGGAAAAAAAAAAAAAAGTTCCTCGTAAAAACCTAGAGAAAAAAATGGGTGTAACTAAATTTTATGGATTATTCCCTTTAAACACGAAAAATAGAATTTCCTGTAAAACAATAGTAGAATCCCACCTTTTCCCCATTGTGTTTTTTCCATCGTCTCGCATCTTTGATAATTTCACATTTATTGTTATCATTAGATTTGTTCATTTCATCTTTCAAATTTATTGTATTTTTTCATGAAAGGTCGATCGTACTCTACAGTATTTGGCTTGAAATGACCACTAAAGTTCGAAATCTTGCATTTGTTTATGCTTTCTAAAGTGTTGTGCGATCCTGATGACAAAAACATTTTTTTTTTTTTTTTTTTTTTTTAACAAGTGTTTTATTGTATCTTTTTTGAAGTCTGATATGAATTGACACTCTCATTTACTATCAATCTGTAATTTAAGACTCATGTTTTTTAAATCAGTTCCTCATTTGTATCACTGAATTTTGTGGATAATAATCGTGTGGGTATTGTGGAATTTTTCATACCTATAATAAAACTATTTGTAGTTATATCTAATATTTTTGGTTCTTGCGGATTGGCATCATATGTTTTCTTGCATTCTACAATCATTGTAACTATATATACATACACACACACACACACACACACACACACACACACACACATATATATATATATATATATATATATATATATATATATATTATTAAATTTTTTTAAATATTTAAATTTAAGGATTATTACCAGTTTAAACAATATATATATATGTAGCGTACAAGGCATATTAATGCTGATTTGCAGGAAAATATTTATTGTTCTTCTACCATTCGGAAGAATTCACGAAAAAAATTCAGTAATTTTTATTTTTCTGTGAGCTATAATATTTGGACTTATACATACTTAATATTAAATTTAAAAAATAACAGAAACAAGCTGGAGAACAGTCTGTTCATTCCAATTCTAAGCATCAAGAACGGACAACTTTTACGTAATCATATTAAATAGCAGCCAATCTACATTAAAATATTGTTCATGCTATCAATACTCAATAAACTACCTTTTACTTTAATACAAAAGGGGAAAAAACTTGAACATAAGGTCTTTCAGTATCCAATTTTAAAAATTTCATAAGTTATTCGAAATTTAAAAGTTTTTTAACAATATAGAATAGAGACTAATTTTCGCATAAATGGGTTTCATGAAAATTATTTTCACTATAAACAAATCAGTCCCGTTTTAAAATATATTTTATAATACTAGCTAGAACCCTATTAAAGTTCAACATTTTAATGTAAAAAAATCGCACATTTTTTGAAATTTAAGAGTTTTTTAACATAAAAGAATAGGTAAAAACTTCGCACAAACAAGTCTTATTAGTGTCCTTTTCATAGTAAAGAAGTCGGAATAGTTTTAAAATGTCATTTATTTCACTGGCATGGAGATTAGTGATTATCAGCATTCTATTTTAAAAAAACTTTGTAAATTGTTCGAAATTAAGTACCTTCATTGCTTGCTAAAATAAAGCAATATTTTGCATAAACTTGCATTATAGTTTTATTGTATAAAATGTACCACAGGATTGCACAGAAATTAATACAAGAAACTATCATAAATAAAACTACGCAGCAAATTTAGAAGATAAAAATGTTTTGAAGCGAAGGAATGCCACGTTACTAGGTGGAGCATTTTTACTAGGTCGATCATCAACCAAATCCATAGTTCTTATCACAGGTATATTTTGCCCTGTAGTAAACATTTATAAAATAATTGGGAACTGAGAATTTTCAACCTATGCCATCTAAATCTTTCTACATAGGCTATTTCTTAAAAACAGCGACATCAATAGTAAAAAAAAAAAAAAAAAAAAATCTTATTGTGCGAATACAATTTTTCTCTATTATTTAAATACCGGTTAATTTTATAAAATGACATTTAAAACGCTGTTTACATCTTTTGGTATGTTTTATAGGCAGTTTTCCACAGCAACACTTTTTTAACCTGTGTTGTTTTTATGCTATTCTAGATCCTTAAAAAAAATATTTAATTTTCAAGACAGTGTTGAATTAAAAAATTAAAATTATTGACACATTATTACTTACTGTTGAATGACCCATATGCACTGTTAAAAATTTCAACAGAAAATTCTGTGTAATTTATTATCTTAAGCCTTGCGTAAAATTACAGAGACAAACAAACGGAGATGTTAAAAAACTTATTTTATACATTCATTTTAATAATTAATATTAATTTAATTAATTATTGGTGAAAATATATTTCGGACTTGGAATGCTTTTCCTAAAGTAGAAACAGTCAATTTTTATTCTTATTAAAAAATTAAATATTAAAATTACGCAAAAATACAGAATAAAGATTGAGAATCTCGATTATTCACTTTTAACAAAGAATTACTGTAAATTTACAGAGACTCTGGATAAATATTTACATTAAATTTACAGAAATTTTTAACAGTGTTGACAGGTACCATTTTTCGAGCGATATTTTTGCACGGCGTGTTATTATCTTAGATGATTTTCGAAATTTTTTCTTTAGATCCAAATATTTATTTGAAAAATGATTTGTAAAAGAAAAATATTCATCTTTATACAGATTGATGCATTGAATATGTATATGTACATATATTTCTTATTCTGCTAAATACATGTACAGTCGGTAACAAAAGTGTCCAAACACTAGCGAAAATTCCTATGCAAAAAAAGTAGAGTTAATACTATTTTGTTAAATAAATCCTTGTCGAATCCTGTTCTTAGTCAGTGTAAGAACATGATTCGATAAGGATTTTTTTTAACAAAACCGTATGAAGTGTACTTTTTTTACATAGGAATTTTTGCTAGTGTTCGGACACTTTTGTTACCGACTGTACATAACATAAATACTTACACACAATTTTATGCATGGTTATTTTCAAGGCAAATATAATGCATATTTGAGGGAGAGAATGCTAGTCAGAAACAAAGTAGAATATTTTTCACATATTAAAATACTTATTAGATTGTATATTTGTACAATACCTCTATTCGATTATATTATAATATAATCGAATACATCATATTCGAGATATAATAATCGAGCGATAATAGTCATATCTACACTGTTAAAAAAATGCAGAAAAAATACAGAAATTCTCTGTAATTTCAGAAAAAAAGTCGTAAATTACGGAAAAATTACGTAGACAAAACGTATTTTACGACTTTTTTTCTGAAATTACAGAGAATTTCTGTATTTTTTCTGCATTTTTTTAACAGTGTATATTCGATATGTTAGAATCTATATTCGATTGATCGCACATCTAAAAAAAAAAAAAAAAAAAACTTACGATTATTTTTAAACAGAAAAATATCTAAACGCAATTAAAATATCGACTAGCTGGAATGGGTACAATAATATTATCACTTTAAAAGAAAAGAAAATGGAAAACGTGAGAATATCTCACAATTCAATTTGCGAAAAAGAGAAAAAAAATATATATATGTATATATATATCATGCTTCAAGAGACAGCCTAACGAGAAATATGTTCTCTTTTTTCCTGCACCTTATTAAAAATTTTTCCTTTAACCGATGATTAAAGTTGGGCAGGCTTTTACGAGAAATAAAGAAAATAATAAAAACGAGCTTAATACATTATGCACATACGTAACTAAAAAATAACCCTCGGAATTTCGAGAAACAAAACAGCGGAGCGAAATACGCCAACATATCAAGATCTTTTTGAATCCAGAGCCTGTCTAGGGGAGCGAGAAAGAGAAGAGGGAATTTCTTAGAGTAAAAGATCTTTTGCCAATTATTTGTCGAAGGTGCGTGTTTAAGGACCGCTCGTTAGCCATTCATAAAGTAACTCATTATCGGATTCGGAATTTACGCTTCCTGCCGACCTCTTGGACACTCAGTATCGGAAGCTTTTTCGTTCTCATTCGAATATGTAAAAAAGGGGTCGTCAACAAACTGATTTACAGAAATTACAATGCAGAAACGTATAAATTATGTATTGCGTGAAATTATGTATTGCATGTTGGCACTTAGAAAGAACACCATAGGAATCTTGCTAATGGATTTGAAAATCATATTTCAAACAATATTTTACACAGAATTTAGTCCTTCAAGCATGTAAAATGTCGACATTCCCCCCCCCCCCCCTTTAATGGACATTATTCAACACAGTCTGCAGCTCGACCCTTCGGCCGGAATGCCGTCAAAATTAGTAGGGGGATTTAGAGGTCTGCACGGGCTGAAATTTTGAGGCTCAGGCCCTTAAGTTTTGCTTATAAGGGGTGTCAAAATCCGAAAAATTCAAGCCCAGCGCGAAATGAATAATAATTAAAAAAAATTAAAAAAAAAAAAAAGAAAAGAAAGAAAGAAAGAAAGAAAGAAAGAAAAGAACAGAAAATCTATATCATGATTTTTTATGCAAGAATTTCTTGTTATCGTTCTTTTTAGAGGTTAGAGATTTCATAAATTCAAGTTAACAAACATCAACTTACTAAACTACTGACCATTTAGACATAGAAAATTACATACAAACAGAAATTCCTTAATGTCCGATATAGTTTAAAATATAAAATAAGACATGGCTTTAAAAAAATCTTAACAATAACTATCTATAACTAAAAAGAAAAAAAAAAAAAAAAAAAAAAAAAAAAGATGCATTTATCTGTAATTTATGAAACGAAAATAAATTTAAATACAGCTGCATACTATTTTCAAAACATAAGTTAAGTCATAAATGTCATTATTTTTACAAAAGAAAAAAAAAAGATATTTTACATGCTTTAAAATTTTTAATAGGGAAATAGAGATAACTGACTTATGCAATCGACAATCAATTGATATTTACGAAATTAAAGCTGATGAGAGATAGACAAATGGGCACATACAGGTAGACACAAAATTAAATCGAAAGTATAAAGACTTCTAAAATAATGTTAAAAAGTATAAAAAGTGCTTAATGCTACTAAAAATCTCATTTCAGCCATTTCCAAACTCTCATTCCATAAACTCTCGTAGACGATAACATACCTAAATTATTTTGTATGTAAGGTAATTCAGGGAATGATGCAAGTTTGTTCCTAGCGCTTTTATGTGTCAATAGACAGTAATACTGACCAGCATGTGTGAGAGTATTGTCCCAGTGAACGTGTGGATTGTGAACTTATTACTCATCGCCTTTAGTCGCCATTATTTTAGATCTCGTGAGCCTTTAACCTTGTGAGTAAAGCCCTCATGATATTCGGTTGCTCATATTTAAAGTTCATTAACAGATGTTTTATTTCAAACAAGGTATTAGCAATATGAGTGAGTTCCTTATTCTATTACACACACAAGGTAAACAGAAGCAGCCTTAAACCTTGCAGCAATACAAAGATAGGCATGTGTGGCATCTTCATCTATACTTGAAGGAAGACGCAATATGGTTCAGAAATAAATCAAATGACCTTTAAATTTTATGTTTTATTTTATATACTGTATATTATAGTGTAAAATATAAATGGAATTAATAATTACAATTGTACAATTATAATAATTACCATTTTTACCATGTTTTTATTAAATTCTATTCTTGTTTGTTTGTGTGTTTGTTTGTGGGTTTGTTTGTCCGGTACAAATCTTGCAATCTATTTTTAACTAACTTCCCTACTAGCTAGACATTTGAAACTTTCACAGTAGCTCAGAACCTGGTGACAACACAATACTTCGAAGTCAGATTTTCGAATAGTTTTCTTTTAGTTAATTAAAATATGAAAATAATACCCTCCTAATAGCAATAAAATAGTCATTAAAATATTAGCTATAATTTAATTGTTGCCAAAAAAATTTTACGAGTTCATTTTCTTTCGACATAAAAATAAATACATTTAATTAAACGTGAGCGTTAAAAAACTGTAAAAAGTTAAATTATGCATCTGGCAAAAATTGACGTCATTATCACTTTAAAGGTTTTATACACATTGATAAAGTGTTAATGTGATGCAAATATATGTCGTTCTGAAAGGATTATTATTTACCAACTTTTTTTTTTTATTCAAATTTTCCGTAACTCTTTAACCAATCATATTAGAACGTCCATCTTTGGAATATGGATAATAAGGATTTTCTCGCCAAAAGTCGCCAAGGGCAAATATCGCCAAATTTGGCGCCAAATCCATTATTTGTCTATTGGAGCTTTTTAATGCGTTTTAAAGGAAAAATTAAGCTATTTTAACGCAAAAAAGAGCTGAAAATGCAGAAAATGGACATTTTATCAACTTACTAAGCCTCTTTGAAGGAATTTATACAAAAATAAATACAATTATTTACAATTTCGTAACAATACGCATTGATAAAGTGCTAATGTAGTTAGTTCTGTAGCTATGATTCAACAGAAAATTTAAAAACATGGTTTATAAAAAGTTTTTTATCTTATAATTATTATAATATTATTTTAACAAAATTTCAAGTCTTCAGTAAGGATCTCTCCTTAATATAGCTCGGAGCAAGGTAGCTTGGGAAGGGAACTTCTAGGTTTTCCTCTACTGGAATTTTATCTGGTTTCCTCTACTGGCTATCCTTATAACAAGCAATGATACAATTGTTGCTTTCACAAACGGAGCATGTGACTATAGGCCTACACCAGCAGTTGCTTCCACCAGCAGAGCAGTCGACTGTCACCAGCAGTTTCCTCCACCAGCACAGAAATAAGCCACAATTATACGAGTTTGTTTAACATTAAATTTATCAGTCGTGTACACACACACACACACACACACACACAAACTGGAAAAGGAATTAATAATCATACATGATTAATTAAACACTGAAGAGCATGGTTTATTTTTTTTATTATCTTATATCATTTCAATTTTTGACTGTACTAAGCAAAACGTTCTTATACATGGCGTCTTCCCCTGATTTACCTACATATGAAAAAACTAGTAGAGCCATGAATATCATTTTGAATTAAAAAAAAAAAAATATTGACCTTCAATAACATGTATTAGTTATGATACTTACTAAGAACTCCGTAAGAAAATACTTCAACTTTTGTGCGTTTTTTCAATTTTTCAATAATTTTATCATTATTCGTTGTTTGGCGTTAAATAATTTGGTATGGACAGACATTTTTCTTTATTGTCATTTTGTTAGTTATCATTTCAATGTTTGTTAATTCCTCACTAGTGAATACGGGATTTTATGATTCATTATCCGTACATATTCATTTTATAGTTGAGTATCTTGTAAATAATTTTGGCATTTAATCTTTGATTTTTTTTTTTTCCTTGCATTTTACAATCATTGTAAAATTACACACACACACACACACACACACACACACACACACATACACACACACACATACACACACACACACATATAAATATATATATATATATCTGTACTGATAAGTATAAAGGATTTAAGTCCAAAAATGTCGATTTTGAGTTAAGTACATAGTCAGACTCAGAAAAAAATTCTCTATCGATTGGTATAAAGGATTTAATTCTATGTCATTTAGTCTTTGAGAAAATCCATTGGTAAAAAAAGGACCAATTTAGAAATTTACCATTCATGTATGGTATAAAATATTTAATTCAATTTTTCCCGTTATTAAATGAAGGTTGACAAACACTGAATGGTATAAAGGGTAAAAATCAACGAAATACCTTTTCCCTAATCCACTCTTCTGATTTGTTTTTAGCTAGTTAAACTTTATTTTTCGTCTCCTGAAAAATCAAGAATATGGACTTAAATCCTTTATACTTATCACTACAGATATATATATATATATAACTTTTTTTCTTTTTATGAGATAGCAGGAAGATTTATATTGATGAAGCTCAATGTAAAAAAGAATAAAGTATTGTACTTATTAAAAATAAGATAAAACTTGGACTTTTGTTTAAAATCATCTTCTATAACTGAAATCTTAAATAAAATGGAAATTCTTAGTAGTTGTTTTCATTATTTAAATAGAAATACGTATACATTTTATTTTTTTTTAAAAAGATAAAATTTCCATTCTCATTTAAGTGTTAAAAAGTTTCGTAGATGCTGATAATGTTAGATTTTGAGAATGATATGATCTAGTATCAAAGGGGGGTTAAACGTAGGAAAATAAAATTGGATTCCGAATAATTACAAATATCTGGTACACAGAAACCAGAACTCGAACCCGGCACCCTGAACCATTTCTTCACAAGATGGGCTGTGACTGAGAGAGACGAATCGAAATTCTATGCTTTTTTAAAATTTTGTTCAAAAGTATTCGTAAATAGTGTAAAGAAAGAATTCATTTGAGAACATTTCCTTCCGATGATCATAAAATTGGAAATATTATCTATTTTAAACTTTTGTAGTTTTACAGTTTCTTTTTATTTACTTTTGGATTAAATGTTATAAATTCTTTAAAAACTTCATAATTCATTTATATTTTCATAAATGATAACGCAGTAGTTTTGAGCCTATTAATTTAAAAATGTTATTTAATTCGGATCCAATCAAATTAAGTTATGTTATTAATTTTGCAAGATATACGTTATTTTACCGTTTCAATAGCAGCGACTAACATTGCATATTTTCAGTTCTTTAAACTTTATTTTTAAGCAAATATAATTTATTTATTAAGAAAACATACTTAGAATTATCAAATTTATTTTTACTCAAAAGTGATTTTAACAATACTCAAAAGTTGTTTTTATAAGAAATATATTAAAACATTGTAGGCATAATAAACTTTCTGTATTTATATCATCATAATGATTTTAGAATTAATTTCGGAATACCAGTAAAAAAAAAAAAAAAAAAAAAAAGCAAGTGTTTCTGTTAAATAATTTTGTGATATGATGATTCAATAAAGTTCAATTTTGATGTGCCTGTATTTTTTTTTCACACGAATAAATTTATTGTGTACACAAATATCAATAAATAAATACATAAATAAATAAAATAAAACTCAATAATCTAATTAAAATTTAATTCACTTTTCGAACAGGTATATTATTTTTGAAAGAAAATATTTCACTCCTTTAATATGAAAAAGTAAAATTTTTTTTTCCAAATATTTCCTTTATTTGTTTTCCGAATGTATATATTATCTAATATTTACAATTACAATGTGATCAAATGTTTAAAAAAAAAAAAAATTGCTGTACGAATTACTAGACACGGCTGTTGGCATTATATTTTATGTCTTTCTATCTTTCTTTCTTCTTCTTCTTTTTTTTTCAATATCTTTTTATTTCTTTATTCTCTCCTAATTAAAATAAATAAATAAATAAATAAATAAAAAATGCAGTTTTTCAGCCCTCAGACAGAAAAATTACACAACTTTCCTACCAAGATGTAACTTTTTTTACCATCGAATATCATGATCTGCGCTGATTATCTTAGAGATGGATTGTAAAGTTGAATTTTTATATCGATCAAGGGAAAAGTGCCAAAGTTGGAAATCGAACTCGGGCACTCCGCTAGTCGTGCGATTGCTCTACCACTGAGCCACTCTGGCTGATTTCCCTCTCTGCATTTCTCACAGATTACTCGTTGGCAAAGTTACTATGTCTGCAACTGCAGATATAACAGTTATTTTATTTTTCATGAGTATATTATTCTTGGCAGTTCCTACAGACCCTGTAAAATGAAAATTCCGTTAATCAAACATCAATAGCTTATTTTAGAGATGAGATGTACAGTATTTTTCATATAGTTGGTATAAAAATTCAACCTTAAACACCATCTCTAAAATAAGATATTAATGGTTGATTAACGACACTTTCTATGCCTTGATCATTATAGTTTAAGTATGTATTTAAATATATTAGGGAATTTTGACAAATATATATTAAATTTTTAACGTTAAAAGCATTTTTGTAAGTATAATAAAATTTTTCTATACCACCGACATAAAACTTTCCACGTGTCGACCTTTTTAATGAATATCAAAAACATATATGTAATGGAAAACATTTCTTAAATAAGCAGATAAAATATAAAGAGAAAGTATAATGCAGCTAATGTGTGAATTCATTAAAATCTATAAATACGTTATATTTTTACTGTTTATAAAACTTAACGTAGAATTGTTCCAAAACGTTAGTTATAACATTTTACTAATAATTGGTGCGACAACAGCAGATATCATAAACCTAAATAGATAAGTCACATTTGTTTCCAACTGATAGCTATTCAAGAATCGCCGAAGATTTCATGCGAAAAATTTTACATTTCTAAACGCATTAACTTGCGTAGAGTACAAATGAAATTTATTTTCAAATTTTTGTAAAATCCCCTTTCCAATATCTTTCTTAATTTAAAAACTGTTGTAATATGATTTAATAAGTTTCGTTGTAATCCTGAAACATTATTTTGTAGATAAATAAAGTAAAAACTAATGAATATTGAGATTTATCTGATTTTAAAATAATTAAAATTATAGAACTGTTAGTCTCACAGTCCTGTAACTAATTTTCTGGCATGAAATCCTAGCGCGATTATAGTATTTGCAATTCTTGTCTTGAGGGATTCAGATTGAATCCAGATACATATAGTAATTTCGCTTTAATTCACAAATAAATAAATAAATAAATAAATAAAAATACTACAATTTCATGTTCTGTAAAATTACAACCGAAACCATTTACAACAGTACTGTAAAATTACTGCAAAATATGATGAAACTTAAGTTGCTAGCATTTTATCTGTAAAATTACATAAGTTTTCATATTGCTTTTTTTTTTTTTTTTTTTTTAAATTATTTATTTTTTCTTTTTTAATCTGAAAAATTTCGTTTTAAAGTTAAAAATGCGAAAACTGAACTAAATGCATTTTTTGCACATTATTGCTTTGAAACAAAATATTAAAAAATAAAGATTTTTTGGAAAACAAAAGCAAATTAAATAGTAAGAATTTTTTTTAAATGTAAAAATGAAAAAAAAAAAAAAAAAAAAAAAAAAAGTAATGAATAATTGGTAACTAAATTTCTCCATAGAATAACATGGGATTCGGGTGCTAGCGACAGTCTGTGAAGAGTTCCCTTATGGTAGACGTTTCCGTTTTTTTCATAGCCATTCGTAACATTATTCTCACAATTTGCGTCAAAAAGCTTTTTTAAACTACATATTTGTACTAATATGTTAATAACATAGCATTAATTATGCAATATGTATTGCACTTTTGTATTTATGTATATAATTGCATCATTTACTTTTTTTAAAAGTTAAAATATTTATGTACTACAAGCAGAAGTTAATCAAGATAAGTTTAGGAATAAATTCTTGTATATGAAATAATATTCATCGGGAATGTGTGCAGATATGGACACAGTTTTGATTTTGATTTATAACTTTTGATAGATTAAATATTATGCAAACATTTGAATACCAGTAGAAAGCTAGAAGCCTTAGCTGAAGTTTGATAAAATAACTGTATCGATTCCGTCAACCAAAAAAATTTTACCACCAATTTTGTGGAGTGTCTATTTTTGGCCAAAAATAAATTACGTACCCGGCTGTGGGCACACTTGAAAAACACATTAAAAGTGGGAATATAATAAGAAAAATCACCATAAATGTAGAAAATAACAAAATTCATTCATTTTGTAAGTATTCAGTGGCCAAAATAATAACAGAAAAGGGCATTTTTCCAATTTTGTTCGTCATCTTCTTCGTCCTCCAAATCAGAAGTGCAATGCTTGTAAGTAAAATAATTTGCATGTATATTTGCACTCTTCAAATGCACCGGACAATCACACTCGTTGCATTTGATTGAGTTGACTCTTGTTAGGCATGGTAGCAGGTGCTCCAAACAGATGATGCAGAAGTCGACATCATTATAAGATCGTGGATGTTCCTATTTTTAGCGCGCTTGGCCGGCAGTGTGACAGGTGGAGTTGCCTTACTTTTTCCAGGTTTCTAGAGGGTGCGAAAAAGGTCATAGTCTCGGGCAGTTGATTTTAGAGATTTCTTATCTACTAAGCAATCCTATATGGCTTTAGCCAGTGATTTATAATCCATTTCTTTTGGTTCGGTTGACTTTTCCGAGGTTGACATGGCTAAAAATGCCTAAAAATACACAAAAACACTAGTAAAATATGTTATGTTGACATAAAAGACCACATTTGACAATTCGTAAGTCAAACACACTTTAAATGAAAAAAAAAAAAGGAAGTGTGGCCACAATCGATTACATGAAGGTGCCTAAAACCGGGAATGGCAGCCATTTTTATAATAACAGAAGGTCCACATTTTGACTGAACTCGATATTGAATCACAAAATATGATGCATATACTGCATGAATATACATTACACTTACGTTTTTTAACTAATTCGCTTCGATTTATCGCGTTTTGAAAATATTCACAAATTTCTTTTGTGTTGCTTTTCTTCAGATTTTTTTTTTTTTCGTTGCTTGCACTTACAAAGCAAATGCGCCTGTTTACTTCGTTGCTAGCACAAAAACTGCGTGCTGTTACAATAGAAGTTTGACAATACTCAAATCCCCTATATTTGCTTTCTGTTAAAAGATATGGTTGGGTGCCCATGACAGGAGAAATTCCCCTACATAACACATGTATGGGCCCGTATATATTACGATATTCTAGATTTCTGTTTTATATATTGTTGTGTGTGGGCTGCAGAAACCGATATTTTCACCAGTTCTTTTTTAAATGGCAATCAAGAAACAAAACAGCTTTTAATAATGGTTGAGTTTTCTAATCCCTTTCTTGGACATTATTTTATCTTGCTTATTTTCGTTATCTATACATATAAAAGAGTACTTCCACTCACTCACTCACTCACTCACTCACTGACTCATCAACGCACAGCAAAGTCTACTGGAGCCACTGACTCGAAACTGAGTCAGATTATAGAACATATAGTGTAAGCACCCCCTAAGAAGCGATTTTACGAAATTCGCTCCCCAAGCGGGTCTAGGGGACAAAATGTGATTTCACAAAAACCTTCATATCTCAAAGAAAAAAACAGATTACATATAAAGGACTACTTCCACTCACTCACTCACTCACTGACTCATCAACGCACAGCAAAGTCTACTGGAGCCACTGACTCGAAACTGGGTCAGATTATAGAACATATAGTGTAAGCACCCCCTAAGAAGCGATTTTGAGAAATTCGCCCCCCAAGAGGGTGTAGGGGAAATGTGATTTCACAAAAACCTTCATATCTCAAAGAAAAAAAACAGATATTCGTAAAATTTTTGCTTTAAAATATAGCTAATTTAATTATCTAAAAGCCAATTTCTGGAACTTTAGAAGTTCGGTCCCCAAGGGGGGAAAGGGGGCAAAATGTGATTTCACATGCACAAAACGTGGTTTCACATACTCCTATATATCTCAAACAGAAAAACGATATATGTGAAATTTTTGCTGTAATATATAGCTAATACACATACCTAAAAACTAATTTCTGGAATTTTCGAAATTCAGCCCTCAAGAGAGAAGGAGAGGGGACAAAACGTGATTTGAAATAATCCTTTATATCGCAAACAGAAAAAAATATATGTGTAAGATATTTTTGCTCTAAAATATAGTTCCCATAAATGCATAAAAACTAATTTCTTTAATTTTAGAAATTCGTCCCAGGTGGGGCGGGAAAGGGGGCTATGGGGTAAAAAAATAGAAATATAGTTAGACCATTCAAAATTGGTACAGATAGGTTTTAGAGACTTGCAAGTCAAATGAGGATATTTTTGAAAGTGTAAAGTTATTAGGAGTGTCAGAAAGGTGTGGGGGGGGCGGAGGGGCCTAAAAGGTAAATATAGAGTTAGACCGTTCAAAATTGGTAAATAAAGGTTTTTGATACCTACAAATCGATTGCGTATATTTTCAAATTTGTAAAGTTATTAGGGGGGACGGAAGGACAAAAAATAAAAAGTAGAGTTAGGTCGTTCAAAATTGGTACATAGAGTTTTTTTATACTTACAAATCGATTGCGGATATTTTCGAATTTGTAAAGTTATTAAATTGGTACATGGAGGTTTTTGATACCTACAAATCGATTGCGTATATTTTCGAATTTGTAAAATTATTAGAATAGACGGGAAGGGGAGGTGAAAGGGCAAAAATATATAAATAAGAGTTAGAGCGCTGAAAATTTGTGTTGTTAGCGAAAGTACAGAATTATTACGAAGGGCGGGAAAGGATCGGGAGCAGGGGTAAAAATAAAGAAATTCAGATAAAATGTTGAAAGCTAGTATTATTAGGTTTAAAAGCCCGATAGAACGACTGCGAGTATTTTCTAAAGTCTAAAATAATTTGGAGGGGCGGGAACGGTAGGTGAAGAGCATGCAAGCCTTGCGCGCCTGCATGCGCTGCCTCAGGCAGTGGTGGCCCGAACCGATTATTCCACTGATGGGAGAACTTTTTTTTTATGTTTTCCCCTATTTATTAAGAGTGTTGAACATAAATACGCGCGCGCAGCGCACAATTGCCTGCGCTGCCAAGGGCAGTAGGGATCCGTTGCGACATTTTTTCCAATCACATTTTTTTTTTTTTATCTTTTTTTTTCGTATGATAAAAATTGATGCAATTTTGAGAATTCATTAACTATAGTGATTCATTTAAAAATAGTGACCAGCGAAGCTGGCGTAGCCTGTTAGTATCACATAAAATCCTTTCATCAGGCAAAAAGAAGCAAACTCGTGTGCTTCACGAACGCAGCAACGAAATATATATAACGTGCTAGAAGTTTCGAAGAATCAGAAGTTAGTTACAAAATGTTTCGAAATAATGAATGATGATGATTAAAATCCTTATATATAAATGTGAAGTACCACTGATTCATCTATGATCGCCGAGACCAAACTGCTGAAGTTAAAAACATGCCGTTTGGACAGTAAGTTCCTTTCATGACGTAGAAACTAACTAAGAACAAATTGGGCGAAATTTAACCCTTAGAAGGTTGAGAGGGGGTGTTGAAGTTCTTGAACCTTTTTGCAGCATCTTTCTAGTAGTTTCCAATAGAAGCTTGAAGTTTTGCGAAATGTCTCCTCGTAGGCCCTAATTAAGATAAAAGGTGAGGATCTTCCGAAATTTAACCCTGAAGAAGGTGAAAGAGGATTTCTAGCAGATCTGCCAATTTTTCTCACCTAGAAATTCGCAATACTGTTTTGTAGAAGCTTAAAATTTAGTAAAATGTCTCCTCATAGGGTCTAATTAAGATAAAAGGTGAGAATCTTCCGAAATTTAACCCTGAAGAAGGTGAAAGGGGATTTCCAGCAGATCTGCCAATTTTTCGCACCTAGAAATTCGCAATACTGTTTTGTAGAAGCTTAAAATTTAGCAAAATCTCTCCTCATAGGATCTAATTAAGATAAAAGGTGAGAATCTTCCGAAATTTAACCCTGAAGAAGGTGAAAGGGGATTTCTAGCAGATCTGCCAGTTCTTTGCGCCTAGAAATTTGCAATAGTATTTTGTAGAAGCTTAAAATTTAGTAAAATTTCTCCTCTCATTACCTAGTTAAGGTAAAAGATGAGGATCTTCTGAAATTTATTCCTTAAAAGGTGAAAAGATGTATCTAGCATTTCTACTCGTTCTTCACACATGGAAAATTGCAGGTTCCAATAGAATTCTTTTTTTTTTATAGATTTGAATAAACTTTCATCTTCATCTTCATAAGAAATCTTAATAAACAAAATCTTGCCAACAAGTCAAATTGATTGGCTTTGCTTATAAATTTTTAAAAATTATTTTCCCCGTTCGAAGAACTTGTAGAACTGCTAGTACCTTATAAACGAATATCATAAATGGCAAAAAGTACGACATAATGTTTCGGATCAATATAATTAAGTATGACCTTTCATCTGGAGAAAAGACCAAACATGGGATTGCTTGAAAGAAACAACAAGATTGCGCTTCCATCTTGTACTCCTGGCTACTTCGTTTTGTCTGATGAAGGGCAGTGGTTAATAGTTTTTACCTAAAATACGTGCCGCAACATTTTCTGTTTGAATCGAAATCACGATTACCCATTCCTACTTTTTACTTTTTACTTTTCTCCTACTTATTAATATTAGAACTTCTTAAATTTTTGGGCACATTCATAGAATCTGGCTATTGTAAAATAGGAACCTTTTACTTCAAAATTCTATTTTTTTTTTTTTTTTTTTTTTTTTTTATCTAACCGAATTACGTCTGTCTTACAGTTCATTACAAACATGCAAACACAAAACATAAATATGCGATGCTATTTTGTTAAAAAAAAAAAAAAAAAAAAAAAAAAAATCCGTCAAAACCTTAAAAGTAGAAAATATTTTTATGTACATTTTATCGACAAATCAGCATCCTAAATCTCTCCCCTATAACGCCTCACGAACTCCACAAAACTGATTTTCCCGGATCAAATTAAATTTTATGCTCGACTTAAAAAAAAAAGAAGAAATAAAAAAAAAAAAAAAAAAAAATGGAGAAAGGAATTTTTTTTCCCCTCTGAAAAACAGATGCATAATAACAATAAAATTCTGTGTCTTGAGAGAAGGCAGAGAGAGAGAGAGAGAAAAAAAAAAGGCGATGCAAAGGAAAAAAATACAAAACATCCAACCCAGCACAATATATTCTAACAACAATTGCTCAGAGCAATATTTTCGTCAGCTCTTTGTTTGCTGGCAATCAAGAAACAGAATCAGTTTCGCTTTTAGAAATGCCGATTTTAATGAGTTTTGTACCCTTTTCTTAGACACTAATGGTTATTTACGCTATGTCAGATACAGAGACCGGTATTTTCGAATTTGCTTGGAGAGGGAAGCAACGGAAATTCTAGAGTTTCAATTGCGGAGGAAGGTGCAATAAATAAATATAAATACTGTTGTAAGCTTGATAATATTTACAAAACATTCTACGAGATTTCGATAATAACGGCTTGAGTGAAATGTTTGAAGGAGAATTTCAGAAGATACGTTGAATGTTATTTATTTTTTAATGCTTTTAAATTGATTTTATAAATTCGGAAATAATTTTTATCGTTTTTCATATTTTCCAGAAGTGCAATATTTTATATATTTTTTTTTATTGTCTGTTAAAAGTTGATCGTTGTAAAATGTGTTCGTTAATTGAAGTGTTTAATAATACATTTATTAAGAATTCATTTATTTATTTTTATTTATTTTTTTTTTTATGATTTTCTGTCGTTAAGATATTTATTATGATTGAGGAAAATCAGGTGGGAGGAGTTTCTGTTAACATTTAAAAAATGAGTTATGTAAAATATTGAATTAAATTTACATTTACACATAAAATACACATATTATATATTTTATATTGCATATAAAATACGCATTTTATAAATTTGGAAATATTTTTTATCGTTTCATATTTTCCAGAAGTGCAATATTTTATATTTTTTTATTGTCTGTCAAAAGTTTATTTTTGTAATTTTTTTTTTTTTTTTTTTCATTAATTGAAATATTTAATAATACATTTATTAAGAAATTTTTTTTTCTTCTGTCGTTGAGATATTTATTATAATTGAGGAAAATCAGGTGGGTGGAGTTTCTGTTAACATTTGAGAAATGAATTTTGTAAAATATTGAATTAAATTTATATTTACATATAAAATACACATATTATACATATAAAATACGCATTTCATAAATTCGGAAGTAATTTTTATCATTTCATATTTTCTAGAAGTGCAATATTTTATATTTCTTATTGTCTGTTAAAAGTTGATTTTTGAAAAATGTTTTCGTTAATTGAAATATTTAATAATACATTTATTAAGATTTTTTTTCCCTCTGTCCTTAAGTTATTTAGTATGACGGAGTAAAATCAGGTGGGAGGAGTTTCTGTTAACATTTAAAGAATGAATTTCGTAAAATATTAAATTAAATTTATATTAATACAGTCGGTAACAAAAGTCTCCGAACACTAGCAAAAATTCCTATATAAAAAAAGTACACTTAATACAGTTTTGTTAAATAAATCCTTGTCGAATACTGTTTTTAGGCTGACTAAGAACAGGATTCGACAAGGATTTATTTAACAAAACTGTATTAAGTATACTTTTTTCATATAGGAATTTTTGCTAGTGTTCGGAGACTTTTGTTACCGACTGTACGTAATAATTTATATATAATAATAATTTATATTAATACTCTGTAATATAAAATACGCATAACATATGTTTTATATTACATATAAAATACGCATTTTATAAATTCGGAATTTTTTTTTTATAATTTCATATTTTCTAGAAGTGCAATATTTTATATTTTTTTTATTGTCTGTTAAAAGTGTATTTTTGTAAAAATTTTTTCATTAATTGAAATATTTAATAATATATTTATTAAGTTTTTTTTCTGTCGTTAAGGTATTTATTATGACTGAGAAAAATCAGTTGGGAGGAGTTTATGTTGACAGTTAAAAAATGAATTTTGTAAAGTATTGAATTAAATTTATATTTACATATTAAAAACGTATATTGTAAGTTAATAGTTCTGATTTTCAATTTTATATGTTTCAATAGAAATTTCAGAAATTTGATATCCAAGTTCATAAGTTCAATTTCTTTTATCTGTTCTCTGTAACAAGATGATTTTAAAATTATTTTAGAATTAAAATACCATATTTTGAGTCACTTTTCTGTCAAATAAATGCTCTTGTGGGCTCAAAAGAATAAAAAATTCTTTAAATTTTAAAAGGCATATTATAAGATTTTTTTTTCTGTTCCAGTAATTATTTGAATATTGGATTTGTTGCAATTATTTTATAACTATCAAAACTTTTTATTATCGAATTCACTTTTTGTTAAAAAATTTTCTTATTGTATTAACCTTTATTAATCATTTATAGATAAAATTATATTATTTTTTCTAAAAATTATTTTCATGGTACATTTTAACTTAGAGATAAATATAGGAAAATTTTGATCATTAAATGAGTATTATTAGCGGTTGATATTTGTTTGATTAATATTAGGTTGATAATTATTTGATTGGTATTAAATTGATTATTTGGTGGATAATTATTTTTGTCAGTTTTAATTATTTTTCTTTTTAAATCTCAATCCCTTTTGAGTAATTCTCTGCAAACAGACCACCATTTTCATAATTCTGATGAGAGAAAAAAAATGTATATATATGGCCAGACAATTCTGATTTTCTGTAGCAAGATGTATAAAAGATACTTAATATACAAAAATAACTGTCATACTTAACCTAAAAAAAAAAAAAAAAAAAACAGAAACAGTAATACTGTAAATTTTTTTATTTTGATGCAATTGATAAATTTTCTTTATCTTTTTTAGCTTTCCTATATTTTCCTAAACTGTTCTATAATTCTTGCTTCATTGCTTTTAAAATTCCTGACTAATTATTTCAAAAAGGGATTTTAACAGAGGTATTTTTGTTCCTTTTAAAAATAATTTAGATATTATTTTTGTTTGTTTTTATTTCTTTTTTTACATAATCATTTATTCTGTTGTTACTATTAAAATCAAATGATTAATTCCTTTACAACAACACCATTTCCTCAAGTGAGAAAATTAATAAAACATCTCATTGCCTTCTAAAATTTATATTTAGATATGAAATTCTAAAAGGAAAAACACATTTTATAATTTTTCATTTAGGGAAAATGAAGTAGCCATTAATATATTTTTAGAAAATAATTGATTTCATGAATTTAAAGAATCATACATGCGTTTTCCCCTTCTCTGGGGAGGGGGGTGGGGGGTAGGCGAGTGTTCTCTAAAGTGTGTAAATTTTCAGTATGAGTATTTTTTAAAACAATTCATTATTACAGTCGGTAACAAAAGTGTCCAAACACTAGCAAAAATTCCTATATAAAAAAACTACAATTCACACGTTTTTGTTAATTAAATCCTTGTCGAATCCTGTTCTTAGTCTGTGTAAGAACATGATTCGATAAGGATTTATTTAACAAAATCGTATGAAGTGTACTTTTTTTACATAGGAATTTTTGCTAGTGTTCGGACACTTTTGTTATCGACTGTACTTTTAAATAGAATGGTTGAACCATAGATCCGTGATAGTTTAAAATAAACTTAACGTACTCCCCCCCCCCCCCCACACACAAAAAGCCTATTTTGTTTTCTAAGTAATAGGTATAAAATTCTGAACAAAACAGAATGTATAAAGAAGCATCACAAAACTGGCGTTGTAAAAATTATTACTTACAAACTTTGAATAAACACCATAAAATGCAATAAACTCGTAACAATTGTTTCGGGTCGAGAAAACACACGACCCTTCATCAGGCGAATAAAGTAAGCACGAGTGCTGCAGTCAAAGCGGTGACCCGAAACAATTGTTACGAGTTTATTGCATTTTATGGTGTTTATTCAAAGTTTGTAAGTAATAAAACAGAATGTAATTTAATACGAACTTATTTTTGGCCTATTCTTCTATATAAAGGCATGCAGTAACAGTATTGCGTAAAAATATGGATATATTCTTTAAACCGTTGGAATTCTTTTTTATAAGTAAAACAGATTTCACTTACTAATTATATTCATTAAAACAGAAATAAAAAGTTATCCGTTACTCTTAAACTTTTTGTCAAAATATCAATTACTGCATTGTTATTATTGTTGTTGTTGCTTGTATCATTTGGGTTATGTAAACTATAATCTTTCCTGGTGTTTATATAGTTTCAATAATTTTTCTGGAAATAAATCTAACAGAGAATGAGCGTATTGTTCAATGATATTTTTAATGACTTCATTCAAGAAAAAAAAGAATTGCAAGGGTTCAATATTTATTTAATTTAATCATTAAAAAGTCGCGGGGAAAAATATAACAATACAGGACAAAGTCTAAAATATATATTAAAAATAATAATAATAAAAGAGAGAGAGAGAGAAAGAGAGAAAAAAGAAGAGGAAGAAGAAGAAGAACATAAGTTGTTTTTGAATGCGTGTTATTTATTAAGGCATTGTTTATATTGATATTTTTAAAATATTTCTTTTATTTCAAAAATTTCGTTTCAAATCAATGAAAATATAAACAAGTAGCTTCATTTTAAATTTTTATTATACAAAATATTTATTTCATAATATAGTCCCCTTCGTAGGAGACTTTATTAAATAATTCGTAGCTCAGATATACAAGAATTTTAGAAAAAACCACAGAAAAAATATGAACAACTAGGCGTCATTATGTGAGACTATGGAATCTATGAACATCATCTGGGAGACAAACAATTACAAACTTAAAATCGAACATATCGAATTACATTAGTATCAGTAGATTAGATTTATTTAACAGTTTTAAACCCTTAAATGAATCACTTACTTTACCTGATGAATATGTGATTTCATTTTAATCTATTATTTTAATGTGTTTGAATTTAAGTTTGTAACTTTTTATCTCCCGTATGATGTTTTTAACACTAATGAGGGGCCAAGAAACGTCTCTTATTCAGTACATCAACTGTTTTTACAGTGTAAACACTGTAATATATATATGTATATCTTTTTATAGGTTCTTTTTTTAAATGGTTTAAAATTAGCTGAGACGCAATGTGTTTCGGTATTTCAAAGTTATACAAAAAAGTTCGTTAGATAAAGATTGAACTTTGTTATTTCAAGGTTTATTCTCAAAGAAATTCTTAAAATAATTTTCTTCAAATGAAAAGGAGATAAAATAGAGAAATTTGCAAAATAGCGGTTAGTTAAATAGAATTCCGACTGTAAGGTTTAAAAAAAAAAAAAAAAAAAAAAAAAAAATCTAAATCAAGTGTCATTCTTAAGGAAGTAAAGGAAGCACCAACAGTGGCTCAGAGGTTCTGCTTACAAAACAGAGTCAACGAAAGTTGCCGGGATCGAACCAGGAAGTGCTCGTCGACCTGGTCGTTCGCATTTTTTCCATGGTGTTCTCCAAATCTCCCATAAATTCTCGCTACTAACTTTTTAGGAAGGTTCCCTATGAAATACATATCAATATCACCCAGGTGGAGAACTCTCATGAAAACAATTGACCTTAAGCCCAACACTATCACACTGAGAAAAAAAATATACCGCCTTCCTCTAGAATGAATAAGTGGCCATTTTCTAAATCCCTTAACTAGAAATACAGATTTCCAAGCTATGCGCATAAGGCACGCCAATAAACTGAATAGACGAAATGATCGAGAATTTCTAGTTTACACATTTCTAGATAGTGAAACAATATTCTGAATATTCCGAATCTTTTGTATTGCGAGAGATTCTCGCTTGATTTTCTTGAATTGAGTAATGAACCAAGATTATAGTTATTGAAATTCTCCTCTTGTAGTCTCATTTATTTGCAGATATTTTTAAATAACTTTTCCCTCTATAATATAGGCAAATGCTCTAGAATTCTAATAGGGGCTTCAAGAACTCGCTTTCCAAGGGGACTAGAATTTATGAGGATGACATGGAACTATTTTTTCTAGAGCCACAATTTAGATTCTAGATGTCAATTACAGAATTTTTTCTCGGTGCAACACATTAAAAAAGAATATAATATTTTATAATAAATATTTTATAATAAAATATTTTATAATAAAAAAAGGAATATTTTATAATAAAATTTTTAAATGAAGCTATTTCTTTATATTTTCATTGATTTGAAACAATATTTTAGAAAAAAAAAGAAAGAAAAATTAAAAAGTAACAATATAAACAAAATTCAAAATAATTTATATACTTTTTTTTTTCCCTTAAAAAAAAAAAAAAAAAAAAAAGAAAAGAAAAGAAAAAAAGAAAATACATATATTTTAACCTTTGTCCTGTATTGCTATATTTTTCTTTACAAATTTTAACGATGAAACAAAATAAATATTGAACCCTTGTACTTTTTTTTATGAACAAAGTCATTAAAAATTCTTATACAAGACACGTTCAATCTCTCTTAGATTTATTTCCAGAAATATTATTGAAACTGTGTATTATATTTTAACTATGATAAGCGTATTTTTTTAAAAGTCATTCAAAGCCAAAATCCATTGCAAAATGTCAAACAACTAAAATAACGCTTCGCCAGATCTGTGGAAACACTTTTCTCCTCCTAACCCCACCCTCACACAAACAGCGTAGTTCACCATTTTTCCAACACTATAATCGGAAGCTGAAGCTCAACCATTTATCAGCTCTCCACGAAATTTTGACTGGGATAGCGGAAAATTATTTATTCTACGACGGATAATAACTTATCGATCGTCACACAAACAGAACGACGGCTTGTTTCTTAAAGAAAAATCGAAAGATTCAAAGAAGACAAAGAGAGGGAAAAAAATACAACTTCGATGGGTCCGGGAAAGAATAAAATCCTGCCATAACTACTTAGAGGCAGAGAAAAAAAAAAAGGTAAAAAATGGGGCGCATTAGCGGTAATTCACTTAGCTGGCAATCGAATTTCTAACGAAGGGCCTGGATTGGAATGAAGTTTCTCCAGCGATGAAGTTTTAAGTCCGGTCGATACCATGAGACAGGAGCTTCGACAAATAATTTTGAAACATCTTATCGGTTTCTTCCCAAGGGAAGACTTAATGGCCACCAATGTCCTGTGTCAGAATGAATCTACATGGGAATGGAGTATCCTTCGGAAAAAATAATAAAAAAAGAGTAGTAAGGATAATTACGGATTAGGAAAAGAAAAATGGCAGATGGTTCCGCAGGAAATGAAAATGTGTATCGACAAGGAGCATTTTAACATGAAATAAAAATTGGGTTCATTAATTGACTGATTATTCTTTGTCAAACATGTATCATCAGATAGTCGTTGATGGGAAATGTGACTTTTCGAAAACGCATATTCATTGATTTAACTGACATAGATTTTTTTCTTTTCCTTTTTGGAAAGTCAAGATTATGGGAGAAAAAAAACCTTAATTTAATGAAACACATTTTCTTGATTCATGGTATGTTGCTGATGGTTTTGTACACGAATTTCATAAATTTTGCAGCGGATTTTTCAAAACAATGTGTTATAATTATTTTAATTTCTGAGGTAAACAACTATTATAAAATAAAGAAAAAAAAAAAAAAAAAGACAATAATTTATCAAAAAAATTGTAGATATGTTATAGATCAGTGTTGCACCAACTGTATAGATTTTGGTGAATTTAGCACTTACAGTTTTTTTACAGGGACACAAAGAAAAATTCTTTACCATTATGGCCTATGGGACCAAATTTTTAAAAGTGATTAAAAAAATAGCATCTAAACGCCTTATTCGATTGAGCTGAAAATTTATATGAATATTATAAATCACTGTTGTACTAACTATAATCATTTTTGTGAATCTAGCATTTATAGGTTTTTACAGGGACACAACGAAAAATTCTTTATCATTATGATCTATGGGTTCAAAGTTCAGTAGCGTTAAATAAAACATCGTGTAATATATGGAGAAAAATACTCAAACACTCTATTATGGTTTTCTCTCTTTTGTTTGTTTAACAACTTCTCTTTCTTTACTTCATCTACAAAACTGTTAATTACTCAATGTTCGGAAAGTCGAGTGGAGTCACTCCAGATTTTTTCCTTTTTTACACGTTTTGAGGCTTGAAGAATCCAAAGACTGCAAAATTGATAAGGTATTCGTCCTGTTCGTCCGTAGGTTAAGCAGTTTGTTAGTTAGTGAGTTAGTTACTTAGTCTGTGTACGCTTTATCTTCAAAACAAATGATCGTGGAAAGGTTGGACAAGTTTTAAAATATCACTTGTGATATTGGCAAGAATTATTGATTTGCAACATTCTAATTTAAAAACTTCATAAGTTATTCAAAATGCACGATTTTCCTTATATGGAAGAATGGGGAAAATTTTCGCTTAAACGTGCATTAAAAGGAAAATTTTTACTATAAAGATATCAGACCAACTCTAAAATATCACTTATAATCCTGACATAAACAACATTAACTAGGAAAAGTTAATTTTTAAAACTTCGTAAGTTATATGTAATTTAAGAATTTCTTAACATTGTAGAATAGGGCGAAATTTCGCATAAATATCTATTTCGAGGGATATTTTTATCGTAAAGGTACCAGAATACATCTAAATTATAACCTAAGATACTATCATGAACATCATTGACTATTGGATTATCAAATTAAAAAAATTCGTTAGTTATTGAAGATTTAAGACTTTCTTAACATAATATAGTTTAAAGTAAAATTTCACCTAAACATCCATTATAAGGAATATT